>CM076580.1:770467679-772867679 GCA_034641835.2 Pinus albicaulis | reverse complement strand
GAGCAAAGTCTACAGCTGGAATATAGATCAACATGAACTCTCCACAATCACTGCTCTCCTCGGATTCAAAGGTCAAGCAAATTGGGACAGGTTTAAATATCTTGGTCTCCCCATAACATCTGGAGTTAACAAGAGATCACTATGGAGTGATATAATCTCAAAAATCAAATCCAAAATTTCTGCGTGGGGAGGCAACTGGTTGACTAAGGGAGGTAAAGTAATTTTGATCAAATCCTTGTTGTCTGCGCTCCCAATTTTCCAGGCAGCTTTTCTCCTTGCACCTAGAAATGTGATGGAACAGATCTCCAAGTTGCTCAGAGATTTTCTTTGGTAGGGAGGGAAGGGTAACGAGAAAAAAATGCACCTGGTTAACTCGGATGTGGTCAAAAAACCACTGACAGAGGGCGGGCTGCAAATTAGAGATCCCACACTTGTCAATCTAGCGTTGGGAGGAATGATTTTGTGGAAGCTGATCCACGAGCCCTCTCATCCGGTTAGTGTAACCTTGCACTCAAAGTATGGAACCAATAATGCACTCACCAATCTTTAGAATGCAAGCGCAGCTAATAGCATGCAGGCTTGGAAATTATGTTGTAAAAGCAGCAAATTTTTCAAAAAATTAGTCTACTGGATACCAGGAAACGGTAAGTGTACACATTTGTGGCTTTATAGTATAATGGGAAGTGAACCATTAGCTGAGAACAATGACATTGTAGACATTAGGAATTGGCTGGAGCATGCAAGAGTAAGCAGATTTTATGACATCTCGAGCTGGGATCAGCGTTGAGACTAGAATGGATGGGATTTCCATGGAGTGCCAACACGGTATTCTCATCAACAAGCAATGCTAGTCGATCTATTGGAGGATGCTGCTCGTATTTGTAGATCCAAAAAACATAGTTGGGGCTAGGGACAAATTGAATTTTATACCACAGCAGCTGGTTATAAAGCATTACAGGTCTTTAGAAATAGCAGTCAAACACCGGAGTTCTGGAAAAATGTTTGGGAACCTCTTTCCCTTCCAAAAGTAAACTTCTTCTTCTAGACCTTGGTCCATAATAAGCAGCTTATGGGAGATAATCTGGAGAAAAGGAACATAGCAGGGCCTCACAGATGTGCACTATGCAGAAATAACTTCGAAACAGCCCAGCATCTTTTCATGGAGTGCAGATTTGCTGAAGAGGTTTGGGTTCTCATTTTACAGGACTTTCAGATCCCAGCCCCTACGCAGAACTATGTTGCAGATCTCTTTGCCTCTTGGAGTCAATACTATTCCCATCAAATTCCTTCCAAATATTTCTCGCATAGAATCTGGATAGCGCTCCCCAAATATGTATGCCGGCAGATTTGGTTGGCCTGCAATCAGAGGATTTTTAAAGAGTTGCTATATACCCCTCTGCAGGTAGCTGCAAAAGCTAAGTCCTTCCTCTTGGAAGCAGCCCAATATCAGTATTTTAAAGAAGACCATTTGCTACTTCCTGAAGAAAAGAGATGGCTAGGAATGCTAGTGACACATCCACGTAAGTATCTTCAACCGCCCCAAAGTGACAATCAAGAATGGTGCATAAGATATGAGGATGATTTATTTCAATCTTGGTGGAGGTCTCAAAACTTATCCACTATCTCTTTTGACGGGGCATCCAAGGGGAACCTTGGTGCTGCCAGAGCGGGTGGTGTTATCTACTCTCCTGGTGGGTCTTCCAAAGACTGGTTCTGCTGGGGAATAGGTAAGAAATCCAACAATCATGCAGAGATCCTCGGGCTTCTAAAAGCTTGTCTTATTGCAAGAGATAAAGGTATCAAAGTGCTCCAAGTCTTCGGTGATTCATAGATAATAATAAAAAATATCAACATGGAGACTCCGTTCAGCAATGCCAGCCTTGACAAAATACTGGACAGATTGAAGAGAGTTCTTACGGACACAGCGGTGTGAATTTACTGTGTTAAGAAAGTCAAACGGGTGAAGAATGCAAGTAAGATGGCAAACAAACGACTTGCTCATGAAAGAGCGACCCATTGTCAGCAATGTTAATAACTTTGTTCAAAACCTGATTGTAATAGCTCATTGAAAGAGCGATGGAAAGAACTACTTTATTGTAATGAGAGGTACATTCTAGCAAGGCCCTCAATCTTTACAATATAATAAAATCATACCGATTACGATTAAAAAAAAAATATATATATATATATATATATATTGGACACCCAGACTTTTTCCAGACCACCAAACATGCTTTAGTAAAAGAACAAGTTAGTAAGATGCATGTGCATTGTAGGCACTTTTCCCTTATTAATTGATAACTAGCCTTCACACTAAAATACAAAAATTCTGTCACATCCCTTAACTACACCATGGAGAATTCCTTTGAGGGTGTACAAGACTCAGCTGTGAAATAAAATTCAATTTGCAGACGGTGATGCAACTGAATATTGCTCATCAAAATTTTCTTAATATCTATCTGTAACTCTTGTAAAGGAATACCCGCCAAAAATCCTTTGATAAACTCCTTGCAACACTCCTTTCCTCTGCAAATAAGTTTTTCTTTTGTATCTCTGTTTTCTTGAGCCTCTGGTCGCTTTGTGTCTTTAAATTGGGAACCTTCATTTTCTTGTTGTTGCTCACTAACATTTTCTACATTCTCCACTGCAACATAGTGTAAATTGGTATTGTTCTTTTATTCTTTTGTTTTCTTCTCTCTTTGTGATAAATAATACACTTATGTGTCCTTATCGAACTTTAATATGTAGGCTTGATTATACCCTTCAAACAATATCTCTCCAAGTGTATCGATTATTTAATATGCTTCCTTTTCTATCTTGAGCAGAAAAAAAATGATCATTCCAACTAACTATGTAAATGTGTGGTTCATAATTATCAGTCTCATTGACACTGCCATTTGTAATTTCTTCCCAGACACTATCGAATGACATAACCCCATGAATGAATTCACAAGAATATCCGAAGCCTTCAGGCTGGAAAAAGCCAATGGGGGATTTTCTAGGAATAACATACAAAGGACATATGTTTGACTGCAATATTGTTTCCAAATCAAAGTGCCCATCAGAGGACCCCTCTCTATATTCCTCCAGTTCCCACAACTTCCTCCACCCCAGATATCCTTCACGTATCGGTGTGTCAAATTGTGATTTTATTGGCATAGAATTAGGCTTGTTTTGTAACCAGTCAGCAATAACTGCTACCAAATAAATACAAGCACTCTCCCTTGCAGCACGTTCACTTCGTTGGTCAATTGAAGCAAAAAATACTTCAATTGATAGCTTCATTTTTCCATATTTGCTAACAAGTTCTTTATGTTCCCAACTACCAATGGTAAAGTTGTCATCTCAAAAGTCTAAACACCCAAACATATTTAGAGCTACACTGGAATCATTCTCATTGGCCTGCAATAGATAAATAGATATTGATATCAATATCTACCAGATATTACAAGAGATAGTTAAACACAAATGAAGCAACAAACAACAGGGTTCTATCATTTTCTAAATTGATGATGAAGTAAATTCAATACTTGAAAATAGTCCATATCTAGAAGCATAAAACTGTAATCAAAAGTATTCAATCCAAACAAAATATCTCAAACACTCATGAGTCATGCCAAATGAAGTAACACACACCCAAAATTGTTTATAACACCAAAGTGAAGCACTCAAAAATGCCAAAAACAGTACGAGCAACCATCAGTATTACACCATTACTTTTCTTTATGGTCTAAATAATTTGACATAGTTATAAGGAAAGAAAATATCGAGAAACGAGTCGTATGTCACTAGGTAAGGTCACATGGCGAAGCCTGATTAAAATGAACCCAAGTCACTAACCATTTCCACTGGATAAAAAATAACATAAATTCAAAACAACAAACATAATGCTTGATATGTTTTTACTTAAAAATGCGAAGATCCAAAATTTTAATCACAAGCATTCATGAAAAACACATTACCATACATGATACACAATCGTTGATTGTAGCACCAAAATAAGGAAATCAAATATGCCAAAAATAGTACAACCATGCATTAGTATTTCACTAGAACCTTTCCTATATTAATTTTTTGTATAGTGCAAAGTGATATGGTCTGGAGTAGCAAAAACATTAAGAGACATGAATTTGTACCATCGCCTGGGGGGGCAGCTTTGCAGGAAAGCTTGATTTTTTGTGATGAAAATCAATATCATCTCCACCCTCTTCTCTGCATGCCTTATTCAACAATGGTTCTCCCCTCTCTCGTGCTACTTTGAAACTTACCTTTCGTCGTTTCCATGAAAGAAGACTCTGCATGGAATTTTGCGCCAAAGGGTGTTCAGAGTCTAAAGAATATGGCTCCTCAGACTAGGTATACTATTAATCATCCAGTTATTACCAACTACTTTTTTTGTAGAGTGTAGATGGAGGATACCTTCAACGAGAAGATTAGTTGCAGCCAAAGTTCCATAAATTGAGGACTTCTTAAATCCAGAGCAAAGATTGTAATCGGCTCCACCCTCTTCACATTCATCAGCAAAATTTGAGTCAATTGACTCAGCAAATTCATATTCCTCACTCCTTAGAGACAATTTTTCATCACTTCCATCCTCTTCTTCATAATATTTCTTTGATATCCCCACTGCAACATATTTCGTGAAAATTCTCACCTTTCTTAAACCTGCTTTTAGAGCATATACTTCATCTTTATCAGATGAAAAATGGCCTCCAATGAAATATAGTGAAGGAAATATAACCCTGTGAACAACATCTATTTCTTCCTGAGAGGTCTGAAGCTCCAAAAATTTGACAGTAATCTACATTAATCAAAACAATCGTACTCAAGTTGAACAACTAAATAATTTGGAAAAAGGAAACGAACATGAAAAGGACTCCCTATTAAGAATGCACCCAAAAATGGAAATCTACCACATATTCTATATACTTGAATCAGTATCATCAAGAATTAGTAACCCAAAATATCTCCAAATTAATGCAACAAAAACAAATTTAGCAAGGTTCTTAGTCAAAATGCAAGAAAGTGAAAGAAACAAATGACCTTAATTGCTTCCATTGATTCAAGATTTGAGATTAGAGACTAGTGCGTCTGCGTTGTAATCAAATATCTTTATATATGCAATAGAGATAAGTAATTTAGATTTTAATTGGTTAATTTAATAAATTTTTGAGAATAAATCATTGTGGTGAGAAAACAAATCCGGGCTGGTATTAGGAGATTTAATAGACTTCCCTTTGGTCCCATTTCGAGATGGGTGAGGAGGAATTCAAACCCCCACCACCGTGGTTCATAGCCACATGCTCTAATCCTAAGAGCTATGAGCCCCATCTCTGCTGGATTTGTTCCCAAGAGTCCCTCCCAAAAGGATGGATTCCTCTCTTCAGGATAACAGGATGTAGAAGCAAATTTATCGCTATGAGCGAGTGTAGGCAGTGCATTTCAAATTAAAGTGTGGAGTGGGAACGAAAATATTCCAAAACGAAGTTTCAAAGAAACGACCCTCTAATCAGAAGAACAAGCATTGAGCTTTTTATCATCCTAGCACCGAGCTATTTTCCTACAGGGCTTCCCCTACAGTATCGTCACTGCAATAGAGTTTGGTTTAAAACGTTGTTGCCTTTTTTATTTTTTTATTTTCCTTTTTTTCCACTTAAATTAAGAGATTAAATTTGTGGAGGAAAAATAGGAAAAAAAATTAGGAAAATATAAGATATTGGAGAAAAAATAGGGGATTCCTCTCTTCAGGATAACAGGATGTAGAAGCAAATTTATCGCTATGAGCGAGCGTAGGCAGTGCATTTCAAAGTAAAGTGTGGAGTGGGAATGAAAATATTCCAAAACGAAGTTTCAAAGAATACAACCCACTAATCAAAAGAACAAGCATTGAGCTTTTTATCATCCTAGCACCGAGCTATTTTCCTATAGGGCTTCCCCTATAGTATCGTCACTGCAATAGAGTTTGGTTTAAAACATTGTTGCCTTTTTTATTTTTTTATTTTCCTTTTTTTCCACTTAAATTAAGAGATTAAATTTGTGGAGGAAAAATAGGAAAATATAAGATATTGGAGAAAAAATAGGGGAACGAGTGGAAAGAAATTAGGAGATATTTTAGGAAAGGTAAAACACATGAGGAGAGAGAAAAAATTAGGAAGGAAAATAAGTTTTCTCAAGTGCCATGTCACTAATGACACTTTCAATTGTTGCCACATGTCCACCCCTCAAACTGCTAGCTCATGCTCCTCAAAATAGCCATGCCTAAAATCAAACACTGCTAAAAATAGTAATATGTCTGCATTTTCACAATATTACACTCATTAGTCTCAAAATATGATGGGGAACCCAAATTTGTTGCCAGCACTACCACGTCGAGACTGCTAAAAATAGAAATTTCTCAGAATTGGAAGAAACAACCACCATTACACTCATAACTCAGTGGGAAATCTGGAGTCTTAATACTAATAACTGGTGCCTGGATCTAACTACTAAAAATAGAAATTTCTCAGATTTGGATGAGAATGACACCATTAGATACAAAACATTGTGGGAAACTTGAATGTATAATTATACCTAACATGCAACCACTTCTAAAAATAGAAAGTTCTCAAAATCACATGTATGTATACTCATTGGATTCATCTTTCAGAAGGAATACAAATCCGCAATCAAAATCAACATGTGAGCACTACTAAAAATAACAAGTACTTGCATGTCACTCTAAATTAGTTCATGGAACTTCAAATATCACAAGGATTCTAAATATATCATTATCTATGACATGCGAGCCTCTGGACACAACCTGCTAAAAATAATAAGTTCCATGCATGTTGCCCAGAAAGACCTCACTGGAATCCATAATAAGTTCATAAGGACTCCAAATATGTGATCCATACTATTGCACTATCCATGGCACTCCCTCTCCTAGAAACCAGGGAACTTGCTAAATATAGCAACACTCTCAAAACTATGCAAAAAAATGTGTCTCAATCATCATTGAATCAATCATGTGATTAATCATCCTAGGAACCTTCCCTGACCTATATCTGTATCAATCTATGAACCTCCAACTGAGTTAAATCTCCAATTGATAGACAAGTCCTTGACCCTCTAAATTTCTAAGGGGAAAATCAAGGATTAATAATGCCCTAATTATAGATGGAGATAGTATTGAATATTTTAGAAGTCAAATTTGAAATGTACACTACACCCAAATGCTTATAGATTTTATTGGTTGCAAGGATTAATATTTTGATCAAATTGCTCTCCATGATGGGAAGAAGATATTTTGAAGAGGTTGGTGACATCTGACCTTGGGTTTAATTAACAATAATTGATAATGTATATATTATATATATATATATATTATAAGTTATATCTTAATTATATTAGTAATATAAACTAGGTATATTGCAAGATAATTGTTATTGCACCTGTTAAGGTCCTATAATAATAGGGTTCATAAATTTTGAATTGACTTTGATAGCCTTGTAAATATGTACATACATTGCTTTCTGCAAGTTGCTTTCCCATATTTTGAAAAAATAATAAAAAGCCAAAAAAGGGTACAAAGTCCTAAAAGAAAAATCAAAGGACTTAGAAAAATATAAACCCCAAAACAAAAGAAATAAAACCTGAAAGTGAGCAAATCAAAATGCCACTACTTTTACTTTTACTGCAAGAATTATGATTATGTGCAGAGTGTCAATAAATGCCATAATCCATGATTAGTTAAAACAGTTTAATCTTAAATTTTCATGTTTTAGATAGTGAATAAAGATTCATCAAACAGTTTAAAATTGACAAATCAGTAGATAGGTAAAGAATAATGAGGAGCTCAACAATTTAATCTGAGCCCTCGGAGGAAATAAGGTAGACTTAGAAAGTTTTATGCTTTCAAAGAAAAATGTTTTAAGGTTGCAAGCCTAAATGCACCTACAAAATGAAGAAAAAATGTTAGAAATAAAGTTGGGTAGGTAGAAAGCAGTGGAGAAATCATGTAAATAAGACATCATCAGGCAAAATCACTAATTTCACCTCCCCTAGAGGTATTCAGTATTCTAAACTTTTAGTAAAAAAGGCTCAGAGCATTTCTCTGAATTTTGTTGGGACCGGACCCAAGGTTCGATGACTGATAAGTTAAAAATATTGAATTCCTACCTTAAACCCTCATTCAATAAACATTTACCCTTCATTCATACATCAAAACCCCTTTTTTCTAAGTAAAGACACATTCTTACTTAGTAAAATTGTAACTCTAAAATAATTAACTTCATTCCTTTCAAAAATCATTCATAAAACCCTCAAAATTACATTTATCCTAAGTATTAGTGAAAGTAATATAAAATATGAGCAATGCTTTATTTTTATACTTTACTTAGAGATAATATGTGTTTTGTTCCCTTTTAATATCCCTTTATTCATATTAACACCTGACTTATTGTAGTAAATCCCTAAACCTACACCTACCCATATATATTAAATCCATTATATTTAAAATAGCCCCCTTAAACCCACTATTTTAAGCTTTAGACCAATCTTATATACCCCCATGTGCGAAAATAAGGCCCACCCTACAAACCCCTTGGTCTAAACTTATCGTTATTGAAATAATTCCGCCCTTATAGTTTGAAAACTATTAAAAGGTTTAAAAATATATAATAACCACGCCTGCATATAAAATTTGAAACATTTTACAAGTGTTTTAAAATAAAACATTACCCCTCCGCCATGTTATAAAACGCCTAAGGTTTAAACTTATTAAAACACAGTTTTATAAAGCCTAAAACCATTCCCGCCGCTTAACACACCCCAGTCCCACTACTCTTATCCTGACGCAGCTTCTGAACTAATCTGGACCGCTGGCTCATGAACTCCAGATCCGACGATGAATATCCCGTATCGCGCAGAATAAATGCACGTTCATCCCCATGCCAAAGTTGCACGAAATGAGTGGTTTAACTATAACCTCTCTCCTCCACGTGCCCTTCAAACATTGGATCGCATGGGTTAAGCTCAATCACTGCGCGATACCACCGGTTTTATATTCGTTGAAATCCAAAAACCGCTCCTCCCGCCTGATGCGACCTGCATTCAATGCCAGATTAATACGACCAAGATACATAATAAACCTTTAAAATACATTCATTGTATTCTCATTCTTGTGCGTTTAACTTACTGCATTGCCTTTCTCGACTGTAAAGAACCCTTATCAAGCCTTTTTCTACCATTTTCATGCCCGAAAGCTGCAATATTTGCCCTGAAAACCTTTGAATACTGCTGAGGAGTTGCACATCGCTCCAAACAATTCACAAAAGTTTCCAACTTGTTCAAAAAACCTCAAAAATCATTTTTAAGCCTGATGCCTGCATTACAACAGGTATTTTTCTAGAATTTGAACCTGCAATCAAGTTGAAAAACCTTTTTAAAGAAAGCAAACACATTTAAAGTTAAAAAAATCGTTTAAAAACTGCCTAAAAATCCCAAAAACAGGCCAAACTCTGAATTTTTTTTCCCAAAAACCCTGTTTCTCTGCCGCACACCATTTCTGAAGAAATTAGTGAGTTTTCATAGTTTAATAGTCTATTTCAAGCTCTAAAAAAAATCCAAAAAACCTCTGCAGGTAACCTGAAACCCTATTTATCAGTCAATTAGTCAGGAAAACCTTGTTTTCTGTTTTAAACCAATTCTAAAGCCTCTAAAACTCTTTGACATGCCGAATTGAACAGAAAACCCAAACAGAGACTACACTTTGCCAAATTTGCCCAATTAAGACTCTTCTAAAAGTAAATTGCCTCTGCAAATTGTCTAAACTTACAGAAGCATATCAAAAATGCCTAAAAAGCAGAGTGTAAGCAAGCCTGAAGGTTCTAAAGCACCTAAAACTACCCCTGCCATGACTTCAAGCACTGCTATTGTTGGCAATCCATTGCAACCACCTATTGTTGATATTGAACACATTCCCTTAGCTGATACTGAATATAAAATAGTTGATCCCATTGTTGAATTCAACCTGTTAGATATCCATAACTAGTGCTATGAGAAGTCTTTAGATGATCAAGAAGAAGTCCATATTTGGGAATCCAATTTGCCCAAATATGTTGTCCCATTCACTCACCCTTTTCAGGAGATTATTAGATTGTGTTAGCAGTACTATGTCCCAGAGCAAAGAGCCATTTTAAATGCCAGTAAAGAAGTGTTTTTTACCATTACTGCAAAGTCAATTAACTAGATGTTACAACTTCTGCCTAACCCCCAAGCAGTCCCTTTGTCTATAGAGGCCCTCACTAAGCTATATATTGGCCTAGATTTTTCTAAAAGGTTCATGATTTTTCAGAATTTTATGCCTATGCATGTAGAAATTCCCAAGTTAAATCCTCCATATTCTACTGCTAAACTCCTTGAAGGATCAAGACATGTGATTTCCATGCTCTCCTTCATACTTGGATATTTCACTGATGAACACATTGATGAATCCATCTTGGTATTCTTATCCACCTTTTCTCCAGGTCAACCACCTTCAGTAATATTTGATTATGTTGGTTTCATTGCTGATAGTATCTATTATCAATTGACAAATTTGCAAATAGAGGGAGTTTTTAGATATACCTCCTACATTTTCCACATGTTTCTATACTTCCAATCAGATAATTTTCCAATTACTCTCCAAAAACTTGACATAGAGGCAAATCCTCTATCTGTCATATTTTGGACATCCATACTCAGAAAAGAATGTACAGATTTTAGTTATTTAGAGTTTTCAGAGTTATTTTTACATCCTGTGATCACCATGTTGACCAAGACAGAGCAGCCTAGAATAAATGAAGAAATGAAGAAGATATTGCAGTTATCATAGCAGAGTAAGGTTGGTGACTGGTATTTGCATGATAAATATACTGAAATCAGAGTCTTTGGGTCAAACTTGTTACCTTACAAGTTACCCAAACATCCTTCAATGAGGATCTTTGCCTTGGAGTATATTAGGAAAATCCTAAACTCTGATTCAATCAATTTCATGGTAGCTAAGAAGAAGACCCAATTCAAACTTAAAAATCAAATTGGGTCGTTCATATGCAATCACAGGGATGCAGAAAAAGAAGTAACAAATCAGTTATTGGAATGTAAATTTGAAGAAAGTTTCCCTTGGAACTATGATCCACAAGGCATCTTGAGCAAGCCAAGGGTTAAATGCAAATTAAAATCCTTTATTCATGAAGCTAAACTAGAAATAGAAAAGTTTTCCAATCAGCTTGAATGGACTGAAAAAACATTAATAGATGCAGTGAGCAAAGGTAATACTAGTCATACCTTAGAGACTTCAAATCAACCGGAGAAGTCCACCAAAATAATAAGGGAAGAAGGAGCCTATGTGGCAGAAACCACAATAGAAACAAAGTTCAAGATAATTTATAACAAAAGGCCTAAATTAGATACAACAGGCAAAGAAAAAGTAACAATAGATGTGGAAGAAACAGAGCCTTTAAATACCAACACAGTTTTTCCAGAGACAAATGTAGCTACTATAATTATCAATGAGCCAAATCAGAAAGAAGAAATCAATAATGAAGACACACGGTTAATGGAAAGACAACAAAGCATGGAAGCTTCTTCCTCATAGGCAGCTGAGGAAAAGGTTTTAGATATTAAGGAGAAATATAATCAAATTAAACTGAAGAATGAGGAAATCAAAACAGAAATTTACTCTCGATTTACTCGATTTCTTGGAAAGCAAAGGCCCCATAATCAAAGCTGACAATTTACACGGTTTACCACATTTCTGTACTAAGAAACAATTTTACTTTTCTCACGGCAATCATGTAAATAGTTAAGCAAAATGCAGATAGAACATATAAGTGGATCTTACAGAAGACAAATCAGAAACAGGAAAAATGTGTTGGTTCGTTACGGCGGTCAACAGGATGCTTCAACCAGCAAAGTCTCCTTGGTCAGCCAACCCAGCATGTGTCACAACAATCCTCCAATCAGCAAACGAGTCAACCCAAGTCAACTCCAAAAAAGTCAAAGCTGTCCTGAAAAAGTCAACGCAGGGCAGCAAGCTAAAAGTCAACGCAGCAGCAAATTGGTCGACCCTTTGACCTCGATTTCTGTGCCAAATAGTACGGCCTTCCAAAATCGAACTTCCCACAAAGTTTCAGCCCAATTGGACCATGCGTTGACCAAAGTCAATGCTGGTCAAACTTTCTGCAAAACCCTAACTGCAGAAAAATCGTCCTCCAACTCAGCCGTACTGTTTTGTCCTTCTTCTCCTTCACACGTGTGGCTGAACTCGTCCTCCAAGTAGCTCGTACTATCTCAGATGAGAGAAGAAGATGTGAGTTGTGTTGTGATGAAATGCTCTCCAACTTTCCTGTATTTATATCCATCATTGGGGCGTGTGACACATCTGCTGGGGGCGTGCAACCTTAAGGCCGACCTACACATATAATTTATTAAGAATAATAAATTCAAAATAAATGTTCTGCTCATCGGATTAAGACATATTATATATGGATTTTACACCTCTCCGAAAGAGGATTCCAACAAAAATATTAGCCTCTTAATCTGAGCATCATAACATGGAGTTTGGACCTAGTTGTCCAAATTTAACAAAAACAGATTCCTATCAGCATTTTATTACTCAAGTAAAAAATTGATTATGTCAGTATTACAGCCCACAGTATTAGTTCTAAAGATAGTTTCTGACTATAAGAAAGTTGATCTAGAAGTGGCTATAGACAGTATCCATGAATTAGATCAAATAGAGTTTCACAGGCAAAGCTCAGAGATGTTGTATTCCACAATTACAACAAAAGCTATGAGTGCTCAAAAGCTACAAAACACCATCTCTAACATGCAAGATCAAATGAATATGCATAAAGCTTCATTATATGCCAAGGATCTAAGGATAAAATCCTTAGAAGAATTAGTATTGCAAGTAGGATATGATCCTACAAATATCAAAGCAGTAGAAGCATTGGTGAAAAATAAAAATGAGGATATAGAAGCCTTGAGGAAACAGCTCAAACTTCCTCAAAGTGAGCATCCTCAAACAAAGAAAGTCATATAGGAATAGAAGGAAAAAGATGAAATGATGAGTTTAATTCTTTAGTTGACAGCCCAGGTTAAGGAAATGGAAATATAGATGGACAAACTTGTCCAAGAAAAGGAGTCAGTGAAAGAACCGGTGATTCCTACAATCATCCCAGTTATCACTGCAGCAATGCCTTCAACTTTAGGTGAAAATTTGACACCCAAAGAACCACTGGCTACTGTAGTGCCAGTGACTTCCCCCACTACATCAGCCACTGAATCATCTACCACATCAGTACAGCCTACAAATGATGCCAGCAAGATAGTGAAAGCAATGGAAGAGATGTCTTTAAAGAAAAATGAGATTAATAGGTTGACAGAAATGGTTGAAAATCTTGAAAAGTCAAATAAATTAGCTCAGGTAAATGCTAAGACACATGAACAAAATGCCAACAGATTGAGTGAAGAGTTAAAAAAGTTGCAAAAATAATTAACTTTGAACGATCAGATATCATACATCAAAAATTACCTTTGGAATAATATCAGTGAAGCCATCCATGATGTATGGCCTTCAATTCAGGTAATTTTTTAGCAAAGAGAATTATTATTAGCAGCCCAAGCAGAAATTCAAAAGACTCAAACTGATTTGGCTGATAAACCAGAGCAAGTTGTACGGCTAATAAATTTCCTTAACAGCAAGAATAGACAGGAGTTAGAAGAGCTCAAAATAACAGACATAACTGCAACTATCCTAGAAATTAGGAAAGTCACAACAAAGAGAAATTTGATGAAGCAACTTGAAGAAAAATGTGAAGGTATGAATACTGCCATAACTAGGGTCATGGTTAAGTTCACCAATTTGAGGCAAAAAGGACTTCCTGATATCATGGTCATTAATGATAAGTTAATGCCTCAAAATGACTATGGTAAGAAAATAAGAGAATTTTCCAAGGAACAGGTAAATAAACCAACAGGTCAAGGCATCCCCACAGGAAAAGTGTTACTGAAGAGTTTTGAAGATTTATTTTACTTACAGTATGAGATCAAACACTTGTTTGTCATCAAGCCAACATTTTCTAGATATATAGAAGCTGATGAGAATTTTAGGAAATTAAAGAATATTCAAATTCCTAAAAATGAGGATTGGCAGTCACTTACTGATTTGTTATGAAGGATAAAAGACAAGTAGGTGAAAAGAAGAAAGAAAGTTGTTTTCTAAATTATAGTCAAAAAAAAGTTTATTTACAGTAGTAAAAAGTTTTTTGATTAAGGGTTAAAGAGTATCAGTGAATAAAGAGTATCTAAGAAAGAGTATCAGACAAGGCATATCATATTCAAAAAAATATCTAAGAGCCAGCAAGGAGGATACCAAGGCAGCCAGCTGCTTTATCCTCAAAATTGTTTCTATTTCTTATGGATAAAATAGAACAACTTGCTGATTTGTTAAGCAACTGTCTCTATTTTTATTGTAAATATATTTTGTTTTCCTAAGATAATTCCTAGATGTCTTCTAGGATATTTTGTAAAACATTATATATAAATACTTCATCTTTAGAAGTATTTTGGGTGGAATAAAAATTGTTGGGATTGTTATAGTCATTTCTTCTTGGACTTTAAAGCTTTTGTGTGTCAAAACTTCGAGTAGTAGGCTGGATCAAAGAAAATTGGCATCATAATTCAGGATTCCTATGATGAGCTATTTGGAGTGAAGTATTTTCTTCACTTGTCATTGTTTCTTTTCTTTGTTACATGCATCCATTTATGTTTATGCCAAATTTGAATGTATAACTAGGAGCATTACTACAGGATTTGTTAAGAGCACCTTGTTTTTAACCAGTTATCATTTATATGTTTTCCTCTGATATCCAGTGTAGGGAACCCTTAATTGCTCCCTCTCTCGTTTGACCTCTTCCTACTAGTCCTTTTTCCAGATTTAAAGATTCTTAAGTTCCCTTTATCCCGATCATACCACCTCACAAAAAAAACTTTCCAAGATCTCCAAGGGTTATCTATCCTGCCCTCAAGACATTTGACCTTTTTTTCCCTTGATCCTAGTCTTGTTTACTTGATTTTGACTCCATAGCCCAATGGAAAAATAAATTTCCCACTATCCATCCTTTCAAGTGATTTTTCCCACCAAATTTATCAAAACAAAACCAAAGCTGCCCTTTCATAACAAGCCTAATATTCACAAATTAAAACAAAGTTAAACTTTAAAGAGAGAGCCCTCTTTTAACCCTAGGAAGGATAGATCCTAGAGTTTGATCAAGTAGGTTTGTGGTTACCTCTAGAATTATTTGACTAAAAACCAAAATCACACAACTTGAGAATTACTAGAGTGATAACATTATTGGCGACCATACTGGGGAACTAACCAATCCTTAGTCTTAAAACTAGTCTTAAAGAAAATCTTTTTATACATCCTTTTACTTTAAGATTGTTTTTATAAGTTGTGTATATTGAAAACAGTAATTCTGGCTTCTAGGAAAGTTTATTATACCAGGTCTAACTTGGATCCTAAGCCCGCGGTTATAGTAGACAACCCAAACTGAATTGGTAAAAAGAAAAAACTGTAAGAAAATTTAGAAGCTGAATTATCATTAAAAAGAGTCAATTCATTACCACAAGAGTTAGTAAGTCTACAAGATATTGATTTTGATTTGAAATTTGAGCATTCTTTATTTAGAATAAAATCTGAAAGTGATCTTAAAATTACTATTTTAGACCTTGTTTTCATTTCATTCTTGAATACAAAACAGAAAAATATTACAGCAAATTCTAAATCACAGAAAGTTCAAGATCAGACTAAAATTTAAAAACTAAAAGTTACTATTCTTAAATATATTGATGAAGTTATTGAATTAGCTCAACTTTTTACTTATGCAAACAAACCTCCAGTTTCTTAGTTGCATACCACAATAATACCAGCTAGAGATTCATCTCTATATGTTGTTACATCATTTATAAATTCCACTACCAGCTCATCTATAGATCCATTTATCCCTAGATTACCTTTACAACCTAGAGTATTATTTCCACCACTCACTTCATCCACTATATCCATTAGCTCACCTTTTCATTTCCTAAACACATCATCCTCATTCCCTAGTAGTTCCATATACATTCCAGTTTCATTTCCCAGCACTTCAACTACAACTTTTAGTTCATCGGCTATCATTTCCAGCACAGCTCCAAGTAGTTCTACCTTACCTCCTAGCCAAGATAAGCTTCAAACTATGGCTGCTAGATATGCTCCCTTAGTTTTACCACAACAACTCCATGACATGCCTCAATACTATCAAAATAAAATACCATTGTTTTATGCCACTACCCAATATAGTGCTCAGCAACACATTACTAAGATGACAAACTTCTTTGAAATTTATGAGATTGATGATTCAAATGTTCAAATGAGACTGTTTGCACAAAATTTGACAGGAGAAGTTAAGCAATGGTTTAAAGATCTAGCTGTTGGTAGTATAACTGATTTAGTTGTGTTTCATAGATTGTTTTTAAATAAATGGGAAAAGAAAAAGAATCCCCTCCAAATATTGTCTGAATTTGATTCCATGAAAAGAGCTCCAAATGAGTCAGTCCAAGACTACTGCACTAGATATAATAGTGTCTATAATTCTATCCCTGCAAATCTTAAACCCACTTCTTATTTTGTCCTGCTCAAATTCCATGATGGATTTGATGCAGATATGGCTTATTAATTGAGGGAAAGAGATGCAGATACCTTAGAAAAATGGCAAACAGATGTTGTTAGTGTAGAAGTAAAAATTTTAGCCAAAAAAGCTAGACTCAGAAATGAAAGAAGAGTGACCATTAAAGAAGAAACTTCCAATTCATACACAAAAATAGAGATGTTAGCTAAAACCTTAGAGAGGATGATGTATAGACTAGATAATATAGATAAAAGACCTCAGTGGGATAACCAACAACAAATCAGAAATCCCAATTTTAGAAAAAACACAAATTCTGGAAAAGCAAAAGAAACGGCCCCAAACCAAACTATAAGGCCTCCATTCCAAGAGAACTATGTTGAAATTTCTCAGAATAATGATGATGATGAGGATGCAATAAATCTAATGGGAATAGATGATAATAATACTATTTTCCTCTCTTAGGAAGATCAAGAATTATTTGAACTCCAACAACTAAAATTAGATTCTAGTGAATCCTTTGATTATAAATAAGGTTATGATTATGCTATAAATGAAATACACAGTCAATATAACCTTAGAAATAAGAAAAATAATGAGTCTTCTACCAAGAAAACTTCCCAAACTCAGAATAAAAAAACATTATAAGCTCCCAAAAAAAAAGTTCTGCAAATTCACCCAAGGGAAAATAAGCAAAACTCTAGTTCTTCCCAAAACATTTCTAGTCCTAAAAATGCATCAAGCCCTAAAATTGTTGATATTACTGATGAAGTTACTCAAGTTGCAAAAGATTCACAGAAATCTACTATTTCTAAAGCTTCTAATTCTGTTAAAACAACAAATTTAGATCCTAAAAAACCTTCTGCTGATCCTAAATTAGTAGATCCAAAAATTGCTACTTCAAAAACATTTGCTGATAATTCTAAGTTTGAAAGAACATCTACTGCTTCACAAAAAATCCCTGAAAAGAAAGTTAGGAGTAGTAAAACACAAGAAACACAAACATAGAATGTCAAACCACTTGAAAATGAAAAAATAACTGTAGAAACCAAGACAAACCAACTCAAAGTACAGTTACCAGAGAAGAATTGATTCAAATCAGTAGAAATCAACCTACATTCAACATACAATCAGAAATTGAAAATCTTAAAATACCAATTCCTCTAACTGAATTGGTAAAACATGACTTGTATAAATCAACCATAATTGAAACATTAAATATGAATAATGGAGAAGATTCCATAAATCTAAATGATGATCAGCCAGCGTTGATTTTTGGCCTAGATGTAAATGGAAAACATGCAGATGCAGCAGTTGCTCCATTTTATATCAGTCTTACCATTCATGATCAAATTTTAAACAATGCCATCCTAGATTCAGGAGCTTCCCATAATCCAATGCCTAAGCCATAATGGAAACTCTCAATCTAGAAATTACAAGGCCATACAAAGATTTGTTTTTTTTATTCGAGGAAAGCTAAATGTCTGGGTTTAATCAAAGATTTGTGTGTAACACTAGTTCAATATCCTGGTAAGAGTATATTAATGGACATTTTAGTAGTTGATATCCCACCTAAATATGGAATGTTACTTTCTCGCTCATGGGGAGAAAAGTTACAGGGATCTCTACAATTGGACATGTCTTATGCTACTATATCAGTTTTTGGCCAGCCTAAGAAGTTATATAGAAAAATATTGATGAAGTACATGGTCAGTAGTGTAGAAAGATCTATAAATTACCCAATTTACTCTACACCAACTGACCTTGATTCTTTTATCCTATGCAACTTTGAAACTAATGAAATCCAAACTGAACTAGTAGAGAAAAAGAAAACACCAAATAATGATAATATTTTTCATGAATCTCTATGGCATTTAGACTTTGATGGTTCAGTAAATAAGTTAGGAGCAGGATCAGGAGTTTGGATAACCAACATGGAGACTAATCACTCAGAAGGCCGTGCTTTCAAGCTCAATTTTAAATGTACCAATAATATGGCAGAGTGTGAAGCCCTCATTCTAGGACTCCAAATCATTAGGAACTCAGGAGGAAAAAGAATTTTAATAATGGGAGATTTAGAGTTGATCATAAAACAAGTAAATGGAGTTTATTTTTTTTACAATACTAGACTAAGCAGATACAGAGACACTGTGATAGATTTAATTGATGATTTATTGGAATGTAAGTTTGTTGCTATACCTAGAAAACAAAATATACAAGCTCATTGTCTTGCAACCTTTGCTAGTACATGCAATTTACCATTCCAACCTAATCACAGATATACTGCTGAAGTCAAACATAGGCCAATAATTCCAGATAATCTTAAGTATTGGAACAAATTTTCTCAAGATGAACAAATTTACAAGTTTATGAACAATCAAGGTGAATTTCAGAACTGTAAGATAGACACAAATTTTACTATAGATCATGATTTGGATTATGAAATAGATTTAAATAATTTAGATGTAAATAGAATAAAGTTTGATAAACCAACTAGATTTAGTTAAGCTGGTATAGATAGCTTAGAGAAAGTATAGATTGGAGAAATTATTGATGATGAATCAGACATATTGAGTCTTAAGGATAATTTCTTACCTAAAGGTTTAACTCTCTTAAAAGATCTTTTTGACTCAAATGATGTAGCTAGAAAACAAGAAATGGAGCCAGTTAGATCTGATATAGAAGAATGCAATATTGGAACAGAGTTAAAACCTAAAACAATCAAAATTTCCAAAATTTTACCTCAACAAGAGAAAGATAAATACATTACTCTTTTAAAGGAATATCAAGATGTTTTTGCCTGGAGTTATAAGGATCTCAAATCCTATGACACTAGCATCATCCAACATAAAATTCCAATAAAAGAAGATCAAAAGCCATTTAAACATAATTTGAGAAGAATTAACATTGTTTTATTACCTTTGATAGAGAAAAAAGAGAAAAGAATGTATGATGCACAGATCATTGCACCAATCAGATATTCTGATTGGGTTTCTAACCTAGTTCCAACAAGAAAGAAAATAGGAGAGATAAGATTATGTGTTGACTTTAGGAATCTAAACAAAGTGTCATTGAAGGATAATTACCCTTTACATAAAATGGATCATATATTACAAAGGGTAGTTGGATCTTCTAGGATATCTCTTTTAGACGGTTTTTCGGGATACAACCAGATCTTAGTCCAAAAAGAAGATCAATCTAAAACAACATTTACTACTCCTTGGGGCACTTTTATGTATGTAAAAATGCATTTTGGTCTAATGAATGCAGGAGCGACCTTTCAAAGGGCTATGGACATAGCTTTTGCAAAGGAAATACATGATTTCTTAGTAATTTACTTAGATGACATTACTGTGTTTTCCAAAACTGATAATGAACACTTGGATCATTTGAGACAAGTTTTTATTAAGTGCAGGAAATTTGGCATCTCTTTAAACCCTAAGAAAAGTCTATTTGGATTAGAAGAAGGCAAATTACTTGGACACATAATTTCTAAAGAAGGAATCAGAATAGATCCTGCTAGGATAGAAGCAATTCTGAACATCAATCCACCAAGAAACATCAAAGAATTACAAGCCTTTATAGGTAAGATTAATTTTTTAAGAAGATTCATATCTAATTTGGCTAAGATAATTAGAGAACTAAGTAACATGCTCAAAAAAAATTCAGTTCCTAAATGGACTGTTGAGGCTAAACAATCATTTGATTCCATCAAACAAGCCTTAACCAAAACCCCAGTCCTAATAAGTCCTGACTTCAAGAAATATTTCATAATTTTTTCATTTGCTTCAGAACACACCATTGCTGCAATTTTACTGCAGAAAAATGACCAAAGATTTGAACAACCCATAGTTTTTTTCAGTAAGACCCTTAAAGATTCCCCTTTGAAGTATAACATTATGGAG
Source organism: Pinus albicaulis (assembly GCA_034641835.2). Taxonomy (NCBI): domain Eukaryota; kingdom Viridiplantae; phylum Streptophyta; class Pinopsida; order Pinales; family Pinaceae; genus Pinus; species Pinus albicaulis. Next base: position 772,847,083 of record CM076580.1, on the reverse strand, counting down.
AAACAAACCTTAGCTTTGGTTAAGGCCATTAAAGACTTCATATTTTATATTCTCTACTCTCATATCATTTCCTATGTCCCAAATTCTGTAGTAAAAGACATTCTTACTCAAGATGGTCCTGATGGAAGAAGAGGTAAGTGGATTTCCACTATATTAGAATATGACATAGAGATAAAACCCACAAAACTCATCAAAGGTCAAGGATTATCCAGACTTATGGCTGAATCTAACTGCAATGCCCTAGACATAAATTTTATTGCTCAAGTAGATGATCAGGAAGAGATGGCGACTCCATTGATCAGTGAAGCCTTCTCAGACTCACCTTGGTATACAGATATCATATTTGTATTACAAAACTTACAAGCTCCTCCTGGATTATCAAGAACCAAAGCCAGATTTTTAACACTTAAAGCAGTAATATTTTGTATTTTAGATAATGTCATTTTTTGGAGAGATCATAGTGGGATTATATTAAATTGTTTATTAAAAGAAGAAGCTAACAAAAGACTTGAATAATTTCATGCAGGTGACTTTGGAGGACATTTATATTGGAAAACTACAGCAGATAAGATTCTGAGAGCTGGTTTTTACTGGCCTACCTTGTTTTCTGATGTCAAAAAGTATGTAACGTCATGTCATAAGTGCCAAATTTTTTAAGGTAAGAAAAAATTATTACCCCTCCCCTTAAGCCTATTTCAACTTAAATTTAATTTCAACAATGGGGTTTAGACTTCATTGGTGAAATTCACCCTCTTTCTTCAGGCCAACATAAGTGGATTTTGACAACCACTGATTATTTTACCAAGTGGATTGAAGCCATACCCTCCAGACAAGTCGCAAATACTGTCTTTATTTCCTTCCTAGAAAACAACATTATTTCAAGATTTGGATGCTCCCAAAAGATAATTACTGACAATGCAGCAGCATTCAAATCTAAGAAAATAATTGACTTTTTCCACAAATACCATATTACCTTAGGTCATTCTACTGCATATTACCCCCAAGGTAATGGCCTAGCTGAATCCTCAAACAAGAGCCTTGTAAATATCATCAAAAAGTTACTTGAAGATAATAAAAAGACTTGGAATAAGAAGTTATTCAATGCCTTATGGGAAGATAGAATTACTACTAAAAACTCCATTGGTACTTCCCCTTACCAACTAGTTTATGGATTGGATGTTGTTTTTCCATCCTCCCTAGGTGTACCAGTGATGAAAATTATCCAAAAGTTACAAGTTGAAACAAATGACATTCAAAGAAGGATCAATCAAAATATTCACTTGCAACAAACAAGGGAAGAAGTTTATATAAAATCTCAAGTCATTCAGGATAAAATCAAGAGAATTTTTTGATAAAAATACTAAAGAGGATGATTTCTACATAGGAGATAAAGTGTTAAAGTGGGATTCCATAAGAGAAGACAAAGGAAAACATGGAAAATTTGATTTTCTGTGGAAATGACCTTATGTGATTTATGGATATAGAGGTAATAATGTTTTTTTCCTGAAAGAAATGGATGGAACAGATCCGCAAGAAGGACCAGTAAATGGCAGAATGTTGAAGCACTACTACTCTCCTAAGTTAACAAATAGTTAGTTTTTATTCACTTTTATCATTGTACATATACATTGCAAATTTTAGATTGGATTGGATGTTTCCCTAAAAAATTTGAAGCCCGAAGAGAAGGCCCTAAGCTTTGAGAGGTAAATATCATAAGTATGAATAATTTTCAGATATCAGAAGACATTTACAGGGTCATCACAGTCAAATTCCAAAGGTTACTAGTCTCAATGTTCTTGATATTTCACCAGGAAATGTCATCCTCATGTGGAGCCACTGTTAGGGTCCTATAATAATAGGGTTCATAAATTTTGAATTGACTTTGATAGTCTTGTAAATATGTACATACATTGCTTTCTGCAAGTTTCTTTTCCATATTTTGAAAAAATGAAACAATAATAAAAAGCCAAAAAAAGTGTAAAAAGTCCTAAAAGAAAAATCAAAGGACTTAGAAAAATATAAACCCCAAAAGAAAACAAATAAAACCTGAAAGTGAGCAAATCCAAATGCCACTACTTTTACTTTTATTGCAAGAATAATGATTATGTGCAGAGTGTCAATAAATGCCATAATCCATGATTAGTTAAAATAGTTTAATCTTAACTTTTCATGTTTTCAATTTTCATGTTTTAGATAGTGAATAAAGATTTGTCAAACAGTTTAAAATAAACAAATAAGTAGATAGGTAAAGAATAATGAGGAGCTCAACAGTTTAATCTGAACCCTCGAAGGAAATAAGGTAGACTTAGATAATTTTATGCTTTCAAAGAAAAATGTTTTAAGGTTGCGAGCTTAAATGCACCTACAAAATGAAGAAAAAATGTTAGAAATAAAGTTGGGTAGGTAGAAAGAAGTGGAGAAATCATGTAAATAAGACATCATCAGGAAAAGTCACTAATTTCCCCTCCCCTATAGGTATTCAGTATTCTAAACTTTCAGTCAAAAAGGCTCAGAGCATTTCTCTGACTTTTGTTGGGATCGGACCCAAGGCTCGATGACTGACAAGTTTAAAAATATTGAATTCCTACCTTAAACCCTCATTCAATAAACATTTACCCTTCATTCGTACATCAAAACCCTTTTTCCTAAGTAAAGACACATTCTTACTTAGTAAAATTGTAACTCTAAAATAATTAACTTCATTCCTTTCAAAAATCATTCATAAAACCCTCAAAATCACATTTATCCTAAGTATTAGTGAAAGTAATATAAAATATGAGCAATGCTTTATTTTTATACTTTACTTAGAGATAATATGTTTTTTGTTCCCTTTTACTATCCCTTTATTCATATTAACATCTGAATTATTGTAGTAAATCCCTAAAACTACACCTACTCATATATATTAAATCCATTATATTTAAAATAGCCCCCTTAAACCCACTATTTTAAGCTTTAGAACAATATTATATACCCTCACGTGCTCAAATAAACCCCACCCTACAAACCCCTTGGTCTAAACTTATCGTTATTGAAATAATTCCGCCCCTATAGTTTGAAAACTATTAAAAGGTTTAAAACTATATAATAGATAATAACCGCGCAGCATATAAAATTTGAAACAGTTTACAAGTGTTTTAAAATAAAACATTACCCCTCCGCCATGTTATAAAACGCCTAAGGTTTGAACTTTATTAAAACACAGTTTTATAAAGCCTAAAACCATCCCCGCCGCCTAACACGCCCCGGTCCCACTACTCTTATACCGACGCAGCTTCCGAACTAATCTGGATCGTTGGCTCATGAACTCCAAATCTGACGATTAATATTTCATATCGCACAGAATAGATGCACGTTCATCCCCATGCCAAAGTTGCATGAAATGAGTTGTTTCACTATAACCTCTCTCCTCCATATGCCTTTCAAACATTAGATTGCGTGGGTTAAGCTCAAAACTGCTTACCACCAAATCACTGCACGATACCATCAGTTTTATATCTGTTGAAATCTCGAAACCTCTCCTCCCGCCTGATGTGACCTGCATTCAATGCCAGATTAATACGACCAAGATACATAATAAACCTTTGAAATATATTCATTTTATTCTCATTCTTGCGCGTTTAACCTACTGCATTGCCTTTCCCGACTGTAAAGAACCCTTATCAAGCCTTTTTCTGTCATTTTCATGCCCGAAACCTGCAATATTTTCCCTGCAAACCTTTGAAGACTGCTGAGGAGCTGCACATCGCTCCAAACAATTCATAGAAGTTTCCAACTTGTTCAAAAAACCTCAAAAACCATTCAGAAGCCTGATACCTGCATTACAACAGGTATTTTTCTAGAATTTGAACTTGCAATCAAGTTGAAATTTTTTTTTAAAGAAAGTAAACACATTTAAAGTAAAAAAAATCGATTAAAAACTGCCTAAAAGTCCCAAAAACAGGCCAAACTCTAGAAAAATTTTCCCAGAAACCCTGTTTCTCTGCCGCGCACCATTTCTGAAGAAATTAGTGATTTTTCACAGTTTAATAGTCTATTTCAAGCTCTAAAAAAAAGCCAAAAAACCTCTGTAGGTACCTTGAAACCCTATTTCTTAATCAATTACTCGGGAAACCCTTGTTTTCTATTTTAAACCAATTCTAAAGCCTCTAAACCTCTTTGACAGGCCTAATTGAACAGAAAACCCAAACAGAGACTATACGTTGCCAAATTTTCCCAATTAAGACTCTGCTAAAAGTAAATTGCATTTGAAAATTGTCTAAACTTGCAGAAGCAGATCAAAAATGCCTAAAAAGCAGAGTGTAAGCAAGCCTGAAGGTTCTAAAGCACCTAAACCTACCCCTGACATGACTTCAAGCATTGTTATTGTTGTCAATCCATTGCAGCCACCTATTGTTGATATTGAACACATTCCCCTAGCTAATACTGATTATAAAATAGTTGATCCCATTGTTGAATTCAACCTGTTAGATGTCCATAACTGGTGCTATGAGAAGTCTTTAGATGATCAAGAAGAATTCCATATTTTGGAATCCAATTTTCCCAAATATGTTGTCCCATTGCCTCACCCTTGTCAGGAGATTATTAGATTGTGTCAGCAGTACTATGTCCCAGAGCAAAGAGCCATTGTAAATGCTAGTAAAGAAGTGCTTTTTACCATCACTGCAAAGTCAATTAACCAGATGTTACAACTTCAGCATGACCCCCAAGCAGTCCCTTTGTCTATAGAGGCCCTCACTAAGCTATATATTGGCCTATATTTTCCTAAAAGGTTCATGATTTTTCAGAATTTTATGCCTCTACATGTAGAAATTCCCAAGTTAAATCCTCCATATTCTACTGCTAAATTCCCTGAAGGATCAAGACATGTGATTTCTATTCTCTCCTTCATACTTGGATATTTACTGATGAAGACACTGATGAATCCATCTTGGGATTCTTGTCCACCTTTTCTCCAAGTCAACCACCGTCAGTAATATTTGATTATGTTGGTTTCATTGCTGATAGTATCCATTATCAATTGACAAATTTGCAAATAGATGGAGTTTTTAGATATACCTCCTACCTTTTCCACATGTTTATATACTTCCAATAAGATAATTTTCCAATTACTCTCCAAAAACTTGACATAGAGGCAAATCTTCTATTTGTCATATTTTGGACATCCATACTCAGAAAATAATGTACATATTTCAGTTATTCAGAGTTTTCAGAGTTATTCTTACATCCAGTGATCACCATGTTGACCAAGACAGAGAAGCCTAGAATAAATGAAGAAATGAAGAAGATATTGCAGTTATCAGAGCAGAGTAAGTTTGGTGACTGGTATTTGTATGAGAAATATACTGAAATTAGAGTCTTTGGGTCAAACTTGTAACCTTACAAGTTACCCAAACATCCTTCAATGAGGATCTTTGCCTTGGAGTATATCAGGCATATCCTAAACTCTGATTCAATCAATTTCATGGCAGCTAAGAAGAAGACCCAATTCAAACTTAAAAATCAAATTGGGCCATTCATATGCAATCACAGGGATGCAGAAAATGAAGCAGAAAATTAGTTATTGGAATATAAATTTGAAGAAAGTTTCCCTTGGAACTATGATCCACAAGGGATCTTGAGCAAGCTAAGGGTTAATTGCAAATTAACACCCTTTATTCATGAAGCTAAACCAAAAATAGAAAAGTTTTCCAAACAGCTTGAATGGACTGAAAACACATTAATAGATGCAGTGAGCAAAGGTAATACTAGTCATACCTTAGAGACTGCAAATCAACCAGAGAAGTCCACCAAAAGAATAAGGGAAGAAGGAGCCTATGTGGCAGAAACCACAACAGAAACAAAATTCAAGATCATTTATAAAAAAAGGCCTAAATTAGATACAGCAGGAAAAGGAAAATTAACAATAGATGTGGAAGAAACAGAGCCTTTAAATACCAACACAGATTTTCCAGAGACAAATGTAGCTACTGTAATTATCAATGAGCCAAATCAAAATGAAGAAATCAATAATGAAGACACACAGTTAATGGAAAGACAACAAAGCATGGAAGCTTCTTCCTCACAGGCAGCTGAGGAAAAGGATTTAGATATTAAGGAGAAATATAAGCAGATTAAACTAAAGAATGAGGAAATCAAAACAGAAATTTACTCTCAGTTCTTGAAACAAAAGCTAGGTAATCAAAAAAAATTCCTATCAGCATTTGATTACTCAAGTAAAAAATTGATTATGTCAGTATTACAGCCCACAGTATCAGTTCCAAAGACAATTGCTGACTATAAGAAAATTGATCTAGAAGTAGTTACAAACAGTATCCATGAATTAGATCAAATAGAGTTTCATAGGAAAAGCTCAGAGATGTTGTATTCCACAGTTACAACAAAATATATGAGTGCTCAAAAGCTACAAAACACCATCTCTAACATGCAAGATCAAATGAATATGGATAAAACTTCATTATATGCCAAGGATCTAAGGATAAAAGCCTTAGAAGAATTAGTATTGCAGATAGGATATGATCCTACAAATATCAAAGCAGCAGAAGCATTGGTGAAAAATAAAAATGAGGATATAGCAGCCTTGAGGAACAACTCAAACTTCCTCAAAGTGAGCATCCTCAAACAAAGGAAGTCATATAGGAACAGAAGGAAAAAGATGAAATGATGAGTTTAATTATTCAGTTGATAACCCTAGTTAAGGGAATGGAAATACAGATGGACAAAATTGTCCAAGAAAAGGAGACAATGAAAGAACTGGTGATTCCTACAGTCATCCCAGTTATCACTACAGCAGTGCCTTCAACTTTAGGTGAAAAGTTGGCACCCAAAGAACCACTGGCTACTGCAGTGCCAGTGACTTCCTCCACTACATCAGCCACTGAATCATCTACCACAATAGTACAACCTACAGATGATGCCAGCAAGATAGTGAAAGCAATGGAAGAGATGTCTTTAATGACAAATGAGATTAATAGGTTGAAAAAAATGGTTGAAAATCTTGAAAAGTCAGATAAATTAGCTCAGGTAAATGCTAAGACACATGAACAAAATGCCAACAAATTGAGTGAAGAGTTAAAAAAGTTGCAAAATCAATTAACTTTGAACGATCAGATATCATACATCAAAAATTACCTTTGGAATAATATCATTGAAGCCATCCATGATGTATGGTCTTCAATTCAGGTAATTTTTTAGCAAAGACTGTTATTATTAGCAGCCCAAGCAGAAATTCAAAAGACTCAAACTGATTTGGCGGATAAACCAGATCAAGCTGTAAGGCTGATCAATTTCCTTAACAGAAAGAATAGGCAGGATTTAGAAGAGCTCAAAATAACAAACATAACTGCAACTATCCTAAAAATTAGGAAAGTCACAACAAAGAGAATTTTGATGAGGCAACTTGAAGAAAAATGTGAAGGTATGAATACTGCCATAACCAGGTTCATGGTTAAGTTCACCAATTTGAGGGAAAAAGGACTTCCTGATATCATGGTCATTAATGATAAGTTAATGCCTCAAAATGACTATGATAAGAAAATAAGAGAATTTTCCAAGGAACAAGTAAATAAACTAACAGGTCAAGGCATTCCCACAGGAAAAGTGTTACTGAAGAGTTTTGAAGATTTATTTTACTTACAGTATGAGATAAAACACTTGTTTGTCATCAAGCCAACCTTTGCCAGATATACAGACGCTGATGAGAATTTTAGGAAATTAAAGAATATTCAAATTCCTAAAAATGAGGATTGGCGGTCATTTATTGATTTTTTATGAAGGATAAAAGACAAGCAGGTGAAAAGAAGAAAGAAAGTTGTTTTCTAAATTATAGTCAAAACAGATTTTATTTACAACGGTAAATAGTTTTTTGACTAAGGGTTAAAGAGTATCAGTGAATAAAGAGCATCTGAGAAAGAGTATCAGACAAGGCAGATCAGATTCAAAAAAATATCTAAGAGCTAGCAAGGAGGACACCAAGGCATCCAGCTGCTTTATCCTCAAAACTATTTATATTTCTTATGGATAAAATAGGACAGCTTGTTGATTTGTTAAGCAACTGTCTCTATTTTTATTGTAAAGATATTTTATTTTCCTAAGATAATTCCTAGAAGTATTCTAGGATATTTTGTAAAACATTATATATAAATACTTCATCTTTAAAAGTATTTTGGGTGGAATAAAAATTGTTGGGATTGTTATAGTCATTTATTCTTGGACTTTAAAGCTTTTGTGTGTCAAAACTTCGAGTAGCAAGCTGGATCAAAGCAAATTGGCATCATACTTCAGGATTCCTTTGATGAACTATTTGGAGTGAAGTATTTTCTTCACTAGTTATTGTTTCTTTTCTTTGTTACATGCATCCATTTATGTTTATGCTAAATCTGAATGTATAACTAGGAGTATTACTACGAGATTTGTTAAGAGCACCCTGTTTTTAACTAGTTATCATTTATATGTTTTCCTTTGATATTCAGTGTAGGGAACCCTTAATTGCTCCCTCTCTCGTTTGAACTCTTCCTACTACTTCTTTTTCCGGATTTAAGGACTCTTAAGTGCCCTTTATCCCGATCATACCACCTCAAAAAAACAACTTTCCAAGATCTCCAACAATTATCTATCTTGCCCTGAAGATATTTGACCTTTTTTTCCCTTGATCCTAGTCTTGTTTACTTGATTTTGACTCCATAGCCCAATGGAAAAATAGATTTCCCACTATCCATCCTTTCAAGTGATTTTTCCCACCAAATTTATCAAAACAAAACCAAAGCTGCCCTTTCATAATTAGCCTAATATTCACAAATTAAAACAAAGTTAAACTTTAAAGAGAGAGCCCTCTCTGAACCCTAGGAAGGCTAGATCCTAGAGTTTGAAGTAGGTTTGTGGTTACTTCTAGAATTCTTTGACTAAAAACCAAAATCACACAACTTGAGAATTACTAGAATGATAACAGCACCTATCAAAATAAATGTTTTAAGGACAACACAAGAAATTGAAGCCTCTCAAATATGGATCCCTCATATGCAACAAAACATCAAAGAAAATTTCTTTGATTTGAAATCTATATTAGTGAATGTAGTTATATTTATGTTCTTGAAAGCATATTTAATACATGAAAAATATAGTGAGGAGATCATTATTCCATAAGTGGAATATTTAGTATGAGACCAGCAATCGTTCTTACAATATCAAGTGTGGAAAAGAACTATCAAAGGTGAGATTAATTTATTTAGAACTGTAAGGAAAGGAGAAAAGCCACAATCATGTATATTCTACATTCATCAAGAAGATCAAAAAAATGTTCCACGTCAACTTGAAATGTGAGAGGCCTTATAAGTCATAATGAGAAAATCCGACTATGAAGGAGTTAGGAGACTTGCAAAACTGAAAGAATCTATGAAATAAAAAAGTTAGAAAAGGATTTGAAACCCCCATTGTATGATCACAATAAAGTTGCGAGATAGAAAGGCCTACAAGCCCTCCTCCATTGTATATTTTACATTCGTCAACAAACCTGAGAAAAAAATACCCATCAACTTTAAATAGGAGAGGACTAACATATGTCAAAATGAGAGAATTTTACTTGTGAAAGTTTATATAATCTTGTAGAACTGAAATAATTTTCAATTGGAAAGTTTGACGATGAAAGGACTCAAAACCCTCCTTGTGAAATCACAAGAAAGTTGCTAGGAAAGGGCTACAAAGCCTCCTCCATTTATGGGAAACATGAAAGTTGTGGAATAAAGTAAGAGATTTTAACCGCAAGACTATAAGATTGCAAGCATGAGGTTCTGGAGAGGTGCAATCCCATAACCCCTAATGCACCAGATGTGTACAAGAGAAAAAACCAAAAATTTGTAAGTCTATAGACACAACAAAGTGGTCAACAAATTTGAGACCTGTAATCTTAGGTTCTCAAAACCTATCTTTGGGAGGTGAAAATTTTTTTTCAAAAATTTCAAGACTTGCAACACACACCTAAAAAAATATGAGTTCCACAAAAATACAAATTCCACTAAACCACATACTTCAAATATAAGAAATAATCACAACACTATTGCAAGAAATAATCAACAGGTCGACCATAAAATTCCAATTTCTTTGTCCTCTGAAATTCTAACCCAACAACAAAACTGTTGAGTATGCATGTATCGATGTAAGTAATTGAACGATTTAGGAGACAAGTTTGAAGTAGTAGTCTTTTTTAATACAACCATCTCTTTTACAAATTTTATTTCTATTAGTTATGAGAATATGCATGTTGTTTATTCTAAGCATTTAATCAGATTCTAGATCTGTAGACAAAGAAAAACAATTAACTATGAATAAAGAACATCAGTTTGGAAATGAAACATCAACCACTTAAACCACAAGTTGAACGCACTAGTATAACTAAGTTGTGAGTCTGAATACTACAATAAAATGAAAAAGTTAAATAAAAAAAACATGTTGTGTCATATTACTAATGCTACATAAGCTAAAGGTTGCACCATAAGGTTGCCAAAAAAAATATATAGAAATTAAGCATAATAGAAGTTCTTAGATGGTAAATTTGAATGTATGCCACAAAATACATAAATAAATCCACAAGTATTATTATTTTTCTATTCTTTATAATAGATGTCAGATTCCATACCAGGAATAGAAATTAGATCTGGACTTCCGACCATGGATCTCAGTCACTGGATTTTACTTTTCCCCTCCTTTCCTCCACTGTAAACACCCCGAACAACATATAAAATTAAATTTGTAGGATATCCTCTACCTTATATCTACAACTCATCTATTTTAGGCATCCCTGAAAAGTTATAGAGTTAAATTCATGTTGTCAAATCTGAGACTTTTCATATCATACGTCTTTCTTCGAAAAAGGTATAAACACGTGAAAAATAAATGTAGTAGCAAGCATATGAATAGTTTGCAACAATACTTCTTGTAAAGATGTAAAACATTAAAGCTTAAGTCAATGTTCAAGTGTGCATCAAAATATTTTAGGTTTCAACTTAATATGCAATGTTAGTGTAACACCTCAAAGCATAGATTTCATAACAAATAATGTCACTTTCATAATCTAGAAATAATATAGATGGCACCAACAACATTAAAACTCTTTGAATCCCATCAACATAGATACAAAGAAATGGTAAAGGTCTTAGGTTCTCACGTATGAGACACATATTTAAACCCCATGGAAGGCATGTTTAGGCAATTATACCGACAAAATGTTGTACTTTCTACAATGTTAAGTTTTAACACAACATTGGGTTCATAGCTCCCCATAAAATAACTGGACGAGTTTACAAATACCAAAAAAATAACACTCTTAAAGACTCCTATTGACCACTTCTCGGAAATTAGTGGGATTTAATATAATTTGTTTCTTTCTTTTGCATGTACTAAGTGATGTCACAAATAAAGACATCTAGATCTGCCAAATAATATACAGGTGCCTTTTTATTCTAAAACCTTACCTACGACCACTTCTGAAGGGAAAATTTAGTTGGACACTATAAACACAATTATTTCAGCTAATTAAAGCATTGGCTTTAATGCACCATAATTTTCAACAAGAAAAGTGGTGTTGTTTTTTAAAGAATGTATGGTCGAAGATGTCATATCTCATAAAGTTTTGAAGGAGCATCATTTGAAATGAGCATATTACTATATATGAATATTATTTGACACGTGTATAGTGACGACCTTGGGCTTTTCTAAACTGCCATAATGACTTCTGTATTTTTTTATTTTCATTGTGCTAGTATATGACTTAACTAATATTTTTCTCACTCCAAAAATAATGTAAGACATCATGAAATAAGAAATGTGAACTGTCCTATTCTTTTAGCCTAGATTTGATCCATAAAATACCAAAGAAATATTTCATTGGCACCAACTAAATTGCAAAAAAAATGTACATGGAGATAGATTGCTAGATATTAACCCAAGGGATTGGCTCAACCAGTTGTCACCAACGTTGTTGGACATGTGGCTAGTTCAATACCAGCATGTGCCTAGTTCATATACCCCTAGGTGATGTTGAGAAACCAAGTGTAAAAGATGGCAAGCACTTAATTTCTCTTTCTTTGTAATTACTTGTGAAAAATATTTATCTTTTAATCTTTACTTATTCTTCATCAAGAAATTACACTTCTATTCAATCATTCAAAAAATTAGAGATCACATTACACAATACACAAGAAACAATTTTACCCTGGAAAAACCCACAATGGGTAAAAAACCAGCGATCCTTTCCTTATAAAATTATATCAAAATGAGAGATATCTAAGCCAAGAACCAATACTAGACTGCCACAATCCTTTCCTTATAAAATCATATCAAAATGAGAGATATCCAAGCCAAGAAACAATACTATACTGCCACCAAGACACCAAGTCAAACCCTCCTCCAAGTCTCCTCCAAAAGTCAAATTCAGCATTGTTCAAATCTGCTCCAATCTGGTCAAACTCATAAAATTTTGGTCCTGCAACTAGGGCTGAAATTCGGCCTGAAATTATCCTAGAAAAATTTTGGCCTAATCACATAAATTCGTCCTTCACACATATGAGCTTGTAAAAGTCAGAAATTCGGTTAAAGATGTCAATTATTCTTGCTTTAACTTGCCTCTCTCTCCCCTTAGACTCATCCTTTTTCTTCCTTCGCAAGGTGCAGAAGATACTTGTTTTGTTTTCTAAACGAATTATCTCCAAATGAGTTGAATGGATATCCAATATATAGTTATCCAGGAGGATCGAAGAGGTGCCACTTGGAGGGCTAGGCCGACTTGTCCAAGGAGGGCTGACTTGGTCAACTTGTGGGCTTATGACTCATAACAAAAATTCATTTTTTTTTTTAATCTCCAAATGGTGCATGAAATAAATAATTTTTCATTTGACTCGAAAATAAATTATTTTGACTCTAGCATGAAGAAAATGCTTGATAAATCATCATAAATACATTAATGATAATTATACATTATGAAGACTGAACCTAGTTACAAACTTACAATTTCAACAGGTGAGGAACAATAGTCTATACCAACAACTTTACTAGGGATATTCCATCCACATATAAGGTGTACCCACAAGGTTTTCAATGGAAAAACAAGATAGATACATAGATATCAGGAGAAATTCACTTGGTGAAACATGGCCAGTGATTGTTGAGTCCAGTTCAACATACCTGCCAAATATATTTTTTACAACACATCCACACCGCAAATAACATCCAACATCCTCTAGATGAAATTTATATGAGAATGAGTGTTGTATAGCAAGGGTTCAAATATCTTTGCAGCCCTAGAATTGGATGACTATAACCTACCCATTGGAAACAAAGTTATGAACCTAAACCTGGGTAGACACTACAAGAAAACTATTATTCTGAATAGGTAACAGTAAAATAACTACAAAATACCATTGATGTTCAACATCTTTTTGTACTTCTCCCAAATGATTTTTTGTGACTCGCTCTTTGGAATGACCTCCACATCAGTCAATATTTCTCTTTCCACAACCTTCCCTATTATAACAAGCTTCTGCACTTTCGACACCTCTGAAATATTGTAATCAACTTATAACACGCTAACTATCAAAGGAAAAAAAGTCAAAAGGAATCCTATCAAACAACATTATAATCAGTTAGAAATTTTAAGAAGACATATTCTTGCATAACCATTGGTTGTAAAATTGAAAAATATCAAGGTAAAAATGGAGTTGTTGTGCGCTCTTCAAACAAAAGTCATTTCCTTATCCTCAAAGAATTCCCTGGCTTAGTACAATTTGTATCTAGGGGCGAAACGTGACAGCCTAAGGCCAAACATATTTTTGACTAAAAGGCTCTCGGCCTAAAAACTGACACCACAAACAATCTAAAATAGCATTTGAATTGCTTCCTTTCTAGGTAACTTTGAAAGCTTCAAGGCTCAATGGAAAGAAATGATACGTGTAGTGTAAACACTCAATGCATATAACATACTTGGAAGGATGACATTGCTAGGTTCTAGCAAAGACAATTCCCCCAGAACACCATCCAATCGAATGGGAAGATAGCTGCAATATATTAATACTCATTATCAAGTCCATTAAATAATAAATACATTTTATTTCGATACATCAGACAACATTCATGCATAAAATCAACACAACCATGCCTTAAACTATCATTCTCAAGTCCTCTGCACCACATGGAGAAAGTAAGCATAACAATAAAAGTATTACCCAAAATATAACCGACATGTGTAATCATCATCAATAACTTCATAAGATTTAGAGTTTGTTCCAATGATCATAGTCATTGTTACTTCCTTAGTTTCTCTATACCGACCGATTTGGTTGTTTCCCTCCAATCCACCATAATATTCACCTTCTCCAATATACACACCAGGCAACAACTCCTTGATGGAAACATTATGTGCAGCTGGAGGCATTTCCATGTAAAGTAAGAAACAAGTTTATATGTTTTAGTTTTATGTTTAGCAGTGAAAATCAAGACTTTAGTCATTCTAAAGACTGTGAATAGTGGTAATCAATGAACTATCCATTTCATGAGAAATCAACTCAACCTGGTGAAACTGGAAACCTGCTTCTTGCAATCAAATCTTTTCCAAGCTTACCATCCTTCCAAGCAGGCACCCAACGTACTGCCAAATAAGCTCCCATGTCTTCCAAATTTGGAATATATGCCTTATCATATGAAAATATCAGTACTGTTGTGTCAGGAGAACTAAATAACTAAATTTCGTAATCAACCAATTCACAAAACATAGATTGTATCTATTCCTCCATCACATACAATGAAATTAATACATAAATTATTGTCATGGGCTAGATTGCAGTGTAGTTGGGAAGGGACTGAAAACAGTTTTGATCTTACAAGGGTCAACATAGCTTGTTGACGGAATGTTCAGACTTTTGCTAGCACATATGAGAAGGTAGCATGTTAGAAAAGGTCCACAAAATGAGGCTGAAAAACATAAGGAAAACACAAGTTTGTTGGAGAAAGCACTTTTCATCTGTCAGTGGGAAAAAAAATATGAAGTAATCAAAGTAGAAGAGGAAATGACTAGTTAGAGTATGAGGAAGTTGACAATTTGATCATTTTTTATAACCATCATAATTTTGTAACTTCTTTTGTATGAATGATCAAGCTAAAAAAGTAGGATGGCAATCAATGTAGAAGAGGAAATGAATGGTTAGAGTATGATGAAGTACAATTTTGATCTTACAAGGGTCAACACAGTTTGTTGATGGAATGTTCAAACTTTTTCTAGCACAGATGAGAAGGTAGTGGGTTACCAAAGGTCCACAAAATGAGGCTGAAAAACATAAGGACAACACAAGTTTGTCAGAGAAAGCACTTTTCATCTGTCAAAGGTAAGCAAAATATGAAGTAATCAAAGTAGAAGAGGAAATGATTGGTTAGAGTATGAGGAAGTTGACAGTTTGATCATTTTTTATAACCATCCTAATTTTGTAACTTCTTTTATATGAATGATCAAGCTCAAAAAGTAGAATGTCAATCAAAGCAAAAGAGGAAATGAATGGTTAGAGTATGATGAAGTTTCCAGTTTGATAATTTTTGTAACTATTGTAATTTTGGAACTGATTTTCAATGAACGTTCAAGATATCAAATTAGGATGTATAAGTGCCAAATAAATGTGTCATCTATTAACGATTAATGAAATTTATGGGTGTAGTTGCACGCTAATAACTCTTGCATTTTTTGAAATATCATGGTTACTGCACTGAAAATGTTGTGTAATGTTTGTTTTATTATACATAGTATTGAATGTTTTTCAAATACATAATATTGTGAATTTGGATTTTGTATTTAATAATTCACATAGCTATTCTATGGTGAACAATTACATACATGGAGGTTATAAGAACCTTATCATATTTCAAATTGTCACATGCATCTGAGAGCTCAACATCAGTGAGTTCCTGGGTAACTTGTTACTATGTGTACTACTCACCACCTTCTATTCCACCATAGTAGGAGTTTTTGGGAACTACTTCCTTGTCTACATAACACTCTGGAATAGTTAGGTAAATGCCAATTGGTTCCACTGGGAAAGCCAAAATAAAAGTGTAAGAAACAAAATGACAAAGATCTACAATGCTCACTTGTTTTAGCTTCCAGATAATATTCATATAATCTACTCTCCAGGCTCAAACAAGTTAACTTATGGAATAATTTCTATCCCTTACCATCAACAATGACATCAGATAAAACCTTATGTGATGTTCCTTTAAAACCATATTTTCTAACAAGAGTGAAAACAAGTTCATTGCGGCTGCCAAAATCTTCACATAGTCCAAAACCTCTACGTAACAATTACAAACATTTCTGTCACAAAGATGTTTTCTCCACTAAAATATGCCTAAAGAAACAAGCAAAGAAAATCATAGAAGACTAGATTCCCATGGAAATCTGGCAAACATCTTAAACCAAACCAACTGGCCCAATAACAACAAAGAGCACTATTTAAGAATGTAGGTGTCACAGTTTATCATATTTATGGAAGATTCCCTGAATCTAAACTCTGTTTAGCCTTGGAAAAATAGGGTGGAGTTTTCACTCAAAACATTCCACCCCATTTTTTAAAAATCGAAACTTAGTTTAGATTCACAAAATCTTCTATAACGAAGAGCATTAGCTGTCTTAATATGCAAAAATAGGTATAGAGACTCAGTTAAGTAGTAAAATCTCTTTTAATGTATGTTTCAAAGTTCAAAAGTGAATTTCCACCAATAATACAAAGATTCATAGGTGTTTGATGTAAGCATGTGTTGTCAACTAGCATGTTCTATAGAAATATAATATGCCCCTTAATGGAAATATATGTGTAAACCTAACCTTCAGCTTTAATATATTAAGAGTTGAATAGAAAGGTTATATATCCAACAACATCTAAATCAAAAGAGACTCAAATATATCCATTAGTTGAAATCTAATCCCTACCTAAAACCATCAAACTTCTAAATGCCTTTCAAGACACACTCAAGACTAAGTCACCTGATACAGGGATACGAGGATATGGGAATTCGAGAATCAGATTCGGGATACAGTGACCCCCGGAACAGGACACTTCCGAGATACGATACATTGTATATTATTTTATATATATATATATATATATATATATATATATATATATATATATATATATATATTAAAAATTAGATATTTTCTACACAAATTCATACAAATTCATTGATTCAAACATAGATTTAAGATCTTAGATACTCATACATGATACATTGATACATCATACAATTGTCAAATTTACTCATAAAGACAAGATAGTAAGATACTGTAGTTTTCTCATTAAGTCATCAGAATCAAAATGTGTTACATACGTACATTACCAATGGAAAATAGAAATAGAAAATACAAAAAAACTACAGTCTCCAAGACTAAAGCCTGAAGCCTCAATGAATCAGAGTCGATGAGTCATCAATCCTCATCATCATAATCATCATCACTGTCCTCATCCCGATAATCATGCTCACCACTGCTCTCCTCTGGCTCTAATGCATCCTCCTCCTCTATCATCTCTGCATCTGCTGGTGTGGAGGATGACGCCTCTACTCTATCATCAAATGTGACAGGCTCTAGCACTGGCGCATTGAGATCTATGTTGGCCAATGCCAACTCAACACTACTGTCCAAACCCATATCATCAGGAAAGACATCCCACATCTTTGTCTTTCCCTTCAACCAATCCTCCCTCTGCCTGTAGATGAGACGAAGGTTGGTGTGCACATACACCATTATCTCTGCCCTGGACTGCTCAAGCCTGCTCTTATTGCACTATGGAATTCCCGCCTGTGTCATTCTCTACCTTGAAGATGAAATCACTTGAGAGGAGCCTCATGAGACCGTGTTGTGAAGGCTTGACCGCCACTGGTTCCCACCAGAGCAGGGCTCGTAGCCCCCTGTCTGCGAATGCGTCATAGCCTACAAATGCCGCGGGTGCTGTGAAGCTGCGCAAGCATCCTCCCCTCATCGAGATGCCCTCTCCACAGAATATCATCCTCAGCCATCTTTCTCCCACCATGATATTTCACCATCCGCGCGGGGAGGAATACTAGGGAGAGGTCCTCGTCGACTCATGGATGTGGTATTTTGGGTTCGGTGGGCAAACAATATAAGGGTGTGGAGATTCTAGTCCCACATCTTCGGCAAAATATCTTGTGTCTTTTGATGAAGGCCTACGGCGGGCAATGTCTCATACTCTGAGCCTTTGACTGCGCAAAACAATGGTCCTCATAGACTCAATCATGGAATCCCATCCCTCATAAATCTCTCCTAGGATGGGTTGGTCTGTATCTGCAAATCGGAGCAAGGAAATGATAGGCTCCATGATCTGAATAACTAGATCTACCTTCTCCCACCATATATCATCCAACACTGTGTCCTTCACTTTCTTTGAGGCTGCTTGATCCATCTTTCTCCAAAAAGACAAAAACTCTGAAATAACCATGGCCCCAAGAGCGGTCTTGACCTCCCTCAACCTCTTCAACATGATGAATGAAGACGCAAACCGTGTGTTGATCATATGGTTAACATTCACTGTTGTTTCTAGTTTTGAAGCCTCTCTGTTTGTGAAGAAGAATACCCAAAAAGGCCATTTCCCTCTTGTTTCATTCCCACTTAACTTCTGCTTCTTCACCTTTTTCCCCCTTTCTTAATTCCTCATTAACCCCTTAAAAAATCACCCAAATCCCCTTCTTAACCTTACAAATACCCTTTGTTGATCTAAAAATCCCTTTTCCTCTCTATCGTTACCCCTTCTCGGCCTCAAAATGCATAAAAAATAGGCCAAAAACCACTTTCTTTCATATATCAGGCCTAGCCCCTTTCGGCCAGCCCCCTCAACCACTTCCTCATATGCCCCACGCCCGCGACCAAGCGCTTAAGGCCTGGGCGCTAATCACATCGGAGAATCGGAGCGGAAACGTTTTTTTCTTTTGTAAACCATGAAAGTCCCGATGCGATAGTGCTAAGTCTGTTGGCCCTTTGAATCAATCTCCACCGTCGATCTTTTAAGATCCGACGGCCAACGCTTGTCCCGCTCGCACCCATCGCCCCGATCCTTTCGCCCCTCTGATTGCATATCAACCGTCGATCTATCAATGGATCGGACGGCCATCGCAACACCGCACCGATCGCAATCACATCTTTTTAAATGTGTCACCCACAACATCCTGCGATTGCGATCCTCCGATTGTAATCTCCACCGTCGATTCTATTTAATCCAACGTCCATCGCACCATCGCCTGATCGCCAATCGCAAAGTTTAAATAGTGCCACCCTCCGTCCCTTCCGATTGTGATCCGTCGATCCAATCGTGACCGTCTGTTTGACCCAAGATCGACGGCCCACTTTTCATCGCCTCCCCATCTAATTTCTTTCATCGGACCTTTCCCATGATTTCATCCTTTAATCCCCGCCGTTGATCTCCTTCTGAGATCCAACGGCCCACAGTCAATCGCCCTCCACCCGCTAGGTCCCACCATCCAAGGTCCTCGTTTTCCTTTCATTTGGCCACTTTCCTTTATATTTCGGCCAAAGGAAAAACCTTAGCGTTTAACGCTGAAGATCATTCTTCCGCCACTCCCTGGATTTCTTGATGAGTTCATCGTATTGTGCAGGGTTGGTTACAGAGCGATGATTTCAATCTAGGTTCCAAAATCACGGTCACTGTGGTTTGGAACGTCGAGAGGTTATTGTAGCAGCAGTCAGAGTATCAGTGTCGAAGACCTGCCACAGCAGAAACATAAGATTGAAGACAATTTGGGGATTTCGGCTAAGATTGATTATCAAAAGCCCCTCCTCCAAATTAAATCAGAACTAGAGAAAATCATGAAGATCTACAGGCAGAAAAGCCTCTACTGCCACATCAGAGGCAAATTGATTCCTCTCCGCCAACCTTCCACCATCTATGACAGCGACCGCTTCAACTCCACCTCATCAGTGAACAATTCATGATTCAGCCCTAGTGGCCTTTTACTTCCATTTGGGTTTGTTACTTTTAAATTTCGAGTGGAATTCACATCCCACTCTCGCATTTTACCTTCTGTCAGAAACTGTTATTTGATATTTTTGTTTAAAACGACCATGAGCCTAACTATTGATGATGAGATGCCTCAATTCCTCATCATGAATTTTGGTTATTTTTTATGGAGACCTCAAACTGATTACCAGCACACGAGGAAGATACTTTTTCCAAAAATATCTTCTCACTCATGTTTCTGAGGCTTCTATATAAGCAGCAACTAAAGAGAAAAAAGGGTTCCAGATTTTTTTGAAGAATTTGCTGTGAAAGAGTTTCTTGTATGCATTTTGTTGAATTTTTAATACAAATGTGAAGAGCCCGTTGGGTCTCAGCAATAAGGAGTTTTACCTTTAATGAGGATTCTGGTCTTGATGCTTTATAGTTTGTTATTCTTTCTTATGTGATATAGTGTAGTTGTTCATTTGAATATTTCCATCCTTCTTGTATCATGCTCTGGAATGCGAGCGACTCACTGGTTCTGGTATGAATTTATCACAATCGATACTCATGCTAAACCTGTCTAGCGCTTTAAATATGGCTCAGTCATGATATGTTGTTTCATTTTCAAATTCATCCACGTTCCTTCTATATTAAGTGCTATGGGATGTTATTTTTGAAAGCTATGGACATGTATGGATTCTTATTATCTTAAGCCCATCTCATGTTCAGATATGTTTATGGAATTTCATCTCATTAGTAGTTAGTATTCTTTCTATATTTCTTACACAACATGCCATCTGATTTTCAATCTCTGTAAAGCATTTTTAGAATCCAGCCCTCCTTACAGCAAGATGTCTTTGAGTTGTCTGATACATTTATATTGAGAATTCACTCCTTGCCTCTGCAGTGTTCCTTTCATTATGCTGAGTTTGTGAATATTCTAGTTCCATCTACATTGATCTTTCCTGTTAAAACCGAAATAGCAAAAGAGCCTTGTTCTGCTAATTGTCCTTGTTATATCATGCTTCTCCTTGCTATATAAGATGTCCTAGGCACTGGTCTTTCACAACTCAAGGTTGTCTCTAGGATTGACAACATCTTTTTGGCTCCGTTGCCGGGGACTCGAAGTTGAGAGAAGTTAAATCCCTGGGCCTCGACAAAACCTTATTCACTCTTCAAATAGGTGAGCATGGAGAGTTGAAGAGTTGTAGATCCCTCACCTTGGCGACTCCACATTCATTTATCAGATAAATTTGCTTGCAGTCCTGGCTCCTCGTAAGCCACACCTGAGGTCAGATACGTCTCAGTCAAAGACACCCTCTGTGTCTGACCCAGAGAAGATCCTACATAGAATGAGTTGGAGAGAAAGACCATCAGTCCATACTAAGATCCCTAAATTCTCTTTAGAAGACTTTCCGTCCTCCTCCTCTCAAGTTGCTCAAGTACATGGTCCCGACTCCACTGTGGGAGATACCGATTACTACTCAGATAGTCCACCTAGGGGAGGTGTCCGAATCAAAGACGAAGCTGAGTCAAGGGATACCACACATTACACCTTCCACTCTACTCCTGAGGCCAAAGAGGTAAAATAAGTCACCGAAGTATCTGATATTCACAGCCCATTGTTTCCGTCAACAGCTAGAGTTGTTGTCCAATACATTCCTATTGTTATTCATACTTCACTTCCACCTCCTCCTCCTCCTTTTACACATCAAACCCTTGCACTACCTCCACCTCCTCCAATGGCCAACGTTCCTGGCTTCTTGTTGAATAAGTATGCCCCCCTGGCATTACCTCAAATACTAAATGATATGCCACAGGAATATCTAAAGATCTTACCCCGATTCAATGGGGAAAATGAGATTGAAGCTCAAAAGCATCTTGAAGTCTTCTGCTCTTTTGCAGAGAACTTTAATGTGGAACATCTAGATGTAGTCTTAAGACTGTTTGTGCAATCTCTTGATGGTGAAGCCAGAAAATGGTTTAAGACATTAGGAGACCGTTCCGTCACCACTTGGGAAGGAATGGAAGATACTTTTCTCAGAAAATGGGGAGAGAAGAAAGATCATGGACATTGTCTTACTGAGTTTAACACACTCAAGAAAAAACATAATGAATGGGTGTCAGAATTTATCAAGAGATTTAACAAGTTGTATCTGAGCCTTCCTGCTGATATGAAACCTCATCAAACCACTGCTAAAGTTGTTTTCGTGGTAGCTTTTGACTCAGAATTTGGTTTCTCTCTGAGAGAAAGAAAGCCTGCCACCCTGGATGATGCTCAAACAGATGCACTAGAGCTGGAGGCAAATTTTGCCTCCACTGGTAAATCAAAGGGAAAATCTGAACAAGATACTAGAAGAAAGGGAAAAGAGGAGGTATCCACCTCTAGCCAAGATAGAGACTCAGCTAATGACAGGATTGAGGAAATGAACAAAATGATTAAGAATCTTTCAAGTAAGCTGGTCAAACTTGAACTAGAGGCCAAGAATTCACCCTCCAAGAATTTCCAGAATGCTCCAAACAAGGGTTACAACCCTCAGTACAGAAAACCACCCTTGCAGATATTGCAGAGGGAACGAAAGGAGCAACAAGATCAGGTACCGCACCCTTTGTACTTGGAAGGTCAAGTAGATGGTCCTACCGAAGAAGCCACTTATGAGCAAGAGGAGGCATACCTTGCTTTTTCAAATAGTGATGAAGTTGAATGTCCCCTACAAGAGAGTGATGAAGTAGAGATTCCATCACAGGTGGAAGAAAAAGCTAATGAAAGCACCGAAGATCTTGAGATCGATGACTACTGCAAGTAGTTTTTCGATTTCATGCAAGCACAGTTTAATAGAAGATATGACCTCGGATCTTCTAGGAAGAGAACTCGCACTCAGGATAAGGAGGAAGACACATCTCATGAGGAAGCATCTGCTCAAAAGGAGACAACGACTCAAAGGAACATAGACAAAGGTAAGAGGCCTCTTAACGAATCTTTGCCATCTGCTGATCAAATTCCTTCCTCTTCATAAGTTGTTACTCTCCCTAATTTCAAGTCAGTCATAAAAGAGGTCAAAACTCTTGTCCAAAACAAAGAATCAAAAGAGATGTTAGTAGACAAGTCTTCCTCTGCCTTCAGTTTACAAAAGGAGCTTGAGAAGGTCAAAATCCCAATTCCCTTGACCGAATTGTTGAAGCAGCCTGCATATCAGTCCTAGGTCACATCCTTTATGCTCCCCCCAGAAGTAGCGCATATTCCAGACAATCTGATCCTTCAAGAAGAAAGACCCATGGTTGTATTTGGCCCACATGTTGAGGAATTAGACGCTTCCACTCCCCCCTTTTATGTGTCCTTAGTAATTCATGACCTGCTGCTGCATAACTGTATGTTAGATTCAAGAGCCTCCCATAACCTATTGCCCCTATCGGTCATGGAACAACTAGGATTACAAATCACCCGTCCATACAAGGACCTCTATTCATTTGACTCCAAAAGAGTTAAATGCCTGGGTATGATCAAGGATTTGGTGGTCAATTTGGCCCAGATCCCAGCAAAAAGTGTGGTGATGGACATCGTGGTGGCTGACATCCCAGCTCGCTTCGGCATGTTTTTGTCAAGGTCCTGGGGGACTAAAATTGGTGGGTCAATCAAGTTGGACCTGACCTATGCTACTATCTCAGTTTTTGGTGGCCAGGAGAGGAGGTTGTACCGGGAAACTAGATTTGTTAAGACGGTCACCAAGACTGACAACTCAGTTAATTCTCCAGTTTATAGTAAGGATGGAGATTTCTCATGTTTGATGTTGGAAGAAGATCAAGATTATGCCCATGAACCATCATTTTTCCAGATCAAGACCGAGCAGTCTGTAGAGAGCCATGAAGTAGGAAACTGGACACTTCATTTTAATGGAGCAAACTCCAGAGAAGGTAATGGGGCTGGAGTATTATTGATTTCTCCTACAGGCCAATGGGTCCCATTGTCTTTCAAGCTAGAGTATGAAGTCACTAATAATGTGGTCGAGTATGAAGCACTTCTGTTAGGGTTACAGACAGCCAGGAGCATGAACATACAGATTTTAAAGGCCCTGGGAGATTCGGAACCGGTGGTTAGACAAGTGAAGAATCAGTGCCAAACCAAACATCCTAGGCTGAGGGCTTATAGGAACGAAGTTTGGGACCTAGTGGAGAATTTTTTCTTGGCATTTAATATTCAGTTAATGCCTCGGGAGCAGAATAGGATGGCAGACTCCCTTGCAGTGGCCGCTAGTACCTTCCATCCACCTCAAAACCCTCTCTTAAGATATGAAATTGAGGTGTGTTATCGGCCATCAATCCCAGATAACATCAAGCACTGGTAGGTGTTCGAGGGTGAAGAGCAAGTGAAGAGATTTATGGAAACAATCGGAGAATTCTCAAACATGGAGATTGACGTTTGTGAAGAAGAAGAAGCTGAGGACCTTTCAGAAAACAGATGGGAGGAAAAGGTGGCAGGTCATAAAGTGTTGCAATTGAAGGGAAACGTTATACCTAGAGGGCTGGTGCCTCTAGAAAGATTGTTTGACAAGAACAACGTCCCACTATAGCCAAAGAAAGCGGTAGAATAAAATCAGGTAGAAGACCTAAATCTTGGTACTGATGCTGACCCCAAAATTGTGACGTTGTCCAAGAAGGTCCCAGAGGAGTATAAAGAGCTCTACCAGAATTTATTCCAGTCATACAAAGATGTGTTTGCATGGTCTTATCAGGACCTAAAAACCTTCGATATCAGCATCATGCAACATAAAATTCCACTGAAGGGGGATGCGAAGCCACATAAACAAAAGCTTAGACAGATAAATCCCCTGCTGCTTCCCTCTATTGAGAAAGAAATCAAGAAACTGTTGAAGGCCAAGATCATTGTGCCATTGAGATATTCTGAGTGGGTAGCAAACCTAGTCCCTGTTCGGAAAAAGAATGGAGAAATAAGGCTATGTGTGGATTTCCAAAATTTAAACTGAGCATCCTTAAAGGATAATTATCTCTGCCCAAGATGGATCCCATCCTGCAGAAAGTGGTAGGAGATTCTCGGATGTCGATGATGGATGGATTATTTGGTTACAATCAGGTGGTTGTACTACCAAAAGATCAGAAGAAGACTGCCTTTACCACTCCTTGGGGTACGTTTATGTATGCCAGGATGCCTTTTGGGTTGATCAACGCAGGAGCCACTTTCCAAAGGGCCATGGACATTGCCTTCGTTGGGGAGCAAGATAAGTTTGTGGTGGTATATCTGAACGACATTACTGTGTTTTCAAAAGATGATGCAGAGCACATTGAACACTTGTGTAGAACTTTCAAGAAGTGCAGAAGACATGGTCTCTCTGTCAATCCACAGAAGTCATTGTTTGCATTAGAAGAGAGTAAGCTTTTGGGACATATTGTAACCAAAGATGGAGTAAAAATAGATCCTAAGAGAGTAGAAGTTATAAATGGAATTTCTCTTCCCAGAAATAAAAAGGAGGTGCAGGTGTTCCTAGGGCGCATTAACTTTCTGAGGAGGTTTATCCCTAACTATGCTGAGATAGTTAGACATATAACTGACATGCTGAAGAAAAATAATGAGGTAAAGTGGTCCCAGGAATCACGAGAGGCCTTTTCCAGGATAAAAAAATGCCTTTGCTGAAGCCCCTGTGCTAGCTGGACTAGACTATGTCAAACCTTTCATGATCTTTTCATTTTCATCACCTCATACAGTGGCAGGAGTTTTATTGCAGAAAAATGAAGAAGGGTATGAGTAGCCCATCGCTTTCTTCAGTCAGGTGCTCCGTGATGCAGAGCTGAAATATAACATATTAGAAAAGCAGGCATATGCCCTAGTGAAGTCTCTTAAAGCATTTCGCATGTATGTCTTGCAGTCCCATATCACTGCGTTTGTGCCTACAGCAGCTGTAAAAGATATTCTCATCCAAGGAGATAGTGAAGGGAAAAGAGGGAAATGGATTGCCAAAATACAAGAGTATGAGCTAGACATCCGCCCTACCAAACTGATCAAAGGACAAGGGCTAGCCAAAATCTTGTCCGAGTCAAACTGTCAGGCTCTGGGTATAAATCTGTCCATGATTGCAAATGAGGAGTCTGAGAAGAAAGAAGAGCAACAAGGAGTAGAGATAGCTACTCACAAGACACATATGAAGTACCTCATCATCTCGTGGTACAAAGAGATAGTGGAATATCTTCTAACACTCAGCTTCCCTCCTAGTTGTGACAAAGCTAAATACAGAACATTGAGGTTGAGATCACAGAAGTACGTTGTTGCAAATGGTCAGTTAAACTGGCGAGATCCCTCAGGCATCCTGCTCCTGTGTCTCACAGAGGATGAGGTAGAGAGTATAATGGCCGAATTTCATGAAGGAATATGTGGGGGTCATTATAGTTAGAGAGCTAGTGCTCACAAAATCCTGAAGGTTGGTTTCTTCTGGCCCAAACTCTTTGGAGATGTGTTTTCCCGGGTTAGAGCTTGTGAGAAATGCCAAAGGTTTGCTGAAAGACATAAGTTGGCACCTCTGCCCATGATCCCTGTTCATGTGGATGAACCA
This sequence comes from Pinus albicaulis, assembly GCA_034641835.2. Classification (NCBI taxonomy): domain Eukaryota; kingdom Viridiplantae; phylum Streptophyta; class Pinopsida; order Pinales; family Pinaceae; genus Pinus; species Pinus albicaulis. Next base: position 772,820,526 of record CM076580.1, on the reverse strand, counting down.
TTCCAACAATGGGGAATTGACTTTATCGGTGAAATACATCCTCCATCAAGTGGTCAACATAGGTGGATATTAACTGCCACAGATTATTTCACGAAGTGGGTGGAAGCTATACCTTGCAAGGAATGCAACAGATGCTATGGTAATGAAATTTATGGAAGAAAATATCATATCCAGATTTGGTTGCCCTGCCAAGATAGTGACCGACAATGCACAGGCTTTTTAATCTGCAAAGTTTGTCAATTTCTACCAGCAGTATAACATTGCACTAGGTCACTCTACGGCCTATTACCCACAAGGTAATGGCCTGGCAGAGTCTTCAAATAAAACCCTGGTGAGGGCACTGAAGAAGGCTATCAACGAAAATCAAAAAAATTGGGATTCCCAGTTGAAATTCGCTCTATGGGCCAACAGGATTACCAGCAAGAGAGCAACTGGGAAGTCCGCATATGAATTATTATATGGGAGGGCAGCAATACTCCCTGTACAGTTAGCCTTACCAGTAGCCCGATTCATGCAAGAAAGTCAAGAAGAACCCGATGATGTGACCAGGAGGATCAATTAGCTGGTACAGTTAGAAGAAACACGGAACCAGGTAAGTCAGAGGCTAACTGAATATTAAGAGAAGATGAAGGACCTTTTTTATCAGCATGCCAAGGACAGGAAGTTGCAGGTTGGGGATTTAGTGCTCAGATGGGATATTCGAAGCGCTGAAAAGGGGAAAAATGGTAAATTCGACCCACTTTGGTTCGGCCCTTTTAAAATTGTGGAACGAGGGGGCAACAACACTTTCAGGTTGGAAAATTTACAGGGAGACTTGCTCGATGCCCCTGTAAACGGTCAGTTCCTCAAACCTTACTTCCAGTTCTGATTCAGGCCGAGAGAGCCTGATGTATCATACTGTACATTAGTTTCATGTTTTCATCTTTGTTTGAATGATGTATGCGTCGTGATGAATCATGAAGAGAAAAATAAAAAGTGATGAAGAGTGGTGTCTACACAGAAGATTAACAGGTGGTCTGCGAAGTTCTCGACACGCCCAAGGATGAACGTGTCGTCTCCAGGTGGAGCCAATGTTGATCATATGGTTAACATTCACTGTTGTTCCTATTTTTGAAGCCTCTCTGTTTGTGAAGAAGAATGCCCAAAAAGACCATTTCCCTCTTGTTTCATTCCCACTTAACTTCTGCTTCTTCACCTTTTTCCCCCTTTCTTAATTCCTCATTAACCCCTTAAAAAATCACCCAAATCCCCTTCTCAACCTTACAAATACCCTTTTTTGATCTAAAAATCTCTTTTCCTCTCTACCGTTACCCCTTCTCGTCCTCAAAGTGCATTAAAAATAGGCCAAAAACCCACTTTCCTTCATATATCAGGCCTAGCCCCTTTCGGCCAGCCCCCTTAACCACTTTCCCATATGCCCCGCGCCCGCGACCAAGCGCTTAAGGCCTGGGTGCTAATCGCATCGGAGAATCGGAGCGGAAACGTATTTTTCTTTTGTAAACCATGAAAGTCCCGATGCGATAGTGCTAAGTCTGTTGGCCCTTTGAAGCAATCTCCACCGTCGATCTTTTAATATCCGACGGCCAGCGCTTGTCCCGCTCGCGCTCGTCGCCCCGATCCTTTCACCCCTCCGATTGCATATCAACCGTCGATCTATCAATGAATCGGACGGCCATCGCACCACAGCACCGATCGCAATCGCATCTTTTTAAATGTGTCACCCACAGCATCTTGCGATTGCGATCCTCCAATTGTAATCTCCACCGTCGATTCCATTTAATCCAACGACCATCGCACCATCGCCTGATCGCCAATCGCAAAGTTTAAACGGTGCCACCCTCCGTCCCTTCTGATTGCGGTCCGCTGATCCAATCGTGACCGTCCGTTTGACCCAAGATCGACGGCCCACTTTTCATCGCCTCCCCGTCTAATTTCTTTCATCGGACCTTTCCCATGATTTCATCCTTTAATCCTCGCCGTTGATCTCCTTCTGAGATCCAACGGCCCACAGTCAATCGCCCTCCACCCGCCGGGTCCCACCATCCAAGGCCCCCGTTTTCCTTTCATTTGGCCCCTTTCCTTTGTATTTCGGCCAAAGGAAAAACCTTAGTGTTTAACGCTGAAGATCATTCTTCCGCCACTCCCTGGATTTCTTGATGAGTTTATCGTATTGTGCAGGGTTGGTTACAGAGCGATGATTTCACTCTAGGTTCCACAATCACGGTCACTGTGGTTCGGAACGCCGAGAGGTTATTGTAGCAGCAGTCAGAGTATTAGTGTCGAAGACCTGCCACGGCAGAAACATAAGATTGAAGACAATTTGGGGATTTCGGCTAAGATTGATTATCGAAAGCCCCTCCTCCAAATTAAATCAGAACTAGAGAAAATCATGAAGATCTACAGGCAGAAAAGCCTCTACTGCCACATCAGAGGCAAATTGATTCCTCTCTGCCAACCTTCCGCCATCTGTGACAGCGACCGCCTCAACTCCACCTCGTCAGTGAACAATTCATGATTCGGCCCTAGTGGCCTTTTACTTCCATTTGGGTTTGTTACTTTCAAATTTCGAGTGGAATTCACATCCCACTCTCGCATTTTACCTTCTGTCAGAAACTGTTATTTGATATTTTTGTTTAAAACAGCCGTGAGCCTAACTGTCGATGATGAGATGCCCCAATTCCTCATCATGAATTTTGGTTATTTTTTATGGAGACCTCAAACTGATTACCAACACGCAAGGAAGATACTTTTCCCAAAAATATCTTCTCGCTCATGTTTCTGAGGCTTCTATATAAACATCAACTAAAGAGAAAAAAGGGTTCCAGATTTTCTGAAGAATTTGCTGTGAAAGAGTTTCTTGTATGCATTTTGTTGAAGTTTTAATACAAATGTGAAGAGCCCGTTGGGTCTCAGCGATAAGGAGTTTTACCTTTAATGAGGATTCTGGTCTTGATGCTTTATAGTTTGTTATTCTTTCTTATGTGATATAGTGTAGCTGTTCATTTGACTATTTCCATCCTTCTTGTATCATGCTCTGGAATGCGAGCGGCTCACTGGTTCTGGTATGAATTTATCACAATCGATACTCATGCTAAACCTGTCTAGCGCTTTAAATATGGCTCAGTCATGATATGCTGTTTCATTTTCAACTTCATCCACGTTCCTTCTATATTAAGTGCTATGGGATGTTATTTTTGAAAGCTATGGACATGTATGGATTCTTATTATCTTAAGCCCATCTCATGTTCAGATATGTTTATGGAATTTCATCTCATTAGTAGTTAGTTTTCCTTCTATATTTCTTACACAACATGCCATTTGATTTTCAATCTCTGTAAAGCATTTTTAGAATCCAACCCTCCCTACAGCAAGCTATCTTTGAGTTGTCTGATACATTTATATTGAGAATTCACTCCTTGCCTCTGCAGTGTTCCTTTCATTATGCTGAGTTTGTGAATATTCTGGTTCCATCTACATTGATCTTTCCTGTTAAAAACCGAAATAGCAAAAGAGCCTTGTTCTGCTAATTGTCCTTGTTATATCATGCTGCTCCTTGCTATATAAGATGTCCTAGGCACTGGCCTTTCACAACTCAAGGTTGTCTCTAGGATTGACAACACCGTGTATCTGCAATCTTCAACAATGATGGATTGTTGTATTCCTTGTAGATAGTGAGGGCATTTGTATGGTTTTGTACAAAGTTGCGGATATGTCGTGCATCCTCAATAACGGCTCCAATCCAAAGCACATTAGAAGCAATAGATTTCAGTGCCAAGTTCAATGAATGGACAATGCAAGGTGTCCAAAATATTTGTGGATATTTTTCTTCCACAATCATGCCAACGACCTTGCAAACAGGTGCATTATCTATAATGATTTGCACACAAGAATCGAAACCTACATCTTCAATAATTTTAATAAATAACTCACCCATATATTGTGCATCCTTGTACTGTCCAAGTGCATGCACTGATTTCAAGAAAACTGGACCATTCAAGGATGACACCATGAAGTTGATGAGTGGGTGGCATGCTGGATATGTCCATCCATCAGAAACAATGCTAACCCCAGATGTTGGCCATGCTGATTTAATAGGCTCAAGCATTTTGTCCACCTCTTTCTTTTCCTTTGTCAACAATGTGGTTCTGAGCTTCTCTAACCCAGGAGGCACATACCCTGATGAAGCCCCATGACTAAGAGCTCGACACATCTTAATAAATAGAGTTGATCGTGCAACATTAAAGGATATGAAGTTCTGATAGAAAAAAAAAATGCAATGATGAGATCAAGTTCTTCCCTCTTCTCTTTTTGGAAATTCTTGTCCATTGGACCAACTGCAGATGCCTTTCTCTTTGTTGATTGTCCCCTACTAAAAGTCTCAAAAGGGAACTTGTTGTTGCTTTTCCTTAAGAATGGAAGGGGGTCATCATTTTTGTTTTTTTTTTTTTTTGATGCCACATTTGCCTCACCAACAAATTTCTCTTTCTCCATTTCCTTCCTCTGTGCCAATTCAATTGTTGTACAATATTTAATGCCACAACCTGGAATGCCCAACAAATGAGCTTTCACATGGAAATATGTGGAAGTGAAATGGTCGTCGCATATATTGCATTTCCATGAACAATTTCCTCCTCCCTTTCCCTTTTTTCCTGCCTCTCCCTCTCTTGTCACATATTTCCACAATGGGTATTTGGGGTCATGAGTTTTTTTTCCCTGCACATTTGAAGTTGTTGTTGCAACCCCACTTCCAATAGATGGAATACTTGCAGACCCTGATGAAACAGGGACAGGAGGGGCATCTCCAGTGGGGACATTCTTCCCCTTTCTTTGCCCATGTCTTTCTGCCTATGATTGAGCCATGAATACTGTAAAAAATAAACAAAAATAACCAAATATATAAAACATATGCACATACAAACACTAACAGCAAACTAAAAGAAAAATTTAGAGGGACAGTGCACTTACCGGATGCTCGAATCTCTTCGAAAGAACTCCCTTTCTCCTTGCTAACCCTTTCTTCGTGCAAACCCTTGCTCCTTGCTCACTTCACAAACACAAATCGGTGAGAAAGAATGAGTCAAAATCGGTTTTTTATAACCAAAAATCGCACTTTTTGAAACAGCGAATCTGGCTGTACGGGATTCGATCGTATCCGTATAGGGTACAGTCGAGATTCGTCGTACCCTATACGGATACAGCCAAATCCCAAGAATCCGATACGAATCCTAGAGAATCGTATCCGATTCACCGGATTCAGGATTCGAAAGCCCTGGGGGATGAATCCGGTTTCTTAGACTCAAGATATTATAATGTTTCTGAAGGTTGCTCACCGTTATTGCTTATCCTTTCCAGGCAACCATTACCTTTCTTCCAAATCCACTCATGGAAACAAGACCTCTTTCACTGGCACCCAAAAAAAAAAAAACTATTACAATAAGAAATATAGACAAATCATATAACAATTAGGTCTCTAGGGGTGATATTTTACTATGCAAACAAAAATGACTTATTCTATAAGAAAGTACTCTAACCCTCTTTTATAAATCACTGAAAAGCATTGTCTTCCTCCTTCTACAGGTTGTCCATGCAACTCGAGTGACTCACAACTAGGAGGGCCTGCAACATCATGCCAAGTTCCACCAAATCAATTTTAAAATAAAACACTCTTTTGGCTAGAAAACCTGCTCTGGAATACCCATGGTAACAAATATTAACCAAATAAACCACATACAAGTAGGACATTTTAAACGGTGGTCTTAAATTGATTAAACAATGCGAGAACACATAATGAGAAGGAATATATGTTAAATACACCAGAAGAGAAAGAGTAGGATGAAGGAATATATGTTAAAGACACTAGAAGAAAAAGACTAGGATGGATCTTTACTGCCTTGACGAAAAGAAAAAAAATACATAATATGACATAAAATCATTTAAAAACTTAATCTTTCATCGAAATACAAGTTAAATATAAGTAAAAGACAGTGAAATTACATCATTTACAATAATGATCCACCTTCTTCTTAACCCTCTCATCCAAGCTTTCTTACGCATACTTGGTATTGGTATCAGCATAACAAATTTTCTGGCTTCCACTAGGAAAAGCTCTTCGTAATTCTTGCACGATGTTGCATTGATGGCATACCCCATGCTGCTACCATTGCCTGTATTACTGCTATTATTGTTTTTGTTCTCTTGTTTTTCGTTCTGGGCTTGTTCGACCGCCATTTTTTCTTGTTCTTTTTGTTGTGTTTTTTTCTTAACGATGGTATTCTCTGGGTGCTAATTCCTGGAAATGGGGCGCGAATGGAAGAAAATACCAGCCGCAAATAATGTTTTCAAGGTGAATCGGGAGTGGAATGAAATTGGGAGCAACAGCCATTTTTTTATTGTTCTTTTTGCTGTGCCTTTTCTTGGCGATTGTATTCTCTGGGTTCTAATTCCTAGAAATGGGGGGCGAATGGAAGCAAATACCAACTGCAAACAATGTTTTCAAGGCTAGTCAGGATTCGAACGAAATTTGGAGATTTGTTTTATAGCGCTTATTTTTCATAATATTGGTGGCTAAAATACGATATTTATTTATTTTATTAATAATTTTTTATCAAACTATATATAATGGTGTCCTCCAAAATATAAAACCCCTTAAATTTCATCCAAATATAAAACTCCTCGACTCCTCTTCACCCATGGGCTAAAATTCGCCCCTAAAATTTTCTATTTAATTTTTAGCTAATATAGAGCACACACACACACATTTGTGTTCATGAAACTTCATTATGTGTTCATGTAACTTCATTAAGTGTATGAAGATAATAATTATATATGGTATTTGCACCTTCCTACTTTTGTCTTTTACATAGTTGTATCCATCAACAAACTAAACAAAATGAGGAGTGACAGGGAAAACTAAGTTGATTGTTATAAGTTTACATGGCAATCTGATATAACTGAGCACAAGTGACGGTGTAGCAGAAAAGATATTCTTTGACTGTAATGACTGAATATGGTTATGTAAATAAAATATAACTGAAGATTGGATCAATAATTTGAAGAATGCGTAGTCATGCCAAAGACAAAATGATGCATGTAACTCATAGAATATAATCATACAATTCAGAGGGATATTTTGTAGACGCATACAAATGTAAGCATGTTGGAGATAGTATGAAAATAAATGAAAGGAAAATGTTGTCTTGAACTTGGGTACGTACCATCAATGGTAAGAACTTTTAAATTTTCCTTTGTCGATGGGAATTGCAGGTAGAGCATTCATTATGCAAGATTCGTTACTTCGAAATCCTTTGGGGGAGATATTTCAAATTTTTTTTTTTAATAGGTAAGGCTCAATATTTGTGAGTTGATGTCTTCAAAGTGATCCAAAGGGAGCACCACGTGGGCATAGGAGAATGGAAAGTGTTACTGACAGTGAGAGGAATGGCTATGGTAACAGCCACAGTGCATTAAAGAAAACCCAAATGAGGAGTTGTCACATTGTTTTTGAACTGCCAAAAATCATTATACATTTTGTCCTCAACGAAAACAGGGTGTTTATGAAATATATACATGGAACTAGGTGTCATGTTGAATTGCATGTAGTACATGTCTAGAGATGGCATGAAGGTGTTGATAACGTAAAGGCAGGACTGGAGTTAAAATTTGTGAGAGACAAACCCCAACAATTGCCGAGTCCAAGTGATTATTTAACATAAGAGTGTGGGCTTTGAACAAAAAACTGAAATTGACCTAGAAGCAACTACCAAGACACTGCTGCCATTGAAAAACAGAGGGTAAAAGATAAAGTAATTTACCATATGATTGCCCAACAAGGGAAATATAAAGTTACTCATTTATTGTGTGTCATAACGGTGTATAAGTTGTTTTTCTCCAGTGCTGTGAGAACGTCACTATTTTAAACCTTGGAGGCAGTTGGGGACAGGGAGCGTTGCAATATCATACCCTTTTCCACAAAATGAAATGTTTCTTCTTCTTTTTTTAACTAAATAAGACGAGGTTGACTGATGTTGTGTAGGTTAGGTGGGCACATAGTAAGAAGAAGAAGCGGGGCATCAAAATAACCATGTTCGAAGCGTACAAGGCTTACATGTCAGCTAATGGAATGTAATGCAAAATTTAACCAAATATTGGCCATGTAATCCATGAAAAACAAAATATGGTGTGTATGTCTGAGGGACAGCAAGATTTTGCATCTACAAAACATAGAGAAAAAAAAAAGGGAAAATGTACGGGGAAGAACAATGTAGGTGGGATTACTCATAAAGAGCAAGCACAAACAAAATCAATAAAAATACAACTTGTTGAGTAACTATGTAGCCAAAATCTACGTTTTCTTCATACCTATGACCCAATGCTTTTATTTTGTTTGAGATGGTTATAAAAGGTTCCTTCGAGCTCTTCACAACGTCCAACTAGGGTTCAGGAAAAAATCTTTGGTTTCAATTATCAGAGAAGGAAACTTTAGAGTAGCTATTATGGTCACGGTAAGTTGGTGGCCTGTTTTCCAACTACCGCAGCAAGTTAAGAGTCGTGAGAGTGCTTTGGGATTCGACGCATTAACAGTGTGTCCCATTGTTTACGAAATATCATCCAAAGCCTTTAATATATGCTTGCTAGAAAATCAAATGATAGACCATATAACACTCTACCATGCCATGGATTAAAGTAAACAACCATATATAATATTGTGCCATAAGTGAAAGTGGCTAGCCCCGTAATGTACTCTAACATATCAAATGCATCACCAAACCTTTCATTGCCACCTCCGTTGTTGAACTATGTCATGTCCATTAATAATGTCATACCTTCTTGCTCAACACATAACCAAGATCACGCGAGTGTTTTACACAACATCAATATTTATATTTTCATTCCAACCCCTTTGTGTCATTTTAGTGTATGAGAATCAAAAGTGGTTAATCACATAAATCTTTATATAGCTTATAGAGAACTCAATAAACCTATAGATAGTGAGTTATGGTTAATAACCTATTATACTGAGAAGATACATATTCATGTGATAAAGTGTGTATGTGTGAAACAAAATCTTACATGTGTGTTTGAAATAAATCATCCATCAGATGTTAGATCCTTATTGCTCCGAGGGGGGTCTATTATGTCTTTTAGAGGAGGAATCAATATGGAGTGCAATGGCTTGCACATTTTTTAGAAGGTGAGTCAACACTCCCAAGGTCTCATGTTTTGTTGTAGTTAAGTGCTAATTTTTGCAGGTTCTGAATGGAATAAGAATGTCAATCCATACACAAACAATTCTCAAGGACATAATTTCACACAAATAAGGGGATTTTTTAGTCTTTATAGATACCATGATTTGAAGTTCAAAATCTTGGGAACTTGGTCCAATAGTATGTCAACTAAAAGCAAAGACAAAAATACTTTTTCATCAAAGTCACAGATGGATGAAACCTTTTAATGAGACCTACTATTCATCTTTCTCATTCATCAAAACTATGGTATGCTCCTTCATTTTCTCCATTCCAATTCAAAATAATTGCATACTAAAGTTTATGAAGTCCTTGTATTTATGTGGCTACCTTTGAAGCCTAACCTTTCTCACTAACACTAAGTCACAACTTTAGCCTAATCATTTTCCACTTTCTGTTCAGACCATCCCTCCTTGTATTTATGTGGCTACCTTTGAAGCCTAATCTTTCTCACTAACACTAAGCCACAACTTTAGCCCAGTGTTTTAAAAACCGGCCGGTTTGAACTGGTAACCGGCCAAACCGGCCGTTTAGACAGCCTGGCGGTTGAAACTGGCCAGGCAACCTGGCCAAACAAGGCGTTTCGCCCTTTTTTCACATAAACCGGTCCTAACCGGCCGGTTAGGTGCCAACTTCTACGCGGGCGGCAGCGGACCCACATTTTCGGAATTAATGAAGTGTTAGGGCTGATTTGGAGCCAAGGGGAGGGTTGTTTCCCTCCAAAAACACCCTCCCCAATCTTTTATAAGGAGGAGCAACCTCTCCTTTGTCTCACACCAACTCATTTGATGTTTGTGAGTTTAATTAAGAGCTTGGAGAGTGTTGAGTGTTTGCCGGAGCAATTATCTTGGAGATAGTTTGGAGCTGTCAATAGCGTTGGCATCTTCAAGAGGACACTAAGGAGGCTAGTTTGCATTGCCAGGTAAGAATTTGCACTTGAAAAATCATTCATTTCATTGCTGTTCATGTATTTATTTTCTGAGTTCTCATGTGTTTAGCTATTTTATTGCTCTAAAATCTCTAGTCCTATGCTATCAAATTTTGTATGTTTGAATGTGCATTTTTTTTTGTAAATTTAGCTTTAGTTGTCCATTTATCTTAGCTGCAATTTTTTTTAAATGGCAGATTTATTTCCAAATTTCAATTATTTGAAGTCAAGATGGCTCCAAAAGCCAAGGACAGTGCATGGGTCCATTGTGATGTGATTGATGGAAAGATGGTATGCAAATTTTGTCGAAAATGTATTGGAGGTGGGGGTATTCTTAGATTGAAACATCACTTGGCTGGGATAAGAGGCAATGTAACACCATGTGATGCACCTAATTAAGTGTTAGGTCCGATTAGGGCAGAATACCTTGCCAAGCTTGAAAAGTTTGAGGAGACTAAGGCTAGGGAGAAGGCCATCCAAGATGAAATTGCAAGGAAGAGGGAAATAGTAGAAATGATGAGAGAGAGTGGGTATGAAAATGAGGAGTATGATCTTCAAGACTCCTCTTCTATCCCTTCCACCAATAACCCCTTTCAGTATGTTCCTCCTGTTGGCAAAAGATCAAACCCAACCTCATGAGTTATTTCTCATCCAATGCTAATCCCACAACCACTGCCAGTGCCTCCATGTCCCAGCCAACTCCAAGTCGTCAACCCACTTTGGATCAACATTGGAAAAAACAATGCAAAGAAGCTTCTCATCAGTACATTGCTAGATGGTGGTATGATTCAGATATCCCATTTAATGCTGCTAACTCACTTTATTACCAAGCTATGTGGGACTTTGTTTTTGTTGCAGGAAAGGGCTTCAAAGGCCCTACTGCACATGAGTTAAGGGGAGCTCTTTTGCAACAAGATATTTCTAGTATTGATGAGTATTTGGCTGAATATAAAGAGTCATGGCTCAAAACAGGTTGTTCCATCATGTCAGATGGATGGACTGATGGAAGGAACCGCACTATCATTAACTTCCTTGTTGCTTGCCCTCGAGGAACAATGTTTTTGAGATCAGTTGATGCATCTGATAAGGTGAAGGATGCAGCCCTTCTATTTGAGCTTTTGGATGAGATTATTCAGGAAGTGGGAGAGCAGAACATTGTGCAGGTCATCACAGATAATGCCTCAAACTATGTTCTTGCTGGAAAGATGCTTGAGTCCAAGTATAGTACCATATTTTGGACTCCATGTGCTGCACATTGCATAGACCTCATGCTTGAGGACATAGGCAAAATGGAATGGGTAAAAAGCACTGTAGAGCATGGCAAGTGCATTACAAAATACATTTACAACCACTCATGGGTATTGAGCCTAATGAAGAAAAACATAGGGGGCAAAGAGCTTGTTAGGCCTGCCATTACGAGATTTGCAACTCACTTCCTCACGTTGCAATGTCTCAATTCTCAACAGAAAAACCTGCAGAAAATGTTTTCTTCTGATGATTGGACTGAATCCCGGTGGGCTCGTAGACAAGATGGAAAAGACACCAAAAAGAAAGTCTTTGACAGTTATTTTTGGAAAAGGTCTTCAGAGTTGGTAAAAATTACTGAGCCCCTTGTTAAGGTGCTAAGGATGGTGGATGGGGAAAGGATGGCAATGGGATACATTTATGAGGCTTGGATCAGGCCAAGGAGCAGATACGGGCAGCTTACAGGGACAGGTTAGCTAAATATGGCCGGATATGGGAGATCATTGATAACAGATGGAACAATCAACTCCATCGTCCTATACATGCAGCTGGGTATTATTTGAACCCAAAGTATCATTATAGAGCTCGGCTAGGAGATCAGCAGGATGGGGAGGTCAGATCTGGATTGATTGATTGCTTGGAGCGCATGATCCCTAACTGTGCAGACCTTCTGGAAACACATCAACAACTTACTCTTTTCAGTATGGCAGCTGGTACCTTTGGAAAGAACTTGGCAAAAATGGCAAGAGATGTGGATCAACCAGTTTAGCAATTCCAATTTGTTTTTCTTTTCATGTTAAATTGTTTGTAAATAAGTAATGAAATGAACCATGTTACTAATGAATGTCTTTTTATTTGCAGCACATTGGTGGGAGTCATTTGGCGACCAATGTCCTCAATTGCAAAGGTTTGCAATTAGAATCCTCAGCGAAACTTGCAGCGCTTCAGGTTGTGAGCGCAATTGGTCTGTTTTTGAGCGCATACACACAAAGAAGAGAAACCGTTTGGAACGGAAACGGTTAAATGATCTTGTCTTTGTGCAATACAACCTTCGCTTGAGGCGGAACCAACTGATGAGCAAAACACCTGATCTAGATCCCATTGTGTTGGATGATATTGATCCAACATCAGAATGGGTGGAGGAGATTGAAGATCCAGTGTTTGAGGCTGATTTTGATTTTGATGCAGCAGTAGCGGGGGGTGAATTTGAAGCAGATTTGGTGGCACCATCAGACGCAGACCCAGGATTGGTAGTTGCATCAAGCAAAGGCAAACAACCAATGGACGACACTAGTCATGCACCTCGAGCAACTCGTGCTTCCATTAGGTCCACTTCTATTGTTATTGGTAGCAGGGGTACTGAGGTTGCAAATGAGCCTGAGGCTAAGGCATCCTCAGACTCTGATCCAGATGATGTCTATGCAGTGTCAGCAGCCGATGTTGATCTTGTGTCTAGTAGCGGTGATGAATTTGATGATTGATCATCGTTCATGTGTAGTCTTGTATTAGGCCAATGGCCTCATAGCTTGTAGCATTGTTTTTGGACTTTATGGGCCATTTGGAGCCTCATTTCTTATGTATTTTTCGATGATATGTATTGCACTCGGTGCCATTTTGATATATTCACCTTGCATGGTATATAAATGAGCAAACTTTGCATATTTTGTCTCTATGGGCTTGGAATCATGGTTGCAAATCTTAAAAATAGTTTTTTTTATTAAAAAAATAATTATTTAATGTATTTTTTTTAAACCGGTTCATTGGCATCTGACCGCTCCCGGTTAGACCGGTTCCGGTTAGAAACCCAGTTCATTAGGTCCACCGGTCCGGTCACCGGTTCCGGTTTTTAAAACATTGCTTTAGCCTAATCATTTTCCACTTTCTGTTCAGACCATCCCATTTGAAAAAAATCACATTTGTATTTATGTTTAAATTAATGTGCAATGACTAAGTGCCAAAAAGGTTGTTGTGCAGGATGCAATGTCGCTACAGGGTGTATTTTGGTCACAATTGCTTTTACTCTGTGGCTACAACTAATTGCTGCAACTCTGGTGTTGTGACTCTGGTGCCGCAACTCATTATTGCAATTTTGGTGCCACAACTTGTTGCAACGATATGCTATTATAACTCTCGTGTTGTAACCCACTACTACCACTTTGGTCATGCATTTCCTGTGAGCTGTGTCGATATTGACTAAATATTAAATAATGAGAAACAGAGCAGCAGCTTTCTGCATTACTTTCATTTATTAACTGCACAACATATGTACTCCCGGAATGAATAAGGTAGCAAAACCATACTCCTCAGCTAAAAACCTATAGATAAAACTGGTGGTCGTGACTTATGACATCAGTTAGGGAGCTGATTTGCCACTCTCAATATTGAATAACCTTTTACCAATTGCACGTGCTATATAATTGTTAAACGTTGCATAATGTGCATAGGCCTGTTGCCATGCAAATTTTATGTATGCTACTGTTAATACTTGGCATTACCAATAATCCCCACAGGAACAAAGTCCATCCTCGAAATGGTGGAAGCGGTTCAAATCCCTCACAGTTATTTTGCGTGCTACAACCTTGGATATGTATTTTGAAGCACTATGACAGTCACCACACATGCGAAGATTTTTGGTTACACGAATAGGAGTCCCAGGGGAAGTGTTAATAAGTCCAAAGATAATAGCCAGCTTCTCGCTGTGGCAAGAGAGGATGTGTTTCTTCTCCTCGTCCTCTACATCATCCAACACAAAACTTGTGTCAGGTGAATAACCTTCTTCCTTCATCTGATGAAGCAGGTGTTCCAATGTTGCATGAATTTTCTCTAATTGTGGGTGTGATTTGTCTCTTGCAATGAAGGCATGAACCTTGTTATTAATCTCCATCCAACTGCAACCTGGCATCTTTTTGACTCCCCTCTGTTTCATCATGTTCCGAACCTCATGTACCCCATCCCACCTACCAACAGCAGCATAGATGTTTGACAGTGTTGACGGGAAAAATTTGTCCGGCCAACAGTAGGGGATCTCCCCGGTAGAAATTCCCAATTAGACCTTAAACCGTTTGGAGTAGGGATCCCGTCTGGGGTGTGGGTCCGGCTACCACTTAAGATGACTTCCCTTCGGTCTCAAAAAAATCTATTTGAACCTGCGGACATACACTCTTTCACATGATACAGAATACAAGATTAATGTGTTAAACGCGAATCAAACACTATGTGTAGCAAGATTGTAGATAAAGCACGTACACCTCAAGAGATGTCATTAGCAACACATCTTTTGTGGGGTAATGCTTGTACGGTAGTCAGATCACAAAAGAAATAGTTCTTTATGATAAGATACCTCTCCACTTCCTGAAAGATGAAACGAAATGCTAACAATATAGTTCATTAACATTCATTAATAGAACAGATAATAAAATGAACATCATTGATACAACACGGATAGCCATGACGCATAAACGATGACATGAATAGTGCAGCTTCTTTAATCATAGGATATTCTGAAACTGTACAAGAAATACGCAAAGTGTTCATACAGCAAAACACATCATAACCATAGGGTATTTTGACAAGACTCTATATTCATATGCTCAAGTGTAGAATCTTTCAATACAATTGCATGTAGCTCTTGAGTTTTTCCAAAAAAAGAAAAGCCCTTTTACAATGTCCCGTAGGAGTATTTATAATGCCAAAATTGTCCGTTGGGTTTCCTTGACTGTTCGCCTTCTTGACCTTTGGGTTACCTTGCGACCCACTCCTTCTGCGACCTGGGTAGGTGATGCGACCTGCGACCTAGGTAGGAGATGCGACCTGCGACCTAGGTAGGAGATGCGACCTGCGACCTAGGTAGGAGATGCGACCTGCGACCTGTCCTGTTGGTGCGATTTGCGACCTGGTTCTTCTTGCTGCTCAGGACTTGCTGCTGCCGGGACGCGAAATGTTAATGTCAGGGATGTCAACCTGTTGTTTCCTGAGGAAATCCTGCCATGCCTGGTATTCTGCCGCTATGGGGGACACCAGAGGTACCTCCTCTTTCAGCCTATGCACACATTCCAAAGCGTTTGGTACTAAGGTCTCCCTTTTCTGTCCGATCTGATTTGAGAGCGACGCAAGCTTGGTATAAATCCGTGCTGGCGCGGCGATGAATTGACTGAGATGCTCTTGAGACGCGGGGGGCTCTGGATCAGCTGCGGCCTGCTTGATGGGTTGCAAGAACGATTGAATGT
This sequence comes from Pinus albicaulis, assembly GCA_034641835.2. Taxonomy (NCBI): domain Eukaryota; kingdom Viridiplantae; phylum Streptophyta; class Pinopsida; order Pinales; family Pinaceae; genus Pinus; species Pinus albicaulis. The sequence goes on along the minus strand of CM076580.1, from coordinate 772,804,885 downwards.
CCTGGTTTACTTGTTCCCAGGTTTTCTCCTCTTCTAATGCCCCAAGCGATGGGATATGATGCAGCATATGCATTGAGTCGATACCACTAATCAGGTGGTCGTACGAGGACATCACTTTGTCCAGGTCTTTAGACAATTTGTCTCCAGATTGCATCGCCACGCGGAGTTGAACTTTTGCATCCTGCGTGTGGATCCAGTCCCTCTTAGGCAAATTTTCAGGTGCCTGAGGGTACTGTATTGTCCAACCCATCATCCTGTCCAAAGCCTGTGAAGCCTCTTTGAGCTGATCTTGTCTTTGCCTGTTTTCCATTCGTGCTCTTGCCAGGGGAGCGACTGTTTGTTTGATGGTGAACATTTCACCATATACCTGTCTCATAGTCATTTCCAACACCTCACACTCCTTGAAAATGGCAAGCGAGACTTCATTTGCTGGTAGAGCTTGATTTCGAAGTTGCTGGACTTCTGCTTGCAATTCTGCTTTCTCCTGCTCTGCTATCTTTTCGCGTTGTTCAGCTGCGTGCAGTCTATTTTGTAGAGATACTATTTCTCTACTCATTCGGGTCACATTCTCTTCCGTAGCTGCAGCGAAAGCAGTACCTGTTGATGCTATCATTACCGGATTAGTCCTGGTATCCAAAACTATATCCTTGCCTGTTGACACTGCGGATGAGGCAGAGGGACTTTGTGCCAGTGACCTCCTCTTCTCTTGCCGGATTTTGAATGAAAACTGATCAAATGTCAGCCTAGTCAAGTCAAACACATCTTCTTCATGTACATGGGGCGATCTGACATCAGAGAGTTTTGTACGGCCCAGAGGTATATCGAGAGGGGTTACCTCAAGGTCGTCCAGCATGTCATCCTCCCTTTCCTCTGTGTTCTTTTCTTCTTCTTCCTTCCTCCGCCGTTCAGCTTCTTCTGCTGCTTCTATCTCGGCCCTCTTCTTCTGTTCAGCTGCAGCAGCCTGTTCGGCTTTCTCTTGGCGTTCAGCCTCTGCCTTGTCCAGTTCTGCCTTAAGTGCTCGTTCCGCTGTGGCTTGTGCCTCCTTGTCCTCCTTTTCTTTCCTGGCCTCTTTGGCCAGCTTCTTCTTTTGTGTTGCTGTTGCACTCTTTTGGCGCGCCTCCTCATCTTCTTTTAGCTTTTTCTCCCTTTCTTGCTGGGATTTTGCCTCTGCTTCCTTTTGTTTGATGGATGGAGTTGGCCTTGTGTTGATTCGGGATTTCTTGAGTATGGATGAAGAGGCACCTCCTAACTGACGTCTTCTGTCTTCTAAGTTCTGATCATCTACGTCTTCCTGGACCACGTCAATTCCCGGAGCAAGTTTTCTTTCAGCATTATACCAATTTCTTCTCTCATCTTCCGCTGGGCGTTCAAGATGCTGGTAAGTCCACTTGAGGTTGGCTCTCCGGCAGTGTTCAGGGAAAATCCTCTCTGGGTCATATGTTCGGTGTTCAAGTGCCCCCAGCTGATAACTTCTCATTGCTTCTGCCTCTGCTAGCACTTCCTTGAAGTCTTTAACTGTGAATGCACCAATGGTGAGGGTCAGAGTGGGCCACGGTTTCTTTTTGCCCTTAGACAGGATGTTGGAGAATCCGTGTGACATTTGAAAGCACACCTCCTGAATCAGCATTTTTTCCGTCACGAAGCAAGGCATAGCATGTGGCGCCTTGTAACTGCCAAAGACTCGGATGAAGGTGTACCCAGGGAAAGGGAACCAGTGCGCCACTTTAGCCAGAGTCTCCTTGGCCCGCCACGACATGCAAGGGGCGTCTTGGCCAAATAAATGTCTGTACAGAGCGGGAACAAATATTTGGGAGATCTGATCTATGTCCTGTTTGTATTTGGACTCCCAAAATACTTTGAGTTGTAGATGAATTGCGCGCGCGTTCTCGGAGTCCCAATTGTGCTCCCATCCATCAAACTCTACTCGGGCGCAAACCGCGTCTAGTAGGTACGAGGCCATGTAAAATTCAGCAGGCATCCCTTCGTCCGGGGCCAATGCCGAGTTCAAGTTGGTCTGCATCGACGTCATCATTATGCCGGCCCAGTTGAAACGGGTGCCTTGTGTTGTCACATATTCCATGATGGTAGCCCAACTGCCGCTGAAGGTGGAGCAATCTGGGCGCCCGTAAAGTCTGCAGAGCATGGCGGCAACCAATTTGTAAACCTTCCTTAGGCTCGCCACTGGGTATTCCTGGTTCTTTTTTACCTTGAACTTCTCAGGCTCCTCCCACCATTGTTTAATAGTATCAACTATTGGGACGGCGTGAGCAACAGCCCATTCTGGAGAGAAATGCTGGTTTGGGCGAGGCAGTGAATAATAAATGTGTGCATCCGAGCCTACCAGCGTAGTGAAAGCTCTGCCTTGGTGATCCCTGATCACGAACTTCTCGGGGTCTGTCTTTTGTATAATCCAGTCTATGACCTCCGGACATGGGAATATGGCTGGATGCGCCCCTGCCAGATGGAGTTTGGAATTCTTTACCGCCAAGTATACTTCCCGGTCTGGGAGCTCTTCTGGAAATTCTTCTTCCAATTTAGCGAACTCCTGATAAATCTGGTACCATCTCATGCTGTCGTCTTTTGAAAAATTACATAGTGTATCTCGGTATATTGGGGGCGGGGACACCACCACCAGCTCATCAATCTCTTCCACTATTTTCTTGTCCTTTCTCCGAGATAGCGGGGGCGCCATGTCACTAGAATCTGAGAGCACAGGTATGCACTCTATGTCTTCTTGAGTTTAACCTGTCAAATTCAGAAAGGAGTCCCACGATAAGAAAGAAATGGTGATAAAAATAAACAGTTACAGTTTAGTGATGAAATCTAACTGCGTTAATGCGAAACTGGACTGGTTAGTCGCTGGGTCGCGGATCACACAAACAGGGCCCGGGCGCGACCTTGCGACCTTGCGACCTGGCGACCTGGGGTCGCTGGGTCACTAGGTCGCAGATCTATGAAAAATTGGAAAATGCGACCTAGCGACCTGGCGACTAGGTCGCTGGGTCGCAGGGTCGCAAATCCCGAAAACTGGAGAGAATGCGACTCTGCGACCTCGCGACTAGGTCGCTGGGTCGCAGGTCGCAGACTGGCTTGCCGGGGGTTTGGTGCGCGTGGCCTTGAACTTTTTTGCCCCCTTTCTCTTGGGAATTTGCAAGGTTTCTGGGCCCAGGGAGAGCTGTGGCATGATTTTAAAGGTAAAGGGATGATGCCATGGGGTGAAACAGCAAACAGTGAGGTTTTGGGCAATTTATGCAATATGTAATTTGCAAAACCTCAGAAAACATTAAAGCATGGCCAAAAGACAATTTAAAGGCCATAGGGGAGATGGGTTTAGAAAGAAAATCATTAAAACGGAAACAGCAGAAAGAAATGGCAACTTACCCGGGAAAAACTCGTCAGTTGAGCTGTCAGAGGCGTTTTCCTTACAAATCGCTGAATGTAAAAAATGCGACCTGCGACCTCCCTTTTATAGGAAGTCGCACGTGCGGGCAATTAATGCGGGTCGCTGGGTCGCAGATTCGTCAAACTTTGAGTTTTGCGACCTGGCGACCTTGCGACACAGCGACACAGGGTATTTGGTCGCGGGTCGCCATCATGATTACAGTGCAGTGCCGACAGCGACACAGCGACACAGCGACTGGGAGTGTGGTCGCCAGGTAGCCTGAGTACGATTTTCATGAAGTTGTTGCTTTTGCGACTTATTGACTTAGAAATTTCTCTTTAGTTCTAAGGGGCTCCAAAATTTTGAAATGGTAGTCTTTTTTGGAGGGTGTTGTAAAGACTGCAACAAATGGCGATTCACTGGACGAACTCAGAGTCTCTGCTGATGGTTAGTCTTTGCGGGGGGAGGGAGGGGCTTATGCTGACTGTCCCTTTTACCTTGTGGTTGCCATTTCCTAGCCTTCGGCATCTAGCTGGGTTGCTCAACCTGTTGGCCTGGTTGGGCGCCATTCAAACAAATTCTTTCTTCAGGTCTCCGGACTGGAAGGGTTGGAGAACTCCAGGCGGCCACAGGGTCTGGTACGATTATTTTGTCCTCATCATGTTGCTCCGCTGCCAGCGAACCTCTCGGTCCCGGCGGAGTCACTGCCTAGGAATCGTGAACGTTGCTCCGCTGCCAGCGAGCCTGGTCAGTACCCCGGCGGAGTCGTTACATCACCTCTCTGCGCAGGAAGCCTTTCTCAATCCTTTACCCTTATCTGTGTGCTATTGCACTTATTTTGAATGTGCCTGAGGCACTTATTTAGATGTGCTTATGGCACTTATTTGAGATGGCTATTTAGCCTGGGCGGATGAGGGATCCCAACTTATTTTGCTTGCGGAGAGGTTGTTCCTGGTCTGGTATGAGGACTTTGGTTTTTCCCAGACGCCCTATCGTAGCTTAGAGTATCTCTCTTCCCTTCTGGTCCGGTTACCATTTACACTGCATTTTATTTTGTGGACACCCTCTCAGACTGGCGAGGTAAGTTCTTCTGCTTGACGACTCGTGCTTGGTAATGTGCTACCTCTAGGTGTGGAGGGCAAACAAACTTTCGCCGCCTTTGAGTTTATCGGGAAAGGCTTTCCATCAGCGGAGAACCTGCTGCAGTATGCCAATCTGCGTAGCTCTAACAAATCCTTCCTTAGGTTTTTATTCTATTTTATTTATATATATATATATATATTTAATTTTATTTATTTTTTTATTTATTTATTTTTATTTTTTTTAACAAATAAAAGACAAGGAACTATGGTACAAAACCAGACAGCCCTCGGAGGGCTGTTAAGTGAAATAGTGTTTGAGGTCATGCCCGTTTACCGGGAGGACCTCGACTCGTCCATCAAGGGTTTGTAATCTGAATGTGTGTGATCCTATCTTTTCATTAATTTGGAACGGGCCTGTCCAAAGTGCTTGGAATTTAGCATGCTTCCCCTTTTCCTCATGGGCTTTATCCCACTTAAGGACCAGGTCTCCTACTTCAAAAATTTTATTTCCCGCGGACTTTTTATCAAACCATCTTTTGATTCGGCTCTGATGGATGGCGAATTTTTCCCGGGTCTTTTGCCTTTCTTCCTCCAATTTCAGCAAGGTGTCGATTCGGTTCTGCAAGGTGGGACACGGGGTGCCATGACATTCTTGGGACAGTTGGAGGGCCGAGAGAGATAGATGAGAAGGTAGAACAACTTCTTTTCCATACACGAGGAAAAATGGGGAGGTGCCTAAAGAGGACTTGGGAGTAATACGATCAGCCCATAGTGCATTGTGAAGGGCATTGTGCCAGTTGCGCTGGTGGGATAGAAGAGTCTTCTTAATAATCCGGATGAGGTTCTTGTTAGTGGACTCAGCTAATCCATTTCCCTGGGGATAGTAGTTTGCAGAATGTTTCAAAATAATTCCATTTTCCAGCGCAAAATCATATAACTTAAAATATGAGAAATAAGTCGCATTATCAAAAACTAAAGAAGTCGGAACGCCAAACCTGGTCATGATGGAATGCGTGAGGAATTCTATTACCTCTTGATCGTTGATTCGGCGTAACGGTGTTGCCTCGACCCACCTGGTGAAGTAATCAGTGGTCGTAAGGATATATCGATGTTGTTTAGAAGAGTGAGGTAAGATTTCCCCAATTACGTCCAAACCCCATTGTTGGAAAGGTTCCTCTACTGCTACTGAGAGTAGTGGTGCGGCTGGCCGTGCTTCTCGGTTGGCGAACTTCTGGCACTGAATGCATTTCCGAACATATGCATGCGCGTCTCTGAAAAGAGTAGGCCAATAATATCCTGCACGCATTATCTTATGGGCAGTGGTATCCCCGGAAAAATGACCTCCAGCTGGTCCGTCATGCAACTCGGTTAAGATTTTATGTGCTTCGTCAGTTTCCAAGCAGCGTAGCAGGACCCCATCGTGGTGTTTCTTGAATAACTTACCTTGGATCAGTTGGTGAGATGCGGCTTTTAATCTTATTGCGCGCTTCTGTCGGGCAGTAAGAGCAGGGTCCATCGTGCCTTGGGCCAGATATCTTGAGATGTCAGAATACCAAGAAGGGCTATTTTGCTGGGGCACATGGTCGCTCTGATACATGTCGATTTCTTGTTCCCAACATTCTTCTTCCATCTCGCGTGTATTTGCAGCCTCTGTGGCCATTTGACATAAGCCCTGTCCTTTGACGGTATGTGCTGGTTTGAACTCTAAATCGTATTCTTGTAAACATGCCATCCAGTTGCCCCGCCTTTCGCCTAGTTCTTGTTGTACGAAGAGTGAGCGGACTGCTGGGTGCGGTACAAAAACCGTGACGTGACTTTTCAAGATGTAGGGCCTAAAATGTTTTACGGCCTTGTAAACCGCATAGGCTTGCTTGTCAATTTCCGGATAGTTTAATTCAGCTCCATGTAGACCGGTGCTCATAAAAGAAATGGGCCGTTCATCGTTGTTATTATCTTTCTGCGTGAGGACAGCCGCAAGCGAGGAATCTGAAGCGAAAGTGTATAGGATGAAACCTTTATCAAAATATGGACTTTGGAGGGAAGGAGTTTCAGCTATAGCCCTTTTGATTTTGTCGAAGGCCTCTTTCTCTGAGGGATTCCATTTGAATGCAGCATTCTTTTTAATCATTCCCTGCAGTGGCCTGACAATTTGCGCGAAATCTGAAATGAATTTACGGAAAAAATTAATCTTCCCCAGGAAGGATTGCATTGCTTTCTTGTTGTTTGGGGGCGGAATCTGAGCGATGGCTTTAGCCCGTTCCGGATCAACCACAATGCCCTGTTTAGTGATAATGTGGCCTAGCAAATTTCCCTCTGCCACAGCAAAAACGCTCTTTTTAGGATTGAGCGATATTCCGTACCTCCTGCACCTCTCGAAGATTTGCTTGAGGTGGCGTAAATGATCGCCCCTGCGTTTTGAAAATACAGTAACATCGTCCAAATAAACCACCACGCTCTGCCCTATTAAACCGCGGAAGGCTATGTCCATGGCTCGTTGGAAAGTTGCCCCTGCATTGATCAGGCCAAAGGGCATGCGTCTGAAAGCGAAGGTTCCCCATTTTGTCCGGAATGTGGTTTTCAGTCTGTCCGGTTCAGCTACCAGCACCTGGTTATAGCCGGAGAAACCATCCAATAGGGAGAACATCTCAGATCCAGACACAGCTTGTAATATCTGTTCCATGGGGGGCACCGGGTAGTTGTCTTTGTTTGAGGACCGATTCAGATTGCGGAAATCTACACACAAGCGAATCTCACCAGACTTCTTTCGCACAGGTACCAGATTCGACACCCACGTGGAGTGACGAACTTTGAAAATGATGCGAGCATCTAAAAGCTTCTTAAGTTCTTTTAGAATCATTGGCTCCAAAGCTGGATGTATTTTTCTGAGTTTTTGTTGGAAGGGTTTAACGCCTTCCCTCATGGGTATTACATGTTGAATGATACGAGTATCGTATGTGCGTAGATCTTCATATGTCCAGGCAAATACATCACGATACTTCCGGAATAACTGGGTGAAAGCCAATGTCTCTTCATCACTGCAGTCTTTGCCAAGGTTAACGAACTTAGGGTTCTCATCTGACCCCAAGTTGACTTGCCGATGTGCCAATATGGAACTTTGCACTTTGGTGTTCGGAGGCCTGCGGAATCGGTTTTGCAGATCAAACATCTTTTCTAGTGATACCACCCCCTTGGGCATAATGTTCTCTTTGTGTTCATCATTCTTTTTCTGTAACGCATGCTCATGTTCTTCCTCATCGATCGCCGCGTCTTTGAATACTTCAGTATTGCACATAAAGTCCAAAATCTGTTGATCATCGTTAAAAACGCGTAAATTAGAAATATTGTCTGGCACAGAGCGCCTATATACAATTTCAATAGAAAAACCGTCCCTCAAAGGGGTGAATCTAGCAGCAGCATTGGCCAGAGTATCTGCTGCTGCATTGTGCATCCTAAGGACAGATTTAATTCCAAATGCATCAAAACCAGAAATCAAACGCCATACCTCTTGTTGATACGCCTTTAAATGTGGAGATAAACAGTGAATGGTGTCGCGTACCTGGCGGGTGATAATTTCGGAATCTCCAATGACCTGCAAACATTTTACCTTCAAGTCTAGGGCCTTTTTAAGTCCGAGGATTAATGCCTCGTACTCAGCAGAGTTGTTGGTGCACTGGAACTCTAGCCGGCATGAGATTAAGTGCTTATTCTTGTGCGGGTCAAGCAATATGCAACCAGCACCAGCTCCGTCATGAGTCTTGGAACCATCATAATACAAGGTCCATAGGTCACTTTCCGGCTCCTTCAAGGCACTAGGTTGTGGAGGGGTCCCTGCTGGTGGTAAGTCAGGAGTCATTTTCTCTTCAGTGACAAAGGCTACTTCAGATTGAACCTCGGGGCCTATAGGAGACTGGGGGGGTTGGTAGCATCCAAATATTGACTCTAGAAAGCACATGCCGAGCTCTTCTTGTGCAAAGCTGATGGGTTCATTAACGGCGTCCAGATCAGTGACGGTGTGTTTCATGTAAGGCTCACTTTCTACCCTGATTTGATTATTCCGCCCCTTGTAAGGAAGCCACAAGTGGGACCAGTCGGTGGCGAAGTAGCCTTGTAATTTGTTGGACCAATCTCTACTGAGCAATAGGCCGTATGCTTCTGGAATATCAACAACCACAATGTCGATGCACTGATGGACCCTAGAGTCTGATGACAAGCGGATGATGACATTGTTCAATTCCCCTATGGCAGGTACTTGTGATCTATCGAGTTGTATGATTTTTGCATCAGTCTTCTCCGGGCGAATGTTAAGTTTCTTACAGACAGATAAAGGCATGACGTTTGTAGAGGCACCGGAGTCGACCAGATAGTTGTGGACATTGAAGTTGAAAATCTCAAAGGACAAAAGGAAAGGGGGCGTGGATCCTCTAGAGTTTGTATTGATGGCGTTTACTATGGATTGTACATCTGGTCCGGCTTGCGCAGACGTGTTGCTCACAGTCTTCGTAGCTGAAGTATTTGCGAAAGCCTTAAGAATGAGCTCTTTTTGATTAGTAATGCGGGCCAACTCATAGAGAGAAATGTTTGCTCTTGTTTTCTTCATATCTTCAACAATGTTATAGCTGGGCTCTGGTTGAGGGCTAGGCTCGGCGGAAGTCTTAGAGGATTCTGTCGGAAGTTTGCTCTTTTGACTCGCTCGGGTAGTGTTGTTGGGAAGTTTTTCCGGGACAGATTGTTTTCTGTTCCCTGGGGGCACGATTTTCCTTAGGAAAGCCCTTTTCTTGTCTTCATAAGATTGTTCGGGAACAGGTCCTTTGCTTCTAAGGCTATAATTCCGCACGGGCTGATCCTTGGGAGCATCTGCCATGTAAATATCGATAGGGGTAAGGTTTTCTCCACCTCGAATTATGTCAAAAGCAAGGATAGAGGATCCTGGTTCTTCATTTGAGGGCGGATCTTCATCGTGATCTGAAAACTCATCCTCCGTCACATCCCCTGGAGTTTGATCATCTAAAAGCTGATTAACTACTGCTGTCATACTGCCAATCCATTGAGGGCATGTTTTCTCGGAATGGGCAGCTTGGTGGAAAGAACAGAAATTATCTTTCCCTATCTCTTCCACATTGAGAGCAGTATTTGTGTTGGACGGAGGTCTGTTAGTATTGAGATTACTTTTTCTGAAAAAAGATTTTGGTGGTCTACTACTAGTTGTGGCTTCTGTGCCCTTTCTCCTGAGGTCAGTGACTTCATTTGTTAAATGCTTGAGCGTTTTGGCCATGCTTTCAAAATCAAATGCATCTCTATCCCTATCAGTAGTCTTAGGAGTGGAGGACTGACCTCTTTTTGTGTTAGGCTTGTGATCATCTCTCCCTTCATGATCGATGGCTCCTATCGAAAGCATGTCCTTTTCCACAGCGAGAGCAGCCTCATAATTAGCCGTAAGGTTAGCGCGGGCTTCACGTTTCACGAAAACTGCAATATCTCTAGGTAGGGCTTTGGTGTAGTAGTCAATGGTGATTGAGTCATCCAACGCTAAGTTTGGAGAAAATTTCTGCAGTATGGTAGCAAAGCGTTGGTTGAAGTCCTTAACCTTTTCCTTTTTTTGACACTTGATGGTGCTCAGTTCAGTTAGAAGCATGGAAGGAGTTTTATCTTCTGAAAACTTATGCAGGAAAATGCGACGGAATTGTTCCCATGAAGTGATGGAGGCACTGGGGAGAGAGCGGTACCAAGTGGCTGCCTTGTTTACGAGGGTATGGGGAAACAGTCGACATGCGACATCATCGGACTGGACTCTCATGATTTGCAGAGACAAATAGAAGCTGCTGATATGATCTTCAGCTAAGGTGCCCTTCTCAGGGTCGAACTTAGGGAGATGTTTCTCTGGATGTCTAGGCAGATCTTGGAGCGGGCCTAAAAGGTTTAACGGGGATTGAGCCATCCAGGCCAGGGGTTGCACTCTTCTCGCTCGCTGATGTTGCCTAAATTGATGTTCAGATTCACCTTCCGAACCTGAGACCGATGCTTCTGACTCGTGACGGGAGTGTTCGTCTTGGTGTCTCCCACGGTGCAGAAAATCTCTAAGATATCCCAAGTTGTTTACAGGAGGCCTTACTGGGTTTGGGTGGCGGTTGCGAGCTTGGTTTCCTTGGCCTCGGCCTCTGTCTCCTCTACCTCCGGCCCCTCGGCCTCTATTCCTATCTCCTTCATTTCTACGAGCCCTATTCCCCCCGTCTATATTTCCTCGGCCTCTGCCTCCCTCACCATCCTCGGGTGGGGGGTGTGCCTGGTTGTTGTTTTGTCGAGTCTGGTTAGGCTGGGAGTCGGGGAAAGGCTCGGTGTCAGCAAACTCTTCGCCCTCTTGGAGGATGGGATCATTTTCTTCAACGGCATTTGCGAGGTCTTCCAACATGAGATTTACGAGCTCGGGTATAGTACTAGCGATGGCACCGTTACGGGTGATGTTCTCGGGCGGAGTTCTAGTATGGGCAAGGTATTCCATGATTGGAGTGAACCGTAAATGGTTGACAAGATCTCGGGCAGCTGGGCGTAAGGCTCTCAGCTGCTCCCTAGTGATTTCATAATATCGAAGCCCCTCCCTGGAATATCTTCTGGAAGAGGAGGGTTAGTTTCATTGTTTATGACCTCCCCTTGGGGAGTTTGTGATGGGATGTTTGTTGTGTGCTGGGAGGCTGCCATTCAGGCCCTCCTTCTAGCGCCAATTCTGTTGACGGGAAAAATTTGTCCGGCCAACAGTAGGGGATCTCCCCAGTAGAAAGTCCCAATTAGACCTTAAACCGTTTGGAGTAGGGATCCCGTCCGGGGTGTGGGTCCGGCTACCACTTAAGATGACTTCCTTTCGGTCTCAAAAAAAAACCTATTTGAACCTGCGGACATACACTCTTTCACATGATACATAATACAAGATTAATGTGTTAAACACGAATCAAACACTATGCGTAGCAAGATTGTAGATAAAGCACGTACACCTCAAGAAATGTCATTAGCAACACATCTTTTGTGGGGTAATGCTTGTACGGTAGTCAGATCACAAAAGAAATAGTTCTTTATGATAAGATACCTCTCCACTTCCTGAAAGATGAAACGAAATGCTAACAATATAGTTCATTAACATTCATTAATAGAACAAATAATAAAATGAACATCATCGATACAACACGGATAGCCATGACGCATAAACGATGACATGAATAGTGCAGCTTCTTTAATCATAGGATATTCTGAAACTGTACAAGAAATACGCAAAGTGTTCATACAGCAAAACACATCATAACCATAGGGTATTTTAACAAGACTCTATATTCATATGCTCAAGTGCAGAATCTTTCAATACAATTGCATGTAGCTCTTGAGTTTTTACAAAAAAGAAAAGCCCCTTTTACAATGTCCCGTAGGAGTATTTATAATGCCAAAATTGTCCGTTGGGTTTCCTTGACTGTTCGCCTTCTTGACCTTTGGGTTACCTTGCGACCCACTCCTTCTGCGACCTGGGTAGGTGATGCGACCTGCGACCCAGGTAGGAGATGCGACACACGACTGTCACATTGGTGCGATTTGCGGCTGGTTCTTCTTGTTGCGCTTTCCGGGGCTTGCTGCTGGCAGGGCCTTGAGAATCATTCATGTCGAGGATGTAGCTTTGTTGTTCCTACCAAACCATGCAGTGATTACTGCCTCCAAAGGGGCCACAGGAAGTACCTCTCTTCTGACCTATGCACACATTCAAAGCGGCCCCAAGGCTAAGGTCTCCCTTTCTGTCAAGATGCGATTTGGGCGACGCAGCAGTATAAATCCGCGCTGGAGCGGCGATGACTTGACTGAGATGCTCTTGAGATGCGGAGGGCTCTGGATCAGCTGCGGCCTGCTTGATAGGTTGCAAGAATGATTGAATGTCCTGGTTTACTCGTTCCCAGGTTTTCTCCTCTTCTAATGCCCCAAGCGAAGGGATGTGATGCAGCGTATGCATTGAGTCGATACCACTAATCAGGTGGTCGTACGAGGACATCACTTTGTCCAGGTCTTTAGACAATTTGTCTCCAGAGTGCATCGCTATGCGGAGTTGAACTTTTGCATCCTGCGTGTGGATCCAGTCCCTCTTAGGCAAATTTTCAGGTGCCTGAGGGTACTGTATGGTCCAACCCATCATCCTGTCCAAAGCCTGTGAAGCCTCTTTGAGTTGATCTTGTCTTTGCCTGGTTTCCATTCGTGCTCTTGCCAGAGGAGCGACTGTTTGTTTGATGGTGAACATTTCACCATATACCTGTCTCATAGTCATTTCCAACACCTCACACTCCTTAAAAATGGCAAGCGAGACTTCATTTGCTGGTAGAGCTTGGTTTCGAAGTTGCTGAACTTCTGCTTGCAATGCTGCTCTCTCCTGCTCTGCTATCTTTTCACGTTGCTCAACTGCGTGCAGTCTGTTTTGTAGAGATACTATTTCTCTACTCATCCGGATTACATTCTCTTCCGTAGCCGCAGCGAAGGCAGTACCTGCTGACGCTATCATTACCGGATTAGTCCTGGTATCCAAAACTATATCCTTGCCTGTGGATACTGCGGATGATGCAGAGGGACTATGTGCCAACGACCTCCTCTTCTCTTGACGGATTTTGAACGAAAACTGATCAAATGTGAGTCTGGTCAGGTCGAACACATATTCTTCCTGTCTCTGGGGCGATATAACATCAGAGAGTTTTGTACGGCCCAGAGGTATGTCGAGAGGAGTTACCTCAAGATCATCTAGCGTGTCATCTTCTCTTTCCTCTGTGTTCTTCTCTTCTTCTTCCTTCCTCCGCCGTTCAGCTTCTGCTGCTGCTTCTATCTCTGCCCTCTTCTTCTGTTCAGCTGCAGCAGCTTGCTCGGCTTTCTTTTGGCGTTCAGCCTCTGCTGCTGCTTCTATCTCGGCCCTCTTCTTCTGTTCGGCTGCAGCAGCCTGCTCGGCTTTCTTTTGGCGTTCAGCCTCTGCCTTGTCCAGCTCTGCCTTAAGCGCCTGTTCCGCTACAGCTTGTGCCTCCTTGTCTTCTTTTTCTTTCCTGGCCTCTTTGGCCAGCTTTTTCTTTTGTGTTGCTGTTGCACTCTTTTGGCGCGCCTCCTCATCTTCTTTTAGCTTTTTCTCCCTTTCTTGCTGGGCTTTTGCCTCTGCTTCCTTTTGTTTGATGGATGGAGTTAGCCCTGTGTTGATTCGGGATTTCTTGAGTATGGATGAAGAGGCACCTCCTAAATGACGTCTTCTGTCTTCTAAGTTCTGATCATCTGAGTCTTCCTGGACCACGTCAATTCCCGGAGCAAGTTGTCTTTCAGCATTATACCAGTTTCTTCTCTCATCTTCCGCTGGGCGTTCAAGATGCTGATAAGTCCACCTGAGGTTGGCTCTCCGGCAGTGTTCAGGGACAATCCTCTCTGGGTCATATGTTCGGTGTTCAAGTGCCCCCAGCTGATAACTTCTCATTGCTTCTGCCTCTGCTAGCACTTCCTTGAAGTCTTTAACTGTGAATGCACCAATGGTGAGGGGCAGAGTGGGCCACGGTTTCTTTTTGCCCTTAGACAGGATGTTGGAGAACCCGTGTGACATTTGAAAGCACACCTCCTGAATCAGCATTTTGTCCGTCACGAAGCAAGGCATAGCATGTGGCGCCTTGTAACTGCCAAAGACTCGGATGAAGGTGTACCCAGGGAAAGGGAACCAGTGCGCCACTTTAGCCAGAGTCTCCTTGGCCCGCCACGACATGCAAGGGGCGTCTTGGCCAAATAAATGTCTATACAGAGCGGAAACAAATATTTGGGAGATCTGATCTATGTCCTGTTTGTATTTGGACTCCCAAAATACTTTGAGTTGTAGATGAATTGCGCGCGCGTTCTCGGAGTCCCAGTTGTGCTCCCATCCATCGACTCTGCTGGTATAACGCTTCAGCATCTAGTAGGTAAGAGGCCATGTAAAATTCGGCAGGCATTCCTTCATCTGGGGCCAATGCCGCGTTCAAGTTGGTCTGCATTGAAGTCATCAATATGCCCGCCCAGTTGAAACGGGTGCCATGTGTTGTCACATATTCCATGATGGTAGCCCAACTACCGCTGAAAGTGGAGCAATCTGGGCGCCGTCGTCTGCCGACCGTAGCGTAACCAATTTGTAAGCCTTCTGGGCTCGCCCTTTGGGTATTCTGGTTCTTTTTACCTTGAATGATTCGGCTCCTCCACCATTGTTTAACATCCCACCATTGTTTAACAGTATCAACTATTGGGACGGCGTGAGCGACGGCCATTACGGAAAATCTTTGGTTTGGGCGAGAAGCGGTGAATAATAATGTGTGCATCAGGTCTACAGTAGTAGTGAAAAACTCTGCCTTGGGGATCCATGATCACAAACTTCTCGGGGTCTGTCTTTTGTATGATCCAGTTTATGATCTCTGGACATGGGAATATGGCTGGATGTGCCCCTGCCAGATGTAGTTTGGACCTCTTTACCGCCAAGTATACTTCCCGATCTGGGAGGTCTTCTGGAAATTCTTCTTCCGGGGTGGCGAACTCATGATAAATTTGGTACCATCTCATGCTGTCGTCTTTTGAAAAAGTACATAGTGTATCTCGGTATATTGGGGGTGGGGACACCACCTCCAGCTCATCAATCTCTTCCACTATTTTCTTGTCCTTTCTCCGAGATAGCGGGGGCGCCATGTCACTAGAATCTGAGAGCACAGGTATGCACTCTATGTCTTCTTGAGTTTCACCTGTCAAATTCAGAAAGGAGTCCCACGATAAGAAAGACATGGTGATAAAAAAAACAGTTACAGTTTAGTGATGAAATCTAACTGTGTTAATGCGAAACTGAACTGGTGAATCGCTGGGTCGCGGATCACACAAACAGGGCCCGGGCGCGACCTTGCGACCTTGCGACCTGGCGACCTGGGGTCGCTGGGTCGCTCGGTCGCAGATCTACGAAAAAATGGAAAATGCGACCTAGCGACCTGGCGACTAGGTCGCTGGGTCGCAGGGTCGCAAATCCCGAAAACTGGAGAGAATGCGACTCTGCGACCTCGCGACTAGGTCGCTGGGTCGCAGGTCGCAGACTGGCTTGCCGGGGGTTTGGTGCGCGCGGCCTTGAACTTTTTTGCCCCCTTTCTCTTGGGTATTTGCAAGGTTTCTGGGCCCAGGGAGAGCTGTGGCATGATTTTAAAGGTAAAGGGATGATGCCATGGGGTGAAACAGCAAACAGTGAGGTTTTGGGCAATTTATGCAATATGTAATTTGCAAAAACCTCAGAAAACATTAAAGCACGGCCAAAAGACAATTTAAAGGCTACAGGGGAGATGGGTTTAGTAAGAAAATCATTAAAACGGAAACAGCAGGAAGAAATGGCAACTTACCCGGGAAAAACTCGTCAGTTGAGTTGTCAGAGGCGTTTTCCTTACAAATCGCTGAATGTAAAAAATGCGACCTGCGACCTCCCTTTTATAGAAAGTCGCACGTGCGGGCAATTAATGCAGGTCGCTAGGTCGCAGATTTGTCAAACTTTGAGTTTTGCGACCTGGCGACCTGGGGTCGCTGGGTCGCAAGGTCGCTAAGTCGCGATTTTCTGAAAATTACAGAATTGCGACCTGGCGACCTGGCGACCTGAGGTCGCGGAGTCGCTAGGTCGCTAGGTCGCAGTTTTCATGAGTTGTTTACTTTTGCGACTTAGTGACTTAGAAATTTCTCTTTGTTTCTAAGGGGCTCCGAAAACTTGAAATGGTAGTCAAAATTTTTGGAGGGTGTTGTAGAGACTGCAACAGACAGCAATACATAAAAGCCTGGATTTCCAGTCTCCATCAAAAAAAGACGCTCAGCTACAATCTCTGCTAGGCGTACATTACAATGGACCCTGCAGGCACTAAGTAGTGCTCCCCATACACGGGCACTGGGTTCTATGGGCATTTTTTTGATAAACTCATAGGCTTCATCCAGGTGTCCAGAACGACCTAAAAGATCGACCATGCATGCATAGTGCTCCATTAGGGGTGTAATTCGATACTCTGTTTTCATGCGATCAAAGCACTGCCAACCTTCATTAATCAGGCCAGCGTGGCTGCATGCTGACAACAATGCAACAAAAGTGACATGGTCCGGTTTCCAATTACTCATTTCCATTTGGCGGAAAAGCGCAAGAGCATTCTCACCATAACCATGCATTGCATAGCCTGCGATTAGGGAAGTCCACAAGATCACATCCCTTTTATTCATTTTGTCAAACACTTTGCGTGCAATCTCCACATTTCCACATTTGGCATACATGTCTACCAGAGCACTACCCACACTAACATTTGATTGGAGTTCCCTCTTGATCGCATAATTATGGATCTCTTTGCCCTTTTGTAGAGCTGCTAATATGGCACATGCAGGGAGAACACATGAAATTGTCACGGGGCTGACTTTTATGCCTGCCTGATGCATTTGACGAAAGAGATTCAAGGCCTCATTAGGAAGCCCATTTTGAGCATAACCTGTGATCATAGCATTCCATACAACCACATCTCTTTCAGAAACTGCAACAAACACACAGCTTGCTGAAGCCGTACTACCACACTTACAATATAGATCTATAAGAGCGCTTTCTACAAACACATTAGACTCATATCCACTTCTAATTATGTGTGCATGGATCTCTTTACCCTGTTGCAGTGCTACCACATGCGAGCAAGCAGATAGAACGCTGGTTAATGTAACCAGGTCTGCCCTTACTCCATAAAATTGCATCTTATGGAAAAGCACCAAAGTCTCCCTAGGATATCCATTCTGCGCATAACCCCCAATAACAGCATTCCAGGAAACGACATCTCTTCGAAACATTTTGTCAAACACTTGGCATGCTAGCTTGACATTTGCACATTTGGCATACATATCGATAAGGGCATTCCCAACAAACAAATCTGATTCAAAACCACTGTTAATTATATCAATATGTATCTTCTTTCCTTCAGTAACAGACAATGTGGCGGCGCAAGCATTGAGTACGCAGGGAAAGGTGAATTTGTCGGGCTGGACTCTTTGCCGCTGCATTTGGCGGTAGAGTTCAAGGGATTTCTTGGCAACCCCATTCTTTACATACCCTCTGATCATAGCATTCCATACGAGTATATTTCTGTCAGGGATTTTGTCAAACACATTGCGTGCTTCCTCGAGACGCTCACACCTGCAATACATGCTAATGAGTTTGGCTGCTATGAATGCTTTCTGCTGCATGCCATTGATGAGCATGTGAGCATGGACTTGTCTTCCCTCTGCTATGGCTTTCACGTCGCCACAACCATCTAAGAGGCGAGCATATATCTCCGTGCTCGCTGGAGCGCCATGCTCGTCCATTAAACCTAAATAACCCAATGCCTCCTTAAGTCGACCCTCCCTACAGAGTGTGCTCGTTTTTGCAATAATTGCAGAGAGCTGGATGTTTGATTCGCCCTTTGCTTTTGGCGAGGGTGGTGCTTTCACAATTATAGTTGTGTGATTTATGTCCGCAGGACGAGCTGAGCAACGCGTTTGAGCGTTGCCTAAGCCATGACAACTTATATGGAAATTGTGTTGTACAGGTATCTGCCATGCGAATGACATAATTATTCGGCATGCCAAGCTAAAGCCAAAGGGCAGAGAGTTTACAATGTGGTTCTGCTGATTGGGAAGGAATGAATAGATTCCATCTTACAGCTATGTGTGGTTTAGTTTATTTTTCGCTGGCAGAAGGAGGTTCAACTTGCTTCACGGTGAACGAATATCAGATTTATCATTAGCATACTGGGTAAAGGAAATGGGGCAGTGAATTTAAATGATAGTATTTTTCATTTGAAAAGAAATGGTTTGGTTTTTTTTGTTTTGTTTTCGTGGTAGTCTAGTGGTCACAAATTTGTTTAGAAAATAGTTGAAAATAATGGAGAAATATGTATTATTGGAGAGGGTTTGTTTCACATTTGTGGGTGTGTCTTAGATTAGGATTAGTTTTTGTTTTCTAGGAGACAGTTCTAATCACCTTAAAATGTTGTAAACGTATACATATTTTTGATTTTATGATTAATTGAAGATTGTTGTTCTGCTTGGGCAGCCTTCAAGTGCAACTTGCTCACCAATGAGGTGCTAGTTTCAGTATATAAGTTTCATCTTCCATTTTTAACATGGTATCAGAGTTGGTGAGCCTTGGTGGCTGAAGTGAATGACTTGGTGGCAGATTTGAGGCCCTTAGTGGTTGGAGAGCCTTAGTGGCAGTGTAGAGCCTTGGTGGGTGAATTGAGAGCCTTAGTGGCAGTGCAAAGCCTTGGTGGTTGGATTGAGAACCTTGGTGGCTGAAGAATTGAGAGCCTTGGTGGTTGGAGAGAGGCATTGTAGAGAGAGCCTCAGTGGCAAAGGAGCAGTTGTAAAACTCATTTTTACTGAATAAAGCCGAACCAGCGTGACATTCAGGGCTCATTCATGCCATGGTCATAACGGGGATCATCATGGGATTCATGGCTCATTCACACGTTGACGCCCATTTCCTTACACGAATTCTGGTCAGCGCAGACTCGATCTCCAAATTTCGCACCAGTGCATTTCCAATCTCCAATTGTTGACACAGTGGTATTGTTCTTTCGGTCGTCTTTTGAGGACGACGTTGCTTTCATCCCATGGAATTGTTATTAAGTTCAAGATCAATTTTTGGATCGTCGGTGCAGTGAGCATGGAGATCCTTTGACATTCAAAGCCGAGATCCTTTGACATCGAGATCGCCTGGCATTGCATCGAGATCGCTTGGCATCACATCATTGTTCAGATCATTGTCACCCCTGTCATTCCTTTGAAGCTTTAATGCAGTTTGTTTTGGTGTGAGGACGTCGAGATCCTTTGGTGTTTTGGTATGTGTTCTATGGTGCCTCCATGCAAAACAGAGATTGCGTAGAAGACCTTGATCGATCCTTCACACAGGAAGCCGAGTCTTGGTAGATCGCCAATATTATCTTTCAGATGCTCATGAATAGTGATTAGATGATTGGACACACGTAATTGGCACACGAATTTTTGGAGGAGGAATGTCCTCTCATCACAAATCATATATCATTTTCCAAGTGTGTGATATTTTAGTCTATAGCACGATTATCGTTATGTTTCACTGTGTGCTCGAGAAATTACACGCATAATTGGCACACTGATGCTACTGATCCGATCTCATTCACTTTCATCCAACCACCGTACCAATGTCCCATGTATTTTTGAGGTTGAAGACCGCTCCAATAAACTTGAAGATCGTCTCAGAGATCCATCCCTTTGGTACGTTTTTTTTGTTTGTTTTTTTTTCAAGATTGAGATCGTCGGTGTTGGTGTAGTTTCGTTGTTGGCCAGATTGATTATTGGAGATTGAGGATCTTGAGATAGATCCATAGATCTATCTTGTCACAATGAATAACCACATTGCATAAGCGTACTTGAATGAGAGCAATAAGCTCGATGGGACGAATTACACCAATTGGAAGTTCAAATTGCAGACATTGCTCGAGGATTCAAGTGCGTGGGCAATTACAAATTTGGACGAAGTGAAGCTGACCATAGCCGAAGGTGGAACAATTTCAACAATTCAAGATTGGGAGAAGAGGGAAAACAAAGTGAAGGTGTTTTTGAAAATTTCAGTAAAGGACTGCATCATCTCTCACATCAGAGATTGCAAAAATGCCAATGATATTTGGGTGACTCTCAAGGATTTGTATGAGACAAAGAATAAAAATCGCATATTTTTCCTGAAGAGTAAGATTCTCTCCATCAGAATTGAGGAGAATGAATTAGTTGTTGCATACATCTCTTGAATCAAAGAGTTGAGAGACAAGCTAGTCAATATAGGGGAGAAAGTGTTGAACAATGATCTTGTCACGATTACCTTGAATGGCATGACTGATGATTATCAGATGTTTATTACAGGGCTGGCAGCGAGGGAGAAAGCTCCCACTTTTGAAGAATTGACAGGTATCTTGATGCAGTAAGAAGAGAGGTGTATGAATTTGAAGCCTCAGAATGCAGATTTTGTTGGAAGATAATTCTTCCATACTCATATTAGAATTAATTGCAGATTTGTAGGTGGATGTTGAGAGAATATATCAACCTCCCTATTCATATTTAGAAGTGGTTGGATCTCACCAACATCATAAATATTGTGATGTATTCGTGTGATTGCATATTGTGTAATACAAATTATTTGTTCTGTGTGTGCACACCTATGTTTTTATCATGGTATCAGAGCTTCTATGGGCTTGACTCCCTTCAGGGAGAGCCCAGGAGGAGGGGAAAACTATTAGGATTAAATTACTTATGCCCATATGTAGAGTGTAGCACCGTTTTTGTTTTGTGTTGTATATGAATGAGTGTTGGGTTTTCCGAGTACCGCTGCGTGTAAACGAGCACAAGAATTTTGTGCATTTGTCCCCGTTGGAAAAGTTTGACTACATAGAATGTTATATTGATATTTAAGTACAGTCGTTGGCTCACTTGGACCAGAGAGAGAGAGAGTCGTTGTGCCTGATGTGGCTCATTTGCATTTACCTTTGAAATATTTTTCAAAAAACCAAAAAAGCATATATGTTAGAAAAGATAAAATTTTGTATGTTAAAAAATAATTTTGATTTATATGTTGGTACGTTAACATTACGTGATGAGATGTGAAGGTGGGTCGATTCGAGCTCATTCATGTGCAGAACAGTTCAAGAGTCAGACCGTTGGGCACGTTCAGAACATTACACACCGGTTAGGGTTATCATTCTTCCAAGTTCGAGTACAGCGAAGGCTCGTATTCATCGCGCCCAGATCCAATGGCTACCTGGGAGCACAAGTTGCACGATATTTATACCAAGGAGTGCCCCCGCAAGCGGTCTCGTTAAATCTACTCACCTGCAAATCGACGGCTGACATCAACTGCGAGAACACTCTCTTCCAATTCCAAAAACCGCTTAAGTGCCCCCGCAAGTGGTTTCAGGTTTCAATGAAGACATTACATGGTGATAGTTGGGGCCCATGCCCTTACTTTCAAATCAGAGAAGGAAGAGAAGTGGCGTATTTCCCTTAGAAACTTAAGAGTTTTGGAGGAGGCGCAAAGGGGAAAATAGGCGGTCAGGATCAAAGCGCAGAATTGAAGTAGAGAGATGGAAGGCGAAGATTAAATCGCAAATCGCAAGTTTCAAAGGAAAGGCTTGGGAGGTAAATGTTAAAATCATTGAAGTGCGATATGTGATGGCGGGGCAAGCTGACGTGGCCCTGGCTCGCATACCGCACATCACAAGATTTAAAAGTTAAGTGCAAAAGGTAAGTGTTATAATCGACGAAGTGCAATGTGCGATGCGGTGAGGCCTGATCGCAAATCGCAAATCGCAAGTTTTAAAGGATAACTGCGAGAGGTAAGCGATAAAGTCATTGAAGTGCAATTTGCAATTCTAGATGGGACCCGAACGCGTAGCGCACATCGCAAGTTTTAAAAGATAAGTGCTAAGGAAAAGTTAAAGACATCGAAATGCGAAGTGCGATGTTGGCACGTATGCGATGTGGTTCCAAGATGAAATCTAAAGGATTTCAAGTCCGGGCTTATGAGGTTTGTGCGCCATTTTATGAAGAAATAGGAAAAACACGGCAGAGAGACTCAGGTAAGTGACCCGATACAGAGCAAAGGAGAAGAGAAGACTAAATATAATGGGCACGCACAGAAGATGCAGAGTCGGGTAGCAGGTGACATGATGACAGCGTTTGAAACGCAAAAGGCATAGGCAGAGTCAGGCAAAAGTATATATAGTGGCACTGTGGGAAGCACGATAGCTGGTTCAAGTTGATCACTGAGGCGTTGTTACAGAACTGTGTGGCTACTGCATCATAACCAGAAAGGAAACCTCAGCACTTCGGGGGGACGCATCAGCAACATTAGATTCAGCAAAACGAACAATAATTCCAGTTTTAACTTGTTTTCTTGGTATGATTGCATAAGTAATCTTAACAGTTTAGGTAGTTGAGTAGTTTCAAGAAGTTCAGCAGTTACGAACTACTTTGATGTATTTAAGTAGGTAGAAATGAAGAAAAGGGTTTCCGATTTTTGGACCTCTGGATGACTGTTAATTTGGTACTTAATTTTCTGAGAAATTAATGAAAGAATATCAAGTTTCCTACACTTGTTGATGTTGATATGTCCTTCCAGTTTCGCTCTGTGTTTATTCCTCTTTGAATGAAGTGAAGTAATGTAACAGCTGGTCTCTTAATTACATCTGTGAGTAAGAGTTAAATAACCTTAATTTGCGCTCCTTCACTTCATCTCTTCTCCCTTTGCAAACTCCTAATGAAACTTTAAAGTAGTAGATTCTGTGTTTACATCATATTATTTTGAGTTTCCTCTCTCCATGAACTTCCTCTGAAACTTAAAAGTAGTAGATTCTGTGTTTTCAACATATCATTTTGAGTTTCCCTTACAGTTATTCTTTTCATTTCATTCAAATTTCAATAGTTTATAGCATTGTGAAGGCTTTCATTATATCATATTATTGAGGGTATTAAGTAATTAAATTCCAAATGTGTTAAACAGAGGCCATTTGATATTGTAATTGTGACATACATTTATAAAATGTCTTAAGCATTGATTCCTTATCACAACCAAGGGATTGTTTTTTGAGATACAACATTTTCTGGCGCCGTTGCTGGGGATGAAGAAATGAAGTTTATTTTCCCATGGTTTTTTCACATTATTTCCTCTGGTTATTCAGAGAGGAGGAAATATCGGGTTGTGTTTGTTCTTTTCAAAATTCTGGCTTTCAAAAGGCCTCACATGAGGTCAGATACCTCACAGCAAATAGTCCCTGCTTTGCCAGATCCAAAAAGATTGATTTCTAAAAAGGCTCAGAAACCTGAAACTCCTTCAATACCTGTTCCTACATTGTCTGCTCCTGACAGTAGTTCTCATAACCCTTTGTTTGAAGATATTTCCAAGGAACTCTCTTTCTTCGAACAAGATTCTCCTTCCACACCCATTCATTTTCAAGAACCTAAGTTAGAAGAACATTCTTTCGAGTCTGTTTCTTTTACCTTCACTCAAGTTCAACCAAATATAGTTGTTGGTTCTTCTGCCATTGTTCATCAACCCACTCCCATATCGGTTTTGCCTCCATCTTCATTCACTTTCACAAAAATTTCATCAACCTCAACTACCCAAGGAATAGTTAACCAAGGTGTAAATATGGCAGCACCAACCTTTATTTTTAACAGATGTGCTCCACTAAATCATGTGCAACCAATGAATGCCATGCCTCAATAATACCTCAAATTACTTCCTCGTTTCACTGGAGAAGATGAAGTAACTGCATAACAACATTTACCCTTGTTTTTCACTTTGTTGTGATGATACTATTTGTGCAGTCTCTAGATGGAGAGGCTAGAAAATGGTTAAAAGGTTTACCAACGAAATGGTTCAATAAAAAATTGAGAAGAGTTAGAAACTCAATTCACTCAGAGATGGGGAGAAAAAATAAGTCGTGGTTACTCATTGACAAATTTTAATGCAATTAAAAGAAGGCCTGATGAAATCATTTCTGAGTTTGTAAAAAGATTCAACAAGTTGTATAATAGTTTATCTATAGAGATGAAGCCCCCCCCTGTAGGAGAAAAGGCAGTTTTTGATGGGGCTTTTGAAGCTGATTTTAGCTTTCCATTGAGGGAGAGAAGAGCCCCTACTCTTGATCAGATACAGATAGATGCTCTAGAGATCGAAGCTAATATGACTGCAGCTGGAAAGGCGAAAGGGAAACAACCAGTCCAAGAGAATGAGAAAGCAAAAGAAGAATCATCACAAGATATAAGAATTGAAGATATGACAAAGGTGATGAAAAAATTGAAAAATAAGCTAGCTAAGATGGAATTGGAAAGTAAAAAATCCCAAAGACAAGTACAACAAAACCGAGGGGGGTTTAACCCTCAATTCAGAAGACATCCCCTGCAAAGAAGAGATCAAGACCAGGTTCAAGCACCATTTTATATAGAAGCAGAGCCAGGAGAGCCAACAGAAGATGAACAAAGGGAGTTCGAGGATCAAGTATCTGCTATATATACAATAAAAGAGGATGAAGATGAATATTGAGGGAGAATATGCTGAAGTTGAAGTATCTTTTGATCAAGATGAATTGGATGAATATTGTAGGAAATTCACACATTTCATGCAAGCTGAGTTACATAAAAAGAATGATTTAAGGTCTAGAAAGAGATCTAGAGTGCATGATGATGAAGGTGAACAACAAGGTTCCATTCCTCCTCCAATGGCGACTCCACGACAAAAGGACCCTGTGAAACAGGTCAGTAAGGGGAAACAACCTGTAAATTCACTTAATAGAATAAATGTGCAGCAGGGTGAATCTTCCCAGAACAAATCAGTTGACACTAATATTTTGGAGAGAGTTGTTCTTGTACCCGAACAAGCGGAAAATTATAGAAAGAGTGAAGAAGAACCTGAAAAGAATGTTAAGAAAACTCATGCTTTCAGTTTGGCAAAAGAGTTGGAGAAGGTTAAAATTCAAGTACCTATTCTAGAATTAGCTAAAATACCAACTTACAATAAAGATATTTCAGAATTTATTAATCTCAGACAGATGGAAGATATAAGTGACACAGTGAACTTACAAGAAGAAAAGCCAGTGGTCACCTTTGGTCCTCATGTAGAAGAAATAGATCCTTCTGTTCCACCCTTCTATATTTCTTTGTTGCTTCATGATTTTACTCTACATAATTGCATGCTAGACTCAGGAGCGCCCCATAATCTCATGCCATTGTCTGTTATGAAGGAACTTAACTTGTAGATCACCAAACCTTATAAGGATCTGTATTCATTTGATTCCAAAAGGGTGAAATGCATTGGGTTAATTAAAGATGTAGCAGTTTCGTTGGCACAAATCCCAATAAAGAGTATAGTCATGGATGTAGTGGTTGCTGACATCCCATCCAGGTTTGGAATGCTCCTGTCAATACCTTGGGGAGAAAAGTTGGGAGGTGTTCTGAAATTAGATTTCACTTATGCTATCATTTTGGTTTTAATGGGGAAGAAAGGATATTGTACATGGAAACAAGGTTTGTGAAGACCAACTCCAAGAAAGATGCAGGAAATTCCCCATTTATAGTCAAGAAATAGAAGATATTTCTTGTTTCATGCTGCATGAAGATGCAGAATTTGCTGAAGACACAGGGAAGAAGCTCTCTTCATCAGTTGTAAATAATGAGCTGCACTCAAGGAAGATTGGGAAGTGCTACTTTGATGGTGCCTACTCCAAGGAAGGCGCAGGTGCTGGATTCTTGTTGATATCACCAGAAGGTAACCTCGTGCCTTTCTCTTTTAAACTAGAATTTGATTCAACAAACAATGTGGCTGAGTATGAGGCCTTAATCTCAAGCCTTCAAGTTGCTAAATAGATGGGATTTCAATGTATTTCAATTTGTGACTTCGAATGATAATAAGGCAAATTAAAAATCAGTGTCAAACCAAGCATCCGAGGTTAATATCATATAGGAATGAAGTTTGGGATTTGATAGAAAACTATTTTTAAGCCTTCAATCTTCAGTTTATTCCAAGGGGGGAGAATAGATTGGGAGATTCTTTAGAAATTGCAGCCAGCACCTTCAAACCTCCAATAAATCCAAGTCTAAGGTATGAAATTGAAATTAGACATAGGCCTTCTATCACTGACAATGTGAAACATTGGCAGGTGTTTGATTATGATGAACAGATAAATCAGTTCCTGAAAATGATTGGAAACTTTGAAGATGATGAGATAGACCAAGAGGAAGAACAAACATAGCAGAAAACAGAAATAATAAACCTTAAGCAATCAACAGGTGAACATAAAATTATCCAGTTGAAACAAATGTGCTCCCTAAAGGGTTGGTTCCCCTTGAAAGATTATTCAATGATAATGATGTTGTTGTTGATTCAAATAAAACACATAAAGACGAAGAGATGGAAGATTGTAATTTGGGAACTCAGTAGGAACCCAAAATAGTGAAATTGTTCAAAGGTGTTCTCAAAAACTACAAAGAAAGATACATTGATCTTCTTAAGAAATATATGGATGTGTTTGACTGGTCATATGAAGACCTGAAAACATATGACAAAAGCATAATTCAGAATAAGATCCCATTGAAAGAAGGAATCAAACCACATAGAAAAAAGCTCAGACATATCAATCCATTGTTGCTAGCTCCAATCGGAAAATAAGTGAAGAAATTGTTACAGGCGAAAATTATAGCCCCTCTCAGATATTTAGACTGGGTTTCTATTTTGTTCCATGTAAGAAAGAAGAATGGAGAGATTAGTTTGTGTGTAGACTTCAGGAATTTGAACCGAGCATATCTAAAATATAATTATCCCTTGCTGAAAATGGATTATGTCTTACAGAAGGTGATGGGAGCTTACAGGTTGTCTATGGTTGACGAATTTTCTGGGTATAATCAGGTAGCAGTAGAAAAATAAGATCAGAAGAAGGCTGCTTTCACGACGCCCTGGGGCACCTTCATGTATGCAAGGATTCCATTTGGCCTTATGAAAGCAGGTGCAACATTTCAAAGGGCCATGGACATAACCTTCGTTGGTGACAGGTTTGTAGTTATATATCTGGATGATGTAATTGTTTTCTCAGGGTCGGATGATGAACACTTGTAGCATTTACAAAAAAAATTCCAAAAGCGCAGAGAGTTTTGTCTGTCATTAAATCCCAAGAAATCTTTATTTGCCTTAGAAGAAGGTAAATTATTGGGTCACATAGTTTCTAAACAAGGAGTAAAGATTGACCCAGCAAGAGTGGAAGCCATTCAGATGATTCCTTTACCTAGAAGCAAGAAATATCCAAAGATTCCTGGGAAAAATAAACTTTCTGATGAGATTTGTGCCCAATTATGCTGAGATTGTGAGAAGTATAACAGATATGTTGAAGAAAAATGCAGAAGTGAAATGCGATAAGGAAGAAAGAGAAGCATTTGCTAGAATAAAGGAAGCATTGTAGGAAGCTCCAATTCTAATTAGTCCAGACTATCAAAAATCCTTTCAGGTATTCTCATTTGCATCCCCCACTACTATTATTGTTGTGTTGTTGCAGAAAAATGAAGATAATAAGGAGCATCCAGTTGCCTTTTTCAGTAAAGTTCTTAGAGATGCTGAACTCAAATACAATATTCTGGAGAAACAAGCATATGATTTGGTCAAGGCGCTGAAAGCCTTCAGGACTTATGTGTTACAGTCCCAAATAACAACTTATGTTCCTAATTCTGTTGTGAAAGACATGCTGGTCCAAAGTGATGTTGAAGGAAAAAGGGGGAAGTGGATCACAAAATCCAAGAGTATGATTTGGACATCAAACCCACCAATTTGGTCAAGGGACAGGGGTTGGCAAAGTTGTTGACAGAGACAATTTTTCAAGCCTTGGGAATTAATCTGTCGGCACCAGTGGATGGAGTTGTTAATAAAGAAGGTCAAAGCAAGTCCAAAACAGGTATTCAATACAAATTTTTGTGCTCTAATTGGTATAAGCATATTGTGCATTGCCTGTGTTTATTTTCCTGTCCAACTTCCCTAAATAGAACAAAATACAGAGCTCTCAAGCTCAAGTCTCAGCCACATGTTATCATAGAAGCAAAGCTATACTGGAAAGATCCTGCTAGTATTTTTCTGTTGTGTTTGACCGAAGGAGAATCTATTGAAATCACCAAACAATATCAAGAAATTCTGTGTGGAGGACATTATAGCTAGAAGGTCATTGCTCATAATATTCTCAAGTTAGGCTTCTATTGGTCAACTTATTATTTACAAAATGGGCTGAACCAATACCAACGAAGAAGGTGAATGACTAAGCAGTGATGAAGTTTCTGGAGGAAATTTTTTTCAGCAGATTCAGATGTCTAGTCAAAATTGTGACCGATAATGCTCAGGTATTCAACTCTGCTCGTTTCATTAATTTATGTCAAACATATAATATAATTTTAACAAATTCCATAGCATATCATCCCCAAGGGAACAGATTGGCAGAGTCCTCAAATAATACATTGGTCAGAATCTTGAAGAAGACAATCACCGAGAATCAGAAGGATTGGGATATGAAGTTGAAGTTTGCCCTCTGGGCAGTTCAAGTCACTACCAGGGGATCTACTAGAAAGTCTCCCTATGAACTATTTTATGGAACCCAAGCACTATTTCCTACTTAACTGCCCAAACCAGATATTTCTTTCCTTTAAGAAGCTCAGGAAGAACCTAATGTTTTGGTAAGAATATTAAAAAAAATAGTTTAATCAAGTGAAAACAGAAACAAAGTCAGGGGTAACTTGGTTACTTATCAGGAAAAGATGAAGTCTATATTTGATAGAAAAGCAAAAGAATTTCTCTTTCAAGCAGGAGATTTGGTACTGATATGGGACACCAGACGAGAAGAAAAGGGGAAGCATGGTAAATTTGACCCTCTCTGGTATGGTCCATACAGAACCTCTGAGGAAAGGTCAAATAACACATTCATTCTGGAAGATCTAGATGGAGAGTCAGTACAGCTGGCTATGAACGGGCAGTGTCTGAAGCATTATTTCTAGCATTAAAAGTTAGCATTCCACCATTGTAAATACCAGATTTCTCATTGTCCATATGTCACCAATAAATATTTGACTCCATTCCCAATGGATAAGTCAATGATCTCCGGTTCTTAGCGCTTCCGTGGAAAAAACCACTATCCCCAGGTGGAGCCAGATGTTGTGGCTCATTTGCATTACCTTTGAAATATTTTTCAAAACACCAAAAAAAAAAAAATGTTAGAAAAGATAAAATTTTGTATGTTAAAAAATAATTTCGATTTATATGTTGGTACATTAACATTACGCGATGAGATGTGAAGGTGGGTCGAGTTGGACTCATTCACATGCAAAACAGTTCAAGAGTCGGACTGATGGGCACGTTTAGAACATTACACACCGGTCAGGGTTATCATTATTCCAAGTTCGAGTACAACGAAGGCTCGTATTCATCGCGCCTAGATCCAACGGCTACCTAGGAGCACAAGTTGCACAAGATTTATACCAAGGAGTGCCCCTATAAGAGGTCTCGTTAAATCCGCTCACCTGCAAATCGACGGTTGACATCAACTGCGAGAGCACTCTCCTCTAATTCCAAAAACCGCTTCAGTGCCCCCGCAAGTGGTTTTGGGTTTCAATGAAGACATTACATGGTGATAGCTAGGGCCCACACCCTTTACTTTCAAATCAGAGAAGTCAGAGAAGTGGTGTACTTCCCTTTGAAACTTAAGGGTTTTGGAGGAGGCGCAAAGGGGAAAATAGGCAGTTAGGATCAAAGCATAGAATTGAAGCAGACAGATGGACGACTAAGATTAAATCGAAAATCACAAGTTTCAAAGGAAAGGCACAGGAGGTAAATGTTAAAATCGCCAAAGTGCGATATGCGATGGCAGGGCAAGCTGACGTGGCCCTCGCCCGCATATCGCACATTGCAAGTTTTAAAAGTTAAGTGCGAAAGGTAAGTGTTATAATCTCCGAAGTACGATGTGTGATGCGGTGGGGTCCGATCGCAAATAAAAAATCACAAGCTTTAAAGGATAACCACGGGAGGTAAGTGATAAAGTCGCCGAAGTGCGATGTGCGATGCCAGGTGGGACTCGATCGCGTAGAACACATCGCAAGTTTTAAAAGATAAGTGCTAAAGAAAAGTTAAATATAGAGAAATGTGAATTGCGATGTTGGCACGAATGCAACGTGGTTCCAAGATGAAATCTAAAGGATTTCAAGTATGGGCTTATGAGGTTTGTGCGCCATTTTATGAAGAAATAGGAAAAACATGACAGAGAGACTCGGGTAAGTGACCCGACGCAGAGCAAAGGAGAAGAGAAGACTAAACACAGTAGGCACACGCAGAAGAGACAAATTTGGGTAGCAGGTGACATGATGACAACATTCGAAACACAAAATGCATAGGTAGAGTCAGACATAAGGACATATAGTGGCACTGTGGGAAGCACAACAGCTGGGTCAAGTCGGGCACTAAAGCATTGCTACAGAAATGTGCAGCTACCACATCATAACCGGAAAGGATACCTCAGCACTTCGGGTGGACGCATCAACAACTTTAGATTCAGCAAAACGAACAATATTTCCAGTTTTAACTTGTTTTCTTGGTATGATTGCATAAGTAATATTAACATTTTAGGTAGTCGAGTAGTTTCAAGAAGTTCAACATTTATGAACTACTTTGATGTATTTAAGTAGGTAGAAATAAATAAAAGGGGTTCCGAGTTTTGGATCTCTGGATGATTGTTAATTTGGTACTGAATTTTCTGAGAAATTAATGAAAGAAGATCAAGTTTCCTACACCTGTTGATGTTGATATGTCCTTCCAGTTTTGCTCTGTGTTTATCCCTCTTTGAATGAAGTGAAGTAATGTAGTAGCCCGTCTCTTAATTTCATTTGTGAGTAAGAGTTAAATAAAATTAATTTTCACTTCTTCACTTCATCTCTTCTCCCTTCGCAAACTACTGATGAAAATTTAAAGTAGTAGATTTTGTGTTTACAACATATTATTTTGAGTTTCCTCTCTCTCCATGAACTTACTCTGAAACTTAAAAGTGGTAGATTCTATGTTTTCAACATATCATTTTGAGTTTCCCTTATAGTTCTTCTTTTCATTTCATTCAAATATGAGTAGTTTATGGCATTGTGAAGACTTTCATTATATCAAATTATTGAGGGTACTAAGTAATTAAATTCCAAAGGTGTTAAACAGAGGCCATTTGATATTGTAATTGTGACATACATTTATAAAATGTCTTAAGCACTGATTTCTTATCACAAATGAGGGATTGTTTCTTGAGATACAATAGTGGCCATAGCGAGTCTGATCTAATTCATAATAGTGTTATATCTTTGAACCTGAATTCGATACATTGCCTGCATTTTTCCTAACGAAGCAGTAAGCCTAGCTATTGCTCGATTGGGGAGTCGTAACCTAGTGTTGCAGATTCGTTGTGTACAATGATTTCCCAATGAGAATCTGTTGAGATCCATTGAAATTCATGGACCAATGTGTGGAGCTTAAACACCATTGTTTCATATTTTTTGAAGCCACTTACTACAAGCTTACTGGGTTGTTGCTATAGAATTTGGGCACGCATTCTCTTATTCGGGTTGTTAATGTTGCAAAAAATAATTTCAGTGGCCCTCTGCCAAGAAACATATGTAAGGGAAGAAATATTTATCCATTGGTTATATTTTCAAATAATTTCAATGCAAGCTTGCAGTCCTTAAACTCTTGCAACAGTCTGTTATACGCAAAAATCTATAAAAATCAGCTTAGTGGTGACATTTCTTTGGCTATATGGAGTTCTCAAATACTTATAGAATTCAATATCTATACAAATATGTTTGAAGGCCACATTCCCGCAGAGATTGGTGGAGCAAAGGAGCTTCGAAGGTTAGATATGGCTAACAATTAGTTCAGTGGAATCATTCATATTAGACAGCTGAGGAATCTCATAAATTTAGTTTAAGAAACAATAAACTGCAGGGGCCTTCATGGTTGTGTTCAGTCAATAACATTTTGCTTGATTTGATTATGAGTGGAATATATACATTTCTTAAACGAGTGTGGCATAGACCTTCCTCTGATGCAAATTTTTTTTATTTATGAGGTTTTGTTGGTCAAGTTCATGTTTCAGTTTGCAAGTGGGAAGAGATTTCATTTGGAGGAGAGTAGTTATTTATTTTGTTGTAATATTTGTGTAGTTTTTTCATTTTGTGCTTGTAAGGTTCATAACCAATTATTGAACAGTGAAATATAATTACATTAGTCGTTATCGAAGTTCTTCGGTGCCAAGGGAACGAATGACTAATTTGATTGTGTGAATCTGTTATATGTTGACGAGTCATGTTGTGCTTCGGGATTGAAGAGTTTCAACTACTGATTACAGTATGAGATCCATTTGTGTGAAGCAGTTAAAGTTGTTATATCAGCTCTTGAACACATTCAATATTCAAACCATTTGCCTATCCATTGATGGATAGCCGAAAGCGAAATATCTGACATATGGTGATTGGTCCATAGGATGGTTCATCACTTGTCAGCTCTTATCGCGGAAGCCTCGACAAGTCGAGTTGTCAATACTATTGATCTTGAAAAGTTCATTATTGATGGTCAGAATCATGTGTACTTTAAATGAGTCTTAAGATAAGCTCGATGATGTGGAGAGAGAAAGAGTAGAGTCCAGACAACTACAGAGTGGGTAGAGTTGTTGATGAAGACTAGTGAGACAAAGATCATTTTTTAATAATATGTGTTATAATATGTATGTAAGAATTAAGGGGGAGTGTTAGAAGATAATTCTTCCGTACTCATATTAGAATTAGTTTCAGATTTGTAGGTGGATGTTGAGAGAATATATCAATCTCCCTATTCATATTTAGAAGTGGTTGGATCTCACCAGCACCATAAATATTGTGATGTATTCATGTGATTGCATATTGTGTAATACAAATTATTTGTTCTGTGTGTGCACACCTTTGTTTTTATCATATTTAGCATTGATGGCGAATAAAAAGACTTTCAAAGGGAAACCAGGAGAAAAACAGAAAGTCGGTGATACACCCCAGAAAAAATCCATTTCAAGATATGTATTCGACCATAAATGATTCAGAAGTCAAGTGTTTTTACATGATAAAATTGGTCACATTGCTAGAAATTTTCATATGAAGAAGATTGATGAAACCCAACACAAACAAAAGAGGCATGCAGGGCACTTTGCTGATGAAGATCAAAATCATGATCTCAAACTATTTGTGTCTGATTTTTCTCTCTCTATTGAGAGTGATGAAGCAAAAACTTGGTTTGTGTATTCTGGAGCATCCACTCACATGACAAGTAATAAGCACTGGTTTGAAATTCTTAAAGAGACCAACAATGGTACTAACATCTACCTTGGTGATGACAGAGCATACCAGATTAAAGGGTATGGAGATATTCTTGTGATATTTCATGATGGTAATATCATGCACATCCAGAATGTCATGTACATATCGGGTATTAAAAAGAATTGGATCTTTGTCTCTTGATTGCAGATTATAATTTTAAGGTAGAATTTTATATAACCTTTTGTGTCATAAAGGATTCCCTGGATCACCAAAAGCTAGTCGCATCAGGAATATGAGTTGGAGGCCTATATAAGTTGAATGTTATAAGTGCGCCACATCAAGCTTTAATTTCAACAACTTTGATAGCAGAGAATCTTTAGCATAAAATATTTGGACACATCAATCTGCAATACCTATTTTTGCTACAGAAACAAGGTATGGTTAATGGTCTTCCTATTTTAAAAAATGCACATGTTGATTGTGAAAGATGTGCACCTAGAAATATGCGCATGGATGAATTTCCCTCTAGTTTAAATAGGATAAAGAGATATATACTCGAACTTGTGCACATTTATATATGTGGACCGATGCAGACAAATTCCTTAGGTGGAGCTTATTATTTTTTGATATTTGTTGATGATTGCACAAGATATACCTAAGTATATTTTCTAAAAAATAAGAGTCATACTTTTGAATATTTTAAAGAATTAAAAAGTATTAATATTGCAATATATTTAAAGAATAGAAGTCCAACTACATGTCTTCATCACAAGACTCCATTTCAGGCCTTATATGGTTTTAAGCCTGCAGTCAAACATTTGAGAGTATTTCGTTCGAAAGATTTTGCACATATTCCTAAGGAGGATAGGAAGAAATTGGATGCTAAAGCCATAAAATGCATATTTGTAGGGTAATATTTTGAGTTTAAACATATAAGTTGTTTAATCCATCTACTCACAACGTATTTGCGAGTAGATATGTTACCTTCCATGAACAGTTTGATGAAGGGAACATAGAAAAAATCTATGAGGATTGGCACATGCCTTTATTGGTTGATGATATCAATGATGAAGCTAAAGACAACCAACAACAATAGAAACAAAAAGAAGAATCTAGTGATGCGGGTACATTGAGCAATCTAAGTCCATTCAGGGGTGAGCAAGACACATTTGAGGCAAGTCCGCTACGAAGGAGATCAGGTAGGCAAACTCACTTACCAACAAGGTATAAATAATATGCTCTTATGACCAATTTTTTAAATGTTGTAGAGCCCATGAATTACAATGAAGAAAACAAGTATGATGAACGGAGGTCATCTATGAAAGAAAAATATGAGTCAATAATTAAAAACACAACCGGGAATTAGTTGAACTACCAGAAGGAAAAGAGCCCATACGTTTTAAATGGTTATATAAACCTAAGTTCAAAGTAGATGGTAGTGTTGATAAATACAAATCTAGGTTGGTGGCTAAAGGGTACTCATAGAAAGAATGTATTGATTATGAGGAGACCTTTGCTCCAGTAGCTAATTCATTAGGGGAATTTTGAGGTCTAAAATGGGCCTGCTAAGAAAAATGTACAACCAAAATAAAATTTCTAAGAACCAATAGGATTCAAGATGATGATGTCAACCATGGGGGATGATCCACCATTTTTTAAGTAAAAGGGTAAAAATATTAAAAAAATAATAAAATAATATAACTATTTTTTCAACTCGTATTTTCAACTTATCTCCTAAAGTTTTTACTCAAATTTCGAGTGAGAGTACTCGTTGGATGCAAAATTTAATTCCTCATCCAAACAGTACCCATGTTGCATACTTTTGATGGACCTTGTGTTACACTGAAATTTGTCACCATGACGTTTTAGTACTTCCTTAGAAGTCTACAACATCAAAGTTCCTAAAGTCAAGCCTTGAAATTGAGAGAAAAGCTCATAAAAGTCTTTAAAAAACTTGTATCACACTTTCTCTTAACATTGCTTGCGGTGCCGCACTTTTTTGCTCTAAATCATGCGGAGCTAAACGCACTTTTTATTCATTAAAGGTGCGGACCCCTGTAAAAGGTAAAACAAAGGCGGAAAGTAACATTTAGAAGCCCAACAGTCAAATCTGGAAGCTTCTAGAAGCAGTTATCCGGTCGAAGGTTCGCTCCTATCATGTATGTTCATTCCTCCATTATGGGAGCCTACCCCTTGATTTATGGAGCCCAATCCCTTCAAAAGAGCATTCTATCCCTTCTTATGTGGAACAATAACCTCCTCTCTTTTTCTATAAATTGAAGCCATAGTGCAGCTTCAAAGGTTAGAGTTAGTGAGTTAGACTTGGAGAATTTTTGAGGATAAATGCTGTAGAGACTCATACTCTCATAGCTAATCATTATATGGGAATGATTACACACCCATGTGCTTTTAGCTGAGAGAGTGCAAGGCTTGTCAGAGTAAAGGAAACGCCTGTTCCGGACCCCAGGAAGGCCTGTATGACATCAAGGCGGACACGGTTGTAAGGCTCTTCTTTATTTAAGTTAATACGAATGAATATTGTTTTCTCAATGAGTTCTTTAGTTAAATAGCTTATTTATCATGTTTAATCAATGGGTTATTTAATTAATTATCTCATTTCTTGAATTCCTTGATCATCTTGATAGATGTTTGATTCATGAATTAATTTATTATGCAGGTGATTTTGATATTTTCTTGTGTTTGTGATTGCAGATCCTTGACGACTACTTTCTTCAAGCCACTGGAAAGAAGATCAACGCTGGACTACAAGTAGGTTTCTAAAACCCTGTTATAATTAATTCCAAGTCAAACAATATCTAGAGAAAATAGTTTTTATTTGTCCGTTTGTTGCTAGTTGTTCGTAGGACACTTGGGAGGTTTGTCTTGTCCACAAGAATGACTTATCCGTTCAAAAAAATGGTGACTCCACTGGGGAATTGATCTTGAACTTTGATTTCTTTTATTTTTGACTTGTGAATTTATTTTTTCTGATTTTTCTTGATTTATACTGGCTTGGGTAGTTTATCCCTGTAGAATCTCTGAGAAATGATTAAGAGTTTTTTTATTTTTTATTTTAGTTTTCTGGTGTGTGCTCTTTCTTTTATAAACAATGCGGGCATCTCCGCACTTTCCTTGTATATACAGTGCGGGACTGCACTGGTTTATACTGAATCCTGCGGACCTTGTGAAATTTTTTGGAAAATCTTAAAATCCTCTTTTTTGGATTAGTTTTTTAGATTCTCAGTGAATACCCAGACTTGTATCTTTTGTCAGAAGGCTTTGGTTAAGAGTTTATTTCAACATTTTTAGTTTTGAATGATTTTCTGAAAGATCTGCATGTTATAATGATTTTTTCTTTGTCTTTATCCCGCTCAACGATTAGAAACCTTGGTATACCTTTAGATCACTGGTATTTCCTTGCTTTCTTGCTGAGTCTAACATCATAACAGAAATTGTTTTATGAGATTTAGATCCCACTTTTCTAATTTGCAAATCTTTAAAAAACTTTTGTTGATAAGTTTGGAATTTCACTTTAAAAACCAAATTGGATTTTTTTTGAGTTCTTGCTGATCCAAGCAAATAATTTCTTAGTTAGATAACAAGCTAAGCAAGACATGCTCAAAATATTTAAAGTTTTAATTCGGATTTAGTCTTTAGAATTTTTAGATCTCAAAATTAGTGTTTTTTAGTTTTGAAGTGTTATTTCTAGAAATTATAGTGTTCTTTTGAAGAAAAACTTTGTTTTAGTTTCGATCTTGAATGATAAAGGGATTTCTTATTGAACAATAGATCATTTTGAGTTCTCATGAAATTAGATTTCTTTTCATTTATTCTTGTTTGAAGGAAATGATTGTTTTAAAAGATTGCATTTCTCAACTCTTCCTTTAGATAGAATTCATTGAAAGAAAAGAATTGTTTCTCATAATAGATGCATTTTTAGTGTGTTTTGAGTCGGGTCACTACATATCATCAGTTTCACTTGCGCACCTATTTTCCTAAGAAACAACCTTTTAAAATCAACGCTTAAATTAAAATCAATCTAGTAATTTTTATATTTCTAGGGCTCTTTTCACCAATATAGCTTAGGCTAGTGTCTTGGAGTAGGGAGTAATTAACTCTCCAAGACAATTAAAACAAACAAGTAGTTGATCTTGCGGTAGGAAAAATCCAATAGTCACTTGTATGCTCTGGGAAGCTCCTCTTAAAGGAGTCAAGCACGAGGTCATATCTGAACCAGTGGGATAATCAATTCTATCTCATTGGGAACGATAGAAGATATGCGCGTATTAACAACGGTAAACCTCGGATAGACCATTGTCGAGGAGCCTGGGGTCACTTGTCGGTATACCTTGGATTATGTCAAGGAGCCTTCAAGGGGATTGAGCTTTGTTACTCTGCCCTTGCGCGTATATCGGATCGTAGACTGTTCCCCCAGGTATATTTGTTCCTGTTGGTGACCATAGTGGCCATAAACTTTAAGATTTTTTCCTAAGGTGACGGTGGAGGAAAGATCCCACTGTACCTGGAGCAGACGTCGACTAGACTCACTTGGACTCTCCAGAGGGTTATCTTCACTCGAGATGGTTTAAGTGGAGAAACTTGCACCGGTCTGTTTCATTAAGCAGGTTGTTGGGGTAACTGTTCCAACCACCCTTTCTACATTAAAATACTACGATGTTGGATTTCATCACCAACTAGTGTTTTTAGTGTGGGAAGTTACTGTTTGTGTGTGGTTTGATCTCCTAGATTTTTAGGCGTGTGATTCATTTGTTTGTTTCCTTAGCGACTCTAGGAGTTTTCATTGAAATTTTCTTTGATTGCGTGTGATTAATAATTTTTAATCGTGACTGAATTACCAAGATAATCGCGTAAACTCCAGGGGAAGCCCCTTGAGTATACACCAAGCCAAATTGAAGGGCTACGAGCTATAGTATCGCCTAGTGACAATAGAATTAGATCAACAGAAACAGGAGAATCATCTATAGTTATTCATCCTGATTATCAATCACAAATAACAAAGCATATTCAAGAGCCAATTTCAACTTCCGAAGTTACTGGTAGTATTTCTCCTTCCAGTGAATTAGCTGAAGATCCTGAAATTTCTGAGCCTGACACTGAACCTGCTGTATTGGAACCATCTTCAGGATTTGTTACTCCGACTTCTAGTGATCCTAATTCACCTAGGGTAAGACATCGCATTACTGAAAATCTTCCTTCTGACCTCATATCTATTGAAGAACTTGTTGGTCCAGACGAAGACGTAACTCTTCCTGAAACCCAAGAAACTTTGAATCTTAGGGAGCGTGAATCAATATTCTACAGTCCTTTCAGAACCGACGCTTGGTATTTATCATTGACAATTTTTTTAGAAAACCCGGGTCTTAGTTATTCACCACCCCGAATTCCTTTTCATCCTACACCAAGAGGTTATTATCCTTCATCAACTATGTCTGGTGAGTCATCTATGTTTTCCCAATCTCCGGAAACATTTTTATACGGTGGTCCTTCTATTCCTTCAGGGTACCAGTCACTCTCTGGTACTTTCTCAGGAGCAACTCCTCAACCAACCGAACAAGTGTTATTATCTGGTACAACTGGAACTAAAACTGAAACGTTGAACACAGAGAAAATTTTTATGATGTCTGGTAATATTCCAAATCCTCAACCTCAAGGTAGTCAGTTATCGCCTGGGGGGCAACCTCAAGGTAGTCAGTCACTACCTAGGGGGAAACCTCAAGGAAGTCAGTTACCGCCTGGGGGGAAACCTCAAGGTAATTTTTTACCAGGACAAACTGTAGGACAATATTACTTACCTAGAGAACAACCTCAAGGACAGTACATACCTCAAGGTTATCAACCTTAGGGACAGTACATACCCCAAGGTCAAACCCAGACTCAGTATATTCCTCAGGGTCAATATCAACCCCATATTTAGTACATGCCTCAAATTTATCAACCTCAAGGTCAGTACCCAACTCAAAGTTTCCAACCTCCTTCCGGTCAACCATTATTACAAGGAGCTGGAAATTTACTAGTTAATTATCATCCCTACGTTCAACCAGGTTATGGTCCTTCATATACACAACCTTCTATGGGTCAATACCCTGGAATGCACATAGTGTGGGATCCATCTCAAATTCAACAGACTTTGCAACCCAATGTGCAGTTACCTAATCAACCTGGACAACCTATAGTTTCTGGTCCAACCTAGCAACCTGTCTAGCCTACTGTTCAAGTCCCTGCACTTGGTTCTGTTCATCAACCTAGGCCTAGTACACCTCAGACTCCGCCTCAGACTGCTGCTGCTGCTGCAACTTCTGTTCAACCTACCACGCCTGTTTCTGGAGTATCTGTAGCTTCGGTTTCTTCTATCCTTGCATCAATGCAAATTCCTCAAGTATCTGTACCACAGTCAGGACCTACAATTCAGACTACAGTCCAGATGCTTACAGGACAAGCTGGTACTAGTACGATTGTCTCTAGTCAAACACATTTTACTTATCAACCGTACTAGGGACAATATCAATTTGGACAGGCTACATAAAATCCAGTATATCAGTATCAACCGTACCCTGGGTATACTTATCAAGTACCTCAACAACACCAGTATGGTCCAGTTAATCCTGGTTATCTAGGAGGTTTCACAATTCCAAATGCGCATCTAATTCCAGGGTATCCTGGATATCCTCCTCCTAGCACTGGTTTGATCACATAAGGTTATCAAGACCCTATCCATTGGTTACCATTTATAGCAACTTTAGATTTATCGGATCTATCACGCCTTACGAATGATCCTATCTTTTATCTTCCATATTGGCCGCCGATGCCTAACAAGTTGCCCAGTGATATTCCAAAGTTTGAGGGTAAGTCAGGAGAGGACCCATCTAATCACGTTTGGACTTATCACCTCTGGTGTGCATCCAATTCACTAATTTATGATTCGATTTGATTGTGTATTTTTCAGAGAACTCTCATTGGTCTAGCTGCCAAATGGTACATTGAGTTACCACGCAGCTCTTTTAATAATTTTAATACACTAGCTACTGCTTTCTTAACACATTTTCAGTTGCCTGTTAGATACGACAATGGCATATAATTGATGACTTCATTAAAACAGTCTACGTCTACGTACATATCTGATCACATTCATGAATGGAGACGTAGAAGGCGTTTAGTGAAAGTCTTTATTCCGGATCAAATTTTGGCTGACCCAAAATTACTGAATATGTGGCCAAAGGAGGCGTTGTTACAGAAGAGAAAGTCATTGCTCAGGCTCAGTACCTTGACCTTGTATATACTCAGTCAGGTACTCTGTATGATAAAATCCCCGATTTACCAAGACCTGGTCAATTAACTACAACTCCTTCTGGCTCTCATGTCGTTGATGGTGTAATTGGTTCTGTTAGCACTGGTAAAAGTAAGAAGAAATCTTCCAATACGACTTCTCTTATTATCACTTTACCCGATTCACCAAAAGGAGATTCTTCTATTGAAACTTCCGCCGATATTCATGTTGTAGAATCATCTACAACCAAATCTAAAACTGGCGGTAAGAAGAAAGGTAAGAATAAAAAGAAAAAATCTTAAAAGATAAAAATGATACAATTGAACCAGCTGACAAAAAATGCAAACCTCGATATCCTTGTCTCATATGTGACGAGGATCATTTTACAAAAGAGTGCCCGCATAGAGCCGAGGTATCAAAATTCGTTAAGGGTTCGCCTATGCTTGCTGTCTTGAAGGATCCTTTTCCTGCTCAAGATAGTAACATGGTTGGATCTTCCTCAAATCCGCTTGAGAATATCTTGATGGTTGCGATGCGATCGTAAGATTACGGTAGTAAAAATCCTAGTAAAGAAGCAGAAACATCTAATTCAACATCAAATACATCTCCCTCAGTTTTTGATCCGTTACAGATCAAGAAACAAAATCCTAACTTAGTAATCAAACCGCCTGCTAAAGGTGTACTTCATAAATCAGCTTTCAATCCACATGCGAGAGCTGCTCAGAATTACAATATTTTTGAAGATTTTGCGATTTCCCCTTCAGCAATGTCGGCTTTGGAAGTGTTGCAATCATGCCCAGCCCAAAGAAAATTACTTTTGTCAGCCTTAGGAGCCATATATCTCTAGGATTCGAACCTCATGATCTTCGATTTAGAGAATTTTACACCCCGCCTACCCCATCAAATGGCTTTTCAGATTCCGGTAATAGTAAAAAACAAATGTATCTTTCGTACTGTTGTTGATGAAGGGGCTTCTACGTGTATTATGTCGTTAAAATGTTGGAAATCACTTGGTTCTCCGAACATTAACCAATCACCAACTATTCTCAAAGCTTTGACGGAAGAGGTTTTCAGTCGTATGGTATTTTACAAGATCTACCAGTAGAGGTTGAAGGCAAAATGGTTAATCTAGATGTGGAAGTGGTTGATGCCCCTCTGGATTACAACCTTATCCTGGGTCGCAGTTGGTCTTACGTCATGACTGCTGTTGTATCATCGATCTTTCGTCTCATCATGTTTCCTCATAAAGGAAATATCGTTAAAATAGATCAGCTCTCATATTATTCATCCGACCCAGCGTCTACTGATAGCATCTAGCATATCGGAAAATCGACTATCCCTTATAAGGATGTCGGAGTAGGTTTGCTTAAAGATTCGGCTTTATTGGGAACTTTTTCCCTGCCTGCTCCCAACATACAACCTCATATTTCTAATATCAATATGATTACATCAAGTACTATTTCCTTTGATGATCCTTGGATAGTATCTTCAGAATCAGAATTGGACTCTTTTGATGGCCCGATGCCTTTGAGTCCTTTTAAGTTAGCATATCAGAATGTACAATAATTTTCTAATACTCCTTCAACTGAATCTGATCCAGTGAATGTGATCAATCAGGGGTCATTTTCAATATCGATCTTAACTTCGACACCGATTCCGGATCTTGCTCAACAAGTATTCAATACTGATGAACATATTCGTGAATTCTTGTCGGTATATGAGTTACCATGGGAAGATATTCATCATAGGTCTTTGTTTTTACCTGATCTCGATCATTTTGAGAATGATTTTTTCTCCATTTTTATCACTGATGATGTCAAAGACCCTCAGAATCCTCTTTCACATTTTGATTCTGAATTGAATTTAGAAAATATTTCTACAATGGTTCCTCTTGACATTTCAGTAAAACCTGGAATTTTTGAAAACATTCATATAGGTGCTTCTTGTACGACTGATGAAATCCCAGCATATAAAGCCCTATTTCAGGAATTCCGCTACATTTTCACCTAGTCTTATGAAGAAATACCAGGAATCGATCCGTCGATTGTTTTTTATGAAATTAAGACATACCCAGATGCTAAACCCGTTAGACAAAGATTACGTGAGATACATCCGAGAAAAGCTGCCGCTATTAAAGCCGAAGTTGAAAAATTGCTTCGTGTAGGTTTTATTTATCCGATCCCGTTAACGAACTGGGTATCTAATATTGTTTAGGTCAATAAAAAACAAGGAACCATATGAGTATGTATCGATTATAGGGATATAAATCGAGCTTGTCAAAAAGACAATTATCCAACCCCTTACATCGATCAAATTATTGACGATTGTGCTGGAAGTGAGATGTTCTCGTTCATGGATGGATTTTCTGGCTACAATCAAATCAACATACTCCCTGCAGATCAACCAAAAACAACTTTCATTTGTCCATGGGGAACTTTTTCTTATCGTAAACTACCTTTTGGCCTTAAGAATGCTGGCGCCACTTTTCAAAGGGCTATGTCTTATGCATTTCACGACATTAAGCACATTGTGCAGCCCTACCTCGATGATTTGCCTGCTCATTCTTCACACAGAGCAGATCATATTACTCATTTACGAGCCATTTTTATATGATGTAGGCATTATAAGATTCGTCTGAATCCTCACAAATGTGTTTTCTGCATACAATCTAGATGCTTGCTGGGATTTATTATCTCAAAGGCAGGCATTCGTGTTGATCCATTGAAGGTTGAGGCAATCATCAATTTACCTCCTTCTACTCTTCGCCAACTCCAAAGTTTGCAAGGGAAAGAAAACTTTTTACGTCGATTCATTCCTAACTACTACGAGTTAACTAAAGGTTTCACTAGGTTGTTGAACAGAATATTCATTTCTTTTGGGACGAGGTCGCCGATAGATCTTGTGGTGCTCTGAAACACGCATTGACCCATGCACCGTTACTGCATCCTCCCAACTACAACCAAGATTACTTTTTGTATCTCGCTACTTCCGATTCCACGATAGGAATGGTTTTAGTTCAGGAAGATGACTTTCATGGTGAACATGTGATTTACTATCTTAGTCGAAATTTGCATCCGACTGAGATTAAATATTCACATGTGGAGAAATTGGCCTTGGTAGCTATTCAAGTCGTCCAACGTTTTCGTCATTACATACTGTTACGCAAAACAACAGTGATTTCTGATTGTAACCCTATGATGTATATTTTGACCAAACAATTGCTAGGGGGAAAATACTCCAAATGGATTGTTATTCTACAGGAGTTTGATTTGGAATTTGAAAATTCCAAATCAAAGAAATCATTGATATTTTCTGAACTTATGTGTGATTTCCCACGTACTGATACAAAAACTGTGGAAGAACAACCAATCGCGGACGAATCCTTGTTTCTTATTAGTACCATTGATCCTTGGTATGGAGATATCATTGTTTATCTTCAGAACCAATCTTTTTGGCCCAAAATTTCACGGTCACAATGACATAAAATCCGTTTCTAGTCTCAAAAATATCA
This sequence comes from Pinus albicaulis, assembly GCA_034641835.2. Taxonomy (NCBI): domain Eukaryota; kingdom Viridiplantae; phylum Streptophyta; class Pinopsida; order Pinales; family Pinaceae; genus Pinus; species Pinus albicaulis. The sequence goes on along the minus strand of CM076580.1, from coordinate 772,760,744 downwards.
TATTATTGGCGACACACTATATCATCGTGGTGGAGACTCTGTTTTTCGACGTTCTCTCACTCATGAAGAAGCCGAAAATGTTTTAAATGACTATCACTCTGGAGCATGTGGCGGTCATATGTCTGGGTACGCCACAACCCAAAAGATATTGCGTGCAGGTTATTTCTAGTCGTCCTTTTTTAAATATTTTATTTATGCGGTCCGAAAATGTCATAATTTTCAAATCTTCGATCGAAAAATGCGTGCACCACCTGCTCCTCTTCACCCTATAATTTTTGTCGGTCCTTTTGTAAAATGGGGCATTGACTTCATGACATGTAACCCTCACTCGGCCGAGGGGCATGGGTATATTATTCTAGCAGTAGATTATTTTACCAAATGGGCCGAGGCGATTCCTACATTTGCGGCAGATGGCAAAACTGCAGCTACTTTCGTGTTCAATCATGTGATTTCTCATTTCGGTGTACCCCAAGCAATAATTACTGATCACAGGAGCCATTTTCGAAATATCATGATGACCGAGCTAACAGACCAACTTGGCCTACGCCATGACAGTTCTACACCATATTATCTGCAGGCTAATGGTTTAGTTGAAGCAATTAATAAAGTTTTAGTCACCATGATTAAACGAATCATTGGAATTCATAAGTCGAATTCGCATACCATGCTCTTTTCAGCACTTTGGGCATATCGAACCTCAACAAAAACATCGACAGGCTTTACCCCTTTTCAACTAGTTTACAATTTAGAAGCGGTATTACCCATTGAATGCGAGATACTGTCACTCCAATAGCCATAGAGTTACTACCAGCCATTTCTGAAGAGGAGAAACATTTTTTATACTTGGCTCAATTAGATGAGAATCGGTGCACCGCTGCATTAGCTACCGAGACTCATGCGAAAAGAATGAAAGCTCAGTATGATAGAAGTGTTACGCCTCATAATTTTTCAGAAGGAGACCTAGTTTTGATTTATGATCAAGCCAACAATAAACTAGGGGCTGGGAAATTCGAACCCATGTGGCATGGTCCTTATATTGTCAAGTGACAGCTTGCAAAAGGGGCCTATGAATTGATTGATTTTGACGGGGTCTCTTTAGGTAAACCCAGAAATGGACTTTATCTGAAGAGATATTACGCTTGATTTTTGTGTGGAGATCTTTTCTGTATATCAGTTACTTTCTAGCTGGTGTGCTATAGATTAGAAACGTGTGCCTAGATTAAGTGTGCTTTTACTACTATTCCTGCTTATCTAGACTACTATTCCTGCTTATCTGGATTACTCTTGATATCGCAGATGTCGACGTATTTTCAAACATATATTGGTTTTGCTAATGGTGCTTGTCATATTACATGGAACATCTCTTCCGCAGCCTGGGTTATTTATTCACCCACTGACAAGTTAGTTTCTATGCATAGGGTAAGCCTCGGTGAAACAACGAAAAATATTGTTGAATATAGTGCAGTTATTGAGTTATTATCGGAATCCATTTCATTTGGAATTCAGATTTTGATCGTTAAGTTAGATTCTGAACTCGTTGTATTACAGTTAAATCGAGTATATGCCATTAGAAACCCAGTATTATTAAGATTATTTTTAAGGGTTCGTCTCTTGGAACGAGAGTTCGTTTATATTGAGTATCAACACATTCCAAGAAATTCAAACACATTAGCAGATGCAATAACTTCTAGTGTTATAAATAGACATTTGCAATAATAAAGTAGTAAATCAACATTCGATACCATGATTGAACAGGTAACTGGAAATAATAGTATATCATAGTATAGATGTAGTGTTCAAAAAATAGTACATCGTCTTAGATCATAAGTTCAAAACGCCTTATGATCGGGAAAAAAGTGATACAAAAAATGATTCTATACAGTCAATCATCCACTATCCGTGGTAATGATCATGATAATACACTACTGCTCGTGCCACTTTACTCAGAAATCTCTTGAATGGTCCAGGAACACCAATGACGTATCTCTGTAAACGGAGTGGAATGTCATCTATGGTGGTCTCAGGGATGTCGATAGTTAGCTGCTCCAGGCAGTGTTCGAAATCAGTCAAGATTTATGTTGTCTGATCCTGTGGTGGTTTTGTTGCAGCTGCATCCCTTTGCCTCCGGTCAAAGGGGCGGAGAGTGGCTAGTTGACGTGGACCCACATCTGCATTTGAAATTTTTGTTATCAGTTTTGGACAATTTAAAAGAAAAAGAAAAAGAAAAAAGAAGTTAGAACATGTCAAAGATATTTTTTACCTGACTCATCCCAATGAGCTCCTGGAGGAAGTGGAATATCTCGGTCACCGTGGAAATGTATGCCCGCATAAGGAAAATCCTCTATTACAAAAATTTGGTGTTCTAACCAACGAAAATAAGTCAAGGGATTCAAACAATCTCCCTACCCTCGCTGTGACGGGCCATCAAAGCAACCCATCGAACCATCTGAGGCTCTTGATGTCTACCAACATCAACAAGAATATGTTGCGGGGCTAACAGAGGAATCCTCTCTAAAGCAAAGGTAACCACGATAGATCCGTATCTAAAGTTATTTAACTTCCCGTTTTTTGCTCTAGTTAGTTGGCCTTTGACATTAGCCAACACTTCCTCGCACCAGTTGAATATAGTGTCTCGGAAGAAATCTACTGCAATCCGCATTTGAGATCCAATAGCCACATGCAAAGCTGCACTTCCGCACAAATTGGTAACGGTAAATGCAATCACTTTTAACTCGGGATGGATGATAGTTTTAATATCAATCCATTTGTCTCTAGGATTGGCTTCATCATTACAAAACTCTAATTGCAGGCTAGTGACGGACTGGCTACCTGGCCTAGCCCCAAATAGAGAAAGTGGTTCGCCTCTCTTAGACAAACTAGTCAAAAAATATATGTCTTCCAGCTCAATTTCGAGCCAGTTGCCTCCAATTACAAAATACTGGTCCTGAACGTCCCACTTGTTTACCAACCAAGTAAGAAGATCTACTTGAGATCTCATGCCACTGATAGCCCAGAATTTGAATAGCCCGCATGCTCTTAAAACTTGCAATGTAGGTTGATGAATCATTGCTTCTTCATCTACCTCCTCATGTTCACGTTCCCGCCAAATGAACATTGTAAATATCCTACAATGCGCAAAATGAAAGATTAGAATCATTTTAAAACAAAAATTTTGGGTAATTTGGGAGGAAATTGTGTTTTTAAATTTGTTATGGCGCCCCCACACTTTACGTTCAGAGACAGTGTGTAGCCCCGCATGGGCTTTGTGCTAAAAGTATGGGGCCCCGACATTTTCCTTTGTAAGAAAATTTCAGGGTCCGCAGGTACCATGTGTCTTACCTGCAGACCCCCGAGGGCGGATTTTTGAACCAATTTTCTCTCCAAAAATGAATTTTAAACCCTAATTTAAGGAAATAAACAGATAAAAAGCAAGGAAAATAGGATGTGGATTACCTGGAGCAAACGGTTTTCGATTTCAATGGTCGGTTTGTCCGGAATCTTCTCCGAAACATTTTTTGCCAAAAACTCTAAAATTTTCACTCCAAACTCAAACGGTAAAAATGAACTTGAAAAACTCCTTTTTATAAATTTTTTCGAATAAATGAAATTTAAATTTGTTTATTTTTCACTTTAAAAATATGGTTTTCAAAATATTTTTATTATTGAAGCAGGTACGTTTAATTTTTTGAGTTTTTGTGCAGAATATCGTATTTTTCAGGCGAAATGATCATTTTTGACGAAGAGTATACTTTTATCACTTTTTCAGAATCTTACAAATTTACAAAAAAGCAAAACCCTGGAGTTCTCTTTTAAGCTCTTTTCAGACTCTCTAAAGATGAAAATATTGCCGAGTACTTGACTATTCGAACTCATTAAAGGAAATGAACAGTCATCCTTTCAGTATAAGTTTACCCCTTTTCCGGACTGAAATGAAATATTTACGAAAAAGGTATACGTTGAATAATCATGGTCAATAGAGTTCTCTCCTGTATTATTTTATCCTTTTTCGGACTTGAGAGACTAAATTTACGAAAAAGTACACCCATGGAGTTTTCTTAAGTTTTTTCTTCTGACTCCCTAAAAATGAAAAACATCGAGTTTCTCCTATACTGGACTCGTTAAAATTTAACAGTAAAGGACATGTCAATTTAAAACAGGAACAGACCACTCCTTCTTAGGGTTCGATTTTAAACTAAGTTGGACTCATCCGAAGGATGAGCTTATAAACAAGCAAATGTTATCCTCCTCAAACTTGTCAAAAATAAAGAGGTACTTGCCAGAAATAGTGAGGGAAAAAGAGAGAAAATAGATTCATTTGTTACACTTTGATTTATAAAATCATTATACCACTCTTGAACACGACACCTTTTGTCACACTTCTACCTGGGTTGGGAAAATCCCTTACCTATCAGTTAATAGAACCAATTGAAGGTCTTCAGCCGATTTTCGGGTATTAGCTTAGGGCAACTGTCACCAAACCATCTGTAGTGTCGTTATGTGTTCAAGAGGATATTCAAACAAACCATTCATCTGCAAACATTAGTCTCCATTTGCGTTGACCATCCCTGAGTCAGTCCTTGCAAAAAATTTCTTCAAAACTTGATCTATGGTTTCGTGTCGTTAGCTTGCTTACGACGGATCACTTTCTATCGATGACATCTCATCATCTAGGAAGTTGATCTAGAATCTGTCAGTACCTTGAAATCTGCATGCCTTAATGGCAGGTTTCTCGCCTTCGACGATAGGCTGCATCATCGACCTTCGATCGAATGATTCTGTGAAATGTTCGACTTCAGATCACTTATTCACATTTTATGGATTGTACTAAGTACTTTGAGAGCCATTGTCATTATTGGTGGTTTCTCTCACACTTGTTAATAGTTCACATCATTGATTAGTAATCAAGTGGGTTCTACCATGTTTGACTTCAACACATTTAATCGCATGGGTAGAATCGTACTAGTTCAGGAAGCAAAAATCAAGACCTTGGATCTAGTTTCTACCATCCAGGTTGCGAGGAGTTTTATTATTCATTATGAAGTAGACTATTCAAGACAGATGGCTACGTCCATGCTGTGTCTACACTATTGATGTAATATTAAAATCATTTATGTATCAGAACAATTTTAGTTAAGTTTTGATCTGAGTATGGGAATGCCTACTGTTAGTATGAATCCTTTGTCGAAGTGTACGAAAAAGGACCACTTTAGCTACGCATAACTAATAGCCCTAACAACAAAAGTGGCTGCCAATATCTTCAGATTTGCAGTTAGTTGATCAAGAAAAGAGCTGCAAAAAACCAGATCTATGCATGGAAAGACATTAAGCAGTAAAAACAAGGGTTTGCTCCATATACCAATAGACAAGACAAGAACAATTTTGAAAGAATTTTTGTATTAATTTGGCACCTGGGAGGAAAACAAGAAGGCGTATCCAATTCTCCTCAGTGGGATGGGTTCTTGGAAGTCCTCGGCACTTCAGATCTAAGATTTCTCTCTCTTGTTGGTGTAGAAAACCCAATGCAAAGAATAGAGCTCAATGGGAGCTCACACAGCAAATGATGGAAAAATGTGACTAAGTGTATAGATCCAGAGTGATCTAATAGGCAACAAAAGGTGAAGAATGGTAGGAAAAACCCTCCTATTTATAACAAAATATTGGGTCATTCTAGATCTTGGTGCATGGGTTAACCAGATCTAGATCCACTTTTTATGGAATATTTTATTATATTTGTTGGAGGGAAAAGGTATTTGACTTGAATCGGTGGTACATGTCCAAGGAGGAACGATACTCGTCAAGGCGGGGACAGAGGTGGGTGTAATGGCCGTGGAAATCGCACAAAGCACAAGGGTGGTTTGTGTGCAAGGTTTTGAGTTTCGGGATGGAGTCCGGGATAGTGACGTAGACTTCGGGGATGTCAGAGTCGGGAAACGTCTCGTTGAACAGAATCTTGAGGTGTGGCAATTCAGGACACATATGGGTGGTGTGACCGACGATATCACACAAAGCGCAGTGGATAGCGGGCTTTGGCGGTCGCGGAGGGGTAGGGGTTGTCGGGGCGGCCTGGTCCTGATGGGTTGCCCCCTTACGAGCTTTGCCTTTATTTCCGGGGGCTGGCACCACAGGGGTAGGGTCCTGTGGAGGTGCTGGGGGCTCGGAGGAGGTGAGGGGGACCGGTTGAACCGGTGTCAAAGAAAGGTAAGGTTTGGGGTGACCGGGAGGGGTAGCGGCTGGAGGGTCAATGTACCAGACGGGTATGCCGAGGGTCACGTTAGGGAGAGAGAGGGTGGCCATGACGGGGATAGAAAATACTCTGGGAGGGGGAGCCAGGAAAGGTATCTGCCCAGTAGGGTAATGACCAGGAGGGACGGCTCCGAGGTGGTTAAGGCCTGGGGGAACCGTTCCAGGAGGATAAAGGGGTTCAGGGATACCAGCTGTAGGGGGAGGGCCAGAAGGAGGAGGTCCGGCTGGCTGAGATGAATGGCTAGGAGCGAGGTGCGGAGGGCGAGGGGGAGGTTGCTGACTAGCCGAGGCAGGCCGCTTAAGGGCAGCCTGAGACGATTGCATCATGCAAATATTCAATAAGCTGGGATCAGTGATAGTAGAAGGGGGAAGATTAGGAAAAGTTCCAAGTAGGGAGGAATCTTTGTAAACGCCGGGGGAGACACTGGTCAAGGAATCGACGGTTTGCTTGTTGGCTACAGAAGAGATGGTCGTCTCAGGTGAGGTCTGAGATTTTGGCTCATGATATGTCAGCTGGTCAATGGTGACTATCTTTCCATTATGGGGGAAAGACATCTTGCGGAAAACCGCGGATGGGACAACATACATAGCATAGGTGTAGCTTTTCCCCAATAGAATGTTGTAATCTAGCGGGGCGTCGATGACTTCGACGTCAACGCAAACAGTCTTATCGGTGAGGGTGATAGGACAATTACGAAATAGGCCAATGGGCTGGGAGGCATGGCCGTCCCACGCTCGAAGGGTGATCGTGGAAGGGGCCAGCTCAGAAGATCCGAGTTGCTTCCAAACCGAAGCGGACATCACACAGGTGGATGCCCCCTCATCAATTATGCACCGGGAAATGTTGGCGTTCCGGATTTTGACTGGGATTTGGAAGGCGACGGATGCAGGAAGAGGAGGATGGTCCGATTGAGAGGCGTAAAAAACAATCATTTGGGCATCAGCAGGATCTACAGCGCCTATGGCAGATAGTAGAGCCTTCTTTTGGGAAGGGCACGACTGGAGGAGTTCCAGTGTGGAAATGGCAGCAGGAGATTGCGCCAAATCATCTACTATGCTATACGAGTGAGCAGCTCGACCGGGAGTAGCGTTTTGACATAATGGTCCCTTAGGAATCTTGGTATGAACCTCAACTTTCGGTTGAGGGATATGTAAGGGGCCACTGGGTTTCGAAAGAGGCTCTGTAGAACCTGAAGAAGGAGGCTCGGGGGCAGACTGAGCAGGAGGCTTGGGGTACTGGCGAGACCGAGTTTGAAGGGGAAGGTCGACGGTTGGGGAAGGATCGGAGTGCATCATAAGGATCTGGTAATCGGAGGAACCGGAAAGGGAAGGGGGAGTGGCGACCTGGCTGTCAGGCAGTTGGGTAGCCACGAATCCTTGTTGAGGGAAAGGATCAGTAAACACAGCTGGTTGGGTAGTGGCCACATTAGGAGGAGCATGAGGGGAGGCATGTTCTCCGCGCAATGTGGCTTGAGACTCCCACATCTGCCGCATCTGGGGTAAGAGGGGACAATCGTGGGTGTAATGACCATAAACACCGCAACACGAACAAGGCTTATTTGTGCAAAGCGGCCTATCCGGCTTGGGCTGAGTGCCCTGTTGCTGGTTGGCAGTGTTAGGGTCCACACCAGGATTGGGTCCACGGGTACCAGGGGCAGATTGGTTTTGATTGCCTCTCCGCCTTCTTTGAGAAGAAGGGGGATTAGTCGCGCCCTGCTGTGCAAATACTTGCCCTGGAGGGGGCTATAAGTGCTGTTGCAGGTTTGGAGGAGGCAAGGGAGATGGAAGCGCATATGCTGGAGGAGCTGGCGCACCAGGCTGCGGATAAAGGTAATGGTTAGGTTGGGCAACATTGAGGTAAGCAGGAGGTTGGGAAAAAGGAGGAGGCATGCCGTATCCTGGATACATGCTACCGGGAGGGGGAAGAGCGCTAGAGGTGTTGGCCCCTCCCTGAGGGAGACCATAGCCCATAGGAGGTTGAGCATACGGATGGGAAAGGGCTCCAACGATACCGTCGACGGAATGAGATGCCCCCGGGGCGTTAGCGCCGCCGGGCCTGGGGAGGTCAGGAAGAACGGTATAAACATAACCAGATTGAGTGTAGATCAGGTCATATTTCAAGGCTATTTGGAGGGCGGCTTCTTCAGTTTGAGGAAAGTGAGAGGCGACATCTTTGCCGATAAGAGCTAAGAGGGTGCGAAGGAACCAGTCCATGTAAACCCGATCTTCGAAGGGGGGGGCTCGACATAAGCTTCGTCTTCGTCGCCATTCCTGAACATGGGCGGAAAGGCGAGTCGAAGAGGTTTGCTTGAATGAAGTCAAGAGCTCCGTGCCAGTATCGTATCGGAGAGGGAGCTGGAAATAAGATAAAAAGGCTTGGGCAAGGGTCGCAAAGGTGGTATGGGAAGAGGTGGCTTGGTCAACATACCATTTAGAAGCTTCGCCGGTAAGCGTGTGTTGGAACAAACGAAGACGGATGGAGTCATCGGTAATGGAATTGGAGGAACACCACATGTGGAAAGATCGGACATGATTGGTTGGATCTTCTCCAACAAGGCCTTCGAACTTAGGGATGTCGGAGGGGAGCTTGGTTGGCATAGCAGGCCAACCAACATCGTGGCAGATAGGGTCATTGATCAACTGATTGAAATCGGGGAGGCTGAGGCCTGCAATGTACGGCAACAAGGGTATGGCCGAGGTAGTTCCTGTGGCGGTTCCGCTAGTAGTGGTTCCGGCATTAGGGCCTGGAGCACCGCTAACGTTAGGCCCTGGACCAGACATAGTGAAGGTGACAGGGGGAGAACCAGGAGGAGAGGGAGAACCCAATGAATCAGAAGAGGAGTCGGAGTGCGGACTCGGAGGAGGACTGGCTTGACGACGGCGCGATGGAGCAGGTCAATCAACCGGAAACTGAGGGTGAAGGCCAAGAAGTCTCCGGGAAAGGCACCTTGGGGGCGCAATGATGACAGGAAGAAGGAAACCGACAAGGGAAAACAGGGACAGAATCAAGTGAGGTCAAGGGCAGATAAGATGCAGTGACAATTGATTTTATAGTCTTTGCCAGGCAGTGTTAACCAGGCGCTTGTTCACTTAGGGTCAGTGTGTGGCGTGCGTTAATTTTAATTTTTAAACCCTTTCCATTTTGAGAGCAAGAAAAAAGTGTGTTGCGTAACTGAAAATAAATCTGCAGAGAACAGAATATAATGCTAAAATAACATAAAATTAACAGCTACTTGTGCATCTATCTAACCCAAGAAGGCGGGTCTCTCAAAACTAATCGAAAAAAAGGGGAAAAATCTAGGCAAAACACACGAAAAAAAGGTCGATAGATCTAAGGTCAAAAGGGACAGGGATCTAAAGGATAAAGCTGCTGAAAAGAGGTGCAGATCACAGCCAAGAGACCGAGGCAAGGTGGCTGGAAAAAAGGGAGGAAATCAGCAAGAAGCGGCAAGGACTGGGAGGAGGTCCTACGGAGAGGTCCAAACAAAATGACAAGAGGTGATTTGAAAGGAAGAAAGGCTGATTTAAAGGGATCTGACAAGGAGGTAGCAGATCTGGAAAAGGGAAGGCCGAAACTCTGAAAAACAGACGGCTGAAACAGCTAAAACTCTTCCACAAAAAGTGGAGGGTACTGAAGCCCTAGGGGGCTAGGTTCCCACTTAGATGAGTAAAAACATATCAGAACTAGGTCAAAGCGGGCTGAGACAGAGGCTGGAAAACCCTGACAGAAGCTTCAGCAAAACCCAGAAAAATTGCAGAAAAACCACTGAAAAATTGGCAGGTCGCAGGTTCTAACCTGTTTTCAGTGCAGGTCGCAGAAAAGAGGCTGGAAAGTGCGACCTGGAGGTCCAGGTCGTAGGTTATGGGCCAAAAAGTGTGACCCCCCGTTCCGGTTGTCTCGGCGGCAAATTTTTAGAAAAGTTGTCGTCTCAGTTGCGGCTGGTGTCGCTTACCTACGCAATAGGGCCAGAAACACACGGAAGTTAGAAATTTTAATGTTTTAGGGTTTTATGTGAGAAAAACAACAAAAAATAGGAAAAATAAACAGCTGAAAAGAAACCCTAGGGTCTGAAGTAGCTGGATATGCAGGAATATGAAAAACGACAGTGGTCGTAATTTAAAACCCGTGTGGAGTCGCCATTTGTTAGTATGAATCCTTTGTCGAAGTGTACGAAAAAGGACCACTTTAGCTACGCATAACTAATAGCCCTAACAACAAAAGTGGTTGCCAATATCTTCAGATCTGCGGCTAGTTGAACATAAAAGAGCTGCAAAAACCAGATCTATGCATGGAAAGACATTAAGCAGAAAAAATAAGGGTTTGCTCCATATACCAATAGACAAGACAAGAACAATTTTTGAAAGAATTTTTGTATTAATCAGGCACCTGGGAGGAAAACAAGAAGGCGTATCCAATTCTCCTCAGTGGGATGGGTTCTTGGAAGTCCTCAGCACTTCAGATCTAAAATCTCTCTCTCTTGGTGTAGAAAACCCACACAAAGAATGGAACTCAAAGGGAGCTCACACAGCAAATGGCAGAAAATGGTGACCAAGTGTATAGATCCAGAGTGATCTAATAGGCAACAAAAGGTGAAGAATGGTAGGAAAACCCCTCCTATTTATAACAAAATATTGGGTCATTCTAGATCTTGGTGCATGGGTTAACCAGATCTAGATCCACTTTTTATGGAATATTTTATTATATTTGTTTGAGGGAAAAGGTATTTGACTTGGGTCAAATCCCTTAATTTGTCAAAAATAAATAAATAAATGATTTATTTATCTTTTTAAGGAAGCGGTTAGAAGATAATCAAATAAATAATGATTTATTTAATTATTTAAGGAAGTGGTTGAAAGATAATTAAATAAATAATGATTTATTTAATCATTTGTGGGTGATTGGGTCATATTTAACAAGGAATATTATTTAAATAAGATCTAAATAATTATTCCTAGAAAATAATGAGATAAATAAAGGTTTATCTGATTAATTTCTTTGTTTTTGGGTTAAACATGACTGGGAATAATAATTAAATTATGGTTTAATTAATTATTCCATGAGAAAAATTAAACAAATATAGGTTTGTTTAATATTTCCTTTTGGGGTTTCCTGTTTGGACCATAAATAACCTAATAAACGTGGTTTATTAAGTTATTTAACATAGTGAAGGCAATTTTACTTAGGGTAAAATTGGTCTTACATGGTGTACTTGGGTCCATCTAATGATAATAGGTTAGATGACCAAAAAATGGTGTAACACCTACCTTAGTGATGATATATATATGATTTGCATTGAATGTTTTTACAGGGTTCCGACTGGGGTGTCTACAGGCTAATCCTTGAAATGATAAAGCACATCACTCTTCGAATGCTCTCAGACTTCGCACTTTAGGGGGAAATTTGTTACACTAAAATTTTTCACCATGACGTTTTAGTACTCCCTTAGAAGTCTACAACATCAAAGTTCCTAAATTCAAGCCTTGAAATTGAGAGAAAAGCTCATCAAAGTCTTAAAAACACTTGTACCGCACTTTCTCTTAACATTGCCTACGGTGTCGCACTTTTTTGCTCTAAATCATGCGGAGCTAAACGCACTTTTTATTCATTAAATATGCAGACCCCTATAAAAGGTAAAACAAAGGCGGAAAGTAACATTTAGAAACCCAACAGTCAAATCTAGAAGCTTCTAGAAGCAGTTATCCGGTCGAAGGTTCGCTCCTATCATGTATGTTCATTCCTCCATTATGGGAGCCTATCCCTTGATTTATGGAGCCCAATCCCTTCAAAAGAGCATTCTATCCCTTCTTATGTGGAACAATAACCTCCTCTCTTTTCCTATAAATTGAAGCCATAGTGCAGCTTCAAAGGTTAGAGTTAGTGAGTTAGACTTGGAGAATTTTTGAGGAGAAATGTTGTAGAGACTCATACTCTCATAGCTAATCATTATATGGGAATGATTACAAACCCATGTGCTTTTAGCTGAGAGAGTGCAAGGCTTGTCAGAGTAAAGGAAATGCCTGTTCCGGACCCCAGGAAGGCCTATACGACATCAAGGCGGACACGGTTGTAAGGCTCTTCTTTATTTAAGTTAATACGAATTAATATTATTTTCTCAATGAGTTCTTTATTTAAATAGCTTATTTATCATGTTTAATCAATGGGTTATTTAATTAATTATCTCATTTCTTGAATTCCTTGATCATCTTGATAGATGTTTGATTCATGAATTAATTTATTATGCAGGTGCTTTTGATCTTTTCTTGTGTTTTTGATTGCAAATCCTTGACGACGACTTTCTTCAAGCCACTGGAAAGAAGATCAGCGCTGGACTACAAGTACGTTTCTAAAACCTTGTTATAATTAATTCCAAGTCAAAAAATATATAGAGAAAATAGTTTTTATTTTTCCGTTTGTTGCTAGCTGTCTGTAGGACACTTGGGAGGTTTGTCTTGTCTACAAGAACGACTTATCCGTTCAACACCTTGCTACACGAAAAATGAGAAATACATGAAAAAGTGTGATTGCAATCACGTTTTTCTTGTATTTCTCATTTTTCATGTAGCAGATCCATTGAAAGTATGAAACATGAGAACTCTTTGGATGAGGAATTAAATTTTTCATCCAATGAGTACTCCCACTCAAAATTTGAGTAAACATTTTGGGAGATAAGTTGAAAATATGAGTTGAAAAAGTGGTTTTTCCTTTTTTCCCTCTAAAATTTGATGTTGTAATCAAATCTTATTTTATTATTTCCACTACTATTTTATAATTTCCTTAGGAGGCCCATTTTAGACCTCAAAATTCCCCTAATGTAAATATTATTAGAACGTTAATAGCCTTAGCTACAAAACACCATTGGAGTTTACACTAGCTAGATGTAAAATCTGCTTTTCTAAATGGAGAACTGAAGGAAGAGGTATAATTAACACAACCTGAAGGGTTTATTAAATAGGGGCATGAACACTTGGTCTGTAAATTTAAGAAGTCATCGTATGGATTGAAATAGGCACCCAAATCTTGGTTTGAAAAAATAAAGTCTTTCTTCTTACAACAAGGCTATAAGAGAAGTAAAAACGATCCAAATTTGTATACTGCATTTGATTCAAAGGGGCATATTGTGTTGATTTATTTATATGTTGATGATTTGATTGTTACTGGGAATGCTGGTGGTTTGATTAAATAATTCAAATTGCAGATGTCACCGGTTTTTGAAATGAAGGACCCCTAAGAATTACATTATGATTGGGTCTTGAAGTCTGGAGGGATTCTGGCCAGACTTTTCTCACTCAAGGAAAGTATGTGAGGGGATTATTGAAGAAATTCAGAATGGATCACTGAAAAATTGCCTTAGTACCTATACAACAGAATGTTAAACTTTGGAATGATGATGGTTCTAAAGAGGTGGATACTACATTATACAGAAAATTGGTTAGAAGCCTGATTTATTTGACTACAACTAGACTTGACTTAGCATATTCAGTCAGTGTGTTGATTCAGTTTATGTCAAAACCTCTTGAGAATCATTGGGTGACAGAAAAATGTGTCTTAAGGTATCTTCAAGGAACCATAAATTTTGGCATTAAATATACTAATTCTTTTGATGTTACACTGACATGTTATTCAGATTTAGATTGGGTCGGGAATCTGGATGATAGAAGATCCATAATAGGTTATGCATTTAACATTGGTTCCGGGGTCATTTCTTGGAGCAGTAAGAAGTAGAGCATTGTATCTTTATCTTAAACATAAAAATAGTATAAATTTGTATGTGCAACCACTTGTGAAGAAATTTGGTTGAGAAGAACAAAAATATGCTACAATGCTTAAATGTGACAACCAAAGTTCAATCAAGCTGTAAAATAACCTTTTTTTTCATACAAACACAAAACACATTGATACTTAGTTTCACTTTGTTAGAGAAAAGGTTCAGTCTGAAGAAATTTTTATTGAATATTGTAACACCTGTGTTAATGCAGCAAATATCTTCACCAAGCCCCTTGGGAAATATTAAGTTTGAACTATTTAGGGAGATGTTAGGTGTACATGTGAATACTTTCTCCATTAAGGGGGAGAGTTGAAAATAATGGAGAAATATGTATTATTGGAGAGATTTTGTTTCACAGTTGTGTGTGTGTCCTATATTAAGATTAGTTTCTATTTTCTAGGAGACAGTTCTAGTCTCCCTAAAATGATATAAACTTATATATTTATGATTTTATGATTAATTGAATATTGTGGTTCTGCTTGGGTAGTCTCCAGGTGCAGTTTGCTCACTTATGGGATGCTAGTTTCAATATATAAGTTTCATCTTCCATTTTTAACAAAAATAGTGGAAATTATTAAAATTGGGCAGAAATTTTGGGAAATTTAGGTTACAGTGGTCAAATTTCAAGATTTTGGGTGCCTAGAGGATTCTTAGCATTGAATCCATTCTCACCATAAAAACAATTCATGCAGCTCTATGATCATATTTTTTGAAAATAGCCCCCAAAAAAAAAACAATTCAAGCACCCCTATGGTCAAATTTTTTGAAAATAGCCAAAAATAACATTAAGGATGAATTTGGCCACACTGTTTTTTTTAATGGTTTATAAATAATTAATAAAAGATTTATTTTTGCATTAAAAGGTGCTCTCACTACAAGAAAAAAACACATTGGTGAGGGTCATGCTTGTGACGGACCTTTAAGGTCCGTCACCAATGTCACATATGGTGATGGTCCTTAAAAACCCGTCACTGTAAGTGTATATAGTGATGGTCCTTTATGGTCCGTCACCAAAGAAATTTTCAATGACACTTTTGGTGAGGGTTGTTAAAGGCCCATCACTAATTCTCTCTTTGGTGACACTTCTAGTGACGAACTTTTAATGACCCTCACCAATGCTCTTTTTGTTACTTTTGGTGACGGTCAAAAAATGTCCGTCATCATTGATCATTAAAAAACCGTCACTGTAAATGTATATAGTGATGCTCCGTTATGGTCCGTCACCAAAGAAATTTTCAATGACACTTTTGGTGAGGGTCGTTAAAGGCCCATCACTAATTCTCTCTTTGGTGACACTTCTAGTGACGAACTTTTAATGACCCTCACCAATGCTCTTTTTGTTACTTTTGGTGATGGTCAAAAAATGCCCGTCATCATTGATCATTCCAATGAGTTTTTGATGATGCTATGTGCCTGTTAATATATTTTTTTGTCAAAAGTTAACGATTTAATACCATTATTGTGGAGTATTTTTTATAATATGTTCAAGGCCATAGTGGTTAGGGTCAGTCAATTTTTTAGAAGTAATTAGTGTGTATCATTTCCCTCAAGTAATAACTAGTCGAATAGATATTTCCTATGAGTAAACACATGATTCATATATATTAAGTTTATTATCTAACAAATTCCCTTTAGATAAAGTTCCACTATTGTGTGTAGGAAATATATTATTTAATACATAATAAAGCTTTGAAAATTCTATTAATGAGAAAGACCTAACGATCCTCACCAATCTGGGCACACCTTAAATTAATGCTTTGGCACACACTAACATTTCTTAACACCCCACATGTATTGGAACATCTTTGTACCTAGAAGATCCTGTGATGACATTGACGCCCAAGCACATGGTGGCATGCGCTAGCACAACATCAAACTCTCCTAACATGTGTTGGCATGCTGCATATAGTCCCTAGCATGCCCTGGAACACCTTGGTTGAATGCATTGACATACATTAGCACTTGGCACACAATGCCACTTGGCATGTATTAGGACCTATTATTAGTGTGCCTAGCATGCCTCTTTTCAAAAAGATAAAGTCCTGAATTATTAACCCTCTTATTAGTTCTTCCTTTTGTTGCCTTGACACATATTGACATACCCTGGCACCCTACACCACATCCTTAGCACCTAGCATGTATTGGCATATCTTGGCACTATTAATTGGCACATGATATAATTAGCACACCCTGGAACTCCCAAGCACACTTTGGGAATTCTTGACATGCCTTGATATTCCCTAGCATGCCTTACAGATGCTTAGAATACCTTGTCAGTCCCTCCTTGGCATGACAACTAACACTCATTAACACTAGTCTCTGGCACACGTTCCTCATTAAATTCCATGAATTTTTACTTAGTGCTCCCTTAATGTTTTTTCCTAGTAATCCTTAACACTCATGAACATGCATTATCACTCTCTAGCACACCTTAGCACTCTTCAACATAATTCCCTTCCACTTCATAACATGCATAACACTAGTCCCTAACACATATTGGCGCTTGGCACGTGTTGGCGCTTGGAAAGTCTTAGCATGTATGGAATATGTTGAGATGCCTTGGTATGATTTGGCATGGTTTAATATTAAATTTATTTGTGACTATCAATTGTTGGAAAGTAGATGAGAAGCAAAAAAGGAATACTTGGCACTTAGAATGCACTAAGACTTTGCACTTGGCACCTATTGCTGCCTAGTGTTGGTGTGCCTAGCATGCCCCTCTTGGAAAAGGTAAATTGATGACTTATTAACCCTCTTATGTGTTCATTTCCTTGTAGTTTAACTTTTTCTCCCTTTTGTTGTCTTGACAGTCCCTAACACGCATTGACACGCCCTTGCACATATTGGCATGCCTTATCACTTGGCACATATTAGCATGTTTGACATGTATTCCCACTATCTGGCACATCAAGGGGGTGAAGAGAGATGTAGTCCTAAAGTAGGTCGAGTACGAGGGTGAGTAAGGGTTGCTAAAGGGAGGTCATGATCCTCCTCCAAGAGCAAGATCACCATGTGAGGGTTCAAAAGAATGTTGCATACCTTAAGGGTCGGTTTGCGCTAGGAAGTAGGATGGCATATTGTTGGTTCTCTTATGGCAGATCGAGCTTAAGAGAGGTTTCTCATGAGAATCTGCACATGTGATTTCAATGGTGTCTTTGTTTGAAGGCCGCATTATATTCTGAAATTTTGAAATTTGCAACAAGAAACAGTGAGATTGGAAACCAGAAAGGACAAAAAAAAAATGCACCCACATTGGTGAGGAATTTTGATGCACCAGGAGTGAGGAATGTGGGGCATCTAATTTATTTTTCCCTTAAATAAATTGGACAATAAATTGTAATTTCATGTCATAACAACTTGTGTCAGTTAATTAAGTCATGATGACTGAGTTAGCTCAAGAAATTCAAGTACTTGAGGGTCTAAGATGAGGCATCTAGATGGATTCTAATATTTTTGGGGTCCAGTTGAAGTTGATGCATTAGTGGGGTGCAAGTGTAATTAACTCAATTAAATGCGTTAAAATCAGTTTAACTGGTTCTAACTGAGTGATGAGCTAGTGAGAGGTCCAGTGAATTAAATTAGATTTAATTCACAATGAGTGATTAATCATATAACTGATAATTCACTATTAATAGTTGCATGCATGTCAGTTTCGAGGAATACCCAGTTGAGACAGAGGTTAAAGGGAACATAACTATCAGTTGTATTCAGATAAAATTTCCCATGTGAAATTATAAATTCATTGGGATTCCATGATGGATTGCGTAATCAAGGAAGACTGATTTTCCTAATTAATAAGGAGTTAATTCCCTAGGAATTGCATGAGTAAGGCAGGCTGAAGTAAGGATGAGAATTGGCTAAGTACTAGACCGAGTTTTCCTAGATCAACGGGAGACAATTGACAGAGTGCTGGAGAATCTCATGAGAGATTAAGCATTAATGTATTGTTTAATGATTCCTTGACTTAATACACAATAGAGATAGAGTGGTTTTGAGCAGTTTCTTTCCCCAAATACATCATGTTGTTGGGCGATTGATAATTTATTTCTCTTACTTATATGTGATTACACAATCATGTTTTGTTTCCGCAAATTTTAGGAAGGATTCAATATCTTATTTTAGTAGATTACAAGATTAGATTGAATCTCGTTGGTTAGATTTTCTACATGGTATCAGAGCAGGAATTTTTTGGGCGGCGAGTTTGCAGAGAATATTTGAATATTTGGTGTAAAATTTTCAAAAACAAATAGAATATTTGGATTCCTCGCGAAAATCTACCCAAATGGGAAAAAAAATCGGTCAAATAGGAGCTCGGATGAGGGAGATATCATCGATTTAAAATCAACTCTTTTTTAGAAACTTTTTGTAACGTCGGGACAATTACACTGTGCGCGAGTCAAGAACCTATATGTAATTGAGGTACCAGATGCATGCAAAGCTTTGAGGAGAAAGGCAGAAGTTAGAGACTTGGTGGTTTAAAGGGAGCATAAATTACCTCTCAACATGCATCCTCATGAGAAGCAGTCTCAGAAGGTTGTGGAGTAGCTGCCACAATTGGAGAAGCAGAGAGGAGACCGAGTGGAAGCGTCCACTCAAGCAGAGACCTCTATGAGGGGGAAATTTCGAGCCAGATGGGAAGAGGGAGCAGCCATACCTCGAGGTGTAAGGTGGGGTTATGTGTAGACATAATCCCAAGATAAGAAATTTGGGCAAGGTCCATTGAGATGGCATGTCTCATGGATCGAACCTGGCTACGAGGAGCCCACAGTACAATAGTAGTAGGAAGGATCAATTAGATTGATGTAGTCAGATGTCAACAAGACAAAAATCAGAGTGACAGATGTCAAATACTGGAGCACAAATCAAAGTTAGCAACAGTTCAAAGGGCACGGATGTAGATGTCAACAGCAGCGCAAAGAATCCACTACTAGACAGGTGCAGTAGCTAGCAGCAGCCAGAAGACTTCGATGACAGATGCATTATACTGATTTAGTTGTTCGGAGGCTATTCAGTTTCAGGATTTGCAGGTGAAAACAACACTAGAGAAGTGTAGCATCCATAACATTCCAAAGGTACCGGATGGGGATTGATTGAATTTCTTTCTTGTTGAGAGGGAGTGTTGAAATTTGCAACAAGAAATAGTGAAATTGGAAACTAGAAAGGACAAAAAAAAATGCACCCACACCGGTGAGGAATTTTGATGTACTAGGAGTGAGGAATGTGAGGCGTCTAATTTATTTTTCCCTTAAATAAATTGGACAATAAATTGTAATTTCATCTCATAACAACTTGTGTCAGTTAACTAAGTCATGATGATTGAGTTAGCTCAAGAAATTCGATTTAAGGTGATTTAGGTGGATATTGGTGGCCACCCGCCTATTCCACTTGGGCCCTCGCCATTGTCTCTTTCAATTTTTCAGTTTCTTAATTATAGCACAATTTACTATTTTTGTCAGTTTTTCGGGTGCTAAACTTCCGGAGCCATTTTGAGGCCCCAAAAGACGTTTTTTTGGGCAAGAAAGGTTTAGGGATCTCATAGAAATTGCATTAGCATTTGTAGTCCTCAGAGAGATCTTTCTAATGAGGTATCATGTGCGTCAAACGAAGATCATATGACCAAGTTACGACCCCGGAAAGTTGGCTGCCCATCTAACCCCAACGGGGCCCATAAAATCTTGGTGTTACATCTCCTCGGGTTAGGGTTTTAGTTGTTTAGGGTTTTATCTTATTTTTAAATAATAAAAAATACCCTTCATCCTTATTGTAACACAGTTCAGAGGAACATAACTATCAGTTGTATTTATATAAAATTTCCCATGTGCAATTATAAAGTCATTGGGATGCCATGATGGATTGCGCAATCAAGGAAGGTTGATTTTCCTAATTAATATGAAGATAATTCCATAGGAATTGCGTGAGCAAGGCAGGCTGATAATTGGCTAAGTATTAGACCGATTTTTCGTAGATCAACAGGAGACAATTGGCAGAGTGCTGGAGAATCTCAAGAGAGATTAAGCATTGTATTATTTCATGATTCCTTGACTTAATACAAAACAAAGATAGAGGGTTTTGAGCAGTTGCTTCCCCAGATACATCTTGTGTTGTGCGATTGATAACTTGTTTCTCTTACTTATATGTGATTGTGCGATCGTGTGTTGTTTCCACAAATTGTAGGAAGGATTCAGTATCTTGTTTTAGTACATTACAAGATCATATTGAATCCCATTGGTTAGATTTTCTACATGAAATAGAAGAGAGGGTTGATACCATCTTGCCTTGTGGTGGTTAGTAGGCTGCAAGGTCTGTGATAAAGACCAACATAAATGGAGGAGGGCTTGCACTGTAATTTAGAGCCATAACAGAAGTCGACGCAGGCGTAATATTGACTGATTTAACCCTAGTTTGAGGGTTGACATTGAGATCTGAAGTTCATGTCAAGATTCAGTCAAAGAAATGCCCAGAATCTATGGATCCATATGAGCTAGGTCGAGTCCCTTATGGAGGCAAGAGTCATGTTTTTTCTATGTGTGGATAGGGTTTGTTCTACAAAAATTATAAGTACATAAGTATAATGCCCTAGTTAGGACAGTTTCCTAGTATGTTTAGTTCATATGGTATGCCCTTAAGACTGTGACAAATTTGCGTAGAATAAGACGGGTTGTGACCCTTAGAGCGAGGTTTATTTCTGCAATGAAGACCACAGATCTGGAAGATGGTTTGCAGATTCAGTATGTGTGGAGACAATAGATCCAAAGTAGGGTGGAACCTGAGAAGAAGATTGAGCATGAAGAAGAAATGTGCCATATGAAGTCTGGATTGACATGCAGAGGAGTTGATTTTGGTGGACTTTCCATAGAGTTTTAGACAAATATCTGAAGAATCCTATAAAAAATTAGTAAATGGACTGTTAGTGGTTGATTTGTGACCCTAGTTCAGTCATCTATAGATTGTTAGAAGTATGATAAGAGGAGTAGTTCATATTTGTTCATAGATTGGAAAACAAAGATCAAATTGTCGATACACAAGAACAATGATCTTGAGAGGACTCAAACCTTTGTTAGGTGGCAGATTTGAAGAGCCCTAGATGAAGACAATATTGTGGTCCCTAGATCAGTAAAAATAATTGACTGTGGTTGGGAAGATTGATGGTAGTCCAAGTATAGTTGAAGGGTTCTTAGGTTACTGTCAAAGAAGAGACCTGACTCTTGTTTTGGTGAAGGAAAACAAAATTGGTAAAAGGGTAGGTGTATAGGGCCTAAGGATGTGCAGACTTTGAAGGACTAAAGTAAAAGTTAAGTGGGCCAACCAACTAGCCCTAGTTCACTATATTGTAGAGGATTGATTCAGAGAGAAGAATGGAAACCTCCATAGCCCTGGACTTCTCATCTTGGAGTTGTACTATGGCAAAAATGGGCATACCAAAGAGTTGTTCACAAATGAAATTGTGAACAACTTGCTACCACTCAAACTAGTAGTGGACCTAAAAGGGGTTCCTAAGAGGGCAACTACTAGGACAAGGGAAACGATGGAGGCTTAGCCCATTGTCACCACAACTAAGGCTCCATGCTCTTCACAGAATTTCACCGATGGGTGGAGTCCCAGTAGTTTAGGAAGTCACTTGTAGAGTATAGGTCAATGAATAGGTGGGAAGTGACCCTCGAAACCCTTTCCCTAAGATTTAATAAAGAGCGGGACTTGCTTTCCTTCTAAGCAAGTGAATTTATCTTCTAGGGAGAGAGGAGGGGGATTGAAGGGTTGAGGGAGAAGAAAAATACTTATGAAGGAAGTTCTCAATCCCTAAAATCCTTTGGGAACTTGGATTCCAAAATGGTCCTTGATGAAAGGCCTTTAACACCAAATGGGACCACACGGGGCCAAGTGGACCCAACCCAGGTTCAGGGATGGAATTTACCAACCAATGATGTTCCTATCCTGGACAAGGTGAGGGGAAAGGATCAGACAAGAGTTTTTACTTTGATAGGTCAAATTGATCCTACTAGGTTCTACCCTTGGGACCACCTAGGCAAAACTTGATCCTAGAGCTAGGGCTTGAGGTATCCAGAGATTCCACCGTCGAAATTGGCCCAAGTTCTGAGGAGAGTGAGGGCACCCAACAACGCAGCTGCCTCTAGGAGATAGAAGTTTTCCTCTAGCTAGATTCCTAGGAAATTATTTCCCTAGGTGACCTAATGGGGCTAGACCTAGGGAATGTGAAAATTTCTTAATCTAAGAAACCCTACTGCAGTATCTTGATTTACTTCTCCTACTTGAATTAAGTTACAAGTTAATTTCTGAAATATTTAATAAATTAGCGAAGTAAATAGTAAATAAAACTAGCAACCTACACATACAGATCAAATATTGAATAACATGCTCATAGACAAAGTGACACACAGATTTTCTGGACAACTGTCCCCAGAAAAAACCCAATGCGAGAAAACCGGTGCAGCTAGCTATAGAGGGTTTTCATTATTATGCAGAATCTAAGTACAACAATCCTGGGCACCAAAACTGGTTCACCCAACAGAGAAATAAAAATGGCAGTAATATGCTGCTCTGAATCCCTCTACGTCAGCCTGAATGGCCTATGTCGACCTCTGTGCTTCTCAATAAGGGCCTATGTCACACCTGAGGGGCTTACACCGCCTGCGAGCTTCTGACCGGCCTCGACGCTGCCTGCGTGGCTCACGCTCACTCGCGCCCCCTGCCGGGCTGGATGGACCGAGTGGCTCTTTGCCCTGCCCCCAGACTTTTGATGACTCAAGTGGCTCCCCGCTGCCCTCGTGCTGCGTGCTGTTGGAATGCTTATGCATAAAAAGCATAGGTAAGAAACACGCAACGTGCCAAAGGTAAAGTGCATATGAGCTCGGGAAAATTGAAGAAATGAAATGAAAAATAGATCAATGTCCACAAATAACTCGAAATAAGCACAATGGGACTAGAGAGTAAAATCTTTGACAACTGCAATAAGTGCTTATAGCATCGCCTAAGAGAATAGAGGAGACTCAGTTCATGAGGTTAAAATGTTGTATAATTGTTGGCATAGGAAAAATGTAGAATTGTTAGAGTAAATTCAGGGTACCATTAGTTGGTGATCATCAATAATCATTTCATTTCATCAAATACTCGATGAATGGGCCTTACAAGCTATTTGCATAGACAAATGCCACGAAGAGTCGAAAGTGATGGAAAAAATATTCACACTATATTGAAGAAAAACACCTACCAAATAAGGATGATATTTCAAATGGGGCAAGAAACAATAGAGAGATAGACATCGAAAAAGTTACAATGCTAGGGAAACAGAAAGCAACTAGGTAGCATAAGTAGAAAGCACAACAAAGAAAATTATAAAAATGGAAAACCCACAAATTAGCACCCATCCAAACATCACACAATTTTTTTCTTTAACTCTAAATCTCCAAATTCATCAAATTATATCCCGTATTCAAACCTGATCCTCTATGTTAGTCATTCGAAGATAAGGTTGAGAAGTTACTACGGAAGCCATCACTCGTACATGTAGTGATCTTATTTTGTGACCAGACAACCTACTTTCGAGAAGACACTGAAAAGGTAAACACTCTCTGCCAAGATTTTCCATACAACCCAGGCTGAGCAACCACATATACATCACCAATTTTTTATCTTCAGTATTTGTAACTTAGAAGAGCTTTGTTCCACCACCTCTCGGGTTGCTCCCGTGAGTCACCCAGCAAGCCCTCTCGACATCATCCTCTTTATGTAGTACCTAATTAGTAATTTAATTAACCATAATAGTTTCTTGATCATGCAGGTATTTCAAATATATTGCCAGTAAGTATAAAGATTTCATGTTAAGAAATCAGGCCAAAAGACTCTCAGACTATGATGCAAAAAATACAAAGAAACCTCACCAACACTCAAAGGACAAACAAAGTCAAACCTCTACAAAGTATAAATAGATATCTAATAAACTCTATCTCCACCACAAAATGTGCTTAACTAAAGAAAATTCTAATATCGTGCTTTTCAAGACAAAGCTTTCAAGGGTAGTGATGTTATAAACATACCCCTACACCTCGTGAACAATCAATATGTAAAGCAGACCATCATAAGGCCCATTTTAAACATCATTATTATCATTTTATAAATCATTTTTATCAAATCAACAATAAGTAAGCAACAATTGCATTCAATTCCACTCGAAACAAAGTATATGGTGCTTTCATATACTTATTATGAAGTTATCTCGATTTGCAACTTGATTGTAGAGTCAACCAATCACTATTGAAGCCCAATATTGTCTCTTAGTGAGAATCAAAGTTACATCAAGCTTTATGAAAATCCAATGTGTCATGACCATTTCAAACACATTGATTATTCAATGCAATTTCCTAAGATTCCAAGTTCATTAGGGAGTTGGTAGTGTTGGACCACATTCTGACAAAGTTGCATATGGTTAAATAGTTTGACAAAGATCATAACAAAGGTAAAGTTGAATATGGATTAACGCTAGCTATATCTCTAGAAGGAATATTATAAGCATAATTTCACACACAAAAACAAAGAACATTATCAAAGGAATAGTCATGAGAATGCGGAGGTTGCACAAAGGATATTTACATGTACAGGATTTTCTAAAAGTTTAACACCACTGTCAAGTGAAAGAAAATCAAGGGAAGGGCTTGCACGCCTCATCAAAGCACTAATCCTAAGATTTCCTAATAGAAACAGAAAAAATGTAGCAAACCCGAGACTTTTCTCCGCTATGAAATGACATAAATATTGCAGACTCGACACTTTTTTTTCTCAAGCAACCATTGCTTGTATGATGCCTCGTATAATCGTGGACTCGCACTTTCTTAAACGCTGCACTCATCTCTTATCTTCATACTCTTCTCGTATAAACAATTCATACCATCATTTTCATACTCTCAAGTAAGGGTTTTCCCATGTTTTTGAATCCCGAAGAGGGAGAAAATTTTACACTTTAAAACTACCAACTAAACCTATAAATCTACAAATAAATTTTAAAGTCCAAGCTTGCTTTATCTTTGATAATATCCCCTACGATATATTATAAATACCTGAAAAATGCTACATTTGACTTCAATATCCATACTTTGAGAAGCATACTCTGTTTTTTGAGGAGTATCAAGCTTTTCTCTAAACACTTGGAAATAGTATCCTCACTAAGTCCCGTGCTAACATCCTTTCACGATGTACGATGCATTTTCTGTAATTTTTTTATTAAGAACAATAGAGATTTATGCAAATAAGTGTGCATTCACATTAAATAGACTCACAATTACTTCAATCGATTATACACTGTGGTATGTGTGTGGACCGCATTCTTATTGGTTTGTCGTGCTGCTTTCGGGTGCATACTCAATTATCAACAAGTTTTACTCGAGGTAGCTGGAGAAATTTTTGTGATGCTGTTTTGTTCAAGAGCTTCATCGTTGAGATGAGTTTTTTTTGTTTAGATTTAAAAAGAGTCTTTAGTAGGTTATGCAATTAAGGTACTACTCAAACCTAAAGGATTTTTCTCTCTGGCCTTAAGTAGTCTTGTCGTTTATTTGTATAGTATTTGTGCTAATCATTTTTATATTAATTTAAGCAACATAGAAAGTAGCGTAAAAGAGAGGTAGAAATTTGATTGTGTGCCTATGTTAGGTTCGATGCTATAACATGTTAGAAGTAATGAACCAAAACCTCTCATTGCAATTATGAACAAAACATAGTGCCATAACACTTACCTTATGTGACCCCCGAAATATTGATTTGTGCATCAAATTTGTGAACATTAGTACATAGATAGTGAACCTATCTACCTCTACACCGATATGACCTTGAAATTTGAGTCTACTTGACTCGTGATATCATATTTGACGAAGTTGATACATATGACATATTTGCCACAATGTATTGGTCTTAACATTGATACATTCAACCTCCATTGACATTGAAATTACACATAGACCACAATGTAAGATAGACCTTTGGCATTTAGACTTCACAAGTGTTTTTGGGCATTGATATGTTGACCTCGAGTTAGTGAGCAAGTATCCAATGTCCTTGAGCTAGTTCATCCCTACATCTTAAATCTTAGAACCCTAAAAACTTTAAACACATTATACCAAAAATGAGAACGCTTTAAACCTTGAACCCTGCTTATTAAAAAATACGAACCCTAAAATACCCTTTAAAGCCCCAAAATCCATGATGGACATTGGTTAAAATGTCCTCAAGAGACATCCAACCCTGTCTACAAGGGTAGTTATGCAATACGCATATTCATAAATAGCCCATTGTAAGTTCACATTCCATACTATGACCCAATTACCTTTTGAAAATGACTATAAGCATTGTCGATGTTTAAAATAGCTCATTGGACGTGCACATTCACATACTATGACTCAATGACCTTTTGAAAAATGATTCTAAGCATTAATAGTAGGATTTCCAAGAAATGACCTTTTGAAAAACGATTGTAAAAAAGATGAAACACTTGAGGAGCTGGGCATTATGAAATAAACTGCACTTAAGGACGCTTTGATATCTCTTGGAAATACAAGAGAAATGATTCTGAGAATCATTGTAGTATGCTTTAATTGGTCTTTTGAAAATGATGCTAAGAAAAAAGGTAGCACACTTGAGGAAGTTTTGGCATTAGAGATAAAATCCACTGAAGGACTCGAGATATATCTTAGAAAAATAAATTTGTTCTAAATTACTAGAGGTTGTTGGAAAGGATTTTGTGACTTTTCATGTACATTCAAGGTCCATATATCAATTAGGGGCCTTGGTACGATCTACACTTTGACAGAAAAACTTCATTCCACTATATCTATATCACATGAGATGCAATTTTTGTGGAAAGGGATTTGAAGATTATTGACCGTCCCTGTGAAAGTAATAGACCTCATTGAAATCTACCATATGTGTGCACTCCATATTGGTTTTGCATCTAGAGTTTAATTCCTCCATGGGAAGTCTAATACGAGTCAAGTTGTCTTTGTAGCATAACTAATAATATATGAAAGGAATAGTTTTCATGTAGTAGTATTGACTAACAGCGTTATCTACTGCAAGCATATTAACATTCATCCCTTTGAAAATTCATTCTTTTAAATTTGCCAATCACTTTAGTTATTGCAGATGAATCTTCCATTGAAATTGGTCAATAATTTCGGAGAAAATATGGGAAAAAAATAGCAATAGGATTAATAGTCGCATTTTTTTTCTGCTTAGACTTTACCTATAAATGCTATTAAAAATCGAGTATCAAAATGCTATCGCGTATGGAATCCCGACTGCAGCTCAAACATTGTCATCCACTACAATATGTGGCATCATCCATTCCTATTTTTCTGAGGTCAGCTTTTGTTAATTCTTGGGGTGATGAACCTACTATGCTTATGTATACATTCATGTACAAATTTTCAAAGATAGAGAAGACTTAGACTCAAAAGTTGTTTCT
Source organism: Pinus albicaulis (assembly GCA_034641835.2). Taxonomy (NCBI): domain Eukaryota; kingdom Viridiplantae; phylum Streptophyta; class Pinopsida; order Pinales; family Pinaceae; genus Pinus; species Pinus albicaulis. Next base: position 772,733,270 of record CM076580.1, on the reverse strand, counting down.
AGCTTGGATAGTGGTAGTACTCTCAAATTTTGATCACCTTGTGTCAACTAGTTACAAATTCATTCTAAATTGCAATAGTAGAATGTCTTGATACCTGTAGATGTGATGTATTTATGTAGTTTTTTTATTAAGAACAATAGAGATTTATGCAAATAAGTGTGCATTCACATTAAATAACTACAAGTACTCTGCTGATTATACACAAAGGGTATGTGTGTGGATTACATTCTTGTTGGTTTTTGTCGCCATTCTAGGTGCATGCTCAATTATCAACAGAGTTTACTAGGGTAGCCGGAGAACTTTTTGGGATGCTTTTGTTCGTGAGAACTTATCAGTGAGATGAGTTTGTTATTTAGATTTTAAAAAGAGTCTTTAGTAGGTTATGTAATTAAGGCACACTCAAACCTAAAAAGGCTTTTCTCTTGGCCTTAAGTAGTCTTGTGCTGATTGTATATTATTTGTGCTAATCACATTTTATATTAATTTAAGACATAGTAAGTAGCGTAAAAGAGAGGCATAAATTTGATTGTGTTCCATGTTAGGTTCTGGAAATGCTATAACATGTGAGAAGTAATGAACCAAAACCTCTCATTGTGCAATTACGAACCAAAACATAGTGCCATAACACTCACCTTATGTGATCCTCGAAATATTGATTTATGCATCAAATTTGTGGACATTAGTACAAGACAATGAACCTATCTACCCTACACTGATATGACCTTGAAATTTGAGTATACTTGATTGAGATATCATATTTGATGAAGTTTGTCACCCAATTAGTGGAATCTATATAAGCAAGAGGTAAACCTAAAGATAAATTGAATGTAAAGTGGTTAGGCCCCAAACTCTACTTAAACAATGACACGCTAAGAGGAAGATTCCAGTAGCAAACTGCACTAAAGCGTAATAATGTGAACTCTTTCCACTCATATAACCAAGACTTCATCACACCATACAAAATTATGGATTTTATGACAGACATCAAAGAGCCTCATCCCCGAAAAGATATCCTAAAAGTGAATCTAGAAATATTGCGAACGTGAATGAGAAGTATACCCTTTTAGCACCAAGACACTATAAGAGAGACAGTAAATTGCACTCTAAATGCTATGCATTAGTAGTTCTCTACAAGAAAAGTGAGAAGTCAGAAAGAGATTCATTAATGGGATTAAATACCATCACCTCAGTTTTCACTAACTTTAGCACCGTGTGTCTAATATCACAAAACCAACCTAAGGAGTCAACTTGACACTAAAATATTCCTAGGGATGAGGCCAAAAGAACTACTTGATCTCAAAAAGGAGCAGCTGAAATCAAAACATGATGAATCACACTATTTGATTAGCATATGCAAGCTCCTTAAGGACTTAGTTCCGCTTATCAATTTAAAATTCTAAAAGTGTAAGAGAGAGAGTGTATAAGGTGCACGATAAGCTAAATTTGTAGCTTCCTTTGAGCATCAAAAACAAAGGAATAAGAAAAATATCAAAATGAAGAAAGAATTTGGCTAACATCGAACAAAAGTAATCAAAAATATTATTCTCGCAGGATTAATATATGGTCCCCAATTATCACTAATTCAAGAATTTTTTTTGTGTCAAAGGTCAAAAATTAGTTCAATCACCAGCCTACTTCAAATTGTGGTTTCCATCCAACCTTGGTGAACTTAAAATATCCCTGTTTTGAAGATTTTGAGGCTTGAGCCCTAATTTCTTCTGGAGCTTATCGTAGTCATCACATCAAGCCCAGCTTTACCAATAAGGCTTTGTTAATATCATCACATACATCCTCTTGGTTTGCATATGAAAACAACTATTGTTTGCAAAGAGTCTTGAAGAAATAGTCTAGTTTCGATTTTGTGAACTATTCCGAATCGCTTTATGCATTCATATTTGATATTTACATACCGATCGTGTTAATATCTACTTGTCAAAATAGCAGTGCTATGGGGGACTCGAGTTATGATACTACATTAACTATAAGAAATATCGTACACATTAATATGGATAAGTCTCGAGCTATATTAGATTACATGTACTTCTATTATTTAACATAGAATATTCGTACCATCCCCAAACCAGCACTCATATCATATTCAAACCCGAGAGATATAGAATGTTCAAAATAAAATACATGAAAGTATGGCTAATTTGTGAATGAGAAGCATACCCTTTGTACCAAGACACTATAAGAGAGACATGTACTTTTCACTCCCCTATGCTATGCATTATTTGTTCTCTACAACAAAAAGTGAGAAGTAGAAAGAGCTTCATTAATGGGATTAATGACCATCACCCTAGTTTTACTAACTTTAGCACCAGTGTGTCTAATATCACAAAACCAACCTAAGGAGTCGACCCGACACTAAAATCTTCCCAGGGATGAGGCCAAAAGAAAGCTGCTGATTCGCAAAAGCGATGATGACATCAAAACATGATGAGGAATCACACTATCATTAGCATATGCAAGCTCCTTATGACTTGTTCCAACTTATCAATTTAAATTCCAAAGTGTAAGAGAGAGTGCATATGTGTTTGATAAGCCAAATGTGTGCTTCCTTGAGCATCAAAAAACAAAGGAACAAGAAAAATATCAAAATGAAGAAAGAAGTTAGCTAACATTGAAAAAAGTAATCAAAAAATATTATTCTCGTAGGATTAATATATGGTCCTCAATTATCACTAATTCCAACATTTTGTTTTAGTGTCAAAGGTCTAAAATCAGCTTCAATCACCACCTACTTTCAAATTTGGTTCCATCCAACATTTGGTGAACTTCAAATATCCTCTGTTTGAAGATTTTGAGGCTTGAGCTCAATTTTCTCTAGCTTGTTGCAGCTCATCACATCAAGCCCAGCTTTACTAGTAAGGCTGTTAAGATCATCGCATACATCCTCTAGTGCATAAAAAAACAACCATTGTTTGCAAAGAGTCTTGAAGAAATAGCCTAGTTTTGATTTTGTGAGCTATTCAAACCGCTTGCATTCATATTTGATATTTACATACCACAGAGTGAATATCTACTCATCAATAGTAATGTGCTTAGGGGGGGGACTTAGGTTATGCTAAATGCATTAACTATAAGAAATCTAGCATATTAATATGGATCAAGTCTTAGCTACATTAGATTACATGTACTTCTATTATTCTAACATAGAATATTCGAACCACCTCCAACTGACACTATAACATGTAATACATGGGCAGTGTGTCAATTTGTGAATGAGAAGCATACCTTTGCACAAGACACTATAAGAGAGACATGTAAATTGCACTCCTAAATGCTATGCATTGGTTGTTCTCTACAAAAAAAGTGAGAAGTAGAAAGAGCTTCATTAATGAGATTAAAGACCATCACTCTAGTTTTACTAACTTTAGCACCAGTGTCTCAATATCACAAAAACCAACCTAAGGGAGTCAACCCTCGACTACTCAAAAATATTCTAGGGATGATGCCAAAAGAACTCATGATCTCAAGAAAAATGAGCTAGTGACATCAAAACATGATGAGGAATCACATTATCATTATCATATGCAAGCTCCTTTAAGGACTTTTTCCGCTTATCAATTTAAATTCCAAAGTGTAAGAGAGAGTGCATATGTGCCCATGATAAGCCAAATGTGTGCTTCTCTGAGCATCAAAACAAAGAATAAGAAAAAAATATCAAAATGAAGAAAGAAGTTGACTAACACTAAACAAAAGTGATAAAAAAGATATTATTCTGGGAGGATTAATATAGTCCTCAATTACTCACTAATTCTGATTTTGTTTGTGTGTCAACAGTTTCATCGTCTCAATCACTCGCCTACTTCACCGTTTCCATCCAACTCTGGTGAACTTCAAATATCTTGTTTTGAAGATTTGAGGCTTGAGCCCAATTTCTTCGGAGTTTGTTGTAGTCATCACATCAAGCTCAGTTTTACCCAATAAGGCTTTGTTAAGATCATCATATACGTCCTCTATTGCATATAAAAACAACCATTGTTTGCAAAGAGTCTTGAAGAAATAGTATAGTTTCAATTTTGTGAGCTATTATGAGACTCCTTGCATTCATATTTGATATTTACATACTCATAGTTAATATCTACTTAGTAAAATAGTAATAAAATCATGGGGACCTCAGGTTATGTAACCTAGCATTAACTATAAAAAAATACTCGAGATATATTAATATGGATAAGTCCTCATGTCAAGTAGTTAAGTTAAGAGTTGGCATCATATAACTGAAAATAAACCAAGAGAAAGGGTTCTGCGCCTCATAGAACTCGAAAACAGTGGAGACTCTGTATGTGGAACATGAGAAATGCCATTTTTGCACCGAACATAGATGAATTTGATATCCGTGGGTAGGAAATATACATGGGGGATCACTATCATTGCAGTCTTTCCTTTGTCCATTTTTGGCTTACAATTAAAGATTACATGCCAAGAATTCCTTTGGAGAAAAAGGGATTGTTGCTCATCAAGATAAAACAAACATCAAACGTGGATGGAACTTTGACAGAGAACTTTCGAGCTTTCAAAAATAAAAAAACAAAATAATGCTTGATAAATATGTGTTATAAAAATTGCTAAATTTTTTTACTATAAATATGTGTTATGACAATATGTAATTTTTCTTACTATTCTAATTTTCTTTTGTTTGTGTGAAAAATTCCAACAATGAAAAGAGTCTTATAGACACTATAGTGTGTGGATTGCAAGGATGCTTTCCTGAAATCAAGTAGAATATACCAGATCCTCAATCATGTTCCCTCATTTGACAGCGATTTTGAAAGTTAGAATACCTGTATGACATTACACAAAATACATAAAGGAAACTATGGCATATGAGAAGACCCCGACCGAACTAAATCATTTTCGATGGAAATTTGCAACTTACCCTGCTCAAATGCACGAAATATCTATCATTAGCAAGTGCAAGATGGATAATTTAAATGTGTTTCATAGTTGTTTTAAGCATTAATTGAAAAAGTGACTTCTGCTATTAGCAAAAATCACACAAACTGTACAAACCTTACTAAATATTTACAAAGTATGATAAGACAAAAGGTATATCCGACTTTGACAAACAATAACCAAACATTAGCAAGAACATTAGAAAGACATCTGATGTAAAAAAATATAGCTTAAGAAGTATAATATTAATCATGTATCCAACATCTTAACCATGATATTAATCACAAGTAAGCTATCACATTCTTTACGTCCCAAAGCATCCTCAAATGGTTGGGATAGTAATTTACCAAGTCATTGTTCTCTCTCAATCATTGATCAAATTCAATGTCACTGTCTCTTCCAACATATAAAAGTGTTAATTGCATCTGCTAAATACTCACATCGACTACTTCTACGTTTAAGCTTTAATTTCACAATCCTAATCAACCAAGATTGATTGTGTACACAAAATAATATCCTTCTCCTAATACTTCTCCATTGGGCATGACAAAATAAATTTGGTTCGTTGTATTTTTATGTAACCCTTTACAACCTTCTACTTGACCATTAAAAATATGTAAGTAAACATTTTTTCCCCCTTAAACCCGTATTTGAAGGTAGTAATTGCGCTTGACCCCGCAAATAAACAAAATTCTTGTAAGATTCCATAGAATAAAAAGATAATATTAAAAAAGAAAAATAAACAAGTATAAAACTTACCCGTGTTATTGAGTCACCAATTGGGATCATGAATAGGTTGTCCTGAAGTCAATGGAGTTTGTTCTAGCGAAGCTTTCAATTAGGACTTAAGAGAACTATGCTAAAAAATAAATAGTTGAATGCGATACCATGAAATCGTAAGATGAAAGGTTAAGCTACAAAAAATAATATTTCTTTAATTACATATCTACAACAATACAATCATGTTCTACATTAGCATTGTGATTTTAAAATTTCAATCTTCAAAGATGGCATACATCAACACATTAAATAGACCTAGCATGTGATTCTAACATTGTTGGTTAGTTCTCGATTTAACGATCATTTCTTTTTCCCGCCTGCCGTAAGCGACTTTTCCATTACATTAATTCTTCAACAAACTGCCTTCAATATTCCAAGTTCCTTGTCTTTTTTTCTTTTAATTTTTCTTCTCCGTATTATGTAATTGCTCTCTTGTAAGCACGCCTCTTTTCCATCAGCTTTGGAGTAACCCCATAGCTAACCCCACATACACGACCTCTTCTCAGAGCCCCAAAACTATTGCAATAGCATCTTCCTTTGTTGCATGTCATGAGACATCAATCATGTTTTATATTCAATTCAATTTGTTTCTAGTAAAAGACAACATTTCAACAAATATGTAAGAAACATCGTCATATTTAAAAAAAGAAAAAATAAATAGATGCAAGAATAGGTCGAACTTACTATTCTCTCTCGCACTAACATGATGACATTGAGTGCCATCCTTCTTTATATGACATTTCATCTACACATCAAATTTCTAGTTATAGGTGCATCATTTTCATTACGCAAGTTTGATTCTAGTCGCAAAAACTTACAATGGTCTAGATAAGTATATTTGAAATTGGTAATTGTGAACAAAAAATAGATTTGGTTACAACTTACAAGGCTCATGTTGCAACTCTATAGTAACCTCCCACGTGCGAGTGCGGTCTCTAGTTCTAATGCACCATTTTCCGATTGACTTTTTCTTCTCCTGCAACTCAATAAAAAATGGATGCTTAGATTTAAATTGATTATATGCAAGGATTCAAACTCAAATCTCATTTAATGATAACAAGTAGATTTGTCATTCATTTTACCTTGAATTTAGGGATCAGATCTGTATTTAACAAATTCAATCCAATCGGTTTCATTTACTCTGACAGGAACATTTGTCATCCTCTCCTCATCCGTAGTTTGTATTTCAAATAATAATTTTTATGCAAATTATATTCAGTAAGTTCTCAAAGCTAATCGAGATATTGACTTATAACACCATTGCTCACTGCGACAAGTCTATTTGGTAGGTACGCTACAATAGATAAACAATGAATTATTAGATAAAAATATTTATTTGAAATTAAACTTATCATGCACATGTTCACATACACCAATGAAATTTAGAAAAAATTCAATAATAATTTGGTTGATACTCACATTGATTGCACTCCATATGTCTTTTAAGTGCTTCAGTGCACTTGCTTCCATTCCATGTGTTTTATGCCTAGCAATCTCTCTTGCAAGGACACCTAAAAAGGAGGAGAATTTCTCTCGACTTGTGGACCAACAAAGTTGTCCCCTCCTCATTAAATTGAATTTTTAGGGAATGCAGAGTCCCTCCGTAGTGTTTCCAAAGAGGCATTTTTGTTGGTCCCCTACCCTTCCTTTTCACATTTTGTTGTACTATGGGCTTCATCTAATTGGATCGTCCCTTCAAGCCATGCTCTTGTTTTGCTTTTTCTGCTCCATATCATGATCTGGTTGTGATGGTTCTTGCTCCAAACCATAAAATTTGTTGTGATGGTACGTGCTTTCTGAGAATTTTCGAAAAAAATCACACCCTTTTAGACAATAACAATATGAATCTCCTAACATAAAATCTTGAAGTATTTATACAAGAAATATAAAGTTGAAAATGATCATACCTTCCAATGGTTCATCCAAACATTTTTCTCAAGAATATGTCAGCATTAGAATTGGTATTGACACTAAAGAAACTAGATTCATGTTGTAATGGGGAATTGGATCCTGGTGCTCTCTTTTGTGGGTGTTTCTTGATGATGCCACATCGAATGTTGTCATTCTTTTTGTAATGTGGCTTGAATTTGTGGTTTTATTCACTGTTAAAAGTGATCTCTTACGATGTATTTCATTCCTATTGGATACCTACACATATACATTGCGACACTTAATAAAATTTAGTAAGAAAAATTTTAAACTAGAAAAAAAACAAACACATAATTGTTAAAAGCATTGAAGTCAAAAAACAAAAAATACTTCACTCTTGTATGGATATCCACTTTGGGACAGATCGCATAACAAAAAAACATTTTTATTAGCAAATACTTGCCATTTCATAAGAGTTTAATTCGTGATCATAAGAGTTCAATTTCATTTATGTTCTTAAAGAGAAGTATGAGTTGTAAAATTTATAGTCTAAAGCCACAACGACATTACCATTTCCAGGGAAGAAATTGTAGGTAGTGTGAATGGGTTCACATATAACAATAATTGAAGAGTTATTTTTGCCTAAAGATAAACAATACAACTATTTCCAGGTAAACAACTAGGCTAAAAAAGTTAAAAACAATTGCTAGTGAACAACTAGAGTGAAAGAACCATTACTGGATCTCCAATATAAAAAAAAGAAAGAGAAAAAGCATCTAATGGTAATCATGTTGAGTGAAACACTTGAATGATATATTGAAGCAATGGATGCCATGTGCATGTCAATAAAACTCCCAAAGCCATTGTGGTTATCATTCTATGGACTCCAAAAATACGCAACTAAACAATAGAGAGCTCATACTTTTTCAGAAATAAACTCGCCTTCAGAATCACTTCTATATTCATCTTCATGTGACTATTCTTTAGGCTTCTACATAAAATTTGTAGCATAAATTATTGTAAAGAGACCTGTTAAATGTCATGAGCATCATTAAATAAGGATTATAATTTTTTAATTCTAAGTGAAATAGTTTAGGAATGAGGGCTACACTACAGATAAAACAAGATGGAATTGGTAGTTGAAAAAACAGAGAAGAAGAGAAAATTGCACTATCATCTGGGCTTTTTAGTTGAAAAAAGGCAAAGAAAGCCTACTATCACAAAATTATGAAATCTCAATGGGTTATCATAAGTAATCCAATTATATAAGAGATTCAAAGCTGACTAGATTCTTGATGTTGTTGCCTTTGTTTATAATTTAGGGACTTGAAGAACTATATAAATTAATGCAGGTCCCTTCATGGAAAAATAATCTACAACGATTTGCAATACTTCTAGTTACTTTCTATGCCAAATAAATTCTGAAACTAATGAAGATAATGTCATAATAAAATTGCTAACATAAAAACGTAATAGTAAACCAACATAATATTCATCATAAATTGAACACACAGTATTATAACCGAAAAATACCCCAAAAAAACTTATATTGGGAAATATGTATTGATCGTTAAAACTTACTTCTATGAAAATATTGAACATCTAGAAGGTGAAGGAATAATATGCATGCTAATTCAGAAATATTGCGACTGAAAATATTGGTATTCCCACATTAAAAGACATTATATTGAATGTTCTTTCGAAATGAAACTTTGTAAACAATGTTTTGGCAGGTTGAATGAAATCTATTGTCACCGATATAGAAGTATCAAATTGCAGAGCAGTGCCATGCAAGAGAAAAACATGATATAGGGATTTCAATTTAAATAAAAACCAAAAGAGAAAAACAAAGAAGGAAAGCAATGGTGCAACGCTGACATTTCTGGTAGAGACAACCAGCATAACATTTGCTTGCTAGTCTCATTTTTTTTTGAATTTTTGATTAAGAAAAAACTGAGATGGGCTAACAAATTTCTCTTTAATAACTTATCCATTTTTTAAAATTCTTTCCTTAATAATCACCTACAATGAAAATATACAAAGCAACCATATATATAAAAGAAACCAGGAAATACCAGAATTAACAAGGATTTATTCAAATGTTCTTAAGGCATGATAGCATTTCTTGATAGCACATGCTTCTTGGGTATTTACAGCTTATGAATTACAACCATGGAAGACAACCATATATATACAAGAAACCAGGAAAGACCAGAATTAACAAGGATTTATTCAAATGTTAAAGCAGTGTAGAGCACTATACTGTGAAAAACATCGTTTTATGGGTCAACAGATGCAAATCTTATACTGTGAATCTTGAGTGATCCTCCTATATATAATTATGAGTTGAAACATAAAGAGGCAGACAATTTATATGACGTAATCTGCCATTGCTTGCAGGCCTAAATTAGACAAAATAAATGTGATGAAGATGAATCGTTTCTGGCTTATAAAAGGTCTATTTGCTATATCAGAACCTCCTCCAGTAAGGTAGACACCATATAGGACTGGTTATATGACACATCTTCAGAATTGTAGTTAGGGGGGAAAATGGATGATGGAAGTCATGATGAAGCCCTATATGAGATTGAAAACGATGAACAAAACCATATTATTGTTTTGAATGAAGAGAACATTGACGAAGCAGATGATAAAGATTACCCAGAGAGGTTGGTTGCCTTGATGAAGATAGAGGAGACATTGGTCACAGTATTTATGAATGTGGATCCCTTCCAGCTCAAGAGATGAATTCGTCTTCCTCTGATCCAATATATTTCATAAATATTGACATTAGAAATGATATGATTTTCACCCCAGAATGTTGGTTGAAATTGGGACAAAACAGGGACAAATTATGTAGGGTTCATCTTGAAGTTTCGGTTGATCAGTATGGCAGATATATAATAGTCAAGTAACAAAAGCATCATCACCTAAAAGAAAAGTGGAAATAAATCATTTGTGACAATTATACACATTATAAGATAATTGTTCATGAAAAGTTTCAGCATCAGAGAGCCAGAAACCCAAAAAACACAAGTAATTTTATTCTGCAGCACTCGTCACAGAATTATTGTGAGAATGTAATCAAATGATGGAATGAAACCTTGGCAGCAAACATAGAAGATGAGATGTGATTATATTCTGGGCATACCAAAAACCATTACAAACGCCATAAAAAAGAGGCCTAAAATTGTCACTGCAATATATCCCAAATCCTTTTCAGATGTCATATATTCGACTGGTCACAATGAAGGGCCACAGAATTTGCCTAAGCCCAAACCTTATGCAAAACTTGATGACTTTTCTTTGAGATTATGCAAACGAAAGTATTCATATTTATGGGTCCTTGTATTTAACATACTCAATGGCCTCGACACATTTGCAGAAAAGCACAACAAACAGCAGCAAACACCCATCCTAACTCTGATAATCTTCATGACAGTGAGCAACAACCTGGGAAGGTTTCTTCTGCTACTTTATTTGGTTTACTACTTGTGTCTGGACATTGCACAATGCAGATCATGTCTATGATTGTTGTACATTGGCAATTTTTTGTGTTTGTTGAGGAGCTGCTAACTGTGGTTTTGATGGAGTTGAATGTGATAGCGACTGCTGTAGGACTGGGTTTTGAGGTTGTTGGAAAAGCTACTTCTAGTGGACTATTGCTGTGTTTGCTGAGGAGCTTCTAACTGTGGTTTTGAGGGAGTTGAATGTGAAAGTGGCTGCTACTGCAGAACTAGGTTTTGAGGTTGTTGGAAAAGCTACTTCTAGTTGACTATATCTTACATACACTCCTAATCTGTTATATCCAAACATAATAAACAAATTCAAGAAAAATTGCAACACCTTTAACTAAGATGATTGTCCATTTGCAACTATACCATCCGTTCCGAAGGGATTAGCATGAAAACATCTAAAACCGTGGAGGAAATCTAGAATTAAACGTACATGGCGTGGTTTTTCCTGATAAAACGGTGGAGGTGATCAAGAATTAAAGCAAATGCAGCCGAACATGCATTGAGGATAGATGTCACCAACATGATTTGGGACAGATGTCACCATCATAATAAAAAGGTTGATGAACCCAAAAAAGAACTGATTCAAAAGAATAGGCCTATCGGCCTAACTATTAGCCTAAATATACATGCACACTTGTTTCAGACAGAGAAAAAAACAAGACAGCTAAAATGTCCAAACACTTGTGGCTTCAATTTTTGAATTTTTTAAATCTAGATTTTCTAAAATATACATAGAAATTTATTTAAAATCATAAAAATTAACTGCAAACAATTCAGGGTTATAACATACAAATTTTCCTTTAAAGTTAAAATCGATCTAAAATCACAAAAAACAACTTAAAATAATTCGTTATTATAAAATATAAATTTACCTCTTTTCATTTCCTCTTCTTGTAGTCATGGAGCACTTACTTCTTAGTGACTCCAATTTTATCTAAAGCACACTCAAACGCTTCTTCAAACAAAATTTTATTGAATAGGAATGAGTTCTATTCTCAATTTAAATAGTAAAAAACCCTAAAAATATTGGTGGGAAATCTAAATCTTAATATAAATGGTGGGAAATCTAAATCCTAATAAAAATGGCAGGAAATCTAAATAATGATTTCATTGAATAAGAATGAGTTATATTCTATATTTAAACAAAATGGAATTAGAAACTCTTAAAAATATTGGTGGGAAATCTAAATCATAATTTCATTGAATAGTAATGAGTTTTATTCTCAATTTAAACCAAATTATTAAAAAAAAGGTAGGAAACTCCGGAAAACAATAGTGCGAAATCTAAATCCTAATAAATATGGTAGGAATTCTAAATCTTTTTTACTCTTATGACACTCTTGAGATGTTTCCACTTGTGCAATTGTGGTTACAAATATGTGAACTCAACAATAAAACACACCTTAAAATACATGAATCCTGTCTCTCAATGTGAATTAAGGTACCCTCGGTGGAAAAACATGCATAAATATTTGTTTTTTGTTTTTTGTTTTTTTTTTTTTTTTTTTTTTTTTTTTTTTTTTTTTTTTTTTTTTTTTTTTTTTTTTTTTTTTTTCGATCGGCAACTAGGGCAGCTCACACCGCGTTACACGGGGTCGATTCTGACCGCTACCACTATACCCACCGGGAAGCATGTGCCCGCCTTCCAACAGCTCCGCTTTAGTCCGGGGGATTTGAACTCGTGACCTCCTGTCGGGCTCGCCTTACAAACGAACTTCACCGCATTCCGATTACCAACTCGCCTACCCCCGTGGGGCTATGCATAAATATTTGTTGCTAAGTGCCTTAAATGTGAGATGTTGCCACTTGTCAATTTTGCCTCTTGTTGATGATGAAACCGACACCCTAGTTTTTTAAGGATCACTAAGTGTCATTTTGCGTCAACCCAAGGTCGTTTCCATTGTCACATTAGCTATGAATCCTCTCACTTTAGATTAATTATTGAATCCTAGGGGAGTCCCAAAGAAAAAATTTATGGGGGACTCTTTTATGTGACTAGATCACTAGCTAGCATTGAGAACCATATTTACATTGTGTGTTTAAACATCTTGATGATTCCTGTCCTATTGACCACAAATTTTGCATTCATTATTGCTTTCATCGCAACACCTACAATAGATATTGATGGTGTTCATAAGCCTATTTCTAGTTGTGATGAGTGGATTAGGGGATCCCTTATCACAACCCATTACCCCTAATGTGTTTGCTCCCTGAGCCAAGGGAGATCAAGGGTGTACTTGTAGGGGCATTGAGACAAAATTTGGGGGGTCATAACATTAGGAAAAGTGGAATGACATAACCAAAAAGTTTCTGGGGGGTTATCTTATGGTGTATTGAATGGGCCAAGGGGACACAAGGGTGGCATGTATGTGTAGAAGTAAGAGGTGCAAGCATGGTTTACTAAGATCTATAATCCTAGCATTGGAGAATGAGAAGGGGGCTTAGGACCTAATTTCATAGGGCCTAGTGGACCCAGAGAGAAGGCAGTGAGAGAAATTGATAGGGGAACCGCAAATAGTGGTGATAATGGGATTAGGAGTCCAATTACCACAAAACATATGCCCTTAACCCATAACCACTAAATTCCCTATCCCCTTAACCCCCAATCCATATTCCCTTAACCCCTGCACTCATAAATCATAACCCATAAACCCCTTCATTCATTAAATCTTATGACATTAACCCCTAACCTATATTAATCCATGAACCTCCTAAGCCATAAATTCTTATCCTGTTAACCTGTGACCCTTAACCCCTAAACACCTTAACCACTAACCCCTTAACCACTAACACCTAAATCTCCTAAATATTGAGTCCTTAACCGCTAAATCCTCTGACCCTAAATCCCTTTGGCCCTTAACGCTTGACCCATGAAGTCCTTAACCACTAAGTATCCAAGGCCGAAAACAAAACCCCAAACCAGCAAATTGACCTCCTAGGAGAATCCTTCATATTTAATCGAGCATATTAGAAACATTACTCGATTCTTAGAGAACTAGGTACTGGTTACGAGGATATGTGTTTGTGGGTAATGCCATTATTAGCATGTATACCAAATGTACACAATTGGATAATTTGCAAAGCCTTGATTTGAATTACTCACAATATTTACACTTCATCATGTTGAGATGGAGCTTGTAGTGTTCTCTCACATAAGGAGTTGTAAATGAAGAGGAGAAAAATCCCATTATAGGGAGGGTTTAAAGAGTTTAAAGAAGAGCGGGGTTAAGAAGATAAGAGTGGGAGCGCAGTCCCGGTTACTTAAATTTTTTTTCCAAAATTTCCTACTATGTTTCTGGCATACCTTTTCCCTGTCCTATTGACCACAACTTTTGTATTCATTATTGCTTTCATCACAACACCTACAATAGATATTTATGGTGTTCATAAGCCTATTTCTAGTTGTGATAAGTGGATCAGGGGCTCCCTTATCACAACCCATAACCCCTAATACGTTTACTCCCTTAGCCAAGGGGGCCCAAGGGTGTACTTGTAGGGGCATTGAGACCAAATTTGGGGGTTCATAACATTAGGAAAAGTGGAATGACAAAACCAAAAATGTTCTTTTTTGGGGGGGGTTATCTTATGGTGTCTTGAATGGGCCAAGGGGACACAAGGGTAGCATGTATGTGTAGAAGTCAGAGGTGCAAGCATGGTTTACTAAGATCTATAATCCTAGCATTAGAGAATGAGAAGGGGACTTAGGACCTAATTTCATAGGGCCTAGGGGACCTAGAGGAAAGGCAACGAGAGAAATTGATAGGGGAACCCCTAATAGTGGTGATAAGGGGATTAGGAGTCCAATTATCACAAATCATATGCCCTTAACCCATAAACACTAAATTCCCTATCCCCTTAACCCCCAATCCATATTCCCTTAACCCCTACACTCATAAATCATAACCCATAAACCCCTTCATTCATTAAATCTTATGACATTAACCCCTAACCTATATTAATCCATGAACCTCCTAAGCCATAAATCCTTATCCTGTTAACTTGTGACCCTTAACCCCTAAACACCTTAACTACTAACCCCTTAACCACTAACACCAAAATCTCCTAAATATTGAGTCCTTAACTGATATATCCTTTTACCCTAAATCCCTTTGGCCCTTAACGTTTGACCGTTGAAGCCCTTAACCACTAAGTATCCAAGGCCGAAAAAAACACCCCAAACCAGCAAATTGACCTCCTAGGAGAATCCTTCATCTCTAATTGAGCATATTAGAAACATTACTTGATTCTTAGAGAACTAGGTACTAGTTATGAGGATATGTGTTTGTGGGTAATGCCATTATTATCATGTATACCAAATGTAGACAATTGGATAATTTTCAAAGCCTCGATTTGAATTACTCACAATATCTACACTTCATCACGTTGAGATGGAGCTTGTAGTGTTCTCTCACATAAGGAGTTATAAATGAAAAGGAGCAAGCTCCCATTATAGGAAGGGTTTAAAGGGTTTAAAGAAGAGCAGGGTTAAGGAGATAAGAGTGGGAGTGCAGTCCCGGTTACTTAAAACCTTTTTTCCAAAATTTCCTACTATTTTTCTAGCATACTTTTTCCCTGTCCTATTGACCAAAACTTTTGTATTCATTATTGCTTTCATCACAACACCTACAATAGATATTTATGGTGTTCATAAGCCTATTTCTAGTTGTGATAAGTGGATTAGGGGCTCCCTTATCACAACCCATAACCCCTAATACATTTACTCCCTTAGCCAAGGGGGCCCAAGGGTGTACTTTTAGGGGCATTGAGACCAAATTTGGGGGGCCATAACATTAGGAAAAGTGGAATGACATAACCAAAAAGTTTCTTTGGGGGGGGGGTATCTTATGGTGTCTTGAACGGGCCAAGGGGACACAAGGGTAGCATGTATGTGTAGGAGTCAGAGGTGCAAGCATGGTTTACTAAGATCTATAATCCTAGCATTAGAGAATGAGAAGGGGGCTTAGGACCTAATTTCATAGGGCCTAGGGGACCTAGAGGGAAGGCATCGAGAGAAATTGATAGGGGAACCCAAAATAGTGGTGATAAGGGGATTAGGAGTCCAATTATCACAAAACATAAGCCCTTAACCCATAACCACTAAATTCCCTATCCCCTTAACCCCCAATCCATATTCCATTAACCCCTGCACTCATAAATCATAACCCATAAACCCCTTCATTCATTAAATCTTATGACATTAACCCCTAACCTATATTAATCCATGAACCTCCTAAGCCATAAATCCTTATCCTCTTAACCTGTGACCCTTAACCCCTAAACACCTTAACTACTAACCCCTTAACCACTAAAACCTAAATCTCCTAAATATTGAGTCCTTAACCACTAAATCCTCTGACCCTAAATCCCTTTGGCCCTTAACGCTTGACCCTTGAAGCCCTTAACCACTAAGTATCCAAGGCTGAAAACAACACCCCAAACCAGCAAATTGACATCCTAGGAGAATCCTTCATCTCTAATTGAGCATATTAGAAACATTAATTGATTCTTAGAGAACTAGGTACTGGTTACGAGGATATGTGTTTGTGGGTAATGCCATTATTATCATGTATACCAAATGTAGACAATTGGATAATTTGCAAAGCCTCGATTTGAATTACTCACAATATCTACACTTCATCACGTTGAGATGGAGCTTGTAGTGTTCTCTCACATAAGGAGTTGTAAATGAAAAGGAACAAGCTCCTATTACATGGAGGGTTTAAAGAGTTTAAAGAAGAGCAGGGTTAAGGAGATAAGAGCGGGAGCACAGTCCGGGTTACTTAAATTTTTTTTTCCAAAATTTCCTACTATGTTTTTGGCATACTTTTTCCCTATCCTATTGACCACAAATTTTGTATTCATTATTGCTTTCATCACAACACCTACTACAATAGATATATATGATGTTCATAAGCCTATTTATAGTTGTGATAAGTGGATTAGGGGCTCCCTTATCACAACCCATAACCCCTAATACGTTTACGCCCTTAGCCAAGGGGGCCCAAGGGTGTACTTGTAGGGGCATTGAGACCAAATTTGGGGGGTCATAACATTAGGAAAAGTGGAATGACATAACAAAAAAGTTTATGGGGGGGGGGGGGGGTATCTTATGGTGTCTTGAACAGGCCAATGGGACACAAGGGTAGCATGTATGTGTAGAAGTCATAGGTGCAAGCACGGTTTACTAAGATCTATAATCCTAGCATTAGAGAATGAGAAGGGGGCTTAGGACCTAATTTCATAGGGCCTAGGGGACCTAGAGGGAAGGCAATGAGAGAAATTGATAAGGGAACCCAAAATAATGGTGATAATGGGATTAGGAGTCCAATTATCACAAAACATAAGCCCTTAACCCATAACCACTAAATTCCCCACCCCCTTAACCCCCAATCCATATTCCCTTAGCCCCTGCACTCATAAATCATAACCCATATACCCCTTCATTCATTAAATCTTATGACATTAACCCCTAACCTATATTAATCCATGAACCTCCTAAGCCATAAATCCTTATTCTATTAACCTATGACCATTAACCTCTAACCCTTCACCCCTAAACACCTTAACTACTAACCCCTTAACCACTAAAATTACAACACCTCAAACCAGCAAATTGACCTCCCACGAGAATCCTTCATCTCTAACTGACCATATTAGAAACATTAATTGTTTCTCAGAGAACTAGGTACTGGTTACAAGGATATGTGTTTGTGGGTAATTCCATTATTATCATGTATACCAAATGTAGACAATTGGATAATTTGCAAAGCCTCGTTTTGAATTACTCACAATATCTACACTTCATCATGTTGAGATGGAGCTTGTAGTGTTCTCTCACATAAGGAGTTGTAAATGAAAAGGGGCAAGCTCCCATTAGAGGGCTTCTCTGTGTGGGAGTGTTGGAGGCAGATTGGTTTCTAGTATTCCATCGAGTTTTTTCACAAATTTTGTCATAGTTGGGCGTGATCGTGGAGGTCCCATTGAGGAAACCAAAGAGACAAAAGCGATTGCAGATTCGTCATGAGGAGGTTGCGCATCATTTTGAGGAGAAGTAGGGGGTGGTTCCCTACCGGGATCGAATTCTGGGGGGCCATGGTGGCGGAGGGCCGAGTCAGAATTTCAAACACCAGCCTAGATCAAGCAGCATGCACGAGCTCCCGTGTAAAAACCATATTCCCTAATATAGTTTTTATTGATGCTCTAATTAAACTAACATTATTACTTTATGGGTCTTCAACATCATTAAATATTAAATATAACTTCTATTTGAAATGAACTCCTGTTCTTGAAATAAAAATAAAACTTAATGAAAACTAAAAATACTAGATGACCTCCTTTTACTCAAATAAAAATAAAACTTAATGAAAACCAAAGCCACTATAGAAATTGCTTTATAATTTTTTACTACCTATTAAAATCTAATTTGGCTGGTAGTCTAAACTCTAAATGGACCTATTAAAATTTATTCCTAGATGTGAAATGACCTCCTTTGCTCAAATAAAAATACTAGATGACCTCCTTTTGCTTAAATAAAATTAAAACTTTATGAAAATCAAAACGACTATAGCAATTGCTTTATAAGATTTTGGTACCTCTAAATATTTAATTTCAGGTGGCTTCTTAAAATTTAATTTCGAGTGGCTATTATCCCTTGGCCAGGTTCGAGACAGAGTTCGGTGATCTTTAACAATCTTTATGATTTCGGCGCAGATGCCATACCCTTATATTCTTCGCTGCACTCTAGATTCAACTATATTTTAACACGATTTTATTATATCAGATATGGTTTACCTCTTTTTCCAGCTTTAATTGAAATATTCTTCTCTTGATTTGGGGGTTTCCCTACAATTTTGAGCAGAAAACATGTGGTCCGTTGCCAGCATATGGAGATAAAATTGCAACCTTTGAGAAATCAGAGAGGGAGAGTTTGTATTGATAAGTTCGAAAGTTATTTTCCTGATATCTATGATTTTTATTGTTAAAATTTCAATAGATTTAAACTTGTATACAAAATTATGTAGAAGGTAGCGGTAGGGTTGACAAGATTTTATAAAATCAATCATATTTTTTTTTTGTGGTTTGCAAGACCAGGCACTCCTTAGAGCTGCTCCCATACGCTGATTTTCCCTTACTTTTGTTGTAGGAATTAGTCCTTACATCCCCTCCAACAAGCCTAATACAAACATATGTTATCCCTGTAATAACTACAGTGCCTGAGACTCTCTTAAACAATAAATATGCCACCCCTTTTGGTACCAAAACAACCCTATTATCAACATATTTACACAGCTACTCCTCTGCCCTATGATATCCTCTAATCTAACCTCAAAACAGTCATTTTAGGCTTCATTCTTCTCTTCTTCAAGCCGTGGCTTACATCAGAAGGTGTTTTACTCCTAATTTTTTTCGCTTGGATGTTATCTTAGCCTCCTTCACCTTCTATTTATACGCAATATAAGGGCTTCATTTGGTTGTCCACATTAGCTTGACAAGTTGTCACATGGCTTATTAACATCAAGCCGACCTAGACTCTTCTTTAGCTAAACCTTCTGCTCCTTGATCTAGACACCCACAACTCCCTCTGAGTTACTTCGCTGAGCACACTCTGATTCACTATCCCTTAAAGTAGCTCAGATACTCTCTGATACCATTTTTTTTCTCCATGATCTTGGGTCTAGGATAGTGTCTTAAAATATTTCACGCTACCAAACCAATAATCACAATGATACTACTTTGCACAACAAAATATAAATAGCAGTAAATCTACAAAATATAGAAAAATTCTTACAATTTTTAACCCAACTTCGTTATATTAATCAACATATGATACAACAGTCTAGGGCTCCCGTACCAAGGATAATGGCCTTCATACACCCATTGATACAAGATACAAAACTGGGTTTGGTGTCAGTCCATCGACAACCAAACTTCCCTCAACAAGATACTCTGACCATGTCGCTGTCGCATTCTCTCTCAGCTCTTCTCGGTCATGCCCTGTACCAGCTCGGTCCTTCGGCTCCCGATCTGCACCTCTTGACTCTATCAATGCTCCAAGTCCATCTAGCCACTAAATCTTGGTTGCCAATCTGCTCACTAGCTGTTCCTTAGTCCATCAAGGGCACAACACATCGAGGCTCCTGTCGAATTGTTCACAACTCCATTTGTGAACAATTCTCAATCTTCTCATTGCTGCTCCTTAGTTACTTAGGGAATTCAAACCACTATGGTCTTCCTGTGCTACACTGATGAAGGCCAACATAGGGCATGAAGGGCTACCACCTATCGCTACAAGATGTCTATATCCCACAATGAACATGGGCTAGGAGGAATACCCATCATCTGCTGTAGAAGTCCTCCACACACAAGTCTAGGGCTACACAAAACTGCGCCTGGTTGATCAAACCCTTAACCTCTAGCAACCACCGAGGTCCATGAAGTTGGTGCACACCGGGCCCCAACATGGGTACTATCACACTGTCCTCCAACATACCATAAATGCACAATCCACGTTCACACTTGGCCCACTCTCACGTTGCCCTCCAACAGACCACGAGTGACCAATACTTGATATAGCATATACCTCTGGCTAGGGCATCCTCACACTTAGGAAATCCTCCTTGTGGCTGCCAAGAGACTTCTCTAACAGTCCTGTCCTAGGAAAACCATTACTTCATTGCGAGATCTGCTCCTAGTTGGGGTTTCTTAACACCCAAGAGAACCCCAACACATGGCTCCCACAGGTTGCATATGAATTTGATCCTATCACCAATCATTATACTGGTTAGGGATTCTAACCAACACGTTAGCCCTCCCTTCTTCGCTTCCACAGGCTGTACTAAAATGTTCCAACTGTCCAAACTAGGACCAAAAACTTAACACAAAAACATACCTTCTCATGTGTTGGTACCCTATTGTATTCTGCAATCTGGTTAGGGCTTAGCCACAATCCATGTCAGCCCTCTCAACACTTGCTAACAATCATTTCTATCAATGTGGCTTGCCTTCACCCTAGAGTTTCTCCCCTATGCTAATTGTCCCTTAGTTATGTTGTAGGAATTAGGGCATCATTTAGTTCTGAGTACACAGAACTCCCAAGCCATTAGTCCTTCTATGACATTCTGATATGTTTCCTTGTTGACTAGAAAAACTTGCCAGACAGTTCCTGAACAGTTGAAGCTTGCATGACAAGTTCTGTTTTCTAGTTTGAGCGTTGCTAGACATACAATTCATGCAATCTATAGATTTGTTCTGCATGCTCGGAATAATATCTTCTTTGCAACAGAAAGGCGTGCAATCCATAGTAGGTTTTTGATACATACCTTGTCAAAACATGGACTGTCATTTGAGCCAACAAATCCCTAATATAACAGCATACGCTGCCATTTTATCAGTGTACCAATTTTAGATATCTCCAGTCCTGCTGCCCTCATCAGAATACTTAGTAATGATCTAATCATGGATTGCCAAGTGTGTCCACCTTCTGTTGTACAAGGTCCTTTATGACAAAAAGTCTAAGTCACCTTGTCACCTTCGCACATCATAAAGATGACAAGCACATGATCCAAACACTGCCCCAAAAATCATGGACCCAACACACCTCCACAAGACACTGCTGTAATACAGTTTGCACTGTTAGATAGGGCACGTACTGCAGCCCCAGTTTCATCACACAGTCAGCAAACAAACCCTTCTACGGTTGTGGTTTACCTAAGAGGGGCTCCTTAAATGCCATACTGCCTCCTTATGTTGTTTTCCACTCTTTGAAAACCCTCTAATTTGACCCAGCTGTGTGCTATGCCCTGTGGCCTAGCACCACAACTTCAAATCATGCACAAGCCTACTCAAAGAAGGCGACTTCCTTCTGCTGTCCTTCAGGACCTTCAAACGATATTTAAACCCTTAAATATGCCCAGACATTGCTTCAGATCTAGCGGTTGTCCTCCTATGATAGAGCGGTCTTCGTCCTTGGCTTTCATATGCTGCTAGACAACTGATGAAAATCTGACCCTAAACTAGGATCCAACATACATCAAGATGCACCCAAAATTCATACTTCAGCTCCCTGTTTTAGGGTCTGCTCCACGCTGCAAATATGGATTGGTTAGGGCACGAACCACAGTCCCTAACACCCTTTAATTTTGGCCCAATAATGCTCCTTAGAGCTGTGTCTATCTATTCCTGGAAGGTCATGACACTTAGCTGTAGGTCTGAGCTGTTTCTAGCCCTTAAGCAATCCTCAACCCTCCTTAATCTCTGCGGCAGGCTTTAGTGAAGCCTCATAGGCTTGCGACACTCTTGTTTAGAGACAAAACACCCATAAAATAGTCCATAGAGACATCTTTCCTGCCTCAACCCTCTGAAAAGTCCATCGGCCCTCCTAAATTGACCCTAAAACAATCATCTATGCCTCCCTGTTCTTGAACTTCATTTGCTGCGGCTAAGACAGAGACTTAGTCTCTCCTCCACGAGCTATTCACTTGTGATTATGTTGCACAATGGATCAATAGATCAGATATTTGCAATTCAACACAAATTGTGCATTGTCTTCCCCATAAAGCTCTGATACCATGTTAATTTCTGAACATGTTCTATGCCATTTCAGATTAGGGCACACAATACTGAAGGAGATAGAACATATTAATAGATCGATGGAAGACAATCCAAAACAGAGATAATGAATGGTGGCGTTACGACGATCAGCAGGATGCTTCTACTAGCAAAGTCTCCAATAGGTCATTCCACCAAGCATGTCACACATAACCCCAGAACAACCCAAACAAAGAACACTCCATAAATACGCAGCACCAAGAACGCAACTCCATCGCTTTTAAGAGAGAAGAAAATCCTCCACATAATGTGTGTCTAATCAACTCCAAGTCTCTCCATTATATAGGCATCTTTGGGGGTGTGTGACACGCCCTTTAAGACATTTAAGTCTATATTATATTCCAGGCCAACCTAGCACATAAGTGGAATAAATTAAAAGTCCCTCTTAATTAGGGACCTCCAAAAACAATGGTGAGACACCTAGTTGCTCATGAAGAATTCTTGTACTCGATGTCATGGATTTCGATATTGAGGAATATCCAACCTTTTAGCTTTATAGGGCATAGATCATCCATCATTTTCATCCTGAGTCATGTCAGCTATCAGAAAGTGATTCATCAGATTTCCTTATCTGGTCCACTGTTATGCCATGATGCTTTCCTTTGAATCATCTCCAAGGATCATATATATTTTCTTATGATTAGCAGCCCTGCACAAGTTAATTCAGATAAACATATACATATGAAATTTTAGCACAAAATTTACCTTAGTGATGATCTTTCACCATGACATCTTCCTGTGGGTATCGACATCCTTCATACAGATTGACACATCTCCTAATGATATGTTTTATCAAGGGTCCTTTTACCAGAATTTTGTTAGATTTTATATATCATCCCAAGAGATATCTTAGTCACATCTTCTTGGCTTCCGGATGATAATTGCCTCTTGACATGGTTGCATTTCATGATCTTCTTCCTCTCTGCACAATCCTGGGGACTTACATCCTTTCTAGTTTCTAGTTCATATACAACCACCTCATATTCCATGAGGACATATTATGTTGATTTCATCTGTTCGTACACTAAGAGATACTCCTCCACAGATCATACTTCAAAATACAGAAATTCATTACCTGCAATCATATGACATGACTTTACAACATCCAATGTTAGCATATAAATATATATACATACCTCACACCCTTTTTCCCTTGAGTCATCCTGTAGAAATTTCTCAGGAATAAAGAGCTTCATTCACTTGGCCTGCTTCATCTATATCACATCCCAAAAATATGTTTCCATGATGAAATTTGTTTTTGATGACTAATTTCTAGTAGTAAAGTTTATCAAATAGGTTTTCCCAGAGCTTGTGATTGGACTATTAATTCAGGGCTTTAAGGCTTGAGACTTAAAGTTCCCTTCAAACTGAATACTTATATCAATTGTAGATACCTCAAATCTTTGGTATATTAGCTATTCCAAGATCATTTAATGTATTGCCTCACTGTATATACATATAACCGAGAATCCTTCTTTTTGAAATCAGAAGTCATGACTATGACTGTGATTTCCACGAACACTCCTCTGAAGTTGCTCCAAAGGTGCCTTCAAATCTGTTTTAAGATGTATATCAATTCCACCAAGAAGTCTGCACCAAACTATGCTCCAAATATGACTGTTGTTTCAACAAAATTCAGTATTCCAATAGTGCCTTCGATGGTGCTTCTAATGCAGCCTTCAGTAGTGGTTACAAAAAAAGTCTTTAATACTGCTCCAAATTGCTTCCAAGATTGCTTTCAATTCTTCCTTCAATAGTACTTCAAGTTTTCCTTCAAGGTATCTTCAAGTATTGATCAATGAGAATGCTCAAAACTATTGTAAAAGGACTTTAAGCTCCGCTTAAAACTTTTTCAAAACTCTGCTTAAAATATGCAAGAGGGTTGCTCCAAATTGCAACCTGAAATATTTACCACAGAATTTTGTTACTGGTCAGAATATGCTTTTTACCACAGAGGTTTGGATTTCTGCTTCAAGTGACTAAGGGTATTGCTCCAAGAAGGACAATTACAAAATTTCATCCTCTTTTACAGCTAACTGTACGAAGTACTAATCACAGATCCGAGACTTTTAATATATGTGCTTGCAGGGCAAGCCTTAATCTCTCCACGTTGCCCTACTGATGACTGTTCACAAGTATTATATGCCATAGGTTAATTCTTTCACCAATCCGAGCTCAAGTTCATTGTTTGACTGTCCTTAATTTGAGCTAGAAAGAATATATAAAAAAAAAATTAGCCCAAGAAAATTTTTAATCTCTGATTTCCTTGGCCTTTCTATCTCTATTTTTCCTGTTGTATATCACTGAAATTAATCACCGAAAGTTCAGAGAAAAATTCGAAATTCTTATTCAGATGATAGTTAAGTCAAGTTCGAGTTTTAATTCCCAAACAGAAAAATCCCTAACTGTCATCGGCCTCTTCCTGTTTCTCTGCCTTATCTCTGAATTGATCACCAAATTGCATTACTGAACTATTTGCTGAGATTAATATAGAGTTTATACTTCATTGTTCCTTCACCGAGTCCCTTCTTCTTTGATGATTGTAATATAGATCGAGCCCATCACTTTTCTCTATCTGAAAGATATCTGAGTTGTTGTTGACTGTGATATAATCCTTAAGTGCCACTTATATGCCCTTCTTTGACTACCACCTTAGCTCTGATACCATGTTGAGAATCTTGTAGGGCTGTAGTCTAATAAAATTCTCTTCATGATAATTACTTGTGATCTTGTTTATGTATATTCTTCTTTAATATTTCATCAATTCAATTATCAAATTACTCAATCAAATGTATAGAGACAGAATTATTTTTCACTTGTAACTGAATTTCTTGACAATTAGTTACCTAATCTATCTTCAGTTCACTTTTTACCTATCTTTAGTATCAACTAACTTATATATCTCTTTGCAGACGCAATTTCAAAGGACCTTGGAACATATTATCAAATGGAAAAAATAAATTGGATGAAATTGAAAAATAGGTATAGTTTGTATATTTGATTATTCATCGTGATATGTCAAAAATGTATAAGTGGTAACTTTTTATATGAATTTTAAATTGGTTATGTGTAGAACACTAAAATAATATAGAGATGGGGTTGAGGAATTATTAAATTTTGTCGAGGAGTAATCAAGGAATAAGATGTCCACAAAATGTCCATGTAATAAATGTGGCATAGTGAAAGTATAAACATTTGATAAAGTACGAGAGCACTTGATTTGTGATGGTATAATCGAACAATATAGCATTTGGTATTTCCATGGAGAGAGCATTCCCAATCATGTATCTTGAATTTTTTTTGAATTGATCTAGTTTCACTCTTATATGTTTTACAATAAAGATATCACTTCTTTTTATATGTGAAAACTTCAATTTTTTTTCTTTGTCTCCTTTAGATTCCATCTATTATTGGCAAGGACAGGCAACATTCTGAAAATGAGCCACATGAAGTTCTCAAGCATATTTCATCTCAAATGGTAAGCCATTTCATATTAGTCAAGGGTCCTATTTGACTAGGTTGACCAAATGCTATTGATTCTAATTTTCATAAAAACCATAAAATTATTAACATAAATTTTGATTTTCTTATTAATAGGGTTATGAACATGTTGTGGAACATGATTATGATAATCAGGGTGATGAGCATGAAACATTGTTTAGGAACAATAGTGAACCTCTAATTGATGATGATGCAACCATTGTCAGTGATCAAATGCTTGAAATAGTGAATGATGTCAATCGATGTCTTAATCAAAACATCAATGAGAGTTGTGATAATGAGGGGTTGGCATCAAAAAATGTACTAAATGAGGTTAATGAATATAATAAGCTTATCAAAGATGCCAAGATACCATTGTACCCAGGTTGTGTTGACTTCACAAAACTGTCAGCCACTGTAGAATTCTACAATATGAAAGTGAAGAGTGGATGGTCTGATACAAGTTTTGACCAAATGTTAAAATTGCAAAAAAAGGTGCTTCCTAAAGATAACAAATTTCTAGATTCTGCATATGCTGCAAAAAATTTGATAAAATCATTGGGGTTAAACTATGATATGATACACGCATGTCCAAATGATTTAATTTTATATCGAGGAAGTTATGAAAGTAAAGATCAATGCCCAACATGTGGAAAATCTCGACGGAAGGTGGATGCTCAATCTCAAAAGGTGCGGAAAGGTGTTCCAGCCAAGGTGTTAAGATATTTTCCCATAGCACCAAGGCTAAAAAGAATGTATAGCTATGATCTTGAACACTATAATTTTATTCAAGTTTTCCCCTACTTGTATTATATTTACCATTTGTCATAGTGTTATTATATGATAATACTTTATATAAGTGATTTTTTTTTTCATTATATCTCTACAGATATGTCACAAAAAATGAGGTGGCATCATGAGAATGCAAGAAATGATGGTCAAATGCGCCACCTTGTTGATAGCCCAGCATGGAAAACTATTGATGACAAATGACCTAGTTTTTCTAGCGAACCTCGCAATGTACGACTTGCAATGGCGGTAGATGGATTTAATCCTTTTGGAGACTTAAGCAGCACATACAGTGTTTGGCCTGTAGTGTTAGTTACATACAACCTTCCACCATGGTTGTGCACAAAAAGGAATTTTTGTATGCTAACATTGTTAATACCTGGTCCCAAGCAACCAGGAAATGAAATTGATGTGTATTTGGAACCCTTGGTAGATGAACTAAAGGAATTATGGGACCAAGGGGTATGGAAATATGATGCTTATAGTAAGACACCATTTAACATGAAGGCAATTCTTATGTGAGTGATCCATGATTTTCCTGCTTATGGGAATATGGCTGGTTGCACAAAAAAAGGCTATAATGCATGTCTCATATGTGGGAGGAACACAGAATCATAGTACCTCAGTTGTAGCAGGAAATGTGTGTACATGGGACATATGAGATTTATTCCTCAACATCGTAAATTTCACTCACAAAAGGCATCGCTTAATGGGAAGGAGGAGGCCCCTCCAATTGTAAAAGTGTCAGATATTTTTAAGGAAACAAAGGGAAAGGAAGAAATATGGGGGAAGATTGAATCAAATAAAAGGAAAAGAAACAGTAAAACAGGTGAAAAAACTGATGTTGTGGTGTGGAAGAAACAATAAATTCTATTCAATCTACCATATTTGAAGGTATGTAGACCCATGATCAACCATGCCTAATTATTGGACACAACTTGCTTAGTTGACCTCATTGTGATTAGATGTCTTGGTTGAATTGACTGTTTATCTTGTTGTCCATATTAAATATTGTTCTGATATTCTTGATGTGCTGGAATGCAGAAACTCCTAATACGCCACAATTTAGATGTAATGCATGTGGAGAAGAATGTGTGTGAAAGCATTTTTGGAACCCTTCTGGATATAAAAGTGAAGTCCAAAGATGGGAAAAAATCACGTGATGACTTGCAAAAAATGGGCTTGAGGAAATCACTATGGCCAGAATTTAAAGGACAAAAAATATTCCTTTCACCTGCACCACATACTCTTTCAAAGAAAGAGAAACATACCCTATTTCATGTTCTTTTCATGTTAAAGGTGCCAGACGGTTACAACTTTAATCCAAAAAATCATATCTCTATGGAAGAGCTTAAGTTCCATGGTATGAAAGCACATGATTGCCATGTTCTAATGCAAAAAATCCTCCCAGTGGCTTTGCATCGTGTTACCAATTGTTGTTCGAAAGACGCTTTGCAAGCTTTGTTACTTTTATAGGAAAATATGTGCAAAATCAGTTTCAGTAGAGAGTCTTGATAAGCTGGAAAATGATATTGTGGAGACATTGTGCTTTCTTGAAAAGTACTTCACTCCTTCATTCTTTGATATAATGTTGCATTTGAATGTACATTTGGTACGTGAGCTTCGATATTGTGGCCCAGTTGCATATAGATGGATGTACCCCTTTGAGAGGTACGTGAAACTTTACTTTTTATCAAGCACAAAAAATATTTTTTTTGAAAGATTTTGACATGACTTAATTTTTTTGTTTGTTAATTTTGTAGGAACATGAAAGTATATAAGACTTATGTTAAGAACAAAAATAGGCCTGAAGGATGCATTGCTGAAAGCTATACTGTGGAGGAATTAATAAAGTTTTGTGGAGGATACTTGAAAGGTATGGAAGCTATTGGATCCACACATAGTCGAAATGAAGTGTGGGATGAGGAAGTTGAAG
This sequence comes from Pinus albicaulis, assembly GCA_034641835.2. NCBI lineage: Eukaryota > Viridiplantae > Streptophyta > Pinopsida > Pinales > Pinaceae > Pinus > Pinus albicaulis. The sequence goes on along the minus strand of CM076580.1, from coordinate 772,704,389 downwards.
AAGTTATCCTTGATGGAAAGCCATTATCTACTCCAATTCCTTCAGAATTGGATGGAATTAGTTGGGAACAAGCCCATAGGTGGGTTCTATTTCACACAAACGAAGTTGATCCATGGATAGAGTAAGTTACATATTTGGCTTGTAATTTTGTTTGTTTGTTTGTTTAAGGTTGTTTAAGGTTTAACATATTTGACCTTTAATTTTTTTTTATTCATATTTAATCAAAACACATTAACCACCATATCTATTGTCCATAATTTTTGAATTAGTATGCACAAAATGGAGATTGCCAACTCAACTACCCTAATGAAAAAAGATGAAGCTCTATTGCAGAAACTCCACACCCATAAATTTACTAGCTGGTTAAAACAACATGTAAGTATAGTATTTATATTAAAAGTGTACTTAAAAATCATTATATGGGAATATTATCATGCAGGAAATTAAATATTTTTTTTAGAGGTTGAATGTATGAATTCTAACTACATTTAAAAATCTAAAACTATACAGGTGGAGGGAGATGGAAATGTGTCTGATACACTTAAATGGCTAGCGCATGGTCCCAGGAAATTCGTGAATAAGTACAAGGGATACCTAACCAATGGTTATAGATTCCATACAGAAAGCATGGAGAATGAGAGAACCCAAAATAGTGGCGTGTGTATGGAAGCTCAAACAATGATGAGGTCAAGTTCCAAAGATGCAAACCCTATACTTCAAACCACAACATTTTATAGAGTGGTAGAAGAAATAATTACATTGGACTATTTTTGTATGGAGTACACATTGTTCAAATGTAATTGGATTGATGTATACAATAAGAGAGGGATCAAAATTGATGATTTGGGTTTTACAATGGTGAATATGAAGAAATTCTTAAGCCAAAATCATTGGCAAGATGATCCATTTATTCTAGCATCGCAAGCTAAACAAGTATTCTATGTACAAGATCCAGTTGAGACTAACTGGTATGTAGTGTTAACATGTCCTCCAAAAGGATTGAGAAATAATGCATCATATGAACTCGAGTATGCAGATTTGTCACATGTTGTGGAAATTCAAGAAACAAAATGTGTAAGTGAAGAAGATATAGCTGATGTCGATGTCAACGTTGACGTGAACGTGGATTATGTCCGTTCAGATTGTGAAGGAATATGGTTGAACCTTAAGAAATAAAATATATTGATTTTTCTATTTTGTTTCGAGAACTCCAAAATTGATATTTGGTTATGAAGAGAGATTCCTTTGTTTCTTATCTATAAAATGTTTTAGGCCCATTTAGTAGATATATTTTTAGTCCCTGCCAAAGACAGTGACTATTTTTTTCGGATTGCACCATTAATCTTGTCCATACAAAAAATTGAACACATAAAAATTTGATATGTGCGAAGTTTCTGCAATTTTTATATTTTTTAAGATTGAAATTAGAATTTTCTATATTATTATTGGATCATAGCCCTAGAAATTACTCATTTAAAAGAACCCAGAAAATACAAATTTCTTGGGAACATGCCATTTTTTAGCCTTCTTCTGTGACTGTTGGTTTTAAAACGAACTATTCAGCTGTGGGTTGCAAAACAAACTATGGAGATATAGGAGTGCAATTATTGGGAGGGAAAAAAAGGAGCATAAAGAATCTGAGCATATTACTAGACGGTCAATTGGAGGATTCCTTAGCTTAAGCACAATTAAGCTAATCATTCTGCATTTTCCTTCATGCAAGTCAGAAAAAACTAGGATGAACATTTACAAAAATGTAAGTGCCATTCTCACATCTCAGTTTCTTTGCCAACAGTGTTGTAGGATAATATCTACCTTTAATATTAATATTTCTTGTTTTATTTCCTAAAGTTTCTAGCTTTAAGAGACTGTATAAGCTAATAATTCTGCGTTTTCCTCCTAGTCCTTGAGATAATACTAACTGGTATTCCATCTCCATTATTGGTGTTTACTGGTGCTTTAAAATATTACATTGACATTCTGATATAATGGGGATTTACAATTGTAATTCAGATCTTCTTGTGCTTCTTTATGTATTGTCCATCTATGCAGTGATTGTTTTTCTCCAACTGATAAATTTCTTCTTCCAACAGTTAAAAAAAAAAGTGACTCTAAACTTGCCATTCAAGTATAATTGTTTATTTCCTTGGAAACTATGTAGGTGCTTGATAAGGATGGTGACTTTATTTAAAAAGGTAACCTGGAAAGTGGTGCAAGCTGGTCAGTGGAATTGGGTTGTCAAACTATGGGGTGCCCTATCATAGTGGAGAATATGAGTCAGCCTCAAGAATCGCTTATAGAGGTCAGTTAAATTGTTAGATTAACATGGTTTTTATATGCACTCAATAATTCAATTTTATTATTTTGAGACATGGTGTAAATTTGTCATGCTATCTTCTGTTGGTTTTCACCAATTTTGTAGATGCTTTGTGAGGAGCGGGGGCTCTTCCTTGAAATGGATGACATCATTTTAGGCTTGGGGTTTATGATTTTAAAGGGAGTCATGGAAGCTCACAGTGACAAGATCTGGGATCGCTTTGTTGTTGAGGTAATTCCATGGTTGCAAAGACCTTTCATTCCATGTAAGGCTTCCTCTTTTGTTTGTGTTTGGTTGCTTGAACAGACCATAGACTTCAAGAATTGGCATTGTGATTTATAATGAGAACAGGGTATGCAATTTATTTGAAGGCTGCGTGTGTTTCTAGAGACCAAACAAATTGCATGGTTGATGCTTAATAACTATCACTTGGAGATTGTTCTTGGGAATTTGATTGTGTAGGGTTGTAGACCATAATATATTCTAGCTATAAACCTCTATATTACACGATATGTGCTCTATGTTCTGGCATATAAAATTTTGAAGGCACCATAGCCTAATTTGTCATGTTGTGAAATTTGGCAGTTTCACAATATTTTTGCACAGTAGTGGCTTCCTGGATTGGAAGTGAAACTATAACGATGTAAAAATATCAATAATGTTCTAATAACTGCACAAAAATTTGAAAATCACAATTTTGATCTTTAGTGAGCCCTGGACATGCATGCTATTAAAGACTACTTGCACTTAGCAAGAGACAGGTAAATCAGTGAAACTGTTTTGGTAGACTTAGTACTCTCACTTGAATTTGTACATTAGAATTATGGAACTGTAGGAAGATGCACAGGGAGAAGTACTGTAGCACTGTATTTTATGACTTTTCCATATGTACATCTACAGGAGGTTGTGTGAAATCAGGTCAGGCTGTAAGTTGTAACACAAATTTGAACTTGAGAAATGAAAATTTTCCACTTAGCATGCAATTTTGACACCTTGGGGTGCATTCTAAGTATGGAATATGATGTTCCATGGCATATAGGATAGCCCCTTTTCCTTATCATCCATCAGGTTTTCTATTTATGTACATGGCATGCAATTTTTAATGCAAGTGGACATTTTGGCACTATGAAAATAATAGTTGGTTCTTGCACTGTCAACTTGATAGGAAAGAATTCAGATTCTTTCAAACTCAATGTAAGCAGCTATTCTGAGATCCTGGAATGTACTATTTCACTGTGTATACATATTAGTGTTTTGACCTTATTTTGTGCTTCGATTGTAAATAATTCACTGTACATGTCTCTGACTTCTGTTGACCATTTCTCCGTGACCCTATGTGATACCATCAAACTGAAATGGCATACTTCTCATCAAGTTGTGATGGCACCGAACCAGTGAGACCTTTCTCACTGTGTTAGCACGAAACTGTGATAAATTTTTCACTGTGGTAGTTCCAAATTGTAGTGTCATAATTATCATGTGATTGATTATACCGAGACTGTTGTTGACCTGTGATTATAACACTGAAGATCTTCACTGTAATACGGATTATACTGATATCTTTTTGTCACACCGGCCTTAACTGTAAATACACCTTTATAACTCATTCTCCTCACTGCTGTGGTATCGAAATAACCTTATAAGAGTAGTACTGAATTTAGGCAGAGGTAATTTCAACATTGTGATGTCATTGAGACTGAGATGTTACCGAGATCCTTCTTTTCATCGTGACAGAGATTAACCTTTCTTGTGAACTTGCACCTAGCTTAATTATTGGACTGTCTTACTATGATTTGAGCCCTTTTGACATAGGTCTTTTTAGAATGTTTCGAGTCCTTTCAAACTGCCTTTGATCATAACCATAGCTTTGAAACCATGTTGAGAATTTGTAGAGCTTGTGTTTAATACAAAATTCTCTTCTTAATAACTACTTGTGAGCTTGCTTATGTGTTCTTCCTTAACTTATTTACTCCATCGTCAAGTTAGTTATCAAAGTACTTAGTCAAAATGTTGAAACATAATTATTTACACTCGTAACTGAATATCTTATAATGTAGTTAGGAAGGCAAATCTCTGATTTACCTTCCTCACTTACAACTCCTTTAAGATCAACATGTATTATTACAATACTGTCTTGACATTGGCAAACTCCTTCAATAGATATATCTACACTATATACTTTTGCATCTATCCGCATTCCAGCTCCTGTAGCTTCCGCAAACTATATTCCTGTACCTTTCAATTTACATCAGACTTCCATTTTAGATCCGCATTTGGTTACCCTTCTTTCCATGCTGTTTGTGACGCAATCACACAAAACTGGAAGTCGCCAAGGAGAGTTTGTTCACTGAGACGTGGCTCTGTCTCATTCCCCTTTTGTTACCCCACGTGGCTCTGCTATTTTTCCTTTGTGCTATTATTTGTCAATTTCACAGAAATTGACGAATAAACACTTTCACAACAAATTTCCAATTTTATCTTCTGGATTATACATGTATATATATATATATATATCTGAACCCTATAATCAATGGTTATGCCTTCGGCCTTATATAACTGTTCCCGGACTTTTTATGACTATCTCCACCTTTTGTACTTTATAATAAACCTTTGATATTTGATTTATAACCCGAATAAATAGTTCACCAATTATAAACAACTGGCTTTGGAATAACACGTAGATACGGCCCCACCTATATCCTGTGGACCAATCAACGTGGGCGTTGTACCTGGCTAAATATCGTGCATCTCTGTCGAACTAGGACCGTCCGATGACCTCCTCTCGAATCAACGAATCGAACTCATTCCGCTCAGTGACTTCGATCCTGTCGTTAACGCGCGAAATATACGAAAAGGGTGGTTTCGTCGGACGTCAAATCTACTACGTGTCGATTCCTATATAGAATCGCTCCACACTCCGGTAATACCGCCTCCGTGCCAAAGGTGGTGCGGAACGGGGAAACCCGCCTTTTCAAATCCGTCCCGGTTTTCCTGCTACAGTAATAAACCACGGTTCCGTCGGGGTTCGGGCTCCGTTGTATCGATTAACTCTGGGTTTCAATACAGTCTATTCGATAGAATTTGATGCAACTATGCAACAAAACAGGGTTATTCCTTTATACGGGAAAAGTCACCAATATTAACCATGATTTTCTATACAGAGCACGCCACGAGGGTTCCTTTTAAATGCGCAGGGATTATTCAAATGGATTTGGAAATCAATCAACAGAGATAGGGGAAATCATGCAGGAGTTTATCACTTCTCAATGAGACTATCTTTTCACACTTAAGAAATTGGCCCGATACTAAGATAATGCACAAAACTATTTAATTGGAAGCAATTTTAAATACACAGAGTTACTGCAGAATTCCTCTATTCTTTCTCTTCTCGTCTATCCCCCTCATACATTCAAGGTTTTACAATTATATACATAGATTGATGACTCTTCGGTTCCTCTGAGAGGACCGTTCTAGAAACCAATAGTCTAACCATAATAATACAATTAACTGAAATATGATAGCTAGTAAACTAAGCTATTCGACTTCTTATGACTCTAACTGATCTAATAACATAATCAGCTAAGGTAGTGACACCTAGCTGTGACAACTCGACGGTTAAAATCCTTCTAGCCACAACATGTGGACAAAACCTCCTACATTGTTGGCTAGTGTCTAATGCCCCTGCATCAGTTTTCTTCAGACTTTGCCTTGATATATCTGCACTGACTCAAACCCAAAATCCGCAAATCTGTTCTTCTCTTTTAATGTTGTATACTTTACCGTAATACTTGCTCCTTTTTCCACGTTGTATTAACCTCAGTGTAATCCGAAAAACTTGTTCCTTTTGCACGTTATATAACCTCAGTATCATCCGCAGATATGTTCTCTTAACCGCAGCATATGTAGGGTATATATAGTAGTTCTAGCCAAGTAATTAATTCAACCTTATAGCCATTAAGTAGGCTGACTTTAACACTTGTTTGCAGGCCGACTTCATAGGCATATCTTCAACGTTTGTAAGCCATTCTTCTGCAACATCCTGGAGGGTATTATTCACGCCTTTTACATGACTCTTAATTACACTAATGTACCTAATAGACATCAAGAAGAAGTTTATAGACCTATACTAAGAATCTTGCTCATGAAAACCATGAAGCAAGTAAACCAAAAATTCATTTTGTTATTATTGACTTCATCTTTACATAAGTACATAACTAGTAATTGCTCCTTAAAAGGAGAAAAAGGACACCGAAGGAATTAAACCACTACTTAATACTTTGGAAAATATCACCAGCGAACAAACTCAGTGTTACACCAGCCTCTGCAAGCATTGGTTGCTGGGTCTATTCAGGTTTAAGATATTCTAAAAAGTCTAATAAGGGCAATCCGAAAGGAAAATGTTCATTGCATGATGGCATTCTGGAAATTTGATAATGAGATCCACTTGATCTTTAAGACAAATTGAAATTGTTAGGGGGATAGAAGGAAAACAACGGAGATAATAAAGGAAAATTAATGACGTACATAATTCTCACATCAAGCTCTCCTTCTTTTGACTAGGACAGAATGAAATGGAATCACTTTTCAAAACTGGAATGCTAAAATGCAGCTAATTGGGCCCTTTCCATGGTCAACCTTTGCCCCACAAAAATGCTCTGTTTAAAATGTTTTACTTAGAAACATTTAAAAATTTTTGTTTTCGGCCAGGAACTGTCCGTTGTTACCATGGATTAAGATTGTTGGGAAGTTAAATTTATTTATTGTTGGCACTACTGTATGCTATTACTGTAATTTCAAATTAAGGACTGGCACTACTGTATGTTATTACTGTAATTTAAAATTAAGGACAAGAACATAACATCGTCATTATTTTCAATGATTAAAGTTAAAATCCCTTTTCGTTCCCAATAATATCTTTCTTTAAGCACGGTCAGATAAAGTTCAATCCTCATGGGAAAATTAATCTCAGGCTTGAATGTTTATTCAGATAGTGTCATTTTAAATTGTTTGGTGTTTTTATGACATATCTAAGAAAGCTCCACATGACAATTGACACGAAAAATAAAATGGCTCCAACAATAACAACATATTTTATGCCAAGATTAACCAGTAAATTCACTAGCAACCCCACAAACACCACTCCAAAGAAATTGGCCGAAACAACCTCCCAAACATGCATATCCAGTATTGTGGCTGCAATGGCTTCTAGACCATGCGCCAGTCCCTGGGAAGGGAATGGAAACAAACAACATCAACCCAAGCCATTGGAAATCCTCTATAGGACCTGCTTTCTTCCTTGTTATTTCAATCAACCTATCCAGAAACCTGGAAGCAACTGAACTCCTCTTTCCCGCATAATTCACAAGCTATTTCAAATAGAGTAAAATAAATGGTACAGGTACCATGTTTCTGCAAGGCAATGCAACTTAATGTTACACAATTGGGTAAACAAGTTTTTCTTGAAGATTCACCCTGAGCTTGGTTTGATCGTATCATGTTCATATTGAAAAGGAAAATAACCAACAATTAATCCGGAAAGCATAGTATCGTTAAACAATTAATGTAACTTTTTTCTCCATGACCTGGTATGGGCAGGTCAGAGAACTCAACTTTAGTAATTACAGAGACAATACCAACAATTAGACAAGAAAGCATAGTATCTTAAGACAACTAATATAACCCTTTGCTCGATGACCTAGTATGGGCAGGTAAGAGACTTTAACTTTAGTTATTACAGTCCACTGGTTAGGACAAAGTAGGGATGTATAATTCATACTAAATAAGTCGATAAAGAGATTAGAGAAAATATCAAAGAAAGGCATCTAAAACCCAAAACATTATCATGAAAATGTGCACTACGAAAGCTGAGAAATTACCCCACAACAACCAATATGGAGACCTTCAAGGGTTCTAACTGCATCCACTAACCTACATGAATCACCCCTCTGAGCTCCAGAATTGGAAGCATGGGCAACACAAAGACTATGAGTTCTTCAGGCCACCCAGTTCTCCTCATAAAACTCACAATCTTCAAGCCAATCTGTGAAGCCTTGATGGACTCTTGACTCGCAAATGCACTACTACAAAACAACATAGCCGAAATCACCAAATAAGCTGAGAATAATGCACATGTCTTTATAATACTCCATTGCAATATTGGTGGGATGGTCTGAAAGCCCTGCTCTAAGCTGGAAAGGCCTAGGCTCTCCAAGTCTTTATTCATAGCCCTCCGGACTGTCATCCAAACCTAAGCTATAAAGAAGATCAAACTGTATTTTAAGCTTACATAATATTTTTCTGGTTAAAATCTGGTGAACCCAATTCATTAAATGCATAGGAAATGAAGGAGCTACCTTGTTAGCGGGCCTTGTGAGATGCATATTCGGGGTCCATGGGCCCGAGCCTCTGTTAAGTCCAATATTGTGGAAAGTTTGGGGCCGAGAAGTTATTTGAAGAGATCTCGAGTACACATTTGTTGTTGTACGGGAAGAACAAGGTGTGATTGCTGCAAACGCTATCGCCATTGCTATAGCAGGCACGAATATTCAAAATGTTTAGCCCTTTCACCCCTCTGCTCCCTGCTTGCGGCCACTGCTCTGGCAAAAATATTTTGGTTACGCTTCTGCCCTGAGAATGCCAAATTGTTGCAAGAACTTCCCTTGCGACTTGAACAGGAGACCTGAGAAAGGGATATTGAGTAGTAGGATACAGGAAAACACTAGACAGCTCACAAAGGCGTTCGACATATGTGGGAGCTCCCAAAGGAAATGGTCGACGATGCTTGAAATCACAAATGTTCCATCGAGAATCAATAGTAAAACACTCTACGGATGTAGGCTTCCCAAAGCATCGCCAGAATAAGCTCGCCATAGCCCCAATTCCCACCACATGCAGGGGGCGTCCCTCTGATTTCTGATTTGTGCAGGACTCGATCCGAAGGGAAACAAACAAAGGAGGAAGTGTGTGAAGGAGGCCAACAAAGGATCCCGCCATGCGGGAGGTATGGTGAATGGACGTATGGAAGAAAGGTACAGGTTCTAGAGAGGACGACGTGAAAACTAAAAGCACAGGTATGGTCGTGGATGTTGTGTCAGTAGAGAATTGCACAGATTGATAGTACCACAGTACCGTGGGCTTAAAACAATTTTGGCTGCGCGCACTCACCCCAGCCTCATTCGTCACTTTACTGTCGCGTAGGACATGGTCTTGTATGCGGTTCTCAAAGAGTCCGCCAAGTGTCAAATTTTGACAGGATAGAAGGGCGAATCTGGAGCAGAGGTGGAGCACAGGGATTGGCTGGGATGAACAGTTTTTCCCAATCAATCCCATAAAATAACACCTTCGGTGTAATTACATAGTCATAATGAAGACCTACCTAGTTACACTCTTCAACACTTATGAGTGAAAGTTGTAATTGAATATGCGTGGAGTTACAAAGGATTTTATGGTGAGAGGGACATAATTTTTAGCCTTTCGGGTTACTTTGAAAATGTTTACACCACATTTAGGCCTTGTGGGTGCTTCATGAGATGTGGGGTGCATAGTGAATGGTTGGCCCATGCTCTTCCATGATGGACTTGGACATTGTAGGTGGTTTACCATTTGCTGCTAGACCTTGTTTGGATGTTTGAAAGACATTCTTCCTCGAAGTGTTGGATTAATATGGAGCTTGGTGACTTCATGTTGTTGATGCATGAAGGGAGTTTTTGTGCTTGGAGTAGAGTTGGGTATTTCACCATGACAAAAACATCTCGAAATCAGCATGAGCACACAAAATCCCTTGACATGTGAACTCTTGGGTTGAGGGAGTGGATATGTAGGTGTGGGAGTCCTTAAGGTGACACATTACCTTGGATATGCATTGTCCTTAAGGAGACACATGACCCGGGAGATGCATTTTAGCTTAGGAGATGCATTTTAGATGGTTTGATACTCTCTTACAACCTTTATCAAGTTACATGCACCCTCATTAGAAAAAACAGGAGAATTTTTCTTGCCGTGACTATATTTCTTTGTCATTGTTGACTTAAGAAAGTCTTTTAGCTAAGAAACTAGTTTCAAGGTTATGGCATAACTTGTCATAAAAATTGAACAGAAGCTATATCCAAAATGTTAACTTGTAAACTACTTAGCTAGTTTTAGGCTTTCCATTTAAAATCTACTTCAGTTTGAACTTTGAACGAGTTGTTCCATAGACTTGAATATTAATATGTTTTGGTGTAAGGATTAAAAATTAGCCTGTAAGGCCTCTCATTTATTCATTTATTTTATTTGAATATAAAATTTACTATTAAATTAGAACCACTCGGCACAAATACGTCATAGATCAAGATCATACTTTGTAGAGTGTCGTAGAATAAAAATAGGAGCAAGGACACTAAATTCTTTCAGTTTTCCTAGTTCTTATTCCTTTGGTGTATCTTTGCACCTTTAGGGGCAATTTCTAGTTTAAAGTCTAATTCTTTAAAGGGTGCTAGCTCAATGGAAGAACACCTACTTTACAAGCAGGAGGTTGGTGGTTCGATTCCATCATGCCCTGATATTCATATATAGGGAATGACGAAGATTAGTTTTTGGTGACGGATGCTCTTTTGACCATCACCAATGAGCTTATGGTGACATTTTTCGACCCTCACCAAAATATGAAATGGTGACGATCAACGAACGCCACCATATATACGCATCAATAGTGATGACCATTAAAGGTCCGTCACCATAAATCGTTGTTGTTGATATGAAATGGTGAGGGTCACTGTTTGTCATTATAGTCATTATTTGTGATGGACCTTGATGTCACCAATGAGTTTATGGTGACGGTTAATGAACTTCGCCATATATATGCACCAATAGTGACGACCATGAAAGATCCATCACAAAAAATCGTTGTTGTTAATATGAAATGGTGACAGTCACTATCTGTCATTATAATCAATATTCGTGACGAACCTTGAATTCCACCACAACACATACTTTTGGCGATGCCACCTTTGGTGACGTTCAGTTTTTTGGTGGCGGAGGCTATTTTCCGTCACCATTTCTCATATGAAATGGTGACAGTCACTATCCGTCACTATAAATCATTATTGGTGACGGACCTTGAATGTCACCACAACACCTATACTTTCGGCGACGCCACCTTTGGTGACGTTCAATTTTTTGGTGACGGAGGCTATTGTTCATCACCATTGCTCATATGAAATGGTGACAGTCACTATCCATCACTATAAATCATTATTGGTGACGGACCTTGAATGTCACCACAACACCTATACTTTCGGCGACGCCACCTTTGGTGATGTTCAATTTTTTGGTGACGGAGGCTATTGTCCGTCACCATTGCTCATATGAAATGGTGAAGGTCACTATCCGCCACTATAAATCATTATTGGTGATGGACCTTGAATGTCACCACAACACCTATACTTTTGGCGACACCACCTTTGGTGATGTTCAGTGTTTGGTGACGAAGGCTCTTTTGACCCTCACCAATGAGCTTATGGTGACCATTTTCGCCCCTCACCAATGTGATTTTTTCTTGTAGTGTCTATTATGGAAGATGTTATAATGGTTGTAAATGAGTGTAAATATTTAAATGATTTATGCGTATATTCTTAAAATGAAACATTAAATCAAACTAGCATAGATTTATTTTGACTTAGGATTTATCAAGTGTCTCAAGAGATTTGACCTCTCTTTGTGTTTGGTAGATCCAAAGTTAGGATGGATCTAGGCTAATTTAATTTCACATTTTAAATAGTCTATATTTCACATGGATACCATGAGTGAATACTATGGGTCATTTTTACTTTTATTTTATTCTTATCTGGTTATTTTTATTGTTATATAACAGAGTTAAAATGTTTACATCACATTACATTAATATTTTTATTTATTTTTATTTTTATGTCAAAATGTTAATTTGACATTGTTACAACATCTCTATTGTATTAGGCTAGAGAGTTCCCCGCCCTGCAAAAATAATAACCTGTATGATCCATGATATGAGAACCTGTACTATTGACTCATGGTATTCATGTTGAATATAACTTATTTAAAAGGGCAAATTAAAATAGTGTAGATCCATTTTATTGTTTACAAAATGTTATAGTGACATTGCAAATGACAATAAACATTTAAATGTTTATTCAATAAATAATAAAAAGATGCAATATCTGTAAAGTAAAACATTAAATTAAATAAGAAGAAAAAAACAAATGACTTAATTAAAAAATAATAAAAAGTAAAAATAAAAAATCGATTCAATTCAATTTGTTGTATGATAATTTTGTTTTATTAATAAAATTGCATACAAATTTTCTATCTTAATAGATATAACACATTAAAATAAATTTAAATAATAGTAACTCATATTTGTAACCATGATATTTCCAAACATATAATTAATAATTATATAAAAAAATAATAAACATACAATTGAAAATTAAAACATTTCTAAATATAAAAATGTGGAATACATGTATAAAATAAATAGTCGTGATAAATTAAAATCTATTTCACAATATAAATTAAAATAATGATTCATATTCATAATTATGATATTTCATAATTTTATATTTAAATTTAATTAATGATTACATGGAAATTCAATATTACAATAATTTCTTTCAAAGTTATCTATATATTTATAAATAAATGACCAACCCAAATCAATCTTAACTAAGGATTTAATATTTATCAAGGGACGAGAAGGATTAAATCTCTTGACATGCAAATCTCTTTTTGAGTGCAAAATTTGCACCTTCAGAAAATTGATCCCTCTTTGTGCCATATACCCTATTACATAGTGAAAAAAAAAAACTTTCATGAAACATATAATTAAAGTCAAACAAATAATTTTTTTATATTCCACTTCGGAAAGAAGATGGATAGATGTACATATAATTTTACAATTTAATTTTTAAATGGCTAAGGTTCACTATGGAGACCTATACTCAAAACGCAAGGTGAGTTTACACTCGAGGGGTAGAATTGATTTAATGAGGCATGTGTCTACCATAATGTTTCTCTATGAACATTCTCGATCCACCCAGAGGGTTGTCCACTTGTCGTTACTTGCCTCAAGATCCTGAATCCAATCAATGGCTATCCTTGCTCTGCTCAAAATCAACGACAAGCATCTTTCAAAGGGTTTAGAGGTAACTAATTCCTTCCCCAAATCGTAATATCGGAGTTCATTTTCCTGCATGTGAGTAGGGTTTCCGCTTTGTAACTCCAACAAAGTTTTCTTTTGATCTGAGCTCAATTTTTTTTACCACAATGCGCCCATTAAGGAGATGACAGGTTGACACACTGCAAGGTGTTTCCAGGCAATTGTTTTGGGGTAGGGTTGTTACATTTTTATTATGATTGCATTGCTCATATAGTGAAGTAACCCTGACTATTCTTCCCTTCTCGCAGGTGGATGAGATTCTTCTCCTGTCTTCTCAACTTCAAGTTGCCATGGCCCGCGAAATTTTCAGGAAGAGTGAGTGATTGGTTTTGAACCCTTGCAAAGGCTAATTTGTTTCTCGTTATATCAAATGAGTATTGTTCTCATTGCATTATTATTCCAGATTTTATCCCCGACGAAAGTTTCTTCCTTGGTTACAGGTGCACTTCACCCTCCTCATCCTACTTAGGGTTAATGTAATTAATTTTTTCGATTTTCTTTTTACCTTGTTTAATATTTGGTTCTTCTATTGTTGTATAGGTAAATTTTTTTACCTTTTTCCTTTTGGACTGACATTCACCTTTATTGGTTGGACTCAAGTGTTGAATCATGACAGATCTTTGTTGTAGTTTAGGTGCAAAACCCTTTCTCGTTGTATGAGGTCTTTTTGTGCTGAAGAGGTAAAAAACCTCATTACCCGAGTTATAGATTTTGCTATTTTGTTTTCTGGAACCCTTCAGGGTTAGTATTCGCTCTAAATTGTCAATATGTAAATTAATATTCTAGAGTGTGAAACTCTAGTGGATTTTGCATATAAATTGTTATTTTAGTTGTTGAACGCCTCCGATGGAAGGGATATAATGGATTTGGTACTATTGATTCTAACTATTTGAGCACTTGTATAAAGTATTTATGATTTCCTCATTTTTTTTTTGGTAAATGAGGCTAATATATATGTTACACGTTATTTTGTCACCATGACATTTGACTGTCCGTATAAGTCTATCACTACCTATATTGTGCTCCCTTAGAAGTCAAAAACCCTAATGTTCCTAAACCAAGTCTTGGAATTGGAGAAAAACCCATTAAAACCCTAAAAATTCTACCTCTACACTTTTTCTAGCCTTTTTCTGCGAGTTCGCAGATATTTGTTCTATAGCCTATGATAGCTCCCGCACGTTCTACTTATAAAACCTGCGGACCCCTGTAAAATGTCAAATAAAGGAAAAAGTAAGTTATAGAAGCCCAGCTGGTCAAATATTCTCCCAACTGGAAGCTTCTAGAGGCGCGATCAGTTCGAGCTTTATCCCTCCACTCATCGCTACAAGAAAAAAGAACATTGGTGAGGGGCAAAAATGGTCACCATGTCATTGGTGAGGTCAAAAGAGCCTTCGTCAACAAACTCGAACGTCACCAGTGCGGCGTCGCCAAAATTATAGGTGTTGTAGGACATTCAAGGTCCGTCACCAATAATGATTTATAGTGACGGATAGTGACCGTCACCATTTCATATGAGCAATGGTGACGGACAATAGCCTCCGTCATCAAAAAATTGAACGTCACTCAAGGTGGCGTTGCCGAAAGTATAGGTGTTGTGGTGACATTCAAGGTCCCACCAATAATGACGAGGACAAGATAGACCGTCACCATTTTATATGAGCAATGGTGACGGACAACAGCCTCCGTCAATAAACCGAACGTCACTCAAAGGTGGCGTCGCCGAAAGTATGTGGTTATGGCATTCGTGGTTCGTCACGAATATTAATTATGTCGACGATAGTGACCGTCACCATTTCATATGAGCAACAACGATTTTTCAGGATAACCTTTCATGGCCGTCACTATTGGTGCATATATATGGCGACGTTCGCTGACCGTCACCATAAACGCATTGGTGACATCAAGGTCCGTCACGAATAAATGACTATAATGACAAACAAAGTGACCCTCACCATTTCATATAAACAACAACAATTTATGGTGACGGACCTTTAATGGTCGTCACTATTGATGCGTATATATGGTGGCGGCTTCGTTGACCGTCACCATTTCATATTTTGGTGAGGGTCGAAAAATGTCACTATAAAGTCACGGTGATGGCCGGTGAGCATCCGTCACCAAAAATCGATCTTCGTCATTCCCTATATATGAATATCGTGGCACGATGGAATCAACCACCAACCTCCTCGTTTTGTAAAGCAAAAGCTCTTCCATTGAGCTAGTACCGCAAAGAATTAGACGAAACGCAATTGCCCCTAAGGGTGCAAAGATACACCAAAGGAATAAGAACCAAGAAACTCAAAGAACTCGTTGTCCCTGCTCCTATTTTATTCTACGACACTCTACAAAGTATGATCTTCGATCTATGACGTATTTGTGCCGAGTGGTTCTAATTTAATAGTAAATGTTATATTAGATAAAATAAATGAATAACCGAGAGGCCTTACGGCTAATTTTTTTAATTCTTTACACCAAAATCTCTTAATATTCAAGTTCTTATGGAACAACTCATTCAAAGTTCATCCAAGTAGATTTTAAAATGGAAAGCCAAAACCACGAATTAGTTTACAAGTTAACATTTTGGATATAAATTCTATCTAATTTATATGACAAGTTATGCTACAACTTTAGCGTCCAGTTTAGCTAAAAGACTTTCTTAAGTCAACAATGACAAAGAAACATAGTCATGGAAAGCAAAATTCCTCTCTCTCTCTCTCTTTGTTTTTTCTAATGAGGGTATGGATAAAGGTTGTAAGGAGAGTATCAAACCATAAATGGGGCCAATTAAAACATGGAAATGACAAAGTCTTGTTAAGCAAGAAAGGTTTAGCAAATACAAAGGAAAGCATCGAGCTAAATGATATAATAAACTAAAAGGTAAAAAAATGAAATTGCCATCATATACATCGCATCGCCGTATGAATTTGCATCAATGTATCGAATTAATATGACTTCAAATTTTGAAATTTTCCCGCAAGATAACATTTATCATTAAAAAAAATCTGATCAAAACATCAACATATAATCTCACAACTTTCTGATTTATATTGCAATATCCATCTCGCATCGATAGATCCGTAATCTTAAATATTCTTATAATCAGCAATTGCACCAAGAGGAAGAAAGGAACGCCTAACACTTTATAAGAGAAGTGGGGAGATTGTATAAAGAAATAATCAAGCAAAATATACTAAAAATGAAATACAACCTATGTGAGGCTAATTTAAATTCAATTTTTGTGAATTTTCTGGGCAGAAAAGAAAGTTTGTAAATCGGTGTCCTATACAGGACTCACAAAAATTGTTATAGAGAAAAACTTGGAAGGGAAATTGAGGTTTGATGATTGATGATGTCGACAAGCACATATTCTACTTGGTAAAAGTGGCCACCGCAAGGATTATTGGGGTTCGTGCTTCTATAAAAGGTGATAATACTTTTGAGCTTGAAATAACTTTGCCAATATATCTTTCACTAAATGGGTGCAACATATAAATCAAGCAATTTGAGACCTTAATGTATGGTCGAAGCAACAACTCCATAATCTATGCAAATGCTTCTAAACCGTATTTAAAAAGAGGAAATTAATTTGATCCTCAAGGAAATTTGTTTGGACCAAAATAATGGTGAGTTGATGTGCTACCAAACAGTCATGACATTCACTATTATGGTATTTCTAAAGGGCTCAAAGAGTCGTCGACCAGATGGCTATATATTTTGGGAGATGGGTTTGAAAATACAGGTAAGAAGAATCAACAATGCCTCATAAATAATGGGTGAATTTGAGAAAAAACACCAAAGATCTCAATTTTGTTGAATGCCTCTCGAGCAATGTGGTTTATTGTTTGCCGATGACCTCCTCGCTCATGGATTGCGGTGCCCGACAAAATAGAATATTCTTATGATTGGTCTCTCGTTTCCGAAGTGAATAACTTAAAACAATGTATACTCATAACCTAAAGACAAAATACAAGTATTCATACGAATTAAATATGGAAAAACAATACAGTGGAAACGATGATTTTGGATTTCAAATCAAGGAGAAGTATAAGGGCGTAGATGAAGTGCTTTGAAATTTCAAAGGGGCGTAAGAGAGCGTAAAAAAGGATGGGATGTAGCAAGTTTTTGGAGTCTCTGGATAGAAGAGAAGGGAAAAGAGGCAAACTTCAAGTTCAAAGCACAGTAATGACCCATGGAAGGAGAGATTTTGATTCTCTTGTTCAATCTCAAAGAAAGAAGTAAAGCAATGCCTTGGTTCAGTCAACATTCAATGGTTTGATTCTATGGATGTAGGTGATGGCATTAGCCAAGAGAAGCACTTCCATTGTGTTTTCATGAATATATCCTTTCTTCATGAATGCAAGGATTATCTAATTATGTTCAAATAAAAGAGATGGAGAACAAAGGTGCAAGAGGCTTTATAATGTTTTGATATGCAAAGAATAGAATATTCAAAATAGTACATCATGAGGAGGAGAGCTTAAATGGTGTAAATATATGACAATCACAATTTGAGACCTTTAAATGGGCGGCAAATACATATAAATCAAGCATCTTGAGACCTTTAAATGTAGGTCGAAGAAAACTCCGTAACTAAAAGGGAAATGCTTCTAAACTCTATTTGAAAAGAGGAAATTAATTTGATCCTTGAAGGAAACTTGTTTGGACCACATTGGTGAGTTGATGCTGTACCAAACACTGCGTAGATTATTATGTGGTGTATTTTCAAAGGGCTCAAAGAGTCATTACCTTCTAGATGGCTATATATTTTGGGAGATGGGTTTGAAGATAAAAGTAAGAAGAATCACCAAAGATTCAATGGGTGAATTTGAGAAAAAACACCAAAGATCCGCCAATTTTGTTGAATGCCTCTCGAGCAATGTGGTTTATTGTTTGGTCGTCAATTCCTCCTGTCATGGATTGGCAGTTCGCACAAAATAAGAATATTCTTTTATGATTAAGCCCTCTCGTTTCCGAAGTGAATAATTTAAAACAATATACTCATAACCTAGCACAAAGCGCATTCAAAAGAAGTAAATACGGAAAACAAGAATAGTGGAAAATGATGATTTTGGATTTCAAACCGAAGGAGCATATAAGGGCGAGGATGAAGTGCTTTTGAAATTTCAAAGGCGCAGGAGACAAGAAAGATGGAATGGTACAAGTTTTTGAGCTCGGGATAGAAGAGAAGGGAAAAGAGGTAAACTTCAAGTTCAAAGTTTACGTAGCAGAGACCATCCCCCGGAAGGAGAGATTTTGATTCTCTTGTTCAATCTCAAAGTAGAAGTAAGCAATGCCTTCGTCGTCGACATTCAATTTTCGGATTCTCTATGGGATGTAGGTATGCGTCAGCCAAGAGAAGTAGCCGGACAGGGTTTCACATGAATATATCCTTTCTTCATGAATGCAATGATTATCACAATTAAGGCTCAAATAAAAGAGAGTGAGAACATGTGCAAGAGACTTTATAATGTTTGATATGCAAAGAATAAAATATTCAAAATAGTATGTCATATGAGGAGGAGACCTTTAAAATCGCTAATTTGAGGACTTTAAATGTAAGAAAAATACATATAAACTAAGCAATCGGAGACCTTTAAATGTATGCCTACAAATAACCTGCATCCGTGCAAATGCTTCTAAACTCTATTTGAAAAGAGGAAATTAATTTGATCCTTGAAGGAAACTTGTTTGGACCCGTACATTGGTGAGTTGATAAGCAAAATTTCAAACAATTCGCGTAGATTATTATGTGGTGTATTTTCAAAGGGCTCAAAGAGTCTAGTCGGATGGCTATATATTTTGAGAGATGGGTTTGAAAATACAGGTAAGAAGAATCAACCAGCATCCGAACAACAGGGTGAATTTGAGAAAAACCCCAAAGATCTCAATTTTCATTGAATGCCTCCAGCAATGTGGTTTATTGTTTGTCAATACCCTCGCTCATGGATTGCGGTGCCCGACAAAATAAGAATATTCTTTATGATTGGTCTTTGTTCTCAAGTGAATAATTTAAAAAAATATACTCATAACCTAGCACAAAATACAAATTCAACATAAGTAAATACAGAAAACAAAGAATAGTGGAAATGATGATTTTGGATTTCAAAAATCAAGGAGCATATAAGGGCGAGGATGAAGTTTTTGAAATTTCAAGTAAGTGCAGAGAGATAGAAAGGATGGGTCATAGCAAGTTTTTGGAGTCTTGGGATAGAAGAGAAGGGAAAAGAGGCAAATCAAAGTCTGTGTTACTGCAGTAATGGACCCCCGGAAGGAGAGATCTTGATTCTCTTGTTCAATCCTAAATAGGAAGTAAGCAATGCTCGTCAAGTCGACATTCAATTGCCTGACACTTTCATGGGATGAGGTGATGGCATTAGCCAAGAGAAGCAACATGGTTTACATGAATATATCATTTCTTCATGAATGCAATGATTATTGGAATTATGTTCAAATAAAAGAGATGAGAATAGTGTGCAAGATGCTTTATAATGTTTGATATGCAAAGGAATAGAGAGAATTGCAAAATAGTACATCATATGAGGAGGAGACCTTTAAATCAAGCAATTTGAGACCTTTAAATGGCAACACATAACCACAATTTGAGACCTTTAAATGGGAAAAAATATATAAATCAAGCAATGTGAGACCTTTAAATGTATGGTCGAAGGTAAACAACCTGCATCCGTGAAAATGCTTCTAAACTCTCAAATTAGACTTCTCATGCAAAGGCATTTTTAAATGAAAATCTCTCGACCAAAATTCTAGTTAACAGTAATAATGAAAATACTCAGTTGTTGGAAAGATTCTGTGATCTCGTTTATAAAAATGTCATGTGAAGAGGAGTTTGCGGGGCCGTAGATGTGGAAATGGTGAACGATAATGATGTGTTTGGAAAACAAAACTCCTAAGTATGCCCAGTAAGTGTTACAAAGTTGTCATCAACAACCTTGAGTCAAGAAGAGGAGTTCTATGTTACCATGGACTAGGTGAAAAATAGCAAAGCACATACATGTAACCATAAACTAGCTTCTTATATGGAGAAAGCCGAGATAATTTACATGGGCAAACTCCTGTAACAACTCGCCTATGGCCTCTAAAGTTCAAGAACCAGGATATTTCAAGGCTACATTGTTTCCCTCAGCATAACTTCTAAAGAGTACTATATTAATATACAATAAAGACATTATCGAGCCAAGTAAAGCCCTAATCAGGCACAAAAAGCCGTTATTCGCAATACAAGCACGTGAATTAAAAGAAGGTGGCCATTCTTCTCACACAAATGAAAAACACTACTGTCCGTTGGAAGTGCATTCTATGGCTAACATGTACTTAATTACCTGTGTTATGAGGAAGTGGGCAACAGAGACATCGCATGTTTTTTTCTCTTGTCAACTTACAAGTTGAAAAGGCATGTGAACAAGCCACTCACTATCATAATAGTGGATCACAAAATTAGGAAATCACTTGGCACCGATGCTTTTACTCTTGAAAATGTCCAGATCCTCGAATGTTTCATTATTGATAGATTCTAAGAAGTTTGACAAACTGCCATTGCTAATTTGAGTGAAAGTGATGCACGAAAAAAATGAGAGACTAAAAAGTTTCTACTCCAATAGAACCTTTACCTTTCCACAAGGTGAGCTATTACAAGTCTTAATTATTTTATCACTAAATATCTAACACCCAAGCATAGCAGAACTCGTTGGAACATGACCTTAGCTCTACAATGTCTTTAGTTTCGTAATCAGCTATCACACTTGGAGGAATGTGATGCAAAGGAAAAACTCGTAGACTAAAAAATATGTCTACTTCAATAGGACCTTTCCTTCAAAAGGTGAGCTATTACAAGTCTTCATAATTTTATCAGTAAATAGCTAATGTGTATCGTATAACTTCGTTGGGAAATGAATTTAGTTCGTAATGTCTTTAGTTTCTTAATCAAAGCTCAAATGTAAAATGAGGGAAAGCATTTCTCATTCTTATTTTATTGGGCACTTGCCGTATCGACAGCTGCATTAGAAGCCTCATCTTAAACAACAATCTAATGAATTAATATTGAATGTGGGAAAGTTAATCGATGATTGTAGACACATTATGAAGATAGCCAAAATAGGCATGTATGTACAGAGAATGTGGAGATATTGACAAGACTTATCCATTGGTAGAGGAACCCGAAAATATTGAGAAATCAAAGGCACTTTGCACCAAGCCACCTATCCTTTTAAAATTGGTGATATTATTGGGAAAAAAAGGGATTTTAACTTTAATCGTTGAAAATAATGACATGCTCTGCTCTTTAATCTTAATTTTAAATTACAAGAATAGCACAAGGTGAGTGCCAACCAATTTAATCCTCCACGTCTTAATCCATGGTAACAAATCTTATTGCTTCCTCGGCCGAAAACAAAATTGTTTAAATGTTTCTATAAAACATTTTAAACAGAGCATTTTTGCAGGGCAAAGGTTGACCATGGAAAGGACCCAATTAGTCGCATTTTAGCGTTCTGTTTTGAAAATTGATTCCATTTCTGATTGTCCTAGTCAAAATCAGGAGAGCTTGATGTGAGAATTATGTATGTCATTAATTTTCCTTTTATTATCTCCATTGTTTTCCTTTTATCCTCTAACACTTTCAATTTGTCTAAAGATCAAGTGGATCTCATTCTCAAATTTTAATGCCATCATGCAATGAACATTTTCCTTTCGTTTTCCCTTAATTAGACTTTTTAGAATATCTTTAAACTGATGACCCGCAACCAATGCTTGCTGCAGAGTCGCACGTCCGAGTTCATTCGCTAGTTATATTTCTCCGAAGTATTAAGCAAGGTTTAATTCCTTTGGTGTCCTTTGCTCCTTTTAAGGAGCAATTGCTAGTTATGTACTTATGTAAAAGATGAAGTCAATAATAATAAAATGAATTTTTGGCTTGCCTGGCTTCATGGGCTCCGCGGGAGCAAGACTTATATAGGTCTATAGACTCTTCTTGATTCATTAGGTGCATTAGTGTAATTAAGAGTCATGTAAAAGGCATGAAGAATACCTTCCGTGATGTTGCGAAGAATGGCTTACCAAACTTGGAAGATATGCCTATGAAGTCGGCTCACAAATTATGTTAAAGTCGGCCTACTTAATGGCTATAAGGTCGACTTAATTAGTCATGGCTAGAACTATTATATATACCTTACATATGTTGTGGTTAAGAGAACATATCTCATGGATGATACCGAGGTTATATAACGTACAAAAGGAACAAGTTTTGGCAGATTGCTAATCGAGAAGAAGCAACAAGTGGAAAAGGAGAAAGTATTACTTAGCATAACAACATTAAAAGAGAAGAAAAGATTTGCGGATTTTGGGTTTAAGAGTCAAGGTGGATATATCAAGGTAAAGTCTCAAGCAACAGCATGGAAAGAAGGGTAACCAAATGCGGATTCAAAATGGAAGTCTCAAGGGTAAATTGAAAGGTACAGAATATAACTGCGGGTTGCTGTGATTGACCTATGGATAGATGTAAACGTACATGTTGCGTATATATCTATTGAAGGAATTTTTCCAACGTCAAGATAGTATTGTAATAAGACGTGCCGACCTTAAAGGAGTTGTAAGTGAGGAAGGTAACCGAGATTTACCTTCCTAACTACATTATAAGTATATCGCTTACGAGGTAAATAATTCTCGTTTCAACATTTTCGATCAAGTACTCGATTACTAACTTGATGATGGAGTAACTAAGTTAAAGAAGAACACATAAGCAAGCTCAGCAAGTAGTTATTGCTATAAAATTGTATTAAACACAAGCTCTACAAATTGTCAACATGCTTTTTCGTAGCCATATAGCATCAAATGCAGCTTTGGAAAGGACTCAAAACATTCTAAAAAGACCTATGTCAAAAAAGGGCTCAAATCATAATATGTAAGACAAGCCCCATAATTAAAACAACAGGTGCAAGTTCACAAGAAAGGTCAATCTCTCGTCACTATGAAAAGAAGGATCTCGGTAATATCTCGCCTAAATGACATCACACAAGAAAGTTGAAAATTGCTCTCCGCCTCAATTCATTACTACTCTTATAAGATTATTTCGATAACACAAAGAAGTGAGGGAGAATGAGTTATAAAGGTGTATTTACGCTAAGGCTCGGTGTGACAAAAAAGATATCAAGATAATCCGTATTACAAAGTGAAGATCTTCACATATAAATCGTGCTATGTCAACACAATGTACTTTGGAAGATAATCAACACCTACACATAAGAAGTACACTACAATTTGGAAATACCACAATGAAAAATCTATCATCGTTTCGTGCTACTATAAGAGAAAGGCCCTACCGGTTCGGTGCCACTGCCACTTTGATAAGAAGTACATGCCATTTCAAACTTGATGGTATCACATAGGGTCTCGGCAGAAATGATCAAATTTAATTTAATATGTACAAGAAGTATTTACAATAAAAGCACAAATGTCAAAATGTGAATATTTATACACACCGAAATAGTACATTCGAGGATCTCGGAATAGCTTCTTATATTGAGTTTGAAAGAATCCTGACTCTTCCTATGAAGTTGACAAAGGTAAGAACCAAATTATTATTTTCATAGTGCCAAAATGTCCACTTGAATTAAAAACCCCATGCCATGTACAGTGGGGTAGAAAACTCATGGATGATAAGGAAAAGGGGCTATCCTATATGCCATGGAACATCATATTCCATACTTAAAATGCACCCCAAGGTGTCAAAATTGCATGCCAAGTGGCAAATTTGCATTTCTTGTGTTCAAATCTCGTGTTACAACTTACAACTGACCTGATTTCACATACCTACGTATGTACTCTGTACCTATGGAAAAAAGTCATAAAATACAAGATACAAGATTATCCTTGTCCATCTTCCTGCGTCTCATAATTTAATGTACAAATTCAAGGAGAGGACGAAGTCGGCTCAAAGGGCCACTGATTTACTCCGTCTCCTTTACAAGGCAAGTAGTCTTTAATAGCATGCATGTCCAGTGGCTCACTAAAGATCAAAATTGTGATTTTCAAATTTCTCTGTAAGTAAATGTATTAGAACATTATTGATATTTTTAAAAGAAAAAGAAAAACCTAAGTGCGTTAAACAAAGAGAGATGCGAATTTTAGAGCTAGAGGAGATATTGGGTGGTGAAAATAGTGATGAAATACTCAAAGAGAGCATTTATGGGAAAGTTCAAATGTGCCAGACAAATGGCAACAGCATCAAGGATGGGTCTCAACTCGACCACCAAGGGAAAAGGCCTTGGATACACACTCCAAGCCCATCTAAGATCAAGAGGTTTTCCAACATTCCTTTTAAAAGAAAGAAAGATAAAGACAAAAAGAATTCACAAGGGAGGACCTTTGATCATGTTGCTTGTTTCAGATATCGCAGATTGGAATCCTATTTTTGACCTTTGTCTAAGAACAAATCTTTAAGCTAGTAATATAGATAAATCCTCACACCTCGCTTGAATACTGGAGTCCGGAGATACTCAAAGAGAATTGGAAACAAGTTAGAGACCTTCCTCAAAATTGAAAAGCAGACATTAGTAATGGGAAAAACCACAGTAGCCAAGATCTACGTAGAGGCCAATTTAAATGAGAGGCTCCCAGAGGGCATTACATTAAATCTGGGCTCCAAAAAGGCTCCCACTAGTAGATGCTAGACTACATCAACTTCTCGAGGTTGCATGTGCAGAGAACATGGGTATCTCCCATATACACAGCCCCATGCGCTGGTCATAAGGAAAAGGGAGGAGGAATATGCTAGAAAGGAAAAGAAAGAGCCAAGTAAGTGATACAACCCCTTTATCTCTTTTGAATCACCCTTCATATCTCCTAGCCCTAGTAAAATGGTCCTAGATCTTGATGCTGAAAGGGACAAAGAAAAGGCCCAATGCAAGCCTCAAGCTACAACGTTGGTTGTATAAAGGATCCAATAAAGGCTTTGGAATAATTAGTAGATACTAGAGAGACTATAAAAAGATTTAGAGTGTACAAGGAAGCTAAGAAAAAGACTAGAAAACTCTTTAGCTCAAAAATCTAACTAGGAAATCTCTCACTACACTTCAAATGCGAACAAAGGCCCTGGCAATCTCCCCCAGATTTCAATGAAAAAGCCTTAGGTTCATATAGAAGGAGAGATTCTTGTAATAGAGGCCAAAAGGAAGTAGAGCTAGGTGGACTTCACCCCTCCTGAGTAATTTAAACCCTCCTTATGGCAAACCCATTCAAGCCACAGCTGCCTCACTAGATCCAAAAAATAAAAAGTGGCAAGGGGTCATCCCAGGTTAAAGAAACTGTGCTAGGAGAGGAATTACCACAAGACAGAGGTAGGAAACCTATAGGGAGGAAATAAAACACTGCACAAGCAAAACATGAGGTACAATAAAGCATACAACTTACTATTTTGGGGGCACTTACAGCAAGATAAACTCCCCAAGCTCCACCCCAATGATATTATTCTCCACCAATAACAAGGGCATGGGTACTACCTGTAAGAACCCATTGGGCACTACCTGCAAGAACATTCCTTGAGAAGGATAATATATGTACATAAACCATAAATATTTTTTATTGAAGAAGCAAGATAAGGAGAAAGATAGAAAGTTATCTTAAAAAATAATTTTTCAGAATGTCAGGTTTGAATTCACTAGCACCCAAGGACAATTGGGTGGACCAATGATCAGTTGGAGACAATACTTTCAGAAGGTAAGCAACCTCAAATCAGATAACACCATGCTAGCTATAGAATTCTCAAAAGAATTCAAAAAACATTTATATCCTCTAAATATATATGGACTATTGGAGAAAACGATGACAGTTTTGGTAGGATATCAAAGATAGAATCTTGTTAGACAGTATTTGGTGGATATTGAATCTGATTCTAAATAAAAGAGAAAAATGAGGCTTAAAGGCATGAAATTATCCTGCCTAAATTTTCAAACACTGCCTTAAGATTCTGTTTTATGTGATGAATCCATTGGCCTTCCCCCCCACATGGACACACTGAACATCTGGGAAAGAGTACATAGGGGAAAGAATGGGCAGATTCCTGGTGACTAATGCTCTTCTCAACTAGGTGGGAGAGTCCCTCCACCATGGCTGTGGGTCCTCAGACCAGTCCATAATTATTATAAAGGTGGTAAACAAGAATAGGAAGACTACATCACACCTCAAATTTAACCCAATCTGGCTCAAATTCCTTGAACAAAGATCTCATCAGAAGAATTTGTGTCCCCTTCGATACAGAGGATGGACACCCCATGGAAATTTTGAAAGGTACCTAAGATCAAAAAATATAATATGGGAATGTGTATGCAGTACGTTTTGAAAGCTATATGATCAACTGAGGACAGTGAAAGGAAAGACAGAGCGTATACAAGTGGAGGCAAAGGATGGGGATTTTCTTCCATAGTAGAATGAGAATCTAAAAGAAATGTAAGCTAGAAGGAATCATCTTCTATCCTGGGAAGAGGATAAATGGAGAATGAAGAGCATGGAAGTTTGGTTAAAGGCAGAGAGGAGATAGGAACACTGCCTAATAACAAAACCAAACCAAACCAAACCAAGGAGAGCATACAATTACATTTGAAGAAATCTAACAATAGAAGGGAACTTTGCGAAACATTTGAAGACATTAGCAACTCTACACCCTCATACATGCAAAAGATATAGACCCAACCTCCAAAGGAAACAATTCATGATAGGATATTAATGGCCATGGTCTTCTCTAGATGAGTACAAGGATATGAACAAAGAAATGTACAGACCAATACACAAGAAAAAATAACACAAGTTGTCAAGGACTTACAGAATGACAAGAGGTTAGAACCAGATGTGTTACCAGTGAGATTCTTTAGAGGGTTTTGGGAGTTTTTATGAAAATACGTCATTGAAGTCATAGAGGAATCAAGAATAAATAGGAGGATCTTTCAAGATTTCAGATCAACATTCATAGTTACAGTTCCCAAGGAAAATAACCTGACTCACTTTAGCCAATACAGGTCAAGTTCTCTATGCACTTGCATATATAAAACAATTGCAAGAACCATTTCTTCAAGACTGAAGCCAATTCTGTCCAAAGCAATCTCACAGGAACAAATTGGGTTCCTCGGAGATCAAAACATCAAGGATGCAATAGCAACAGTGCAAGGGGCATTGCACATTATCAAAGCGGGGCCCAGGCTCAAGAAAATAGATCCCACCAAAGTATTCGATCAAAGAAGTTGGATGTATCCATTTCTAATCCTCATGCAAGTACAATTCTCTCATTCACTCATTGTTTGGATGGAAGCATGTTTCAATTCAGTTGTGTATGTGGCTTTAATCAATGGAATAGCCATCGATTTCATTCACCCTTCAAGAGGTCTAAGGCAGACCTTCCCCCTCTTGCCACCTTTGGTGCTTCTAGTAGTAGAAGGGATCAATATGTTAATCAAGCAAAGGTTGAGATGGGAAGACAGAAATGGAGTGAAGGTTGCCAACGAAACAATCATCACCCACCTAATGTTTGTGGATTACCTCCTTTCATCTGGGAATTTCACAGTGGCAGAGGCAAAAAACCATGGAGGTGTCCTTAACCTATTTTGGGGCACAACAGGAATGGAGATAAACCTTAGAAATTCCTCCATCAGATTCAGTCAATTCAGTCAAGCCCAAAGGAAAATGATCTTTGGTTTCCTCCCTTTCACTGTGCAGAACTTTGAGCACAAAATCTCCTTGGATTTTCATTTTAAGCCAGACAATTACAGGTACAGGGACTGGACGTGGTTAATATACAAAATTAGGGGCAGTATAGTGCACTAGAATCACAGATGGATCTCAATGGGTCATAGGATAGTGTTCATCAGAAGTGTCCTGAACTCAATTCCAGTGGTATTGGCTTTAGTTAGGCAACATCCCCAAGAAAATCCTAAGAGACACAAGGCAGATCATCTTCAGGTATATGCAAGGAGTAAAGGGCAGGGAAGAATACCTCTTATTAGCTGGGAGGCTGCTTCAAATCCAAAGGATCTAGGGAGATGGAGAATAAAACATGTTTTGCATTTCTCCAAAGCCTTAACCGCTAAAGGGGGTGGGAAATTACTCATGAACAAAGGGATTTGGCAGAATATTTTATTTCATAAGTATACCTCCTCGAAATCAATAAAGGAATGGGTTAAGGTCACCCAACACACAAGTCAGAAGAGGATTAAATTTCTGAAAGAATTTGATTGAAGCTTCAACATCATCAGCTCCTAACCTTGTTCGAAGGTTGGGAATTGGTTGGCAAATAGGTACCTTACAAATTCTCTAATCTCTCTGATATCTCTTTCTCTCTTTCCAGTTTCTTCACAAATTCCTCTCGTTATTTTATTGTAGCTTTAGCAGCTTCAACAGTTGCTGCCTCTACAACCATTTGTTCCTCCCTTTCCACTTCAGCATCCTCTGAATCAAATCCTGAAGCTGAATTTGTATTTGTGTCTGACCTTTATCACTTACTGATGAACTACCATGGACATCATCTAATTCAACTTTGGCTCTTTCTTGGCCTTCCTTGGTGCATCTTTTCATGTCCACAACCTGCAACTCTGAAACATCCGCAGCAAATATACTTCTTTCTTTACCATGTATGTTGTCCCATGGTATGTAAGTGATTTCTTTCTTAGTTTTCTCAAGAGATGTATTGCAGGAGTCTTCCCCTTTCCTGCTGACTGTCACAATTTTCTAAGTTAACATTAATCATTTGAAGTTCCTGCTTCATTGTCCTCAATTTTGACCATGGCAACCATCTTCTTTTAAAGTCACTGATATTGTATCTCTAGCTTTAACTTGAGACTCAAATGTGAATTCGTGAGAAGTTTCCGGTTGGGCTCTTATTGAGCTGTCTTCCTTTACATGTGAAGGAGAAATACTACTGACAAAAATAATCAAACCTTCATCATTCCAGTCAACACTTTCATTTGCGGGAAGCCCTTTGTAACCATTTATGTCTGTGTTTTATACCCCATCTTGAGCCTTTCTTAAACCTTCTGATATAGATGGATCAGATCCGCTCCCCTAAGTGGAAGAGTTACTACTAGAAACTGTTTCTGGTTCATTGGTACACTTAATGATACTAAAGGATTCACCTCTTGTAGCAGGTGTCTCATTCTGGATTATGTATCCATATCCTTTGCATCTAGAATCAGTCTCTGAGTTATTATCGTGTCTCACAAGTTTCACAATAGTCTTATGGGGATCAGGATTTTGATGAGTATTAATCCAGTTTAATAAAGGATAATGAAATATCCCCAGAAAAGCAAATGCCAAGAGAAAGATCAGAAAATGCAATTTCTCCATCTTTACTGACAACTGGAGCTACAAAATCTGTGGCTGATGCCACAAGTGTTGATACATGCACAGGTACTCCAATATCTCAGGGTGACTCAATGCAGCAAGCACTCATAAATTGTGAGGCAATGTCAAATGTATTCCACTGCAGTTTAGGTCATCTTTAATCAGTCTTACAGTGTACTGCCCTACGACCCTGAACTTGTGTGAGAGGAGTGAAGTACATGATGCTTTAGATAAATTTATTCAGCACAGAACAGCAGTAAGTGGAGATTCCAACATTACCAGAGAGAAGTCTGAAAAACCTCAACCTCTTGTTCTTTATATCCTTGTCTCTGCATTGCCAAAAAGAATGCCAGAATTGTCATTGACAAGTTTCAAATTATGCTTCATTATTTGGATTCTATTGCTCTTGTTGGGATTCTACATCCTTCAGCATTCCATCTGGAACCCAAATTACAAAACATGGCTTCTAGAGTAGGGAACGATGGGACCTTTATGAATAGTTCTGTCACAGATTGGGTCATTGAAGTTGAAGGAAATGATATAATTGGCAACTGTAAAGATGATAATCAGTTAGATACCTCACCAATGGACCCCAATATTGAGAATAAAATGAGTTTGGTTACTTCAAAGACACAGAATGACATAATTACTATTGGTTGTTGGCTACAAGGTAGCTTCAAACCTATGCAAGTCTTAAAGAGGATCATCTTGGATGGGAGGACGTTCTGTATACTCACCTTTATCTTGCTGACATGAATCAGTTTGCATTGGCCAATGATACGTATGTTCAATATATCATGGAAGAAAATTTCCCTTGTGGTGTTCCATCATGATCTATAGTAGAGATTCCTCTTTATGATGGAGGGTTAGGGAATGCATTTGTTGAATTTCTTGTTGCTAAAGAGAAGACCAAAAAGGTGCTTCATGTTCAGAGTATCTCATGCTGGGCACCTAGCTGCATAGGTCCATATAGTCAGGAAAAATTGCATAGAAAAATTCTTTATATGGCTGGTCAGCTGGGGCTTGACCCCCCTACAATGTTGCTTACTTCAGGAAGGGCAGGTGTACAGAGTCATTTGACCAAATATTCTAGTGCATGTCGGCCTCTTTATTCAGATACAGTGGGTCCTATGTTCAATGGTATAATAGAAGCTTCAGGACCAATGGAAGAAATTGCAGTTGACCATGTTGAAGCAATAAGTGAGGGAGTAGATATGAAATTGGGAAATATGTTTGATGTTTCAGAAACATCAATGTATCTCCCATTCAATCAGCCTAATATGGAACCAAACCTATGTTTCAGATATATGACATTGTAAAACATTGAATCAACAAAAAAATAATGAAATAGTAAGCCTCAGTAAAGATTCTATTGAGCATATACATAGAGGCAGTGAAGATTCTCAAATGATTGAGTTGTTGGTTCCATGACATAAATATGAAAACAAGTATTTTCCCCACACTTTCAACAGCGACAGGTATGTCTAAAAGCAATATAAACAATGAAATGGATGAATGTTTTGTCAATTCATAATCTATTATTACAAATGAGCAGAGATCTCCTGAAGTGGAGCAAGATAATCCCAAGATGAACGTGATACAAGTTAGGCTATGCGTATTGGTGTTCTGACAGAGGATGATATGGTAGAAGGAGATTTAAGAGCTGAGAACTATAGGCAGTGGAGAATGAGACACTATGGCAGTGGAGCTTCCGAGGCACCTTCCAGGCGTATCTGATGCTAATTATAGGTCTTTAATGGATGGTTCTAAAAGGTCCAAAAACTGATTGGTACTTGTTGGAGTTGTAATGGCTTGTCCATTATATTTATGATGGTTAGACCAATATGACCAATAAGCCCTTGGTAAACACTCTATCTCTTGCAGGTCCATACTTCTTGAGGGCTATAGCAGCTTCGGGGATGGAGAAGGCAATTGATTGGGGTGCTAAAAAAATTAGAAGCAATTAAGATCATTGGTCCTTCAAATGTCCTGCAGGTGATCAAAGAAAATGCTCATGCAAAGTAACATACCATATTTTTTTGACCCTGTTTGCTTCATAGGTTAAATTTTCCTATGAAATATATTTTTGCTGAAGTTCAAGGGATGAAAATTGTATGTGAAAATGGAATAAAAATTCAAATTTTTATTGCTACCCACCAACATGTTGAAGCAGTATACCGACAATTTGCTGATCTTCAACTCTAAAGGTTGGAGAAACCAAATTTGAATCTGACTATATCATGTTTAAACAATTAGTAGAAACAAGGACAACATTATCTTCCATGGTTCAGTCTTTAGTGGCAAACTTCAAAAGACAATTTGGATTAGAATTACCATTCTTCATGAGGCTTTATGTGATCAAGTCAAGATTTTCTCTCCATAATGGAGCCACTTGTTGATTTTTTATTACTTTGGGATATTGATGTGACATTTTGGAGGGTGTCTACATTTTGTTGGAAAGAATTCAACATTTTCTTAAGGAGTGGGGCCCTCTTTTGTCTGGCACCCTAAGGGACGTAATCATAAAAATATGGAACAAATGCCACTCGTCTGTATTCTTTATCCTACACCTTGAACCTGGAGTACTGTGATGTACTTGGGGCTAAAAGGAGTGACCCACATAATGACAAGAGAAGTGAATGACCACAAAAAGACAAGATAAGCGACTGATAGTCTTAGGCAAAATTTTTGTGAGATACATCCTAATCCAATGGAATTCTCATAGCTAAAGAGCATGTTTTTTGAAACCTTCCAATAACCCCAGACTTCTACTTGGGATAGGAATTTGTCGGAAGGTTTCAACAATGGGATGCCCTGGATTCATGCTTGAGAAAAGCACTAT
The DNA here is from genome assembly GCA_034641835.2 of Pinus albicaulis. Lineage (NCBI taxonomy): Eukaryota > Viridiplantae > Streptophyta > Pinopsida > Pinales > Pinaceae > Pinus > Pinus albicaulis. The sequence goes on along the minus strand of CM076580.1, from coordinate 772,671,725 downwards.
GGACCTATGATAGTTTTTCTTTAGGTACTTGATCTATTTTTTCTAACAGTGTAATCCAAGAGTAATATTTTGACTACATCCAATCTCAGATACAAAGACAGATTATAAGGTCCCTCCAATTTCATACCATGAAAGTGAAAATATAGATGTTGTTGGAGGAGAATGATCTTTGGCATTTGTAAATACCAAAGTTGAACGACCTACCAATCTATAAAGTTGACAAAAAAATAAAAAGAAGATAGCAAAAACAAAGCAAGTCATCCTGGACTCCATGAAGGATCCCACACATTATCAGTAAAACCATCAGTAATGGGATGTTTGATGCTATCTTCACTATATATCGGGGTGATAACATCAATTGAAATATGATTCTAAGGATCAAGCTTATAGCCACACAAATAAAAAAAATAGATACTACAGCCACTTCTTTGATAAAAATTAATAAACTCTATGATCATTGTGCAACAACTTGAAAAGAGCTCAAGCATGAATATTCGGTACACAACCTTGAATGGGCTTTCATCTTCATGGAAACCTTTTGTCTAAGGTGCCTATGCCCAAGAAAGATTTCCACTTTTGACTCTTGAGAAGTTATGGGATGATTTTATCCAAGAAGATACAAACTAGAGTGAGTTGAAGGTATAAAGATGAAAGATAAAAATTCTAACCCTCACTATAAATATAGTGAATACCAGAAAAAATAGGGGACCTAGTATAGGTCAGCAAGGGAGAAAGAGAATTCAGATTCCTTTAATCAATGGTAAGAAATGCTTGGGACATATCAAGTGTTTCATGTGTCAAGAGTTTGACAACTATGCTTATTAGTGTCCTCGAAAGAAGGGGAAGGGCGAGCAATAACAACAGAAACAGTATTTGTTAGAGTGGGTGAGCTTTCATTCAAGCTTGTGACATACTTATCCATGATCTCATCTCTTTCATCTAACACAATGTATGATGTCAGATGGTACATGGATAGTGGAGCAACCAAACATATGGCCTTTGGTAAACTTCAAGAGTATGAGGCAAGCATACAAGTGTATGTTTGATGATTATTTCAAATATGCAACGACAATATTGGGATCTATCTCACTCAAAATTCCATTGGGTGATATCTTTGAGGTCAATGGTGTTTTACATGTACCTGGATTAACTAAAAATTTCTTTTCAGTTTTAGTAATGACAAACCTATGATATATTGTTGAGTTTGATGATCACTCTCATCAAAAAGATATGCCCATATCCTAGTTGGAGTTTTGGCTAGAGGATTCGAGAGGGTAGTCGATACAGGTTGCAAGAAGACCATGTAAGAACCCTAGTGCATGATAGAGATAATTTGCACAAACTTTGGCACAAGATCAAAATAGCACAAAAAATGTGTAACCCTATAAACCAAGAGTGTTGCTAATTATTTTTCTATATATACAGAAATATGAAACACAAGAAGATGATACATTTTCTTAATAAAACACAAATCAATTAATAGCATGGTGACAAAATATTAAACCTCAAATTATTCTAATAAACATATCCTAATCATTTCATACGCAAAAATTTAAACCCTACCAAACAACTTGAGTTGTTTATAAGATAGACCCTGAAACTCTACCTTTGTTGGGCCCAGAGTCACTCAGAGGGGTTGGCTTCTCGGGAGCAACGACATTTTTGGCACTGCTTTTTTAACTACCCAGTTTTTTTTTCTTTTCCATTTCTTTACTGGAACCTCAACAACTCTGATGTCCTCCACAGGAGCTGGTTTTTTAGTTTCTCGACATTTTCAACAACTTTAGGCTCGGACTTCATCAGCAAGGCCTTCTTGACACTCTTAAGGATCTTGTTTGGGGTTTTCACCACTACCATTTTGAGAGTTGATGTTTGTGCATGCTCCTTCACTACTCGGGAAGCGATGTCTGCTCGAAAATTGTCAATAGCCTTCAAAGATAGAAGAAATGAAACAAAATATTCACATAAATATTCAAGGACTAGTTATATACTTGCGCCTCGTACTCCTCTTATCGGGTTTGGAATGAGCTAGTTGAGCATCGTACTCGTCTTGTTCAAATGTAAGGAAACAAGTCAATGACCCATGACCTAGAGGCATCTCGCAAGAGTAAAAATTTTTCCCATTATAGACCACTAGTGGGTAATACAGGTGGCGTAGTTTTCCTTGAATAATAGTGATGAGTCAACCTGCATTAGTAGATAATAACCAGTGATGGTTGTCCTTGTTTTTTTTTTGGCCATTGAGTTGCGATAAGTTTTCCCACCATTTAGAAAAAAATGGTGAGGTGTTTTATACCTAGTATGGAGAAGAAATTTTCACAAACTAGCAAACATAATGTAGTAGAAGGGGTTATCCTTTGTCCCAAAGGAAAAATAGAATTGTCTTTTGTATGGGGAATAAGATCAATCTCAAGAAATCAAGTGGAAGCATATGCATTACTTCAAGGATTAATGTTGACAAAAGAACATCATTTTTATTCTTTGATTGTTGTTGGTGATTTTAAACTCCTTATTCATCATATAGTAATTGATTCTCTTCTGTTTATGTATATCATGTGCTTGGGGAAAACAACCAAGAATCAGATGCAGTGGAAAATGAAGGAGTGAATTAGAATTTGGGTAAATTGAGTTTCAATGAAGGATTAATTTTGACAAAAGAACATCATTTTTCTTCTTTTATTGTTGTTGGCGATTTTAAACTCCTTATTCATCATATAATATTTTATTCTCTTTTGTTTATGTATATCATGTGCTCGAGGCAAACAACCAAGAATCAAATGCAATGGCACATGAAGGAGTGAATTTTAACTTGGGTGAATTAGGGTTCAATGGGAAAACCTAATGGTGCCCTCTCCCTTGACATTTTCTTCATGCAATTAAAAAGGTAAAGACCTCCTCACCATGGGTACCATTTGTTTAATAAAAAAATATGCAACATGGAATTGTCTCAAATGAAGCCCCATGCAATGGCACTTCAAGCCCTTTTGATTAATCATCCCCCCATACTAGCCAATGCGATAACTACTATAGAATGGGGAGGCCAGTTCAAGCGAAAAAAATGTCGTTACAGCCCCATTATCGGTCAAACCATTCGAAAGGTGGGCCCTTGATTTTGTAGACCTGATCATGCCAATGTCCCGAAAGAAGAAATATATTCTAGTGTGCACTGACGATGTTACGAAATGGGTCGAGGCCAAGGCGCTAGCTCCAACATATGAATAGGAAATTCTCAATTTTATTTATGAGGAGATTTTTACCAAGCTCGGTGTTCCAAGAGAGATCATTACCGACCATGAAATGAAATTCACGTCCAAACTAGTCAAAGTTATCATGGAGTAGTATCAGATTAGGCACTGGACTTCTACTCCTTATACAACTTATGAGAATTTAACATTTAGAGGCGGTCACTTAACAATCGCATCTAAAAGTTTAATTCTAATGACTTTTGGGGGCAGTTGTCCAAAAATACTTCCAAAAGTTACATTGTCGTGAATTTTAAGGGTGGTTCAGGGATTCTAAGTTAGCAGTTAGGGGTTAAGGGTTTAGTGGCTTAGGGTTTAAGGGATCAAGGGTTTAATGGGTTATGAGTTATAAGTGTAGGGGTTAAAGGATTATGGTTTGGGGGTTACGAGGATAGGGAATTTAGTGGTTATAGGTTAAGGCTTATGGGTTGTGATAATAGGGCCCCTAATCCCCTTATCACAACTATTGGGGGTTCCCCTATCAATTGCTCTTATTTCATTCTCTCTAGGCCCACTAGCCCCTCTGCCCTCAAGTCCTAAGGCCCCATCTCATTCCCTAATGTTAGGATTATAGATTTCAATAACTCTCACTTCTACCCATCCATGATACCCTTATGTCTCCTTTCCCCGTTCAATACACTAATAAAATCCCCCTCCCCAAAAACTAATGAGAAATAAACATTTGGAGGTGGTCCTTAGGTAGGAGCTGTAAAAGTAATTGCCGTTGAAGCAACTGAGAAGATGGAATTTGTAGCTTCTCAGGCTGGAAAACAAAATAACATGCTCAAAGAAGAAAGTGAAAATTCCAAAAATAAAAACTCACATGGAGTTATTACTGTAGTCCACAACATGATAGAAGATATTGAAAACTGCATGGAAATTGAAAGTCAAAGTGTAGATGACATAGTGAGTGAGTGAATGGGATAATGCATGTTTTATGAATAATTTCTCAGCTTAGTTATTTATGCTCATGATCATTGGTTGAAACCTAGTGGAGCAATCCTTCCAGACATAGCTAAGATGTATGTGGCTGGTGTTGGAAAAGGGGAACTAGTCTATCGTTTTGGGAAATGTATATGGCTTCAACATGTCTTGTATTGGTAAGGAAGTGGTTGAAGATACTACTCAACAGAACATAGTTGATGTTGTGGATAGCAGGGATATAGTGATAGAGACTTTTGTCAAACATACATTAGATATTATGAAAATAAAAGCAATCCCGTTGATTCCCTGTATGCAGGAACATATTAAAAGAATATTACGATTTTGTAACTCTAGAAGATTACAGTGATGTTTTTGGTGTACATTTGAAAAAAAATATGAAATAATATGACAAGTGGATTTTTAAAGCCTCCTTACCAATTGGTTTTCTAGAACAAGTGCTGCTCTGAAACATGTTCGAATTGGGCTTCCTGGAACTATGCCATTCAACATTGAGATGAAAAGGCTGCTACATCATTAAAATATTGAGTAACTGAAGAGAAAATATACGAAACCCTGAGAAAACCCTTAAAAACACTTGGATAAAATTAAGGATAACTAATCCTGACCTTTTTTTAAGCCAATTTCTGCAACTTGGGAATCTCTTCATGCAATCTGGCATTGGTATGTCGAATTTCAACATTCAGGGTCGTGACCACTGCCCTGTTCTTCTACTGCGCTGCATCTTCGACTTTTTGGTACCAAAACAACCACATAATTTAGCATTTTTTCCCAGCATTTTAAAAGTAGAGCCAGGGGAAATGTAGGGCTTACTAACCTGCTTTGCGGCCTCAATGTCGGACTCGACAACAGTGTTGAATCCTGACGAAGGCGTCGTTGGAGATCTGATTCTCCCTGTGTTTGTCAATATCGTACTTTCATACCTTTTGCATATGGCATCTACCCGCCTGAGAATGACAATGATGCTCATCTTCACAGTGATCAGACACGATGTGCTGCTCCATGCCTGTTATTTTGGATTTGTGTTTTCCCTCAGAATTCTTTCAGGATACGAAATTTCAAATATGTTGCAATCGATCTTAATTGAATGTCGATGATGCTCATTTTCATAGTGATGATCAGAGCTGATGTGCTGCTCCATGCCTATTATATTGGATTTTTGTTTTCCCTCGGAATTATTTCCGATACGATTTGCGTTTTCCCTCGGAAATAATTCCAAATACGAAATTTCAAATCTCTTCTACGATTGATTAAACAAATTTGACTAAACAACTAATGTAGATTGTTAGAGTGTCACCCTTCAAAATTTGTGAGTTGCTCAACTTTGAAGTGAATTTGAGTTTGTTTAAATTTCAACTCGAATGGAATTCCTAGGAATTTGGCATGATTGGTTGAAAAAAGTTGTGGTAGTCTAAATAATTTTTGTGTTTATTTATTTATTCACAGTTTACGTCATTTCTAAAAATGATGTAATGTTATTTTAGTGTGGTTTTTAGTAAAATAATGTAATGCCATTTTAGTATAGATTTTAGTGTTGTTAAAAATGATCAGAGATTTATGTAATATTTTAATGTAATGTTATCTTAATATGGTTTTTAATGTTGTTAGAAAAGAAGAGAAATTAATGATTTGGGCATTTAGCATGTCATTATATTATATTATGATGTGATTAGTGTTGGGTTAATTCATCTTTTATTTATAATTTTTTTCTTATTATTTTTTCACTATTTTGGTTGATGTGTGTAATTATAGGCTCATTATTTTATTTTTAAATGTGAGTGAACAAGGTTATTCTAAAATTTGATGAATGAATGGATTGAATTTCTTACTTCTATTTCCTTATGTGAGAGTATTGTTAAATACAACATGTTTAGTGTTCCCCTTGCGTGGCAATCCATTCTCCTTTGCGTGGTGGTTAGGTTATTCATTTGCTCAAGTTTCGCAAACTACGCTTGAGGAACTCCAACTGAACACCTCAAATGTCTTCTTCAAAGTCCAACATAGGACATCAAGCAATTGGAATTGTACTCAACATGCCCTTTCCTTTGTAGAGTTGGAAGTCCTTTATTGTTGCTTTACTTGTCCCTACACTCTTCAGTAATTATTATGGTCGATGTTAGGTGTAGGCCTTTGCCTTGATCTTCACTAATCACAATGCTTCATCTTTTCATTAAGCACATTCACCATGCAAAGCAGTACAATGCTTCATCTTGTCATTAAGCATATTCACCAAGTAAAGTCGCTTTGATCACTAGGTCTACATTTGGGAAAAATTATTCCCTTTAATTCGCTTTGCTTGGTAATGCACCTTTCTTCTCTTAGTGATGTTGTGCTTAACTATAATTATCATGTCATTGTGTAATGAAATGCACAATAGGATCCCACTAAGCAAAGATTTAATTGCTCATGGTTATTGCTTAACAACAAGCAGGTGGCTAAGGCAGGCCAGGGTGTACCAAATTTGTCAAGGAGTGTCAAGGCAACAAAAGGGAGAACCAAGCTAAAATTCAAGGAAATGAACACGTGAGGGGGTTAATAAGTTAGGACTTTACCTTTTTCAAACAAGGCATGCTAGGTACACTAACAACAGGTTCCAATACACGCCAAGTGCCAATATGTGCCAAGTGCTAATGTATGTAAATTCATGCCAAGGTGTGAGGGCCAGGTGTTAGGGACACATAAGGGAGCACTAGTTTCAAATGCATGGAAATGAAGTGTCAGTGAGTTATAGGTGTGCTAAGGAGGGAGTGACAAGGTATGTTAGGTAGTTCCAAGGAATGCTAGAGTTATAGGGAAGCATTCCAAGATGTGTCAAGTGCCAAGGTGTGTCAATGAATGCTAAGGAGTGTTAGGGAGTGTTAGGGAGTGCCACAACGCATCAACTTTTCACAATGAAATCTACACACATCAGAGAATCAATCAATGCACATGAAAATTTTTAAATTTTTCAAACCGTTCTTTGTTAAATTACGAAATGTAATAGAATAGGGTAAAGCTATTGTACCCAAGATCATGGCCCTTTACAATAACACTAATAAAAGGAATACAACTAGGGCTTGGTGTTAGTCCTTTGACAACCAATACACCTTGAACAAGACAACACTTGACCCAATTTTTGATGGTGGCCACACATAGCCCTTTCAATCCACGTGTCTTGAACACATCTGGTAGGTCCTCTTTCCTCCCATTATGCAACTCTTCAATCTACCTATATCATGAACTCAACTCCTTTATGTTATGGAACTCGGCTCAAAAAAAATTTCCCTCTATCTACCTCTTTTTTCCTTTAAGGTCTGCAACACTTAAGGTTTTCGATTGAGTTGTTCATAACTCTGTTTTGAAAAACTCTCTGGTCTGCCCACTTTTTCCATACTGCTGCTCCAAGATGACAAGTCTAGGGATATGGAGGTTTCCCTTCTTCTTAATGACACAATACTCTACAATACAATGAACTAGGGCTAGTTGGCTAGCCCACTTGACTGCTGCTTTAGTCCTTCAAATTCTACACGTCCTTAGGGCCAATGCACCTACCCTTCTGCTAGTCTTGTTTTCCTTCACAAGTACAGGACTTAGAGCTCTTATTTAATAGTCACCTAACATTAACCCTCCAATTGTACTTGGAACGCCATCAATTTTCCCAACCACAGTAAATTTTTTTACTGATCTAGTGCCACAAGACTGCCCTCATCTAGGGCTATTCAAATATTCCACCTAATAGTGATTTGAGTCCTCTCAAAATCACTATTCTTGTGTACCAATTTGTTTGTTGTCAAATATATGAAAAAATATGAACTACTCATCATATCATCCTTCTAACAATTTGTAGATGACTGAAATAGAACCTATTAGGATCAATTTGACCTATCGAAGTAAAAACTCTTGTCTGATCCTTTCCCCTCACCTTTTCCAGGATAGGAACATCATTGGTTGCTAAATTCCATCCCTGAACCTGGGCTAGGTCCACTTGGCCCCGTGTGGTCCCATTTGGTGTCAAAGGCCTTTCATCAAGGAACATTTGGGAATCCAAGTTCCCAAAGGATTTTAGGGATTGAGAACTTCCTTCATAAGTCTTTTTCTTCTCCTCAACCCTTCAATCCCCCTCCTCCCTCCCTATAAGATAAATTCATTTGCTTAAAAGGAAAGCAAGTCCCACTCTTTATTTTATCCTAGGGAAAGGGTTTCGAGGGTCACTTCCCACCTATTCATTGACCTTTACTCTACAAGTGACTTCCTAAACTACCGAGACTCCACCCATCGATGAAAGTTCGTGAAGAGCAAGGAGCCTTAGCTGTGGTGAGAATGGGCTAAGCCTCCATCATTTCCCTTGTCCTAGCAGTTGCCCTCTTATGAACCCCTTTTAGGTCCACTACTAGTTTGAGTGGTAACAAGTTGTTCACAATTCCATTTGTCAACAACTCTTTGGTATGCCCACTTTTGCCATACTATAGCTCCAATATGAGAAGTCCAGGGCTATGGAGGCTTCCCTTCTTTCCACTGAATCTGTAGAAATTTGAATAATTTGCTGAATTATTCACCGAGATTATCCCGATTACACACTATTTAAGCTTCATGCATAATACATAACCTCTTCTACAATTGATCATCAATATGCAGAAATAGAAGCAGTTGCATGCGCACATAAAACAAATAATCAAGCACACATATAACACAGTATGTACCGGGGAAAGCAATAGCTGAAAACCCCCAACTATCTGTATATTATAATGATAGAGAACATGTAACAATACATAGCACAAAGCTCTCACAACTCTCAGCACTATCTCACATGCTACACACAAACTAGCACGGAAGATGAACAAGTCACAGGTTCAAATCTCCTCCACAAGTCTGCCTGCCTCTACTGCGCAATCCAAGATGAATAATGATGAGATCCAAGTTTGAATCCCACTGGCTTGTACTGCGCAATCCTCATTGGCAATCTCAATCAATGTGTGTGCAAATCTCATGTACAGCCATAGTCACAACTGATAGTAGACTCACCCTTTCACCCACCTCTAACACTGGTCTCCACTGAACTGTCCATGCATTGCAGTTAACTGATGTATTATTTAGTTGATTCATGAGTTAATAATTAGTGAATTAATTAATAATTAATTCACACCACTCATCACTAGTGTATTTATTAGTTAGACTAAATACAACTAGTTCAACTAAGTTAAACCGAACACAACTCCACCAACTGTCTCATCAACTCCACCAAACTCTGCCACATGAGTTCTAACCGAAGTCAACCATGCAATAGCTCAACTAACCCTTAGGAAAAGCGTATTTCCTTCTGTCAGCTGCATGTGCCACATCCAAGCATCAAACTGAAGTGTTCCAAGAGGAAAAGATAATGTTTATAGTCTAAATATTATTAAGGGTTAATAATATTTGACTGTTCTATTTTTAGCCCGGCAGTCTAAAAATAGAAACCGCACAATGTCTAAAAATAGAGGTCCATCTATTTTTACCAACTCGACCAATCATCCATAAATAGCATCCTGCAACTCATAGACCATGATCCATATGTCTAAAAATAGACATAGTCTAAAAATAGACTTTGCGCCAAAAATAGCCTGCGGGCCCACTTAGTGAAGGCGACTTCATTTCACTAAGCTCAATCATCTTGTTGCATTTTCAACACTCCCTCTCAACAAGATATGGATTATCTGCAACCCCTATCCTGCCTCTGTGGAATTCGAACTTGCTCCTGGTGAGCGCCTTCGTCAAGATGTCAGCATCCTGATCCTCCGTGGGAACATATGAAAGTAACATGATTCTCCGTTGAACACAATCTCTGATATGATGGTACCTGATGTCGATGTGTTTGGATCTATCATGAAATAATGGATTAGCCGAGAGTTTAATGCAACTCTGGTTATCACAATAAATCACAGTAGGCTCCAAGTGTGACCCAAACAACCCGACCAGGATCTTCCTCATCCATATGGCCTCGCATGCAGCCAAGCTTGCTGCCATATACTCAGCCTCTGCTGAACTGAGTGCCACGGATCTCTGCTTCCTACTGTACCAAGAAACTATTGTCGACCCGATACTGAAGATCCCTCCAGATGTGCTCTTTCTGTCCGTTGGGCTCCCTGCCCAATCTGCATCTGTGAAGCCACATAGCTTCACCTCATCCTCCTGTCTGTACCACAAGCCATATCCCGATGTGCCTCTAAGATAACACAATACATGCTTTCCTGCCTTCCAGAAGAGCTTGGTAGGCTTAACCATAGCTTGCGAAAGCTGGTTAACAACATAGCATATATCGGGTCGTGTATTGACCAGATACATAAGCGACCCCACCAACTGTCGAAAAACAGTGGCATCCACTACCTCCGTCGAAGTAGCATCCTCCTTCCTCCAACCTCCAGGAAGAGGAGTATCAACAAGCTTGCAGTCATGCATGTTGAACTTCTCCAGTATCTCCCAGGCATACTTACCCTAAGAAACAAACATTCCATCACTGCGCTGCCAAATTTCCAATCCCAAGAAATAGTGAAGGAGGCCCAAGTCCTTCATCTCAAACTCTCTAGCAAGATCCTCCTTGCATGAAAGTATCAATAGTTCATCACCCGTCAAAATCAGATCATCTACATACAGTACAATGATCAACAACTTCCCCTCCACCACAATCTGGTACAGGTTAGGATCCGCCTCACTCTTGGAGAATCCAAGTCCGGTGAAATAACTGTCTATCCGTGTGTACCAAACATGAGGTGCTTGCTTCAACCCATACAGTGCTCTCTTGAGTATGCACACATGCGACTCACTGTTGAAGATCTCGAAACCTTCGAGCTACTCTATGTACACATCCTCCTTAATGACTCCGTTGAGGAACGCAGTCTTCACATCCATCTGATGGATGTGCCATCCCATCTGCGCTGAGAGAGCTAGCATCGTCCATATGGAAGAGTACCTTGCAACAGGTGCAAAGGTCTCCTCATAATCAATCCCCTCTATTTGTGAGAAGCCTCGGGCAACAAATCTTGCCTTGTACTTCTCCACACTCCCGTCAGCCGCCTACTTCACTTTGTAGATCCATCTCGAACCCACCACTTATTTCCCCTCCGGTCGCGGGACAATCTCCCATGCACTGTTTCTGACAATCGAATCATACTCTTCCACCATGGCATCTACCCATGCGGGGTCCTCCACAGCTTCCTCGAAAGAGGATGGCTCTCACACGACACATTTTTCGCAAGAGCCATGTATCCGTGTACCGGGAAGAGTAGACTGCCTCTGCCTCATAACGTGCCGTAGGTGGTCCTACAACCTTCTCTCGTATCTTCGAGCTACTGTCACTTTTCAGTAGTGCGCTTTGCGCCTCTCGATGAATGAAAATGATGAGTAGTTCTTGAGTTCTTCCACCTTATGAAATTCCTATTGTGCCTGATCCACATCCGGAAGCTCATCCTTAGGAACTAGTAGCTCCCATCCGCATGCAAGCGTCTCCCTCTCTGCGAACACCTGCATGGCTTTCTCCTCCCCGAATTTAAATTTGACATCTCGTCGCACGCCTTGCGATTTGCCCTGGGAAAATACACACGAGAAGTTGTGGGGCGCACGCTGTACCTCCCACAATATCCCAATCCCTCTCGCTGCTGCTCCAGCTTCCATCCTTTTGTCATACATGAATGTAAACAAGTGAACCCAAAATCCTCAAATGGGAAATATCAGGCCTCTTACCAGAAAATGCTTCCTCGGGTGTACTCATGCCAAGTATCCTGTGAGGACAACGGTTCTGCACATATACTGCAGTATTGCATGCCTCCACCCACAAGTGAATGGGTAGGCCCTGATCATGCAACATCACCCATGCAGCACCCACGATCGTTCTGTTCTTCTGCTCAGCCACCCCATTCTGCTGTGGGTTATGGGGTGCGATGAGCTCTCTCCGAATCCCTTCTGCGCTGCAAAAGTCTTTGAATTCAGTAGAGATGAATTCACCACCATTGTCGCTCCGAAGAGCCTTCACATGCTTCCCCGATTCCTTCTCAACTAGCGCCTTGAATTCACAGAACTTTGAATATGTCTCGCTCTTCTTCTGCATGAAGAAGATCCAGCACTTCTGAGAGAAATAATCAACAAAGATCACATAGTACTTGTGCTTTGCTGTCGAAGCTATAGAGAAAGGACCACACACATCTGTGTGAACTCTCTCAAGGATCGTCGTGGCACGACTATCCTTCTCGTGAAAGGTGGCTTTCACAAATTTTCCCAAGGTACACCCCCTTGCACCGATCCGATCGCAAGAGTGCCCTTTAGGAAGCCCAAAGAGAAATCGTCGCAAACATCTTCAAAGCTCCATGGTGAAGTGGCCTCAATCTCCTGTTGTCACTCCTCACCATAATCCCACCCTCACCACTCCTTCCACCTTGCATGCCATTGCTGCACAGCCATCTACTTGCAACTGATAAAGGTTCTTGACTTGAACCCCTATCTTCCAAGTTTCTCTAGTTGCCTTACTGCGCAGGAAAGACTTTCCCTCGCTAAAGACAACATCATACCCCTTGTCTTCCAACATCGCCACAGAGATCAAATTCTTCATTAATCCTGGAACATGCAACACTTCCTTCAATACGAAGGGTTTACCAGACTCCCTCTCAAAGGAAATGGTACCGATACCGGTCGCACTGTATCTACCATCATCGCCCATCTCGATGTGCACTCCAAGATCTTTCTCTTCCAGATCTGAAAACAAATCCCGATCTCCGGTCATGTGAAAAGACGCACCACTGTCCAAGAACCATACTGATCCCATCACACTTGAGACCAAGCATGCGATCAGCGAAAAATCCAGTTCAAAATGGGAGGCTAAAGCCTCTCCCGCTGCAGATCCAGCAGCCTTCTTATTTTTCTTCTTCTGCGGACAATTTGTGGCATAATGTCCGTGCTGGTGACAGTGAAAACACTTCACCTTGGACATGTCTTGCTTCTTGCCTTTTGTACCAGACTGAGAAGCTTTCTTGCTCTTCCCCTTCTTTGCTTTGGCAACCAAAGCGCAATTTTCTTCATCAGATGCCTTTGATAAAGATCCGTCCCTGGTGCTCTGCCTTATCTCCTCTTGCATGAGATCCGACCAAAGTCGCTCCCATCCCGGCAACTTCTCCCGACCATTGACAGAGTCCTGATAGGAATGCCAACTCTTCGGAAGACCAAGGAGAGCCAGGTCCACCAAGTCCTCATCATCGACAATCACCCCCACACTTCCCAGCTCATCTCTGCATTGAGTGAACTTCGTGAGGTACTTGGCGATACTGTCGCCTTTCTCCATCTTAATGTTTCTGAGTTTATCCTTGAGCGCCAACTTCCTCTGGTCGCTCTTGCTCTAGAATAGATCTGTCAACGCTTTCCACATCAAGTATGGAGAAGCTTTTCCATGCAGGTTGGATACAATGTGATCCTTCACGCCCTCCAACAGAATCCTTCGACATTTCGCCATCTTCTTTTGCCAAGCCTCAACTTGAGCAGCATCAGTAGGCTTTGGGACCTCAGCATCTATGAACTCCTTCAGCCCGTTATCATCTAATACCGCCTCCATTCTATCCTTCCATGCAACATAATTCGAACTGCCCTCAAGGGCATACTCGAGTTGCAATTCGTTGAAAGAAATTTCAACTCCGGCACCAAGAAAACAAACTACTGCAAAATTCGAATTCCAAGCTCAAAACTCAACCGCTTCTGGATCTATGAGAACAAAGTATTTCTAGCACAAAGATCGACTGTAGGGGCGTTTACTGGATATATCACCTTTCAAAGAAAGGATGGATCCAGAGGCTACCTGGCCCGCTTACAGACTCTGTCTACCAAAATAAATTGTAATCACTGTAATAGATACGATGATCAATTCTCGCTCTGATACCATGTAGAAATTTGAATAATTTTCTAAATTATTAACCGATATTATCTTGATTACACACTATTTAAGCTTCATGCATAATACATAACCTCTTCTACAATTGATCATCAATATGCGGAAATAGAAGCAGTCGCATGCGCACATAAAACAAATAATCAAGCACACATATAACACAGTATGTACTGGGGAAAGAAATAGCTGAAAACCCCTAAATATCTGTATATTATAATGATAGAGAACATGTAACAATACATAGCACAAAGCTCTCACAGCTCTCAGCACTATCTCACATGCTACACACAAACTAGCATGGAAGATGAACAAGTCACAGGTTCAAATCTCCTCCACAAGTCTGCCTGCCTCTACTGCGCAATCCAAGATGAATAATGATTGAGATCCAAGTTCGAATCCCCTAGCTTGTACTGCGCAATCCTCATTGGAAATCTCAATCAATGTGTGTGCAAATCTCATGCACAGCTATAGTCACAACTGATAGTAGACTCACCTTTTCACCCACCTCTAACACTGGTCTCCACTGAACTGTCCATGCACTGAGTTAACTGATGTATTCTTTAGTTGATTTATGAGTTAATAATTAGTGAATTAATTAATAATTAATTCACACCACTCATCACTAGTGTATTTATCAGTTAGACTAAATACAACTAGTTCACTAAGTTAAACCGAACACAACTCCACCAAACTCTGCCACATGAGTTCTAACTGAAGTCAACCATGCAATAGCTCAACTAAACCTTAGGAAAAGTGTATTTCCTTTTTTCAGCTGCATGTGCCACATCCAAGCATCAAACCGAAGTGCTCCAAGAGGATAAGATAATGTTTATAGTCTAAATATTATTAAGGGTTAATAATATTTGACTGTTCTATTTTTAGCCCGGCAGTCTAAAAATAGAAACCGCCCAATGTCTAAAAATAGAGGTCCATCTATTTTTACCAACTCGACCAATCATCCATAAATAACATCCTGCAACTCATAGACCATGATCCATATGTCTAAAAATAGACTTTGTGCCCAAAATAGCCTGCGGGCCCACTTAGTGAAGGCGACTTCATTTCACTAAGCTCCATCATATTGTTGCAATTTCAATAGAATCAATCCTCTACAATATAGTGAACTAGGGCTAGTTGGTTGGCCCACTTGACTATTACTTTAGTCCTTCAAAGTTTGCACATCCTTAGGCCCTATACACCTGCCCTTCTACCAATTTTGTTGTCCTTCACCAGAACAAGAGTCAGGGCTAGTCTTCTTTGACAGCAACCTAACAACCCTCCAACTGTACTTGGATTACCATCAATCTGCCCAACCACAGTCAATTCTTTTTACTGATCTAGGGCCCACAATATTGTCTTCATCTAGGGCTCTTCAAATCTTCCACCTAGCACAAACCAACCATTAAGGTATGCAAGATTCTTCTGAACCCTCACATGATGATCTTGCTCTTGGAGGATGATCATGACCTCCCTTTAGCAACCCTTACTTGACCCTCGTACTCGACCTAATTTAGGATTACATCTCTCTTCATCCCCTTGATGTGCCAGATAGTGGGAATACATGTCAAACATGCTAAGATGTGCCAAGTGATAAGGCATGCCAAGATGTGCAAGGGTGTGTCAATGCATGTCAGGGACTGTCAAGACAACAGAAGGGAGAAAAAAGTTAAAATACAAGGAAATGAACACATAAGAGGGTTAATAAGTCATCAATTTACCTTTTCCAAGAGGGGCATGCTAGGCACACCAACACTGGGTGGCAATAGGTGCCAAGTGAAAAGTCTTAGTGCATTCTACGTGCCAAGTATTCCTTTGTTGCTTCTCATCTACTTTCCAACAATTGATCGTCAAAAATAAATTTAATATTAAACCATGTCAAATCATACCAAGGCATCTCAACGTATTCCACACATGCTAAGGCTTTCCAAGCGCCAACACGTGCCAAGTGCCAATATGTTTCAAGGACTAGTGTTATGCATGTTATGAAGTGGACAGGAATGTTGAAGAGTGCTAAGGTGTGCTAGAGAGTGATAATGCATGTTGATGAGTGTTAAGGATTACTAGGAAAAAAACATTAAGGGAGCACTAGGTAAAAATTCATGGAAGCTAATGAATATGAGGAACGTGTGCCAGAGACTAGTGTTAATGAGTGTTAGTTTTCATGCCAAGGAGGGAGTGACAAGGTATGCTAAGCATTGGTAAGGCATGCTAGGGAATATCAAGGCATGTCAAGAATTCCCAAAGTGTGCTTGGGAATTCCAGGGTGTGCTAATTATATCATGTGCCAATTAATAGTGCCAAGATATGCCAATACATGCTAGGTGCTAAGGATATTGGGGTGCAGGATGCCATGGTATGTCAATATGTGTCAAGGAAACAAAAGGAAGAACCAATATTAAGAGGGTTAATAAGTTAAGACTTTATCTTTTTGAAAAGGGGCATGCTAGGCACACTAATAATAGGTCCCAATACATGCCAAGTGGCATTGTGTACCAAGTGCTAATGTATGATAATGCATTCAACCAAGGTGTTCCAGGGCATGCAGCTAGGGATTATATGCAGCATGCCAACACATGCTATGAGAGCTCCATGTTGTGTTAGCGCATGCCACCATGTTCTTGGGCGTCAGTGCCATCACAATATGTTCTAGGTACAAAGATGTTCCAAGACATGTTGGGTGCTAAGAAATGTTAGTGTGTGCCAAAGCATTAATTTAAGGTGTGCCCAGATTGTTGAGGATTTTTAGGTCTTTCTCATTAATAGAATTGTTAAAGCTTGATTATGTATTAAATAATATATTTCCTACACATAATAGTGGAACTTTATCTAAAGGGAATTTTCTAGATAATAAATTTAATAGATGAATCATGTGTTGACTCATAGGAAATATCTATTCGACTAGTCATTACTTGAGGGAAATGATACACACTAATTACTTCTAAAAAAATTGATTGACGCTAACCACTATGGCCTTGGAGATATTATAAAAAATACTCCACGATAATTGTATTAAATCATTATCTTTTGACAAAAAATATATTAACAGGCACATAGCGTAATCAAAAACTCATTGGATCGATCAATGATGACGGGCATTTTTTGACCGTCACCAAAAGTAACAAAAAGAGCATTGGTGAGGGTCATTAAAATTTCGTCACTAGAAGTGTCACCAAAGAGAGAATTAGTGATGGGCCTTTAACGACCCTCACCAAAAGTGTCATTGAAAATGTCTTTGGTGACGGACCATAAAGGACCATCACTATTTACACTTACAATGACGATTTTTTAATGATCAATGATGATGAACATTTTTTGACCGTCACCAAAAGTAACAAAAAGAGCATTGGTGAGGGTCATTAAAAGTTCGTCACTAGAAGTGTCACCAAAGAGAGAATTAGTGATGGGCCTTTAACGGCCCTCACCAAAAGTGTCATTGAAAATGTCTTTGGTGACGGACCATAAAGGACCATTACTATATACACTTACAGTGACGGTTTTTTAAGGACCGTCACCATATGTGACATTGGTGACAGACCTTAAAGGTCTGTCACAAGCATGACCCTCACCAATGTGCTTTTTTCTTGTAGTGCATGGAGCTTATCCCTTGGTCTATGGAGCTTAAATCCCTTCATGAGAGGAATCCATCCCCCTCTTCATGGAACTAAAACTACCTCCATTTCCCTATAAATTGAGCTCATATTTCAGTCCCAAGGGTAGATATACATATTAGTTTCTGAAGAAATTCTCAAGAGAGCATACTCTCTACACTAGTTGTTGTTGGCATGAGAATGATCACACCCTTATGTTCATAACTCCATGCTGGTTTAAAGAGAGGAAGGCTCTTAAAACTGAAGGAGGAACGATTTTTTAGGACCCCGGGAGAAACTTGTACGACATCAAGGCATCAGGTTGTAAAGCTACTCTTTTCATTCAAAGATAATACATATGGATCTCCTTTTCTCATTGATTTGTTCTTGTTCTTATTTGAATAATTCAATACTTAGACTCCTTGATCGCTAAGTTAGATTATATGTTCTTAATTATTATATGTTGCAGGTGCTTTTAATTATTTTGTTTGTCTTTGATTACAGGTTCTACTTACTGGAGAAGCCTCTTTGGAGCAACTGGATAAAAGACTGCATCGAACATTGGATTTCAAGGTAGGGGCATGTCCTCTTCCTTTGTTTATAATAATTCTAAATTGCAAATAATTTAGAGAAAACTATTTACAAATAGATGTTTATTTCTAGCTATTCGTAGAATACTAGGGAGATTGCTCTTGTCCGCAAGAGGGATTAATCCCCATAACAAATTGGCGACTCTGCTGGGGAATAGAACTTAGTTTTCCTTTTTTATTTTTCAGTTTGAATTTTAAGAGTTTTCTGATTTTGATTTGTCTGAGATTGGGTTGGGTAGATAAATTTTAAGAATCCCTGAAAAGAAAAGCTGAATATATATTTTTTCTGTACTTTTCCTTGCCTCCGTGGTTTTCATTTGAAAACAGTGCAGTAGTGTTACACAGCAATTTGTCATCGTCCCTGCAATTCCCCATCCCGCACATTGAAGGGCTTATTCCGTGACCTTTTAGTAGTGACATAACTTGAAAACACTTTCATGGCATTCCCCTAAACATGTACTTTCATTGCCTTGAAGACAACTCCTTGTGAAAAATCCTAAAAACACCCTTTTTTTCATTGGCGCGGGAAGCCAGTTCATTACCCGTGCCAATGGGGGAAATCCTTCAAAGAGGGCGCCAATTGGCGCTCTGTCACAGGGTCGCACTCGCGCCAGCCATTTTAAGGAGTGTTTTTTAAAAATAAATGGCGGAAGTTTCGTCCTAACCAATCCATAAACTGGTATCTAATTTGAGTTGGGAGGTTTGGCTCCATATCTCCATGTAGAGGAAGTGGTTTTCCACCTCTCATGGAAGCTTCCTTGAGGATAGGGCCAATCCCATGATTATAGGGATCCCAACTCCCCTTCCTCCATCTATAAAAGCTTGCTCATCTCTTTTGCAAGCTAGTCTCCAAATTCCAAAGAGCCATCAGAGCCTTATGTTGCAAGAGCCTTGATTCATTCCCTTAAGGCCAGATCCAAGCAAGGAGATTATTGTCGAGACATCCGAAGAGAGAGGCTTATCCTATCCCCGATAGGATTTTTCGAGATGTGTTCCGTTGGCGACCCTCCGAAGGAGAATTCAGCATCAGAGCTACGGTTGTATTCTTCTTTGATTGATTAATGATAAGCGACTATTGGTTATGGTTCCACTCTTGTTGTTGATTATGATGATGATTTATGTATTCTCTGACTGACATATAGTTGCATATACTGGATTTTACGCTTGCGTTTGTTCTGTTTCTTGCGTGTGCAGGTGTCCGATCACGGAGATCGTGAGGATTGTGATCTGCCGGAGCTAAGGAACGGGAGCGCTACTTTCTCTACAAGTGACAACGTTGGATTCCAGGTAAGCCTTCATCGCTAGTTGGTTTATTTTCAATTAGGAACCTGCACTATAGCGTGTGACGATTGTTGCTAGACCCGGTCTGGGCTAGTAGGGATCACCTCTGTCCACAGAGGGGATTTACCTCCACAACAAATTGGCGACCATACTGGGGATCGTTGGCTTGTTGTTGTTCTGCTTTGTAAGCTACAGACGGAGCCTGAAGTTAGCTAGATAGCCTTCGAAACGCTTTTGATCTGCATTAGCGAAGTAGATCAATGCTGCTTCAGTCCATCTCTGGTTTAGTTTATGAACTAAATGACTTGGAGTGTTGTCTTGTCTTTTCAGTTGATTCTTGGCCTTGCTTGCTTGGTCAGCTCTTTGGGTTTGTTTTTTCTCTTTGTTTGGCTTTTGTTTAGCCTTGTCATCACTGGTCTGTGTCTGGGACTGCTCTTTTTTATTTTTTGCATAGTTAACTCAACTGGCGCACTTTTCATCTTGACAGTCGCGTCCATTGGCGTAGGTTGCTTGTGTATCACCCGCGCCAATTCCATTCTGGCGCTAATTTCACCCTCACAGTCACGCCAATCCTGTGAGGTATTAGGGTTTTCTGTGTTTTGAGCCTTCTGAGACTGATCTGTGATTTTGGCCTTGTTTTTTAGACTGCTTGAGTGTTCTGGAGCCTTGTTTGACTGACTGTGACCGTCTTCCTTTGGTTGTTTGCCCATATCTATCGATTTTACATTTTAGCCCTAGGGCATCTAAGTGCTATTGCGCGTCGAGCCTCCCTTGGGAGTTTTTGGTTTCTGTCTGTTCAGTCAGCTTTGTGATTGCTTCTCTGCATTCATTTGGTGGTTGTATTGTGCTATTTTAGTGATTGGCTTCTTCTTCATTCGAATTCCGCTTTGTCTCGCTTTGAGCCTAGATTACATGGTTCATTTGAGTCTTGGAGATTCTTCTTGAAGTGGTGAGTCTGGTCTTGGTTGGGAGAAATTCTTTGTTTTTTCATTTTTCAGGTGTTGGCGCTTGTTGTCAGTTAGCAACCCGCGCCAATTTTCCATTGGCGCTAGTTGTCAGTGAGAAAGTCGCGCCAGTTGGCGCTAGTTGTCAGTGACAAAGTCGGGCCAATTTCAGGGTGTGTGAAAATTGAGATTTTTTCCCTAAATCCTTCACCAGTGTGTCTTTCCCTTCCGGTATTTTCACTGTATGAGCATAGATTACATTTCTCATTGTTTGAACTGTCTTCTTTCCATGATTATTTGATGTAAAAGGGAATGAATGCCTTATTTTGATTTCATTCTTTGGAAGTCCTCTTTGTGTTTTGTCACTTTTTGAGGGATTTCGTTACAAAGTGTTTGAAACAACGATTGCATTCTTAGTGTTTGTTCACATCTCTTTTGCATTCATCCTTCATTAATAAGATTTGCGTTTATTTAGTTTTCGTCTCAAAGTGTTTGCTTTTCGTTAAAATGCATTAGATCACATTGCATTGAAAAGTATTTTTTGAGATTTATCATTGAACTTAGATTACATTGTTTAATGATTGAAAGCTAAAAGTTGCTTTGAGTGCATTCTCTTTCATTAAAAGCATGAATTAAGTAGATTCTCATTTCATCAAAAAATGCATTGAGTGCATTCTTATCATTTGAAAAGAAAAAGGAAATTGTGCATAGATTACAATTGCATAGTTTTCAAAAAGAGGATTTCGCATAAATTACATTGCATTATTCGCATCGTTGAATGTTTGGAATTACTTTTGGATAGTGAAAGTCATCTAGTTTGGAAAAAGTTTCGTTTTCAGTATTGTTGTTTGTTGCATCATTGTTTGAAGCTCTTCCCTTAACTAGATAGCATTCATCGAATTGAAATTTTTTCTTTTCTCATATAGCTGCATATAGGAGATTTTGAGACATAACACTCGCTAGGGCCTGAAAACTGAAACATAATTGAAGATAAACATTAAAATTCATTCAATTTACACTAAGGCAGCATTGAAACATTAACGAAATATTTAGAGGTCTACGCTAGAGACGTGTTCCAGCGTCTTTAAACCTAGTAGCTGTCGTTCGCCTCTTGGCTTTAGACAACACTAGTACGGACTTGTGCTCCCCATACCGTCGCGTATATAAAGGGAGACCCCATTAGGTTTCTATCCTTTATCCATAGGAAGCTAAGTCTGCCGCCCTATACCCATGATACACCGGACACAGCATTCGGGGAGATTGCCTGCACGTACGTTAAGTCCTTGGTTGATTTCTCTTTCATTTTGAAACCAAGGTGTATATTGCAGTTCACGGTTATTTGGTACACCCTTTGCCTAGAATTCCTGAGCAGTCATTTTTATCTTATCTGACTCCTTAAATTTGAAAAGATCACCAAGCGCTTGTCCTTTCATGCTTGTTTCAAAACTGAAATAGATAGAGTCACCTTTCATCCATTTCTCGACTCGTAAAACATGAAACGGTGAAATTTCTAAGTTTCAATGTGGTAAAATAAATCACCTGCGATCACACGCCCTGTTAGAATTTGCTTGTTGGCCGTTTGATTGTGTGCCTTGGTTTTTAGCCCGTGTGCGGTTTTGAGTTGTTGATGGCAAATTTTCCAGAGTTCACCAACTAAGGAATCCCCTCCGATGGGACTCCTGGTCCTTTTCCTCCTTTTGGAAATGTTGGTGCTCCTTATATGGCAACGTTGTCCCTTCCTGGGTTAACTGTTGGGTTGCCTGTTTGGTTGTTTTCAACCTCTGTAGTCCCAAATGTCTCAACTACTGTTTAATCAGTTCCTCCGCCTGAACAACATCATGTTGAATCCAAGGTAGACCTCTCCCCTTCTTCGCCTTTTTTTGTGTCCTCCTCTTCTACTTCGCCTGGTGAAAGTTTGGATTCGAGTAACCAGGTGGCTAAGAAGAAGAAGAAGAAGACAAAGAAGAAGAAGTCAGATAAAGGAGAGGCTAGTTCTGCGGCTATTGCGCCTAAGAAGTCTTCCATTGATAAACCTTCCAACCCTCCGCGGAAAGTCAAATTCCCTTGCATGTTGTGCCAGGGAGACCATCTTCTTCGAGACTACCCTGACATTCCCAAGGTGCTTGAAGCATGGTCCAACGGTCGCCCGCCGTTTCCTTTGGCTTTTGGGAGTCAGGTTGGGGGCACGTCTTCAACTGGTGTTGGTAAGGCTCCTAAGAAGCAGGGTAAGATTACCAATCCCTGTAAGTTGTGTGAAGGGAACCATGCCATTCACCTTTGTCCATATATGGATGAAGTCAAGTGATTTTTAGACAACTCGGCTGTTTCTGCGCCGTGCCTTCCGGCTGGTTACCAACAGGTTTCTTTGAGTCCTCCACCAGCTGATCCTACGATTGGTCAAGAGTCATCCTTGGTCAATCTCGCTCCCCCAGAAATTCAAATTCAGGAATCCATTCCTGACCAACCATTGGTCGTGGGATCAGTTGAGCTGGTGCCTTCTACGGTGCACCAGGTCTTTTCCGTGGAGAGTGGATCTCACCCCCCCCCATGTCCTTCTGGTTTCATCACATTCTTCTGATGTGGAGAAAGATTCTCTCGTCCCTACACCTCAAGAAGTGGCTCCTCTGCCTCCCGTGATGGAGGTGTTAGAGGATACTCTTCCCGACTCCGTGATGGAAGTCGTGGAGGATGCTCCTTCTTCTTCCATAACACCAGGGGAAGACCATCTCGATTCGATGGTAGCCCCTCTGAGTAGTTTGGTCGCTTCCTTTGATTGGAGTCGATTTGCAGGATACCGCCTTCCGTCTTATGTGCTTTTCGAGATCACAGTACAGGCTTTTGGTCTGGTCGTACCCAGCACCATTATAAACGAAGGTGCGTCTGTTAGTATTTTATCCTCGACTACCTAGCAAGCTTTCGGTTCGCCATCGCTTGCACCTGTTACGCAGAATCTGTTGGCATTTAACAAAAGAACGAGTCAACCGTTAGGGATCCTTCCAAGGTTACCTGTTACTTTGGGAGGTAAAACTGTCCATATGGACGTGATGGTCGTTCTAGGCCCCTTGGATTTCAATCTGTTTTTGGGGTGTGATTACACCTATGCCATGGGAGCGCTTGTCTCCTCCCTTTTTCGTGTGGTCTATTTTCCACATGAAGGACAGATTGTGACCATTGATCAGCTTTCGTTCTTTGGTCCTAATGTGGCAGCTAGCCCGCCATCATCCCTTCCTAGTTTTTATCCACCCGTTGTATCTGCCCCACCGCAGGTCAACTATGTGGCTACCTACCCCGTACCTATACTCAGTGATGATGCCGTCGTGCATAGTGTGCTGGGGGCATTGGGTCCTGACTTCCAGGATATTTTCCTTCCATCAGGAGTGGAAATCTTGGAAGCGATGACTTCTTGTTCATTATGATGAGGTCAGTCGGAGCACAGTTCGTTTTCCTGTGTCAAGCTCCTTAAAAAATGAAACAAGATGGTCGGAGCACAGTTCGTTTTCTTGTGTCAAGCTCCTTAAAAAATGAAACAAGCTGGTCGGAGCACAATTCATTTTCTTGTGTCAAGCTCCTTAAAAAATGAAACAAGCTGGTTGGAGCAGAGTTCCTTGTCTTGTGTCAAGCTCCTTAAAAAATGAAACAAGGTCATCTGAGGATAGTTCTTTTAATGTGTCAACCTCATTAAAACAATGAAACACTTTCCTGTTCAATTCGAGTCTTTGATAAGTTCTCATAAAATACCAGTCGAGTCTTTTCCTTAATCTCGTAACTTGAACCTTCACTCCATCTGCCTTTCATATGGACTGAAGCTTGGGGGGCATGTACCTCGAATTGAGTCACCATGCTGGGGGCATGCTTACTATTTCAAGCATAGTTTGTTTCCGTTTCAAGCTTTTGTAAAAATGAAACAGGTTTCAAGCATAGTTTATCTTTGTTTCAAGCTTGTGTAAAAATGAAACCAACTTCAAGCAGAGTTTCCTGATTTCAAGCTTGTGTAAAAATGAAACCTTTCCCATTTTACCTCTTGTGAGCGCCATTTTATCAGTCTGTTTTTGCCAGATGAGCCTTGGTTTTCTCACTCCATCGTCACCATCTGCTTGGCCGATTATATGCCTTCACTTGGTTGTTTTACCCATTCCTAAGGAACCGCTGCGATGAGTGGTCTTGTTAGCCAGCCTCTTGACTTTTATCATGTTCTGAGCAGTTCCATCATCACCGGAACGAGTTGCTTCCCTTTATACCACTCGTTCCTCCAGGAGGAGTCATCTTTCAGCTCTTTTCTGACTCTCTAAACATGAAAAGATTGCTGAGTTCCTTGTCGTTTCGATCTCGTTAAAGTGGACACGAAATGACATCTACCCAGTATACGTTTACCCTTTTTTCGGGCTGGGATAGATTATTTACGAAAAAGGAATACCCTAGCGTATCGCGACTAGGACGTTTTCTCAGATATTGTTTTCTACCTTTTTGCGTCTGAGGAACTATTTACGAAAAGGGACCGTTGTTGTTTACGTTTCCGCTGTCTTTTCAAACTCTCTAAACATGAAAAGACGCCGAGTTCCTCCTTTGTTAGACTGTTAAACCCTGATGACATTGGATTTAGTCGTAATGACGGTATTCGAGTTCCTCCTTCCTAGGGCTCGTTAAATGTACTAGGATGGATTCGTCCGAAGGACGAACTTATATTACAAGCATATGCTATCCCCTTCAAGCTTGTTATCAAAATAATTGGGGTACTCGCCAGAAATTGTGGGGGAAAATGGAACCAGCATCATTGCCGTGTCGGCAGTATGTTGCTCTTGAACGTGGCACTTGTTTGCATTCGTGTCGGGTTGGGGATATCTCATCTCGTTTATTCACTTGCCTCCATAGGTTTGGGTAATCCTTTTTGACCTCTCATTTTCTCTTTGCCTCGTCGCCATGACCTCTGATCCGTTGATGTCAAATACTGCCAAACTCACTGTCGTGCTGCCATATTTTCAAGAGAAGTTGACCTCTGCAAGTATCAACCTTCCTCTGATTCTCATCTGATCTTGATTCACAAAGACATTATGTTCCTCTGTCTCGCGTCGATGATGTGGGAAACACTATGGACCACCTTCGATCAAGGTCATTTCCTGTCGACTTCAGCTCATTATCCAGGAAGTTGATCTAGAGACTCCCTTCTGGTACCTTGGAGCCTGCATGCCTCAATGGAAAGTTCTTCGCATTCGACGTGAGGTTTTCATCATTAGCCTCCGATCGAGTGATTCTGCGGGTGTTCGACGTCAGCTCATTGTTCACATGCCTTAGATTGTACCTGTAGTACCTTGAGGACCATTGGCATTAATGGTGGTACCTCTCGCGTCTGTTAACATTTTTCGTCATTGACTGGTAATCAGGCGATGTTCTCGCATGTTCAACTTCAGCTCCCATATTCGCATTCTTGAACTTGTACTTTGTTCGGGTCGAGATGGAGCGCAAGACCCTGGATTCCTATTTGTTATAATCCAGGCTGCGATTTTTTGGATTATCATGATTAGTTACATGACTCACTGATTGGATGGCTGCGACCATACCTGAGTCTATTTATCGATCCTCACTGGATGGCTGCGCCCATGCCTTGGATCTGGATTATTGTATACTCTGTTATGGATGGCTGCGCCCATCCCACATATATATCATGTATCTGAGATATCAGTTGTACTTCTCTTCGCAGGTTTTCTGACGATGATATTTTCAGTTGGACACGTTCTCGTAAAGCATTTCATCCCTCTCTCTCTTTCGGGCCTCATGCTTTAGGGGGCATCTGTTACACAACAATTTGTCACCGTCCCTGCAATTCCCCATCCCGCACATTGGAGGGCTTATTCCGTGACCTGTGAGCAGTGACATAACTTGAAAACACTTTCATGGCATTCCCCTAAACACGTACTTTCATTGCCCTGAAGACAACTCCTTGTGAAAAACCCTAAAAACACCCCTTTTTGCATTGGCGCAGGAAGCCAGTTCATTACCCGCGCCAATGGGGGAAATCCTTCAAAGAGGGCTCTCCAATTGGCGTTCTGTCACAGAGTCGCACTCGTGCCAGCCATTTTAAGGAGTGTTTTTAAAAAATAAATGGTGGAAGCTCTCTAGCCCTGCACTGATCTCCATGAGAAGTACACTCTCTCAAGTGTTTCCTTGAGGATAGGGCCAATCCCATGATTATAGGGATCCCAACTCCCCTTCCTCCATCTATAAAAGCTTGCTCATCTCTTTTGCAAGCTAGTCTCCAAATTCCCAAGAGCCATCAGAGCCTTATGCTGCAAGAGCCTTGATTCATTCCCTTAAGGCCAAATCCAAGCAAGGAGATTATTGTCGAGACATTCGAAGAGAGAGGCTTATCCTATCCCCGATAGGATTTTTCGAGACGTGTTCCGCTGGCGACCCTCCGAAGGAGAATTCAGCGTCAGAGCTACGGTTGTATTCTTCTTTGATTGATTAATGATAAGCGACTATTGGTTATGGTTCCACTCCTGTTTTTTATTATGATGATGAGTTATGTCTTCTCTGACTGACATATAGTTGCATATACTGGATTTTACGCTTGCGTTTGTTCTGTTTCTTGCGTGTGTAGGTGTCCGATCACAGAGATCGTGAGGATTGTGATCTGCCAGAGCTAAGGAACGGGAGCGCTACTTTCTCTACAAGTGACAGCGTTGGATTCCAGGTAAGCCTTCATCGCTAGTTGGTTTATTTGCAATTAGGAACCTGCACTATAGTGTGTGACGATTGTTGCTAGACCCGGTCTGGGCTAGTAGGGATCGCCTCTGTCCGCAGAGGGGATTTACCTCCACAACAAGTAGCCTCCACAAATTTTAGTTTAGAACAGTGCGGTACCACTCTGTTCTCCATTAGAAACTTCAGAACCTTGGAAAATTTTTGAGAAAATTAAAATTCTCTTTTTAGGAGCGATATCACCTGATTCTTCGTGTTTTCCCCTGTCTATCTTAGCTGTTAAATCTTATGTGTGAATTTATTTTCAGTAGTTTTTAAAGTCTCATCAGTCTTCGTTTAGTTAATTGGGTGTTTTGAATTTTCTTTTTTGAGAAAATTTTAATTTGATTTCCTTTGGTCATTACTTCGAGGTTTGTCTCAGTATCTTAACAATTTTTCATCTTTTTGCTTTTGTTTTTGCAAAATAAATTTCCCCCTCATTCGCCGGGGGGGCGCTAAAATTTGTCTGAGTGTTAATCGCCTTTGAGTGTTTTTACTTTTGACCTTTGGAATTCTCACCCAATTTTCTTTACTTACACTTGTTTGGTTCTTTAGATTACATTGGAATCATCTTGTGTCTGAGAATTCTCTTACATAGATCACATTTGCATAATTAGAATTCTCATTTTCAAAATATGAATGAAAATGTGCATAGATTACATTTGCATATTTTTCAAGTGAATTGTGTATAGATTACAACTGCATGGTTTACATTCTGGAAAAATCAATCGTAGATTTAGATTAGTTTCTTTGATTTGAATTTACATGTTTTTATGCTTGTTTTAAAAACATAGAAATAAAAATTGAAATGGATTAGCATTAGTTTTTCTTGATGAAATTAGTGCATTAGATAATTTTTTATATTTTCTCTTATTTATCAATATTTGCATTGTTGGAAGTGAATGGAACCTCTCTCCTTACTTTAGTTAGGATTCATCGAATTGAAAAGATTACATTATCATATTCGATTGCATTCAGTTTTGGGTTAGGTAATAACACCATTATTTTCATATCCATTTACCTTTTGAGTAATAATAGCCAAATAACACAATGCTTAATAAAATTCATTTAGAAATTTTCACATTTTCTAGGGCTCTTTCCACCAATCTAGCTTAGGCTAGTGCTTTAGAATAGGTTGTAGTTAACTTTCCAAAGCAACTAAACAAACAATAGCATCTTGCGGTAGGAAAAATTTCAATTGTTGCAAGTGTGCTCTGGGAAGCTCTTCTTAAAAGAGTCAAGCACGAGATCATGTCAGAACCAGTGAGGTAATCATACCTATCTCATTGGCAAAGATAGAATATGTGCACGTAGTACAAACGGTAAACCTCGGATTAACCATTGTCGAGGAGCCTGGGGTCACTTGTTAGCAAACCTTAGATTTACCATGTCAAGGAGCTTTCAAGGGAATTGAGCTTTGATACTCTGCCCTTGCGTGTATATCGGGTCGTAGATTGTTCCCCCAGGTGCAATTGTCTCAGTTGGTGACCTTAGTGGCCATAATCTTTAGGATTTTTCCCAAGGTGACGGTGGAGGGAAGGTCCCACTATAGCTGGAGCAGACGTTGACTAAATTCACTTGGACTTTCTAGAGGGTGAACTTCACTTCGAGATAGCATAGTGGAGGTACTTGCACCAGACTGTTTCATTAAGCAGGTTGTCAGGGTAACTGTTCCGACTGCTAATTTTTCACATTGATATCTGCGACATTGGATTTTATCACCAACTAGTGATTTCACTGTGAAAACAAAATGTTTGTGTGTGGTTTGACTCCTAGATTTGATAGTGCGTGTTCATTTCTTTGTTTTTACTTTTTAGAGACCTTAGGTGTCGATTGTGAATTTGAATTGTTAATTTTTTCAAATTGTTAATAAAATTCACTAAAGTTGAAACTAATGGAAACGGTTCTGGAATTTACTAACCAAGGAATCCCTCTTAATGAGAATCCTAGTACTTTTCCTTGCTTTGGAAATGTTGGTCCTCCTTATATGGCTACATTTTCATTACCTGGATTTACCATAGGTTTACCGGTATGGTTATTTTCAACTTCGTTGGCCTCGAATACTCAAATTGTTCCACCTCAACCAGATGCTTCACCTAAACAGAGTTCATCATCTCAACATCACCAACCTCATGTTGACCCTTTACCTTCTTCACCAAACATGTCTTCCTCCCTTTATTCTTCTTCGCTTTGTAAAATCCTTAATGCTAGTGACCAGGTGGCTAAGAAGAAGACGAAAGGGAAGAAGAATAAGAAGAAGAAGAAAGATAAGAAAGAAGTCAACCAACCAGCCATGGCTATAAATGTTAGTAGTGTTGAGGAAACCTCCAACATGCATCTTAAACCCAAATACCCTTGTAAACTTTGTAAGGGTGACCACTTCCTTATCAAGTGTCATGGTATTCCAAAGGTCTTGGAAGTATGGTTAGAAAGATCTCATCAACTTACTATTGATCCATCAACCAGTGATTTTCAGGTTCCTGGGAAAAAGGGTAAAGTTAGGTTTCCTTGTAGGTTATGCAAAGGGAGTCATCAAACTCACATTTTCCCTCACATGGATGAAGCCTCAAAATTGTTGGAAAACCCTACTGTTCCATAGCAACAACTTCCAATTGGTTACCGTAAAATTTCTCCCAACCTATCGTTAACTGACGAAGTGGATCTAATTCCAAGTGTCAATCCTGCTCGTCCATTGAAGAGTGAAACTCATATTACTCAGGTTGGTGATCCATTAGTTGATCAGGTGGTCGAATTGATTTCACATTCAGTCGATCCCACTCTCCCTGTAGAGAGTGAAATTCATACCGCTCAGGTTCTTCTTGTTACATCAGATTCTTCTACGTCAGGGGGCATTTCACATGTTCCTACAGAACCCCCTCCAAGTACCGAGGTATTTTCCTTTGATTGGAATAGACTGATTGGAGGAATAGGACTAGGAGGTGCGCTGAAGGGGAATGCACGACAAGAGGTGCGGGATGTTGGGAGCACCTAGGATTATGAAACCAGCAAGATAGATGGATATTAGGTGAGCCACGCAATCAAGGGGAAGAGTAGCCCAAGGGATTCTGAGCAGTGCAACACTAGGGGGGAGGCTGCATGGCATACTAGGCACATAGGAGGGCAGCAACTGGAACAATATAAAAATAAGAAGGAACAGACTGTGATTCACTTTTCGTTGTAGGTCTTTCCCCTTAATAGGCCTATGACACATGCGAAGATGTTGAGCATTATTATGCCTCGTGCGTAGCTGCGTGCTGTAACGGTTTTCATGAGTAGGCATGTGCGTAGAGTTATGGCCTAGCGTCATGTCCATCCAGAATATCATTCAAAATATTACAGCAGAGAGGTACCCCAGAGGGGATGATGCTGTCCTAGTGTGTCTTCATTATGCCCGATCTCCGTCATATCATGCAAATAATTGCAGGAGTGTGGTTCCATGTTGAGTGAAGACTTGCGCTCCAGATCTTTGTCATTTCGAGCGTGGGAGAGGCAGTTATCATGCATACTTCTACTATCACCCGCATCCAGAGATTTATGATTTCCTCATTTTAAGTATGCATATTCGATATTCTGCTATCTACGTACTCTATAAAGCTTTCTAGTTTATCTGTATAAGGACATATGGTTAATGTTTGTTCCAACCAACATGTCTTAATTATCAATTCATATGCTAGATTAATATGGTTCAAATATTATTCCGTATACTCAGGTTTCTTTATTTTCTCTTAAATATAATTTTATTTCCTAAATCATTGCACTTCACTATTTTCTATTCAATAAGCGACGTTTACGAGTCACTATGTGAATGTTGTATTTTCTATGGTTTATAACAGTTTTATTTCAGTATTTAAAATAAATATTTAAGCTTACAACGATTAAACTTTAATTTCTTTTCTGCCGTGGGAGGATAAAAAGTTTGCATTCAATTCTTTAAAGACTTTCTTTCTAGTCATTTTTTCGTGCAAGTTTCACACAACATGTCACTTACCAATTGTTTGGTTAACCCTGGGTTACTACCTCAAGAGTCAAAGACCGTTTGCCTATTGTTTCTCAAGAAATCGGCTAGGAAACTAACCCTACCTCTTAGAAAAACCTTTCATTTTATTAACATTTAAAGTCACCTGCATTATTCAATTCATATAACTTGGGTGAAGATTACAATCATGTTTAAAAATAAAACCCCATTAATCCATTAACACAATATGCCTTCTCGTTACTTGGTAGTTAATTATTTTCCAATACCACAAACAATATCAGTTTTCATAACCCATATTATTCATTTAAAATCTACTATTCTACAGGTCTACACCATAGGATAAGATATTGACTTTAAGCATGTGTATGATACTTATATTATTTTTGTTCGTCCAAAAGTAGACCACAGACCACCTAAGAAGCAGTGCTCCACCCAACCTTGAGATCAGTTGCCACAACCTCACCTCCCTCCAAGCTTACTTCACACACCATGTGAACGCGAAAACACACTTGTTTGGATTCAACCGGATTTTGTAATACTGACATCGTTCAAATACTTGACGGAGGTGAGAAGGATGATCAATTCTCTTATGAGAATGAGCAGCTAAATCATCCAAATATGCCTCGATGATATGCTTGATGTCGTGGAAGGCATAAGACATAGCCCGCTGAAAAGTAGCTCCAGCATTTTTAAGGCCAAAAGGCATCTTCTTGTAAGCAAAGGTAACCCAGGGAAAAATAAACGCAGTCTTATGATGATCTTCAGGACAGATAATAATTTTATTATATCCAGAGAAATCGTCCATGAAGGAGAAAATCTCATTTCTCGCACACTCATCGATAGTCTGATCTATAAATGGTGTGGGGTAGTTATCTTTAGGACATGATTTATTTAGGTCCCTGAAATCAATGCAAACTTGAATTGTTCCTTGTTTCTTGTTTATAGGAACTGGATTCGAAACCCATTCTATCAAAGGAACAAGAAAAATGAACCCTACCTTAAGCAGCTTCTCCACCTCAACTTTGATAGCTGTTGCCTTCCCAGGGTTGACCGAATGAAGCTTTTGCCTAACAGGCTTAGCATTTTCATACACCTTGATCTCATGCTAGACAATAGATGGATCAATACCCGACATTTCCTCATAAGACCAAGTGAACACATCCCTAAACTCTCAAAAGAGATCGATATAAATTTGAACCTCTTCAGGGGAACATTCAGCTCCGATGAAAATGTTCTCGATAACATTGGGATTTTTGGAAATGTTCACCAGGATAGTAGGCGAAATCACAACCATGTTTCCTTCAAAAAAAACCTGTGCTGGTGCTAAAGGATTCAGGACTGGGTGTACAGAACCAAAATACTGAGGGCTAGGAAAACTTGATTCAACTTCGCTCAAATCTGGTAGAAAGTAAGACCGATGATGCAAATAATCCCACAGTCTCTCTACACCAGTCATTGATTCCAGGATTGCCTCTTCAGATGGAAGAGTGGTATCAAGACAATCTTGGGCTGAAGATGAACTAAGAGTCCAAGCCGGAGCCACATCTCCATCCAATTCCTCCGGTGAAAGAGAAACTAGGATGGATTCTGCAAAGTTAACAATAGATTTATAAGAAATCTTAGCTGCAGACATTGGAAATTCCATTCCACCCACTTGACCTTCTGCTAATGTGGAGGTAGGAGAAGGTAAGGTCCAAGGGTCCAAAAAATAATGAGTTCTGAAAAACTCTCTTCGAATGGGAGCCCTGGAGGATGAAATTTCATTAATATGAACTGTTGGAGGTGGAAGATCAAAAGTACCCATCAAAGAAGAATACATTCCAACCCCCAAATTCTCAACACGTGCCTTGGCATTATCCACCAAAGGAACAGTTAAGTCATAAGGTGCATTTTGATCTATAAGAGAAAAATCCAGTTGGTCAACTGTGACGATTCTCCCTTCGTGAGGGAAACAAACAATACGAAATAAAGAGGATGCAATGGCATCCATGTCATAGATCCAGTTTCGCCCCAAGAGAAGGTTATAGTCTAAACTTGCATCGACTATCTCAACTTCAATATCAACATTTTTGCCCCCAACACAAATGGGAAAAGCTAGAACAATACCATGCAGCCTGTGAGAATGACCATCAAACACAGTCAGAAGAGTAGTTGAAGGAACAACTGCGGGAGATCCAATAGCCTTCCAGCATGCAAGAGACATTACACACGTGGAAGCACCTTCATCAATGACCATTCGAAAGATATTAAATTTTCGATAACTCGATCTAATATGGAAAGCCATATGATGAGGGAGTCTCTTTTTAAAATTAGACATATCAAAGGTAATCATAAGAGAGTTTTTTGGATCTACAGGCCCAATAGTAGTGAGCAAAGCACTTTGCTGTGCAGGACAAGACTGGAGCACCTCTAATGCAGGCATAGCACAAGGACTCTGGGCTAGATATTCTACAATGGAGTAGTTCTGAGTAGCCTTGGCATTTGGATTAATTGTCGTGCGTTTTGAAGATGCCTTCAGCATCTAAGGTATAGGCTCAACAGTAGGTTTCGTAACATGAAGTGGTTCAACACTATCAGGAGTACCCTTAGCTTTCTAAGACTCAGCTTCACCGTAATCACGAGATCTCATAGCGATGTTTTGCGTGAGCACTCATCATATATATGTTTGATGGAATTTCCCCTTCCTGGTTTCCCCCAGAGGGAGCCCCAGTATTTTGATTCACACCAGCAATCAACTGCTGCCCTTAGGAAAAAGGGTTTGTTAGTACAACCTGGGAACTAGAAGAACCCTGTTGAGCTAACAAGCGCTGCGCATCCTGAATTTTAGGGCAAAGGTGCGTAAGATGGTCTCCACTGCATAATTTGCATGGACAATTTACTTTCCTCTTATTGTCCTTTTGAACCTCTCCAACATTGTCGTTGGTTTTGTTCGCATTCCCCTTCCCATCCTTGCCTTTCTTTTTATTATTCTGTCCTTTCTTCTTCCCATCAGATTGTTGATTTCCTTTGGGGTTAGAATTTTGGAAGACATTAATTGCCAAGGACTGAGAAGGGGTAGACACTGAAGGCACAACCTGACCATAAGAAGAAGATTGAATAGAAAACTGCTGCAATTGACTAAGTAGGTTAGCTGCATTGCTATCGATCGACCTAATAATCCCATCACCATGAGGACCGGGTTTAGTTTTGGACAAGTCCAATTTGGAGTGAGGAGCATCTGACAATATTTTATTGAGGACCCCAGACTGAGAATAAATCAATTCCAATTGCTGAGCCCTAAAAATAGCCTGCTCTTCAGAAAATACCCCTGACAGGGATACATCTTTAGAAATATTTGGTTGCAAAGACTTCAAAAACCATTCCAGAAGGAATTCATTTGGAATATGGGCTTTAATGAGCCTCTTCCTTTTGCACCATTCCTGAATATGATCATAAATGTGAGTTGCCTTATCCTACTGAAAATTAGCCAGGAGGTCAGTCCCGGCGTCATAACGAACATGCAACTGAAAGTGGTTTAAGAACATAGTAGCCAAATCTCCAAAAGTGGCAAAACTGCCCCTAGTTAACTCAATATACCACTTGGCAGCATTTCCAGTTAAGGTTCGTTGAAATAACCTCAACCTAATCGAATCATCAATCAGGGAGTTGGATGAGTACCATAAATGGAAAGCGTTTTCCGGATCCTCTCCATCCTTCCCTTCAAATTTTGGAATGTCTTAGGGGAGTTTGGTGGGGACCGAAGGCCGTCCAGGACTATATTGAATCGGATCGTTAGTCAATTTCAACAAGTCTGGAAAGTTTAATGTTGCCAGAAATGGTAACCGAGGAGGAGCCTGGGAATTCCATCCTCCAAAGGAATGATTCCCAACGTTCTGAAAAGAATACCCTGGGTTTGTTGAGGCACGAGGTTGCCAAAAGCTGTTCGTAGAGAATGCTGGGCCATAAGAAAATCCTTGTGACCCAGCATTCGGAGAAGGACCCCCCCCAACCATAAAGTTACTGTAAACATGACCATTTCCCCCCGCCAAAGTAGTGAATGGAGAGGAAACCCCTTGACAAGGGTTCCAAGCATTTGCAAATGGGGAAAATGCCTATGAAGTACTCGATGAAGGGAAAGGAGCATTACCTTGCTGACCAGTGAGAAACTGATTCCTCGCTCCCATCGCTGTGAAAATAGGGTTCCAACCTGTAAAGGTGTTAGAACTTTGACCTCCAGACCATGGATTGAAACCCTGGGTATGGGGAGAAAAAGGTAACGATCCTAAGGAAGGGGTCGAATGAGGTATATGCCCACTCCTAAAGGGGAACCCTTGAATAGAAGCTGATCCACTAGCCGTAAAAGACATGGGTGCAGATGCAGTTGAAGCAGCAGAAAAGCAGAAAGAAGGAATCCCACTAGTGGGAATCCCAAAAGAGAAGGGACCAGATTGTGAAGTATGTGCCGGGGTTTGACCAGATCCAAACATAGTAGTACTAGAAGTGATTGTGGATACAGTAATATTTCCCCATCCTTCTACCAAAAGAGGGGTTTGAACACTTGCAACACTCACAGTCGAAGTTGTGTTCCCAGTCGTGGCCATCGAAAGGTGCGAATATGAAGGATAAGGACTTGCAGGTCTCTGAGACTCTGATGTACTGAATGATGAAAGGATGATCAGCAGGAAGAGGATATGGAAGAGACTCATCAGGCTGAGGAACTTCTTCTACTTCTACCTCTTCTGCAGGAAATAATACTCTCGATATGAGTGATGCACTCGTCTCTGAACTGACACCAACACCAGAACCACCCACATAAACAACAAGCCCTGACGGAGGATCTCTCTCTGCTGCGTCTGAAACCACCGGGTGAAAATCACCCTCCAAATTACTCCTACGCCTTCTTGAAGAAGGCTCGACACTCGCGGGAGACAACCCACGAAGCCTCCTCAATCGACGAGACGATCGGTCGACCACTTTAAGAGATTTATATTAGACTCAAAAAAATATGTGAAGCTAAGCAATCTAGGAGCAAAGAGCACTCTCTAAAAATTTCCTAAGATCCAGCCAAACAAGCAACTCTTAAGTATTTCTGCTCCGTGTGATGAGGACCAGACATCAAAACACAAGAAAGCGAAATAAGAGGACCTTTCGAAACTAGTATGGGGTAATTATGACCCAGATCCACTAGAAAAGGTACTTGAAACAGTTACGCTGACCTCCTAACAACAGCCTTTGCCGGTGCAAGTACCCAAGCTTCACAAGGGCACCCTTTAGAAGTACTGATGGAAGTGATGCAACGTCTACCTCAGGTACCATGGGTATTCCCCCTGCAGTCACCCATGTGATCCCTAGGATAGGAAACTATGGGCACCAATCCATATCGGCAGCCAGGCGGAATGGTCTTAGGTCAAGATTCAGCAAATAGGAGAGGGGGTATCTCTCTTTTCTGCCTGCACTATCCCTCACGCTTGACTCTCTAGAGGAGAGCTTTCTCGGTCCACTTAACGATGTTGGATTTCGCTCATTAATAAAATTATATGTTTAACAGTTTGAGCAACCTTGGAGAGTTAACTCTCCACTCACCTAATCCAAGGCCCTACAACCTAGCTAGTTGGTGTATGATTAATGACAATAATACAAAAACTACTAGTTGTTTTTAATTATATCGCTTATTTTATATGGGTTGTTATTTAAGTTAGAGGTGCACGGAAGTGAAACTGATGGTGTTTGTAAGACACAAAAGAAACCAATGAAAACCAAACTACATGCAAATGCAATGATTTCCTTTCGATGAAGAGTGATTTCTACTCAGGTTCTACGAAACTAATAACAAAAAAAAAAAAATGTTTTCTTTTCAGTCACTCACAACTCAGAAATTTATGAAAAAGACTACAAAAATGCTTGAATGCACTTAAATGCAAACTACCAATTCAATGAAAATTCTAAGATGCTAGTTCTAAAGAAGAAAAAGGGAAGTCTCTAAGGAAACAAAAATTTCAACCACTTTTTGACAGTCAACAAGGCTAGTTCCAAATCAGAACTCCTATGTATAAAAACGTCAAAAATCACTTGATATAAAAGAGGAAAATCAAAGACATATTTCCTTCCAAATCAAGTCACAAACCAAAGACTAGAAACTTGACCAAAAGATTCAAAAGATGAAAAAGAAACTGTAAAAAAAGCTAAAATAAAAAAGCAACGGAAAACGCAAAATGTTTTTTGAGATTTTCAACTTATCAAAGAAAGAAAAGAGATCTCAAGAAGACAAGTCAAACTATCCAGAAACCGAATCAAGCAGAATTCCAATCTAAGGCTTCAAAGTACTCAAGCCAACCTTGCAACTTTCGTAGCGGGGCTTATGCGATCAAAAAGAAGGAAGAAACTCAATCAATCAACTCCGTGAGATAGCATAATCTTGCAGCGAACAACAAATCCAAAAAAAAAATCAACAGAGATCTTTCAATATTTGCAACAAGACAAGTCTACGAAATCAAGAAAACCAAGTACGCCATGAAGGCAAAAAATCAAAAGCGAAGAAATACATAAGGCCAGGAAGAGCAAATGAGTAAGAACTCGTTGTTCTTAATGTTCAGGACAACCAAGAATCTTCAGAGAAAGTTATTGGTGCTCAAGCCGCAATTGCTAACACACAAAACAAGGATTTCACAAAAGGCTAGGTTTTCATTTAAGCAAGAGAGAAACAGATAAAAATTCACTTTAAACATAGTCTATACGTCTTCAAGATGCTATAGGAACAACTCAACACAGACAAACAAGACTACAGGGGCTAGAAACTAAAAATTTTAAATTTTCCCAGGCATACGCGCTTTTTTCAGAAGGAAATAAGCATGCATACGCGACTGTAACAAAGGAAACTCGCATATACGTGGGTCCCTTTGCAAAAAACAGCGTGTATACGCGACTGTGTAAAGAAAAATCTACGTATGTAAACCAAAATAAGGAAAAAACAAAAATTTAAGCCTAATCAAGAGACCAGGTCTTCTGTCTGACTGAAAAATGACTTGCTAGACTGACAATAAGTGATAGAAATTGTTGGGAACCCACAAGACAGATGAAACAACCCAAACGGGAAATCACAAGAATGTGATCCCCAATGGAGTCACCATTTCTGTTTCAGGAATTAATACCCTAAAGTATTGGGTTGACAATCTTCAGAGATCAAGGGCATGCCATTCAAGAAGGAATCACTTGAACCAACTTCTACATTGAAAACTAGATACTACTGGTTGCAGAACTTACTCGTAAGTCCCTCGATTGATGTAGATCCCACAGTTTGAAAACCCCCTGCAACACTTTGTGCTCTGAAACCTGTAAATCCACAAAGAACGAACACAAAAACCTAGTTGTACAGCATATATAGTTCCTAGATGTTAGTGAAAGCCATCTATAATATCATGAAAAAAATATGAAATGTTCAATAAACGATTATTACACATATATAAAGCATCATTAACACGTAAATATCGGGAACAAGATGGCTTTTCTTATTATGAATGACATGTACAGTAATAAAAACGTGGAGAGATCACCTGAATCCTGCCACGAACTTTGAGCATAACGTCCTCTGGATCCGTCCAGCCCTAGCCTCGCAATAATTCTTCCAAGATGTGTGCACAATAGATTTCATATATGGTGATGAAAATCTCAAGGAAACAAGGGTTTCCTGAATATACCTGGGAAGTGCAGTAGGCACGGGAACATCAGACTTGAATAGGGCTCCAACAGAGTATAATATCTATATCTTGTCTCTCTCCCTTAGGCCATACCTTTGAGGGGCTTTTATACTCCCTCAAAT
This sequence comes from Pinus albicaulis, assembly GCA_034641835.2. NCBI lineage: Eukaryota > Viridiplantae > Streptophyta > Pinopsida > Pinales > Pinaceae > Pinus > Pinus albicaulis. The sequence goes on along the minus strand of CM076580.1, from coordinate 772,632,753 downwards.
TAGTTTCTGCAGTTAGGAGCAGTTGGGCCACGAGCTGGGGTGGCTGAATTAATGGAATAACCATCAAACCCGCCTCAAATATAGGGATTTTATATATTTTTTAATAATTAAAAAGGTATACACAGATATCTATGAATAGACTCGCGTATATACGTGGAAAAGTCTGGGCAGAATTGCGTATGGGTTTTAAGATAATGTTTTTGAGAAAAATATTCAAGTCTGGAAAAAAGGGTGCCCAAGGCCAAAGTGTAAATCATCAAATATATGAAGGTGAGAAATAACACTATAACACTGATCATAACCAAACTTAGCCACATTCAAGTTTTCGAGCTTACAAGCTCCAACCAGACTCCACTGGCCAACCAACTCTAGAGTCTTATATGTTTCAAACTTTTTTTTCCTTTCCTTCTCCTCCAACCTTAGGTTCGTAATACACTTTTGGACCCGTTTTCGGAAGTTTTTATTTTCCATTGAGGAGCTTCGGTAGGTAAATACCTCAACCATAATTGAATAAGCACCTAGGTGTGAGCATCCTCTAGCCTTTCTTCCCATCATGGTCCACACAACATCAAATAGAAGAAGAAAAAATAATTCAAACATATATTCATATATATTTTTACCTATAGTCTAGCCTTCCCGGCCCATAACAAACAAAAATTATTTCCTTTTTAATTGTACAATAGATTAGTATTTACAAGGTTACCAGGGGCCATTACATCTTCCTCCCCTTGAAATAAACACCGTCTCAGTGTTTATATTTCAAAGTGGTATGGGATACACTTCTTTTATGAGTTGTTCATCTTCCCAAGCAGCCTCTTCTAGGCTAAAGTGCCTCCATTGCACTTTAATCTGGGTGATAACTTGTTTCCGCAACATTACTTCTCTCCAATCTAGTATGCATAGGGGTTCAACTAGAAACTCTCTGTTCAGCTCGACCTACATCCACAATCATTAAACCAATGTTAGTCTTTAATTCCTAACATTCACACCACATACATATATATATTTAGTTATACATTTCACAAATAACTTGCCTATATTTCTTGCCAATTAATGATACGCCTAGGATCATAAATGTATTTTTTTAGCAGTGGGACATGAAATATGCTATGAGCATGTATGTGGCAAGGCAAGGCTAATTGATAAGCCACAGGTCCAATTTGAACCAAAATCTGAAAGGGACCACAAAATTTGGGAGCTAATTTGGCACAGTTTCCGAAGCACAAAGTACTTTTATTAGGTTTCACCCTTACATATACATGGCCTCCCACCTGAAATTCTCGATAACTTATTTTATTATCAACATATATTTTTTATCGATCTTGTGAAGCTTTCAAATTCAATATCACTTTTATTACTTCTTCTTCCATTTCTTGTAACATGTCAGGTCCTAACATCAACTTATCTTTGAGACCTCTCCAATTAACATGTGTTATACACCTGCGTCCATACAACACTTCAAATGGACTCATTTTTAAGGAAGTATGGTAGTTTTTATTATAAGAAAATTCCAGTAAGTGAATGTAATATTCCCACTTAGTCAGTTGTTGCATTACGTACATTCTCAGCACGGTCTTCGAGTACTTGTTTTACTCGTTCAATCCACTTTTCTGTTTGAGGGTGGTATACAGTGCTAAAATGTATTTGCGTCCTTGAGACTTTGAACATAGCCCTCCGAAAAGTAGATGTAAACTTTACATTTGTATCAGAGATCACCATATTTTGTAACCCATGCAATCTGAATATTTCTTTCATGAATATATTAGTGATATGAAATTCTTTATAAGTAGATTGCACTCGAATAAAATGTGTTGACTTACTGAATTTATCTATGACTATCATTATTAAATCATTTTGTTTTTGGGTAAATTGGTAATGAAATCAAGTGTGATAATCTCCCATTTCCACTTGGGAATGGGAAATGGGTGAAGTAATCCAACTGGATGTCGGTGTTCCATCTTTACCTATTAACATTCGAGGCACTTATCCAAATACTCAGCTACCTCTCTTTTCATACCTGGCCAGAAGTACTATTTTCTTAAAGTAGTGACCATCTTTCGATAGCCAGGAAGAGTTGCATACAAGATTCTATGGTACTTGTTTAAGATCATTTTTTTAATGTTTATTTGATTAGGTACATATGTTTGGCTCTGATAAATCAATATATTTTCCGCATTTACTACATATCCAAGTCGGAATTAATTGTTTTTTGGGTCCTTGGGTTGTTGACACAAGAACTGGTATTCCAGATATTTCTAGGCAGCCTCTTTAATCTCCTCTTTGAAAACCGATTCCACTTCACTAAACAAGATCTCATACACACAATGCACTTTTCTGCTTAAATAATTGGCCACTCGATTTTCCCTTCCTTTTAAATGTTTAATTTCAAATTCAAATTCCCTTAGAAAAGAAACTCATCATTCCTGTTGAGCATTTAAGGTAGGATGCTTGAAGTAATTTTTTAAACTGTTGTGATCCATCATCAATATAAATGTCTTCCAAAGCAAGTAATGTCACCATATTTTTAAAGCGTGGATCACAACTGTTAATTCTAAATCATAAGCTGAATATTTATGCTCGTGTTCTTTCAACTTCCGAGATTCATAAGCTACAAATTTTCCCTCTTGCATTAAGACTCCTCCTATGCCCTCCTTACAAGCATATGTACAAACAATAATTTCCTTACCTGGATCAAAGATTCTTAAAATAGAGGAAATTGTAAGTAATTATTTTAATCGATCAAGTTTTTTTTGACATTCTTCTGTCAATTTAAAAAAAATTTCCTTTTTCGTAGCAAGGAGGTGATATGATAAGCCACTTTTGAGAATCCTTTAATAAATATATAACACCCCTTTCCCACATCTACCCAAGTAACAAACCAACCAGTGTAAACATGCAATTAGAGGCTATTAATATGAGATTCAACCTCCTAGATTACTTTAAGGAAGTGGAACTGACGGAAACCTGACAAAAAAACCTTACACTACATTAACAACACCTCCAGGAGTTTACCCAACCTCCCAGACCCCTGAATCTTGAATCTTGAAGGGGGACTGATTTTTCACCCATTTAGGCCTTAGCTGTGGACATGTGAGGGCAAGGGAGTGGCTATCAACCTATAGCCATGGGAATGCCTTGGAAAGGTTGCGGTCATGGCCCCAAAACGTCAATTCTGTGCCTGCAGCTTTGGTATTTGTGCCTCCTTTTTAGTCCTAGAGCCCAGGTCACTGCCTTGAACTTCATGAAACTTTAGGAGAGGCTAAATAACATCAAAATAAAGGTATGAAAGTAATCACATCATCAATGATTCATTTTGACTCTCCTAGCCATGATAGGCATTTCGTCAAAGATGTTATAAACATTGCATCTACAGGTATGTTAAGTCCCTTTATTAATAGTGTAGTCCCTTATTATGTTAGTGTAGCCCCCCTTATTATTATTGTTTTACCCCTCTAACCCCAATATTGTTATTATTTTGCCCTTATATTATTATTGTTAGGTCGGCTAGGGTTACATTGTGGCTCCACTAGGATTACATTGTGGCCCCATGGACTCCTATATATAGAAAGGAGGTTTTGTCATTTGTATCATCCAAGGATTTTTCATTGATGTAATGTATTGGAGATTTCCCCCTCGAAGTGGTTTATTTATAAGGTGTTGATATCTCTTTTCTTCTATTTTTGGAGCTGGTTTCACAACATTTGGTATCAGAGCCTTGGATTCTAGGGTTTCGCTTCTACAAACAGGTCATCGTGGCATTTTCGCTATACTTTTTTTTTTCTATGAAGGTTCAGAAGTGGAAATTTTTAAAGTGCGAAGCCAAAATCCTGAGGAACATCGTCAAAATATTTTAGAGCTTGATTCGCAATATTTTCGGAGATATGACCTGTGGAAGTTAGGGCTTTTTGCAGGCTCCTGAATTTCACTTAAAAAGGTCATCGCGAAATTTTCGCTATAAATTTTTTGCTACGAAGGTTCAAAAGCTAAAAAATTTTGAGTGCGAAGCTGAAATCCTGAGAAAAATCATTGCAAAATTTTAGAGCTTGGTTCACAATATTTTCGGAGATATGATCTGTGGAATTTAGGTCTTTTTCAGGCTCCTAAATTTCATCTCAAAGAGGTGATCGTGGGAAAATATTCATAACTTTCTCTCTGAGCATCGGATTGGAATTCTGTAAAAAGTGGCTTGAATTAAATGGACTGAAGTTTCATGTCTTTCAATTTTAGAGCCAAAAGAGCAAACATTAATATGTGGCAAGTCGTACAAGTTCACTCTACTGAACCAGTCCATAATTAGGTCATTGTGGGAGATTGGACATAACTTTGTCTTGAAGAATCCAAATCAGGTTAGACCTGTGGCATTCAAAATAGGATTCAGAGGGATACCTCAGGGCTAATTTTTAGATATCGAAGATCTGAAATCACAGAGATAATTCAATTTCAATATCGAGCTCCTCAAAATCAAGAAAAAGGTCTGTATTTGGTTTTTAAAATTGCATAACGTTTGTTTGAAAAAGCAGTTTGAAGTGATTCCAAGGGAATATTTTAGAATTTTTATCAGTATTGGGTTCTATAATGCCTCCAAAAAATAATTCCATACCCATTAAGCCCTCAAATAGCTATACTATGACGCATGAAGAGGAAGAATTACAGTATGAGATATCAAAATTACGGTACCAAGTGTAACAAATTTCGATATTACGAAGAGAAACCGAAGATGACATATATGGTTTAAAAGAAGAAATGGAGGCTAATTTGGATGGTTTTAAGGATCAAATAATAGCTAATATGGATGATAAATTAGTGGAATATCACATCAAGCATCAACAACAAGTTCTCCAACTCTCAAAGGATAACCTAACTTTGGTGCAAAATCGAATGAAACAACAAGAAGATCAACATCACATTGAAATAAGTTATGAAGCAGTCACAGAAACAAGAACTCGACAAGTACGATCAATTTTAGAGTATCTCAGCAAGTGGAGGAACTTTCCTGTAGAAGATTCCACATGGGAGGATGAGAATTTTATACAGAAGCATCAAGAAATAATCAAGCGTTGAGGACAACACTTGTTTGAAGGAGAGGGGCATGTTAAGTCCCTATATTAATAGTGTAGTCCCTTATTATGTTAGTGTAGACCCCCTTATTATTATTTTTGTACCCCTGTAACCCCTATATTGTTATTATTGTGCCCTTAGATTATTATTGTTATGTCGAATAGGGTTACATTGTGGCCCCACTAGGATTACATTGTGGCCCCATGGACTCCTATATACATAAATGAGGTTTTGTCATTTGTATCATCCAACAATTGTTCATTCATGTAATGTATTGGAGGTTGCCCCCTCAAAGTGGCTTATTTCTAAGGCGTTGATATCTCTTTTCTTCTATTTTTGGAGCTAATTTCACAACAAGGTATAAACAACATTTTTAAACATGGGGGTCTCTTACAAATATGAGAATATCTAAGAAGCATTGCTCCCCTACATCGTAAGCTAAAATACAGTCTATTTGACCATAGATACATTGTGTATTCATTTACAGATAAAAACATAGATATGGCCATACATAATCATTGATCAAATACATATACTTATAACCAACATAATAAAAACATAAATACAATGGACATAAAAATAAATAAATCCATACATAAACCAACACATTTGCATACCAAATACTTGAGGAATGATCTCTTCATTACTGAATGTAAAAACCAACCGGATATGGGAATTCCACGTTCCACCTGACCATAGATTGGTTGAGCCAATTATCACTTCAACCAATCATCCCCGTGCCATATTCCAAGCATGAATATGGGAATTTATCAAAAAAATCAATCAACAACAAACTAGGGCTCTAGAAACCAAACCGTCTCAACCCCAAACCATTGATTCCACCTCACGGTCGTACATCACTAATCATCACAGATTGATCTCTATCCAAGTTTTTCCATGGCTCTAGAGTGTTTTTTCCAAACAGGGATTCTAGGACTATTAACTCAACCCCAACTATTACAGGGCTTTGGGAGCGTTTGTCCAACCAAGCCTTCCAAGCCTAGTAATTCAACTCACCTAGGGCTTCCAAAGTGTTTTTCCAACCAAGGCTTCCAGGACTAGTATCTCAACCCACAGTTGTTTGTTGGGCTTCCATAGCACTTGTCCAACCAAGGCTTCCAGTGATTAATAACTCAACCCACATCTAAAAGAATCATGAGAACAAGAAAGAAAAAATCAATGGAATTAAACCCACAATAACATGGTTTTCTGGGAAATGGTAAGGCTAGGAAAATCCACATGCCTACCCATGCATGCCAAAACTAGTGAGGAAAACATACATGCAACTTGGTACTTGCAATCAAATCTCATTGTCGTTTTTTTATCCCGTTGTCCACCTATGATTTCCTTCTCTTTCTTTTCATTCTTTCTCCAAATCACCAAGTATCCACACTCTCCAAGAGTGCCCAAGAAAACTCTAAGTATCCAAGAGTATAAGAGAGAGAGAGAGAATAATGAGATAGCTCCAAAAATGCACTGAAAAAAGGTACCAATTGATGCTCAGAAGCCTTTTTATAGAAGAGGCCTCTATTTTCTTCATTTTCCCTTATTTTCCTTCATTTTCCTCCTCACATGCAACCTGTGACCTTTCATCTCCCTTTTCTCATAATTTTCATTATTTTCATAAATAAATGCACCAAAAATACTTTTTGCCTCATTAATGCCTTATCCATTGCCTTTTCCAATTTCCTTAGCCATAATAAACCATGTGAACGCCTGCACTAGGATGATTTTCCCAACATTTAGCTTGGAATACGTGTCCCATCAACCGTGGTTATTATTTTAAATTTATTTCATGGAATTTTGACCAAGGTTGTTACAGAACCCTCCCCCTTAGGGGACACCGTCCTCAGTGTTCAATCACACATATACCTCAACAATACCATTGAAAAGAAAACATACTTCCCATGGAGCTTTATAACATATCTCGATGCAGTATTTACAATGATCACCCTGCTGAAAATAAAATTAGCATGACATTATAACAAGATGACAACTATAATGACATGACACCATATCGTTTATTGGAGCTTTATAACACAGTTCATGGCGTTATTTACATCCATATACATATGTACATACATCCAACCATCACATCAAAAAATATACCAAAACATCGCCAAAACATATGCTAAACAAAAACCAACATCACACCAAAACTGCTTTGCCTCAACCAATAAACAAGGAAGGATACATGGCTCACATCTGATCTGCCATCTGCCATATAGCTTCATTGGGACCAAAGTGCTTCCACTACACTTTTACTTTCTCTATTGCTCAATTTCATAGCATGAGCATATTTTTATGCAAAATGCACTGCAGTTCTGGCTGGAACTCTCCTTCTTGCTCCACTTGCAATACAGACCAGTCAATTACATGATAAAAATCTTTAACATATTTCTTAAGCAACGATATATGAAAAACATCATGGAATTTCACTATGGAATTATGCATTGCAAGTCGATAGTCCATCGGTTTGATCCTCTCAATGATATTGAAGGGTTCAAAAAACCTTGTTCCCAGCTTGGCACACGATCCAATCTGCAGGGAGCTCTTCTTGGGATTAATACGCAAGTACACCTAATACCCAACCTAAAACTCCTTGAACAACATGTTCCTATATGCATAACTATTCTTCATATCTTGCGCTACTTTCAAGTTCTTCTTGATCACCTACATTTCTTGTTCCATTTCTCCCAACATATCTAGTCCAATTAGTACCTTGTTAACCAGACGACTCCAACTGATAGGAGTGTTGCAACTCTGCCCATACAATGCCTAAAATGGACTCATCCTCAACGAATCCTGATACCCGTTGTTGTAGGTGAACTCTACTAGTGGAAGATACTCTTCCCACTTGCGTTGTTGATGCATCAAATACATCCACAACATATCCTCCCATATCCTGTTGACCATCTCAGTCTGTCTATCTGTCTGCGGATGATAAGTTGTGTTGAAGGCCAACTCGGTGCCCAAACCTGCAAAAAAATTCTTCCAAAACATGGACGTGAACTTATCATCCCTGTCAAACATAATCTTCTTCAAAACACCATGAAATTTGACTATGTCTCTGATAAACAAATGTGCTACATCACTAGTTGAGTATGTAGTCTTCACTAGAATGAAATGTGCAACCTTGGTCAACATGTACACCAAAACCATGGTGTCTAACTATCCTCGGAAAAATCCTGTGATGAAGTCCATGGAAATGACCTCCCATTTCCACTCTGGAATCACAATCATTTGTAGCACTCCACCTGGATGTTTACACTCTACCTTAACCATCTAACAATCCAAACATATGGCTACAAACTCTGCCACATCCTTCTTCAGATTTGAATAATAATAGAATCTATTCACTGTAGTCAAAGTATTCTAGTAGCCTGAGTGACCTAAATATGCTTTCACCTGAAACTTCCTCAAGATCACCTTCTTGAGCTCACTGTTGTCTGGTACATGTATCCTGTCTCTAAATCTACCAAATCCATCCGCTGTGAGACAGTAATCCAAATCCTGTACACCCGCACCTGTACCGGCACCTATAACCACACCACTACCTCTTGTACCTAAACCTGTACTAAAACATGTACATGTACTTGTACTACCACATGTACCTGTACATGTACCAAGACATGTACCTGTAACAACACATGTACATGTCCCTATGCCAGCACCTATACATGTACTATGTTGCAACCTGTACACAATCTCCATATACCTGTGATCTAACTGATCTGCCTGCAAGATCCTATCCTGTAAGTCTATCCCATATGATCTCATAGTTGCTATGTCATTTACTTGTACCTTCCTTCTAAGAGGATATGTGACCCTTATTTCCTTTCCCTTGATGTACCTGATCTCGAATTCAAACTCGTTGATCGTTCCCAACCATCTAGCCTGCCTAACATTCAGATTCAACTGGTAAAACAGGTACCTCAACTCGATGTGATCACTCATAAGTACAAACCTTCTTCCAAGAAGACAGTGCCTCCACTTCTTCAGTGCATGTATAATTACTGCTAGCTCAAGATCATGTGTCAGGTAGTTTTGCTCATGGTTGTTTAGTTTTCAGGACTCATAGCACACCACCTGTCCATCCTGCATAAGGACTCCACCAAGTCCTCTCTTGCAAGAATCTGTACACACTACAAACTCCTTGCCCAGATTTGCAATATTTAACACTGGAGCATGTGTCAACAAGTGCTTAGTCTTCTAAAAACTAGCCTCACACTCCATTTTCCAATCAAACTTCTTACCTTTCCTCTACAATTATGTAATAGGATATGAAATCCATGAGAAGTTCCTAATGAACCTCTTGTAGTAACCTTCCAATCCCATGAATGATCTCACCTCATCTACACTCTTAGGAGATACCCACTCCATGATGGCCCTTATATTTTCTAGATCTAATACAATGCCCTCCTTAGAGAAAACATGTCCCAAGTAGTGTACCTTGGTCTAGAAGAAGCTACATTTGTTGAGCTTAGCATACAACTGATGTTCTCTCAACAACCTCAACAATGTTGCCAAATTATCGACATCCTCTTCCTCATTTTTTGAATATACCAATATGTCATCAATAAACACAATCACAAACTTGTCCAAATAAGGACGCAACACACTGTTCATTAAACACATAAATGTAGTTGGGGAATTTTCAGACCAAATGGAACTACAAAAAACTCATAATGCCCATACCTGGTCCTGAATGCGACCTTGTATATGCCTTGCTCTTTGATGCGCACTTGATGATAACATTATCTCAACTCAATCTTAGAGAACGTCGCAACTCCCTTCAATTGATCGAACAAATCATCAATCCTTGGTAATGGTACCTGTTCTTTATGGTCACTTTGTTCAACTACCTATAGTCAATGCACAATATGAGATTGCCATCTTTCTTCTTCACGAACAACACCGGTGCACCCCAGGTTGATACACTTGGTCTAATGTACCCTTTGTCCAACATTTTCTTCAACTTCAATTTAAACTCTACCAACTCTGCTGTACTCATTCTGTAAGGTGCCTTTGATGCTGGATTTTCCCCTGGCATCAACTCAATGGAAAATTATACTTCCCTATTTGGTGGGAACTCTGAAATATATGATGGAAATACATCTTGAAACTGCTACAAAATTGGATAGCTTCTCAAAAAATCTACATCCTCTGGCTCCTTAACTTTATCACTAGAGATATGAACTGAAAATAGTACACACCCCTTCCTACGACTATGCTTGGCCTACATGGTTTTCACCATCCTAACTAATGTGGCTTTCTTCTTCCCCTGTAGGACTCTTAGTTCCCCATTGTCATCCAAGCACTCAATATATTTTTCATATCAATCTACCTTGGTGCTGTGAAGATATAACCAATTCAATATACCCAATAGCATATTGTATGAACCTAAAGGCAGTATGTTCAAGTGCTTTGTTGTAGGCATACCATTTAACTCGAATTCACGTGCTCTTACCAAATGGTTAACTATTTTCTTCGTACCAATGGCCAACTGCACTAACCAAGATTCTGCATTAATTTCCTTACTCAAACCACATTTATCTACCAGGTCAAGATTAATATACCTATGTTTAGATCTAGGCTCAATAAAAGTATAAACAACTTGATTACAAATCTTACTATCCATATGAATGATAGAAGCCTGATGATATGCCTGCATGTTATCCACATCTGCATAAATTTGAGGAATGTTATGCGCAACATCTCCCACTATTTGTGCCTCATGTGCATTGTATATTCGTGTCCTGCCACCCTAATGTTGTGGACAATCTATCCTACGATGATCCTTGCCACAAGTCCAACATTGTATAGGCATATATCCCTCATCCTTATTCTGATCCTCAGATTGAAATACCTGTCCTCTACTAGATTTATTGAATTTCTTAGGTGGGTCAAAATTATCCTTGTTACCTGTATCTTGAGGCCTTGTTTTCTTCTTGTCCCATTTTCATTTATTATTATCATTACCTCTCCAATATGGCTTGGTTTCTGATCTTCATTTGGATTTTTCATAACAATGCTTGAGTTTATGGATGACCTCCTCCCATGATCTAGGCTCATCAAACTCAATCCTATCTTTGAATGCCATCGAAAACCCACTAATAAATCTTTGAATCTTTGCCTTCTCCTCCTTGATGTAAGGCACATATCTCAGTAACTCTAAGAACCTACTAGTGTACTCCTTGTCTGTCATGGAACCCATATTTAGCTCATAAACGCCTTTTCCCTGTCATAGTAGTATCTCTCTGATAGAAACTTCTTTTAGAATAGCTTTTAAAACTCACTCCAAGTAAACTCCTCATAAATATCTTTGACGTTCTTCACATCTTCCCTCCAAATGTCTACTCTACCTCTTCACAAATCATTATTTCCTCCTTCAGGATTCTCAGTGTATCTGCCAAATCAGGTGAATTTACAACACCATGTTGCTCATATGAATCATAGGGATAATCTATGTATTCTACCATTCTGCTATTCATATTTGATTTCTTCCTGCAAGGTGAAATATGTTAGCTAAACCAAATAATAAATAAACCAACGTACCTTAGTGTAATTTGGGGAGGATACATCTTGCAAGAAGAACCAATCAGCGAAATACACATATATACATAATTATAACAACATATAAACTCATAACACATGGTATACTAGTGCATAACCATCATTCTAGTTGGAGTCCAGTCATGGATGCATAACCATACCAATTACACAACATGACCTAATGCATAACCATACCAATGCAACTTGAGGGTACCCATCACAAGCACGGACCATACACTAGCATAAGAGACATGTAACCAAGCATGAATTACCAATGCATGTTTAACATATAACATTATACAATAAATCATGCATGGACACTACACAAGCATGAACAATATGTGAGCTAGCATACACAAGAAATGCATATACAACATGTGACAATATGTAAGAAATGTGCATGCACAATACACCAACATGAAAAATACATAATCATTCATACACACATGACCACATGTTGAAAACAAAATCATTAACCCATCCATGGTGACACCAATGCCACCACGTTAAACGAAACATGAATGCAAGAAACACATAAACCATAGGTATAAGAAACACATAAGCAATCAACAAAAGTATGACCAACACACTGTCCATCTAGTCCAATGGTTGAACCATGCTATGATACCACTCTATAACAACCCCCTTCCCACATCTACCCAAGTAACCAACCAACCATGGTAAACATGCGACAAGAGGCTACTAATATGAGATTCAACCTCTTAGATGAACTTAAGGAAGTGAAACTGACAGAAACTTAACAAAAAAACCTTATACTACATCAATAACACCTCCAGGAGGTAACCCAACCTCCAAAACCCCTGAATCCTGAAGGGGGACTGATTTTTGACCCATTTAGGCGTTAGCTACGGGCATGTAAGGGCAAGGGAGCGGCTAGCAGCTTATAGCTGCATGCATGCCTTGGCAAGGTCACAGTCAGGGCCTCAAAAGGTCAATTTTGTGCCTAGAGCTCCAGGACTTGTGTCACCTTTTTAGTACCATAGCCTAGGTCAATTCCCAGAACTTAATGAAACCTCAGGATAGTTAAATAAAATTAAAATAAAAGGTATGGAATCAATCACATAATCAAGGACTCATATGTACTCTCTTATCCATGAAATGCATTTCGTCAAACATGTCACAAACATTGCATCTACATGTATAAACAACAGATTTAAACATGGGGGTATCTTAAATTTATCCCATACATCATAAGCTACAATACATTCTATTTGACCATAGATACATTGTGCATTCATTTAAAGGTAAAAACATAGATAGATCCATACATCATCATTGATCAAATACATGCTTATAACCAACATAATAAAACAGAAATACAATGGATATAACAAAAATAAATCCATACATAAACCAATAATTTTTCATACCGAATACCAGAGGGAGGATCTCTTCATTACTGAATGTAAAAACCAGCCGGAGATGGGACTTCCACATTCCACCCGACCATAGATTGGCTGAGCCAAGTCTCACTTCATCCAATCACCCCTGTGCCATATTCCAAGCATGAATGTGGGACTTTATCAAACACATAAATCAACAGAAAATCAGGGCTCCAGAGACATACCGAATCGTCTCAACCCCAAATCAGTGATTCCACCTCACGGTCGGACGTCACTAACCATCACAGATTGATCTCTATCCAAGTTGTTCTAGGGCTCCAAAGTGTTTGTTCCAAATAGGGCTTCCAGGACTAGTAACTCAACCGCAATTGTTACAGGGATTCCAGAGAGTTTTTCCAACCAGGGCTTCCAGGACTAGTAACTCAACCCACCTAGGGCTTCCAGAGCATTTTTCCAACCAAGGCTTCTAGGACTAGTAACTCAAACCACAGTTGTTTGTCGGGCTTCCAGAGCATTTTTCTAAACAAGGTTTCCAGGAACTAATAACTCAACCCACAACAAGATGAATCATCATAACCAACCAAGAAAATATCAATGGAATTAAATTCATAATACCATGGATGTATAAGAAATGGAAAGGCTAGGAAAATGCACATGCATACCCATGCATCCCAAAATTAGTGAGGAAAAACTTCATGCAACTCGACATCTGCAATCAAATATCATTGTAGTTGCTGACCCATATGTCCACTCGCGGTTTCCTTCTCTTTCTTTTCCTTATTGCTCCAAATCACCAAGTATCCACACTCTCCAAGAGTGCCCAAGAAAACTCTAAGTATCCAAGAGTGTGTGTGTGTGTGTGTGTGTGTGTGTGTGTGTGTGTGTGTGAGAGAGAGAGAGAGAGAGAGAGAGAAAGAATACTGGGAGAGCTCCAAAATTGCACTGACAAAAGGTACCAACTGATCCTCAGAAGCCTTTTTATAAAAGAGGCCTCTATTTTCTTCATTTTCCATTATTTTCCTTCATTTTCATCCTCACATGCAACATGTGACTTTTCATCTCCCTTTTCTCCTAATTTCCATTATTTTCATAAATAAATGTGCCAAAAATACTTTTTCCCACTTTAATGCCTTAGCCATAGCCTTTATCAATTTTCTTATCCATAATAAACCATTTGAACACCTGCACTAGGATGTTTTTCCCAACGTTCATCTTGGAATACGTGTCCCATCAACCGTGGTTATTATTTTAACTTTATTACATGGAATTTTCACCAAGGCTATTACAAAATCGCCTGTAATATCTTGCCAACCCCATGAAGGATCATACGTCAGCTACATTTTTAGGTACCGACCACTCCATTATAGATTTTTTCTTCTCTGAGTCTACAGATATGCCATCCTTGGTAATAGCATGCGTGATGTACCGAATTTACTCCTTGAAAAATTCACATTTACTATATTTCGCATAGATTTGGTGCTCCCTCAAGGTTTGCATAAACAAGGATATCATATATGAAAAACAACATAAATTTATCTCAATATTGTTGGAATACTGATCTGAAATTGATTTTTAGTTAATGTTGTGCTAATATCAGTTTCATAATTAACATTAAAGTTCTTTGGTTTGCTTCTTATAAAAGGGTTTATTCATGTGCTTATGATTGAAAATTCATTAAATTTGATGAGATTAAGTGTATTTCATGAACTTAAAAGCATGGAAACTCAATGTTGAACAAAAACATATAAAAACACAGCAAGCACAAATAACATAGAAAAATACACAAGTTTTTGATGAAGGAGTTCAACCCTCCTGGGTTACATCTCCTTGGTCCAAGTTCATAGTGTGGGCCTTTGTATTAGCTTCAATTGCACAAACATGTTGTTTACAATCTCCTGTTGCCTCTGCAACCTACTCCAATGGATCCAAAACATCAAAATCTACCAAGAATGAATCTTCCTGAGCTAAAATTCGTCGAAAATTGCCTCAATTGTGGCAAAACAAAATTTTCTTAGCTTTTAGCCACTAATTCTGGAAGTTTGCCAGTTAACTCCACTAAATGTGGAGATTCCCCGCATTTGGCGGGTCCTCCAAAATTGCTGCTACAGATAATCTGCAGTTAATTAGTGATAAGTGCATAGTTAAGTGAGGTTAGTGGCGCATTTAACGTAAATCATGTTTTAGTGCTAAACACGGGTTTATGTGGCCTAACCATGAATTAACATTAATGATTGTGGTTTAATCCTGTGTTTAAACTCCCACCGGAATATATGTATTGGCTCCGGGTTCTGAGCGCATGGGCTGGCCCCCTCCGGACCCCAACATTGGTGCTTAACAAACTTGAAATAGTGGCAAAGTCCCATAGTTAATAAGGAATTGTGATATGGTGCATTGGTGCATTGGCTGGCACTAGCGTTAGTTTGGGGGAGGTCCGCTCGTCCAGTCATAACATTTTTGGTAAACGGAACTTCGGTTCGGAACATTAGCACAAAATTTGGTTAAAAATGTATGTTGATATATGTAATATGTTGCTCCCATGGTATGGTCAAACCTTTGTTAAATATATCTGTGCCCATAACTATGGTTCAAACCTTGCATTTGGACTTGAATTTTGACCTTGCCATAATAATGTATGCCATCCACCTTGCCATGGGGGAGGGCATGTGGCCCTTCTCCATTGGCCCAAAAATTCACCCTTAAATAATAATCCACCATAGATAACATTTCAAACTTAGGATTAGGAGGAAAAATTCAACTTCCCCAAGCAACATTGGAGAATTCGATTCTGACACTTGTCACAATGTCACTGGATGAAATCTAGAGAATATTCCCTGAATATTCCTGGGGTGCTGACTGGACTGCCAATTCATCAGTTTGTCACTGTTTTGCACAATTTTACCTATTTGAGAAAACGAACAGTAGACCATAACTTACTCAGATGAACTCAGATTTTGATGAAATGAGTTGCGTTGGAATCTTGGTGATGAGATCTATCTGTTTGTTCAGTTTGGAGTATTTCTGAGAACTTTCATGTTTTAGTTAAATACTGAGCCTCTGATCATTCCTCCCCACTAGAAGCCTTTTGGACCCCAACAGATACTATCAAATGTTTAGAAGGTGAGGGTAAATATCCCTCACCCTTTCACTCTCCATCCATTTGGCCTTTGAAGGATTTTTTCCCTTGAGTCCCACTCTAAGGTATTCGACATTCCCTCGCCTTGAAGTTCTGATTCTTCTGTCAAGTATGAAATCTTGCTGAAGTTCATCAAGATATTCTGGCAAGAAATTATCTATTGATGGAAGCTTAACATGTTCTCCTTGATCATCAATCAAAGGAAGCTCAAACAATCTCAAATTCTCAACATTAACGACAGAATATATTTGCATATAAGGATGCAAATCTAGTTTAAATGCATTAGTACCAACCTTTTCCAGAATTTTAAATGGACCATAATGGATTGAATTGAGCTTTTTACCTCCCCCTTAAAATATTTCTTTGTTGATATATAACCAAACTTCATCTCCAACCTGGAATTTGTGATCAACACGGTGTTTATCATGCCTTGCCTTCTAGCTGCTTTGACTCTTTTCAAGTTGTTCTTCCACTGTGTGATGTACCAATTGAATTTTCTCAATGAAATTCATTGCCTTATCTATGTCACTATGACTATCTATAGCGACATATTTCTCAAATATGAAGTCCAAAGGCGATCTTGGCAAGTACCCAAAACATGCCTCAAATGGCAATGTGTTTGTGGAAGAATGCTTTGTCCTGTTGTATGCATGATGAATGTAATGCAACAGTTCATACCACAACTTGGGATGTTTGCTGAAATAACCTCTAAGAAGATGAATATGTATCTTTTTTACCACCTAGGTCTGACCATCTGTTTGCGGATGAAATGTTGTACTCTTCTTCAACTTTGTGTTCATCATGCCCCATAATTTTGACCAAAAACTCCCAACAAACTAGGAATATCGATCACTTACAATAGAAGTAGGAAGCCCAAACTGAACCCATACATTTTGAAAGAAAATATTAGCGGTTTTTTTAGCTGTAATTATTTTCTTACATGGCATAAAAAGACACATTTTGTTGAACCTATCTACCACAACATATAAGTAATCATGACCTTTCCTTGACATAGGAATACCACCTACAAAATCCATTGAGATGCTCTCCAAAGGATGTGAAGGAACCGAAAGTGGAGTGTACAATCCAAGTTTCCTATTACTCGTCTTACTTCTTGCACATAAATAACATCCTATAATAAAACGAGATATACTATCAATCATGTGTGGCCAAGAAAAATACCTTTGGAGATTCGCTACCATCTTGCCTACACCGAAATGTCCAACAATCAATGATGTGTGCGCCTCCCTTATGATATTGTTCTTTCTCCCTGTGGTATACATAACTTGCCCAAGTGATACAACAAACTCTTATGCACATGATAATCTAACTCTTCATTTTGGTTTCCTTGACTCAAGCTTTCATACACATCTTGAAAATCACTATCATATGCATATTTTTCAAGGTAACTCTCATGCATAACTGAATTGTGCTTGAGTATAATAGATGAATTGAAAATAGGCCTAGAAAGCATATCAGCTACCTTATTGTAGATGCCATTTTTGTACCCGATAACCAAACAAAATTTTTGTAGAAATCTCATCCATCTGAAATGTCTTGATTGATGCAACTTTGACTATGATTATAAGTACTGCAATGGCTGATGGTCGGTATGGATAATGGTCTCTTTCCCCATCAAATAGTTCTTCCATTTCTTTACACTTTGTACAAACATATAACTCTTTGTCATAGGTGGGATATTTAGTCACAACTCCATTAAAAATTTCAGAATGAAATTAAATAGGCTTACCATGTTGTATGAGAACTGCTCCCATAGCATAATCACTTGCATATGTTTGGATCTCAAACGACTGTCTAAGATCCGGAAGAGCCAATACCGGTGCTGAACTTATCTTTTGCTTTAAAGCATCAAATGTTTTTTGTTGCATATCTCCCTAATGGAAGACTTTCTTAACACTTTTCAATGCATGTAATGGAGTTGCAATGGAAGAAAAATTAGTAATGAATTTCCTCCAATACTATGCTACCCCAAGAAAGCTTCTTACCTCTGTAACTATATTGGGCTTGGGCCAATTCAGAATTATCTCTACTTTGGAAGGGTCTATATTCAACTCACCTCCTCCATCAATGTGTCCCAAATACACTAAATAAGTCTTGCCAAACTCGCACTTCGACATCCTTAAAAATAATTGCTCTTTTTTCAAGACATCATGTACCTTGTTCACATGCATGACATGTTCATCTCTTGATTTTCTGAATATAAGTATGTAATCTAAGTAAAAAATGACGAAGTCATCTAGAAATGGTCTAATTACATCATTTATGACTCTCATGAAAGTAGTTGGAGCATTTGTTAGACCAAATGGCATAACTAGCCACTCAAACAATCCTCATCTAGTTTTAAAAGGAGTTTTCCAAATGTCTTCCTCAGCGATTCTAACTTGATGATAACCACTTCGTAAGTCTAACTTAGTGAAATATCTTACATAATGTAACTAATATAGCAAATAATCAATGCTTGGGAGTGGGTAGCGATTCTTTACCATTATTTTATTCAGTGCACGTAAATCTATACACATGCGCCAAGTCCCATCCTTCTTTGGTACCAAAAAAATTGGTGAACCCCATGGCGAAGTAGATGGGCATATGATACCTTTGTTAAAAAATGATTGGATTTGCTTCTTGATTTCCAAACTCTCCATAATTGAAATGTGATACATACCAATGTTTGGAAGTGGAACATCCTACTGCAACTGAATCTCATGTTGAATTCCCCTCTTGGGAGGTAACCCATTTGGTTCTTGAAAAATATTGCCATGCTGACTTACCGCATCAAAAAAATCAGATTTTAATTTGTCATCACATCCTTCAAAATATTCATATTCAACATCATCCTTTTTCTTGATCATAAGAAGCACACAAATTTTACTTGCATTAACTAGCCTCTTCATTTTCCCTGCGTTAACTAAAAAAATATTTAGTTTTTTGCAATGATATATCTCAATATAATCCACCCCATCCTTAAGAAAATGATATTTGTTCTCATGGAAATAAAACACCACTTTCATGTCATACAAATATGGACTTCCCAAGATAATCCCGGTATTGTCAAGTGGAACCACATCTAACTCGACTTCATCAACAAATCTTGCAATAATAGAAAATCGAAATATGAATTTCCATGTAACCCGTAAATTGGAATTCTTAACTATCCAACCCAAAGGGTATGGTTTATGATGTGGTACAGTTTTAGGGTTAAGATTTTTTACCAAGTCTTCTGAAATCAGGTTTGCTTGTGACCCACTATCAAACAATGCATCAATCTTTGTATGATTTGAAATCACTCTAACATGGAACAATTCTATCCTTGTGTCTTCATTTGGATTGTTTTTGTGACTATTTGAGGAACTAGTACTTGCCATGGCTTCCTTTCCTTTGTTAACCATGGCTAAAATCTTGGTCTCATCTCCTGAATTGGATCCAAGATATTTTTGTGTCGTGGTAGTCATATTTTGTTTTCCTTTTTTATTTGGTTTCTTTGGCCTTAGTTCAGGATGTAGTTTCCAATAGTGGGCTTCATCATGCCCCTATTTGGAAAAAAATTTGCATGTAGTTTTCTCCCCTTCTTTCTTGATGTTTGCATTCTTCTTTCCCTTCCATTTTCCTCCCTTCTCTTTTCCCTTACCCTTGAATGGCTTCTTCTTACTACCCTCTTCTTGAATGTTCTTTCCTCTTGCTTCAAGATGCGTGGATTGCACACATACTTCATCTAAGTTGTTTGGGTTAAACATAGGATAGTATGTTTCAAGTAGGAACGTAAACCACCAATGCATTTCAAGAGTGTGTCTTGTGAATTCAAGTTTACTCCTAACAACAAAGCCCTCTTTCTAAACTCCTGAATGTACTCTTGAACAATTTTTCCTTTGAGTTGCCTAAATTTTTTCCAACAAATTATTTAAGTGCTTATGATTGAAAATTCATTAAAATTGATGAGATTAAGTGTATTTCATGAACTTAAAAGCATGGAAACTCAATTCTGAACTGTGGCATATAAAAACAGAGTAATCACAAATAACAGAGACAAATACACAAGTTTTTGATGAAGGAGTTCACCCCTCCTGGGCTACATCTCCTTGGTCCAACTTCATAGTGTGGGCCTTTGTATTAGCTTCAATTGTGAAAAAGTGTTGTTTACAATGTCTTGTTTCCTCTGCAACCTGCTCCTATGGCTCCAAAACATCAAAATATACCAAGAATGACTCTTCTTGAGCCAAAATTGGTTGCAAATTGCCTCAGTTATGGAAAAACCAAATTTTCCTAGTTTTTCTCCACTAATTCTGGAAGTCCGCCAGTTAACTCCACTAAATGTAGAGATTCCCCATATTTGGCAGGTCTGCCAAAAGTGCCGCTAAGGAACATCCGCAGTTAATTATTAATAAGCACATAGTTAAGTGATGTTAGTGGCACGTTTAACGCAAACCACATTTTAACGCTAAACATGGGTTTACGTGGCCTAACCATGAATTAAAGTTAATGATTATGGTTTAATCCTATGTTTAAAATCCCGCCGAAATATATGTATTGGATCTTGGTTTTGAGCGCGCGGACATGTGGGAGGGGGCTGGCCCCCTCCAAACCCCAACCTTGGCACTTAACAAACTTGAAATAGTGGCGAAGTCCCATAGTTAATAAGGACTTGTGGTATGGTGCATTGGCTGGCGCTAGTGTTAGTTTGGGGGAGGTTGTGGGGTCAACCCCGACCTCTGCCTCTCCGATCATAACATTTTTGGTAAACAAAAATTCGGTTTGGAACATTAGCATGGACTTTGGTTAAAAATATATGTTGATGTATGTAATATGTTGCTCCCATGGTATGGTTCAAACCTTTGTTAAATATATATGCAGCCATAACTATGGTTCAAACCTTGCATTTAGACTTGAATTTTGACCTTGCCATAATAATGTATTCCATCCACCTTGCCATGGGGGAGTGCATATGGCCCTTCTCCATTGGCCCAAAAATTCACCCTTAAATAATAATCCACAATAGATAAAATTTTAAACTTAGGATTAGGAAGAAAAATTCAACTTCCCCAAGCAACATTGGCAAATCCGATTCTAACACTTGTCACATTGTCACTGGCTGAAATCTAGAGAATATTCCCTAAATATTCCTGAGGTGCTGACTGGACTACCAAGTCATCAGTCTGTCACTGTTCTGCACAATTTTTACCTGTTTGAGAAAACGAAAAACAGACCATAACTTACTCATACAAACTCGGATTTTGATGAAACGAGTTGTGTTGGAATCCTGGTGGAAAGCTCTATCCAGTTGTTCTATTTTTGGAGAATTTCTAAGAAATTTCATTTTTTAGCTAAATATTGAGCCTCTAATCAAATAAATTGTTCATGAGACACATGAACATCATTGGAACATTGGTTAATCCAAAGGTCAGAACTACAACTTCGTAATGATCATAGTGATTTCTAAAATTTGTCTTGAATATATCTTCCTCTTTAATTATGATATGATGATACCCAGATCGTAAATCAATTTTAGAAAATATAGTTTCCCCTTTAATGTGAGTGAATAAATCTTCAATGTGTGGTAATGGGTATTTATTTTTTACCTTCAACCTATTTAACTACCTATAATAAATACACAATCTCAAAGTGCCATCTTTCTTCTTGACAAAAGGTACCGGAGCTCCCTAAGGTGATATGCTTGGGCGAATTGATTTTTTTTTCCAACAACTCTTGCAATTGCATATTAAGTTCAGTTAGATTTGGAACACTCATATGATACAATGCTCTAGATATGGGAGTTGCTTCGAGAATAAGTTAGATAGTAAAATCTATGTTTGTTTTAGGGGGTAGTCCCAGGATGTCCTTAGGAAAAAAATCAACAAAATCTTACACAATATGCAGGTTCTCCAAGGTGGTAGATTTCTCTTTAGAGTTCTTATACCCCACTTATACAACATATACTTGAGATCCTTTCTTAACACATTTCACCAATTGTGATGCAGTAATGGGTCTTAGTTTCAGAGGTCTCTTTACCACCTGCACTTCTTGCCTCACTCCATCCTCATCTAAATAACTAATGATTTTTTCTTTGCAATTTATAAGGGACCAATGTTTTTCCAACCAGTCCATTCCAATCAAAATATCATATGACCCTAATGGTAGAACATTTAAATTTGTTTTTATTAGTTGATATGCCATCACTAAACGACAATTATCTATTTTAGTAGTCACCCTTCGTTTATCTCTTATGGCTAACTATACCAGTCGTGGATTCTTAAATTTAACTGATTGCAAGTGACATTTTCCCACTATTTTTGGACTAATATAACTTGAACTAGCCTCTAGATCAATCAAAATAGACATATCATGGTTAAAATTTTTACCTTCAAACTCCACCATGGTTGGTTGATATTTCGCTTGGTGATCATTCTATGCAACATTAATTCTAGGCAGGCCTCTTGCTGCCTCTCTTACTGTAGATGCTTCTTGAATTTGGGCTACTTGCTCTTCTCCTTTTCAATAAGGGCATTTTTTAACACAATGAGGTCCTCCGCATCCCCAACACTATAATGGGGGTCCAACTTCCATTTCAAGTTCATATTTATTAGTTTTTTCAGTGTACCTCGATTAATTTTGTGGTTTAGATATTTGTTGATTTTTTCCTGGGTTCCTGTTCTGTAAATTTTTATAGGAACCTTTAAAATTTGAGGATTTAAACACTTTACCACCTTGTGCATGCCTTATTCCTTTCCTTTTAGTCCATTTTTTACTGATATACCCTTTTTGTTTCATCTGTTGAAAGCATATTCAAGCCTTTCTAATAACTTTATCCATGGTTTTGGGATCATTGAACTCCAATTGTTCCTTCATGAACACAGGTAAACTGCTAATAAATTGTCAAAATTTCTCTTTTTCCTCATGTAATTAAGGAACATACCTCAATAATGAGGTAAATTTCATTATGAAGTCATCCATAGTAAGTTTCGCTAGTCTCAAATCATGAAACTATTTAGCCTTTTCATCATAAAATCATTTAGTTAGGTATTTATCTTTAAAAAAAAATTGGAATTCTTCCCAGTGACTTCTCGTTCATCAATTTTTCGCACTATTTTCACTTCTTCCTACCATAAGGTGGATTTGCCTTGTAATTGATAAATTTCCAACTGAGCCTTCAAATTATGATCATACTCACATATATGGAAAATACTTATTCATCTTAATGAACCAAGCCTCAAAACATTCTTCTTGCTCTCCATCAAACATTTGAGGTTTAATATTTTTAAATCTCCTTGCAACTCAATTTTCTGTCTTTTGGATCCTTTATGTCCATAAAAATTATCAGACTCCTCCTCATTATTTTCTTGGTCCATTCTGATTCCAAATTATCCTCTCTTGGTCTTTGAATCCCAACTTTGTCTCCATGGTCAAAGCTTGGATTAGGATATCTGTGATTCTGTCGATCAAAAATACTCTTCATGATTCTCTCTTGTTCCTGCATCAGTCTTGCATTATCAACTCTCAATCACGCCATTTTACTTTTTAACTGTCTAACTGTCTCTAACAATGCAACATTGGTGTTCAAAGCTTCCTCTCCCATTTGGACCCACATTTCTAGATTAGTTCTTGTTACTGGTACTGGGCCAACTTCAACCCCAGGCCCAATAGTTGGCTATGTCCAATGCTTCTCAGTGTGCCCCTCTTCCCATTTCTATTGACAAAGATAAATTCTCTTATTCTCTTTTCCCAGAAGGCCATAGTCTTGGAAACGCTCTCTGATACCATTTGTCATATACCCTATTACATAGTAAAAAAAAAATATTACATGAAACATATAAGTAAAGTAAAAAAAGTAAATTTTTTTATACACCACTTAGAAAAGAATGTGGATAGGTATAAATATAATTTCAATTTAATTTTTAAATGGCTAAGGTTCACTATGGAGACCTATGAGGTGTTTATCCCAAATGTCGTTTACACTCAGAACACAAGGTTACTTTACACTGGAGGGGAATAATTTATTTAATGAGGTATGTGTCTACCATAACGCTTCCCTATGAAAATTTTTGATCCACCTAGAGGGTTATCCACTTGGAGTTACTTGCCTCGGATCCTAAATCCAATAAATGGCTATCTTTTCTTTGCTCGAAATCAATGGCGAACGTCTTTCAAAGGGTTTAGAGGTAACGAGTTCCTTCCCTAACTCATAACATCAGAGTTCATTTTCTTGCATGCTAGTAGGGTTTAGGCTCTGTAACTCCAACAAATTTTTCTCTTGATCCGAGCTCAAATATGTTTACCATAGCATGTCCATACGGAGATGATAGTTCGACAGACTACAAGATGTTTCTAGGTAATAGTTTTGGGTTAGGTTTGTTACATTTGTATTGTGATTTCATTGCTCATATAGTGTTGTAACCTTGGATATTTTCCCTTCTCGTAGGTGGACGAGAGTCTTATCCCTTCTTCTCAACTTCAAGTTTCCAAGGCTTGCAGATTTTTTAGGAAGAGTGAGTGCTTGGTCTTGAACCCTTGTAAAGGCTATTTTTTTTCTTGTTATATCGCATGAGTATCGTTCTCATCGCATTCTTATTCCAAATTTTATTCCTAGCAGAAGTTTCTTCCTCGGCCACAAGTGCACTTCACCCTCCTCACCCTGCTTAGGGTTACAATAATTAATTTTTTCGATTTTACTTCTACCTTATTTAATATCTGGTTTTTCCATTGTTATACAGGTAAATTGTTTTGTCTTTTTCCCTTTGAACCGACGTTCACCTTTACTGGTTGGACTCAAGTGCCAAATTGTGACATATCTTTCCTATTTTCCAGGTGAAAAACCCTTTCTTGGTTGTATCGAGTCTTTTTTTTGTTGAAGAGTGAAAAAACCTAATTACCTGAGTTATAGATTTTTCTGTTTTGTTTTCTGGAACCCTTCAGGGTTATGATTCATTCTAAATTGTCGATATGTAAATTAATATTCTAAAGTGTGTGACTCTAGTGGATTTGCATAGAAATTATTATTTTAACTGTTGAAACCCTATGGTGGAAGGGAAAAAATGGATTTGGTGCTATTGATTGTAACTATTTTACCACTTGTATAAAGTTTTTTTGCTTTCCTCGTTGTTAAGTATGCATGTTTGATATTCTACTATCTGGGTACTATGCAAAGCTTTCCGATCTATCTGTACGAGGAAATCTGGTTAATGTTTGTTCCAGGAAACATGGCTCAGTTATTAATCCATATGCTATATTAATACGGTTCAATTATTATTCTGTATACTCAAGTTTCTTTATTTTCTCTTAAATATATTTTTCTTTCCTAAATTGTTTCACTTGACTGTTTTCAATTCAAGAAGTGAATTTTAGGAGCCATTGTGTGAATACTATATTTTATATGCTTTATAACAGAATTCCTTTAGTATTGACAATAAATATTTAAGCTTACAACGACTAAAATTTAATTTACTTTCTACCCCGGGAGGCTAACAAATTTTCATTCAATTCTAAGTTAAAGACTTTCTTGCTAGTCTCTTTTTCACACAAGTTTCACATAGCATGTCACTTACCGATTGTTTAGGTTACTCTGGGTTATGAACTCAAGAGTTAGGGATTGTTTTCCTTATGTTTCTCTCCAACAACCGTATAGGAAAATAACCCTACCTCTTGGAAAAACCTTTCAGTTTATTAACATTTACAATCACATGTATTATTGAATTGATATAACTAGGGTGAAGCTTACATTTATGTTTAAAAATAAAACCTGATTAAGTCATTAACACAGTATGCCTTTTCGTTACTTGGTAGCTAATTCTTTTCCAATACCATAGACAATATTAGTCTTCCTAACCCATATTATTCCTTTAAAATCTACTATTCTACATGTCTACACTACAAGATAAGATATTGACTTTAACCATGTGTATGATACTTATTCGATTTTTTTCATCCAAAAGTAGGCCATGAACTACCTGGGAAGCAATGCTCCACCCAACCTTGAGATCAATTTCCACAACTGCACCACCCCTCGAGCTTTCTTTACACACCAATTGGTTACACAGGCTATTTGATCATAACCAGACTTAACCACAATCAAGTTTCCAAGCTTACAACCTCCAAGAAGACTCCACTAGCCAACCAACTCTAGTCTTATTTGTTTCAAACTTTTTTTTTCCTTCCCTTCTCCTCCATCCTCAAGTTCATACCCTTTTGGCCCTCTTTTCTGGAATTTTTTTATTTTCCATTGAGGAGCTTGGGTAGGTAACTACCTCACCCATAAATGAATAACAACCTGGGTGTGAGCTTCCTCTAGCCTTGCTTCCCATCATGGTCCAGGCGACATCAAATAGATGAAAAATACAATCAATCATATATTCATGCATATTTACCTATAGTATCCTTCTCATCCCATAACTAACAAAATGTGTTTCCTTTTTAATTGTAGTAAATCAATATTTACAAGGTTACCAAGGGACATTAAACTTGGGGCTTCATAGATTCAGAGTTAAGATGGATCTAAGCTGGCTTGATTTCTATAAATAAAGTGTAAAGTTAAAATGATAGAATTTTCATATTTAAATATATGACATGGAAAAAATTGTTATCTAAATTTTTAAAATATTACCCAAAAAAACACAAGACAATAGTAACAAATTTTGATTACCCAAGAGTACTGTTAGTGTCTGTCAGTAACTAGTGATAAAATGTACTCTTTCAAGGTTAGTTGATAGGGTCCTAGGTCAAATTTTATAGTTTCAAATAAAATTTGATCATTGGTTGTTGTCTAGGTCATGCTACTCCCTCCACCCACTCATGGTAATCATCAATTTCAAGGTCATGTCATCAGTTAAGTATCTAGGGTCATGAATCAGTTAATATACCATCATCTAGGTCATGGTCTAGGACAACATTTGACTTGCCATCATAATGCCAATCATCAATCAAAAAGTCATAACGAGTCATGTCATCACCTAGGTCATCATCATGGGAGTTAAAAAATTAGAAAATAAAGTCAAAGGAGAAATGAGAAGGGTCAAATCAAAATTTCACAAGTTTCAAATGCTTCGAAGTCAATAAGTGATCATCCCTCACCTTTTATTCAGCTCAATTTCTTTAGCCAAGGGTGGATTCCCTCTTCTAGGGTTTTCAACTATGTTTTTGGATTTCATTGATGTTTGGCTTGCTTAAGCAAGAAAACCCCTAGTTTCATCACCTAATAACCTTCACACATAACTCATACACCTTACCAAATCATTCCATATCATTCATACCTCTCACTACTCCCATTTTCACTCAAACCCTAATCCTCACTACGTCTTTTGGAGAGATAAGTAGGTTAACTCTATGTTTAAGCCATTTTTCCCTCTTGCCCTTCCCCATTTCCAAAAATTTCACCTGAATTGTGTTGCTAACTCACCATCCTATCTCCCCAAATTTTTAGGGATTTTTCCCTAACTCCATTCCATCTCATCTCTGTCCCTAAACTCACAGCATCATGATCCCCTGTTTTCCTAATTTTCACCTTCCCTTTCTTTCACATCAAGATAGGGTTTTATTTTGCTGAAAAAAATCATGGAAGGTGAGAAGAAAAATTACAACAAATGAGGGCAAGTTTCCAGGTTTGAGCCAACTCAAACCCATGGAATCATTTTCAGAGTTTTGTGATCATTTTCTAGGGTTTACATTGCACATAGGGACAATCCTACTTAAAAAAAATTTATGAACTAATGAACGTGAATTTGACAAAAGTGAAAGTGTTTTTTGTCAATCATAGACAAAAGAAAAAAAACCTCATTCATTTTATACACAGGTGTTATGATTTGAGAGAAATTCCCAAAATACAGTTGCTACAAGTCATTTTCTGCACTTTTAGACAGGTTGTCTTCAAGTCAGTTTTTCAGGGGTTTGGAGGAGGGGTTTGCGGTGCTCGATGACTCCATTGTTTAGCAGACATCATAAGATTTCCAACCATACACTAGTAGAAAATGATGAAATTAGTGACTAGGTGACTACAAATGTTAGTCACCACAATTATTTCAAGTGAATTACTACTAAATTTGAGCAATTTTAAGTGACCAAACTGAAAATGACTAACTTAAATGACTAATTTAGTCTAGGGATAAAATATACGAATAGATAACAAGTGACTAAACTTAAAGAGACTAACTTAAATGACTAATTTATACTAGGATTAAAATATATGACTAGATAATAAGTGACTAAACCAAAAGCGACTAACTTAAATGAATAATTTATTCTAGGATTAAAACATATGATTAGTTAATAAGTGATGTTGGCGAGGAGTCAGGTCTCGCGGGCAAGACCCAGGTTCAAGAGTTGTGGCCAACAAAGGGGTCCGGTGTAGTCTAGGAACACGCCGGCATTTTCACCCTGCTTAGGAGAGCAGTGCGTCTCACCCGAGGCGTGCCGCAACCACATGCAAAAGGGGATGAGATCAAGGGCAAGGAACAAACCCGCAACTAAAGAAAGACGGTTCATCCATTCATATACAAAGTTATATGTGCAAGATCACTTAATAAGCATTTAGACATTCATAAATAAAATTTTAAACCAGCATAACCACATTACATGCACATGGACATCTTATTGAGACAGCAACCTTCCATTATATTAATCTCTTGGCCCAATACATGATTACATGACAATCTTCCTGTTAGCTCACAGAGCTGATACAGATGAATCTCAGAACAGAAAGGTAGAATAGAGAAGATAAGAACCCATATGAAGAACATGCATGAATCCTCCGCAGCTGCTCTGCGCGTCCTTCCTTGTCTCTGGCCTCGCGACCTCTTCAGTATGCATTCAACTCTCAGTATTCCAACCCCCATTTCAGCCAGGTGACTATTATTTATTCACCCGCTCTCGCGACTATCGGCTCCTCTGCGTCTTCACTTCGGCTTCTCTCAGCTTCTCTTCTGATGTCTACGTGTTCCACTTTCTGTTTTCTGTTTTGTTTCCTTCATCTGCACTTATCTCCATTCTATCTCCAGCTATCGAGTGCTTCCGCGCCACCTTGATAGCTCCGCAAC
Source organism: Pinus albicaulis (assembly GCA_034641835.2). Taxonomy (NCBI): domain Eukaryota; kingdom Viridiplantae; phylum Streptophyta; class Pinopsida; order Pinales; family Pinaceae; genus Pinus; species Pinus albicaulis. The sequence continues at coordinate 772,603,612 of CM076580.1, read as the reverse complement.
TCCTGGTAGTTGCGGCGCGGTCGCGGTTGCCATGCGTATTTATTCCGCAACTCAAAAAGGGTCAAAACTCAAAATGTCTTGGCCAAGATGTCAAAACTAAAAAAAAACAAGGGCCCCAAGAGGCCCCGACCACAATTCCTTGACTCGTCCGCGAGTCAATCACAAATAACAGTTTCTATTTCCATTGCCTCGCTGGCACTCGTATTCTGCTCTACTGTGCCTTCACCCTCCGCCCTTTCCTGCTGTGCTCCGCCACTTGGTTGTTCAAACAAGGGCCCCAACTCCGGGACCCGGTGGAGCGCTGTGTCTCTAAGCTCCGTGAAGGCTGCCACTGCTTGCTGCCATTCCTGCATAAGCAGGTCGGCTTCTTGAGAGATTTGGTTAGCGGTGGCTTCGTCTATGGGTGTCGGGGAAGCCCCGAACAGCGTGGTGAGCTGGGCTTCGGCCTTGGCATCCAGCTAGTGCATAGCGTCAGCATGGGTGCGAAGGGGCGGACGAATCTCCCGGATGACATGTTTGGCCGCTGCCGATTTGGCCTCAGTCTGTTGCATGTGAAGTTCCAGCTCGTCCGACTGGGCGTAGAGCTGGTCTAACCTTGTTGGGTCCATGGTTGCCTGAATGTCTCGGGCAATCTGTTGCAGCTGGGCAGCGATAGGCTGCGTCTTGACCGTTACCGCTAGTGAGCACTCCTGCAGACTTCGCATAAGGGCAGAAGCCGCGGCAGCAGTGGAATGGAGAGTTGCTTGTAGACTGACTGCCTGCGTCTGTTTGGCAGTCACCTGTCCTGAATGGTCACTAGGTGGATCTGGAAGGGTAGGCCGTGTGGCTAACGCCGCTTGGAGTTCCTGGTTCTCCCTGCAAACAATAGTGAAAACTTCCCTGAGGTGGTGAGCCTGTAGTGCTATACTGTCCTCCTCGATACTGGTAGGGAGTGGGGCATAGTGAGCCCTTGCAGCGGGCCATACGCTGGAGAGTGCTTGAGTAGCAATGTTGGCCTGCTCCTGGAGGTTGGTCTTCTCCCGCAGCAGCTGATTGCGCTGTTCAGTAAGCGCTGTGATCTGATTCCGCTGCTCGGTGCACTGCTGCTGTAGCTCTGTGTGAATCTGCTCGGCCTTGAGGGCCGCCCGCTGAATGAGCAGATACAGCTGTGCTGGACCCCATTGTTCTGCATGGGTCATGCTGGGTGTGCCTTGCTCCGGCACCCTCTCCTGCGAAGGTTGGTTGCTGGCCGCTGGTCGGCTGGAAGTTTTTGGAGGATGGACCGGCGTCTACTGCTGTACTGAAGTGGCCATCTCGGACTCCGGCCGGTCTTGCTGCGTGGTCTGCTCTGGGGGAGGGGCAGCCGAATCAGCCCCCCCATTCGTGAACCTGGTAGATATAGTAGCATGAGGGTCCTGGGCCGTGGCCACGGGGTCAACCGGTGGTACCACGGCTGCAGTACTGGAGGTGACTTCCACCCCGTGGTCACCTCCAAAGAGTTCCCGGATCAACGAATCTGACACAGTGGCTGATGAGTTGGATGGATTGGGGGAGGTGGCAGGTGGTCGGCCGGTGGGAGCGGTGGACGGAGTGAAAGAAGTGGGAGGGAGGCGAAGGTTGAGGAACTCTGCTGGATCGATCAGAGGTTCCTCCGGAATCAGAGTTGCTGTGGGCGGAGTGGCTGGTGGATCATCGTCCGTGAGATCCACCACTAGATCTGTGACAGCAATGCGGGCCCTCTTGGATGGAGGTGGGTCGGAGGAATCAGGTTCGGGGCTCGGTTCACCCATTGGTGTGATGAGGGGGGTGGCAGAAGTGAACAGGTTAGTGGGAATGGGAGAAATGAGGGGGGCGGTGTTGGAGGGAACACGAGACCGACTAATATGAAATTCAGCAAAAGAAGGAAATATAGGGGCACCACTTGAAGCAACTTGGGTGGCCACGTTAAGTCTTCGTACCTGGTCATTGAGGTGCTCGACGATCGGGACCAGCGCTTCAGGCAGATCCGGGGCGGTCTCAGCTGCTTCTTGTGGGGGGTCCGCCGCAACCTGTGAGGACCCCGCTGCGCCGGTCGCGGCAGGCCGCTGTGCCGGCAGCATCCCCTCAAATTTATAGCGGGTGATCCCGTCGCGGACGTGCTTGACGACCCCCGGCCACGCAGAAACCTCTCGGTGAAAAGTGTCGTCATTCAGCTGGAACCGGAGGGGCGCCATGTGAAAGGTGGTGTCCGGCACGCAAGTTGGCCAGAGGAAGGTGTGCCTGTGGCTGACCCCAAACCACACCTGCTCACTGTACTCATCCAACAAGTGCCTGGGCACCCGTTGCTGGTTGGCCACAACATCGGTCATCATCCCGTACCACGCCCGGAACGCTACCGCGTTCACCTATTTGGTGCTGGGATCCAGGGACACCTGCCAGGGGGTGTATTTCATCGCAAGAGGCTGGCTTATGGTCGTCTCCGCCGGCTCCTGGATGGGAGGAAGATGCCATTTCCACATGGCGAAGGCTAAGATCAAGTAGTCGTAAATGAAACTGGTGGTACGCCTATAATTTTCTTCGCAGGCCGCGAAGAGTTCCTTCAACACGAAAGAGCACCAATTCAACTTGGCGCCCCGGGTGCAGTGCTCTGCAATGGAAATTGTGTCCAGGGTGCATTCTCCCTTCGTATAGTGGCGCATCGTCTTGCTAGCGATCAGGTAGCAAACAAACCAGATTTCTGGTTTGTTGATCAGGTCAATTTTGGCACCTTTGCCACCCCGGCGAGTGCCATACTTGGTGTACAGGTCGGAGTCACCCGACTTTCGGGTGCGCTTGGAGGATGTCTGGCCAGCAGCGGAGAAATCTGCACCGTTTTGAGACAGCCCTGTAAGCCGATGAATGTCTTCGGCATGAATTGGGATTTCTTCGTTGAGCCACAGGGACCCGTTCTGTACCCGACTGAGGAGGAACCGGGTGCATTGCAGAGCCGGTCCCGTAGTTTCGAAAACTGGAAGAGACCTCAAATGCATCAAGGTCGACTGCTGCAGGCCCCTGAATTCTTGTCGCATCCGACTGTTGGAGATGCTGCCTGGCGTGTAATGGTGCTCCATGTAGGTCTGCCAATGGAGGTGAGGAAACTCAGTCGGGTCGGACAAGTTGGCGTCCATACATGTTGCATTGTCATACTTGCCGACCAGCGACTCTACGCGGTGAATTCTGTTGTCTAACGCTGGTTCAGGGATAGATACGATAGCCCTCGGCATCTTGGCGCGACGCTGGTAAACTTGGAGTGTTCGTCTGGAGTTCTCTGCTGAATGCGGTGTGCTTCGATGCTGCAAATGCTCTGGAGACGCTGTAACTTCCAAATTGAACTGGTCCATCAATCTCGTGCTTTTGATCTTCATGCAAATTATGGCATCTGCTGGCACGCGCGGAGTTGATGAGACTCCATAACGGCAATTAATTCTTGCTATCCTTCGAGGCTGCAATAATTGTGCGATCAATCGCGTGCCTATATGTAATCTGACAGTTGCTGACGGCGTCATGGGAAGATGGGCGGACTCGACGGCTGAGGGAACTGCGGGTGATGGCAAATGATTACGGTACGATTACTGTCTATTATGGTAATTTATGAACAAATCTGAGCGATCCTACGGACTGACAAAAGGACTGACGGAAATGACCTGGACTGACACTGGCACGAGGATGGATCCTACGTGAACGACATGCTGGACTGGCGTGGCGACATGCTGGACTGGTGTTGCGACACGCTGGACTGGCCCGCCCCGACCCCAGTCAGTTGCGGTGCGGTTCCTGCAACTGACTGGTTATTTGACTAATGACGTATGAATGGACAAGACTACCTACACTCAACCTGGTTGCGGGAGAGTTATTCAACTACTCTACTCTACGGGTGCTCTCGGTTGCGAGAGTTATTGCTGAAAAGTGAGAAGGTACCTACTCCTGGGAGGGTTTCAGGCGTGCGCCATTCACCCACCCAGGAAGAACTGTGCCGTCCAGCTATGCCAACCGAATGGCGCCTGAGTCGCGGATCTCGATGACAAAGTACGGTCCCAACCAGTGCATCTGGAGCTTGCCTGGAAACTTCTGGAACCGGCTGTCGTAGAAAAGAACTTTGCCGCCAACTTGGAAGGCCTTAGTTTTGATGTGGCGGTCGTGCCACGCTTTCTGCCTGGCCTTCTAAACCTTCTGGTGGAATTCCGCGAGGAATCGGGCCTCATCCAGCTCCTGTAGCTCCTGGAGGCGTTCCCGAAGTGATGCCTCTTTTGAGAATTGAAGGGACGTTGCGATCAAAAGACTGGGTACCGTGAACTCGGCGGGAATCACAGCTTCCCAGCCATACACCAACTGGGATGGTGTCTGGTTGGTCAAACGTTTCACTGTGGTCCGGTAGGCCCATAAGGCCGCTGAGAGGCGCTCGTCCCAATCGTCGCGCTGAGCGTTGCAGATTTTAGTCAAGCCCTTCTCAAGAATCTTGTTGAAGGCTTCCACCGTACCATTAGCCTGTGGGTGGTATGGGCTGCTTTTATGATGCTGAATCATAAATGTGTCCAGTAGTGACTTGACCATGGCATTAATGAAATGCGTACCCTGATCGCTGGTTAAGCTCCGTGGGCAGCCAAAGCGGCTGATGATGTGTTCAAAAATGAACCGGGCAGCGGTCTCTGCCGAGCAGTCGCATACCGCTACTGCCTCAGCCCACCGTGTGAGGTAATCCGTTGCGGTAATGATGTACCGGGCTTTGGAATCGAGCGATTGGTGCGATGGGACCTACGAAATCAACAGCCCACTTTTCAAACGGCCGCAACACATGCACTGGGTGTAGCGGAAGCTCGTCCCGATGCGAAGGCCTTCCCGTCCGCTGGCAAACATCGCAATGCTTCACATAGGCCTTACAGTCAGCATGTACCGACGGCCACCACAGGCCAGCTTGAAGCACCTTCCTTGCGGTAGGTTTCGCACCCACATGCCCCCCCGCAACACCACTGTGACATTCCCACATCACTGCTTCCCGTTCATGGTCAAGAACACACCTGCGCAACACCTCATCAAGCCCCAGTTTGTACAGCTGCCCCGCGATCAATTGGTAGTCGGCCGCCCGGACAACTAGGTGGCGTTTTTGAAGCGGGGTGTAATCCTCAGGGCACTGTCCCGTGGTCAGATACGTGGCAATGTCAGCCAGGTAATCTAGTACTGCTTCAACTCGGAAGAGGTCAGCATCCGGAAGCTGATCGTCCAACGAGCCTTCATTCTCCCCCGTCTCCAACCTGGATAAGTGATCGGGACCAACATTCAACCTGCCCGGCTTGACAATCACCTCAAACGTGAACTCCTGAAAAAGTAGAAGCCATCGACAGATTCTTCCTTCCAACACAGGCTTATTCACCAGATATTTCAATGCAGAATGGTCCGTGAAGAATGTAAATTTGCCGCCTAGAAGATAGTGGCGGAACTTCTGGAGAGAGTACACCATCGCCAACGCCTCCCGCTTGGTCGTGGTGTAATTCTTCTCCGCATTCGATAACCGTCGACTGGCGAAGTATACGGGGTGGTCAACTGTCGTTTCCCCGGGTTGCGCCAATACAGCTCCAAGTGCAATTCCGGACGCATCAATATGCACATGGAACTGCTTATCCCAGTCGGGATGAAAAAGTATGGGTGTCGTCGCCAACTTCTCTTTCAATGTGTCAAGTGCCTTCCTGCACTCTGCCGTCCACTCAAACGCTTCTGACTTCCGCAACAGTTTCTCCAGGGGGGCCGTAATTTTGGCGTAGTTGCGTATAAACCGCCTGTAGTATCCTGTGTGCCCGAGCAGTGCTCGCAACTGCTTCACGGTCTCGGGGGCCTCCATGTGGACGATGACCGCGACCTTGGCAAGATCAATGCAGACCCCTTGCTTGCACACCACGTGGCCCAAGAGTGTGCCGAATGGTACTGCAAAAATACATTTCTTCAAGTTCAAGGAAATCTGCAGCTGGCGACACCGGTCGAACATAACACGCAACAGGGAGGCGTGTTTCTTCAGCAGGTTGTAAACAGTCCAGTCGTCCATGTAGACTTCCAGGAACTTGTGAATGTACTCCCGAAAAGCAGCAATGACAATCCGGGAAAACACAGCCGGTGCGTTCTTCAGACCAAACGGCATAACGTGGTATGCGAATGATCCCCACTCAGTGGTGAATGTCATCTTTGCTTTGTCTTCCTCGGCGATGCACACCTGATGGTAGCCCGAAAACCCATCAGTGAAGGAATAAGCTTCGTTTCCCGCGACATGATCCAGAACTTCATCGCTGAAGGGAGTGGGAAACGGGTCGTGGATACAAGCATTATTCAAGCTCCGGTAGTCTACACAGACCCGGATCTCCGCTTTGTCCTTCTTGTTCTGGATGACAATCGGACTAACCCATTCCGCTTCTTCTACTGGAAAGATGAGACCTGTAGCCAGCATCTTGTCAATCTCCATCTTGACCTTCTCTTTGATACGTGGATTCAACCGGTAGGGTCGGTGCTTCACTGGCCTGGCCCCCGGTTTCAGTGTGATGCGCATCTCGCCCAGATCCCCCTTGATCCCCTTCAGGTCCGCAACTGAGGATGGAAACAAATCTTCATATTCCCGGAGGAGGCTGAAAATTTCTTTTGTTGTCTCTTCGTCCCAGTAATCTCCCACCGTTGCGAGCTTAGGTTTCTCGTCCGTTCCAATGTTCAGTATTTTTGTCTTGAGCGGCTGTAAATGGACTCCTTCAGTCGTCGGCTCTTCACTGATGCTCCGCTCTCCTTCCTTTTCGTCAAAATAGAGATGCCTGAGGTCCTCCAAACTATCGTCCTCCGGATCGCCATCAATCCGGTGACAGACCAACTCGTTCCTGACCGCAGGTCGTGACACAGCCGGGCCCTTATCGGGCTTAGGCTGGAGGAAAAACAAGACCTCCTTGATTTTCTGTAGGGCCTGAGACTCCTGCGTCGTCTCCCCTTCGAACGAGAAGCTTAAAATGAACTTGTCCACAACTGCCTGCCAAGAGCGGGTTTCTCGTTTCCGCTCTTCCTCCAGGTACCAGGCCTGGGGAATGGTGCCCAGAGAGTGGATAAACCTGTGGACCCACAGCTCCTCAGGGTACCGGGTGCTACGCCACTGTTCTACGCAGGCCCGCAAATGGTGTCGCGGGTCTGAATTCCCATGATACTTAAGCGTGCTGGCAGGTCCTTCATCCTCTTTAAAGCGTGCCCGCAGAGCATCCACCACACACTCCCATCGCAACAGAGTGTTGCGGTGATTCTTCCACCATCGAGTCGACATTGACTGCAAGGCCACATCCAAAAGGGCCATCCGGCTTTCAGCTGGGACCCGATCTTCCAGTTTGGCAATAAAAGTATTGACTGCTTGCATGTTTGATAATGTGGGATATCCGCGGATCTCAGTCCCTACCCACCGGACCTGAGCGATGGAGGCACATCTCCGCGTGGTGGTCTCATATCCCCCTTGCTGCCAGTCTTCCCAAGCGAGTTCGGAACCGAGCTCCGAGCTTTGTACACTCCGCCAACTGACAGAGCCAGTTGCGGTCGGGTTAATATAATCGTCCCGCTTCCCTGCAGTCATCTGATAGAGATGGTCCATTATCTGAGCATCCTCCCGATTGTCCACTGTTTCGGTATATTGCGTGCCCTGATACGGATCGAGAGGCTGGGTGACCCATACCTCCCCATCCTCAAAGATCATCAGCTCCTTCTTGAGGTCGATGATGGTGTAATTCTCAAAAGCCCAATCAATGCTGAGTAAAGAAGGATAGAGATCCTTGTCGCCCATGATATTAATAACCTCAAAATCGGTGTATGTCTTCACCCCCGCAACGTCGACCTCGACTCCCTCGAGCCGGCCGATTGGCAAAATGCAGTACTGGTTCGCCATCCTGAGTTGGATTGGTGAGTGGGCTAGCCGTGGCCTTCCAAGAGCCTCCCATGTATTTCGTGGCAGTATATTGACGTCGGACCCCAAGTCCAACATGGTGTCGCTGATTTGGAACCCTGCGACTTGCGTGTTAAGCCGGAATTCTTTGCCTGTTCGTTGCTTGTTCCGCTTGACACGTTGCACGTATTGAGGGCTAGCGTCCGCCAGATCTCTAGGTTCTGTGCGCCCCTGCAGTGCTCCGTCCAAAGCATGCTTGAGTTGCTACCGCAGCACAGCGTTATCAACAATCCTGAGGAATAGCCGGAGCCAATCCTCGACCACAGTATCTGCGACGTTCTGCGCACCGGATTCCGGCAGCATGGGCTCCTCCAACCCTCCCTCATTCCGCAATTGGGCGAAGGCCTCAACTGCCTCCTGGAAATAATTCTTCTGGACTTCGGGCCTGATCAAATTCTTCGGGGATGCCGGCCGAACCACTCGTGCTGGCTCCTTCTCGTGGGCATCCTCTCCAGTCTTCTTTCCACCCTACGTTACTATCGCGACGTTCTGCATGTCAGGGGTTGCGGCCCCTCGCGGTTCTGAGTTTATCAGATTCGCTCCCCTCTGCCTCACCCGTTCTTCCCACTTCTTGATGAGCTCCGGACAGTCTTCTGTAGCATGGGCGTTGACCCGGCACTGGGAACACTAGGGTCGTCGCGGAAGGGGACATTCTCGAGCCACATGACCCTCCTAGTCACAGTTGTAGCATTTTACCGGACCGCGTCCGCCTGTTCGGCCTCCCCGCATGCCGCCACCTCTTCCCCTTGGAGCCTCGTTCACCCTGTACGAGGGACGATCCAATCGATCCGCAAGTGCGTCAAGTGCCCTGCACTGCTCAGTGTTGTGAGTCGTAGACACACATAATTCGTAGTATACATTATTCGGGACCGTGGAGTACTTCTGTAATATCGGGCACATCCGAGGAGGATGCCCCATCGTCCGACAAATCTCACAGTACTCTGTGGTGGAGGACCCCGGTTACGGTGGGAACCCCGCAAAGGTCTGCTGCGGCTGGTAGACTCCCTGCGGGTTCATCCCCGCACCACCCCCTCGATTGCTGTGACCGAGGGTCCTGCTCCTGTGCCGCGCAACCGAGGACATTCGGTTGCGACGTGGCCCTCGACCAGACAATGTGTACACCAAACATTCGGTCGCGCTGGTCTCACCGGCTGAAGTTCCTTGAGCTTTTCGGTCAAGCTGGCGATCTGGTGTTGCAACCCTACCAAAGAAGGGTCTTGCGGGGCCACCCCCCCTTGATATTCCTGGGGGTAGCCCGCCATGGCTTCAATCTTCATGGCCTGCTCCAAAGCGTCCTGCAGATTATCAATCTTCTGCTGAGTAAGAGGGGTTCGTGTCAAGGGGAGCAGAGCCTTGATGAACCAGTCCCTCTGGTGGTTTGGATCGATCGGGTAGCTGAGTTTCCCGATCACGTCCTTGAATCGTTGCATCAACTCCCACGCGGTCTCACCTTCCTTCTGCTTAATTTCCCACAGCTCGGACAGGTCCTGCTGGTCTTTCTGGGGAAGCTTGAATTCGTGCACAAAATCCCGCTTCACGTCCGCGATTACAGGGTTAGGGTGCGCCTCGGACCACTTGATGAACCAACGCAGAGCTCTCTCTCTGAGCGTGGTTTGGAATTCTATTAACTTCCCTGCATCCGGCGTCTGTCGAGCCCTCCAGATGGCTTCGCACAGATACCAGTGTTGTTCTACGTCGTCATTGCCCCGGCCAGAGAACTCTGGATACCGGGTGAAAGATCCAGCCATGTGTACTTGCAGAGAATTAACCAGGATAAAACCTCCCGGTCCTGGTTGCGTAACGGTCCCTCTCGGGAAAATACTACTACTAGTAACGCTGCTGTTACTGGGCATTACCGACGTTGCTGAACTACTGTATGACTGACTTAATGCTTGTAACTGAATAAAAATATTTCTTAAAGGTTGATAAAGTACCAGGGGAAGGTCGGGATCCTGGCCATGTGGAAGGTGGGAAGTAGGGCTGCCTGGAGGGGTGGGTGCCGTCTGATCTTGAAACATCTGCTGCATCACGCCGTGCCATTCATCATCGGAACTCTCTTCGGGCTGCATCTTTCCGGTATCCTCGCTAGTCACGATCTCTCTTCCTCGCATTGCTGGGCTCCCATGCACCCACTGCACTTCCGCTGCTGTCCCGTCTTCTTTCTGGGTATCCAAACCCATAACTCCCGTCCTCTGAGGTGCCTCCTTCTGATTCTTCCTCTCGATCTCTCTTCTCTTCAAATCTCTCATTACCCTTCTTCGCCACCTATCGGCGATCTGTGCCCGCCGATGCGCACGTAGCTCCCGCAACTTGCATGCGGCCTCAACGTCCATCCCCCGGTCCCCACTCTCACAGTCTACACAGCATCGGTCCCCTCAATCCTTCCCCCAGTACGGGTGGTTTACGCTTCCATACTCGTTTTGTGGAATTCAATCAACCCTTCGTCCACCATCAGGGCTTTGATCCACAGCGGAATCTCCTTCAACAACTTCTCCCTCAGCCCTGAGTGAAAAATAGCCTCGGCCTTCGAGAAGGATTGGTATCACTCGGCAGCAAACTCCACAGCGTACCCTTCCAACGTGGTCCTTACCCAGAAGTCCACTACGCGGGTTAGTTCAGTATCTACCCGATGCAGTGCCACGAGGTCGTCGTGCGTCCACCTGCGGTTTATCTTCCGCAAGCCTTCTTGGGGCAGCGTCGCTCGTAACCTCCGCAACCAATTGTAAAGGTCCGTAGGGAACCTTCCCCAGAAAATTTCGTACGTATCACTGGCTGAATCAGAGAAAAGAACGAGCTCCTTGATCGCCGCCTCCTTTTTCTTGGTCAGCTTTTCTTGCTGAGCAATGAACTGGTCAAGATGATCATCCCACCATCGCCGTATTTCTCCTTCAAAAATCCTCGATACCATGATGTAGATCCCCTCAGAACATGCAGGTCCCGGCAACGGAACCATTTGTTGGCGAGGAGTCAGGTCTCGCAGGCAAGACCCAGGTTCAAGAGTTGTGGCCAACAAAGGGGTCCGGTGTAGTCTAGGAACACGCCGGCATTTTCACCCTGCTCAGGAGAGCAGTGCGTCTCACCCGAGGCGTGCCGCAACCACATGCAAAAGGGGATGAGATCAAGGGCAAGGAACAAACCCGCAACTAAAGAAAGACGGTTCATCCATTCATATACAAATTTATATGTGCAAGATCACTTAATAAGCATTCAGACATTCCTAAATAAAATTTTAAACCAGCATAAACGCATTACATGCACATGAACATCTTATTGAGACAGCAACCTTCCATTGTATTAATCTCTTGGCCCAATACATGATTACATGGAAATCTTCCTGTTAGCTCACAAAGCTGATACAGATGAATCTCAGACAAAGGTAGAATAGAGAAGATGGGAAACCATATGTGAAGCACATGCATGAACTTCCTCCCACTGCTTCCTCACAGCTGGCCCTTCCTTTGTCTCCGGCCTCACGACTTCTTCAAAGATGATTCAACTCTCAAAGATTCAACAACATTTTCACCGGGTGACTATTATTTATTCACGCGCTCGCGACCATCGGTTCCTCTGTGGCTCTTTACTTCGCTTCTCCTTACCTTCTCTTCCTCGATGTCCGTTTTCGTGGTTGTCTGCTTTCGTTGTGTTTCCTTCATTTGCACTTGTCTCTGTTCTATCTCCAGCTATCGAGTGCTTTCGCGCCGCCTTGGTAGCTCCGCAACTCCTGGTAGTTGCGGCGCGGTCGCGGTTGCCATGTGTATTTATTCCGCAACTCAAAAAGGGTCAAAACTCAAAATGTCTTGGCCAAGATTTCAAAACTAACCAAAAACAAGGGCCCCAACAAGTGACAAAAATAATAATGATTAACGTAAATGACTATTATAGTCCAAGAATACAAATATGACCAAATAACAAGTACAACAAGTATATGAATTAGTCATTTGTTATGGGTTTTTTGTGGCATTGTTACATACCATGGTTGATTATTGCACTAGATTCATAGAGAATGATTTTCTTAATTTGAATTCAAAGTATGTCTATCTATACATGGTCAATTGATATAAATCTAGAAGTTTTCTCTAAACCCATATTATTCTATAGATACATCCATTACAAAAATGTTCACGAATTCTGATAATGCATTCACATTCTTAGAATGTTCACACACTATTATTAGAAAACCATACATACTAGCAATTCTTGTGACTCTTTAATTATGTAGAATAACATGCCATGGCACCCATATCCAAGTTGAAGTTCGAATATCCATTAGAGAGTATCTATGTGGTTGTTTGGGGGTTACTTCATGTTCCTTGAACTCTAGAAGCTTTATTTAGGGCCAAATACCCTCTTTTATTCTACCCTTGAGATAGTACATTCCCCAAGACCCATTCTTATCATGAAAACCATACCCATGGTGACAAAGATCCCCCATAGAGGCCAAATATCCCCTAGAGGTGTTATGTGTAGTAATTAAAATACTTGTTCAAGAATATTGATCATGGAATTATTCAAATATGACCCAAGAACCTTATGATCCTTCCTTGACCATGGTTAAGGCCCCAAGTTCCATACATGGTGCAAAAATACTCTTAATTATATTAAGTCTAAAATTAAAGGCCCCAAGACCCAAATATGTCACAAAAAACCTTCAAATAGCACCCATATCACACCTAAAGGCTAGATATATCTTAGATAGGATACGTGTGGTGGTTTGAGGCCTTATTCACATGCCTTGAACTAAAAAAGTTTTGTTTAGGAAATAAGGATCTTGTTTTCCTTCCATATCCATCGTAGAGGCCATAAAACCCATCCTTATTATGTAAAACATACTAGTTGTTCACATATTCCCATTCTAATATAATTACGTTCGTGGACATTAAATATGAGAAAGACTTGTTTTAGGCATAAGGCCCTTTTTCATTCCTTGGCCAAGATATAAGACCTAACTCCCATATATGATGTGGAGAAACTCATAATGGAACCCTTATCCTAGATGGAGACCTAAAATACCTAAAATATTATTAATATTGTTCTTTATGGTCTTTTTCATTCAATGTGAGCCAAAGAAGTTTCATTTTTGGATTGAGGCCATTGTTTTGATCCCTTTGCAATGGTACAAACCTAAGACCCATTCTTACTGTGTAAAACATACAAATGACACTAAATATCCCCCATATATGCCTAATATCCCCTATATAGGTTATGTGTTGTTCTTTGAGAACTACTTCCAAAGCTTAATCGTCAAAGATTCAAATAAGGCATAAGCCCCTTATGAAGTTCCTATTTTGACCAAGCCTACACTTGTAAGCATCATATGTGATTTGAAAGCCTCCTAATTTCATTAACGTATAATGATGAGGCTCCAAGACCCAATCATAGTGTGAAAAACCTTTGAATGGTAGACACATCCCTTCTAGAGGCCAACAAATATCCCTTAGAGAATATAATTTATGTGGTGGTTTGAAGCTTTTTTGATGGCCACTGATTATTTAAGACTTAATTCCCTTTTATTTATTGTCCTTCTTTAGCCATAGTAAAGGCCATGGGACTCATTCTTATTATGCAAAATATACTAAATTTCCATATTCCCAACTAGAGGTCTTGTTCATGGCAATTGAGCATGAGAAATATTAATTTAGGTACTAAGGCCCTTGTTTTCCTCTCCTTACCATAACATAGACATGACTAACTCTGATATGAGGTGAGAAATAATACTTGGTGCCCATATCCCAACTTAAGATCAAAGATTCATTAAATAAGATCTATGTGGTTTTTAAGTCTAGCTCATTTCCCTTGACACTAAAAAACTTATTGTAAGGCCTAATGCCCTTGTTTACCTCCCATACCCATGGTACATTCCTTAAATCCTAAACATGGTGGGAAAAAATTCCTAATGTAATTGATATCCCCTATAATATTCCTAAGATTATTTAGAGAGGATCTATGTGGTTGTTCAATGTCGAATTCATGGCCCTTGAGCATGGGAAGTTTCATTTTAGAAATAAAGGCCTTTTTCGCCTTCCCTCATACTAATTCTTATCATGCAAATAATACTAATGGTGTACATATTCCTAGTCTAAAGCCCTTTTCATGTCCATTGGTAAAGGCCTTGAGAGTTATTCTTAGTGCAAAATGTGGTAATGTTGTGCAAATATTAGTAAATATAAAAGCCCCAATAGAACTTCCTCCATTGGTCATAACCTCTGATAATGTTAAATCTGGGAAATTAGCTTCATTGTGATAGGTGGAAGCTTAGTCCAAAAAAAATAGTAATTGTCAAACCTTAGGAGGGGGCATGTTATCATACCTTTTTATGTGTATATTAAAACAATAAAAAACCACATAATTTTAATCTTTTAATTTTTCTCAATATATGAGAAAATAGGACCACATAAACAACTGAAATTTCAAGAAGGTTATACTCTTGACACACATAAATATCACTTCATAAGACTATTAATTATGTTTGTAAGTTTTACATATTAAATAATTTATATACAACTTAATATCTTATTTATTTATATTGAATTTTTAATTTAATACTATATATAATTTTTTGTTTTAAATATTGTCATTGACATTTAATTTTTAATTTTTATTTTAGATTAATTCCAATTCCTGTTTGCAAAAACATCTTCCCTTCACCCTTGGAAGCCCTCAACTCGGCATCGTTCCACGGAGTCGGAGTAGCAGGAGGGCGGTCTCGGTCAATTGTGGTCTTCCAGACTTGCGGAGCAAGGATTTCCGATGTGAATGCTTCAATATTTGGTTGATTTTTGGTCTCGTAGACTACTATGGTTGTGAGGTATGCATAGAATGGATAGGTTGAAGGGGCATTGAAGTTGTTTCAGAAAATGCCTGAAAGAAATGTGGCCTCTTAGAATGTTATGATAGTAGGATATTCGTAGAGAGGGTGTGTTGATGATGCTATGGATTTGTTTGTAGAAATGCAAAAGTGAAAAAACAAGAAGTGGTTTCCTAGACTTCTATGACTATACGATGCACCCAAAATGGGAATGCTGATATGGCCTTGGAACTATTTGAACATATGCTAGAAAAATATTTGGTCTCATGGAACACGATGATTACTAGATATGTGAAGAATGGGTTAGTTGATGTGGCTTTCAATTTGTTTGAGAAAATTCCTCAACAATATGTGGTCTCATGGAATACCGTGATTGCAAGTTATGCACGAAATGGATATTTTGATGAGGCTATGAAACTCTTTCAATGGATGCAACTCAAAAAAGTAAAAACCGATGCAGAAACCTTCCCCAATGTTATAACATCAGGATGTAGTTAAAATATGATTTGAGTCTGATGTCTTTGTTGGGAGTGCCCACATAGACATGTATGCAAAATGTAGAAGCATAGGTGATGCAAGTAAAGTGTTTGATATAATGTATACAAGAAATGTGGTCTCTTGGAATGCAATGATTGCGGCATATGCCATTCATGGATGTGACAAGAATGCCCTCAACCTCTTTGAACAAATGAAACACTCCAACACAAAGCTAAACCAGGTCACATTCATTGGTGTTCTCTCTGCATGTTGCCACATAGGCCTAGTCAATGAAGGTCAGTGATACTTCAATTCCATTAGCACAGATTACCACATTACACCTGCAATGGAGAACTATTGTTGTATGGTTTCCCTTCTTGGTCTAACTTAGTGCCTGGATGAGGCGCACTAATTGTAAATAAAATGCCAATAGAACCTGACATTGTTGTGTGGAAGTATTCGTTAGGTGTTTGTAGAGCCCGTGCCATTGTGGAGCTAGGAGAGAAAGTGGTAGAACACCTTTATAAAGTTGGTCCACATTTCTAAATTGAACCCTATAATTACTGGATCTTGTGTTGTGTTCAAACATTTACGATGCAAATGGTTAGTGGGATGTTATTGAAATAGTATGAAAATTATTGAAACCAAAAATAGCCGTGGATGCAGTTGGATTTCAATGAATAAGTAGATGTATACTTTTCTTGTGGGAGAAAGGTTATATCTCTATCAGATAAACTTTCTGTAGAGTTGGAAAGATTTTTTGGGATAATGAAAGGTAGCAAGCTATGTTTCTCACACGATTTGCACTAATGTTGTGAAGGAGTAACTGAAGAAAAATATTATTGTCAACATGGCGAGAAGCCTCCATTTGCAATTGATATTTTAAACATAACCCCGAGACACCTATCTAGGTCATTATAAACTTTGATTATGTGGTGATTTCCACTCTACCATATTGCAGAGAAATTTTTCAGTGTCAGGTTTCCAATCATTTCCAACATTTCAAAGCTTGACAGTGCTATTGTGGAAATTATTGGAAATAGTAAGTGAACTATGACATCCTCATATGTATCATTTTTCCTTGTTAGATGATGTTCATCTCGTATAATATTTTTTATATGGTGAGTTGAATGTAACAAACCAGTATATACAGCATGTATAAAAATCGTTGATTCATTGCTAGTAATCCAATCGCCTGACAAAGCTCTGGTGTATGTCATAGTAGCTTACTCCTCTAAGCTAAAGAGTCAAACGAGCATAAAAAATGTTTGAAATGAATTCCATTGGTTTCTTGAATGCAATGTTAAAGAATATTTTCATAAACCACTAATTAATTGTTGAGATCTACCTGAAACGAGACATTCAACAAAAAATACTCCCTTTTGCCAATTTTTAAAAAAACTAGCGGATGCAGCAAAAAAGTCGGATTTTTCTCTTCAGGTTTTCTAGTTCATTTTTTATTTATTGTTTAACTATTTTTTTTTGAGTCGGATATTAGATCCTCACTAATTTTTTCTAAATTTGTGTCATGTAACACCATTCATACAAACTTCCCTGTAACTAATCATTATTAACAAACAAACTTAAACAAAAAGATAAAGACAAAGAAAACAAAATTTTTCTTTCTTCTCATAGTGCTTATAATCTAGTACATGAGGATCTTCTTGATTACTGACTTCTTGATTGCTGATGAGTAGCTAAGCAGACTCTACAGTTTCTTCTAGGTGGTACAACGATAGGCATTGCTGAGCTTGGTTTGCAAGATGTGCACCATATTTGTTAGAGATTCTAGACTTCATATTGATTATACCATCTTGAATATGATGGGTGTGTAAGCCATCTATCCCTTGGTCCACCGAAATTATTTGCAGCTTGATACAGATGTTCAAATTATGGGTCTTCATACTTGCTTTTAGCTATGCAATATTCCTATTTGAGGTGTCAGCATAAAATTTTATCATATTTCCAAGAATTTATGACTTCAATTCCGGATTCTGGAGGACCACAAAGTTCTCCCACAGTTCAACTTCATACCATCACCAATGACATGATTGCATTCTTCAGCTACTTCTCCATAGCCTCTAAGAAAGTCCCTACATTTCTGCAATCTACACATAATATGTTTTACTCTCTTAACTAATCCAAAATTATGGTAGGTTGGTTCTTCTATCTACCATTGTGAATGTGCTGAGAGGAATTTTTCATCGTTCTCTTGGAGCTCATACTTAGAAAGAGGAATGAGGGCAGATCAAATTTCTCCATGAGGTGACACCTATTTCTTATCAAATTTCTCCATGAGGTGAAATCTATTTCTTACAGGATTTGGAAATAAATTATGGATTGTGAGAATGCATAGGGTGATATATAATATTTTCCTTGCAATTCCCCTCAATTATTTGGTCTCAAGTGACATTCACTCCATTTCAGATAATAGAATTTTAATAATTACCACTAGCTTCATCCTCTTTAAATGTTTGAGGATTGAGGGAGGATGGGGGGGGGGGGGGTGGGGGGGGGTTGTTAATTCATGGCTTAAGATGAATTGGAGAGGATGATCAGTTGCATCTCCCAACAATGCCTCTTGAATGATTTTTATCAACTCTAATAATTTTAAGGTTCTCCCTCTCAATGGATGTG
Source organism: Pinus albicaulis (assembly GCA_034641835.2). Taxonomy (NCBI): domain Eukaryota; kingdom Viridiplantae; phylum Streptophyta; class Pinopsida; order Pinales; family Pinaceae; genus Pinus; species Pinus albicaulis. The sequence goes on along the minus strand of CM076580.1, from coordinate 772,585,754 downwards.
AGGATGAAATTATTTTCCATGTCCCTTGAAGATGATTCATATGACTGGTTTATGACCTAGTACTGTAATTATGGAATTTTGTGCTCGTAGGAGGTTAATCATTCTTCATTATATTACATTAGCTTGAACACTAAACACAATTGACAATATCCTTCACATACATAAAAATTAAACAATATTAACAATATACGCCATCCAAAAGCCAATTTGATTTTCTTGATAAATATTAAAAATAATGTTAATTTAAAAACACAAACTAAAATGATTTTTAATTGATTAAATGTATTTATATTTTTAATATAAAAAATTATTAATTATTAAAAACCCAAATATTCTTACAAAAAAATGAAAATTAAATTCCTGCCAAGAAACTTTTAACTAAACCCAACCCAAAACAACTTAAAAAATAAATAAATTATTTTAATGTTTTCCCAAAGATATTTTGGTGACACATAAAAAATATTTAAGCCTGCAGGAGGGGTTTGGATCTCAGGGGAGTTCGAATGGTAGTGAGTGCCAATACTGCGAATGTTGAGCACATTCTCCAGATGAAATTCGATGATTATCCAAATGGCGAGCCTTTCATGACTATCCTCCAAGATCTTTTGGGTAGAGGGATCTTCAATGCTGACAACGATGCCTAGAGGTTGCAGTGTAACGTTGCTAGCTACCACTTCACCTCTAGGTCCCTATGCAATTTTAGTGTAAAATCCGTGGGAGAGGTCACGTATCAGCTTCTTTGGATTCTACACCATGCTAGTGAGACCAGAAGGTGCTTGGATTTGTAGGACATTCTGCAATGATCTGCATTCGATATGATTTGTAAGGTTGCATTCAGGGTAGAACCTAATCCGACTTCTCTGGATGTGACCCTTCTTGTTTCAGACTTCACCTGGGATTTTGATGTGGCCACGGAGCTCTGCATAAAGAGAGCCATGACATCGATCTTGTTGTTGTGGAAGATCACGAAGAAGCTAAACTCTAAAGCACTTCTATGAGGCCATTAGGATTGTGTAGGACTTCGCCATGGATTTCATCAGATGAAGAAGATGGGAGATGATCGTTGCTGCCACTCTGACCTGCATTCAGTAGGACCTTTTGTCCATATTAGTCCAGGTGATCATAACCAATGTAGTAAAAAATGATGACTATGTGACGGAACATTTTTTTTGAGACAAGGTCATATGTTTCATCTTGCATTAGGGGAATTTTGAGGTCTAAAATGGGCCTCCTAAGGAAATAATAAAATAATAACTAAACCAATAAAATAATATTTATGAATTTGCAATTCACTTTTTGCATCAAAATCCATGTAACCATAGTTAAATTCAATTCAAAAGTTGTACCAAAATAAAATTAATAAAAAAATTGTATTGATGTGACTATAAATAAGAATAAGATTTTGAAGAAAAATTCATTATCATTGAACAACTAATGCATTTGTCCTTTGTACTTAAATAATTTCAAGTAAAATATAAATATAAATTCATAAATTATTAATTATATAATATACTATTAATTAAAATTTTATTATTTAAATTATATAATAACATTTAATTAATATACTATATATAACATGTGACATGTAGGGATATACATTGTTTCTTCCAAAAAATATGAAATGACAATAATAATGTTTTATTAAAAAAATATGAAATGACATTTACTATGAGTACTTTACTTTATGACTTTAAAAGTACTTAGAGCACTACCATGGTATGCATTGTTTCTTTCAAAAAATATGAAATGAAAATAATAATATTTTATTAAAAAAGTATGAAATGAAATTTATTATGAGTACTTTACTTTATGACTTTAAAAGTACTTAGAGCACTACCATGGTTAACCATGAGTTTTTATCCACCATTGAGAATGTAACAAGTAAGTACCTTTAACTCAAGCAATGCCACCTCAACCATTAGGAATGATGTCATCCCCTAAAATGTGATTGGTTTTCATAAAGTGAATTTTGATTGTACATTTTCCTTAGGAGGCCCATTTTAGACCTCAAAATTCCCCTAATGGCAGGCAAAGATACCACGTCGGTTGCATTAACGTGGTTATTCTGGTTCTTTTCCTTTCATCCCAAAGTAGAGGAAGTGATTTACAAATATATAATTGATCTCGTTGTTGTAAGAAAATTTTGATACCTAGAAAATATTAATCCATATGGTGCGCTTGTGTTTTCCTACGATGAGCTGCAGAGCGTAGATTATCTACACACCACAATCTGCTAATCCATGAGAATTTACCTATCGGTGCCCTTCGACTCTAAGCACACCCTGCACGACAAACTCCTGCCATACGAAACAAAAGTTCCATTCAATATGTGATTCTTGTTGGAGGGTCTACTAGGATTCCCAGAGTTCAGTCGTTATTCCAGGACTTTTTTAATGGCAAGGAACTCTGTAAGAATATCAACCCCAATGAGTGATGGGATTCCAAATTAGACATAAATTAAGGACCATATGACCATCCTTCAGCACATTAAATCTCTCTTTTTGCATTAGATGACATATTTTTAACTTTAATATGTTCATTATGAAGGTTTAAATATAATTTCATATTTGTGCCTAATAATATTTATTTTTGTAGAATATCGCGAGAATATTGGGCAGATTATGAAGATTAGGAGAAGGAGATAATTTAGGGACTTTCTCCATGCTACTAGAGGATCAATATTGGAAAATAAATGAACAAAATATCATGAAATTATTGAGAAATTATGGAGAGATTATGGATCTCCGATGATTGAGAAAATCTAGGAATGTGTTCCCTGTCATGTACTGCAAACTCCTAGTGTTGGGAACCAGATCCACTATTTGAGGGATTTTGGAGGGGAAAGCTTCCTCCTTTCAAGGGGAATGCTTCCTCATCATTTTTTATAAGTACCAATTATAATTGGCCTTTAGGGGCATGTATTTTTTAGTCTTATTATGGAGAAAACTTGTTTTCTGGAAGCTCCACTTTCTTTTCTTGCAGGGATGTACTTAGATTGATTCGAATAATAAATATTCACACCATTTTTAGCTTCTAAGGCTTGGTTTTTTCCATATAAATCTAAGCCTCCTTGGGCTTGGCCATCGTAGGAGCCTCAGAGCCATCTTGCACAATTTCTTTATGTTCTTTTCACTTCTTATTCACATGCATCTCTCATTTCTATTTTGCATATTTCTGTATTTAGTATTGTTTCTTTTCTTGTTGTAGGATTGACTTAAATGATTGAAGTGAGTTATTTTGTAGGTTTTTTACAGATTCAAAAGAATTATTCATCCTTGGAATAAATTTGGAAGGACATATTAATCATTAAGCTACTTGAATTTGGTTACTAGTTCACGAATATAAGATTTATGGAAATACCTTGTTGCGAAATAGTAGTAAATTTCTGCTACTTTTTAGAATGGGTTAATGAGATTCATTTGACTTTATTCCACTTGTATTGGTCATAATAATGCTAAATTTATTAATAAATTTATGCCATTGCATTTTCACTTGATTAGGTTAGTTATTTGATAGATTAACTAGCTCACTAATTCTTGAATTTCCAAATTTTAGAGTAGTAATTTTCTATTAGTTTTTAGCACATGTGAAAAGGGTTATTTTGGAGTGATTCCACTTGGAATGGAAACCTAAGACATCATAATTAATAATAAAAAATTTCACATCCCATTTTCATTTGATTTACTTATTAATTCGGTGATTTATCTCCAAAACAAAACTTCTTGTAGCAAAAATAGAACATCCTGTAGCACTCTTGTAGCACGTGTAAACTCAACCAGATTTTCTCCCAAAGCTTGGTTTTTGTCTCTTGGGCTTAAATCATGACCCCTAGGATCTAAATCCATGATTGAGGAATAATAAACACCACTTAGGACATGAATTTTTGCAAAGTAGATTAGGCTTATTTATTTGAATTCATGCTCTTAGGATTTCAATTACAAATTGTTGTTCTTGCCTAGGATTAATTTATTTTCAAAGCAACGCTTCCATTTGAACAATAATTTTAGGCTTTGATTTCATGAAATTCACTACATAACATCAGATCAACAAAAGAATAACGCATTGTATGTTGCACAGACAATGTTGATACCTATGAAGTTTGTACGAACCCCGGGTTGATAATTAATGTTGGTAGCCTTGGGAGTTGCAGAATTATTTTTGCAATCCTAAGGCTCATCACTTTTGGTTCCATTGCAGGGGAGGTGTAAAAGTATGCATTGTTTATTCCCTAATTGATTAATTTATTTTCTTTATGTAAAAAAAAAAAATGCATTAGGCATATTTCATTTCAAAACAGAAAATTGCATTAGCATTCTTATTCAAAAAAATATTTAGAAATACTTCTCCAACACAAACCCCCCATTTGATCACATGGTGCAGTAAGAACTACATCACCATCCTCTTTTGCAGGTGGAATAAGAAGAGGTGGAAAATAAGATATAATAAATGGATCAAGATTACGACAATGAAGAATATCTTCCTAGATTTCCCATTCAAGACATTGATGTCAGTGTGCATATGAAGAACATCCCTCCATCTTTCCTTCCCAACTTCCATGGTATGAGGTTAGAGGATATGGAAACCTTTCTCTTTTAATTTGAATACTTTGTAGATCTTATGGCTACATATCACACACTAAAAAAATGAGATTGTTTCCTACAACATTAAAGGATAGAGCTCTTAAATGGTATATGAGTTTAGGTACTAATTCAATAAGGCCATGGAATGATATGTAAAAGATATTTTTAGAAAAATATAAAGACCATGATCTTAAGGAAGAAATATTTAGAATGAATAAAAAATAATATGTTAGGCTTGAGGATCTAATAGATAGGTTCCTGTTTAATGTTAAGAGGGAAAAATTACAACATTTAGGATTTGACACACTAAAAAAACTCTTACTTAGAAAAATTAGGGATGAGTGGATCGATCTCCTTGATCTCATGAGTAGAGGAGATGTATACCAATTATCATTTGAAGAAATTTGTGAAACTTGCAAGAGCATATCAAGAGGAAGGGAAAGAGTAAGTAAATCAACATCAACATTGGTAAGTCAATATGAACTTGGAAATTTTCTTGATAACTTTAAAACAAAAATTCTTAGCAATATAAGTGAACAAGTAGAAATGTTAATAATGAAAAATGAGAAAAAAGAAGATGCAGATATTTTTGTTATCCATGCAGAATCATATGCTACTAAATATTTTCCATAATTACCAAGGTTTAAGGAAGTGTACCAAGAGGATAATGGAGCAAGTCAATCACCAAAGAAGCTATGTTATGTAGTTCCAAGAAGACCATGGGAGCCTAGTCAACTTGATATGATGCAAGGAACTACTTCAAAATTTAAAGCTTATTCACATACATCTAAAAATAATTGTAACACACTCCCTCCTTGGAAACCTTGGCCATCTCAACCCCAAACCCAATCTTGGAAACAAGGTTGGCAAGGACCTTGTGGGAAAAATCCACAATATCCTCAATATTTTCCTCAATATCCTCCATACCCAACTCCATGCTATCCCTCCCATCCACCTCCACCACAACCACAACCTCAACCACATCCATCTCATAGACCCACTCCCAATCAACTACATGTACCACCATTTCCAAACCCACACAATGAAGTATCTCTGCCCACTTACGATGCTGAGGTACAGTAATACCAAACATATCCTCTTGATATAAATGGTATTCATCTTAGTTCAAGAAAGGTATCGCAAAAAGGATATTTTCTTGATGTCATTGAAGGAAAACATGGCAGAAGAAGAATATTCAAGTGAGGAGATCAAAGAATCAGGGGATGCACTTGATGAAGAGTAGACATCAGAATCAAACATTGAGAAATTTCCATCATTTTTACCATCATTTCCTCCATGTGTTCAAGAGAATAAAAAAAAAAAAGAGGAATATTTGAATTTCATGGTAGAATAAGACATGAAGAATGTTCCCAATGAGCAATCAAACCAAGGGCATCGAAGCTATATTGAAATATGGTTCCAGGCAATCATTAAGTTGCAACAACACACTCTTCTTTAATAGTACTTGATACAATCTCAGTCAAAGAAATTCATCTCACATATTCAGGTACATGTCAAAACATGTATTTCAAGTGTACACGTGATTTTATCTATCATATTGATGTGCACATGGCTCCATTGGAAGTATTCCTATACTTGAAAGAGATTTTTTTTTTCAAGTAGAGTAGGATAGAAAAAACAAAAAAAAAAAGGAAAAAGGGAAAAAAGGAAAAAGAATAAAATCTCAGGTGAAAACCTATTTTGAGGCACCTAAGATTGGCTCACTGATTTAAAACTTCCATGAGGTGGTCAATGGGTTGGAAAAAAGATAAAATAAGAAGATCCTAGGTGAAAACCTCCTTTGAGGTGCCTAGGAAAACCTACTAGTTGAAAACCTCATTGATGCAGCTAGTAGGCCTCAAGAAAAAAAAGGTGAAAAAATGAAAAGAAAAAAATGTATTTTCTCCATGTATCTCTCTCTAATGAATGCAGGTGCTCTCCAACCTTTGCAAGCAACAAAAAATCAAGTTGGCACCAAAAGAAAAAGTTGGTCAAAACCTTAGTCAAAGGAAATCAAACTTGGAATTCCTCCTCTTTTTCTCATATGCTCCAAAAGGACCAGGGTCACGCCAATCCATCACCCTCATCCATTTCCAACATCCACCCATCATTTCCAAGCTTTTCTCATTTATTTTCCTCGCTGCCCTAAAATGCTAGAGGAAACCCTATTTTTGCTACAAGAAACTCTTATTTTTTAGCAGAAATTTATTTTTATTATATCTCAAAAATGGTGCATCCATTTACCGAGTTGGTTCATGGGGAGATGAATATATATGATGGTAACATGTTCAAGAAATTTCAACCATTTTTGGTGTGCATTTTGTGATAAATCAACTTCCATCACCTACGACCATTTTTAATTTTTCTCGCGATTCGTGCATCCAATCACCGAGTTTTTGTATGGGGAGGTTCATAAGGGTGATGGTAACATGATCAAAAAATTTCAGATCAATTTAGTCTACTGTTTGAGAGATATGGATAAAACAAGTCTGATACAAGGGGTTGTCGTGAATTGCTACAGGGTTCCTGCAGTGCTACAAGAAACCCTGTAACTGCTACAAGAAAATTATCTACAAGAAAATTAGCTCTTTTAATGGATTCTAGACTTCAAAAGGAGCATGAGAATTTATTTTTTTCCTATACCTACCACTCCTAACCCTCACTTCACTCCATGTACAAGGATTCACTCTCTAAATCCTATGTTTCGCCACTAGTAGCTAAATCACCTATACCTTGACATGGGGCCTCTTCCCTCACTCCACTCACTCCATAAATCCATATCTAACCTCCATGCACCATTCCCATTCATCTCTAAGAAATCTGGAGCCCCCAAGAAGAAGAGAAGAGACTACTACAAGAAGTAGAAAAGTTTCCTGTAGCAAACTTGTACATGGAACAACAAGATAAAAATATGAGGATAAGTTGATGGAAATGGCTTCAAAGGACCACCAGTAGACTCCAGGAGGATGAAAACACCAGCAAAGGAACCTAAGGACCTCCATGAAACACTTGCAAGAAGAAAAAAACAAATAAAAAGGTTAAGCAACTCACTCAGAAAATGCATGAAAAAAACATAGCAAGACAAAGATAGCCATGGATATCACCAAACTCGAGCTCCAACATGAAAACATCTCCAAAAAATCTACATCACAGGTAGGCACATGTATGAAATATTATTTACCTATTCTCGTGAGTGTGTTATGGTTATAAATTTATTTTTAAATGCATTAGAGATGAGGTTTTATAGGCTAAGGACAGGTTAGTGGTCTCGACCACCCTCACCCAGTTAAGTACAACTAACTCCCTCACTCATGCAATGTGGAAAATCCAAATGAAGGAAATTGATAATTATGAGGAAATTGGATCATATCACCAAGCGCATAGACAGGGCTCCTCTGCAAGGAAACAACAAATGGACAAGGTCTTTGAGGAGTATAGGGACATCTTCACCTCACCCATATGGGTGCCTCTGCACTGTCAGGTCAAGCACCCCATTGATCTGACCCCAGGTGTATCGTTTCCCAATGGACCGATCTATCGGTGCTCTCTTCTGAAGAACGATGAAATCAAGAGGCAGATTCAAGAGCTGGTGTAGAAAGGTCACATCTGACTAAGTTCATCGCCTTGTGGGAGCTAGATCGTGTTGGTATAGAAGAAGGATGGGACTTGGAGACTCTGTATTTACTATTCAGTGCTGAACAAGATCATTGTCCGGAATAGGTACCCGATCCCACGGATTTTTGACCTTTTAGACCAACTCAAAGGGGTGAAATATTTCACCAAGATCGACTTGAAGTTTAGGTATCACCATGTACCAATCGAACCCTCTGATGTGTGGAAGACTGCCTTCAAAGAAAAGGAGGGCCTTTTCGAATGGTTGTTCATGCCTTTCGAGTTGAATAATACTCTCGCAACCTTCATGAGGCTAATGGATGACATCTTGTGGCCATTCACCAACTTTTTTTTATTAATGTACTTGGATGACATCCTGATCTTCAGACGGAATTGGGAAGAGAACCTCCACCACATTTGACAAGTCCTCCAAACACTGCGGCAACAAAATTTGTGTGCCAATTTGGAGAAGTGAACTTTTGGCATGACCTAGGTTTAGTATCTAGGATACATTATTGATGAGTGGGGGCATGCATGTGGATCCAACCAAGATCCAAGTCATTCGGGATTGGCCAACCGCAACCACTCTAGCGGAGATTCACATCTTTTTGGGTCTTGCTAATTTCTACCGCAAGTTCGTGTTGGGATTCTCTCATATCACTTGGCCATTGAGCCAGGTCACCAAGGGATGAGTGAAAGAAAAGTATTTTGGTCGGAATCTCAACAGAAGGCATTCATATAATTGAAACATTGCCTCTTCTCTGCCCCAGTGCTCACATTACCAGACTTGCAACAACCATTTGAGGTCGAGACAAATGCCTCTAACTATGCTATTGGGGTAGTTCTTACTCAACGGGGGATTCCAGTGGCATATCACAAGTGAGACATTGTCCGACACAGTCCACAAGTATCCCAATTATGAGAAAGAAATGTATTCCATTATGTAGGCTTGCCGACAATGGAAGCATTACATTTTTGGGAAGGAAACAGTCATCCACATAGACCACCGACCCCTGTAGTTCATACAGACACAAGGAAAGTTGCAGAATGATCACCATCATAAGTGGTCCATATATCTGCAACAGTTTCATTTGAACATCAAGTACAAGAATGGAAACACCAATAATGTTGCATACTACCTTAGCCGACCACTGATTGTGGCGCTAACCACTGTTCTCAACTCTTGTGGGCACGAGACTTCTGATTGGCCACTTCTCTACAAGAGCGACCTGGAATTCAGCCACACATACAAGACAGTCTTGCAGGGTATGCAAGTTCCAATTTTTCACCTACAAGATGCACTGCTATGTCACTTGGGACACCTTTGTGTTCCTTCAAGCGAGCGTGCTAAGATGATTTTGGAAGCACACTACAATCAGATCACTGGTAATTTCGGGGTCGAGAAAACATTGGTAGTACAGAAAAAGTATTTCTATTGGTTGAACCTTCGACAGAATGTCTGGAAGTACATTAGATCCTACACTACTTGCGCCATTGCCAAACCGACCATCAATAAGCAACGCCTATATAATCCGCTACCTGCACCTAGTCGACCTTGGGAATCCATCTCCATGGATTACATGTCAGGTCTTCCTTCTACTAAGCATGGAAACGACTATGTTTTTGTTGTTGTCAACAGATTTTTGAAGATGGCCATTATGGCAGCTTGCAAGAATAATATCACAACATAAGCCGCTGGTAAACTCTTCTTTGAACGAGTGTGGTTGTAATTTGGGATCCCACAGTCTATCATCTCATATCAGGACAACAGGTTCCTCAACACATTTTGGTCCAGCCTTTGGTCAATGTTGAACACAAAGCTCACCAAGTCCACAACTTTGCATTCCCAAACTGATGGCCAGACAAAGGTTGTCAACAAGGTGATCATACACATTATGCGCATGCACAATTCAAAACATCCATGCACATGGGATGAGAACATTCCCTATGTACAACACAATTATAACAAGGCTCTCCACAGCTCAACCAAACACAACACCTTTCAGGTGGGCTTGGGATTCTAACCACTATGTCCCATTGACGTAGCCACGCCATTTGCATCTACTCAGGCCGATTCAACTCATGTCCAGTCTGAAGCTAACAAGGAGAACAACTTCATTGAGTGCATTTAGTGCATATTCCAATAGGTTCACGACAAATTGGAAAGAGCCAATGCTAAGTACAAGCAACGACATGATCAACATCGAGTGCCACACAACTTCCAGGTGGGCGACAAAGTGTGGCTACATTTGTGGAAGGAGCGCCTCGCTGGACCCCACCACAAGATTCGCCCACTCTGATATGGGCCATACACCATCACCAATGCTATAGGAGCCAACACCTTTGAGCTTAGTATTCCACCATTCCTTGGTATGCACCCAGTGTTCAATGTGGACCGCCTTCGGCCCTACTTCCCACATCTACTAGAACTTCCGACATTACAAAACAACTCACACCACCAGAGTCAAACCCAGATTGCATGGAAAATTCCACCACAGATCATATCATGAACATGCAAATCAAGAACACTCGCTAGCAAAATATCAAACTGTATCGGGTTGTCAAACCTGGCCAACTCCTGCACCAAGAAAGTGGTTCACCAGGGACCAATTTCAACAGAAATTTCCTCATCTCGTGGAGGAATCCAACGTAATGGGGACCATTGCTTCCCAAGGGGGGGGGGGGATTGATCCAGGATATTGGTGGGCATCCGCCTATTCCATTTGGGGCCCCACCATTGTTTCTTTCGGTTTTTCAGTTTCCTTAATTGTAGCACAGTTTATTATTTTTAGCAGTTTTTTGGGTCCTGAATTTTCGGAGCCGTTTTGAGGCCCTAAACAAATTTTTTTGGGAAAAACAGGAGAAACTTGGAAGTTCCTTCGATGTTGCTCACATTAAAAGTTGTATTCCTCAGATAGATATTTCTAATGAGGTATTGTGCACATCAAACTAAGATCATATGCTAAAGTTACATCCCCGAGAAGCTGATGTACCAATTTACCCAAACAGGGCCACAGTTTTGGCGCTTCGTCTCTTAGGGTTAGGTTTTTGGATGTTTATATTTTTCCATTATTTCTCAATAATAAATAGGCCCTCGAGCCTCATTGTAACATATTTCAGAGGCCTGTAACCACCACATCTCTTCTCAGAGATAAGCTACTAGCACCCTAGCTATTTTATTTCCACTCTGTCTGTAAACAAATTTCAGTTCTTTTATATTAATGAAATGAAGTGTTATTTCTGTTGCATATTTTTATTTATGGTTATATCTGTATTATATTTCATTCCTACATAAATTCAGATCAACTGAGCCCACTAACAAAGAAGGAAAAAAAAAACAAGGATCAACTTCAGATGTATCGAAGCTCTTTCCCAAAATAGTTAGAGAGGCTCATTAAGGCATAAAAGGCTAAGTGAGATGCTACCATGGGTTGTATATGATGTTACATAAGAGATATAGAGTTGATTTTTAGGTGTTACAGGATCAGACATGGCTACTACTGAGAAACAGGGCTACTGCAGGAAAAACATGGCTGCTACATGAAAAAACAAAGATTCTACATGAAGACAGAAGTTGTTGCAAAAGACCCTTATTTTGAGGAATTTCACCCCCAAACCTTAGGATTCGAAGGAAAACATACAAAGGAAGGGTAAATACATATTTTTCCTTGTCAGCTGTGAACAAGAAGCCTGCAAAATTTTCATTTTTTTTTCATTGGTACAACCTATGCGAAACTTATGATAAAAGTTTACAAATAAAAAAATGAAATTTGGATGTTTCCTTTGAATTGAGCTTGATAAGAAAGGGAATTGTTATTTTTGGGTTAACATGAAAGTTGTTCAATTTTCCTCTGTCTTAAAAACCCTCATTACAAAGAAACATCTAAAACTTGTAGCAAAAATAGAGAATTTCCTTTCCAACTTTGGAAAGTTGTATTGGTCTACTACAAGTCTACTACATGATGCTCTGAGTTACTACAAGATCACATCCGAGGTTGTTTTGAGGGGTTCATACGTGTCCAAATGGTGTAAAAATTATTAAGAGGTTGGAAAAGGATGTGGAAGACCTTTCCAAACTAAAAAATATTTAAGAACCCATCTTTCGCAAGGGGAAAAGGGTAGGCTAATGGTCTCTAGAAACACTTTTCTTTTTATATGCACAAACAGATTTGGAAAAAAAGTGAAAATGTAATGAAGGTGTCAAGGGAGAGGGTGTGAGTGCAATAGACCTGCAAGCCAACAAAATTCACTTTCAAAGAGGGAATTTTTGTTTTTATGCTTGAAATACTGCTAAACAATCATGAAAAGAAAAAAACACATTTTCTTTGTTTGTCCTTGCAGAACCTACAAACAAGCTTCTTAATAGAAAGGACTGAGGAATGTACCAGAGAGAGGCCACCAAGGCCATGAAGGTAGCACAATTAGGTCACTAAGTTGCTTAGAGGATGATCAAAACGTTAAGTAGGGGGGTATGATGGGCCTCCTAATTAGACATAAATTAAGGCCCATATGACCATCCTTTAGCACATTAAATCTCTCTTTTTTCATTAGATGGCATATTTTTAACTTTAATATGTTCCTTATGAAGGTTTAAAGATAATTGCATATTTGTGCCTAGTATTTTTATTTTTGTAGAATATTGAGAGAATATTGGGAAGATTATGAAGATTTGGAGGAGATATTTTAGGGACTTTCTCTTTACTATTGGAGGATAAAGTTTGGAAAATAAATGAACAAAATATCATGAAATTATTGAGAAATTATGGAGAGATTCTGGAACTTCGATGATTGAGAAAATCTAGGAATGTGTTCCTTATCATTTACTGCAAACTCCTAGCGTTGGGAACCAGGTCCATTATTTGAGGGGTTTCGGAGGGGAAAGCTTCCTCCTTTCAAGGGAAATGCCTCCTCATCATTTTTTATAAGTATCAATTCGAATTGGCCTCTAGGGGCATGTATTGTTTAGTCTTATTGTGGAGCAAACTTGTTTTCTGGAAGCTCCACTTTCTTTTATTGAGGGGATGTACTTGGATTGATTCAAATAATGGAAGATTGGCACTATTTTTAGCTTATAAGGCTTGGTTTCTTCCATATGACTCTAAGCCTACTTGGGCTTGACCATCCCAGGAGCCTCATAGCCCTCTTGCACAATTTATTTATGTTCTATTCACATGCATCTCTCATTTCTGTATTGCATATTTCTATATTTAGTATTGTTTCTTTTCTTGTTGTAGGATTGATTTAAATGATTGAAGTGAGTTAATTTACAGTTTTTTTACATATTCAAAAGCATTATTAATCCTTGGAATAACTTTGGAAGGACCTCTTAATCATTAAGCTACTTGGGTTTCGTTACTAGTTCACGAATATCTTTAGATTTATGGAAATGCCTTGTTGCGAAATAGTAGTAAATTTCTGCTATTTTTTTAGAATGAGTTAAGGAGATTCATTTGACTTTATTCCACTTGTAATAGGTCATAATAATGTTAAAGTTAATAAAAAAATCCACCCCATTGCATTTTAACTTGATTAGGTTAGTCACTTGATAGATTAATTATCTCACTAGTTCTTGAATTTCCATATTTTAGAGTAGTAATTTTCTGTTATTTTTTAGTACGTGTGAGCAGGGTTATTTTGGAGTGATTCCACTTGGAATGGAGACCTAAGACATCATAATTAATAACAAAATATGTTCCATCCCATTTGAATTTTATTTACTTATTTATTTGGTGATTTATCTCCAAAAAAAAACTTCCTATGGCAAAAATAGAACATCTTGTAGCACTCTTGCAACACGTTTAAACTCGACCATATTTTCTCCCAAAGCTTGGTTTCTTTCTCTTAGGCTCAAATCATGACCCCTAGGATCTAAATCCATGATTGAGGAAGAATAAACACCACTTAGGATATGCATTTTCATAATGTAGATTAGGCTTATTTATTTGAATTCATGCTCTTAGGATTTCAATTACAAATTGTTGTTCTTGCCTAGGTTTAATTTCTTTTCAAAGAAACACTTCCATTTCTACAATCAATTTAGGCTTTGATTTCATGACATTCACTCCATTACATCATATCAAAAAGAATAACAAAATGTATGTTGCACATACAGTGCCGATACCTCTTAATTTTTTACGAACCCCGGGTTGATAATTAAAGTTGGTAGCCTTGGGAGTTGCAACATTCTTGTTGCAATACTGAGGCTCATAAATGAGGCCATAACATACAGAGATGTGGTGCAGACTGCTATTTTGAGTAGACAAGGTGATGAGAAAATTTGAGAAACACTTCTTCGGGATGTAACTCCTCATTCAGTAGGAGTTGATGCTGCAAATGGTTGTTTAAGAGTCCTCATCCCTGGGAACACCCTTATCCCCACCAATAATAAGAGGGCGGGTTCTAAAAAATTCAGACACACAACGTATATGACAAACAAAGAGAAATCAAACTAAATGGGGATCACTGCATTTTTGCACTGGTCGAATAACGTGTATAGTGGGTTCTAAAAAATGCAGACACACACCTTAAACGGAAAACAGAGAGCGATCAAACTAAATGGGGATCATTTCATTTCTGCACTGGTCAAAACAACCATTCTTAATAATTATTTTTGTTTGTGAATTTTATTTTGACATGCTCAAAAAATGAATATTTCTTGTAAATTTCTAGTAACTTTTTTCCTTCGTTAATATATTTTATCAAACCGTACATTGGAACTTGAATGATACAATTTTTTATTATAATTTCATTTATAAATATTTACTATGTTTATAAGTATTATTTTAATCGATCCTTTATCCGGGTCTTCTCAACATACATTCACAAGTCAGATGGTTTTCATATTAGTGGTTGGCAATTTGGTACTAAAAAATTGTGGTAGTTGGAATTTGCAAAGAGTAAAAATAGTGGGTTGCATGTTTATTGTTAAAATTAAAGCTTTTTCATAAAATTAAAGGTTTTCTATAGTGGGTTCTTCTTCTTCTCGGTGAGAGAAGTTGAAGCCAAGACAACAAATTGTTGGACAAATTTGATTTCTTTGGCATTCTTGCGGCTCCAAGAAAAGTTACCCGAATTGATTTGTGCTTTGATATTGATGAGGATGGTATTCTCAATGTATCTGTGATGGACATGACCACTAATGAGAAGAACAAGATCACAATCATATGTGACCAAGGTAGATTGAGTAAGGACGAGAATGAGAAAATGTTTCACGATGCCGAGAAATACAGTTCTGAGGACGTAGTGCACATAAAGAAAGTGGATGTCAGGAATTCCTTGGAGAATTACACTTACAACATGAGGAACATTGTCTGAGTGATCGAGGATGCTCTCAAACAGACTATCCACTAGCTACCAAAATGAGCATGCTAAGGCCGACAAATTTTATGACAAGATAAAGGCACTAGAGAGTATTTGCAATTCCATACATCATGACTATGTGGATAGGTGCTAATATGGGTTTTTTGGGTGCTAAGATGTGCATCTCGATATCGATTTGGAAACGAAACTGCTGGATATGATCTCGATCTCAAGACTCAGAATCTTCAACTCACTCACAGAGGTGACTGGATCAACTAGCTCTATTATTGTGATGCTTGGTCTCAATATCACTATTGGACTGACTCTAGGTAGAACAACTACCTACACTTGGCTCTATTGCTTATGGCGTTGTTTAAGAATCTGAGTAAGAGAACCAACTGATGATCTACTTCATTCTATTTGAGCCAAAACCCAATTTTTAAAAGGTACATCTTTTTTTTATTTTAGTCCTAGATTTAGACACGAACATGTAGCATTAATGACAACGTGTTTCTCTCTTACGATGTGTGTCTATATTTTTTAGATAGATATTTGGGGTTTATGTGGTGTAGATGGAGAAGCACACCATAATTTTTAACTATTTCCATATTTTTTCATTTGGAGTCCTGATATTGTAATTCAAAATCAATTTTACTACAAAGGAAGCACTGTAAATTATGCAGGGCATTATTTTATGGTAGAATTACAACATCTTGTCATCATCGCATCAGAAGTAGCGAATCACGTGGTTTTTTCAAGGTGAACATGGACTATTGTGATGAAGAGTTCATTATTTTGTCTTTTATCTAGGCACATTTTTCTGTTGGGATTTCAATATTTAAAATTTAGGATCCCACAATGAGTTGTCAGCTGCCATAGTCGATCATTAACAATCAAGAGCACACCGGGAATCCTGCACGGAATTCTGTTTAGGTGATCGACAATTTTTAAAAGTATATTTCTTTCTTACGGTGTGTTTGTGTTTCTGTATTTTTTTAAGATAGATATTTGGGGTTTAAGAAGATCATTCCTACTCTTTGAGTGGATAGGAATGAACACCATGCCCATTTTTGTATGGCAGACGAGGGTATATTCTCAACATTTTTTAATAGATGGTATTATGACACCCCTAAAAATACCTTGGTATGTATATCTATCTGAGTTCTTATTTTCACAATCTCTCACCCACACAATGTCTTTATTTATTATGTTTTTTTTTTCACATTATTATAACCATCAGGGAAAATTTTAAGGATGAAATTTTATCTTACATTTTAGTTACCTTGGCGAATCTTACTAGCCCCTCATATCCAAATTTCAAAATGTTTGATGATAATTTTGTAAAAAAATATATAGATTTCTAATTATTTTTGTTGAAATTTGCAACAAGAAACAGTGAAATTGGCAACCAGAAAAGACAAAAAATGACCACATACTAGTGTGGGATTCTAGTCACACATTGGTGAGGAATTCAGTTACACACTAG
The DNA here is from genome assembly GCA_034641835.2 of Pinus albicaulis. Classification (NCBI taxonomy): domain Eukaryota; kingdom Viridiplantae; phylum Streptophyta; class Pinopsida; order Pinales; family Pinaceae; genus Pinus; species Pinus albicaulis. The sequence goes on along the minus strand of CM076580.1, from coordinate 772,568,777 downwards.
CACTACATGTGGGTGTTTAATTTATTTATCTCTTAAATAAATTGGAAAATAAATTGAAATTTTATCTCATAACAACTTGTATCAGTTAACTAAGTCAGAAATATTGAGTTAGCTCAAGAATCTCGAGTTGAGGGTTAAAGGTGAGTCATGTAGAGTGATTATATTATTTTTGAGGTCCAGTTGCAGTTAATGCACTTGTGTGGTGCATGTCTAATCAGTTAACTCAAATTAATTGAGTGAAAATCAATTTAACTAGTTCTAACTAAGTGATGAGCTAGTGAGAAGTCCAGTGAATTAAATTAGATTTAATTCCAAAGTAGTGATCAATCAGATAACTGATTATTTGTTATTAATATATGCATGCATGTCAATTCGGATGAAGACCCAATTGAGATAGAGGTTAAAGGGAAGAAAACTATTGTTGATCCAAAATTCTTTGCTTCAAGATGGAATAAAGAATTACATGTAAAATTGCATCTTAACCATGAAACTTAAAAAGGCATGAAAACAAGAAGAGAGAAGCACATAAAATCATGCAAAGAAGACAAGAAATTGATAACGGAGTTCATCTATGAGGGAATATGTCTCCGGGCCCTGGTCAATCAGTGGGGAGGCCCTCTTTCATTAAGTGGAAAAAAAAATTAAAGTACAAGCATAAATGTAAAATTACACCCTTATACCTCAAATATGCAAAATAACCGAAAAATGGAGACCTATGTTGAAGAAACAGATAGCATCGTCGGATTCCTATCGCCGAGAGGTGTAGGATCCATATAAAATTTTCCCAATTTGGACACTGGGAAAATTTGGCCTCTCTGAAAGTTGAGCTCAAATCATGGTTCCACCTACCCCTGGAAAGGCTTAGGGTTCCACTGCCCGCCTCGATCTTCATGCCACTCCTGGTCTACCTAGGTGCATATGCAGACTGAGGATTTAAATATAAAGTGCTGGGCAGACCTTACAAGGTCCACCAGTTGGCATAACGGTTAAGATCCTACAATGGACGAGAGGGGTCGGGGGATCAAATCCCACCCCTCCTTTTTTATGTTGACTGAATTTTAAAAGTAAGTAAAGGAGGGTGGGCGGCTAAGCTCCACATGGCTCAACCCGACCTTACTCGCTTCACGTTCCAACGCCATATACGCCACCATTGTGATTTATGCAGAGTTTGTTAGTTGTGGTGGGCGGGTCCACTTCCACGCGGGCCAACCCAACCACTTCACATTTTCTTATATATATATGTTGAGTGGGATCCACGGGGGTGGCAAGGTTGACCACCCGCCCCCAAAATATATTAAGTATTTAACATTTGTGGTGGTGGTGTGGTGGGGTTGGTGGCCCACCACCCGCTTTATATATATATATATATATATATATATATATATATATATATATATATATATATATATATATATATATTATTTAACCATAGCCCATTTATAATGAAATTCAGTTTTAAAGCCGAATAAGACAAAAAAAAAGTACCACGATTTTTCCTAGAGTTTGGCCAGAACTGGCCGGAATCCAGTTTTCGATAAACTTCCAAATTATTGCCACCTTAACCTGCCACAATATCAAGTCAACCCAAAAAAATTGACCAGCTCTAACTTTCACATACAAACTCGGTTTGACGAACCGTTTGCACCATTGTGATCAAGACGACGAGATCCATGCCCTGGTCCTAGTTCGAAAACATTTTGATCACTTTGATTTTCAAGCTTTCTCCTTAAGCCACTTGTACTTGGACCTGTATTATCCTCCTGGACCACCAAAAAGAATTAACAAACCCAGCACACTGCGTGTGTCCTTTCCAAACCACACTCTCAATCACTTGCACACAAATTTGGTACATCATTTGCAACCATGTATAAACCACAAATGAATCAACAACCCCTCACTTTCCAAGAGTTTATATCATACACTCATTGGTCAAGGATTACATAATAAAAACCAATACCTGAACTATTCATAAAGAAAGGCCAAAATACCATCGTTGTGTTTTGAAGCGATGGGGAATACATCATCGTTTCTACATTTTACTTGCAACTCATGATTTACAACTGTGGCCATAACAAACTACTACCTCTGCAGGAACCATCTTTTACTTAATAAGGCAGTCCACCATGAATGTGGTGGATTCATTTTTTTAACATTTTCACCTGTCGGCTCCCCTATCGATGCTTTCAGGGCATGGATCATTGGACACGTGACTTGGTGGTGTCCCACTTCATTGCAACGACTACAAAGATTATTTTTCCTCCAAAATTTCCGGGTCACCTTGGAGCGTTTTCCCCTGATGTTCCTCTGATAAGTGTTCATGGGACCCTCACTATTGTTGGAATGTGAGGAAGTGATTTCATCATCTGTCGCTGGTTGGTCACTAGCTATGTTGGAGCTTTCTCCAACTTCCTTCCTTGTGTATCCGGGTCCTGCATGATGCGGAAATTCCTCGAATTCTATGGGGTTTACGATTCTTTGGCCATTAATGCCGGGGCCCTTTCCCTGATACCCCATTTTCTTCAACAGTTTGGATCTGATTCCTGTAGTATGTTTTTCAAAAGTAGCGAAATCATCATCACAAAAATTACATGAAATTGAAGGGTTGTTTTTTACCTTGGGTTGGTTATGTCGCAACTTTTCCAAGGCATCATTCTTAGCTTGTAACTAGTGTAGTAACCTTTGTTTTTCTTCCTTTTCTTCTTGTAGGAGCCTCCTTAGCTCAGTATTATCTGCTTGGATGCTTTGGTTGATCTCTTCCAGTTCTTGGAGCTCTGCCGCAGTGAGTGTCCTTTTCATATTTGGTACAATGTCTGTTGAAATTTTTGTTTCATTTCCTGAATCGGAACACAAGTCTATGGGCCCTCCTGCTGCGATCCCAAAGGCTGCAAGCTTCATTTCATCGTCGGAATCAGACCCCGGGTCAATTGGTATATCTCATGCAAATCTTGCAGTTGTGATCTTCTCATCTTCCTCTGATTCAGAATCTTGGTTTTGCTGCACGGTGGTAGTAGTCTTCTGCTTCCCATTTTTTTCATTCCTCTCAGGTCTCAACTCAAGGTGCAACTTCCAACAACTTTCTTCGTCATGTCCCTCTTTCTCACAATGTGTACAATAGGGCTTTTCTCCCCTTATCTTGGCTGTTGAAGTTCTTTTTGGGTGGTCATTTTTTTCATGCGTGCCCCTAATTTCTAGATGCATGGCCTTCACACTGGCCTCATCAATGGTAGGAGGCTCAAACAATAAATAATAATGAATGTCTTATGTAATTATGCATAGAACCAATATACTTGGTTACAATCTCTGGTGAATCTAATGGAATGCCCAAATTCAATGCTTGTTTTCTAAATTCTTCCATGAAGTCTTGTACATTTTTACCTTTGCCTTGCCTTAGGTGTTGCCATTCCATTAATGCCTTTTTCTTATATCCCAAAGGGTAAAACTAGTTTCTCAATGCAGAAACAAAATTTAGCCATGAGGAGAGAAGGTTACCCAAATTTTTGCTGCCTTGCAATTTTCTCTCCCACCAGACAAGAGCGGTGTCGTTCAGCTAAAGAGAAGCCAATTTGATATTTTCCTCATCCTCCTCGATCTACTGAATCCTGCGGTAGAATTTAATATTCCTAATCTAGTTGTTAAGCTTTTTTGCATTACTTTCACCATTATACATTGGAAGATCAAATTTGACATCTAATTTAAAGAAATTTTTCTTAGATGCATTTCCTGAATTCCTATGATGATGGTGAGAAGAAGAAGAGGGACTTTCCCTCGCAGAAGGAGAAGGAGGTGGATCCCCTCCATCATCTCCATGTGCTGAACCTTGTCCTTATAGAGAATTATCCCCTGCACTTTCTAGTTTCTCAAGCCTTGAGAACAACTTCTCGACCTGATCTGCCATTGTGTAGATTGTTTTGTGAAAGTTTTTCTCCTCCTCATTTCTAGCATTGTCATCCATGTTTCTTCTTCGATGTGCACGTCCTGCTTCGAGATCAAAAGACTTTAGTTTCCCTTCAATTCTTCGGAGCCTATTTCTGGTTAGCATACAATCATGCAATTCACATCTACAAATACCTTCTCTGATACCACTTGATCCAAAATATTTTGCTTCGAGATGGAATAAATAATTACATGTAAAATTGCATCTTAACCATGAAACTTAAAAAGGCATGAAAACAAGAAGAGAGAAGCACATAAAATCATGCAAAGAAGACAAGAACTTGATAACAGTGTTTGTCCAGGAGGGACTACGTCTTTGGGCCCTGCTCAATCAATGGGGAGGCCCTCTTTCATTAAGTGGAAAATAAAATGAAAGTACAAGCATCAATGTAAAATTACACCCTTATACCTCCAATCTGCAAACTAGCTGAAAAATGGAGACCTATGTTGTAGAAACGGATAGCACCATCAGATTCTTGTCACCTAGAGGTGTAGGATCCATATAAAATTTGTCCAATTTGGACACTAGGAAAATTTGGCCCCTTTGAAAGTTGAGCTCAAATCATGGTTCCACCTACCCCTGGAAAGGCTCAAGGTTCTGTTGCCCGCCTCGATCTTCGTGCAGCTCCTGGTATGCCTAGGTGCATATGCAGATTGAGGGTTTAAATATAAAGTGTTGGACGGACCTTACAAGGTCCGCTGGTTGGCATATCGGTTAAGATCCTGCAATGGAGGAGAGAGGTCGGGGAATCAAATCCTGGCCCTCCTTTTTTATGTTGACCGCATTTTAAAAATAGGGAAAGGAGGGTGGACGGGTCCACTCTGCGCGGTGTGACCCAACCTGACGCACTCCACGTTCCAACACCATATACGCCATTGTTGTGATTATGCGGAGTTTGTTGGTTGTGGTGGGCGGGTCCGCTTCCACGCGACCTGACCCAAACAATTCACATTTTCTTTTATATATATGTTGAGTGGAATCCACGGGGGTGGCGGGGTTGACCACCCACCCCCCAACTATATTACGTATTTAACATTTCGGGTGGTGGGGTGCTGGGGTTGGTGGCTCGTCACCCCCTTTTTTATATATATTTTTTGTTTTTATTTAACCATAGCCCACTTTTAATGAAATTTGGTTTTAAGGCCGAAGAAGACAAACAAAAAGTCCCACAATTTTTCCCAGAGTTTGCCCAGAAATAGCCGGAATCAGGTTGTCGGTATACTTCCAAATTGATGCCTCCCTAACCTGCCACATCATCAAGTCAACCCAAAAACTTTGACCAGCTCTAACTTTCACATACAAACTTGACTTGATGAATCAGTCACACTATTGCGATCATGATGGTGAGATCTACGCTCTGGTCCTAGTTTGAAAGCATTCTGATTTCTTTGATTTTCAAGCTTTCTCCTTAAGCCATTTGTACTTGGACCTATACGATCGTCCTGGATCAATTGCATTATTAGCAAATTTCCCGGGCACAATTATAAAGTCATAGGAAGGCTCATGATGGATTGCGCAATCAATGAAGGTTTATTATCCTATTTAATAGGGATTAATTTCCTATGGATTGCATGGGCAAGGCTGGGCTAAGCAGGGGCTGAGAATTGGCTAAGTGTTTGTCAATTTTTCCTAAGAATTGCTAGTCAATTTTGAGCAGGATCAGAGTGAGACAGTCAAAAGAGTGCAGGATTTTCTCGGTGTGAGAAAGCATTGTATTGTTTCATGATTCTTTGACTATGTACAATATATGATAGAGGGGTTTTGAGTAGGTGCTTTCCCCAGAACATCTTGTGTTTTGTGATTGATAATTTCCTTTCTCTTACTTGCATGTGATTGAGTGATCATGTTTTATAATCCGCAAATATAGTAGAAGGATTCAATATATTGTTTTAGTACATTAAATGATTGGATTGAATCCATTAGTATACAATTTCTATAAATGTATACATGGTATCAGAGCGTCAGGAATCACAATAGAAGAGAACAAATTGAGTTTGTCTTAAATAGGTTCAAATTTGCAGATTTATTCTTCAAGATCCAGCAGCAGATCAAGATGTCTTTCAGTGGCTTGAGACTCGAATATGCACTTGAGGGAAATTAAAATTATATTTCATGGAAGGACGAGATGGAGGAAGTGTTAATGGAGGAAAACGAGTTGAAGGAATTCATAGATTTTGATATTCCCAAGCCCGCAACAGCAGATGCCCAACTTCTTGATGCATGGCAGAAGAAGGTAGCAAAGGCAAGAAGGATCTTGTTGGAGGGAATTTGAGATCATATTGTCTCGAGTCTCCATGGGAAGGAAACTCGATATACTATGTGGAAGGCCTTGATAGATCTGTTTAAAAATAGCAGTGACCAAAGGAAGTTGGCATTGAAGGACAAGCTCAGAAAGATCAAGAAGGAGGAGGGCGAGATGGTACCAACATACTTGGTGAAGTTCACTCAATGTCTATATGAGCTTGGAAGTGTTGGTGTGACCATATTCGATGATGAATTGGTGAGCCTAGCACTTATAGGCCTTCCCAAGAGCTGGCATAGTTGCTAGTACTATGTGAATGGGAGGGAGAAGTTACCAAACTGGGTGCGCTTGTGGTCCGACTTGGTAATAGAAGAGATAAGGCAGAGCAGCAGAGACATGACCTCCAACACCAACAAAGAAAAATATTGTGCATTAGTGGGAAAAGGAATAAATTCAAGGGAAATAAATCCCAAGGCGAATAGGGTAAGAGAGACTTGTCCAAGATCAGATGTTTTCACTATCATGAGCATGAGCACTATGCTTAGAATTGTCCATAGAAGAAGGCAAGAAAGAAGGAGCCTGTAGTTGTAGCGAGTGAAGCATTGGCTTCATAGTTCGAGCTTGATTTTACTCGCATTGCATGCATGGAAAACACTGTAATGGGATGCATGTGGTATCTAGACAGTGGTGCCTTGTTCCATATGACGAGGAATATATATCTATTCAGTGACTTGGAGGAGAAGGACCTCCAGCAAAACATAGAGTTTGGATATGACGGTAGGTATAGCACGATCGTCATAGGTACAATTACCTTTCAAAGGGAGTCTGGCTGCCCTCTCATACTAGTAGATGTTTTGTATGTTCTAGGCCTAAGGAAGAACCTTGTCTCCATAGCGGTATTGGAAGACCGTGGTTATGAGGTGAAGTTTAGAAAAGCAAAGGTGTTCCTTAAACACATAGCCATGGGAAAATTGAAGCAGATTGGTTCAAGAGTCAAGAACCTATATGCTCTCGAGGTTGAGGATGCATGCAAATTTTTTAGGAGAAAAGCAGTGGTTAATGACTTGGTGATTGAGAGGGAGCAATTATCTCTCAACATGCAGCCTCAGAAGTAGTCTTAGAAGGTTGTGGAGCAGCCACAATTGGAGAAGCAGAGAGGAGACTAAGTGGAAGATTCCACTCAAGAAGAGACCTCCAGGAGGGGAAAATTTCGATCCAGAAAGGCAGAGGGAGTACATGCAGCTATACCTCCAGGTGTGAGGTGGGGCGATGTGCAGAATTAATCCCAAGAATAAATTTTGGTAGGTTCCATTGAGATGGTGTGTATCATGGATTGAACCTGGCTACAAGGAGCCCATAGTACAACAGTAGCAGGAAGGATCAGTTGGATCGATGCAGTCAGATGTCAAGAAGAGAAAAATCATAGTGACAGATGTCAGATACTGGAGCGCAAATCAGAGTTGGCAATAGTGTAGAGGGCTTGGATGCAGATGTCAGCAGTAACACAGAGAGTCTAGTAGATAGGTGAAGTACGATCAGGCAGTTAGAAGACTCTGATGAAATATGCATTATACTGATTCAGTTTTTCAGAGGCTATTTAGTTTCAGGAGTTGCATGTGCAAAAAACACTAGATAAGTGTTGCATGTAGAACATTCCAAAGGTACCAGATGGGGATAGATTGAATTCCTTTCCTATTCAGAGGGAGTGTTGAAAGTTGCAACAAGAAACAATGAAATTGGCGACCAGAAAGGACAAAAATTGACCACATACTAGTGTGGGATTACAGTCACACATTGGTGAGGAATTCAGTTACACACTAGCGCTAAATCTGGGTGTCCAATTTATTTATCCCTTAAATAAATTGGAAAATAAATTGTAATCTAATTTATTTATCCCTTAAATAAATTGGAAAATAAATTGTAATCTTATCTCATGACAACTTGTATCTATTAACTAAGTTAGAAAGGTTGATTTAGCTCCAGAATTTCGAGTTGAGGGTTAAAGGTGAGGCATATAGAGTGATTCTATTATTTTGGGGGTCCAGTTACAGTTAATGCACTAGTGTGGTGCATGTGTAATCAGTTAACTCAAGTTAATTGAGTTAAAATTAGTTTAACTAGTTCTAATTGAGTGATGATCTAGTGAGAGGTCCAGTGAATTAAATTAGATTTAATTCACAAGTGGTGATCAATAATATAACTGATGATTCGCTATTAATAGCTACATGCATGTCAATTACAATGAAGACCCAATTGAGAAAAATCTTAAAGGGAAGATAACTATTAGTTGTATTATTAGCAAATTGCCTGGACGGAATTATAAAGTCAGAAGAAGGCTCATGATGGATTGTGCAGTGAAGGAAGGTTGATTATCCTATTTAATAGGTATTAATTTCCTAGGGATTGTGTGAGAAATGTTGGGCTAAGTAGGGTTGAGAATTTGCTAAGTGTTTGTCAATTTTTCTTGAGAATTGCTAGTTAGTTTTGAGTAGGATCAAAGTGAGATAGACAGGGGAGTGCATGATTTTCTCGGTGTGAGAAAGCATTATATTGTTTCATGATTCTTTGACTATGGAAAATATATGATAGATGGGTTTTGAACTGGTGCTTTCCCCAAGAACATCATGTTGTGTTATTGATAATTTCCTTTCTCTTACTTGCATGTGATTGAGCGATTGCGTTTTATATTCCGCAAATATAGTAGAAGGATTTAGTATCTTGTTTTAATACATTACATGATCAGATTGAATCTATTAGTATACAATTTCTCTAAATTTCTACAATTTTATATTAGATAATATATAATAATGACGATTTTTAAGGTATAATAATTTTATACTATCAAATTTGGTTGAATTCATTTTTAGAAAAATGGAAATTGGGGAATATTTTTTTTTGAAAAAACATGGAATATTAACCCACCTGTGAATATTAGCCCCTAAAATTTTCCCTAATAACCATCTTCATAAAACCCAGAATCATACTAGCACTCTTTGATAATTATACCCACACTTCCCTTAATTTAGTCTCACAACAAACATATTTTCCAAAACAAAATCAATATACATGATTTCTCTTGCTCTAAAAAATACATTACAATCCATATACATAAGTCTTTCATCAAAAAGACTATTTGAATTTCAACAATTATACAAATTAGTAAACCAGAATTTGAACATCCTACTACTCAACACTTAGTAATCAAATTCAAACTCCAACTATTGTCTTGAAGCTTTCTATCTGGTTGATTCCTTCTTCAACCTCTAGGATCACACCTGTTTGAGAAGTAGTCATTTTGATAAATCATCTGCTCTTGTGTTAGGTTCTCTAAAAGCATGATGATATGATATATTGGAGAAGAATGTCTCCATTTTTTTCATCTGAGCTAACGTAAGGTGAAAGTTTATATTCCCCATTTTTTAGCAACCCTTCATCTAGTGTATAACCACATCATAGTCACCAAAAATTAACAATTTTGTCACCTCCATGTTTGTTTTGAGTTTCATCAGTTTCATTAAGATAAGTAGATCCATCAACTCAACATAATTATTAGTATGACACCCAAGCTTGAATTGAAATTAAGGGGAAGAGAATAAGTTAGAGCTAAGGTAGCTCTTGCAGTACAAAGGGTATGTTTCTCTTGGATAACACCATACAAGTCACCCTAATTTATCAATTCATGGTTTCTTCTGCATCCTGGGTTTCTGTGTCTTTTGATGTATTTTTATGCTTCCAAACACTTACTTGATATTATATGCACATTGAAATGGAGGAATGTATCTCTCCTGAAATATATCAACATTTCAAGCTAACGGTATCCTCCAAGAAACCACAACAGGAAGATCTCTAAAACCTTTAAGCTATTTATTCTGGGTCCAATTCTTCAAAGCCTCCTCCATAGTCTGCACAAGTCACCCTTCCCTACAATTTTTCAGTTACTTCATCTCTTCCCATAACTTACCTACATATTTTCAATTGTTAATAAATGATCAACTAGTTCCATTTCCTTCTTACATAGTGTACACCACCCTGGACCATTCTTGCTGCGTTTTTGAAGTATTTTCCAAGTTAGTGCTTTGTTCCAAAGAGATAATGGCATCTAAACCTTTTAACTTAGAGGAGCATAATATTTCCATGGAATCTTTCACCTCCAAGCCTCCTCTTCCTAGGTTGTATCTACAAAATTTTCTTTGTACCCTAACATAGGATTATATCCCCCAGGGCAAGATTCCTTGAGTACAACAGAACATCCTCCTTGCTTATTCTGATATGAATCTTCTTATGTTTATCCAAAAATACCTTCCATTGGCATATTTCCCTCTTTTCCAAACCCAACTCCTTTCCTTTATTCCATCTAATTTATTCCCAAATTGAGGTAAATATTGCATCGGATCCCTAACCTAGGGTATGAATTCCTTGACATTGCGAAGTAGCAATCAAATCCAATGGTAATATGTAGGCCTGTCCACATCAAATCTATGTATTAGTCCCTATTCTGATTTGACCCCATTTTCCAGCTCCCCATACTAACCATACACCTACGAAATTGAAATTCGGTGCCAATGATTTCCAAACAATAGACCCATTTTGGATAGTTTTGTTTTCCTTCCTATCTCATTATTCCATGTTAATATGTTCAATGTGCTTTTGGTATATCACCTGCTTCCAGAGTCCCTATTTGGAAATAATATTACATGGACTTTTGGTAGCTAGAACTTTGCCAAAGAAGTGAATGTCTTTGAAATCTTAACCTATAGCTTCTTTTGGTTTAGACAAGGACTAGAATTTGACAAGTGCAATGCCCTATTTCTTCCTCCTACCCATCCACAAAAACTTTAAATAATTTCTTTCTAATTATTTCCATACCCCTTAGGGATGTAGGCCATAATATTCCAATAGATTGGACTTGCTTCAAACACTGCCTTAGCCAATGTCAATATACCTCCTAGTAAAGCCATTGATTACAAGGTTGGTTAGTTTTTTTTTTCCTATATTCTTTATCAACCACTTCTAGTGATTCTTGAAATGTGGATACTTAAAGCCTTCTTGAGAAGTTGATCTCTAAAATGAGAATACATACAAGATCATTCTAAGTTATTCTTCCTCTACCTTATTAAAACCAAGTGAAGATTTATACATATTGATTTCCATCCCAAAAATTTTACAATATAGGTCAATAGTTTCTGCTAACTTATTTAAATGTTTTCAATGTGAAATTGTTTAATGGTCTGATGAAATTTCACTGATAAAGACATGATTCTGCCAATCCATGTTACATCTTTCCATTAAAAATGTTTACTTTTGTAATACAGTGTTGTCTCTTCTTTTGTGTTATAATTTTGAATTTTATTTTAGTGCTGCAATTGTAATATATGATATTAATTTATGGCTTGCAATTATAGTTGCTAAGATACTATTACTATTCTCTATTGTATTGTTATTTGTAGTCCTTTCGGTGTTTTCTTCTGGTTTTTCTTTACTAGTTGAAGGGATTGGTAATTTTATATTTTACCATATTGCTTGTTGGTTCTATGTAGACTTAATTGACATATAATAGGTTTCTTATGTTTTTGGGATGTCTGAACATTTTTTGGTACATGAGTTTGAATTTCTATAATGTACATCTCCCTAAAATTCGAATAGAACCTTCATTGAAAACTATGAGGAGGGTTTCAAATTCACATTGGATAACACCCTCCTCTAGGATGAAAATTTTAACAAATACAATAATAGAGAAACCATCAATGACGTCACCAAAATCTATAGCCTCTTCAAGTTCTTCCATCCCCTCATCAAGGTCAAGAATCTATGCACTAAAGACGTCCTATGGAAATGATCGTTCAAGAAACACAACCACGTGAAAACCTTCAGTGAGAACAACCAAATATAAAGCTTCTTCAACATATTCAATCCCCTTGTCAAGGTCAATTATGTATGGATCAAAGCCAACAACACATAAACTTTCAATGACAACACCAAACTTTGCAACTTCTTCAAGGTATTCTAACCCATATTCAAATTCAATATTGTTTGCATCAAATTCCTCACCAAGGTCATCCATCCAGTCATCACAACCACGGTTTCAATATTCCATGCCAAAACCAGGTCAGAATAATTCAGTTCCTCCTTCAAAATTGATTAGATTTGGATCAGGACCTAAGGATTGCTCAAAATTCAAAATTATAGGATTGGGTTGAAACCAGGATGGTTGCGTAGATCTCGTCTTCCTGATTTCGGCGCCATAAACGTTTTGAAAAACCGACACCGTATGAAGAAGTTATTGCACTTTGAATGTCGGGGTAAAAATCGCCCAATGACTTCCTAAGGCTGAATGTGGGTTCATCATTTTAGAATGCTGAAAATGATTTTTTTTTTTAATTAATTAAAGTTAAAATTATTATTATTATATATATATATATATATATATATATATATATATATATAATATTTATTTAATATATTATATGGTTTTTTTAAATCATATATTATACTATATAATTATATATATATTATATTTAAATATTAATGTTCAACGGACTGAACCAAAAAGGCAAGCGCGGAGTGCAGAGGTCGGGGTTTGACCCCGTGACCTCTTCCTCACCACTACACTCTTCAAAAACCAACAAACCATTCATATGTACTTTGAAATGGAAGCGCAAGCGCGATTACTTGAACGGTTTCCCACCCATGCATGGAGGTCCGAAGGGGGCCAGCCCCCTCCCCATACGCCCAAGCGCCCGGAACCAGGACTTCAACAACATTTTTGGCGGAATATGAAAACGTGTTTAATTAACACATAAACATGGTTTAACCACGATAAGTTGCATTTAGCGCTTAATACACGCTTAACATTTAAACCTCGTTTATCTGCTTGTAAGTGCACTTAGCACTAATTAATCCAGAGATTACGGTTGGCGGAAATTTTGGAGGGCGCGCCAATTTTGGCGGGGTTTTTAATTTTGGAAAGTTAACTGGCAGTTCTCCCCAAATTTAGTGGAGGAAATTGGGCAAAATTGATTATGTTCTATTGTGAGCATTACTCAACCATTCTAAGAGTGTGAATAGTCAATTTCGACTTTCTTGGACATTCCATAGCCATTAGTGAGGGTTTTAGAGTCATTAGAGAACTTATGAGCATTATTTTTCTTCCGATAAGTTCTAGGGGCCACTAGAGCCATCTGGGGCCACCAAGAGAATAAGGCCTAGCCAAGGCAGTCAGTGACCATTATCATCAACCCAATAGAAAATTTTGACTATATTGAGCATTCGTGATCTAATGGAGAGGTTTGAAGAGCCATTAGAGGACTTATGAAGGCCGAGATGCTTCAAAGAAGTTTCAAGGGCCACTAGAGGCCAGCATGGGAATGAGGCCTATCCAGAGCAGCCAGTAACCATTCTCAAAAAACCAATAGTTTATTCTGACTATTTTGAACCTTTTGAATCCAATAGAAGGATTTGTAGAAGCTTTTGAATACTTCTGAAGGTCGATATACTTCAGAGAATTTTTCAATGAGCCTAGAGCCAAGGGGTGCCACTAGGTGTCGGGGCGTAACCAGAGCAGTGAGAGGCCTTTTTCAGCAAGTGAATGGTCTATTCTGACTATTTTGGAAATTATGAATCCAATGAAAGGATTTATAGAGCCATTTGGAGACTTTTAGAGCTGAAGAAGCCACAGGGAAGTTTCGGACAACCCAGGGCCAACAAGGGTTGGAGGCCTAGATTGGGGAGCTAGAGCTCATTTTGAGAAAATGACCAGTCAATTTGAGATGTCTGATATATGATGGAGATACTAGAAAATGTTTCAAGGACAGAAAAGGATTTCTTAGGGAGTTTTTTCCACAGAGAATCTCAGGGAAGCTTAAGGGCATGAACATAAGAGGTCAAGTCAAAGGGAACCTAGGTCCATCTTCAGAGATATATCAACCATTTCAAGGGTATGATGGTATTCTAAACCCATTGGTTCAGTTCATATAACCATTGGAGTTGAGTAGGAGACTTGTAAAATAAATTTTCCATCATAATCCCAAAGATCTAAGTCAATTGACAAAGGCACAAGGAGATGTAACCCACGACATTCAGGTGAAATCCTTTATTAAATTTGTTGTTATGTGTTGATTCTTATTTTCTACACTTTAAGGTTGTTGTAAATGCTTAATATCAGTTAAAAAAAAAAAAAATTTGCTCACACGTAAAGCATTAAAACAGTTTAAAACACATACACTTGTTTTAAGTATTCAATTTCGCACAATCAAGTATAAGCAAGATCTTCATTTTTTTAATTGAGTGGGAGGTGCTTGCATAGCATAACAAGTCAACCACCCTTTTCAGATCAGGTGGTATCAGAGCACTAGGTTGCTTGCTTGACAGAGCACTAGGTTGCTTGTTTGACTTGAAAGGTGTTTAACAATACAAAGAATTTAACTGTTTTCAAATTGACTGATGCTTACAAGTTTGAGTTGTCTAGAGGTGAAGGGGAGCTAATGCTAGCTAATTCTAGAAGAGGACAAGAAGGAAGAAGGTTGAAAGCATTTTTCTTACCCAAATGACCTCAAGGCAACCCTTGAAGCACAAGAGGGATTGTTTGCAAAAAGAGGCTGCTTGAAGAAGAGATACAAGCTGCAGAAAAGAACTTAAATCTACAACCATATTGTTAAGAAGCTTTATCAATTGTTTTTTAAGCTTTGTGTTTTGTTTTTTAAGTTACTTAATTCATTTACATAATGATGACAACTTCATCAATTGAGGTTTCAAAATCCTCTTCTTTTACAAGACTCTTCGATGAAGAGATGAAGCGAGACTTCTACATCCTGAAGGATATGGTGAAAATGTTGTATGAAGATGAAAGGGAAAGCACTAGACTTCATGAGAAATTAGTTTCTATGAAGTAAGAGAAAGAAGGACTTCTTCAAAGAATGCATGAGATGGAGATGCAACTCCATCATTCCCAAGAGGCCTTAACCAAACACATGCTTGAAGCAGAGGTAAATCACTCAAATTTGCCTTCAAATTCCTCTTTAGATAGATATGTAGGTTCATTTGAAAAGAACACTAGAGGTATAGGGTCCAAGTTGATGTTAAAAATGGGCTATGAAGGTAAGGGTCTAGGAAAACATCCACAAGGCATGATTGATCCTATTTTGGTTGAGGAAAGGCCTAAGAAGTTTGGTCTAGGCTATGTTCAATCTTATAGCGAAAAATCTACATCCATGAAGGCATTTGAGACAACTCCAAAAAGAAATTTTTTTGCAAGTTCAAACCACAAACATGTCAACTTTGTTTTCATGTTGAATGCCATTGTTTGAAACCTATGTTGCAGCAAGATGTTAATGGACATGCAGCTTATGACAAGCAAGAGAGTTCTGACATCTATCAAGACATGAACACTGATGTTGGTCTTCAAAAGAAAGCTGGAACCTCTTTAAGTTCATCTCCTTAAGAAGTTAAAAAATATGGACATGCATAGAAACATTTGAGGTATAATTCTTCCCATAGTCATGTTGATTATGTTTATGTTAAGCATGACAAATCTGCATGCATGAAAGGAAGAAAGAGTTGTTGTTCCTATTGTGGTTTTTGTAATCATGATGTTCAAAATGCTGGAAGATAATGAAGGTATAGAGGAAATAGTCCAAGCGAAGGCAACTTTCACATAATATGCAAAAGACTTGCACACATTTCCAGAAGACGGGACATCTTATTGCCCAATGTTGGACATTGCATCCAGCCAATCATCCCAAGCACATGAAGCAAGAGGATAAAAAAAACTGGCGTGAATGGAACCAAATATTCCATCATCGATGTGAGACCAGATGTTTCACAAGAAGAATATTTTCAGCAGCAAAAATCGCCATAGAAGTGGCTCGGTAAGAAGTGATTTGACTTATTTACTTAGTAAGACATAAATTCATTTGTACATATGAAAATTCCAGTCATGTATGCATATATTCTGTTGAAAAATTACATTTGTATGAGCCACCTTTGATCGAAGATCAAGGACATGATGTTCAGCGACCTTCTATTGAATATTTCTCCCCAGAAATCTCTTGATGAGCTCAAGGAAGATACAATTCTTGACAGGAGGACAAGAGTATCAAAGAAGGAAAGTGTTGACTACCTTCAAGTTGGGGTTCAAAGGCACTAAGCCAAGCAAGGAAAAGTGGATGGAGAATGAAAAATTGAGGGTGTTGTACTCTCATCTACTAAACAGGTAATTCAGTCTTTTGGGGTCCAAAAGATTCCCAGCAGGGAGGAGTGATTGGATTTGGATTAGGACCTAAGGATTGCTTAAAATTAAAAGTTATAGGATTGGGTTTAAACTATGATGGTTGCATAGATCTCGTCTTCCTGATTCTGGCACCGTGAATGGTTCGAAAAACCGACACCGTATGAAGAATTTATTGCACTTTGAATGTCGGGATAAAAATCGCCCAATAACCTCCCAAGACTAAATGTGAGTTCATCATTTTTATATGCTGGAAATGAGTTTTTTTTAATTAATTAATGTTGAAATATATATATATATATATATTATGGTTTTTTTTAATAATATATTATATTATATAATTATAGATATGTTATATTTAAATATTAATTCAAAAAAAACTTTGATTAATTATTCAAAACCCAAATCGTATGGTGGTGGCATAAATGGTGGCATGTCATTTAATTATAAATTTTTTGGTTTGGGCACGTTTTCAAAAATAAAAAATGGTGGCATATTATAAAGGTTCAAATGGTATTAAACTTTGGTGGCATAATGTATTCACGTTAATGTTCAATGTACTGAACCAAAAGGACATGCGCAAAGGTCAGAGACTGGGTTCGACCCCAAGACCTTCCCTCCGCATTGCACTCTTCAAACCAACGGACCATTCATATGTACTTTGAAATGGAAGACCAAGCGCAGTGTTTGAACTGCTTCCCGCTGAAATGGAAGCCCAAGCGTAGTATTTGAACTGCTTCCCGCCCACACCCATGCACAAAGGTCTGGAGGGGACCAGCCCTGTGGGCCAGCCTCCTTCCTATATGCCCAAGCGCCCGGAACTAGGACTTCAACAACATTTTTGGCGGAATATGAAAACGTGTTTAATTAACACATAAACATGGTTTAACGATGATAAGCCGCATTTAGCACTTAATCCGCGCTTAACATTTAAACCTTGTTTATCCGCCTGTAAGCGCGCTTAGAGATAATTAATCCGGAGATTACGGTTGGCAGAAATTTTGGAGGGTGCGCCAACTTTGGCAGGGTTTATAATTTTAGAAAGTTAACTGGTGGTTCTCCCCAAATTTAGTGGAGGAAATTGGGAAAATTTGATTATGCTCTATCTTGAGCATTACTCAACCATTATGAGAGTGTGAATAGTCAATTTCAACTTTCTTGGACATTCCAGAGCCATTGGTGAGGCTTGCAGAGCCATCAGAGAACTTCTTAGTGTGGTTTTTCTTCACAGAAGTTTTAGGGGCCATCAAGGGCCAACAGGAGAATGAGGCCTAGCCAGGGAAGTCAGTGACCATTATCATCAACCCAATAGAAAATTTTGACTATATTGAGAATTATGGTTCTAATGGTGAATTTTTTAGAGCTAGTAAAGGACTTATGAAGGCCTAGATGCTTCAGAGAAGTTCCAAGGGCCACCAGAGGTCAGCAGGAGAATGAGGCCTATCTAGAGCAGTCAGTAACCATTCTCAGCAAACCAATAGTCTATTATGACTATTTTGAACCTTATGAATGCAATGGAATGATTTTCATAAGATTTTGAAGACTTTTGAAGGCCGAGATGATTCAAAGAAATTTTCAGTGAGCCTAGAGCCAAGGGGTGCCACTAGGTGTTGGGGGTGTAACCAGAGCAGCCAGAGGTATTTTTCAGCAAGTGAATAGTCCATTCTAATTGTTTTGAACATTATTAATCTAATGGAAGTATTTGAAGAGACATTTGGAGACTTTTACAGTTGAATAAGCCACAGGAAATTTTTAGGCAGCTTAGGGCCAACAAGGGTTGGAGCCCTGGATTGGGGAGCCAAAGCTCATTTTGACAAATGATCAGTCAATTTTGGATGTATGATATATTATGGAGACATTAGAAAAGGTTTTAGGGACAAAAAATGATTTCTTAAGGAGTTTGTGCCACAAAAAATCTCAGGGAAGCTTAAGGGCACCGACAGAAGAGGTCAAGTCAAATGGAACCTAGGTCCATCTTCAGAGAGATAGAAGCCATTTCAGGGTTATGATGGTATTCTAAACCCATTGGTTCAGTTCATATAACCATTGGAGTTGCGTAGGAGAATTGTAAAAGAAATTTTCCATCATAATCCCAAAGAGCCAAGTCAATTGACAAAGGCTCAAGGAGACGTAGCCCACGACATTCAGGTGAACTCCATTATTAAATTTGTTGTTATGTGTTGATGCTTATTTGCTGCACTTTATGGTTGTTGTACATGCTTAATATCAAAAATAAAAATGTTTAATTCCTCACACTTAAAGCATTAAAACTATTTAAAACACATACACCCATTTCAAGTATTCAATTCCGCACAGTCAAGTATAAGCAAGATCTTAATTTGTTTAACTGAGTGGGAGGTGCTTGCATAGCATAACAAGTCAGCCACCCATTTCAGATCAAAAACCTTCTTGTATGAGCAAAGGTAGTATCATGTCATCTCGAAATCCAATAATGCCACAAGGAGCTTCTCTCAAAGTGAAAAAACGAAATACTTTGTAGCCTTCTTTAATACCTACTTTTTAAGGTGGAACACCTCCAAATTTAAGGACCACAATTCCATAAAAGATAACTTTAGCTAATAGGTGTATACCTAGAGCCCCAAAATTTTCAAGATGTAAAACTGAATCTCCTACTGTAAACTATCCAAGAAGACATTCATGGTCACCGAGCAGAGAAAGAGAAAGAGTTTGGTATGACAACCTTACTGGTGATAGGTCTAGTTTGCAGACTACCAAACTACATGGTAATGGAATTCAAAGCGTGACAATACCCATTTCACTTGGAATCAAGATGGTAGAGAAAGGTATAGATGAAAGGAGAGATCTCTCTCAAAGTATAGTAAAGCAATCAACTAACTCTGTCAATGCCACCTTGCAACTATAAGAGACAATGAATTCAATGTCATCTCAAGAGAACACTAGCTTTGGGAGGACACTCTCAAAGGTAATCTTCGTTATGGCTCTGAGACACATGGTAAGTATTGACTCTACATAATTTTTCCTGGCATGGACCTTAATGTCATTTTCTTCTTTCGCCTAAGATGAATGAAATTTTCCTTGCAATTTAGCCTACAACATTTGATAATTCATACTAATGGAACATGCTTATGTTGCAATTGTGAGAACGTTTGTTGTATGCATAAGCTTCAATAAAAATTGATAAAAATGACATTTCTTCTCTGTTTTTTTTAGGATTTAAGGAAAATTACACAGAGTAGCTTCCAGTCTCATACGAGCAACATGTCAAACTCATCTAAGGATATTGTCCAAGAAAGAACCACCAAAAGCAAGAAATCTAGTATACATGGCTCTCCAATTACAA
The DNA here is from genome assembly GCA_034641835.2 of Pinus albicaulis. NCBI lineage: Eukaryota > Viridiplantae > Streptophyta > Pinopsida > Pinales > Pinaceae > Pinus > Pinus albicaulis. The sequence continues at coordinate 772,549,057 of CM076580.1, read as the reverse complement.
TTAGTAGGAATTGCATTTCTGAGTATGGTGCAAGCAATGATCCAGATCCTCAATGGGGCATGTTTTATGACAATGATTTGGGGAGTGAGAGAGGTCATTAGTACAATAGAATTAAATTCTAGGGAAATGGTAGGAGAAAAAACTGGTTGAACAATCCATAATATGGAGAGAATAAATATGGTCAAACTCTCTTTTCTAACTAAGGAGTTGAAATATTATCAGATCCAATATATAATGCCACAAAAGCATACAGTGTTAGTGATTATTATAAGAATAAAATTGTAAATGAGTTTAATGAAAATTGTATCATGAAAGAAAATAAAATATATCATCAAGAACCATTTGATTGGCCAAAACTGCACCATCGTGATATGTTTTTCATGAACTTGTGTACGACACTGAGTTGTTTTATGGACACATCTGCAACCTCCCACTTCTAATGTAGTGTTTGAATTTTGGGTGTTTCCTTAGATAATATAATTGCAACGCAAGTATTATTATTATTTTGGGTCACTACATTTAAAGCCAAAAACAAAATTGTATTTTAGTAGGTTCATGCACCTCAAAATGCGATTGATAAAGTTCATGTACAAAATGTGCCTCTAAATCACATAAGTTTGAGAAGGTTCGTCCTCATTTACCACTGCGAATAGATGCTTGCAGCTCTAGATGGGATTCAACTTGGTAACATTATCCCATAAAAAATAAGTAGAGTCGCATATTCACACCAAATTTTTTTCTAAAAGGCTTCTATTGAACCCCATTCCTAATACATATTTCCAATAAAAAAACCCTATTTTTACTAGGTGTCCCCTATTTTTACTAGATGCTTTTTTTAGAATTCCCAATACATATAAATTCCCCCCATATAAATGCAATATATTGACTCTATTTTTTAGAATTGTAAAACCCCTTTATGAATGAATGTATTGAGATAGTGGTCAACAAGGTGAAGTACTTGTGCACAAAGATTGGATATGTTTGTTATGAAAACTAGATACTGAACTTCAAGAAATCCACAAGAAATAAAAAATATATATAACTAATAAGGTGTTGAATAAGATTGAACTAAAATTCCACCAGGTAGGAAATACTTTGTGACATTTAGTTGGTACCGAGATAACATATGGCATCTGGCATTATACTACATATATTTTGCGTAACATCGTGAAGATTGTTAGTAATGGGTAGTTAGTATGCATCAATTTCATTGTTCAAGCATCATGAGGATCATGACATCGTGTCCTACCATAGGTTTTTTCCTACTGATTTCTATAGTTCTTATTTTTTGTGGTAGAATTCTTGAACATGATGAATCCTAGTTGTAATTTTAATTTTTAATTATTTTTCTGTATAGAATAATTCCTTTAAATATCAATAAAATATATTACATATTAGTAATGTCACACAAAATGGTGTGCAATTGAGAAGCCTCAACAATTGAAAATAGTGGTGTGAAAAGTCGTAGTATCTATAAAAAACTGCCCAAAAACATAAATCCTATCAAAATTGACACATGGACATACATTTTAGAAGTAAATTTTCTTAAAATCCGCTTGAAATAAACGGAAAAAAAAAGTTTTGACATAAAGGCACAAAATCAATGTTCACACATTTCCAAACAATTCACTAACTATTATGATGAAACCTGCAATTAAAGGGGTATCTTCTTTGTCATTATGAATGACCCCCAACCATCATTAGTTGCCTAAAAAATTGTGATAATGTATATTCAACCATCATTAACATGATAAACATCTTTGGTTGGATTCTTGTTCTTTGAAATAACGAGGGATAGTGTTAACAACTTATCAATCTAGGGTAGTGGTGGAGGGCTACATGGTCTACCTATGGTGATGCTCGCCTTTAGCGATTAACAGAACTAGCTCCATGCATTGGCCTTCTACTAGAAATTTGTGATTCCATAGAGAAAGAAGAGGGAGTATGAGAGCCAATGGAGTGTGATAAGTAAGTTCTTTGTTTTCCCAAGTAAAAATTTGAGCATCTTGGCCCTTGTTAAAGTCTAAACAATAATTATTTCTTTTCTTACACACAAGAAATATAATTCTAGTTCTAATAATCTATTGAGCTCTAGGGAAGTTGATAGCCTAAGAAATTTTTTACCCTAACAGAGAAATATATTAGGAAATGTTTGTAGTGAGTATTACACACCAAAGTGGATAACCTCTAGGAGAAAAAAATTCTACCATTTTATTTCTCACATAACCTAGTGAGTGTTATTCTGATCCAGGTGGATATTGGTGGCCACCCGCCTATTCCACTTGGGGCCCCACCATTGTCTCTTTCAGTTTTTTTCACAACTTACTATTTTTAGCAGTTTTTCGGGTCCTGAACTTTCAGAGCTGTTTTGAAGCCCCAAATGGAGATAGTATGTCGAAGTTATGTCCCCGGGAAGTTGAAACACCAATTTACCCAAACGGGGCCCATAGTTTTAGCACTTCATCTCCTAGGGTTAGGTTTTTGGACGTTTAGAGTTCTCCATTATTTCTCCATAATAAATAGGCCCTCGAGCCTCATTGTAACACAGTTCAGAGGTTTTTAGTCGTCACATATCTTCTCAGAGATTCGCTACCAGCACCCTAGCTATTTTATTTCCATCATGTTTATAAGCAAATTTCTGTGATTTGATATTAATGAAATGAAGCCTTATTTCCACTGTATTTCTATGTTTGTGGTTATTTCAGTATTTTGTTGTGTTCCTGCATAAATCTGGATCAGTGGTATAAGAGCAGTCTATTTTTTCTCGATCCTTCTTTGCATGTCCCCAACGTGGTCGGTGTATAAGGAGTTAGGGCTCGAACTGGTGGAATCTTTGCAATATCAGCCTCGCAAACCCCGACAGACGCCCATAGGGGATGAAAAGAAAGATGAAGGAGCAGGAGATCCTATCAAAATATTTCTCGAGGAGGCCCTCGAAAAACAAAGGAACACGATGATGGATAACTTTTCCCAGATCCTTCAACGACTGCCCACCGGTGGTGCATCTGTATCCAGCACCCGCTCTGGAGGCGGGAATCCCTTTAAGGTACAAGAAAACTTTGACATTCCCATATTTGAGTTTCAAATAGATGCAGATGTCGTATATAGATAGTTGAATCTATTAGAAGGATATTTCTTGGTTCATGACTTTTCTGACTGGGAGAAGATTATTTTTTCACTCCTCAAAGCTACCCCCCATGTTAAGGACTAGTGGGAAACCTACTGTGAGAAAAAGGATGAGATAGAACCCTCTTTGTTCTCAGCCATACCCACTTGGAATTCTTTCTGAGATGCCATCAAGGAACAATACTATCATGTGGGGAGCTATGAGAACAAGTACATACAATGGACCACGCTGCGGCAACAAAGGGTTCAAGATGTGCATGAGCTAACGAATCTGTTCCATACCCTGCACATAAAGTTGGGTATCAAAGATTCAGAGAAACATTTGGTGCTAAAGTATCGCGGTTGTCTGCATAGATACATTCAGGAGGAAATGGAGTTCCTCGACATCTCCTCGCTTGGTACGGCATACCGGTATGCTGCAAAGATTGAGCAGAAATTCAAACAGAAGAAGCGAGACTTTGGATTTGCGAATCAAAATCAAGGGAAAGGTGCCCCAAAATCGCAGAACAAAGGACAAAGCCAAGGCATGGCAGCCCAAGAAAACCTTCCAAAGACACAAGCAAAGAACAACACCGCGAAGCCAAAGAAGGACACGGGAAAGTGGTGTGAGTTCCATAAGAGCTCCACTCACAACACAAGTGAGTGTCGGGCCAAGCAGTCATTGGTGGCCGAGATGAGGGCTTATGAATCAGATGCATGCTTCAACTCTGAATCAAAACCTGACAAGGTGAATGACAAAGGGAAGCATATTATTGATGCGGAGCCCAATTCCACTGTTGCCACTACGAAGATCCAGAAGGATGAACCAGAAGATCCAGAGGAGGCATAGCATCTCTTCCACTCCCAGATGTGGGTAAAGGGTTCCCCGCTATGGTTCATTGTCGAAAATGGGAGCCAAAAGAACCTCATTTCAGCAGATGTCATGAAGCGGTTGGGCTTGTCGACCACAGTGCACCCACAACCATACACCATCGGGTGGCTTCACCAAGGACAGGATCTCCGCGTCAGCCAGCAGTGTCGCCTTCCCTATAGGATCAAGCCCTTCACGGATGAGGTATTGTGTGATATTGCTCTTATTGATGTTTTTGATGTATTATTAGGCCAACCATACTTGTGGAAGCGACATGCTATGTACGAGTCCCGGCCTCACGCTGTTATTGTTACTTTGGGAAATAAATTGTACAGGATACCAGAGGTACCACTGCCTCCCACTATCTATTTGGTTACTGCAAAACAATGTAGTAAGCTCATTTCCCAAACCAGGAAATTTGTTTTCCTGATGATCCACCCCCAGGGAAAGAAGAAGACTGTGGCCACAACCTCCAAACATGGCTCCTCTACACGACAACAACAAATGGACAAGGTTTTGGAGGAGTACGGGGACATATTCACCTCACCCACAGGGGTGATTCTACACTGTCAGGTCAAGCACCCCATTGACCTGACCCCAGGTGTGCCGCTACCCAATGGACCGATCTATAGGCGCTATGTTTTGGAGAATGATGAAATCAAGAGGCAGATTTAGGAGCTGCTGTAGAAAGGTCACATCCGGCCAAGTTCATCACCTTGAAGGAGCCCGATCGTGTTGGTACAAAAGAAGGATGGGACTTGGAGACTCTGTATTGATTATTGGGCGCTGAACAAGATCATTGTCTGGAATAGGTACCCTATCCCACGGATTGGTGACCTTTTGAACCAACTCAAAGGGGAAAAATATTTTAGCAAGATCGACTTGAAGTTTGGGTATCACCAGGTACCAATCGAACCCTCTAATGTGTGGAAGACTGCCTTCAAAGCCAAGGAGGGCCTTTTCGAATGGCTCGTCATGCATTTCAGATTGAAAAATTCTCCCGCAACCTTCATGAGGTTGATGGATGACATCTTGCATCCATTCACCAACTCATTTGTAGTGGTATACTTGGATGACATTCTGATCTTCAGCCAGACTTGGGAAGAGCACCTCCACCACATCTGAGAAGTCCTCCAAACACTGCGGCAACACAAGTTGTGTGCCAATTTGGAGAAGTGCACTATTGGCATGACCTAGGTTCAATATCTAGGATATATTATTGATGAAAGGGGGGTGCATGTGGATCCAACCAAGATCCAAGTCATTCGGGATTGGCCAGCCCCAACCACCCTAACAGAGCTTCGCATCTTTCTGGGTCTTGATAATTTCTACCGCAGGTTCGTGTTGGGATTCTCCCATATCACTTGGCCCTTGAGTCAAGTCACCAAGGGAGGAGCGAAAGAAAAATTCTGTTGGTCGAAATCTCAACAGAAGGCGTTCATAGAATTGAAACATCGCCTCTATTCTGCCCCAGTGCTCACATTACCAGACTTGCAACAACCATTTGAGATCGAGACAGATGCCTCTGACTATGCTATTGCGCTTACCTAGTAGGGGCATGAGCTGGCATATCACAAGGAGACATTGTTCATTACGTCGGGAAGTATCCCACTTATGACAACGAAATGTATTCCATTGTTCAGGCTTGCTGACAATGGAAGCATTAAGCATTTTGGGGAAGGAGACAATCACTCATTACGGTACCACCGACCCTCGGTACTCACATGCATAATAAGGAAGTCGTGCACGATCGCTTACGCATCGGGTCCACATATCCGCAACAATTTCATTTGAACATCAAGTACAAGAAGGGCAGTACCACATGTTGTGTAATGCCCCCACCCGACCACCGATCAGGCCATAACCACGTTCTCAACTTCTGTAGTCACAGACTGATTTGAGCAGCCACAAGAGCGATCCAGACCCGGGGCCTACACATATTGGCACTTTGGGGACAGTTCCAAATTTTCACCTCCAAGATGCACTTTTATGTCACCTGGGACACCTTTTTGTTCCTTCAAGCGAGCATGCCAAGATGATATGGGAAGCACACTACAATTGAGTCACTGGGAATTTCGGGGTTGAGAAAACAATGGCAGTACTGCGTGTATATTTATTGGCCAAACCCTCGGGCTGTGATGCTCTGGAAGTCAACTGCATCCCGCACTACTACAACATTGCCAAACCGACCATCAAGAAGCAAGGGCTCTATACTCCGCTACCTACCCCTAGTCATCCTTGGGAATCCATCTCCATGGATCACATGTCAGGCCTTCCTTCTAATAAGCATGGAAATGATTTTGTTTTCTTGGTCGTCGACATATTCTCAAAGATGGCCATTATGGCGGCCTGCAAGAAGAATATCACAGCAGAAGCCACTGCTAAACTCTTCTTTGAACGAGTGTGGGTGCACTTTGGGATCCCACAGTCTATCATATCAAATCAGGATAGTAGGTTCCTCAGCACATTTTGGTCCAGCCTCTGGTCAATGTTGGATACCAAGCTCACCAAGTCCACAGCTTTCCATCCCCAAACAGATGGCCAGACAGAGGTCAGTCAACGTGATGATAGTACACATTTCGCGAATGTAAAATTCAAAGATCCATCGCACATGGTAAGTGAGAGCTCTGTACAAATACAGCTTATAATCAAAGCTCTCCATGCCTCAACCGCCCACAACCCCTGCTGTGGGCTTGGGATTCCAGCCACTATGTCCCATTGGCGCAACCATGCCATTTGCAGCTACTCAGGCCGATTCAGCGCATGTCCAGTCTGAAGCTAACAAAGCAAACAACTTCGTCGAGTGCATTCAGCACATCCACCAACAGGTTCATGACATATTGGACAGAGCCAATGCTAAGTACAAGCAACAACATGATCAACATCGGATGCCACGCAACTTCTAGGTGGGCGAAAAAGTGTGGCTACATTTGCAGAAGGAGCGCCTCACTGGACCCCACCGCAAGATTCGCCCGCTCCGATATGGGCCTACACCATCACCAAGGCTATAGGGAACAATGCCTTCGAGCTCAGTATTCCACCATTCCTTGGTCTACACCCAGTATTCAATGTAGACCGCATTCGTCCCTACTTCCCACCTCTATTGGACACCTCTGACATTGCAGAAGAACTCACACCAAAAGAGTTAAACCCAGACTGCATGGAACAGGCCACCACAGACTGTATCATGGACATGCAAATCAAGAACACTCGCCGATAGAAGATCCAACTGTATCGGGTTTTCAAAGCTGGCCAACTCCTGCACCAAGGCAAGTGGCTCACCAGGGACCAAGCTCAACAAAAGTTTCCTCATCTCATGGAGGAACTCAACGCAATGGGGACCATTGCTTCCTAATGGGGGAGGAATGATCCAGGTGGATATTGGTGGCCACCCCCCTATTCCACTTGGGGCCCCACCATTGTCTCTTTCAGTTTTTTTCACAACTTGCTATTTTTAGTAGTTTTTTGGGTCCTGAAATTTCTGATCCGTTTTGAAGCCCCAAACAGAGATAGTATGCCGAAGTTACGTCCCCGGGAAGTTGAAACACCAATTTACCCAAACGGGGCCCATATTTTTGGCGCTTCATCTCCTAGGGTTAGGTTTTTGGACATTTAGAGTTCTCCATTGTTTCTCCATAATAAATGGGCCCTCGAGCCTCATTGTAACACAGTTCAGAGGTCTGTAGTTGCCACATCTCTTCTCAGAGATTCGCTACCAGCACCCTAGCTATTTTATTTCCATCATGTTTGTAAGCATATTTCTGTTATTTGATATTAATGAAATGAAGCCTTATTTCCAATGTATTTCTATGTTTATGGTTATTTTTGTATTCTGTTGCATTCCTGCATAAATCCGGATCATATTCAGTAGCATGTATTTTGTAAAGGCCTCAACCTAGTACAATTCAACTCAATCCACCAGGTTGTAGAGGATTTCAAGCCTAATTTCATGAAGGGTAAGTTGGGGATGATCACCTTGTCCTGATCGATGACATGTCTAAGAAGATTGGCTACATTGAGCTTTTTTTCTGCCTAGGAAAAGAGACACATTCCCATTTCTGAGAATAAAAAAATTCTTTGATATTGTTAATGCCTCTTTTGAAAAATGAAAGGACCAAGAACCATGTTTTCTTGACTTTTATTTCATAAACTAGGATGAGAACACCATAAAGAGTGATTATTCAAAGTAAACCAAATTCAAAGCCTTGGAATTTCTAGTTCAATCTTCTAGGCAACCTTCTAGGCCCTCCAAATTCTCCAAGCAATGGTTGGGTTAACAATCAAAATCTGCAAATTTATACTTTGTGGGTATGAACTCCATTGTTTTGCATCCATAGAAACTTGCAGGACTAGAATCAGTCAGGCACCAACTTCATGTAAGGGTTATGGTGGTAGAGATACTCTTATTATAGGCTCAACAGATGAAGGGCCTTCAAAGCTCAACTAAATAAGAAAAAAATTGAATCTGCATCAAATATTTCAAAATTTCACAAAAATAGGACTCCAACATCGTACATGTTTCCTGCTTGACTAATATTCTGCAAATATTTATAAGTAAGATCCACTCTATTTATGGATACATTTACGGAAACAATTTTTGTACCATCCAATTAACCTACTTGAAAAATCTCCATTTTTTTTTACAAAAATATAAAATCTTTTAATATTATTTTCTTCAAATATTTATGAACATATGTACCATGAAGTTAGCATGCTTTACAAATATCCATTTTCTTCTACAAAAATATAAAACCTTCCATACTTTAGTAATGCCAGACACTAGTGGATAGGTAAAAAAAAAATTTTATAATTGCAACGCCCATTCCATGATAACTTCTCTTTATTGTTTGATTGTATTTTGAACTTTTACTTTGATTTTTTTCTTCTTTAGGTTATAAAATTGAACATATATGGTATCATATAAATTTAAACAACATCCAAAACTTTATAATGTTAGTATTATAGTTGTTTTGTGTTAAAAGTTTTTTAGATTCAAAGTTTATAGATATAGAAGATAAGAAAAAAAATTCCAATGCCTTCATTTGATTGTTACTTGAATCTGGTGTGTGCAAGTTATAGGAAATGTGATTGGAAAAAGGATGGTGTTGAGGAGGTAAATCCCCTCTGCGGACAGAGGCGATCCCTACTAGCCCAGCAGGGGTCTAGCAACAAACAAACAATGCTATGACGCAAGCTCCTAGTTACGAATGAAAGAGTTGGGATAAGAGCCTACTGCAATTCCAGCTAGATCTGAAGAAAAGATGTCCCCGTCCTTCGACCTTTGGCGGATCTGCAGTCCTTCCACGATCTCTAGTGGATGAACACACACACACGGAAAAGCGAGCAGAGATCATGCATAGGAACCGGCTCGTAACCCCAAACATCGGTCGAGAAAAGATATTACTCGCATTAACATGATGGAAAAAGGAGTGGAACCATAATCATAGTCATCTATTAAAATGATAAACGAATAGAAGTTACAACCAAGTTCTGACGTCGCAGCTTCCTTCGAACGGGTCTCCGGTCGTCCACGTCTCGCAAAGCTCGCCAAGGAAAGGGAAACCTCTCCAGAGTCTCGTAACAATGATCTCCTCGCTTGAATGGGCCTTAAGGGAAAGAAGGGATTCTTTACAGCACAAAGGCACTTGGGAATAGGGAGATGCAAAGCTTCAGCACTTCAAGACTAGCTTGCCATGGATCTGAGCAAGCTTTTATAGATGGGGAAGGAGGGAGTTAGGATCCCTATTATTATGGGATTGGCCCTATCAACAAGGAAGGTTCCATAGAAGGTGGCAAAACTACTTCCCTTCCATAGAACTCCCGCAGCCAAACCTCCCAACTCAAGATAGGCAATGGTTGTGAGTTTGTTTGAACTCAACTTCCGCCATCCATATTTAAAAAACAGTCCCTAAAATGGGTGGCGCGATTGCTGCTCTATGACAGAACGCCAAGTGGCGCGACCTCTTTACAGGATTTCCCTGATTGGCGCGAGCACTGAACTGTCTACCCGCGCCAATGCAAAAAGAGCTGTTTTTCATGGATTTTGCAAGGAGATGTCTCAAGGGGAAATGAAGCTCATACTCAGAAGGATGCATTGATGATGTTTTCAAGGCATGACAGTGTTCACAGGTCACATAATGGGTCCTCCATTGTGCGGGACGGGGAATGGTAGGGACGGTGACAAATTACTGTGTAACAGATGCCCCCTAAAGCATGAAGCTCATACTCAGAAGGATGCATTGATGATGTTTTCAAGGCATGACAGTGTTCACAGGTCACATAATGGGTCCTCCATTGTGCGGGACGGGGAATGGTAGGGACGGTGACAAATTACTGTGTAACAGATGCCCCCTAAAGCATGAGGCCCGAGAGAGAGGGGTGAAATGCTTTACGAGAACATGTCCAACTGAAGGCCCGCCGTCGGAAAACCTGCACAGAAAGATACAACTGATATCTCAAGTACATGATGTATATATATGGTATGGACGCAGCCATCCGAACAGAGTATGCTATAATCCGGATCTAGGGTATGGGCGCAGCCATCCAACTAAGATCAAACAAATAGACTCGGGTATGGTCGCAGCCATCCAATCAGTGAGTCATGTACATAATGATAAAAATCCACAATCGCAGCCTGGATTACAACAGACACAATCCAGGGTCTTGCGCTCCATCTCGACCCAAATAAGTACAAGTTCTAGCATGCGAATGTGTGAGCTGATGTCGAACATGCAAGAACATCGTCTGATTACCAGCCAATGATGAAAGCCGTTAACAGACGCGAGAGAAACCACCAATAATGACAAGGGTCCTCAAGGTACTACAGGTACAATCTACGGCGTGTGAATAAATGAGTTGACGTCGAACACCCGCAGAATCATTCGATCGGAAGTCAATGATGTAAACTTCACGTCGAATGCGACGAACCTGCCATTGAGGCATGCAGGCTCCAAGGTACCATCGGGAGTCTCTAGACCAACTTCCTGGATAATGAGTTGAAGTCGACAGGAAGTGACCTTGATCGAAGGTGGGCCATAATGATTCCCACATCATCGACACGAGACAGAGGAACATAATGTTTGTTGTGAATTAGGATCATATGAGAAACAGAGGAAGGTTGATATTTGCAGAGGCCAACTTCTCTTGAACATACGAACGACACGACAATCGACTTGGCAGTATTTGACATCAACGGATCAAAGGTCATGGCGACGAGGCAGTGAACAGATGAGAGGTCAAAAGAGATTACCCAAACCCATGGAAGCAAAGTGAAGCAGCGAGATGAGATGTCCCCAACCCGACACGAATGCAGACAAGTGCCATGTTCAAGAGCGACATACTGCCGACGACAACGACGATGGTTCCATTTTTCCCCCACCATTTCTGGCGAGTACCCCAATTATTTTTGATAACAAGCTTGAAGGGGATAGCATATGCTTGTGATATAAGTCCACCCTTCGGGCGAATCCATCCCAGTGCATTTAACGAGTCCTAGGAAGGAGAAACTCGGAGAACGTCATTTCGACGGAATCCAATGTCATCAGGGTTTAACGAGTCTGACAAAGGAAGAACTCGGCGTCTTTTCATGTTTAGAGAGTTTGAAAAGACAGCAGAAAAGAAAACTCCACGGGTCCCTTTTCGTCAATAGTTCCCGAGATCTGAAAAGGTAGAAAACAATATCCGGGAAAACCTCCTAGTCGCAATAGGCTAGGGTATTCCTTTTTTGTAATCAATCCATCCCAGCCCGAAAAAGGGTTAAACTTATACTGGGTGGATGTCGATTCGTGTCCATTTTAACGAGATCGAAACGACAAGGGCCTCGGCGATCTTTTCACATTTAGAGAGTCAGAAAAGAGCTGAAAGATGACTCCAGAGTGACTTTTTCGTGTATTTACCGAGTCCGAAAAAGTATAAAATACAACTCGTTTCCACCTTTTAAGTCGCAAAAACCTACCGCTGCACATACCCAACAAGCGTAAAATCCATTTTCGACATAATACATGCAAATATTTGACAAAAAATAACTTTTAAAGCTCATTTAACGTCGAAAAGTTATAAATATGTCCAATGGTAAAAAATAAAATTACTTTTTACTATTTACCTTGTGGAGAGCAACAGTGGTCCATTTGGAGCAGAATCTTCTGACGGTGATTGCGACCAATCCAGGCAACCATTCAGCGTCTCGTCTGTGACAGGTAAGAGGCGCTCCTCTTCTCTTTATTTTCATGCATTTTTTAATGATTTTCCCCTAGAAATCAGCTCTGTAAGGGCACTTTTGAATTTTTAGGGCCGGGCCAAGTGGCGCGGGTATCGGGCACGGACCCGCGCCACATGGCGCGACTGTCAGCAAAACAGTCGCGCCAGCGGCGGAACCCAAATTTCCGCCTAAAATTCTACTATTTATGCCAAATTTCTTGAATTTTGAAGCTCACAAAAGATCTAATAAGGGGTTTTGGACCATGTGAATGCAAATAAACAGTCAGAATGGCAATCGAATGGAAGGAACGAGAACACGGAGATGAGGACGAAGAGGCCATGCAAAGCCAAGCATGTATGAATGCTCTGAGAGACTGTGGCTTAAAAAAGTTCTTCCTCACGCCCTGCTTACGAGCTCAGGCTGAGCTCCTCCAATATCTGATCAACCTCTGGGATGAAAATGACCAAGTATTCAGAATACGAGACCAGGTGTTGGAATTGGAGGTCACTGATATTTATTTTGTTACTGGATTATCCCGCAGGGGTCCAATCCCTGTACTGACTGGGAGCAGACCATCAGGGGAAAAGATGGAAGAAGTAATGGCACGGGTGTGCCGTGGGGCACAAACAGGAACAGGGAGTAAGAAGGTATACATCTCAACCATCCCTGATCTAGCACTGAGAGTTGTACTCCACACCATTACGCGGGCTGTCGGATCGCAGGCACCGCACGAGGCTACAAAGACTCAAATCTTACTGGCCTCAGAATGCATGGGTCCCCGACTGTATGATTGGGCAACAGCTGTCACGATCAACATGAAAAGGCAGCTTACAAAGTGCAAACAGAAAAAACTGAAGCAGTTTGGGTATGGTTTCATCTTGGTATCGTTCATTCTGGAACGCATACCAACCTTCCAGGGCCAAGAGGCCCATGTGGCGAGTCCGGTACCACGAGAGCCGAGGATGGCTCGCTGGGCAGCACTGATGCCCAGATCTGGAGGCGGGCAACAGATGTCCTGGAAGCCCGAGTTCTTCAGGTGGTTACGGCACCAACTGATCGTTGTGGAAGATTGGCCCTATGCGGGAACTGACTTTACAGGGGACCCAGATCTCCCGCTACCAGAAGGAGACGACTGGGATGAAGAGCTGGGTAAGACCTCATATTTTTGATTTTATGTTTATATGTTTTTTTTGTTAATACACACTTGTCTAAACACAAATATATATGCATGCAGATGTAGGACCTGAGAGACCAGCCGGGATGTCTCCTATCTCCCGGAGGACACAACTCGCCCCTGAGATCCAGGGGGAAGGCACCGGAGGAGAGGCACTGGTTCAGAACCTCGAGGGGATCGTCCATGGGATCCCAGACTATGCCCGACTGTCAGATGTACCGATGGATTACCAGCGCCATACGGTGGGAGTTCCAAACCGACTCCACCGAATCCTGAGGCGGCTAGTTCGTGCAGTGACGTGCTATCATGAGCACCATGCTGATTAGTCTCTAGGATTTAGCCACACCTATTTTTGAGAGACACAGTGTCTCCGGATGTATTAAGACAATTATGTATATTTTTTGAGTTTTATGTGACACACTTCTATGTAAACATTTCGATATCTATATATATGCATATCTATTTCCGGATGAGTCTTCTTTACATGTGATGATGATTTATAAATTGCGCAAATGTCTATCTAACACCAAATTTGCTACTGTATCTGCTAATGCATTCAAATGTCTGGGTATATGATGATATGTAATATATTCAAAATTCCTTTCCAGTAATCGAATACGCAAATACAATCGTAAAATGGAAGGGTTTCTTACCGAATAGTGCCCGTTCAGCTGCAACACTACAAGCTGTGAATCTAGGTACACGAGCAATTCACGGATACCAAGGTTTACTGCCTCGGTTAATAATTCCAACACGGCGCTATATTCCGTGATATTGTTCGTGGTACGTCCTAAACACACACCTTGCAGGTCGATCAACTCACCAGCAAGATCATAGATTACCCAGGCTACAGAAGACAGATTCCTGGTACTGCGGGAGGCACCGTCCGCGAAACCAACAAATGGATGAAAAGACATCTGCACAACCAGGAAGACCCGATCAGCAGAAATATGTTTACAAAGCACTCCACACCATGCACACAAATGACAATCACACACCTATGTACACACACCACACCAAAAATCATTTCAGGCGTAGTACTTCTTAAGGTACAGCCCATTTCTGGGCTGCGCCAATGGAACTCCTTCGTAGTCTATAAGCTCGTAGGCCCCATTTTTCAAAACACGTTTTACTATGTAGGGACCGTGCCACATGGGCTGGAGTTTACCGGCACCAAGCTTATCATGTGCCTGATCGTACAAAAGGACTAGGTCTCCTTCAATGAAAGAACGGGGAGAAACAGATTGATCAAAATGAGATTTGACCCTCTTCTTTTGTGCTTCGATAATCAAAGCAGCTAGACAACGGGTTTCATCCAACCGTTCGAGATACAGAAGACGCTCTTCCTCAGGAGAAGTATCCGGTAAGAGCTCCACAGCTAATTTGAGCGAAGGAATTTCACATTCAACCGTCAAAGTAGCTTCCAGACCGTACACCAGTTGGAATGGTGTGAATCCGGTTGCACTTTTAGCAGATGTTCGGTACGCCCAGAGAGCTGAGAACAGTTGGAGATGCCAACTGGATTTATGAATCCCAACTGTTCGTTGAAGAATAGTGACCAAAACCTTGTTCACCGCTTCAACCTGACCGTTCGCTTGAGGGTAGTATGGCGTTGAGCTGTCGTGACGCAAACCCAACGCAGCTGTCAGCTCCGCCATCATGTAATCACGGAAATGAGTACCGTGATCAGTGACGATAGCTTGAGGAACCCCGAATCGTGCAATAACATGGTTGAATAAAAATGAAGCAGCCGTTCTTCCGTCAGCAGCAAGTGTAGGCATCGCTTCGGCCCACTTAGTGAAGTAGTCGACGGCGACAATGATATACGCATGCCCCCCGGCCGAGTGAGGGTTACACGTCATAAAATCTACGCCCCATTTCGCGAAAGGGCCGACGGTAATAACGGGATGCAAAGGCAACGGCGGCGCGCGCATCTTGCGCTGAAAAATATGGCACGGATGGCATTTTTGGACTGCAGTGATACAATCCTTGAATATAGAAGGCCAGAAGTAACCTGCCCTCAGAATCTTTTGGGCAGTGGCATATCCGGACATGTGTCCACCACAGGCGCCACTGTGGCAGTCATTCAAGACTTTCTCAGCCTCGTCCAAGGTAAGGCATCGTCGGAGCACCGAATCTACTCCGATACGATATAGGGTATCTCCTACTATGCGGTAGGGTTGGGACTGGTGCCGAATCCGACGGCGTGCAGCTTTATCCAACTCAGACCGGAAATTCGCGGTCTGAAGATACACTATGATGTCACCGTACCAAGGATCACGAGTATCAATAAGAAACATCGTTTCGTCCGGTATATGATCTTCAGAATGTTCAGGAAGAGAGTCTGTAGGGAGAGAAAATATCAAATCCGCGAAGACCAGTGATTTAGTTGATTTGGCAGTGGTGAACTCCAAATCAAACTCCTGCAGGATGACGATCCATTTGGAGTACTTGCCCCCCAGCAATTGTCTAGAAAGAATATATGTCATGGGGTTGCAGTCTGAAACCACTGTTATCGTGCGCAAGAGGATGTAATGGCGAAAGCGCTGTACAGCGTGTACGGTTGCTAAGGCCAACTTCTCAACATGTGCGTAACGCGTTTCCGGGTCGAGAAGGTTCCGAGAAAGGTAATAAACAACATGTTCATCACCGTTCTCGTCATCCTGCACCAAGACCATGGCGATGGTGCTTAATGCGGCGGCTAGATACAAAGTAAAGTCGCGGTGGTAGTCCGGAAGACGAAGCAACGGAGCATTGACGAGCAATGTCTTCAGCTTCTCAAAGGATTCTTGAGCGATTTCGTCCCAATGAAAGGGAACATTCTGCTTTAACAAACGAGTGAATCCTTTGGCCACCTCGGCGTAATTCGGGATGAAGCGTCTAAGAAAATTCGCTTTCCCTTGCAGACTCTGCAACTGATAAAGGGAGGAGGGTGACGGAAGATTTATAATGGCCTCAACCTTCAGAGGGTCGAGGCGAATTCCGTCTTTCGAGACTATAAAGCCTAAAAGACGGCCAGAATCGACGCAGAAGACGCACTTATGAGGGTTGAGCCTAATGTTGTAGCGTCTGCAGCGAAGAAATATCTGGCGAAGATGTTCAGGATGATCCTCTCGCTTACCCGAATGGGCAGGCAAGTCGTCCAGATAAGGCTGGACAATGTGGCGAATATCATGAAAAGCATATGACATTGCATGCTGAAACGTGGCCCCAGCGTTCTTTAGGCCGAACGGGAGTTTTTTATATGCAAAAGTGCCCCACGGACAGATGAATGTGGTCTTATGTTGATCCTCAGGTGCAATTTTAATCTGGTTGTAACCTGAGAAACCGTCCATTAAAGAATAGATCTCACTCCCGGCGCAATCGTCGATAATCTGATCGATAAACGGAGTGGGATAATTGTCCTTAGGACAGGCGCGATTGATATCGCGATAATCTACACAGACTCGAATGGTACCCTGCTTTTTATCGATAGGGACGATGTTGGACACCCATTCTGTAAGGGGGATAGGATAAATAAACCCCGCGTTCAGAAGTTTTTCAACTTCTGCCTTGATAGCGGCGGCTTTCCGAGGATGCATGGGACGCAAGCATTGGCGCACGGGTTTCGCACCTAGATAGGTTGGAATCTCGTGCACGACAATACTAGGATCAATTCCCGGCATTTCCTCGTAGGACCACGCAAAAACATCTCTGAATTCTTTGAAAAGTTCCGTATAGACCTGGATCTCTTCGGGAGAACAGGTCACACCCACATGAATGTTCTCAACAATCCCTGGTTTAACAGAGATGTTGATAGGAACCGTTTGAGTAATGTTACTCAGATTGCCTTCCGAAAAGACCTCGTGTGTCAAGATCGGTGTTTGAAGAGGAGGGGAAGGAACCTGAGTAGCATAGCGCTCTAGACAGTCAGTCATTGCCCCCAAGCTAGGCATAAACGAGGAACGATGATGCCCATCGCCCCAGGGTAGCTCCTCAAGAGACATAGTTTCAATGATCGCCTCATCTGAAGGAAAAGTCTCTCTAAGAGGATCAGGCGAATCAGCCTGACCAAGCCAGGGGGATTGTGAGTAGACGTCAAGAGCCATGCTCATCGGAGCATGCTGAGGAGGTGGAGGGTCAGATGCAGCAACAATCTCACAGTAGCTGATCTCTACTGGCGTTAAAGGCATGGACTCTCCAAACTCATATACCTGCTCAGGTGTAGGAATCAGCCAGGGGTCATCAGTCCTGGACAACATGTTGACTTGAGCGGTATTCGGTGGCGGCGCGGGGAAAATACCCATGAGGACTGGGTCTTTGAAAAGACCAGGTCCTATGCTGTCTGGTGGATTCGGAATTTGATCCACATACAGCACGTTGTTCTCGGAGCTCGAGGTAAAAAATGACAACTGGTCTACTGTGACAATCTTGCCCTCGTGAGGGAACTTGATGAATCGAAAGACAGTAGACGGCACGCAGAGCATGGCATGGGTCCAGCTGCGGCCAAGAAGTATATTGTAGTTAAGTTTAGCGTCAACTACTTCTACTTCTACGTTGACAGTTTTTCCCTGTAATGTAATCGCAAGACTCTCGAGAACTCCCAGGGGTTTAGATTCCCGACCATCAAATGCCTCAAGGGCATTAGGAGATGACGACAAAGTTGGAGAGTCGATGGCCTTCCAACAAGCGGAGGACATAACACAAGTAGATGCACCCTCATCTACGACGGCTCTGTGAACGTTCAGACCGTTAATCCCGACTTGAATAACCAAAGCGATTTGATGTGGAAGCCGGGGAGTAAAATTCTCCAGATCAAAGGTGAGAAGGCTCGAATCGGTGGAGATCAAAGGTGAGAAGGCTCGAATCGGCGGGATCAATACCACCGATGGCAGACAATAAAGCCTTCCGTTGTGAAGGACAACTCTGAAGAACCTCAAGTGCAGACATGGCACATGGCGCCTGTGCCAGATCCTCAACAATACTGTAATGTTGAGCGACACGAGCGTTTGGATTATAAGAGGATCTCCGAAGAACACCCTTGGGAGGTGGCTTCACAACGGGTTCGAGAGTCGGCTTCTCGATTTCCAATGAACCAGAAGCAGGTGGGGGAGGCGGTCCTTCCGCCACTGCCTTCCCGGGTGCCTGCTGCTGACTATTGTAATCCTTCGATCTCGTAGCGATAGTGATAGGTGCATTAGTCTTCATCATGAAAACCTGAGACCCAAGCGGTGCAGATGATGAACCTTGTTCGACCATCTGGGTCTGCTGAGATGGAAATAGCTCTTTTAAAACAGTCGGAGTTCCCTTTGAGCCTTTAAGAAGTTGACTGATTTCGGATCGTCGTGGACAATCCTTAGTGTAATGGTCACCTTCACAGATGAGGCAAGGAAATTTCGGCTTACGTTGGGAGCCATCCTCAGTTCGAGTTTTAGATTCCGGTTTCGGGGCATGAGATTTTGATTTGCCTTTGCCCTTCTTCTTCCCCTTGGAGGATTTGTCTGCAGGATTGGCCTGAACAGCATTTACCTCCGCGGATTTACCAGAATCGGATGAGGCGGGATTAGCAGAGGTATTGTTGGAAGAATTAGCCTTCTGCTTCCCATTCGAAGACTTCTTCGAATTTTGAGAGACAGAACCAATGACGCCATCCACCGTGGGGGTAGGCGGGGTCTTTTTGGCTCCGGGCCGTGGGGCATCAGGCAGGATGTCATAAAGCGTGCCAGATTGCGAATAAACAAGATCCAGATACTGGGCACGCGCGATAGCTTGTTCCTCCGTCACACACGCTCCCATTGCGATATCCTGAGCGATTTTATTCACAAAGGAGGTTGTGAACCAGTGAGTCAAAATCTGATCAGGTATGTGAAACTTGATCAGTCGACGACGGCGCCGCCATTCATGGATGTGATCCGAGATGTGAGTGGCCGAGTCCTGCTTCAGGGAAGACAGGAGGTGCGTCCCAGTCTCATACCGGACTGGTAACTGGAAATGTGTGAGGAAAGCCATAGCTAACGAGTTGAAATCCTGAAAAATACCACGGGATAGCTCTATGTACCACTTAGCAGCAGCTCCTGTTAAAGTACGCTGGAAAAGACGCAGACGAACCGAATCGTCAGTCAAAGAGTTAGACGAACACCAGAGGTGATACGTCATCACATGCGCCTGGGGGTCTTCGCCAGATTTGCCCTCAAACTTGGGACAATCTCCTGGTATCTTGGTTGGAACCGGAGGCCAATATGGATTATGAGAAATCGGATCATTGGTCAACTTTGAAACGTCTGGCAGATCCAAGGTAGCCAGGAACGGCAATGGAGGGTTAATTCCCATGCCAGTCCCAGAATAAGGTCCGGTACCCATGCTCCACGATGGTTGTGAATATCCCTGCCCCCATGGGTTCTGTCCCGTAGGATTCTGACCGTGAGGGGCATAATTCGTATAGCCGGACTGATTTGGTTGCTGGTAACCATTGTGTGGGGCCTGATAACCAGGGTTCGGGCCCTGATTAGGCGTCTGCCCCGTATAAGCAGCGTTTGGATTTGGCTGCTGAGCATAGTTAGAACCGTGAGGAGGAGGAGGATACTGAGAGCCTCTAGAGTGGTTATAGTTCGGTTGAGATTGACCATGAGGATAATAACCACTCTGAGGATGAGTAGACTACTGATAAGTGGAACCCTGCGGAGCCTGGTACGTAGGGCGCAGCTGTTGATTTGGCTGCGGCATTGAGTGAAGCGTTTCTTTGAGCGAGTGAACGAGAATGGGGGCTGCCACTGAATGATGAGTTGGCCGGAAGTGAGGCGGCCTGAATGAACGAGTTGGCCGAGATGGGGCGGCCACTGAATGAACGAGGTTGGCCGGATAGGCAGACGCGCCCCGGTTGCGCGGTACGACACAGTTGTAAGTGAGCCCCAGGTTGCCCCGAATAAGCCGGTTGGCCTGGAGGCGGGACACCAGGTTGTACCGGATGACCCGGTTGGCCTGGTGGTGGAACAGGACCAGGTGCTTGCTGGAAACCAGTTTGACCTGAAGCAGAACCATAAAGTGGTCCTGGCTGATATGCAACGTTAGAGACAATAGGATACTGCGGTTGCATCGGTAAAGAAGGCTGGATTTGCCCCCCAGGACCATAGGCCGGTCCCTGTTGATATCCCGGCTGAGGCTGAGCAGGTTGACCAGCAGGGTTATAATACGGTCCTTGCGGATTATAGAATGGCCCTTGCTAGCCCGCAGAGTAGCCTTGATTGGGCTGTCCCTGCGGGTCGTACTGATAGCCAGGTTGGCCTGCAGGTTGGCCTTGGAAAGGCTGTGCCTGCAGGTTCTGAGCCTGGTTGTACGGTAAACCTTGAGCATACAGATAAGCCTCAGGAGCAGGAAGACGCAAAATGTCCCCATGCTCATCAAGCTGACCCAGGAAACCATACACGGGAGTGCCGTCCTGTGCATAGTGCGAAAAGAAAGATCGGTAAGGATCTTGGGGGATTTGTCCAGCCCCGGCGTTCGGCTGCTGTAAAAACAACCGATACTCCTCCGGAGAGATATTCTCCGGTATAGCGGTAGCTAGATAAAGTAGCTAGATAAGTAATGTGAGGAGTCGACGGATCTGGTAACGGTCTTGAGACAACGGCCCGAGCGACCACACCAGCAGGTGGGTCGCACGGGAACGCGGGGGTGACGGGCGTCGAAGGAGGACACCCGGGTGTGGTGGCGGTGGCCTCGAGAAGCTGAGGAGACCGTATTCCCCGCCAGAGGCGGCCAGGCTGAGATGTCCCGGCCAGAATCTGTGTCCGTTGTGGCAAAGAAGGACGGCTGGCGATGTGGTAGCCGGCTCGGACTCGTCTCCCTCAAACAATCTACGAGGGATGCGCTGGTAGTCATCAGACCCGGGAATTTCCTCACCAGAATTACTCATGGTTGATCCTGCCGTTAAATCACGCAGAAGACGGCGAGGACTAGGAGGAAAAACAGCAGCAATAAATGGTGAACCCGATGTAAGAGAAAGGAAATCAGCTCCTAATCTCAATTCAGACACAGGGTCCGAAAAGGGCCAGTTGAACTCAACTGGTTCTCCAAAGGGTTGCTCGGCGAGGACCGGTCCCCCGTCAGGGAACTCGGAAACAACAGGCTGCTGTGGTTCAACAGAAGGGTCAGAAGCCTCTGAAGAATCGTCCGTGTAAGGACTACCAGTAGACGAAACCGAGGGTTCCGCCACCGTGACAAAAGACTAGAAGAAGAGAGCACACACACACACGGGCTGAAAATGAGTTAAGACACACGATCAAACGGTCACAAGCAATATCTAAACGGGTGTGTTATCGTGGGAGATTGATTTTACCACATTGGAAAATAAACAACTTCTACCGTTTCATGTTTTAAGAGTCGAGAAACGATAAAAAGATGACTCTATCTCTTTCAGAGTTGATACAAGCGTGAAAGGACAAGCGCTTGACGGTCTTTTCAAGTTTAGGGAGTCAGAAAAGACCAAATGACTGCTCAAGAAAAACTAGGCACAAAGGGTGTACCAAATATCCGTGAACTGCAATATACACCTTGGTTTCAAAAAATGAAACAGAAATCGACCAAGGACTTTCCGTACGTGCAGGTAGTCTCCCCGAATGCTGTGTTCGGTGTATCACGGGTATAGGGCGGCAGACTCGGCTTCCTGTGGATAAAGGATTGAAAACCTATGGGGGTCTCCCTTTATATACGCGACGGTACGGGGAGCACAAGTCTGTACTAGTGCTGTCTAAAGACAACAGGCGAACGACAGTTGCTAGGTTTAACGACGCCGGAACACGTCTCTAGCCTAGACCTTCTAAATATGTTTCGTTAAGTTCCAATGTTGCCTTAGGTTAATTGAATAAATTTTACGGTTGATCTTCAATTAAGTTTCAATTTCCAGGCCCTATCGTATGTAGTGTCTCCTAAATGCAAGCTATATGCCACGGTGCAACATTTCGTTCGATGAAAAATAGTTAAATGAGAGTTGAGAGCTTTTATACAAACGAAATGAACGGAATACAAACAAGAATATCTCTAATGCAACTAATGCAATTGCACACTTTTCATTCAAACACTAATCACTAGCAATATGGAAAAGATCACAATTTGCACTAATTTAACAAAAGCAAAAGAGATTATATATATATATATATATTTTTATTTTCAATGTTTAATGGCTAATGTGCACTGAAAACAAAAGGAACAATTTGAGAAATGATATCTAAGAGAGCGAAGCAAACAACATTCACTCAACGAAGCAAGCAACCAAATCTCTAAATCGACCCAAAGTCCCTCAAAGCAAAGAAAGACTCGAAAACTTCCGATGGACCATGTGATCTAGGTCCAAAGCAAGGCAAACGAATTCTGAATGAAGGAATGAACAATCACTCAAAAGACGCAGAAAAACAATCAAAGACTGGTAAGAGAGCGTGGAGAATCAATCAACAAGTTGACAGGACAATCAAGACATCAAAACTCCAAAGGAGGGCTCGATTCACTAAGCCACTAGATGCCCTAGGGCTCAAATCGTGAAATCGATAGACAGAGGCAAACAACCAAAGGATAGCGGTGAATTCCAGTCAAACAAGACTCCAACACACTCAGACAATCAGAAAATCAAGAAGAAAAATACTGGTCAAGCTCAGAAAGCCAAAAAATGAAGAAACTCAAAAAGGTCACAGGGGTGGCGCGACTGTGGCCTTGAAACTGGCGCCAGAGGTCGATTGGCGCGAGACAGACAAATGCAACAAGCGCCAAGTGGCGCGACTGTCGGGTTAAAACCCGCGCCAGTCGAGTTCTTCAATAAAAATTAAAAAACAAGCTACTCTGAAAGTAGACCAATACAAGCTAAGCAAACCAAGAAGCTAAAATAGTGAAAGAATCCAACCCAGAAGGTTCATCAAGCAAAGAGAAACAATCAAAGCGAACCAATCATAAACGGGACAAGGAAAACCGGACGATCCCCGGTGGAGTCGCCAATTTGTTGAGGAGGTAAATCCCCTCTGCGGACAGAGGCGATCCCTACTAGCCCAGCAGGGGTCTAGCAACAAACAAACAATGCTATGACGCAAGCTCCTAGTTAGGAAATGAAAGACTTGGGATAAGAGCCTACCTGGATTCCAACGCTAGATCTGAAGAAGAGATGTCCCCGTCCTTCGGCCCTGGCAGATCACAATCCTTCCACGATCTCCGTGGATGAACACCTGCACACAGAAGAAACGAACAGATACATGCATAGGAACCAGCATACGTAACTAAACATCGGTCGGAAAAGATATTACTCGCATTAACATGATAGAAAAAGGAGTGGAACCATAATCATAGTCATCTATTAAAGTGATAAACGAATAGAAGTTACAACCAAGTTCTGACGTCGCAACTTCCTTCGAACGGGTCTCCGGTTGTCCACGTCTCGCAAAGCTCGCCAAGGAAAGGGAAACCTCTCCAGAGTCTCGTAACAATGGTCTCCTCGCTTGAATGGGCCTTAAAGGAAAGAAGGGATTCTTTACAGCACAAAGGCACTTGGGAATAGGGAGATGCAAAGCTTCAGCACTTCAAGACTAGCTTGCCATGGATCTGAGCAAGCTTTTATAGATGGGGAAGGAGGGAGTTGGGATCCCTATTATTATGGGATTGGCCCTATCCACAAGGAAGGTTCCATAGAAGGTGGCAAAACCACTTCCCTTCCATAGAACTCCCGTAGCCAAACCTCCCAACTCAAGATAGGCAATGGTTGTGAGTTTGTTTGAACTCAACTTCCGCCATCCATATTTAAAAAACAGTCCCTAAAATGGGTGGCGCGGTTGCTGCTCCATGACAGAGCGCCAAGTGGCGCGACCTCTTTACAGGATTTCCCTGATTGGCGCGAGCACTGAACTGTCTACCCGCGCCAATGCAAAAAGAGCTGTTTTTCATGAGTTTTGCAAGGAGATGTCTCAAGGGGAAATGAAGCTCATACTCAGAGGGATGCATTGATGATGTTTTCAAGGCATGACAGTGTTCACAGGTCACATAATGGGTCCTCCATTGTGCGGGATGGGGAATGGTAGGGACGGTGACAAATTACTGTGTAACAGATGGGGAGACAATGCATAGCATGACTTAGATATGATTCATTTGTTGTTGGAGATCCTTTAGGCACCTGAACCATCGACTTTGGAAATGTTTCTAGTAGGGATTCCCATGGTTTTTAATGTTATGATTCTTTCACCTCATTGGTTATTTTGGGCAAGAAAATGTTTTAGGAATGCTAGGCAAGACAAAGGTGGACAGGTAAACAATTTTTTTATAATTGCAATATCCATTCCATGATATCTTCTATTTATTTTTTGATTGTATTTTGAACTTTTTTTTTCTTTTAATTATAAAATTGAAAATAATTGGTATCATTTCCATTTAAAAAACAACCAAAGCTTGAAGATGACATTATTATTACACGATATTGGTTGAAATCCTTTTAGTTGTTTTTTATTAAAATATTTTCATAACTATTACAAAAGTTTACTTTCATGTTGTTATTTGAGCACATTTTATTAATATACTTGACCAAGTTAATGCATTAGAGAATGAAATGTTGTTGTGAATAAAATAACAAGGATTAGACATCACATCTCATATTATTTGTTTTCACAAGTTATATACAACAGTGTTAATAATATCGGTAATATTTCGTGAAATATCAGAAATATCGCTATATTTTCAAAATATCAGCTAAATATTGCCAAAATTTGAAAATATCGGCTAATTTTTAAAAATCTGAAAAAATGATTTCTTATGCTTGCCGATATTTTCCGATATTTTGCCGATATTTTTCCCGATATTTCCGATAAGATGTTTTCTGGACCCTTGCCGATATTTTTCCGATACCAATATTATCAACACTGATCTACAACTTGATAATTTTAGCATGTAACTTGGTTGACATGATTGTGCGTAAGATTTCCCTAAAGGTTGAATACTAAGTTACAAAGTTGTTATTTTTTATGGTGAAATTTTATTTTCTTTGTTTATATAGGTCATCTGGCCACATAGTGGCCATTATAGCCCAACTGAAGAAAAATTGATCAAGTTTCTTGCTTTTATGGGGAAACATGGCTTTGACATTGTTGATGTTGAGGTATATGTCGTATAAATTCTTTATATTATATTTTAGGTTATATTCTAGTGTTCATCATCTTTCACAACTTACACTTTTCACTGTATCTTATTTTATTTCCAGAAAAGGAACTCAATGTTGATGGTAAGAAGCGAGAATTGAAGAAAGAGGAGAAAAATAACACTGAAGCGACAAACACAAAAGGAGAGAGAGGGAGAAGAGAATTTGTCTAGTGATACCCTTAGAGACAATATCTCGCATAAGACACACACATAGAGACATACGATCAAGTCTTCATAGTTGGTGAATTCACCTGCAATGCCTTAGAAACACGTGATAATGTTTTGAAGTAATGAAACAACATTTCCGGTGTGTAAATTTTAGTCCAACCAATATTAAATTGGAAATTCATATTGTAATAGTTGACATTTCATATAATATAATTTATGTGGTTAAAATTATTTATAGTTGCACTTGATATTGTTTAGTATATTTTTAATTAACATATGTAACTTTGTATTTTTATATTAGATAAACATGCACATTGCATGTATTTTTTATTTTTATACTTAATTTAGTCGCAAAATCATACTAATTATTTTATGTTTATTAATAATGAACACATAAAATCAATCTAAAAATACTAAATTAGTAGATTATATTGACTAGTGATGAACAAAAATAAAATGAATATGACTAAATTAGTTTTTATAATTATTATTAATGAAGCAAACCAAATGAATATAAACTACTAAATTAGTAGTTTATATAATGAATATGAAACTACCAAGAAAAGATATATGACTACTGCAAATGATAAATTTGTGATTACAAATGATGACTAAATTTTGCATATATATGAATACTAGTAGCTGATTTACAGTATCTTA
Source organism: Pinus albicaulis (assembly GCA_034641835.2). Taxonomy (NCBI): domain Eukaryota; kingdom Viridiplantae; phylum Streptophyta; class Pinopsida; order Pinales; family Pinaceae; genus Pinus; species Pinus albicaulis. Next base: position 772,522,747 of record CM076580.1, on the reverse strand, counting down.
TAACACGACCAACATTTAGTCATATTTCTTTGGTCATTAATTGGTTTCAAATGATGACTAAAATTTGCATATATGTGAATATTGGTATCTAATATGCAATATCTTATAACATGACCAACATTTTGGTCATATTTCTTTGGTCATTAATTAGTTTTCTCGGTTGATCACATAGTAATATATTTTTTTGTATATTTAGTTATTAATTGTGGCAACTAATGACTAAATATACTACTAGATGATGAAATTGAGACAACAAATTAATGATTAAGCTAAAAATGAATAAAATTTAGTCGAGTTATAAGATACTGTAAATTAGCTACTACTGGTCACCGATTGAAAAATGGTCATTTATATGCAAAATTTAGTCATTTTTTTAGTAACTAATTAGCCATTTTGTACTAGTGCAACTATTACCTTTTCATGCTAATGCCAAACATGTTTCCCTGCAATTTCTCACACATGTCAATCACATGTTCCAAATATCAAGATATCATTTCTATTAACTAAAATCAACCTCTACCAAGACTAGTGACCATGTCATAATCAACTAGTAGTCAAAATCATAATACTACAACTATCGCCTACTTATACTTGAGTGCACATCAACTATCTCAACACATAGTACATTAGTACAACCATCCTAAAACCAAATCATTTCTTCATGCAATCTTATAGATACATAATCATATCATGCAATTAATAAAAAATTCAACAATAAATAGACGACATAATAGACACCAACACTCAAACACCAAATAGATGACACAATCAAACATTCAAGCACAAAGTAGACGACATAAGAAAGCTCATACCTTAATGTATCTTAAGGGGAGGCTATCTTATCTGTGGAATAAATCTATTTAGCATGATATAAATTCACAACGCATCAACTCAAACACAAATAACATCATGATATCCATAACAATAACTAATTAACATGTTCACATCATAAGGTCATAAACATTTATCGTTCATGCATAAAAATCACATATGTATGATCAGTCTAGATTAATACAACACAATGTCACAAATAAGTCGACTCATACATGCATGTCATAACCCTAACCATCTGCATAGGCCAATCCAATTTAGCATGATACATCATAAATATATTAATGTTATAACCCTAATCATCAAGTTAACTAACATATAACATGATCATCAACAACATATAACATAATCATCGAGCTAGCTACAAGTTAACATATAACATGTTCATCAACAACATATAACATATTCATCGAGCTAACTACAACTTAACATATAACATATTCATCAACAGCATATAACATATTCATCAAGTTAATACCATGCTTGACTAGCCAATGCATGTACATATGATCACACTAATTAACCAACATCTATCATGTATGTAACCATAAAATCAATAGAATGAAAGGCATGCACATAACCATAATGCATATGAATATGTTGATCAACTAGAATTTATCACATATGTAACCATAATAATAATAGAATGACAAACATATAAGTAACCCTAATGATAATAATAACCACAAATCACACACCTACATTCCAAACATACAAACTTGTATGATGATATGCTCTTACCCCAAATTCCATTGTTGCAACTTCACTTTAATGATCTGCATCTCCTACTCTATCTCAACCAAAATATTAGCATCATAACATACCAATATCATCATGATGACCTAATTTCATACAATGACCTTATGCACAACAACCTTCACCATGAAAATGCATGCATAGCAACATATAGACACTAACATGCATAAAAAACGCATATATAACGATACACTCATGATGAAATCCTACCATCAAATTTCACATGGAGATACCACTGCAGCTGTTGGGCCTAAAAAATGCCCAATTTTCCACTATATATGACCGTCATTCATAACCTAAATTCCCACACCTTTACACTCATTTCACATCATATTCCATTACTTATTTCCAAATCACATCCTACACCTTGTGGTTAATTATCATTAGTTTTATTAGCTTTTCTACGATTCGAGATCATTTAGTTGTGATTTACTAATGATGGTTTCACTAAGTTCATTTGACAAAAAGTTTCATCGCTAACATTCTTCACAAGGAAGTTAAACTAGTTATTGCAGAGTTAAGTATAGAATGAGATCGTTGTAGGTGAAAATATGATTTTCTGACCAAATGGAGAAGAATCTTGACATTTCGAGACTTGAATTGCGCTCAGAATACCATGTTTCATATAACCTAGAAACCATTCGGCAAAATTCATCACAAAAAGGGAGTGAAGGATAAACCAATTGTTAAGTGTGGTTTTAAGTACAGAAATGGGCTGAACATGAACAATTTGGAAAATTTGGCCACGGTTTTGGGTCAGCCACATGGAGGACCATGATTGGATGAGCTAAACATGGAAGCAACTCCTCCATCCATGCATTGATCAACACAAATTCAACCATAAGCTATTCGAAGGCCATCTAGATAAATTAAAAACGACATTTGTTTGTTTGTTGTTATGTCTCATTTAGAATGTAATTAATCTTTGTTTTCATCCAAAACTCTGTATAAAATGCAGAGCTAAGCATGTAAGCAGGGGAGGGAGAAATATAGATAGAGGCAGTTACGAACTATTTCTTTGGATCAGCTATTGTAAAACATTTTCATTCTGTAATTGAGACTTCTTCCAGTTAATACGATGGCTATGTTCTGAACCAGATCGTTGCAATTTCATAGTTGATTGTAAGTTTTTAATTTAAATGTTTTAAATTGTCTTTTTTTTTACTGCAAATATTTGAAGCTTCCCAGGTGTGGCAAGGGCCCACCATCATCTGAGATCAAGCTTCATTTTTAGTTAATATAGGTAGTTGTGTGTTAATCCTATAGTATCAGTTTTTCGTGTAGTTAATGTGTGAATTCATTGAAATTTTCTGTGTAATTGTGTGAGGTATCTAGTTTGAATCCAATAACATTTTGATCATTATAAACACCACACTTATTGGTCGATAAAAGGAATTTTGTTATGGTTTGTCCCTTATTATATATATATATATATATATATATGTTGACTCAAGTACAAAGTTATACTTTGTTTCCCTTTAAAGAGACGAGTCTACTCAAAATGAGAATAACCATTGATCAGAACGAGAACCATCTCGGTGTCATAAAATAATTTTATGTAGTGAATGGTGAGGGTTTGAAATAGATGTATTTCTATATATATATATATTGAACAACTCATTGTGATTGTATGAGTGAATTCGATTTAATAACAATTGTGGTTATGATTGGTAATCCTGTAGCGAAATAGGATCTTGTATCCATATTTTGGATTATGTATATTGTGAAGGTTTTTTATAAATATTATGATTCCATTTAAGGTTTTATTCCTAGTAGGATTTGATTTTAACATTAGCTTTAGACTAAGTAATATATCAGAGTGATGTAGAGCCAACATTTTCCAGTTAAAAGTGTGATTTTGGTTACTTCACAACAATTTCATTTCCATCTATTTCTTAGCAGCGATATACAGGAATAAAACTGAGTTACATAAGTCATGTGAGTTTTATTTATTTAACAGTGTGAATTCTATTTCTTAGGAGTGTGAGTCTTTTGAAGTAAAGCCAGAGCATATTTCGATTTGTAGAGTCTTTTAGATATGAAGTGTGTTTACATAGTTACTGAAGGTCAATGCTTTTCTATTTATTTTTCTTTTGAGTGCTTGTAGAGTGATGCTAGGAAAAATCAAGAGGTTACTTCTTATTGATTTGTTTTATGCATTCCGAGAAATAGATTTTTTTTGTTTGAATTGTCCAATTTCTTTAGTGAGAATGAATTATGTGGAGATTGAGATTTAGCATAGTATTAATTTCGTTTTGAATGAGTTTTGGATTCTTGTACTTAGATTAAATAGATTTTAGATTTAGTTTTCCCATTTACTTAGATTACAATTGTAATTTGTATTTCTTGAGATTTGATTTAAATTGTCATTCACAATTAGATGTGTGATTAAAAAGTTGGTTTAAAATTATTTTTAGCTTGTCTTATTTTCTCTGGGGAATTGAAATTAGATTTGTTTGGATTGGGATTGACGTCGTAGAGTTTGTTTTGTTTTTAATTGTTTTTATTAAAATTAGTTACATGAATTGAGATTTCCATTTAATTTCTTGAAGCTTTATTTGAATGGTAGTTGGTTATTTGTTTTAATTCATAGGAAACTTTAATTAGATTTATTTATATTCATCATTAGACAAATTAAACTAGAAAACAATTTTGTACTTAAAACAACAAGTTGATTTTCGTACTCTAGTTTAGGTTAAATGCTCAGATCCTGTTTTACTTGTGTTTGCGCCTCAAAGCTTACGAGCCCCGGTTGATAATTTAATGTTGGAAATAATATAAGTATATTTCCCCAACAAAAACTATGACCAACGCCATGCATATGCGACAAGAAAATAGAAAATAAGCATGAGGAACACATTTGCAATCAATCATGAATGCATAACTAACATACACCACCCAAGGAGAGCAGAACCACGCTTTGATATCACTCTGTAACACCCTCCTCCCACATCTACCCGAGTAACTAGCCAACCAGGGTAAAAATGTGATGAGAGGCTACTATGATGAGATTCAACCTCCTAGGTGACCTTAAGGAAGTGGAATCGACAGAAACACATCACACAGACATTATACACCAACAATAACACCCCCAAGAGCTAACCCAACTATTCAGGCACCTTGCCCCTGGGTCCCACTGAAATTTTAAGCCCTTGGACCTTTAGACGCATGCAAAATCCTACATGCTTGTGTCTGGGAGGCTCTGGATGCATGCACAAGCCTGCATGCCTCATCCAAGGACTATTTCCATCAGTGTTGTGCCAAAGTCTGTAGAATTTAAGGCGCTTTTCAAGCCTAGAATTCAGGCCACTTCCCATAACTTGTTGTAACTTCCGAAATCCCTTAAACACATGAGGACAAGAATAGTAAACCAAAAACCAATTCTAGGACTAATCTCGACCATCACCAACCAAAACTGACATTTTGTCAAACATGTCACAAATATGAAAGCTATAGGTGTAAACAACATATCTGAGCATAGGGGTCTCATACTTATCTGAGAATCGCTAAATTATTCCCTTATATCCTTAACTGCAATATCATCTATTAGGTCATTGATACATTATTTATTCATTTACAAATAAAAACATGAGGAGATCCCTACATCATCACTGTCAGAATAAATGCTCATAACCAGCAAAATAACAACAAAAAAATCAGGAATACATCAGCCATAGGATCCACATATAAACCAATACATTTACATATCAAATTCCAAGGAAATGAACTCCTCATTAATGAATGTAAAAACCAACCAGAGATTTTCTATCACGTTCCATCTGACCATAGATTGGCTGAGCCAAATCTCTCTTCAGCCAATCACCCCCATGCCATATTCCAAGCATGAATGTGGGACACATAACCAACCAAAAATAACTAAATAAGCATGAATGCTACCAGATTTCTCTGCCTACACCGTGAGTAATTTGAGTGCCTCCTAGTCTCTCAATATTTACAGTAATCCACAGTCTGATTCAAGGATCACTATGCCCTACACCGAGACCCATTCTCTATGCTTTACCATACATCCCATCCTGGGACTACTAGGCCCAATGGAGAGAAATCCACCTCTTGGATTTATCGTATATCCCACCATTCACCAACAAGGGTTCCTAGGCCCACCGACGCACACAATCCTTGCTTTACCGCAACCCACAGTTTGGCTTGTGGGTTACTAGGCCAATGGATTTACTGTGATCCACAGTCCAGTTTAGGGACCACTAGGCCATGTGTTTGTCATTTCGAAGATCCACCTCACTCATCTTCAAATCCATTCAGCAAAGAAATCTCAACCAAAGTATGAGAACCCATCTCATTAAGTTTATCTAGAAATGGCAAGGCTAGGATGAAAACATTGTTACACCTGGAAAACCCATGCCATGACATAAAAGAACCACATGCAATTCCATGCATGCCATATCTAATGAGGAAATCACACACGAAAATTGATACCTACAAAGAATCCTACTATAGTTGCTTGATCTCGCTCTTCCTGTATTTCCCCTTCCTTCCTCTTGCCTTCTTTTCCTTTCTTGATCCAATGCCAAAGTGCTCCAAGAAAACTCTAAGTGTCCAAGAGTATGAGAGAGAGAGAATATAATGAAAGCCATAAGTGTGAGAAAAAACTTTCCAACTGATCCTCATAAACCCTTTTATTAATGAGGCTTCTATTTTTTTCATTTTCCATTATTTTCCTTCATTTTCCTCCTCACATGCAACTTGTGACCTTTCACCTCCATTTTCTCCTATTTTCCTTTATTTTCATAAATAAAATTCCAATTAATGCCTCATGCCTTTCCATTTCCTTTGCCAATTTCCTTTAGCCATAAAAACCGAAAAGACACCCCAGTGGGATGTTTTCCCACCATTCATCTTGGAATACGTGTCCCATCACTGTTGTGTTAGTGTGTTTGGCGCACGAATGTACCAAATCACACCTGCTTAAGAGGGGTGGCTTTTCATCTTAAGTTCTTGGTCACATACAAAAAATAGATGGATTCAAGCAAGTTAGTGGAACATGATAAAACATCAACATACTAGATGGAGAAATATCATGCATATTGAAACATAAAAACTAAACTAAAACAAATATAAAAAAATCTCTGAATAGAGTCAAACAACTTCAATAATCCAAACAGCGACGCTTACGTCCCATCTTACTGAGTGCTGGTAGGAATGAATGAGGAAAATTTTACCCACTTTCCAAGGGGCCCTTATAACTATGGAGTTCCAAGTCCCGATGTAAGGATGTATTTACTTCCGAGTTGCCTTGGCGCAAAGTCTCCATCTCTCTACTATGGTGGACTGGAGTTGTTAGATGGCCAAAAACTGAGTCCCCTCTATCTATGCTCCAGATCACACACTGCTGGTATTTCTTGGGGTAATTCTGACCAGCATAACAATGTGTTCTCATATTTTTCATCTCTTGGTGGTCTTTTATAGGATAATTCAAACTCTCCTTCCCTCTCTTGGTACATTGTGTATGGTGACCCAAGAGAGGAGGGTGATTCCATTGTGTGCCACATTTATTCCATTGTGTGCTCCCTTAAGGTCCTAAGGAGGCTTGGGCGGTTGTGCTTAGGCAACTTCAAGTGTGGGATCAATGTCCTGGAGTGTGCCTTGTGGTCTTGGAAAGTGACTTCCACCACTCTCAGGTCCGTGCATCTTTTTGAGGAAAATCCGCGCAAAGGTGCACTTATCGAAGAATTATGCACGCAAAGGTGCATTTTACTAGTTCCTTCAGTGTGCAATTTTATTTTCCTGTTAGACCTTAGAGATTTTTAAATACTTCAAATTCTCTAATGTCTCTCAGCCCTGTAAATCCTTCTGCCTGAAATTAAATAATGTCATCTTTGCTTGTCCAATTTTCCAGTGATAACAGTTGCCCCCTAATGTGTGAGGTCTAGGAAGAACTGTATAGCCAAAATACATTACAGTTTATTTTCTATGTGCGGAGAGAGAGAGAGACCTGCGTGTAGCATAGAGTTGGAGACACCCTACACCAGGTCGAAGAGTGACCATGTCCTGTGGGATCCCTGCAAGAAATGGTATAATACAATATATGCAATTTTTCTATGAGGTGGGCATGTCCCATGCTCATGATGCTTTGGCTATCTAAACAAATCTATTTAACAGATACAGATTTTGTCTGTGTCACTAGTATGGCAGTGATCTATTGGTTGATGACGACGACTGTTAACGCTCTCAGGGGCATTTTTTCTTTGAAAATAGGTGGAATGTAGTACCCATATGCATAAAATTTGTATGGCATATAACTATGCATTATATGCATAGGTATCTGGCTGGGACATTCTCGTGTAAGCATTGCTGAAAGAGACGCTTATAAAGGCATGGGTATTTGATGCATTTGGTCAAAGTGCAATGGTTGCAAGGTACGATACCATCTTAACATGAAAGCTTGTGTTGTAGTCAAATTTCAGGAGGATCGATGACATATATGGGCAATGATGTCTCCCACAGTTCCACCTGAGGATGCCCCTTTTATGGAGAGGGGTGATCCAAGGTATCGCTTCCTTTTTTGGAAAATAGGTGTTGGTGTCGACAAAAAGGAAGCCTCAATTGAATGATAGAGTCACTGATACAGGGGATCAGGATTCTGTATGTGATAGGTTTAACATAGGCATTATGGTGAGGGGTAACTGAAAACTGATGATGGGGATTCAGTGGCCCAAGGTCGGAGAATAAAAAGCAGCTTGGCGGCAACCATAACTATTTCTGATGGGGAAATCCCTAGAGTCGGTAGGACATCCAGGGTGGGTATATATTGGTAATGAATGTCCTAGTGGCTTATGCATGAGCGTGTGATACTCTGACCAAGGGTGACCAGGGAATGTTACCATGGGAGAAAAAATGGATGGGTGGGTGGGGGACATAGTGCACCATTTCTGGTCTTTGTACACTTACCAAAAGAATAAAATAATGGGGTTTGGTTTGTACAAAACACATAGACGGGTGCCCAAAAACATGAAAGTGTTCGCTCACTGATGATGTGAGGAATGTTTTTTTGCTAAGGGTGGGGGCCCCATTGGTTGGTCTCATGTGTGAGGTTAATGAAGCGAATGGGAAATGTCGCAGATGGGTTATGCTTATGGAGGTATGGTAGGCCAAATGCGAGGCACGGTAGTACATTTTCGATCTTCTTACAAAACCTAGTCATCTGGGAAAGGGGTTTTATTTTTTATAAGGTAAAAATTGACCTGATGCATGGGTGAACGGGCATGAGGTGCTTCCTAGACTAAAGTGGTATGGCCATGGTGTTATTATTTTTTGTAATATATGGTTTAATTTGGGTGACGGGCACCATGGAGGGGAGGCTCTCCGACCAACGAGGATTTTTATCATGTTCAAGGTGAGGTGATGATAAACGTGGTCAAGTATTTGGAACCTATGGTTAATTTCTGATGGAGAAATGATGTCAGGATATGCAGATTTTTTCTGGGACTCTATCATGCTGAGGGTAGAATGATACCTGCTCTGGAACTTTTAGTGGATGGAGTGGTGGATGGTTTGAACACTACCTACAAAAAAAAATACCCCAAGTGAAAGCATTTTCTTTATTAAAATATTATTGAAATACATGTGCTTTTAAAAAGAAGATGAGAGAGGGCATACCTGTCGGCACTGAAAATTTATTTTTTCGGGCTTGCGAATATGTGGCACCACTCTTGGGCATTATGGAGTGTTGATCACAGTGCTGCTTTCAGTCCAATGATTGGGCCTTCTAAAATATCGTTATGGTCCTCCCAAGTTTCTGAAAAGGGTGACATATAGGTGAATATGGCTCAATTCAGTTCATTTGTGTCTATTGAGTGTTGAGAGGTCAGAGGCTTTTGCGGAGCATTTCTTACCATTGCAATCAGCCTGAGCACCCGGGATTAGTGATTTTTGAGTCAGGTAGGCTCTTATGACATCCTGCACTTTATTTTTTCAGTGTGTTGGTGCCAGGGTCCGTACAAGATGGGTTTGTACAGATCTTAGGCCAATTTTTATGTTGACCGCACAGGGATCAAGGTACAGACGCGCACCTTGCGTGAAAAAATAGAGTTTTTTGTGCATTTATCGTGCCTTTGGTGCATCTGTGATAAGGACAGATGTTCCCTCCTCGCGCCTGTCTGAGGAACAAGCGCGCGAAGAGCCTAAGCTATTTTCTGCCAAATTTTTTGGAAATTTTGTCTATTTTTAGTATTTTTAGTGTGGCTGATGTGTTCCTGTTTTGATGACAGGATGTTGTGGAGGGAGAGGGATTGGCCCGATCTTCGTGTTGCCTTAGCTGCTGACAGTCACGTGCGCCAACAGTTGGCGCACTGGGGTCTTCTCAAATTTATGGAGAATGACCTTTTACGATCACAGGATCGTATTTTGTGCTACCTGGGTCGATGCTGGAATAGGCGGTGCAAGGTGATGGTGTTGCGGGGGTGCGACCTTGCTATTTGTCCTGAGACGGATATATATATTTTTGAACGGGTTGTTGCCTCATGGTGAGGCACTTCGATATCCACTTCCCTCTGGGAGGGTGGATCTCGAGAGATTTTCAGCAGGCCACTGTGTTGAGGCACCCCTTACGGAGGGGTGTATAGCTATTTCTACAATGACATACTTGGCTGAGCAGTGTGCTCTAGCGGGCCATTGTATGAATGGCAAGGTCGTATGCTCCTCATCAGGCATCGGGTCCATAGATTGGTGTCTTGTGCCGACTAAGGGCTAGGCACTTTTTTACTTTTCCTGTTCATGTTATGATGGGATGCTCGCGCAACTTTCCAAGGTCCAAGATGGATCGAAGCTATTTACTTATGCCAGCATCTTATGCAGTATCATTTATGAGTGGGTGGTGCTGTTGAGACCCACGGTAGCGGTGCCTGTTGGGGGGACACAAGAGCCTCGTATGAGGAGGTGGGCCCCTGTGATGCCCCAAGGAGGTGGAGGCAGGGTGGGGCATTATTGGAACGCCACCACGGAGGCTTGGTTTGAGGCCAACCCTCAGATGTTCCTGCCATTCCCTTATGCAGGGATGGACTTCCGGGGAGATCTAGACATGGGTCTTCCTGTTGGATATGCTTGGGGGCTAGTAGGTATGTCTTTTTGTTTTCTTCATTTACTTGAGTATTTATGTTTATATGTGTATTATGATGACACTAACATAGTCTTGGTTACTCTTGCAGATGTTGGCGAGGTCGGTAGTCCTATGGCTCGGTTGGTGGGGCACCATCCAATTTGGCGACCTCGAGGATGGGGGATAGGGAGGAGCTTCTGCAAAACCTCTGGGTGGAGCACTAAGTCGTGAGGCTGGCCCTTCAGGAGAGGGTAGTAGCTCGACTGATGCCGAGACTGCTACTGAGCGAGCTCGTGCCGATGCGGTAGAGGCTCGTGTTGCTGAGCTGACCAAGAATGTGGCAAATTTAGAGGATGCATGGGGTCTAGTGGACTGATTGACCCAGGGGATGCCTACCCGAGGCTTTGTGGACGACCACGAGGATGTGTGGCTGGAGACCTTGATGGTGCGGGAGAGGGGCTATCGACCGATTTTACATTGGGTGGCGATCTCCGTGTTGACGGTGGCTCCAGTATTGGTACCAGGAACAGCAGTGGGTCCAAGTGCCCCACCTAGGGGAGCACCACTCTAGAGTCTTTTTGTATATGGGGAAAGCACCCATTATGAGGATGTTTTCCCTATTTTTGTTGACTTGTATATATGTATCTTTTTGGGTTGACTTACGGGTCAGAGTAATATTTTTTGTACTCAGACACATACATTTTTGGTATATATATGCGAGAGATATTTTTGCGGCTCTACATGGTGTGCCCCCTATTTTTGTTTATGGATTATGCTATGCTGATGGATATCTATATTTTCTATGTTTTTGTTTTTTATGTATGATGTTTTATCCGAGATGCATTCCAGTTTAGAATATTATTAGCTATGCAATCAACTAGTTGGTTTTTACTCCTTTGTACATGTGTGAATGTAATGTAGTCAACTTGTCTGCTTAATATCTTTGCACGCAAGTATTTTATAAACAGATGTGAATATTTTAGCTCAAATTTTTGGTTTAACTATGACATTACTAACTGGGAATCAAGGTAGATATGTATATGGTGTATGCCCTGATTGAGGGTGTCACACATAATTCTGATGATGGCGTCATATTCTGCCTAATTGTTTGTTTTTGAACTGATACAAACACCATCAGTGCTGAGTGGTGATCGGTCAAGGTGATAGATAACCCAGGCGGCTACTGCCAAACTTTGAGACCATCGCTATGATCCATCAGTAAATCCGAAGCAAGGGTCGGGTTGGTAATCCATTTGTGACACTAGAGCACGTTTTGTGACAAGTCTTTTGGTCAAAAATTTAAATTGTTTGGGTGTGTGTATGTTGACTCTAGGGAAGGGCCTTCTCGGCCCTCATGGGTATAGTTTCTTGAGATAAAGGCCATTGACGGGGTTACTAAGGCATGTTCCGTCCAGCTCAGTCAAGATGTATGCCCCCTTGAGCAGGAAATGTTTTATGATGTAGGGTCCTTTCCACAAAGTTTCGAACTTTCCTGACCCTAGGGATTCTTTTGCAACATCGTAGCGAAGGACTAGCTCTCCCTCAGTGGATGAGCGAGGGGTGATGTGGCAGTCGAATGATGCTTATAGTCCTTTCTAGTGTGCCTCGTTGTGTTGTAGTGACTCTCATCGGCTTTCGTCGATGAGCTCTAGTTGTACTAGACGTTGTTCTAGAGGCTAGGTATCATCGAGGAGTTCGATGGCGGCATGTAAATTCAGGATCTCGTGTTCTATGGGAATCACGACTTAGACCTCGTATACCAAGTGGAAGGGAGTGAAACTAGTGTATGTTTTCACAACCATGCAGTATGTCTACAAGGCGGAGAAAATAATATGGTGCCATTTGGTTTTATGGTTATTCACCGTGCGTTGTAACATATTTTTGAGGAATTTGTTCATATCTTCTACCTGTCCATTGGATTGGGGGTATTATGGTGAAGCGAATTCGTGGGTGAATACAAGGTGGTGAGATAGCTCCTGGAAAACTTCATTATCGAAGTATTTCCCATGGTCGGATACTAACTCCTTGGGAACACTGAACTGGGCAATCACATGGTTAAACAAAAATCGAGCGGAGGTTTCTGCAGTTTTGTCGTATGTGGGCATGGCTTCGACCCACTTGGTGAAATAATCAACAGCCACTATGATGTATGTATGATTGCTGGACGATGCAGGGTTGCAAGTCATGAAGTCGATTCCTCATTTGTAAAAGGGTCCAATGACGATGACAAGGTGCAGAGGAGCGAGAGGGGCTCTTTCTCTATGAGTGAAGCACTGGCATCACTCGCATCTCTTGACTGCTATGATGCAATCATGAAATAGGGAGGGCCAGAAATATCTTGCCCGTAGGATTTTTTGGGCAGTGGCCATCTCGAAAGGTGGCCACCGTAAGCTCTGTCATGGTAGTCATTAAGGGCTTTTTCTGCTTAGTCATGAGTAAGGCTTCGACGTAACATGGTGTCGATGCCCTGTCAATAAAAAACATCTCCCATGAGGAGATATCGGGGGACCTGATGGCGAATGCACCGACAGGCATCTTGAGTGAGATGAGGTCTGAACTTTTGGGTTCGTAAGAAGAGGATAATTTCTCCGTACCAAGGGTCGTCGGTTGCTACAAAGAAGAGATGTTCATCTAGTAGCGAATCATTTACTGGTGATCTCTTGGCATCTCATGGGAGGTCCGTAATAAACTCTGCTAAGATTAGCGCCTTTTTGCTTTTATGGGAGCGAAATTGTAAGTCGTATTATTGGAGAATGACTATCCAGCGGGCATATTTCTGGTTCATTAGGAGGCGCATGAGTATATATTTGATGGGATTAATTTCCACGATGACTGTAGTGTTCTTTAATATGATGTAGTGGCTAAGCTTTTGGACTGCATGTATTAGTGCTAGGGTAGTCTTTTTTTCGGACTCATATCTTAATGTTGGGCCTGCTAAGGTTTTACTGACATAGTAGATTACGTACTCCTTCCCATCTGGGCCTTCCTGGATCAATACTCCATCCAAGGCGGTCTCGAAATCTGATAGATACATGATGTAATATTTTTCATAGTTTGGGTGACTGATGAGCGGTGCTGAAGACAGTGTCTCTTTCAACGCATCGAACGCTTGTTGGGCATGATCATCCCATTTGAATGGGATTTCCTGGCAAAGGAGGCATAGGAACCCTTGAGCGCAAGTGGAAAAATCTGGGACGAATCATCTTAGAAAATTGGCCTTCCCCTGCAGGCTTTATAGTTGCCTAAGGGTTCGAGGTGGAGGTACCTCCTTGATGGATTGTACCTTGAGGGGGTCCACGTGAATCCCTTAATGGGACACGATAAAACCTAAGAGTCTTCCTATTGTGACATAGAAGACACACTTGAATGGGTTCAAGTGTAGGTTGTATTGTCGGCATCGTTGGAATACCAATCGCAGATCCTCAAGATGGTCTGAGCACTTCTTGGATCAGATGGTTACGTTGTCCAAATAGGCGAGGATAAGGTGTGCCAAGTCATGAAATATGTAGTTCATGTCCCTTTGGAAGGTGGCTCCAGCGTTTTTTAGGCCAAAAGGAATTACCTTGTATGTGAATGTGCCCCAAGGGGTGGTAAACGTAGTTTTGTACCGGTATGTGTGGCGGATTTGAATTTGATTGTACCCAGAGAATCCGTCCATGAAGGAGAGAGCCTTGTGACCTGCATAAGCATTGATGACCTAGTCGATGAATGAGGTAGGGTAATTTTCCTTTGGTCATGCTTTGCTTAAATCCAAAAAATCGGTGCAAACACATATGGTGCCCTATTTTTTCATGACAGCAACAAGTTTAGAAACCCAAGATGTGTAAGCAATGGGGTAGATAAACCCGGCTTTGTGAAGCTTATCGATTTCTCGTTTTAGTGCTTCTGCCTTTGATGGGTGCAATTGACACTGTTTCTAGCATATTGGAGGTATGTCAGGCCAGGTGTCAATATGGTGCTCTATGATAGTGGGACTAAGCTCACACATTTCTGAGTAGTCCCATGCAAAGCTATCTCTATACTCTTGTAACAATTGGGTATAAGAGTTTATTTCTTCTGGAGAGCATGCTGCCCCAGTGATATTTCTTCGACCTTTCCAGGATTTTGGGATATATTCACCTTGACAGTAGGTGATATGTTTGACATGTTTCCTTCCTAGAACGCATCGAGCACCGAGATAGGATTCTTGAACCAATTGACTTTCCTTGATGGGAGGAAATAATTTGATTCGATCACATAGATCTCTTATTCTTTTGTCTTATCAGGACTGAACACTTGTTTGGGGAGAAAAATCAAACAGTGATGCATCGCATCCCATGGATAATTTGGCTTTGTCATGGCTTCTAGGATGTCCTCATATGAATGAAATAGAGATCCTAAGGGGGATAGATCCTACGCAAGGCTATGCCGAAGAGGTTCAGTCCGCACAGAGCTAGTTGATAAACATGAGAAAGATTCCATTGTCTATGTGGTGGAACCAGACGTGGTCGATAGAATGTAGAAAGATTGGGTCTTCACTGTCGTAGGTACAACTACTCTCGTAGTTGCAGCTGACTCGACACCTATGGCAGATGAGCAGACAAATCGAGTCATAATTCTGATACATGACGATATGAATCGTATATAGTGTATCGTGTCATCGGTGTTTGGTGGAGGGAGGATCTATGTGATGGGGGCTTGCATGAGTGCAAGGCTGGTTCCCTTGTCAGGATGGTCAATTTCCTGTCGGTGGAAATTGTGCCTGAATGTTTCCATTAGCGGACATGCATCTGTTTCATGGTTATGACCAGTGAAAATGGTGCATGGTACCACTCTGCCAACTGAGTAGATTGTGTGGGAATCAACACTACTCCTTGTCCCTGAAGTGGATGCTTAGAAGGGATCTGATGTAGAAGATGAGATCTTCTGCTTCCATTTATAACTTTTTGGTGTGGGTATGTCTAACTCTTTAGGGGAGTGTAGACTTAACGATGCCCTTGCCGCTCTAAGATTTGGGATATGCTCACATTTTATTGTATGATGAAAGTGTGAACAAATCCGTCAATAAGTGTGCGTGATATTCTCTTGGTTAGAGAGAAGTCTTTACAGGAGAGAAGAGACTATGCGATAACTATTTGTGAGGGGCTTTAGTTCTTTGCACTTATTGACTCGATGGCCAATCAGGTCGCATAGTCCGCATGTTATCCTAGGCTAGACCTGGGTCATGCTTGGTTGGTGTGCCGTCCCAGTTTTCCCATTACGCTGATATGGGTGTGGGGTTGATGGCCTGGGGGCGATCTACCTTCTATACTGGTTGAGGAGATCATCGCATTTCTTATCTAATGTATGTATCATATAAATTATAGGAAAAACTCGCAGAATAGAAGCACAGTTCTGCTCATGGTGATTTCCATGACACACCAGGAAAAATAGCCTAGATATGGGGTTCCCGTCCTGCTCTCTTAATGACGTGACTAGGTACCAGAAGCATAGCGCTTCTAAGTCAGGGCAATTGGCAACCACATGATTGGGAATTTTACGCAACGTACATGTTAGTCTTCTCTGTAGAGGGCGGTTGGGGGTAACTAGGGGTTCCCCGATTGGTTTTTTTTCAGATGACAAAAAGAGGATGGATCTACTTGTCACATCTTCTTGAGTTGTCGAGTTGTTCATAGATTCCGAGTCAGAGCCATCTTCTTGGGAGAGGTAGACTATGGCTAAGCACAAAATAGCTAGCACTAAGTGAAATCGAGGGATATAGTGGCATTCCTCTAACATGTGGTTGTCGGCACATAAAGGACATGTGAATTGCGCTGCCCGCAAACCAACATAGTAAACGCGCTTGATAGGATACCATCTATGGATGAGTTCCAGGGCTACGCATTCCTCGATGAAGTGACCACATTCATCACACAACGTGTAGTGTATGATAGGAGGGGGGAATATGAACGAGAGTCTCTCTGGCGACTGTCATTCCTCCTGTAGGTATAGAATACCATGAGGTTCATATCCAGATGACTGGGTGGAGGGATCTCTTGATAGGATTACTTGATGGCATGTAAGGCGTCCCTATATCACGAGATCTTTGGGAAATGATGGGTATAGTATCCATAATTGTTGTAGATAGCGCATGCGTGATTGGTATCCAATGCTTTGACTTGACCTTTGTTGGCAGGTTCCTTTTTATGGGAATTTGGTGCCACGATGTCTACCGTAGAACTAAGGAGTGGATTTAATTCATCCAGTTCTGGGCAGATGTGGGTAGGATGGCCTACTACATTGCATATGGCACATCATGGTGATTCCCTTTGCGGGGTGGGATTCTCCACCTTCTTTCCTCTTTTCTTGGTCGTAATCATCGGTTTTGTGGTAGGAGTTACCTGCGCAGGGATGTTTGCGACAGTCTCCTTAACGGGTGGGGCCTCCTCGGGACTAAGGGGCACTAACCCTGTAGAGGTGATGTGTGTGGCTCTTGTCCCAGTAGGGAGGACGAGGAACCTGGGATTGAAAAATATACGTTTGGTAATACTATGGTGGCCAAGACCTGTTGGGATACGAAACCAGCTAGGGGATAGAGAAATGGAGTTTGGGAGGCGACGTAGGCTAGAGAGGTTTCTGTTGTCGAGGACTCGGTGTCATTACTGCTTGTCTCCGTGTCTTTACTGGCTTCAGTTCTTGATGTGGACTTCATGCACACCGGGGCCTTTATGATTCCAGATGATGGCTCTAGGATAACAAGCGGGTCACCTAGGAATGACCTGAGGATGGACGATGGTTTGAACTGGCCGGGGCCATATTCCTAGTACAGTGTAAGTGTCTCGACAGATGTGTCTACGTAGGGTAGAATGACATCAATGTTTTTTAGGGGCCGCTTTTTGCTATGTTTAAAATGGTAGATAGTAACAATGCGGTCCTCACAGGGGAACATCATAGTTCAGAAGAAAGAGGAGGCAATTACTGACATGGCATGCATATAACTCCAGCCAAGGAGTATATTGTAGTCCAATTAGGTGTCCAAGACTTCAATTTTTATAAGGACCATCTTGCCGGCTAAGCAGACCGGAACGTTTTGGTAGAGACTGATGGGGGTTGAAGGGCGACCATCATATTCTCTAAGCGTGATGCCTGATGGCTTTAGTTCGAGAGACCCTAAATTCTGCCAAACGTTCTTTGACATAATGCATGTGGATGCACCTTCGTCAATGATACATCGGTGAATGGTGATGTTTTGGACCAACACCGGTATCTGAAAGGTGACCCTTGAAGGAAGCCTAGGGGTGGCTTTAACTAAATCAAAATCCATCAGGTGTGAATTGGCAGGCTTGATGGTGCCTAATGTAGAAAGTAAGGCTTTCCACTACTTTGGGCATGATTTTAATACCTCCAAAGCTGAAATACCGGTGGGAGATTGAGCTAGATCATCCACAATGCTATAGTTATGGGCTACTTTGGAATAGTTTCCTGCCTACCTAGTTGGTCCTTTAGCCATTTTTGGTAGAGGTTCAATAGGCATCTTTGATATAGTCAAATGTGTTGTTTGTGCACTTGTACTAGCCCCTGATGCATTGGTGTCTGGTGGGGTATCGTAATTTTAGTTTCGTGTCTGAAAAAACATTTATTTTCTTGTCATGTAGACTTCATGGTTGTTTTTTCTGGAATTTTCGGGAGTTTGTTGTTGCATGCTGACTCTCCCTTGATGGGGGAAGGGCTCCTGCATGACTACTGTCTGCTGGGAGGATCCCCCTTTTCCATGGTTACTCTGCAACTTCTTCAGCTCAGGGAGGTTGGGATAATGGTGAGTGTAATGGTCGTACTCACCACAGATTGAAAAAGAGTGGTTCATCCGAAGAATTGATCTCTTGTTCTGCCTTTGGGGGTTGCTTGGCTCTTGGTTTTGATTTCGGTTAGAGTTGCCTCCAGCCTGAGATTGCGAAGGGCATTGTTGATTGTTGCCCCCCTGTCCAGGATTTCCTTTAGGCTTGTTTTTTCCTTTTTTATTAACTGTGTTAGGAGGATAATTTGGATTCTCTTGATTGTATGGTTGGCGCGGTTGGTTTTGGGAAGGTTGCACAAATTTCACCTATGCATTATTTTGCATGGGTGGTTCTTGTGCTGGAGACTGGGTGCATTTTGGTACCTGGTTTGTAAATGGCTATTAGGGGGAGCTCTTCCATTAGCATGTCTAGATGCGTACTGGGTCCTCTGAGCCAGAGGAAAGGGTCCTCCATGCTGATGGTGGTACGATGACACCCTATTAGTCAAATTTTGCAGAGGCATGTAATGACTTTGGTAGTCGGGTTGTGGTGTTCTAGGTAGAATCATACATGTAACCGGTGTATTGAACGTTTCTTCTTAGGTGATTTTGGGTCAATGACCCAATTAAACTGTCTGTAGAGTTTGACGCGCCTGGAAATTCTTTGTACATTTACAGGCGCGGGGCATTCGGCAGGATATTGTAAATATACCCTGACTACATATAGATCAACTCGAGTTTTTGGGCCTTACTAATGGCGTCCTCTTCAGATATGGGCCTTTGTTGTGCCACATCCTTTGAAATCTCTACGATGAGAGTTTTCAGGAACAGGTCTAACAAAACACGATCTTCGAGTTTGGCTTTGCACAAACTACGACGCCACCACCATTCGTGGAGATGGTCCGAGATATGGACGACGGGGGTTTGCCTAAAGTGGGTCAATAATTCCTTTCCAGAATCGTGGTGGATGGGTAACTGAAAATAAGTTAGGAATGAAATAGCGAGGGTGCTAAAGGTTCCATGTGTAGCAGAGGGCTTCTCCACATACCATTTTGCTGCTATTCTGGTCAGGGTGCATTGAAACGGTCCTAGTTGAATAGTATCGTCAATGATGTTGTTCGACGAACACTACAGTTGGAAATTCATGACATGATTTCCGGGGTCTTCCGCTTGTTTCCCTTCAAATTTTGGAATGTTCAAAGGGAGCTTCGTGGGCATGGGAGGCCATATGGGGTTGTGTGAAATGGGGTTGTTTGTCAACTTGGTTAAATCTGGTAGATTTAACAAAGCTAGAAAAGGTTACTATGAGTTTGTAGCCATCGCAAGTTGTGAAAACACAATGTTCTGGTTAGGAATAGGGTTTTTCTATGACGTACCTTGCTGTGCGTTCACCTCGCTTCCCGAATGGGTAACACTCCTCTACCTACTAGGGGTTGTGGGAGGAGTGGTGTGTGGCAACCCTATGGGGGTGTCCATTGATGTGGCATTGGGAGACCAACTAGGGTTACCAACTAATTATTCCACGATAAAGGATGAACCAATAAGGGTGGTAGTGTTCCTTCTTTGACACCTAAATGGCGAAAGACCTGGAACCCCTCACGGTAATGGGGGGAGGTCCAAAAGGCATCTAGATCGATGAGGTCCCGTTGGGTCCCTTATGACGTCGACTAGGTATGGTTTTGGAAATATTTGAGAGGATATAGATTATAATCAAAGAAAAAAATCTATCGCATACATAAAACAAAGTGAAAATAAAATAAATTTTCCTTTTAGATTAATCCTATATGATCATTCAATCAAAAAATATGGTTTTTTTTGTTTTTGTATGATACTCAAATCCAAGAAGACCTAATTATCCTCACACGCTCAAATGTAACTGGGCCTTGAGAAGATATCTTGTGAATGTTAGCACAACGTCCCGAAAGAATTGGCGATGCCCCCAGTCAACCGAAGAAAATCCACCAAGGTAAGGTTAGAGGATCTAGTGTTGCCTACACCATCACCTATAGGGAAAGGATGCCTTAATTTTTTCCACTAAGCACTGCCGTCCCACGTGAGCATTCGAGTATTGGGCTTCTTGGTAGTTCAGCTACCAGTATCGAGTATCATACGGGTCAGGTAGCCCTGAATCATATCACGCGCACTAAGCCTAATCCTAACCCCCTATGAATTGGGTCTCTGCTACGCTCAGGTTTTCTTTGCTATGGGAGGATAAGCAGAATTGAAAGTTTCCTAAACAATCAACTTCTTTGTTTCAAGATGAATACTGACCAATGCGGGTTATTGGATGCTTACCCCCTTGGTCGTAACTTAGACTATAAATTATTTTGTGGCCCCTATGGGGAGAATTTAGTGAGTTTTGTTAAGTTAGTTTTAGGTGTCTTTACTTTACTTAGGGTGTGGATGTGCGTGAACAAAAGGTGAACAAGCACATAGTTTGAACGTGTGGATATTCAGTGATCCTTTTCAAAATCCCCTATTTAAACTATGTTTTGTTGTTCCTTGCTCAAAATAAAAACATGCACAAATATGGGCTGCTTTCAATTTTTCCTAGTTAATCTAAATTATCAACTATAGGGAGATGGTGAGTTATGAATAGAGAGTGTTTATATTCTTGCCTAGGATCACCCTAGGGTGCAAAGGCAGTAGAGATTACTTTCTCTTCTACTGACAATTCGATCTTGGTCCCGAAGTCCTAGTGCAAAAATTGAACTAAACTAATGACTTTTACACAAAAAAAATGAAAGAGATTTAGCTAAGAATGCATGGAATTGGGCCACTTACTTTGGCTAATTAACTAGGTGTTTTGATACCTAAATTCGCAAAACATAAATTATTTCGGAATACAAGTTAATTTGCCTCCTACTTAAACTATGTGTTAGCTTTGAGAAAATCAAATTGAAATAAAAATAACACCTAAACTACTAAACACAGCTAAAAGTGAGCTTTAAAAAGTTGCGAGGCACCTCAACCAGTACTAGCATATGTATTATGGGCTGCTAGTATACAAGCAAGAAAAATATGGAAATAGTAGAAAAAATACTACGTCTAGTTTCCACGCAGAAAAGGCTGAAACTAGTGCAAAGGCCGCGCACTGGGGCACGTCTGTCTACCAAAAATCTGCGCAAGTTCCTGCAAAGTAATTTTTTGGGAGCTCTTCAGCTTCAACCTGTCACTGAGGGTGAATCAGGTAGTGAAGGAGAGAAAGGGGGTAGTTTCAGCCCAAATCCTCAACAAAGAAAGAGGTCTCTGCAAAAAAGGCACAACCACATAAAATTGGAAATAAAAGGTAGTGAAGTCGCCAATCCTATGTTAGTGTGTTTAGCGCATGAATGTACCAAATCACACCTGCTTAAGAGGGGTGGTTTTTCCCTCTTAATTTCTTGGTCACAGAAAAAAAAATATACAGATTCAAGCAAGTTAGTGGAACATGCTAAAACATAAACATACTAGATAGAGAAATAGCATGCATATTCAAACATAAAAACTAAACTAAAACAAATAAAACAAAAGCTATGAATAGAGTCAAATAACTTCAATAAACCAAACGAAAACATTTACGTCCCCTCTTATTGAGTGCTAGTAGGAATGAAGGATGAAAATTTGACCCACTTTCCAAGGGGCCCTTAGAACTATGGAGTTCCAAGTCCCGATACAAGGATGTCTTTACTTTCGAGCTGCCTTGGCGCAAAGTCTCCCTCTCTCTACTATGTTGGACTAGAGGTTTTGGATGGCCAACAACTGAGTCCCCTATATCTCTACTCCAGATCACACACTGTTGGTATTTCTTGGGGAAATTCTGGCCAACATAACAATGTGTTCTCCTATTGTTCATCTCTTGGTAGCCTTTTATAGGAGAATTCAAACTCTCCTTCCCTCTCTTGGTACATTATTGATGGTGACCCAAGAGAGGAGGGTGATTCCATTGTGTGCCACATTTATTCCATTGTGTGCTCCCTTGAGGTCCTAAGGAGGCTTGGGCGGCTGTTCTTAGGCAGCCTCAAGTGTGGGATCAATATCCTGGAGTGTGCCTTGTGGTCCCAGAAAGTGACTTTCTCCACTCTCAGGTCTGCGTGAATTTTTGAGGAAAATCCGCGCAAAGGCACGCTTATCAAAGAATTATGCGCGCAAAGGTGCATTTTACTAGTTCCTTCAGTGTGAAATTTGATTTTCCTATTATACCTTAGATATTTTTAAATACTTCAGATTCTCTAATGTCTCTCAGCCCTGTAAATATTTCTGCCTGACATTAAATAATGTCATCTTTGCTTGTCCGATTTTCTAGTGATAACAACCGTGGTATTATATATTTTTTACATGATTTTTTACCAGGGTTGTTACAGTGCGACAAGACATCATTTGCATGCACATGAAAATATCATGGAGGTGCATGCGTAGGTTGGGCATCAACCTCACACGCACCGTCCAACTTAGATCTCAGATGACCAGTATTGCGAGCCCAAGATTGCTCCATCTCCAACGTGGCATGTAGAAATGTTTCTTAAGGATAACTCTGCATCCAACAATGCCAGGTAATATTCCATCCGTCCTCAGAGTGTGGTAAAACCAACACATGATGCCACATCAAAACCAACCTCACCTACCACAATCTAGGGAGGAGAAAAAGATCGTCACAGACGATGCGTACCATAAAAGGCTAAAATAGAAAATGTCTAAAATGGAAGATACTGAGGAAAGAATAATTCCATACCCTTCCAAGGGAAGAAACACTTGAGGGTGTCTGGGGGAGTGCGTACACAAAATAGGGGATAGGAGAATAAAAAAACCCATGGCTAGTGGTGACCAAGAGAGTTCGTTGTCACAATGTGATTAAAGAGAGGTAAGGAATAAATGAAGGGAGGCAGAAAAGAAAATATACACCATCGAAAAAAGTAATGGGAGACAACAAAAAGTCCAAGACCACCAATTTTCCCCCGAAACGAACCACGGATAATGTCAACCATCCCCTAGAAAAGTAAATGTCACATGAAATCAGCTGGAAAAAGAAGAATGGAAAAAATCCAATCAGAAGTGGTATCCCCAGTGCCACCCAACCAAGACCCAACACCACCCGAGAAGAGGAGTATCGGTCCCAATCAGTGAATTATTCACAACAAAAACATCACCAATAACCTGTAATCCTCCACCACTAGTTGCAGAATCTGAAACTACTATCCTTGAACAGACGTGAAATGTTGAAATAGTCCTTCCACTTTTGCTATAGATATGGAATTCAAAATTGTCCTTGTTGTTCAGTATCAGCAGAGGAGTCCTCGTTGAATAACCTCCTGCGTTGCACCAATCATGCATTTTCTTACAAAAATGGGGAGTGAATGGAAAAAAATACCTAAAGAGAGTCCCTATGGGCAATGTGCCAGACTCGATTTAGAATGTAGACACGGGGAGTGCAAGTGTTCAAACCATATGTTCATCAGGATGCAAATGGCACATAAGAACAGAATAAATATATGCAACACCTCCACGAATTGAAAAGTAAACATTCCAGTAGGTGAGGCTCAAGATGTTCCAGTACAATAGGTGGGGCTCAAGATGTTCCAGTACAAGTTGAACTTGAAAGTTGTTCACAAGATATCTAACGTGGACTTGATTGTGTTATGAATAACAAATGTTATATTTCTAGTTAATAAAAATAAAAGGACTTCGAGCAACATTTTCAATTAATTTCTTGTTGTTCTTGATTTCATTATGAATAACTGATTTTATATTTCCAATTAATAAAAACAAAAGGAGTTTGAAAAACATTTTCAATGAATTTCTAGATGTAAATGAAAAAGTTTTGAAGTAACCTTTCACTTATGTGTTTTAATAATTGTATTTCCAATAACAATGGCCATGAATGATGAGTAAAACATTCATTTTGTAAAGGGACCTTTTTTAGTTTAACCAAAAACATTATTGAGAATATGTATTCACTACTAGAGCCTTAAAAAATAATAGATGGCTTAAATTTACATTCAAAAATTTATTAATAATATATATAATACATGTTTCTTTGTCCATATTATTCCATCTTAATCCTCATTTACGATAATTTAAAGGAAAAAACAAAATATTAACCTTATTTTAGATGAAAGACACAGTAAGATATAACAAGCATTTTTACAGATACATGTTGGAAAGCAGAGGAGGTAAGACACAAAATAACACACACAAAACACACACGAGTTGTGGCTCTTCTATTGAACACACAAAACTTGATGATTAGAATGAACCCGGTCATGGATATCTAAAATTTTTCGACAAGCAACTCCTCCTAAGTAACTCAACATGCAAACACACACTAAAATCGACTTTACCCAAAATATGACTTAACTTGACTTGAATCAACTTGACTCAATTATCTGACTCTCTAAATTTATCCAACTCTTCACGTGGGAGTAATTAGTTATCTTTAACACTCCCCATTAATTACGAATGGTAAAATAAGACATGACTGATGGCAACTCAAATATGCTTGTTGGTATATGTCTTAGATAGGTTTACAACACCCAAGTTTCCTCTGTAAAACACAAATACATATTTTGCTAATGTCTTAGTAAATATATCAACTAATTGATCACTTGATTTACAAGGCTTCAATTGGATTTCCTCATTGCTCATAAGTTCTCTAATAAATTTTTATCTAGTATCAATATGCTTTCTCTTTTGATGAAACACACTATTCTTGGATAGTACAATGGTTGAGGTGTTGTCACAATATATTTTTTTTGATCATTGTTGTTTTTGTTTGAGTCCATCCAATACTTTTCTTAACCACACTTCTTGGCATGTTGTTGATGTCGCTGCTACATATTATGCTTTTGTTGACGAAAGTGTCACAATAGGTTGCTTCTTAGATGCCCATGAGATCACACCTAAACCGAGATGGAACACATAGCCATAAGTTCTCTTCCTATCATCAAAACTACCTAGAAAATCACTATATGTGTATCCAATCAAATCATTCTTATCCATGCTTGCATACATTATTCCACAATATGTTATTCATGCTATGTATCTCATAATTAGTTTGGATTATTTTTAATGTGAGTATTTTGTAGTCTCCATAAATATAGAAATCAAGCTAACTCCTTGCATAATATTTGGTCTTGTAGCTATGAGATACATAAGGTTTCCAACCAATCTTTTGAATAGATTTGGATTGACATATTATCCTTCATCATCATTCCTTAATTTTGTACATGTTGCAACTGGTGTAGGAGCATGTTTACAATTTTTCATCATGAATATTTTCAACAAATATTCAGAATATATATTTTGACAAATAAAAATTTCTTTTTTAGATTTCTCAACTTCTATGCCAAGAAAATATTTCATGACGCCAAGGTCTGTCATCTCAAATTATTACTTCATGGTTGTTTTAAATTCATCTAATTCAAGATCACTAGTATAAATCATGTCATCCACGTACAAGCAAACAATAAAAAATATGTCCATGCTCATTTACCTTTGTGTACAAGGTAGGCTCAATGTTGCTTCTGCAAAATCCATTCTTGATCATGTAACTGTCAATTCTGCTATCCCAAGCTCTTAGCACTTGCTTGAATCCATAGAGCACTTTCTTCAGCTTGTAAACTTTATCTTCTTGTCCTTCAACTTCATATCATGGAGGTTGTTGCACATAAATTTCTTCTTCTATAATTACATTCAAGAAGGTTTATTTCACATCCATTTGATATACTTTGCACTTGTGCTAAGTTGTTGTGGCTAAGACTGCTCATACAATATCCAATCTGGCTACTAGAGCAAACATTTCTCCAAAATAAATTCTTGGTTGCTCTAAGAGCCCTTTTGCTACAAGTCTTTCTTTAAATATGTCACTCTCACCTTTCAAATTCAAATTTGTCTTGTACACCCATTTTACACCAATGTATTTTTTATCCTTTGGAAAATAAACCAAATCTCATGTTCAATAGCTTCAATTTCTTCATCCATGGTTTGCATCCAATTTTCATCTCTAATTGCTTCTTTAAACGAAGAAGGTTGGAATGAAAACAATGCAAAGTTTGAACTAACATCCAAATCATCATAAATATTTTTTAGGCTTCTCATTTTTATCTTACCATTTTTTGATTCATCACCTGATTGATTGTTAGTAGAATTTGGATCTGTTGATTTTCTTGAAGATCCATGTTGTTCAGAAAATCTTGGAGTCCTTGTTAGTGTGACTCAGTTTATGTTTTCTCTTTTGAACATTACTGCTCATTTTCTGCTACATCATCCTCTTCCATCCGTGGCACTCTTGCTTCAATTGTTTTATCTACCATCCCATTCCATGACTCTTGTCCTTTGAAAAAAAAATATATAATTATTGTGGTATTCTTTGTGATATGGTTATATAATTTGTAAGCTTTTGACTGCTCACTATAACTAATAAATATGCATTTTTCACTGTATCATCCTACTTTCCTCTTAGTTCTTTAGGCACATGTGCATAATATATACATCCAAATGATCTGAGATGAGATACATTGCATAGCCATTCTTCTTCTAGTACTATGTTCATCACACTCTTTGTAGGGGATCAATAAACATCACATGAAACTTCTTTTTCCCAATACTCATTAGACAAGTTTCTTCCTTTCAACATGCTCCTTTCCATGTTCATAATTGTCATGTTATTTCTCTCTGCTACACCATTATGTTGTGGCGTGTCTAGTTGTAAACTTCCTTTTGATTCCATGTTGTTTGCAGTAATCATGGAATGCCTTCGAATCATATTATCCCCCACGATCTAACCTCAATACCTTGATTTGACGATCACTCTGGTTCTCTGCTAAGGCTTTTAATTCTTTAAACTTTGCAAATTTTTCAGACTTCTGCTTCAGGAATTAAACCCATGTCTTTACGCTAAAATAATCAACGAAAGTTAGGAAGTAACAACTTCCACTAATAGAATGTGTCCTCATAGGTCCACACAAGTATGTATGCACCAACACAAGTGATTTATTTGCTATATACGCAAATCCCTTTAGAAAACTCTCATGATGTTGTTTTCCCAAGATGCAACAATCACAAGTACTAGCAGGTTCTTTGATGGGAGGTAACCCTCTAACCATATGTTTCTGCTGCAACAATATTAAACCAGAGAAGTCAAAGTGTCCAAATCGAAAGTGCCATAAATAGTAATCATTAGAACATGCAACTGTAAAAGAACTAACCTGGTCACTGTAATTCATTATTAGACGAAAGAGTTTGTTCCTCATCATCTACACCTTTTCTATCAGCGGCTTGCTTGGGGGCTTATCATATATAACACACTCTTGCCTCTGAAAAATAACTTTGTATCATTTCTATGTCAATTGGCCAACACTAGTTAAATTATGTTTGAGACCATGGACATAATATACCTCTGAGATTTACTTCGGATTCCCTCGCTTCGTCAAAATTTTGACCACCCCTTTGGCATCTACATCCATAATCTTGTCAGTCCCCAACTTACCTTTGTCTTCACATATTGATCCAAATTTGCAACCAAATTCGTGTTGGCTATCATGTGGTTACTACAACCATTGTCTAATATCCACACATTATTAGAAGGTTTGTGCATGGTATGGCAAGCTAGGAACATGGAATCAATATTCTTTGTAGTGACATTAGCTCTCTTCTTTCCTTGATCAGTTATCTTATTCCTGAAATCATGGGCATAGTGACCAAATTTATTACAACAATAACATCATACCTTTGGTTTTTCAACTCTGTGATTGTTGTTGAAACTTTTGATGTTGCTTCCACTTTATTTTTTCTTCTCTTCTCTGCCATCTCTTTGAGCACCATGTCTTATGCCTAGCAATTTACCTCCCGGGAAGTACTAGTTACCGGGTGCAAGTTCCAGAAGTGATGATTGATGCTATGTGAATCATTTCAATAGTTTCAACCCCACTTCTTCACCCTTGTGAGCATAATTTTATGGAACACTACTCGGTCCACACCTTGTTGGATAAGTTGCAACGTTTGTGCATTATTCGTTTTTTCTTTCTTCCATTGTTCCTTCTCTGAATTATTGAGAGTTTGTTTAGCTACTTCATCTTTAGGTTTTAGAAATCCATCCATGACATATTCCCAAACATCATGAGCCTTTAACGTGGTCTCCATCTTAATGGCCCACACATCATAATCCTTTCATGTAAATAGAGAAAACTATGGCTAGAAATTTTATAAAACCATCTTTAAAAAAAAAACACTCTTTTTATAACTTTAAAAAGTCCTTTTAAAAAAACTTATTTTAAATTAACTCCTTTTAATAAAAAAAAGTATTTACAAATCTCTTTAAAAAACCTTTCACCACACCTTTATATATAAATTTGGCTAAAAAATAAATGTTTATGAAAACACTCATTAACCAACTCATTAACCAAGTTCTTTTACCTTTGTAATAAAATAAAAAGGAAAACCCACTTTTTAAAAACTTAAAAAAATATTTTGCAAAAACTTGAAGTCACTACTCACGAATAGAATCTCAAGTAAAAAGGCCCACCCACTAATTTCCACGTGACCTTTTAACACCCAATGTGACTTTTCAAAGAGAACTTTTAACGTTATACCTCAACGTGCTTGTGCATCTCTGACGCTAAACTGCGCAAAATTTCAAGGAAAATTTTGAGGATGAAATATTATATTGAAGTTTAAAAGAAATGGCGAATCTCACTAGTCCCTAATATGCAAACTATAAAATGTTTATTAATGTATTTGTAAAATTATTCAAATTTATAATGATTTTATATATACTCTCTATATACTATAGGCAATTTTTAAGGCAAAATAATTTTATGTTGTAAAATTTTGGCGAATCATTTTTATAAAAAATGGAAATTGGAGAATACTTTTTTTGGAAAAATCATGGAAAATTAGCCCACCTATGAATATTAGCCGCTAAAATTTTCCATGGCGCAGATAATCTAATATTTTCCAAACGATAAGTTAGTTGAAAATAATTATATTATTTTCTATTAATGAAGAAATGGTTACATTGTTGTAACGTAGTTCCTTAAGTTAGGATTAGTTCCTATGATATAGGAGTTTGTTTACAACTGCCTACTCCTTTGTGATGTACTTATAGTTATATCATTTGATTAATGAATGTAGAGTGTACTCTCCATTTTGTGTGTAGTCTCTAGGTGCAGTACTCACCTGAGATTTTCCCTTTCTATTCAATTCAATTTTTATCATGGTATCAGAGCTCAGACCAGGTGATCTTGATTTCCTTTAGAGCCCTAAGTGGCTACAGAGCCCTCGCGGATATAGATCCTTCATGGCTACGGTGCACATAGGAGCTTCAACGCTCACAGGAGGAGGTGGACTGCAGCAAACGCCTCACTCACAGGGTCTCATATTTTTTCTGAGCACAGACAGGTCGATGCATTTCCTAGCCTAACAGTCACGCCAATAGGTGCAATCAGCGTGACTGTTAGGGCCATACCCACACTGATTTCGGGTCACTTACAACGATTTCAATTCAGCGCGGATTTTGGGTTCAAAAAGGTGCTGAACTCATTTTTGGTGGTTCTGCACATGGGATTTTCCCGTTTGTGGTGGACCCGAGTCGCAGACATATTTCTTGGCAGTTCTACACATGGGATTTACCCGTTAGTGGTGGATCTGAGTCACAAACACATTTCTTGGTGGTTCTGCACATGGGATTTGCCCTTTTGTGGTGGATCTGAGTCGCAGACACATCAACTCTTCAAATCGATGGTGGATCTGAGTTGCAGTCACAGAGATCGTGCCAGATTGGTGGAAAATATGTGATTAGGTTCTAGTATGTATTGAATTTTTTGTTAGCATAGCTTGTAATTATTCAATTGGTTAGAATTAATCGAAGGATCAGAAATCTGATCAGTCCAATATGAATAAATTTACAAACATATATCTCAACGAGTCTAGCAAACTCGATGGGTCCAATTACACCAATTGGAAATTTAGGCTACAGACACTTCTTGAAGGAGAGAATGCGTGGTCGATTGTCAGTGGTGATGAGCATAAACTGAATATTGTAACAGGGACAACCACACTTATACAAGACTGGGATAAAAGGGAGAACAGGGAAAAAGTCTTGCTAAATATGTATGTGAAAGACAATATTATCGCACACATCAGAGATGGAAAATCGTCCACTGATATCTAGACGACGCTCAAGAACTTACACCAAACCAAAAATAAAAATTTCATATTGTCACTCAAGGGCAAGTTGTTTTCGATGAGGATGGAGGAGAATAAATCCGCTACTGGATTTATTGCAAGGGTTAAAGATATGAAGGACAGATTGGGAGACATCGGGGAGAGGGTGATCGATTCCGATCTAGTCACAATCACGTTGAGCAGAATGAAGGATGAATATCATATGTTCATCATGGGCTTGGCAGCACGAGATAAAGCCCCTGCATTTGAATAATTAATAGGAATTCTATTACAAGAAGAAGAGCGGCAGCAGAATTTGAGACCTCAAAGTGTCGATATTGCACTAATAGCAAAGAAAAATCCGTACAAAGGGAAACAACCACAGCAACAACAGAAAGGCAGAAGCACTTTTCAAAAGAGACAATTTAGAGGTATGTATGCAAATAATTTTTCCGGCATTAAATTCTTTTACTGTGGGAGAAACGGTCATCAAGCTAAGTTCTTCTTTAAGAGGAAGATAGATGAAGCCATGAATAAGAAGAGCAAGCACACAAGATATTTTGCTGATGAAGGTCACAGTCATGATATTTGACTGTTTGTAGCCGATTGTGATCTTTCACCTTCTGAGGAGGATGAGGATGACATATGGTATGTTGATTCTGGTGCATCCTCACATATGACAGGTAAGATAAATTGGTTTGAGTTTTTTGAAGAAACCTCTTGCAGATCTAAAATTTATCTAGGAGATGACAGAGGCTATGAGATAAAAGGGTACGGTGATATTTCAGTAATGTTGCCTAGTGGTAACATCAGACATATTAAGAATGTGATGTATGTGCCCGGAATTAAGAAGAACTTAATCTTTGTATCAATGATAACTGATCAAGACCTGCAAGTTGAATTCTTCAAGAAATACTTTGTCACTGAAGGATAGCGAGATGGAACCAGTTGCATCAAGAGTGCGTGTGGGGAGCCTGTATAGATTGAATATCAAGAGCATGCCACACCAAGCCTTGGTTTCAACAGGATTGACAGCCGAAAATATCTGGCACCAGAGATTCGGTCACCTTAAGTTACAAGACCTCATGCTACTTCAAAGAAAAGGTATGGTCGATGGACTCCCTACTTTTCATAGTGTTCAGTTAGATTGTGATGGATGTGCATTAAGAAAAATGCATAGAGAAGAATTTCCTTTGGATGTTGATAAGAAGAACGAGATATTCTAGAGCTGGTGCATACAGACATATGCAGACCTATGCACACTAGTTCGCTAGGAGGTGCATATTATTTTCTATTGTTTACTGATGACTGCACTAGATTCTCTTGGATATATTTTTTAAGTAAAAAGAGTCAGAATTTCAATGTTTTAAAGAATTTAAGACTTTGGTGGAGAATCAGAGAGGGAAATTCATAAAAATTCTCCGCTCTGATCAAGGGGGAGAATATAGGTTGGGTGAGTTCATGAATTTTTGCAGATATCATGGGATTGTTCAACAATTCACAGTACCACACACTCCGCAGCAAAATGGAGTTGCAGAACGAAAGAACAGAACCCTAGTGGAGTGCGCACGAAGTATGCTTCAAGGTAAGGGTCTATCAAATGGTTTTTGGGCTGAAGCTATCAACACTGCTATTTATCTAAAGAATAGGAGTCCTACTAAATGTCTTAACTTTAAGACTCCGTTTGGAGCACTTTATGGATTCAAACCATCAGTGAGTAATCTAAGAGTATTTGGGTCAAAAGCCTTTGCCCATATACCCAAGGAGGATAGGAAGAAGTTAGATCCTAAGGCCATGAAATGTATCTTTGTAGGATATTGCACTCACTTTAAAGGCTACAAGTTGTTTAATCCTGTGACTCATAAAATATTTGCTAGTCGAGATGTTATATTTCATGAGCAGGTTGAGGAAGGAAAGGAAGACAATCATAAAGAATGGAACTTCCATTATTGATGGAAGAAAGCAGTGAGGATAATCAGCAACATGAGCAGAAAGATGAAGAAACATGTGATGTAGTCAACAAGGGAAGCCCGCACAAGTCTGAAGCAAATAGATTTGAGGTGATTCCTCTACCAAGAAGATCAGGTAGGCAAACTCAATTAACTACCAGATTGAAAGACTATGCTTTAATGTCAAACATTTTAAATGTTATAGAGCACACAAACTATAAACAATCAAGTCAATCTGATGAATGGAGGGCTGCAATGAATGAAGAAATAGAATCAATTATTAGAACCATACTTGGGATCTAGTAGAACTGCCTAAAGGAAAAACACCCATAGGTTGTAAGTGGCTTTACAAACCTAAAGTTAATACAGAAGAGAATATAGAAAAGTTTAAATCTAGACTGGTAGCAAAGGGTTATTCACAGCAAGAGGGAATATATTTTGAAGAAACCTTTGCTCCTGTAGCCAAACTGAATACCATTATAATGTTAATTTCATTAGCAACAAAATCTCAGTGGAAGCTACACCAGCTACATGTTAAGTTTGCATTTTTGAATGGTGATTTAAAGGAAGAAATATATTTAGTCTAGCCTGAAGGGTTTGTCAAAGAACGACAGGAACATCTAGTGTGTAGGTTGAAAAAGGCACTATATGGTTTAAAACAAGCACCCAGGTCTTGGTACGAGAAGATTGATTCATTCTTCTTATAGCATGGTTTTCATATGAGCATGAATGATCCAAATCTATATACCATGTATAATAAACAGAGGCAGATTATTTTGATTTCTTTGTATGTGGATGATATGATTATAACAGGTAATGCAGATGCTTTGATCAAAGAAATCAAATTACAGATGTCGCAAGTTTTTGAAATGAAAGATCTCAGAAGTCTACATTATTGCTTGGGTCTGGAAGTATGGAGAGACTCTGGACAAACTTTTATTACTCAAGGGAAGTACGTCAGAAGTATGCTCACAAGGTTTAGGATGGAGCAGTGTAAGACAACATCAACACCTGTGCAGCAGAATTTGAAGTTATGTAGTGACAATGGCTCTAAGGATGTGGATGCCACTTTGTATAGACAATTAGTTAGTAGTCTGATATATCTAACTACAACTAGACCAAACTTAGCATACTCTGTTAGTGTGTTGAGCCAGTTCATGTCTAATCCACTCGAAATTCATTGGACAACAACAAAAAGTGTGTTGAGGTATCTTCGTGGTACTAGTGATTATGGTATTTTATACACTGACACATCTGATGTTATCTTAGCAGGTATTTCAGACTTAGATTGGGCATGTGATCTGGATGAATGAAGGTCTATCACAGGTTATGGTTTTAGTATTAGTTCCAGGGTCATAGCTTGGAGCAGTAAAAATCATAGTATTGTGGCGTTACCTTCAACTGAAGCCGAGTTCCAAGCATTGTGTGCAACTAAATGTGAAGCTATCTGGTTGAGAAGGCTTCTCCATGATGCAGGAGAAAGCCAAAAAGAGGCAACCATCATCAAATGTGACAACCAGAGTACCATCAAGCTATCATACAATCCAGTATTCCACAAGAATACGAACACATAGATACTCAGTTTCACTTTGTTCGAGAGAAACTCCAGTCAAAAGAAATATTTATTGAATATTGTAAAACTTGTGACAATATGGCAGACATTTTTACTAAGCCTCTTGGGAAAATTAAGTTTGAATTGTTTAGAGGAATGTTAGGAATTCAGGACAATCCTTTCTCCATTAAGGGGGAGAATTGAAAATAATTAATATTATTTTATATTAATGGAGAAATGGTTACATTGTTGTAACGTAGCTCCTTAAGTTAGGATTAGTTCCTAGGATATAGGAGTTTGTTTACAACTTCCTACTCCTTTGTGATGTACTTATAGTTGTATCATTTGATTAATGAATGTAGAGTGTACTCTCCCTTTTGTGTGCAATCCCCAGG
Source organism: Pinus albicaulis (assembly GCA_034641835.2). Classification (NCBI taxonomy): domain Eukaryota; kingdom Viridiplantae; phylum Streptophyta; class Pinopsida; order Pinales; family Pinaceae; genus Pinus; species Pinus albicaulis. Next base: position 772,488,324 of record CM076580.1, on the reverse strand, counting down.
TGCAGTGCTCACCTGAGAGCTGCCCTTTTCAACAAACTGTTGCAATTTTTGCATTAAGAAAGTGTAAATTTTGTGCCCAACTTGGACATTTTTAATTCCTTAACAATGCGATAATTTTGCAATGTAATTTTTTTTTAAATCGTTGGCCTTTTTCACTTGGCCTTTTTCTTACTAGACCTACTAGCTCCATGAATTCGTATTCCTTCCTAGGCTTTGAAACCAATTTGTTGGAAAGACAAAGGAGGTAAGGCACAAAATAACACACACAAAACACATGAGCTGCAACTCTTCTTTTGATCACAAAAATCTTGATGATTACAATGAACCCTGTGGGGAGTATTTAACCTTTTTCTACTAGCAACTCGACCAAAATAACTAAATATATAAACACACACTAAATTCGGCTTTACCCAAAATATGACTTGACTTGACTCAACTTGACTCAAAGAGTATTAGCTATCTTTAACAATTTAGAGTTTTGCTGAGTGAAACAAAATTTATTTAAAAATGGGAAAAAAACATAATACAAACAAATTCCTTTTAGCATAGTGTTAGTATATGCCAACATTCATTTGTTCGATTTATAAAAGTGTTAACATGTTACTTAAATTTCTGTTTATCTTTATGGTTGACTACTAAATTTATTTTGTCGAGTGTGGAACTAGCTTTCTCAATGGGGAACACTCATGATAAGAGGCATTAGAGTACATTTCCAAATTGTCACACAATGCTAATAATAGTATTAATATTAGAAAAATAGATTTCAATATTGTAATTGCTTTTAATCTTAATAAGTTATATCATATGGTATCACACTATTAGTAGTAAAAATTTATACTGATTTCAGTATAAACTTTTGTAATTGCTTTTAATCTTAATAAGTTATATTTTTATCTTATCACAGGAGGATTGGTAGTAATAATATTAACGACGAAAATGTTTGAATCATTTCATGCTTGAAAATGTTTGAATCTGAAAATGACGAAAATGATCCTGCCAAAAGTCTGTGCATTCAACTAATCTCTGGCCAATAAATCCAACAACTCTCACAACCCACGCCAAATCACACGCGAACATCTACATCGCAATCATTATGCGCAATTTCTTCGCTGGACACCAAGAATCATAGAGGAGTTCACGGGAGACAAATCTCTGCAAATAATTTATATAGTAGAATATAATTTTCAAAAAAGCAATTCCGCCATTTCAAATTTGATTTTTGAATAAATTTTAAAAACTCTACACAGCGGCCTCCACGAATACCCCCGAGACCGTCCTTTTTACTGAGTGTTTCATCAATTTTCAAAAAAGCAATCCCGCCATTTCAAATTTGATTTTTGAATAAATTTTAAAATTTTCACATAACCTATAACTGCGAGCTCAAAACATACATCCACGAAACTAAGAGATGTATTTTCATGACATCTCTTACTTTATATTTGTGTTTTTCATTATATATATATATATATATATATATATATATATATATATATTTTAAAATTTCATGTAATTATTAATTATTAATAATTGTTGAAGGTTTTTTATTTTAATTTAATGTGGATGATGATTTGTTGACTTTTTTTATATATTATTTTTAAATTGAAGATTTAGATTGATTTTCAAGGGAATATGCTTAGCATATGATTAGTCTTAATGTTTAATAATGTGTTGGGTTGTATTGACTTCTAATAAATTTTAAAAATGAGATTAGGGTGGCTCCCACCCACTAATTTCCTAGAGATTTAAGATTATTCCAATTCTAATAAGTTCCTCATTACTATTTAAAATATTCATTAATATATAAAAGAGTTTTATTTAGCAAAATGGTCCATTACTTTTAATAAATTTTAAAATTAGATTTTGTGGCTCTCCATCCACCAATTTCTAGAGATTTGAGATTATTCCAATTCTAATAAGTTCCTCCATGATAAGTTTATCATTATTATTTGTAACATTCATTTATATATAAGCAAATTTTATTTAGCAAAATGCTCCATTTTACAATAAGATGTGTAATTTTTTTTTATTTTTTTTTTCTTTCTTAAGTTAAAGTTGACCCACAACCCTTTTATACATGGTTATTCAGGTAAATATGTGCATTAGTATGACATTCTTCCTGTTGCAATAGTTTTTTTTTTTTGTTATATTTATGAAGTCTTCTATATTTTAATGTGGTTGTACTAGTGTTTAATTTTGAATGATTAGAAGGATAAAAAGTTGCAAAAGCTAAAGTTCAAATGTAGATCTACAAATAATCCCCCCTATTTATAGATTTAGGTAAATAATCAACATTTTTTTACCTTTTATACATGCCAATTTACTTATCAAAATTACCACAATCTAGGTATATCAACCACATTAATAAATGTGGTCGTGTTAGTTTACACATTTATCTGTTAATGTTTCTCTACTTGTCGATTGTTATCCACAAGTAATAAATTAGACTACTAACCTTATGCCTTTTGAATTTGGAAGAAGCATATATTCATGAAGTAAATATTTTTGTTATTAATGATTATTTCATGTGTGAAATTAAATCTTATTTCTATGATAACTTGGAGTCTTGTGAGAAAGTAAGTGAGTGAGAAAATAAGTGAATGAATACAATAACTCTCACTAATATTCAATTAATTAGCAAAAGTCACTTTTCTATTTTATGGTTGTAATAGGATTGGTAGATATAACCCAACCTACTTTGACTTTGTCTAATCCACCATTCAACCAATCATGGAAATACCTTGGTTAATGATTATATTAATTGAATTAATTAATTAGTTAAAGTTGGTTTTTTAGTTTAGATTAATATATTTGACGTTAGGATGGAATTGACAGATATAGCCCAACTTACTTTTTCCTTTGTCTAATCCACCATTTAACCACCAACATAAATACTTTAGTGGATAATTTTATTAATTACATTTTTTTTTATGAGATTTAGTTGTTTGCTTCAGAGAATTTTAGCTTGTGAGAATTTTAACTTACCGATTCAGCTTACCAAGTGCAAGCCCAGGAAGTGATGATTGACACTGTGTGATTCATTTCACTAGTTTCAATCTCACTTCTTCACCTCTGTGAGCAATGAGTGTTAAGTGGACTATTCAAAATCATGAGAGATTAGTGAATCCCAAAAATGATATCTAATACATTTTTTTTATTAAAAAAATAGTGTATTATATTTCATTGTCTCTAATATTTTTTTACTTGTATAAAAAACATAATTTTATAAAACTACTTATAGTATATTTAAATATTTAAAAATAATTTATTATTATTATTATTATTATTAGTTTTAAAAAATTAAAATTAAAATTTTATTATTATTATTATTAAAAAATTAGTATATTATTTATATATTTAGCACCTCAAAATACTATTTAAAAAAATCTACTCATAATAGTATTAAAAAAATTATAATATGTAATAATTTTTTAAAATCTAATTTATTAATTTTATATGTTTTATATATACATTTTATTAATTTTAGTTAAAATAAATATTTTAATTATATATATATTTTTATCAATTTTAATTGGAATAAATAATTATAAAATAGTATCAAGTATGGATCTTTCTTCACGTGCAAATTTCTTTAAACATTAAAATATAATGTATTATTTTTCATTGTTTAAATTGTATTTTTGAATGCTATATAGGAGATATATGCCACCAAATAAACATTTTGACCATAAAAACTTAATTTTTTCATGGTATATTCATAAATTTTTAAATAATATATAATATATACATAATTCACACAACCACATAAACACTTTGACCATAAAAACTTAATTTTTTCATAGTATATACATAAAATTTTAAATGATATATAATATATACATAACTGACATTAAAATATTTACTTAACATGTGCATCTAGACATTTTATTAGTGTATTAAAGTGATTTTTTATTTAATATATTTTAAAGTATATGTCAATATTAATCCGTATTAAAATATTTTATTAATAACCCACATTGAATATTTTTTTATATACAACATTAAAATGTTTTATTTACCATTTTTATTTCTATATATAGATATATATGAAGTTGAATTCGACATAAATTAGTTAACATAGATCTTCAAATAGTTTGAAATATTTTTTAAAAGTATAACTTTTAGCCATTTTAGAGTATAATTTTTATTCTTAATTTTATTTTAATACTCACACATCCCCTAATACTAGGCTCTAGAATGAGCCTCTCTGCTCAATTAAATTTAAAAAATTTACCATATATTTTTTCATTTTTTATTTTAATAAAATACAAAAAATATTATATTTTATTATTTTATAAACATAAATGTGTAATAGTCCATTGGGTGTAGAATAGAAAGTGACAGGGTGTTCTATTAAGACAATATGTGGTCAAGAGGTTACGTATTCAAAATTTCGTGGGAAAAAATCTAGTCATCCTAAGGGCTAGTGTGACCTAGGCCAAGTGCAATCACTGGACGATTTTAGTGGCTTAGATGCCCCCTAGGTTGCAGCTACTCAAGCCACATACCATAATCTCCAAGGTTCTTAGAGAAAATGTCCCTCCCATGAAGGAAAATGAATATATTGACTTTGAATATTAGGAGGTTTGGGGCCAACCCCAAAAAATTGGCTCTAAAGTAGCTCATTTGAGCGCACATCCTGAATGCTATCATGTTGCAAGAAACTATGTCATCGGGTGCCTATGCGATTTCAATTTTAGAACCCTGGTGTATGAATTATACTTTCTTCTCATTAGATTCAGAAGGTTGTTTAGGTGTTTTTCTTATGGCTTTGTGACATGATTTATCGATATTAATTTTCTCAAGCTCTTCCAAACATATAGTGATTGATTCTTTTTCAAACAAACTGGAAGAGGTAAGTCATCATGTTATTCCAATTACAAATGCTTATGATGCATTACAGAAGTCGAAATATGTATTTCACTCACTCTAAGAATTGGAAGTAGTTCATAAATTAGAGCTATGATGCACGATGTGGAAGCCACTGGAATTAAAATGGACATCCCCATTACAACCTTTTTCAAGGCCCTCTATCCTACATACTCTCACTATCTTCAATCCTTACAAGTTAGTTCCCAACTCAAGGACAATACTTTTGACACTCTTTTAGAGGTGTTTGCAAGAAGGGAGAAATATTTTGGGAAGAGGAATATAGCTTATCAAAACCTTAAAGTTGTGTGCCTTGCACAAAAAGAGAGGAATCGGTCACAAGATTCTTCTAGCGGAAGAGTTGGTAGAATAGGACATGGAAAGAAAAAGAACAGAGACAGGTGATCCATGTGGACATTGGTGGCAACCTGCCTATTCCACTTGGGGCCCCACCATTGCTTCTTTCAATTTTCCAGTTTCCTTAATTGTAGCATAGTTTACTATTTTTAGATGTTTTCGAGTCTTGAACTTTCGAAGCAATTTTGAGGCCCTAAACGACGTTTTTTGGAAAACCCAGGAGCAACATAGAAGGTACTTCAATGTTGCTCACATCAAAAGTTGTAGTCCTCAGATAGATCTTTCTAACGAGGTATTATGCACGTCAAATGGAGATCATATGCCAAAGTTACGTCCCTGGGAAGATTGATGTACAAATTTACCCAAACGGGGCCCATAGTTTTGGCACTTCATCTCCTAGGGTTAGGTTTTTGGATCTTTAGGGTTTTCCATTCTTTCTCAATAATAAATAGGCCCTCGAGCCTCATTGTAACACAGTTGAGAGGCCTGTAGCCACCACATCTCTTCTCAGAGATAAGCTACCAATGCATTAGCTAGTTTATTTCCATTATTCCCGTAAGCATATTTCAGTTATTTGTTAATAATGAAATGAATTTTTATTTCTACTGCACCTCTGCTTTTATGTGTATTTTTTTATTTCATTATGTTCCTTCATAAATCCAAATCAGTGGTATCAGAGCAGTGTGTTCTTTCTCTATCTTTATTTGCATGTCCCCAATGAGGTCAGGGTATAAGGAGTTAGGGCTCGATCTGGTTAAACCTTTGTAATATCAGTCTCACAAACCCCGACGGCCGCCAATGGGGGGAGAAAATAAAGATGAGGGAGTAGGATATCCTATCAAAATATTGCTCTAGGAGGCCATCAAGAAATAGAGGAACGCGATGATGGATAACTTTGCCTAGATCCTTCAACAACTTCCCACCGACGACGCATCTACATCCAGCAGTCACTCTAGAGGTGCCACTCCTTTTAAGGAACAAGTAAACTTTGGCATTCCCATATTTGAGAACCAAATGGACGCAGATGTCATAGATATATTCTTGAATCTATTAGAAGGATACTTATCAGTTCATGACTTTTTCGACCGGGAGAAAATTATTTTTTCACTCCTCAAAGTCGTCCCCATGTGACTGATGGAAAACCTACCGTGAGAAAAAGGACGAGGGGGAACCCTCTCTATTCTTGGCCATACCCACTTGTAATTCTTTCCGAGATGCCATCAACGAACAATATTATCCCATGGGGAGCTATGAGGACAAGTGCATACAATGGACTACATTGCGACAACAAAGGGATCAAGATGTGCATGAGCTAATGAATATGTCCCATACCCTACGCACAAATTTGGGTATCAAATATTTAGAGAAACATTTGGTGTTGAAGTACCATAGTTGTCTGCACAAATACATTCAGGAGGAAATGGATTTCCTCGACATCTCCTCTCTTGGTACGACATACCGATATGCTACCAAGATTGAGCAGAAATTCAAACAGAAAAAGAGAGACTTTGGATCTGCGAATCAAAAGCAAGGGAAAGGTGCCCCCAAACCGCAGAACAAAGGACAAAGCCAAGGCATGGCGTCCTAAGAAAACCTTCCAAATCCCCAAGCTAAGAATAACACCTCGAAGTTGAAGAAGGACACGGGGAAGTGGTTTGAGTTCCATAAGAGCCCGACTCACAACATAAGTGAGTTTTGGGCCATGTAGTCACTCGTGGTCGAGATGAAGACTTATTAATCATATGCATGCTCCGACTTTCAATAAAACCCGACAAGGGGAATGAAAAAGCGAAGCATATTATAGATATGGAGCCCATCGCCACCGTTTCCACCATGAAGATCCAGAAGGAGAAACCGAAAGATCCAGAGGAGGAGGAGTGTCTCTTCCACTCCCAGATGCGGGTAAAGGGTTTCCTGCTATAGTTCATTTTCAGCAGTGGGAGCCAAAATAACCCCATTTCGGAAAAGGTCATGAAGCAGTTGGGCTTGCCGACCACAACACACCCACATTCGTACAACATTGGGTGGCTTCACCAAGGACAAGATCTTCGCGTCAGCCAACAGTGCCACCTTCCTTACAACATCAAGCCCTTCACGGATGAGGTATTATGTGACATCGCTCCTCTTGATGTTTGTGATGTATTATTAGGAAACCCCTACTTGTGGAAGAAAAATTTTGTGTATGAGTCCCGGTCTCGCGCTGTTATTTTTATTTTGGGCAATAAGTTGTACATGATACCAGAGGTACCACCGCCTGCCGTTATCTCTTTGGTTACTACAAAAAAATGCAGTAAGCTCATTTCCAAAACTGGGAAATTTGTTTTCCTGATGATCCACCCTCAGGGAAAGAAGAAGATTGTGGCCATGACCTCTAGACATGGCTCCTCCACATGAAAAAAATAAATGAACAAGGTCATGGAGGAGTACGGGGACATATTCACCTCACCTGCAAGGGTGCCTCTGCACTGTCAGGTCAAGCAACCCATCGATTTTACCCTAGGTGTGTCGATGCCCAATGGACCGATATATTGGTGGTCTATTCTAGATAACAATGAAATCAAGAGGCAGATTCAAGAGCTGCTGCAAAAAGGTCACATCTGACCGAGTTCATCGCCCCGTGGGAGCACGATCGTGTTGGTGCAGAAGAAGGATGGGACTTTGAGACTTTGTATTGACTACCGGGCACTAAACAATATCACTATCCGAAATAGGAACCTGATCCCATGCATCGATGACATTTTGGACCAAATCAAAGGGGCGAACTGTTTCAGCAAGATCAAATTGAAGTATGGGTATCACCAGGTACCAGTCAAACCCTCTGATGTGTGGAATACTACCTTCAAAGCCAAGGAGGGCCTTTTCGAATGGTCGGTCATGCCTTTAAATTTGATGAATTCTCCCGCAACCTTCATGAGGCTGATGGACGACATTTTTCGGCCATTCACCAACTCATTTTTAGTAGTGTACTTGGATGACATCCTGATCTTCAACCAAACTTGGGAAGAGAACCTCCACCACTTCCGACAGGTACTCCAAACACTACGACAACACATGTTGTGTGCCAATTTGGAGAAGTGCACTTTTTGCACAACCGAGGTTCAGTATCTGGGATAAATTATTGATGAGTGGGGGGTGCATGTGGATCTAACCAAGATCCAAGTCATTCAGGATTAGCTAGCCCCAACCACTCTAACATGGCTTCACAGCTTTCCGGGTCTTGCTAATTTCTACCGCAGGTTCGTGTTGGGATTCTCTCATATCGCTTGGCCCTGGAGGCAAGTCACCAAGGGAAGAGTGAAAACAAAATTATTTTGGTGGGAATCTCAATAGAATTCATTTGTAGAATTGAAAGATCGTCTCTGATCTGCCCCAGTGCTCACATTACCATACTTGAAACAACCATTTGAGATCGAGACAGATGCCTCTGACTATGTTATTGGGGAATTTCTTAGTCAACAAGGGCGCCTAGTGGCATATCACAGTGAGACATTTTCCGACACAATCCAAAAGTATCCCACTTATGACAAAGAAATGTATTCCATTGCACAGGCTTGCCGACAATGGAAGCATTACATTTTGGGGAAGGGAACGATCATCCACACAGACCACCGACCCCTGTAGTTCATAAAAACATAAGGGAAGTTGTAGAATGATCGCCATCAAAAGTGGTCCACATATCTGCAACAGTTTCATTTGAACATCAAGTACAAGAAGGGCAACACCAATAATGTTGCATATTGCCTCAGCAGACCACCAATCGTAGCGCTAACCACCGTTTTCAACTCTTGTGGGCATGAGACTTCTGATTGGCTATTTCTCTACAAGAGCGATCCAAAATTCAGCCACACATACAAGACACCCTTGGAGGTTACGCAAGTTCCAAATTTTCACCTCCAAGATGCACTACTATGTCACTTGGGACACCTTTTTGTTCCTTCAAGCGAGTGTGTCAAGATGATTTTGGAAGCGCACTACAGTCGGGTCACCGGGAATTCTGGGGTCGAGAAAATAGTAGCAGTACTGCAGAAGTTTCTATTGGTTGAACCTTCGCTAGAATGTCGCGAAGTACATCAGATCCAGCATTGCTTTCACTATTGCCAAACCGATCATCAAGAAGCAAGGCCTCTACACTCTGCTACCTACCCCGAGTCGACCTTGGGAATCCATCTCCATGGATTACATGTCAGGCCTTCCTTCTACTAAGCATGGAAATGACTATGTTTTCATGGTTGTCGAAATATTCTCGAAGATGGCCATTATGGCGGTCTGCAAGAAGAATATCACAGCAGAAGCCACTGCTAAAATCTTCTTTGAATGAGTGTGGGTGCACTTTGGGATCCCACAGTCTATCATCTCAGATCGGGACAACTGGTTCCTCAACACATTTTGGTCCAGCTTCTGGACAATTCTGGACACCAAGCTTACCAAGTCCACAATTTTCTATCCCCAAACTGATGTCCAGAGAGAGATAGTCAACAAGATGATCATACACATTCTGCACATGTACAATTCAAAGCATCCACGCACATGGGATGAGATCCTTCCCTATGTACAACATAGTTATAACCGATCTCCCCACAACTCAACCAACCACAGCCCCTTTCAGGTGGGCTTGGGATTCCAGCCACTATGTCCCATTGATGTAGACATGCCATTTGCGACTACCGAGGCTGATTTGGCTCATGTCCAATCTGAAGCTGAAAATGCGAACAACTTCATTGAGCACATTCAGCACATCCGCCAACACGTTCAGGAGATATTGGATAGAGCCAATGCTAAGTACAAGAAACGACGTGATCAACATTGGGTTCCATGCAACTTCCAAGTGGGTGACAAAGTGTGGCTACATTAGCAGAAGGAGTGGCTTGCTGGACCCCACCTCAAGCTTCGCCCGCTTCGATATGGGTCGTACAGCATCACCAAGGCTGTAGGGGCCAATGCCTTTGAGCTTAGTATTCCCCCATTCATTGGTCTGCACCGAGTTTTCAATGTGGACTACCTTTGGCCCTACTTCCCACCTCTATTAGGCACCTCCAACATTGCAGAACAACACACACCAATAGAGTTAAACACAAACTGCATGGAAAAATCCACCACGGATCGTATCATGGACATGCAAATCAAGAACACTCGCCACTAGAAGATCCAACTGTATCGGGTTGTCAAAGTTGGCCAACTCCTGCACCAAGGCAAATGGTTCTCCAGGGACCAAGTTCCGCAGAAGTTTCCTCAACTCATGGAGGAACTCAATGCAAAGGGGACCATTGCTTCCTAAGGGGGGAGGAATTATCTAGCTGGATATTGGTGGCCACCTACCTATTCCACTTGGGGCTCCACCATTGTGTCTTTTAGTTTTCCAATTTCCTTAATTGTAGCACGGTTTACCATTTTTAGCAGTTTTTCGGGTCCTGAACTTCCGGAGCCGTTTTGAGGCCCTAAACGACGTTTTTGGAAAAAATCAGAGCAGCGTGAAAGTCCTTTCAATGTTTCTCATGTTTATCACATAAAACATTGTAATCCTCGGATATATCTTTCAAACGAGATAATGTGCACATCAAACGGAGATTGTATGCTAAAGTTACGTCCCTGGGAAGATTGATGTACCAGTTTACCCAAACGGGGCCCATAGTTTTGCTGCTTCATCTCCTAGAGTTAGGTTTTTGGATGTTTAGGGTTTTCCATTGTTTCTAAATAATAAATAGGCCCTCGAGCCTCATTGTAACATAGTTAAGAGGCTTATACCTTATTTCCATTATGCTTGTAAGCATATTTCAATTATTTTTCATTAATGAAATGAAGCTTTATTTCTGTTGCACCTCTGATTTTATGTGTGTTTATGTATTTCATTGTGTTCCTTCATAAATCTGGATCAATAGGGGGGTAAATATCATCAAGGAGGAAAATATTGTCTCCATTATATTTGTTGTAAGATTTATAAACCTTATGTGATTTAGTTATCAAACATTTGAATAATATTTAATATGTTATTGAAAACAAAAATAAGAATAGGGAGTTGGAAAAATGGATGTTTGTTTATTTGCGTAGGTTGATCCAATAGGGTTTTCAATCTGAATCTAAAAACAAAGAAGCCAACTCATCAAACATGTAGAGGAAAACATTTAATTCCACTAATTATTTTTTAATGTGTATTCCTGTTAATAACTATGCATAGTGAAGAACCTTAGGCATATGCACTTTATGTAAAACAACCAAATGGTACCTAAAATACCATATGGGGTCAATTACACCAGAGAGAATTCATGTGTCATGGTTGGACACATTGATCATAGAGCATAAATCCTACAATGTTTATTTTCTTGTGTAAGGCTCTTATTTTCCTCTTCAACCATGGCTTAGTCCCCTATACCCCTCGCTACTATTCAAAACCAATAAATTGTAGTCACTGTTGGGTCTTGAAAATGTCATTCATTTCCATTACACTTTCACTATTATGTCCATTATATCACCTCCATTTCACTACTATGTCACTACATTCATCCCACTTCATTATCATTGGACCACATTTATGTTTTTCCAAACTTTATTAATTCTTAGCCTTTTTAAGTGAATTTGTGGTTAAAAATTAGAAAATAATGTGCATATGCTTATACCTAACAAGTGGGTTGAGATTGTTGACATGTGTAGATCAAAAGGAGACTTCTAGAAGACCTTTATGTGGCACTCTAAGGACAAATTCACATTTGGTTGGAGAAGATCATGGGATCAAGAGGATATGTCTCATTTCCTTGTTGTATTGAAACTCTAAGAGGATATGTGTCTCATTTCTTAGTTGTGTTGAAACTCTAGAAAGACATGTGTCTTATCATTTCTTATTTTGATTGTAACTCTAGAGATGGAGGGAGAGATTCATGGACTCCCATTAATGAGATAACTCCTCATATTTTGTATAAATAGGAGAAGATTTCTCCTATCATGGGTAGTGAAAAAATAGTGAAAAATAGGAGAAGGAGAGAAAGGAATAGAGTCTTTTGTAACAAAGCTTAAGATGGAATGGGATGTAGATTTGTGAGTTTTTCAATAAAGAAGTTTAGTTCTTTGATGTTGTTTTGATCACGTCTTCAAGGAGCTAAGGATTACACCAAATTGGTAGCAGAGGGCCCCTGCTATTCAAGGAGGTTTTACATGTTTTCTAGATAAGTTGTTTTCAATTCTGTTTTGTCATATTTCCTTACTTTGATTGCTTTCTGAAATCATAGCTTTTAGCATTATTTTTCCTGTCATTTGCTTAGATAAAGGATCCTCACGATATTGTAGTTAGTCTCTTTCTCAAGCTCTTCCAATACATCTCTATTAAATGAATGGGATTCAATTGTGATATTTTGAGTTATTAGCATTTCAGTTTCTGTTATTTAGTTAAAAAGAAGATCATCATTTGTCAGATCTATTTAGTGTTTACATTATATTTCTGTAGGCAGAGTCAGTAAGAGGGCCAGAAGCTTCTGGTTTCATCCTTTCTAGTAAAGGCGAAATAACCAGTAAAAGCCCCTACTGTCAATCTCTGTATAATAAATATTGTGTTCACACAATTTTAGATCAGATTCCTCATTATACTGTAGTTAGTCTCTTTCAAAAGCTTTTCCAATAAACCTCTAATTCACGAATGGGACTAAGTTGTAGTATTGTGAGTTATGGATTGTTTTGTTTCATTGAAGATCCTTATCACATTATGATTTATCTCTTTCGCAAGCTCTTCCAATAAACCTCTAACTCATGAATGAGATTTAGTTGTAATGTTATAAGCTCTTCCAATAAACTTCTATCAAATGAATGAGATTTCACTATAATGTTTTAAGTTACTGTTTGTTTCAGCATTTCCTTTTATGTTTTAGGAGATCCTCATTGCATTAAAATTAATCTTTTTCACAAGCTCTTCCAACAAATCTTTAACTAAATGAATCAGATTAAGTTATAGTGTTTTGAGTTACTTTTCATTTCATGAATGTTCATTTGCAAGCTAGGATATCCATGGATTAGAATGCTATGTTTTTCATCATTTTCCTAATTAGGGATAGAATTTACACTCTGTTTTGAGTCTAAGGTTTATTTTTCTTTTCTTTTTGACATAGATTTGATTTCATATTTTGAACATAGAGTAGCATACTGAGTACTAAAAAGACAAAACCCCCAAAAACAATAAGAAAAACACATACAACGAAGTAAGGAAGAGGTCACTTAGGCACATATAGTGCACCACACTTCATCAGTTTACTAGCCCTGGTTGATAATTTATGTTAGCAATTTAGGACGCTAAATTGACTAGACATTTTGGCGCCGTTGCCGGGGAAGTGTAATTAGGAGACCTTATTTCTTACATCTAAAAAAAAAAAAATTAATAATTTTTGAGTATGCTCTCCTCCTGCACTTTGTGTGATCTGGAGGATGAGAAAAATGAGTGTTATGTAAAAAAAAAAATTAATAATTCTTGAGTATGCTCTCCTCCTGCACTTTGTGTGATCTGGAGGATCAGAAAAAGAATTGTTATGTAAAAAAAAAAAAAAAAGGAGACAAAATAAACTTCATCATTTCAATTGATTCAATAAAATAAAATTTAAAAAAAAAAATGTATATATATATATATATATATATATGAAACCCAACTGCTTTGATAGGTTCAACTGTCCAAGATTGACTGGTTAGGGTTTGTAGTGGTCCTCAAAACACGGTATCCTATTTTAATAAGATTTTGCAACCTAGCTGCGGAATGTGGCTTGATTCCGCAGCTAATTGTGAATTCCACAGCTGATTTCAAGGTTTAGCAGGTTACAAGCATCCAATGAAGAAACTGACCACATGGGCATCTCCGGAATTGTCCCGATATGGATCCTATCCTAGTCACCCAGCCCAGACTAATAAAAAAATCAGTTTAAAACCTCAGTCAAAGTCCTGTTTTTAGCATGTTTTTCTTGAAGTCTTTGCTGCCTGAAATTGAAAATCATTAATCCTTCTTATAAAAATTTACAATTTCAGAAGAAAAAAAAAGAAAAGAAAAGAGAAAAAAAATCTATGGCTATCTTCAATCCTAGCTTTCAATGTGGCCTCAGTAGAAAATCTGCATTCCTGTTCAAGCTTTGGCCTGAAACAAACCTGCAAAATCATTAAAAAAATGCATTTAGAAGTGAGTTTATATCATAACGATGGTGGAATATGCATTGGAAGCTTACATAGTCTAATCGCAAGATCTGATCTCAAACAAAATCCATGACTTTGAAATCGAGACAGATCGTTTTCTAATTCAAGCTCTAAAGGTCGCAGGGAACTGCACGCTGATGGCAGGTCTTCAGACTGCACTGAAGGAAGAGCAAGAAGACATATTTTTGTTGAAGAAATAAAAGAAGATACTGAAGAATGGTTACATCTGTCTGTGCTGTGATCACAAAAAAAAATTTCAAAATCAATTTCACAGCCGAATGTAGCAATATAGGAAAATGCAAAACAAAGAAAAATGTCAAACTTTGAAAGCACGATTTGGCCAAACGGAGATGAATTTGAAAAAAATAAAACATGGGTTTTTTCTCCAATAGGGTTAATTAGATAACCCAGAGATTGTTTTAAGAAATTCGTGGCGGTCTGGGAGAATTTCTCGGTTCTTTGAAACCCATTTTTGTTTGCCGCGTGAAAAAAACGGAATTTCAATTAATGAACTGACAGTTGATTAAATTCAGCTGCTTCCGATTTGAAATCAATGGTATACTGATAAATAACTGCCTTTTGCCACCCGTCTAACACCTCCTCTGCCACTTCCCGATTAATAGCAATTCTAATTGGAAACGACTCTTTGTTGATAGATGTAACACCTGTTAACAGTAGTTCTAATTGGATACGAATCTTTTAGATATAACACCTGTGAACAACAATCTTAATTGGATATGCAACCAACCAATCGACGTGGCATGGAGCTTCTTGGCATTCGATGCAGAGGCCATTTGAAAACTCACTCACATTCTGTTCATGTATATTTCGTGTGAGTTAAACCTAGATTTTACTACGGTCCAGGCTGCTGTCAATGCAGTTCCAGTGAATAATATGCACCCTGTTACCATTAATGTCAAACCTGGAATTTATAAGGAGAGGTGAAATGTTATTATCAAGCATGACCTTAGTATCCTTGATTATTTATCGAACTTTATCTGATGTTTGTATGGGAAGCTCGGGGCTTATTAACACTGGCAATTTCAGTTAGAGAAGGGATCAACATCATTTTGGTTGGTTTTGTTTCAACTAAAAATCTCCGTTTTAAAGATGAATCACTTACTTATAAGGTTGCAGAAACTCCACAGGAAAGTGCGGAAAATATAAAAAGCTATGCATGACACACATATCCAAATATGTGTAAAATTAATGGTTGGTTGTCTTTTAGCTGCGGAATGCAGCCTGATTCTGTAGCTAACTAGCAATTCCGCAGCCATTTTATTACTTCTATAGGTTATAGGTGTCAAGAGACGAAAAGAGCCACATGGGTAGCTAGGAAAATGTCAGTACATGGATGGTGTCCTATTCATTTGATCCAAGTCGATGAAAAAGACCCTGGTCAAAGGGAAGTCAAGTTGTGTGTTATCACTAAGTCGCCACACCAAGTCGTCGCATGTAAAAAAATAAAAATAAAATAAAATAATAATAATAATAATAATTTTGAATCAATGAAGTGAATAAGTTATTTTCTCACTTTTCTGAAGGTATTGATTAATTTTGGACTGATGATAAAAGATGAATGGCTAACTTTCCTCATTGTTCAAATCAGCCAAACTTTCTCAAAAGGAGACTTCTAGAAGACCCTTATGTGGCACTCTAAGGACAAATTCGAATTTGGTTGGAGAAGATGATGGGATCATGAGGATATTTGTCTCATTTCCTTGTTGTATTGAAACTCTAAGAGGATATGTGTCTCATTTCTTAGTTGTGTTGAAACTCTAGAAAGACATGTGTCTTATCATTTCCTATTTTGATTGTAACTCTAGAGATGGAGGGAGAGATTCATGGACTCTCATTAATGAGATGACTCCTCATATTTTGTATAAATAGGTGAAGCTTTCTCCTATCAAGGGTAATGAGGAAGTAATGAAAAAGTAGTGAAAAATAGGAGAAGGAGAGAAAGGAATAGAGAGTCTTTTGTAACAAAGTTTAAGATGGAATGGGATGTAGATTTGTGAGTTCTTTTTAATAGAGAAATTCAGTTCTTTGATGCTGTTTTGATTACAACTTTAAGGAGCTGAAGGACTTCACCAAATTGGTAGCAGAGGGCCCCTGCTATCCAAGGAGGCTTTTACATGTTTTCTAGATAAGTTGTTTTCAATTCTGTTTTGTCATATTTCCTTACTTAGATTTCTTTCTGAAATCATAGCTTTTAGCATTATTTTTCTTGTCATTTGCTTAGATAAAGGATCCTCATGATATTGCAGTTAGTCTCTTTCTCAAGCTCTTCCAAAACATCTTTATTAAATGAATGGGATTCAATTGTGATATTTTGAGTTATTAGCATTTCATTTTCTGTTATTTAGTTTTTAGTGTTTACATTATATTTCTTTAGGAAAAGTCAATAAGAGGGCGAGAAGCTTCTGGTTTCATCCTTTCTAGTAAAGGTGAAATAACCAGTAAAAGCCCCTATTGTCAATCTCTGTATAAGAAATATTTTTTTCACACAATTTTAGATCAGATTCCTCATTATACTGTAATTAGTCTCTTTCACAAGCTCTTCCAATAAACCTTTAATTCACGAATGAGACTAAGTTGTAGTATTGTGAGTTATTGATTGTTTTGCTTCATAGAAGATCCTTATCACATTATGATTAATCTCTTTCAAAAATCTCTTCCAATAAACCTTTAACTCATGAATGAGATTTAGTTGTAATGTTATAAGTTGTTTCAGCATTTCATAGGAGATCCTTACTACATTATAGTAATCTTTTTCTCAAACTCTTCCAATAAACTTCTATCAAATGAATGAGATTTCACTATAATGTTTTAAGTTATTTTTTGTTTTAGCATTTCCTTTTATGTTTTAGGAGATCCTCATTGCATTAAAATTAATCTTTTTCACAAGCTCTTCCAACAAATCTCTAACTAAATGAATCAGATTAAGTTATAGTGTTTTGAGTTACTTTTCATTTCATGAATGTTCATTTGCAAGCTAGGATATCCATGGATTAGAATGCTCTGTTTTTCATCATTTTCCTAATTACAGATAGAATTTACACTCTGTTTTGAGTCTAAGGTTTCCTTTTCTTTTCTTTTTGACATAGATTTGATTTCATCTTTTGAACATAGAGTAGCGTACTAAGTACTAAAAATACAAAACCCCCAAAAACAATAAGAAAAACACATACAACGAAGTAAGGAAGAGGTCACTTAGGCACATATAGTGCACCACACTTCATCAGTTTACTAGCCCTGGTTGATAATTTATGTTAGCAATTTAGGACGCTAAATTGACTAGACAGTCACTTTCCACTTAAAGGCTAAAGAACTCATAGAAAGGTCGTATGTGGTGTTTCAATTTATCTTTCATCAAGCTTAAGCCTTGGAAGCTTTGACAAATTCCTAAGTCCCTTTTTATGCTTCCCTAACCATTGATAAGTTACAAAGGCCTATCATGGTTACTAAAAGCATCATAATATCCCATGGTAAAGCACTCATATTTTAGACTCATGGTTATCGATTAAAGGTGTTTTCCATGGTGATTGAGACTAGCAAGCATCATTTTGGGCATGAGTTTTTTATTGTTAACTCATAACGTTGGTTGGGACTATAGACCCATTCTTGGTGCGCAATTAACCTAATCATGGCATCCATTAGTCACTTCGAAGAAAATGATATCTAGCAAAGGTCTGATGTGGTGGTTCAAGGACTTGTCCATGGTGCTTGAGACTGATAAGAAAGATTTGGGGCTAGAGTTTCTTATTTCCTTCCCTTGACTACAACAATAGAATTGAGACTAATCAATGATGCCTAAGTATAATGCATTAATCAACTCATAAGTGAAAGAATCCCTATAAATGGGTTAACTCAATGTTCTAGGTGTTGATCATGATGCTTTATCTCAAGAAGGCTTACTTACTTAGGGGGGTCACTAGTTCCAACTTCACCATGCTTATACCTCAACATTTCCACTACAAAATTCCTACTTATGGTGCTTGCATCCTAATTAGAGGTGATAGAACCCTAAAATATTCCTACATCTTGGTTTTTGGTTTCCTAAAATGTTTGAGCCTAACATATTTTTCTTCAATACCACTATGGACATTCAAGCATATCAGGATTAATGGGTATATAATGAATCTCTCTTTTGTCTAAATACATTGGAGCCTCACTTGTAAGAAATATCTTAGAATAAAAGTTTGGGAAAAGCTTGTGCAAAGTATGGAGAAAAAAATATTTTTGTGTACCTTTAGGACACTCAACCTTGCTATTAGACTTACCTTTGAAAGCCATCCCTATGTACCTATTCTCATCCTTGGAAACTCCTAAAGCCATCCTAGAAAAAATAAGAAACATAAAGAGATCCCTCCTTTGTGGAGGAGCTAGACAATAAAAAAAATGGGCCCTAAATTATACTATCCTAACTGTGAAAATTCCTGAAACCACTTAACAGAAATTTCTATTGTAGAAATCTACTTTAATTCTCCTACTTGTGTTTTTACATTTACAAGTTATTTTTAGAAATATTCAGAAAACAACGAAGTAAACATAGTGCAGATCTACACATACATACAAATCAGGCACTGAAGAAATGATCACACATGACAAAGGACACACAATATTTTTCGGACAAATGTCCCCAGAAGAAACCCAATATGGGAAAATTGGTGCAACAACTCTTAGAGGGTTTTATTATTATGCAAAATTATGAATACAATCAAGGGCACCAGACATGGTTTTTCCAAATAGGGAAAATCTCAGCAGATGTACCTCTATCTCTCGGAGACAGAAAATATGGCTGATTCAACTAAGGATTAATAACCCCACAGGTGCCTACGTAGTCACTGCATCACCCTCCAGTGTGGTTGCTACGAAAAATCCATAAAATTAGGATCCTACTGCAGCAATTGATGGAAAATCTTCTATTTGTTATTTAATTGAACAAATTATTTACTCTGTTCTACAAGAAAATATCAAAATCCATTCACTACAGCCTACACAAATAATATTGTTGAAGAAATATGAGTGCGGAAGCAAATCTGAACATACACATATTACATAAGCATTCGACACATTTATTTTTTGACAAATGTCCCTCGAAAAACCCAATGTGGGAAAACCGGTGTAGCAGATCTGAGGGTTTATGTTATTATGTAGTAAATTCTGAGTACATATCTGTGATTAATGAAATTTTCAAATCATTCAACAAATCTGATGAAAGATATCTCGTGAGACAAACCTCACTCCTCCATGGGAAACTGGCACTGATCTACACCAAGGTTGGACTGCCCTGCACTGCCTCTGCGAAGTGACTATGTCACAACTCAGCTGCCCTTCTGCCTCTATGCTCGTCTACCTGTTGGCTTGGAGACCGAGCCTCCATAAAATCTCACTTGGGTTTTAATTGGCTATGACTATCTCTCTAGCAGGAAAACGATTTCCCCTCTACAGCTCTGGGCAGTGACTGCACAGGCTCTTCATTACTAGCTCTGCATAATGTTGTGGCTCTCTATGTCTTTGCTACTGAGTACTCTCTGGCTTAGGAAAACTTCCAAACGATGATATTGCCCCTCATTGCAATGAAGAATCACTTAGATATAATCTTCGTCCGAGCACTGCTCCATCAGAAGAATTCGATCTCTAGATTCTCTGTGTCTCTCGAATGTGTTTTCTAAATGACCCTTCAAGTCCTTCTTATAACCTTCTTGTTGAAGATTCAATGGCCCATATTAGATCTTAATAAATGGATAAAATTAAATTTTCACTTGATCCATTTCTTCTAGATCATTCACACTCATATTTTATTAATACAATTTAATTATTTTATTTTCCATAGTTTTAACTTAGGGTCCCTTAATTGTTTCTATAGAATACAATTCAAGTGGAATTTCACCAAACACTTTCTGGGTTATTTATATTACATGTGTCTAAGCCTCTTCAAAAAAATTGAGACTTAGAGCACATTATATACTACCCCAAATCAACACTCCCTCTTACTGAGGAATGTGCTCTAATGATATACTCTGTTGCATTTTGTTCTAACTTTGAAGCATCTCCCTTTGTGTTGATGATGTATGACTCTGTTGTCCACCAACTCTACATAAATTTTGCATCTGTACTACTGTTGACACTGCCACTGCCAACACTTCCTCTGTACTGCAACTCCTCTGAATTTTGCATCTTGCTATTGTTGACTCTTCCACTGGAAATTGTCACTACATTGCAACACATTTGCTTATTGAAACTGAAAAAAATCCAAAATTGGACAAGTATATTATATCTCAGTAATGAAGATCTCACTGCTACTAGCCTCTACGTTGTCTCTCTGAAGGTGCTGCGCTGCTGCTGCTCTACACTACCCTACACCACTGTGCACTGCATTGATGCTGCTATGATGTTGTTACCTCTACTCTGTGCTGCTCAGACTTTGGCGCTGCTAACTACTGCATTTTCTCTTCTCACTCCTTTGCACCTGTCTATCATGCTACTTCTGTTCTGGGCTCCCGTAGCAAGGTGATGATCCGAGAGGTGGAATCCTTAAGGATCCTGCCCATATTTTATATCTATGGGTATACAACTCCAAATCAGCCCACCTCTCTCCTGGAGGTATATGTGCCATCATCAAACAATCATCCTCTTCTATCTTTGCTGCTCCAACTTGAGGATCATGTTTCTCATCTTTGTCCTTCTTCTTGAGAGGACAATGTGTAGTGTAATGACCCATCTCGCCACACCGGAAACACTTTATATTTGACATATCCTTCTTCTTTATGAGTTTCTCTTGCTTCCCCTTTGATGCAAGGGCTGCATTCTCTTCCTCCTCCTTCTTGGTCTTCGAACCACTGTTGTTGCTGCCCTTAAGTTGACACTTGAGTAAATATATCTGCATTTTTCTTCCTGAAGAGCTACCTAAATTGACTCCCAGTCCGACAAGTTTTTTATGCCTGGGATACTCTGGACAAAAACTTGGTATTCTTGGACACTGAGTTGAGGGCCAATCTAACCATCTATGTGGCTTTAGGAGTTGATCCTACGACTACTAGATGATCTTGGTTTTCCTGAAGCCGAGACAATAATGGATCAATATGTTATCCCTTTTGCATCATGGTTGTGTGCATATTATCCTCCAAATACATCTTCCTATGCTTGAAAGACCCTTGATACAACGTCTCCATCCCATCCCACATCTCCTTGGCTATCCATTTTCTCGATATGTGTGGCACAATGTGATCTATCACTCCATCGAGAATCAATTGATTAGCCTTAAATTCCATATTCTTCTTGAAGGCTCATAGTGGTGTTGCATCCACCGACTCAGCCTAAGCACTGTCGATAAAATACTTGAGATCATGCTCATCTAGAAGGAAGGAAATCCTTTCCCTCCAGATCACATAGTTGGAGGCAACCTCCAACCGGTCTTGGTCACAAAATCCGTTGGTGGCCATCCCACCCAAATGTTGCCAATCTACTGCCTCTCACCCTTTGCACAACTGGCTCTATGCATTCCTTGAGGATTAAGCAAAAAAAAAAAATCTACAACACAAAAAACCTAAGTTTCTTGGGCTAGAAACTCACTGCGGTCAAAAAAATCCCCCAAACTGTGTTTATTATGTGCTTCCTGATGCTCTAAAACAGAAATCATTGCAGTGCAGCCAACTGCGTCCCTCCAGGCGCTGCTGATCTGTTGTGATGTTGCCTCTGCCTCAGAAAAAACTGCGATCTCAAAAATCCTACCTCTCTATTAGCTCACTCGGAGAGATATTTCCTTGCAGCTACTATTCCTCCTAGCTTGGGCTACACAATATTATGGGAGATCAATCTGTTGCTACTATATCTCTTTGATCCCAACTTCATAGACATTGGATCTGGTGGATATTTTCTTTGTCTCACCTGCACTCGGCTTAAACAAGCTCTGATACCATGTGAAAAATATGTAAACTCAAGATCCTATTGCAACAACTGATGGAAAACATTCTATTTGTTATTTAAATGAACAAATTATTTATTGTGTTCTACAAGCCAATATTGAAATCCATTCACTACATCCTACAAATAATACTTCAAAATAAATATAGGTGTGGAACAAAATATGAACATACACATATTACACAACCATTTGACATAATTATTTTTGGACAAATGTCCCTGGAAAAACCCAATGTGGGAAAACCGGTGCAACAGATTTGAGGGTTTATGTTATTATGAAGTAAATTATGAGTACAGATCTATGATTGATGAAACTGTCAAATCATTCAAAAAAGCTGACGAAATATATCTCGTGAGACAAACCTCACTCCTCCCTGGGAAACTAGCACTGATCTGCACCAAGGCTGCACTGCCCTGCACTGCCTCTGCGCAGTGACTGCGTCACTCTACGCAGTGAATGTGTCACAAATCAGTTTTCCTTCTACCTCTGCGCTGGTCTTCCTGTTGGCTTGGAGACTGAGCCTCTAAAAAATCTCACCTCGGTCTGAACTGGCTGTGCACTATCTCTATGGCAGGAAAACGATTTCGCCTTTGCAACTCTACACAGTGAATGCGTAGGCTCTACATCAATGGCTCTGTGTAATGTTGTGGATCTCTCTATATTTTCTATTGAGTACTCTCCGGCACAGGAAAACATCAAACTGGTGATACTACCCCTCACTGCAATGAAGAATCACTTATATCTGATCTTCGTTTGAGCACTGCACTGTCAGAAGAATTCCATCTTTGGATTCTCTGTGTCTCTCGAATGTGTTTTCTAAATGACCCTTCAAGTCCTTCTTATAACCTTCTCGATGAAGATTCAATGACCCAAATTAGATCTTAATCAATGGCTAAGATTAACTTTTGACTTGATCTATTTCTTCTAGATCATTCACACTCATATTTTATTAATACCCTTTAATTATTTTATTTTCATAAGCTTTACCTTTTTTTTTCCAAAGAAAAAATTGAGCCATCTATTAAATCATAGAAAGTTACATAGTATATGTGAAATTCATTCCAAAAAACTACATTTCCCTCCTTATCCAAAAGAGAGATGGAGTTACTGCTGATGAGTATGAGGAAGCCCTCCTCCTCTCAGCCATATTCACACATGTGTAGGTTCTCAACGTCTATTTACACCCCCCAAGCTTCCTTTCTAGGAAATGTATGCTCGAAACAGAGATGTAAGAAGATAGAGTCATTTTGATTCTCCCTGAAAATAAAAAACTGGGTGGTAGACACTGGTCTAGTTCAATCATATTGTCCAAAATTTGTTAAAAAACAAATAGTTTTACTCCTGTCTCACGGGCCTCCTCATTGAGGAAAATAGTCTAAAACAGAGACATAATTGAAGTATATTTAATAACAAAAAAACATCATATTGTCTGTTGAAAATAAAGGAAAAAATATTTAGCAGTGAATGGATCATCAGGTAAAACCAAGTTGTTCGACATTCCAAACCAGCCCATCCTCGACCTCAACAGCAATCCAGTGCCCCATATCTTGTCGAAAGCCCTCCTTAGAAAGAAGGTCTTCTTCATGGTTCTGTTCCCTGTAAATGTGGCAAACAGATATCACATTAAAAAAGATTTTAAGTTGGGACACCTCATTAAGTAATGGAAGCAAGATATAATTTATGCATCTTTGAGTCCCATTGAACCACTTGATGATGTTTAAATAATATCTAAATATCTGAACCTCTCTCATTATTAACAAGGAAAGCCAACATAGAAGAATATGTAAAGCTTTTAACTCTACATAGTTATTTGTCCCTTGACCTAGACCAATCAAGGCTTTGAGAATTTTTCCTGAGGGGGCATGTATGACCAGACCCGCTCCACATCTATTTTGTGGGTCTGAGGCCCCGTCAAAATAAGCCCATGGGATGTCCCCCCTAATGTTTTCATGTTGAACGACTCAAGTTTGTTGAGGCTATGATGGAATTGGAATATACTCATAGATGAATACTCCTTCCACTGCCAATATACTGATCGGAAAAGGAGAGTCTTTAAAAATAGCATGATTCCTAGTTATCCAGGTTCCCCAAGTTATCAGCAAAGGGATGTTTTTGACCCTATCATTTGGAGCTTCTTGCCACCATCTCTGCCAAGCTTCCTGTACCTCCCGTCCTTCCCACCGTTGTGGGATTTTGAGCAGCCTCAGAGATTCGTTCCAAAGAATGATGTTGAAAGGACATGAAAGGAACAAATGATGGAAATTTTCATGACTATCCTTGCACAAGGTGCACCAACCAGGGCCAATATTTCCCCTGCGCTGAAGAAAATCCCAGGTGGAAACTTTGTTCTGGAGTATACACCATTAAAAAAATCTCGTTTTTGTCGGCCCTTTAATCTCCCACAAGGACTTGTACCACCACTCCGGTTCCCCCCATCCATTCTGAGTCATAAGCCAATTGTATCCAAACTTTGGTGAGTACATCCCAGACGGGGAATGGACACATCTAAGCTCATCTCTCTTTTCATGTATCCTTACGTTGGAATTCTAGAGATCCAATGTGAAGGACTCCCATTCCCCCAACCATATTGCTTCAAGCTGGAGATCATCCCCGTTCAACCACGCTTGTCTCCAAATTGTTGTTCCTAAGTTTTAACTTAGGGTCCCTTTAAAAGTAATTAATTATTTCTCTATAATACAATACGTGTGGAATTTCACCAAACGATTTCTGGGTTTTTTATAATACATGTGTTTAAGACTCTCCACAAAATTTGAGACTTAGATCATATCCGATGCTACCCCAAATCAATAGCTGCTTTATGTTGGCTCCTTTGTTGTTGCTACCCATCTTGGACATTCTCCTGATCTCCTCTTGACGAAGATTTGCCCACATTTCCTCCCAATTTGGAAGCTGAGCTCTACCCAAAATACTCTAGACAAAGGTCTCCTAAACATTGATGACTGCATTCAGGGCAGTCCTCACCATGAGACCATCATTGGGAGTTGCCCCCATAGCAGCCAACTGATTTCGAATTTTCAATCGAATGAGGACGGGATCGATTTCATATCCCTTGTGCATCTGAAATAGTCACAATTGATTCTCCAAAAGCATCTTCCTTTGGACAAAAGTACCTTGATACAATGTGGTCAAGGTCATCCGCATCTCATTTTCCGTATTCTTCTCGTTAATGTGTGGGACCACATGATCCTTTACCCCGTTCATTATCAAGCGCTTGGCCCTTAATTTCGCTTCCTCATATTTCTTCAAAATATCAACATCAACATGAACAAATACAACCTTATCGACATAATCTTTGATGCGATATTCGTCAAGGACTGACAGGATTATGGCCTTCCAAATGACGAAGTTAGATGCTTCATTTAACCTTTCTTGATCCCTCAATCCATGAGAGGCAATCTCTGCTCAACGATGTTGAAAAATATGCTCTTCTCCATTCTTCTCCTGCTGCTCTCAGCAAGATACCGGATCTAGGTTTCTTGGAGATAGAAACCCTCTAGAGAATATGCTTCCTCTAACTAGTGATTTACTTCCGGGAAATCCTCCACCAATTCTATCAATTAATCCCTCTTCAATCACTCTATTGATCAAATATTAGACTTCTTGGCTAGAAAGTATGCTGAGGAATTGGTTCCCCTTACTTTTTCAACCTTGCTAGACATTGCTATGCACCAGCAGAAATAATGCCCCACAAGAAACTTCAAAGATAAAAACTGCACCTCCAGCCATAAAAACTGGCACAACGTCATCCCCTCTAGGGCTGCATCACCCTCTTGGGCCTGTGTCAGCCTCTACGACAACTTTGTGTGAGCTATACAGGCTCGGTGTCACCCTTCTAGGTTTGTGTCAGCTCTGTGTGAGCTAGACAGGCTCTGCATCACCCTTTTGGACCTGCGTTAGCCTCTATGTGAGCTAGAAAGGCTCTGCAACACCATTGCTAGGTCTGTGTTATCCCTTAGGTGTTGCGCTGCCTCTTTCTAGATATGTGATTTTTGTTGTGGATTATTCACACGGGTGTACGAAATCACACAAGCTTAGAGAGTGTGGTCTACTCTCTAAACTATTGGTAACAAGCAAAAAGTGGGGGATCTCAAAAGCATAAAACTTAATGGAAATAGTATGTTGAAGTATACTCTGGTTAAACTAAAACTAAAAAACACAAATATACATAAGATATATAGAGAGTTCCAAATGACAATAATGAAAATGATGGCTCAATGGCCTCTTATTATTAAATGTTCGAAATGGAGAAGAAATTTTACCCACTTGCCAAAGGGCACCTAGGCAATGGCTCTAGGTCCCGATGCAAGGATGTTGCCTTCCAAGCTCTCCCTTTGATGCAGTCTCACTCTCTCTCTCTGTTGTGGTGGACTAAGATGGGTGGCCAACTATCAAGTCCTCTTTAGATCCTGTTGGCCGGATAAATCGTTCTTGCAGACAAGACCGATCTCCCTAGTGTCAGAAGACAATCTAGCAACAAACGAACAAATAAGTTTGTCTTTCTCTAGATATATTCGTTTTATAAATAAATTCTATGAAGGTGTCGATCCTACCTTAGATCCAAATGCTTATTTGCGGTCGTAGTGCTTCCGTCGCATCAATAATCCTTCGTCGCAACAAGAGCTCTTTTGTCGCAAGAAAGTATCATCTTTCATTGATCTGCAATCACAAACAAGAAAATATCAATATCACCTGTATAACAAATAATCATAAAACATATCTATCATAGTGATCAAGGAATCTATGAAATAAACAATCAAACGACAGCTTATTGAAATAAACAATCGAACGACAATTTATTGAGAAAAACAGAACTTGATTGTATTAATCTTAAAATATACAGAATAACCTTACAACCTTTGCCTTGATGTTCGAAAGGCCTTCCCGAGGTCCGAAGCAGGAGTCTCCTCTACTTTGATAAGTCTTGCACTCTTCCTCCAAGAGCATAAAGAGGTATGTGATCTTTCCTCTCAAAAGCTCAACAGAAGGAAATCTAAATCTCAACAGCACTTCAACTCAAATATTTTACCCATCAAAATATTCTTCAATCCTCCATTAGTTTCCTTAACATAAAAACTTCACCCCTTGAGGCTACCCAATGCCTCCTTTTATAGAGCAGATGAGGAGGTTAGGATTCCACCTTTAAAGGGATAGAATCCTCCTTCAAAGGGATAGGCTCCTCACATCAAGGGATTAGTTCCTTAAGGTGTGGGATACATGCACCTTACCAAAGCGTACTCATCCCCAAAAAATCTCATCCAAAACCTTCTAGAATTGACCAAAATTCAACTTTTTTGGTTTAATTTCGCGCTTTTTTGACTTTACAGGGGTACCGCAGGCATTACACTGGAAAAGTGCGTTCTAGAACGCAGTTTATCTTCACATTACCTGCGTACCCTAGCTAAAAACGCATGCAGGCTTCATGTTACCTACGTACCCAAGGTTTTTTGAGCTTTTTAGGGTTTTTTCTCCAGTTTCAGGGCATGGAATGAGGAACAAAGGTTGTAAGACTTGCAAAGGAGGCATGTATGAGTGTTTAATGAGCTCATACAGTCAGCAGAATGTCAAGGTGACATTTTTTAGTGTAACAGATTGCCCCCTAAAGTGCGAAGTCTGGAATAGATGAAGTCTGTCATATATGAAGAGTGAAGTACTTTATCATTTCAAAGATCATCCTGTGGACACCCCAGTCGGAACCTGTAAAAACATTCAATGCAAAATATATATATATGTAATCATATCATCGCTGAGGTAGGCATTCCCATACTCAGATCAAAACTATCTAGAACTAACTTAAATTGTTCTGATACAGGAATGATTTTGAATACATCAACAGTATAGACATACGTAGACACAGTATGGACGCAGCCATCTGTTTATGAATAGTCCACTGTATAAATGATAACAAAATTCCTCGCAGCCTGGATGGTGGAAACTAGATCCAGGGTCTTGATTTCCGCATCTCGAACTAGTACGATTCTATCCATGCGAATGAATGTGTCGAAGTCGAACATGGTAGAAACCACTTGATTACCAGTCAATGATGTAAACTGTTAACAAGTGTGAGAGTAACCACCAGTAATGTTAATGGCTCTCAAAGTACTCAGTACAATCCATGAAATGTGAATGAATGAGCTGAAGTCGAACATTTCACCAGACAAATATGGTGAGAATCAATGATGCAACTTACAATAAATCGAAAAGCGAGAAACACCTTACATTGAGGCATACGATTTCAAGGTGCGGCAGACTAGATCAACTTCCTAGATAATGGTGTCGTCGATAGCGATGTCGTGGGCAAGCCCTGGCGAAATGTAGATCAAGTTTTGAAAATATATTGTGAGGCCGACTCGGGGGATCAATTAATAATGGATGACAGATATTTTGCAGATGAATGGTTTATTTGAAATGTCCTCTTGAACACATAACGAAACTGCAGATGGATTGGTGACAATTGACCCAAAGCTAATACCCAGAAACCGGCTGAAGACTTTCAATATGGTTTGATTAACTATTAGGCAAAGGATTTCCCAACCCAGGTGGACAAAAAGTGTCGTGTTCAAGAGTGGTTAGCGGTTTTCCGAATAATCAAGATGTAACAAACAGGTTCGTTTTTCTCTCTTTTCCCCCACCATTTCTGGCAAGTACCTCTTTATTTTTGACAAGCTTGAGGAGGATAACATTTGCTTGTTTATAAGCTCATCCTTCGGATGAGTCCAACTTAGTTTAAAATTCGAACCCTAAGAAGGAGTGGTTCGTTCCTGTTTAAAATTGAACATGTCCTTTACTGTTAAATTTTAACGAGTCCAGTATAGGAGAAACTCGGTGTTTTTCAATTTTAGGGAGTCAGAAGAAAAAACTTAAGAAAACTCCATGGGTGTACTTTTTCGTAAATTTAGTCTCTCGAGCCCGAAAAAGGATAAAATAATGCGGGAGAGAACTCTATTGACCGTAATTGGTCAACGTATACCTTTTTCGTAAATAGTCCATTTCAGTCCGGAAAAGGGGTAAACTTATACTGAAGGGACGATCATTCATTTACTTTAACGAGTTCGAATAATCAAGTGCTCGGCAATCTTTTCATGTTTAGAGAGTGCGAAAAGGGCTTAAAAGAGAACTCCAGGTTTCGCTTTTCGTAATTTTCAAGGAAAGTCGAAAGAAAAAGTGATAAATACTCAATGAGTTTAACACCACGTAAATTTTAGCAAAAGGTTCGAAAAAGGGATAAAAAAATGTACTCATGGTTTTCACTTTTACCGTAGTTCTAACGAGTTGAAAAAAGGGATAAAAATGTGCTCTGACGGCGAATTTCAGTTTAATTAACGAGTAGGAAAAGACGGAAATAACGGCATTTTCATGTGTTTTACGAGAATGAAAAATAGCAAATAATCTAAAGGTCACATGAGTTTAACGAGTCTTGAAAATAACTTGAAAATTGACTCCAAGATAGGTTTCATTTTACACAAGCTTGAAACAGAGAAAAACTATGCTTCAGAGTGGTTTCATTTTTACACAAGCTTGAAACAAAGAGAAAACTGTGCTTGATGCCCCCTAAGCGTAACTGCTAGAGCGCATGCCCCCCCAGCTTCATTTCATTCAACTAAGTACACTGCTGGGAATTAATAGCTGGATGGAATGAAGGTTCATTTACGAGATCATATGAAAGACTCGACCTAAAAACTAACCTAAATATATGACTTAACATTTACGAGGTCTATTCAAAGACTCGACTTCAATTAGTGGAGGATTTGTTTCATTTTTTAACGAGCTTGACACAGGAAAATAACTATGCTCATGGCAACGTGTTTCATTTTTTAACGAGGTTGACACAGTAAAAGGAACTATCCTCATATCTACTTTCTACAATCTACCTACTGTTTCATTTTTTAATGAGGTTGACACAGGAAAAGAACTGTCCTCATAGAAGCTTGTTTCATTTTTTAAACGAGCTTGACACAAGAAAAGGAACTATGCTCGGACCAACTGATTCATTTTTTAACGAGGTTGACACAGGAAAAGAACTGTCCTCATACCTGATTCATTTTTTAACGAGGTTGACTCAGTAACAGGAACCATCCTCATCTACCTACTGATTCTAATCTATCTTCTACTCTCTACAATCTATCTACTGATTCATTTTTTAATGAGGTTGACACAAGAAAAGAACTCTCCTCACCGCCGACTGATTCATTTTTTAACGAGGTTGACACAGTAAAAGGAACTATCCTCAGACTCACTGATTCATTTTTTAACGAGGCTGACACAGTACAAGGAACTATCCTCAGACTCACTGATTCATTTTTTAACGAGGTTTACACAGTACAAGGAACTATCCTCAAACTCACTGATTCATTTTTTAACGAGGTTGACACAGTATAAGGAACTATCCTCACACACTGATCATGGCTTCCAACAAGAAGAAACACATGTCAATGGACACACCTTGATCATGGCTTCCAAGAGGTCTTCATCAGATGGAAGAAAAATTCCTTGGAAGGAACGCATGTCAAGGGACTCAAAAGGGATAAGAACATCACGTTCAAATAATCCCATAGAGTTTTCCATGTCAATTACCAAATCTAAATCAAAATAAGACGAGCTTACAGTGAGAGGCTCACTTATATCGGTAATTGAAAACATGGGACTAGTTGCCACATAATTAACCCTTGGTGGGGTAGATACCACTTTAGAATCAGGAACATTTAGGGGTGTCATATTATTGGTAGTCGAAACAAGACTAGGGAACGAAAGCTGGTCTACAGTCACAATATTGCCATTGTGAGGGAAAGACATCACGCGAAAGAGTGTTGATACGACAGCTTTCATTGCATAAACATAGTCTCGCCCAAGGAGTAAATTGAAATCCAAGGGGCCTCAAACTACCATAAGATCAATACAGACAGTTTTACCTTCCAAAGTAATAGGAAACTTAGGAAGGATCCCTAAAGGTTCACTAATGGTTCTGTTAAAATCTTTCAGATTCTGCGTAATAGGCAAAAGCTTAGGGGAACCCAAAGCTTTCCAAGAAGTTGAGGATAAAATACTAACAGAAGCACCTTCATCTACCTGTGTACGGTGTATGTCCCTACCACCAAACTTCACAATGATTTGGAAAGGGATGGAGGAAGCAAGACGAGGTTCTGTCAATCTATTCCAATCAAAGGAAAAGACCTCAGTACTTGGAGGGGGTTCTGTAGAAACAGGTGAAATGCCCCCTGGCGTAGAAGAATCTGATGTAACAAGAATAACCTGAGCGGTATGAAGTTCACTCTCTACAGGGAGAATGGGATCGAATGAATGTGAAATCGAATCGACCACTTGTGTTGAAAATGCAGCAAGATGATGGAGCTTAGTGAAATGAAGTCGCCTTCACTAAGTGGGCCCGCAGGCAAATTCTGGCGCAAAGTCTATTTTTAGACTATGTCTATTTTTAGACATATGGAGCATGGTTCGAGGATTCCAGTTTGAGATTCTTGGAGCATTGGTCATGTTGGTAAAAATAGATGGGACTCTATTTTTTAGGTCGAAAGAGGTCGAAGGCTATTTTTAGACTGCCTCTCCTAAAAATAGGGAAGTCAAATATTATTTACCCTTAATAATATTTGGACTCTAAACAACAGTTTACTCTCTTGGAGCACTTCAGTTCGAGCTACAGAAGTGGCTCATGCATATGACAGAGGAATTATGCTATTCCCAAGGGTTTGATGGCATCATGCATGGTTGACTTCAGTTAGGACTTCAGTGGCAGAAGTTTGGTGGAGTTAATGAGACAGATAGTGGAGTTGTGTTATGTTTATTTTAGTTGAACTAGTTGAGATTAGTTTAACTAGCTAATCAATTAGTTATGAGTGGAGTGAATTAAATATTATTTAATTCATTAATTAGTAACTCATTATTCAACTCAAGAACACATCGGTTCACTACAGTGCATGATCAGTTCAGTGGAGACCAGTGAAAGAGGTAGATGAAAGGGTGGAGTTAGCTATCAGTGGCGACATCAGTTGTGCATGAGATTTGCACCACACTTGGAGGATTTTTCCATGACAATTGCGCAGTCAAGCCAAGGAGATTCGAACCTTGGATCTCTATATAGACAGGCCATGATTGCGCAATAGAGGCAAGGCAATTGGCGGTGATTTTTGAACCAGTAACCTGTTCAAAACTGAGCTAGATTGTGGGTAACTGTATGAGAAAGTACTGAGTACTTGTGAGGAGTATTGTACTGAGTTTGTTACTTGATTTATCCATTATAATATACACAATAGCTGTGGGGTTTTCAGCTATAATCTTTCCCCATACATACTGTGTTAATGTGTATGATGATTTGATGTGCTATCGCTTGTTTTATTTCCGCATGTGTGATGATCTGAGTGGAAGAGATTATGTATTGCATATAAATTCGAATTGTATGTGATCAGGATAGTCTCGGTGGATAATTAATCATTATTCAGCAAATTTCTACATGGTATCGGAGCTATTGAAGCAGAGATTGATCATCACGGTGATTACAAACTTATTTCGGTAGACAGAGTCTGCATGCGGGCCAGGTAGCCTCCGGATTCATCTTTCTTCGGAAAGTGAAAGGTCTGGTAAATGCCCCTTGCAGTCAATCTCCGTGCTAGAAATAATTTGTTCTCACAGATCTAGAGCGGCTGAGCTTTGAGGTGGAATTCGAAATTTTGCAGCAGTTTTGTTTTCTTGGTGCCAGTGTTGAAAATGTCTTTCAACGGTTTGCGACTCGAATATGCTCTTGAAGGCAGTTCGAATTATGTTGCATGGAAGGATCGCATGGAAGCAATGTTAGAAGATAATGGTCTGAAGGAGTTCGTGGATGCGGATGTCCCAAAGCCCACTGATGCAGCTTTGGTCGATGCATGGCAAAAGAAGATCGCGAAATGTCGAAGGATCCTGTTGGAGGGCATCAAGGATCATATTGTATCCAGCCTGCATGGGAAGGCTACTCCATATTTAATGTGGAAAGCTTTGACGGATCTATTCCAGAGTAAGAGTGACCAAAGGAAGCTGGCGCTCAAAGATAAGCTCAGGAACATCAAGATGGAGAAGGGCGACAGTATCGCCAAATACCTCACGAAGTTCACTCAATGCAGAGATGAGCTGGGAAGTGTGGGGGTGACTGTCGAAGACGAGGACATGGTCGACTGGCTCTCCTTGGTCTTTCGAAGGCTTGGCACTCATATCAAGATAGTGTCAATGGTCGGGAGAAGCTGCCGGGATGGGAGCGCCTTTGGGCGGATCTCATGCAGGAGGAGATAAGGAGGACTACTCGAGATGGATCTTCATCAAAGGGAGCTGATGAAGAAAATTGTGCTTTGGTGGCCAAAGCAAAGAAGGGGAAGGGTAAGAAAACCTCTCATTCTGGTGCAAAGGGCAAGAAGCAGGATATGGCGAAAGTGAAGTGTTTTCACTACCATGATCACGGACATTATGCTACCAATTGTCCAAAGAAGAAGAAGAACAAGAAAGCGGGAAGATCTGCAGATGGAGAAGCTTTGGCTTCACAGTTCGAGCTTGACTTTTCACTGATCGCATGCTTGGTTTCAAGTGTAATGGGATCGGTGTGGTTCTTGGACAGCGGTGCGTCATTTCATATGACAGGAGATCGGGATTTTTTCTCAGATCTGGAGGACAAAGATTTGGGTGTGCACATCGAGATGGACGATGATGGTAGATACAGTGCGACTGGTATCGGTACCATATCCTTTCAGAGGGAGTCTGGTAAACCCTTTATCTTGAAGGATGTCATGCATGTACTTGGATTGAAGAAGAACCTGATTTCTGTGGCGATGTTGGAGGATAAGGGGTATGATGCGGTCTTTAGCGAAGGAAAAGCCTTCCTGTGCAGTAAGACTACTGGAGAGACCTGGAAGATAGGGGTTCGAACCAAGAACCTTTATCAGTTGCAGGTATATGGCTGCGCAGCTATGGCATGCAAAGCGGGAGAATTGGTGAGCCGGGATGATGAGGGCGAACTGTGGCACAGAAGATTGGGCCACCTTCACCATGGAGCTTTGAAGATTTTGCAGCAGATTTCTACTGGGCTTCCTAAGGGCACTCTTACGCAGTCAGATCAGTGCAAGGGGTGTACTTTAGGGAAGTATGTGAAAGCCACCTTTCACGAGAAGGATAGTCGCGCCACGACGATCCTTGAGAGAGTTCACACAGACGTGTGTGGTCCTTTCTCAGTTTATTCGACAGCAAAGCACATGTATTATGTGATCTTTGTTGATGATTTCTCTCGAAAGTGATGGATCTTCTTCATGCAGAAGAAGAGCGATACATTCGCGAAGTTCTATGAGTTTAAAGCACTGGTCGAGAAGGAGTCGGGGAAGAAGGTGATTGCTCTAAGGAGTGATAACGGTGGTGAATTCATCTCGGCTGAATTCAAGGAGTTCTGCAGCGCAGAAGGGATTCAGAGAGAGCTCATCGCACCCCATAACCACAGCAGAACGGGGTGGCTAAGCGGAAGAACAGAACGATCGTGGGTGTTGCACGAACGATGTTGCATGATCAGGGCCTACCCCTTCACTTGTGGGCTGAGGCATGCAATACAGCAGTGTATGTGTAGAACCGTTGTCCTCACAAGGTTCTTGGCATGAGTACACCGGAGGAGGCTTATTCTGGCAAGAGGCCTGATATTTCCCATTTGCGGATTTTTGGTTCTCTTGTCTACATGCATGTGACGAAGGATGCGAGAAGGAAGCTGGATCCAACTGCTGAGGTTGGAATATTTGTGGGGTACACTGATACACCTCACAACTATCGAGTGTATTTTTCAGACAGTCGCAAGACTGTTGTGCGACGGGATATAAAATTTCAGGAGGAGAAAGCCATGCAGTGTTCGCTTGAGAGGGAGCTACACTTGCATGCATATGAGGAGCTGTTAGTTCCTAAGGAGGAGCTTCGGGATGTGGATCAGCCACAAGAGGAGGTTCAAGAGGTGGAAGAAACCACCCAGGTAGCGCCAACCATCAGAGGGCGCATGCGCACTACAGAAGCTGAGCGACTGGCTCGGGATGCAGAGAAGGTTGTAGGACCACCTACAGCACAGCGCAGACAGAGACAGTCACCGGATCGGTACACTGGATACATGGCTCTTGTGGGTCAATGTGTTGTGACGGAGCCATCCTCTTTTGAGGAAGCTGTGGAGGAACCCGCATGGGTTGATGCCATGATCGAAGAATATGATTCGATTGTCAGGAACAGTGCATGGGAGATTGTCCCAAGACCGGTTGGGAAATCGGTGGTGGGTTCGCGATGGATCTACAAGGTGAAGCAGGCGGCTGACGGGAGTGTGGAGAAGTACAAGGCGAGATTTGTCG
Organism: Pinus albicaulis; assembly: GCA_034641835.2. Lineage (NCBI taxonomy): Eukaryota > Viridiplantae > Streptophyta > Pinopsida > Pinales > Pinaceae > Pinus > Pinus albicaulis. The sequence continues at coordinate 772,452,663 of CM076580.1, read as the reverse complement.
CCCGTGGCTTTTCACAGATTGAGGGGATTGACTATGAGGAGACTTTTGCACCTGTCGCAAGGTACTCTTCCATACGGATGATCCTTGCTCTCTCAGCGCAGATGGGGTGGCACATTCATCAGATGGATGTGAAGACTGCGTTCCTCAATGGAGTTATTGAGGAAGAAGTGTACATAGAGCAGCCTGAAGGTTTTGAGATCTTCAGCAGTGAGTCGCATGTGTGCCGACTCAAGAGAGCACTATACGGGCTGAAGCAAGCACCTCGTGCTTGGTACACTCGGATAGACAGCTACTTCACTGGGCTTGGATTCTCCAAGAGTGAGGCGGATCCTAACCTGTACCAGATTGTGGTGGAGGGGAAGCTGTTGATCATCATACTGTACGTAGATGATCTGATTTTGACTGGCGATGAGAAGTTGATACTTTCATGCAAGGAGGATCTTGCACGAGAGTTTGAGATGAAGGACTTGGGCATCCTTCATTATTTCTTGGGATTGGAGATTTGGCAGCGCAGCGGAGGACTGTTTGTTTCTCAGGGCAAGTATGCCCGGGAGATTCTGGAGAGGTTCAACATGCAAGGCTACAAGCCTGTTGACACTCCTCTTCATGGTGGTTGGAGGAAGGAGGATGCTACTTCAGCGGAGGTAGTGGATGCCACTGTCTATCGACAGTTGGTGGGGTCGCTTATGTATCTGGTCAATACACGACCCGATATATGCTATGCTGTTAACCAGATTTCGCAAGCTATGGTTAAGCCTACCAAGCTCTTCTGGAAGGTAGGCAAGCATGTATTGCGACGCAGCGACCTTCGGGATATGGTTCATGGTACGGAACGGGGAGGATCGGTTGAGCGACAGCTGCAGTTAGTATCATCTATGGAATTGTGTTCGGCGGAGAATCATGATGCTTTCATATGTTCCCACGGAGGATCAGGATGCCGACATCCTGACGAAGGCGCTCACCAGGAGCAAGTTTGAATTCCACAGAGGCAGGATAGGGGTTGCGGATAATCCATATCTTGCTGAGAGGGAGTGTTGAAAATGCAGCAAGATGATGGAGCTTAGTGAAATGAAGTCGCCTTCACTAAGTGGGCCCGCAGGCAAATTCTGGCGCAAAGTCTATTTTTAGACTATGTCTATTTTTAGACATATGGAGCATGGTTCGGGGATTCCAGTGTGAGATTCTTGGAGCATTGGTCATGTTGGTAAAAATAGATGGGACTCTATTTTTGTGACCTATAGGTCGAAGAGGTCGAAGTCTATTTTTAGACTGCCTCTCCTAAAAATAGGGAAGTCAAATATTATTTACTCTTAATAATATTTGGACTCTAAACAGCAGTTTACTCTCTTGGAGCACTTCAGTTCGAGCTACAGAAGTGGCTCATGCATCTGACAGAGGAATTACGCTATTCCCAAGGTTTTGATGGCATCATGCATGGTTGACTTCAGTTAGGACTTCAGTGGCAGAAGTTTGGTGGAGTTAATGAGACAGATAGTGGAGTTGTGTTCTGTTTATTTTAGTTGAACTAGTTGAGATTATTTTAACTAGCTAATCAATTAGTTATGAGTGGAGTGAATTAAATATTATTTAATTCATTAATTAGTAACTCATTATTCAACTCAAGAACACATCAATTCACTACAGTGCATGATCAGTTCAGTGGAGACCAGTGAAAGAGGTAGATGAAAGGGTGGAGTTAGCTATCAGTGGCGACATCAGTTGTGCATGAGATTTGCACCACACTTGGAGGATTTGTCCATGACAATTGCGCAGTCAAGCCAAGGAGATTTGAACCTTGGATCTCTATATAGACAGGCCTGGATTGCGTAATAGAGTCAAGGCAATTGGCGGTGAGTTTTGAACCAATAACCTGTTCAAAACTGAGCTAGATTGTGAGTAACTGTATGAGAAAGTACTGAGTACTTGTGAGGAGTATTGTACTGAGTTTGTTACTTGATTTCTCCATTATAATATACACATATAGCTACGGTTTTTTCAGCTATAAGCTTTCCCCATACATACTGTGTTAATGTGTATGATGATTTGATGTGTTATCGCTTGATTTTATTTCCGCATGTGTGATGATCTGAGTTGAGTGGAAGAGATTATGTGTTGCATATAAATTCGAATTGTATGTGATCAGGATAGTCTCGGTGGATAATTAATTATTATTCAGCAAATTTATACAACTTGATCAACTAATGGATCATCAACCTGAGTGATATGAGTTTCACTTTCCAATGGAAGAGTGGGATCGACTGTACTTGAAATTATATCAATCACTCCGTTAGTTGACGGTAGGTTGGGGGAAATTTTACGGTAACCAGTTGGAAATTCTTGCTGTGGAATAGTAAGGTTTTCCAATAATTTTGAGGTTTCATCCATGTGAGGGAAAATGTGAGTTTGATGACTCCCTTTGCATAACTTACAAGGAAACCTAACTTTACCCTTTTTCCCAGGAACCTGACTATCACTGGTTGATGGATCAACAGAAAGTTGATGAGATTTTTCTGACCACACTTCCAAGACCTTCGGAATACTAGGACAATTGATAAGGAAGTGGTCACCCTTACAAAGCCTGCAAGGGTATTTGGGTTTACGATGCATGTTGGAGGTTTCCTCAACACAACTAACACTTACATCCATGGTTGGTTGGTTGACTTCTTTCTTATCTTGCTTCTTCTTCTTCTTCTTCTTCCCTTTCTTCTTCTTCTTAGCCACCTGGTTACTAGCGTCAAGGCTTTTACCAAGCGAAGAAGAAGAAATGGAGGAAGAAATATTAGGCGAAGAAGGTAAAGGGTCAACAGAAGGTTGGTGATGTTGAGATGGAGAACTCTGTGAAGCATCCGGTTGAGGTGGAACAATTGGAGTATTCGGGGCCAACGAAGTTGAAAATAACCATATTGGTAAACCTATTGTAAATCCAGGTAATGACAAAGTAGCCATATAAGGAGGACCAACATTTCCAAAGGAAGGAAAAGTACTAGGATTCTCATTAAGAGGGGTTCCTTGGTTGGTAAATTCTGGAACAGTTGCCATTATATTCAACTTCAGTGAATTTTATTAACAAATTAAAAACTAAAAGTAACAATTAACAATTCACACCTAACAATTAAAATTCACAATTCACACCTATGGTCTCTAAAAGTAAAAACAAACAAATTAACATGCGCTATCAAATCTAGGAGTCAAACCACACACAAACAGTAACTTCCCGTACTAAAAATACTAGTTGGTGATGAAATCCAACATCGTAGAATTTAATACAGAAAGGGCGGTTGGAACAGTTACCCCGACAACCTGCTTAATGAAACAGACTGGCACAAGTTTCTTCACAAAACCATCTCGAGTGAAGAAAACCCCCCAGAGAGTCCAAGTGAGTCTAGTCGATGTCTGCTCCAAGTACAGTGGGATCTTCCCTCCACCGTCACCTTAGGAAAGAATCCTATAGATTATGGCCACTAAGGTTACCAACAGAAACAAATATACCTGGGGGAACAGTCTATGATCCGATACACACGCAAGGGCAAAGTAACAAAGCTTAATCCCCTTGAAGGCTCCTTGACATAATCCAAGGTTTACCGACAAGTGACCCCAGGCTCCTCGACAATGGTCAATCCGAGGTTTGCCGTTTTTAATGTGTATATCTGCTATCGTTCCCAATGAGGAAGGATTGATTACCTCACTGGTTCAGATATGATCTCGTGCTTGACTCCTTTAGGAGGAGCTTCCCAGAGCATACATGCAACAATTGGAATTTTTCCTACCGCAAGATCGACTACTGTTTGTTTTACTGTCTTGGAGAGTTAACTAAAACCTATTCCAAGACACTATCCTAAGCTAGATTGGTGGAAAGAGCCCTAAAAATGTAAAAATTACTAGATGAATTTTAATTAAGCGCTGTGTTATTTAGGCTGTTATTACTCAAAAGGGTAAATGGATATGAAACCAATGGTGTTATGACCTGACCCAAAACTGAATGCAATCAAATATGATAATGTAATATTTTCAATTCGATGAATCCTAACTAAAGTAAGGAGAGAGTTTCCATTCACTTCCAACAATGCAAAAAATTGATCACTAAGAGAAAATATAACAAATTCTCTAATGCACTAATTTTATCAAGAAAAACTAATGCAAATCAATCCCAAAACAATTTTTATTTTTTTGTTTTTAAAACAAGCATAAAAACATCTAAATTCAAATCAAAGAAAATTGATCTAAATCTATGATTGATTTTTCAGAATGTAAACTATGCAATTGTAATCTATGCACAATTCACATGAAAAGTATGCAAATGTAATCTATGCACATTTTTCATTCATATTCTGAAAATGAGAATTCTAATTATGCAAATGTGATCTATGCAAAAGAATTCTCAAACACAAGATGATTCTAATGTAATCTAAGAACCAATCAAGTGGAAGTCAAGAAAATCGGGTGAGAGTTTCGAAGATAAAAAAAAACTCAAAGGCAATTAACACTCAAAAAAGAGACTCAAAACACCCAATTAACTTAATGGAGATTGATGAGATGAAGAATTGCTGAAAGAAATTCAGAAACAAGAGATTTTTCACAGAAAAATACAGATCTGGGTAGATGCTAAGAATCCTAAATCAAATCTAAACTAAACTAGAAAAAAGAAATCTAAAGTTTTTCCAAAATTTTAACAGGGTCTGCAGGCTCCCAGAAGTAACAGGTGCGGTACCGCACTGTTTACTAAAGAAAACATGCGAAACTGCCCGCACTATATAAAGAAGGAAAAGTGCGGTCTCAGAAAAAATTAGAGAAAAACATAAAAGATCTCAAAATTTTCAAAAACAGAGAAAACCTAAGCTACCCAGGCAGATATCCATCAATAAAAAAGCAGGAAAAACTTTTCCTCAAATCAAAATAAAAGAGAACCAAAAACAACAAGTTCTTTCCCCAGTGGAGTCGCCAATTTGTTGGCCGGATAAATCGTTCTTGCGGACAAGACCGATCTCCCTAGTGTCAGAAGACAATCTAGCAACAAACGAACAACTAAGTTTGTCTTTCTCTAGATATATTCATTTTATAAATAAATGCTATGAAGGTTTCGATCCTACCTTAGATCCAAATGCTTATTTGCGGTCGTAGTGCTTCCGTCGCATCAATAATCCTTCGTCGCAACAAGAGCTCTTTTGTCACAAGAAAGTATCATCTTTCATTGATCTGCAATCACAAACAAGAAAATATCAATAGCACCTGTATAAAAAATAATCATAAAACATATCTATCATAGTGATCAAGGAATCTATGAAATAAACGATCAAACGACAGCTTATTGAAATAAACAATCGAACGACAATTTATTGAGAAAAACAGAACTTGATTGTATTAATCTTAAAATATACAGAAGAACCTTACAACCTTAGCCTTGATGTTCGAAAGGCCTTCCTAGGGTCCGAAGCAGGAATCTCCTCTACTTTGATAAGTCTTGCACTCTTCCTTCAGGATCACAAAGAGGTATGTGATCTTTCCTCTCAAAAGCTCAGCAGAAAGAAGTCTAAATCTCAACAGCACTTCAACTCTCCAAAACTTCTTAACTTCTTCAATCCTCCATTAGTTTTCTTAACTTCAAAATCTTAACCCTTTGAGGCTACCCAATGCCTCCTTTTATAGAGTAGATGAGGAGGTTAGGATTCCACCTTTAAAGGGATAGAACCCTCCTTCAAAGGGATAGGCTCCTCACATCAAGGGATTAGTTCCTTAAGGTGTGGGATACATGCACCTTACTAAAGCGTACTCATCCCCAAAAAATCTCATCCAAAACCTTCTAGAATTGACCAAAATTCAACTTTTTCAGTTTAATTTCGCGCTTTTTTTATCTTACAGGGGTTCCGCGGGCATAACACTGGAAAAATGTGTTCTAGAACGCAGTTCCTCTTCACATTACCTGCGTACCCTAGCTAGGAACACATGTAGGCTTAATATTACCTGCGTACCCAAGGCTTTTTTGAGTTTTAAGGGTTTTTCCTCCATTTTCAGGGCTTGACATGAGGAGTAAAGGTTGTAAGACTTGCAAAGGAGGCATGTATGAGTGTTTAATGAGCTCATATAGTCAGCAGAATGTCAAGGTGACAATTTTTAGTGTAACAGATCCAGCTCCAGGTCACACACAATGCTGGTGTTGCTTGGGCAACTTTGGCCGGCATAACCTTGTCATCACCATTTTTTCATCTCTTGGTGGGTTTATATAGGTGAGCTTCAAATCCTCCTTCCCTCCCTTGGTACATGATGGATGGTGACCCAAGGGAGAGGTGTGATTCCATTGTGTGCTCAAATATTCTTTTGTGTGCTCACATAATGTCTAAGGAGGCGCTGATGGCTGTCCTTAGGTGGATTTCACATAAGGAGTAACTGTCCTTTGCTTGTTGTGGTCCTGGAAAGTGACTTTTTTCCATTTCCAGGAATGCGCACTTATCGGGAAAAAAGGCGCGTAGAAGGCACTCTTCTCGAAGGAAAAAGAGCGCATTTGAGCATTTATGAATAGTTCAAATCTGATTTTCTCAAAACCTTAGATATTTTAAATACGTATTGACTCCATAATGTATTCCTGTCCTGTAAATCCTTGGGCTCGACATTAATTGATGTCATCTTATGCTGTATGATTTTACAGTGTTAACAGTTGCCCCCTAATGTGTGAGGTCTAGGAAGAACTGTATAGCCGAAATACATTATAGTTTCTTTTCTGTATCGTATGCAGAGAGAGAGAGAGAGAGGTCTACGTGTATTTTGGAATTAACAACACCTTGCATCGTTTCCGAGATAACTATGGCCTAAGGGATCCCCTGCAAGCAGACAAAATATACAACATATTTAAAAAATTTCAATGAGGTGGGCATGTCCCATGCTCGTGATGCTATGGCTAGTTAAACAAAATTGACAGATACATGTGTTGTCTGTGCCACTACTATGGTAGTGATGCTAGTGGTTGTTGACGACGACTGTTGACGCCCTTAGGGGCATTTTTTCTTTGATGATTGGTGGAATTTGGTACCCATATGCGTAATCCTGGTATGGCATATCACTATGCCATGTACGCATATGTACTGGCTAGGACCTTCCCGTGTAAGCATTGTTGTCAGAGACGCTTATGAAGGCATGGGTCTTCGACGGATCTTGATCAAAGTGCAATGGTTGTAAGGTACGATACCATCGTGACATGAAATATTTTTCTATAGTTTAATTTCAAGAGGATCGATGACATCTGTGGACAATGAAGTCTCCCACAGTGCCACCGAAGGATACTCCTTTGCATGGGGAGGGGTCATCCAATGTACTGCTTCCTTTTTGGAAAAAAGGTGTTGGGGTCGACAAAAAGGAAGCCTTAATCGAACCATGAGTCACCAACCTGAGGGGTCAGGGATCAAGATATGATGGGTTTAACATAGGCATGTTGGTGAGTGGTGACTGAAAACAGATGATGGGGATTCAATGGCCTGAGGTCAAAGTATACTTGAGTAGCTTGGTGGCAGTCATAGGTATTTCTGAAGGAAAAATCCCTAGAGTCAGTAGGATTTCCAGGGCGGGTGTGAACCGACTATGATTGTCGTAATGGTGCATTCATGGGGGGTGAAATACTTCAACCAAGGGAGATGGGGGACTGCTGCCATGGGAGAAAAGGTGAAATATGAGGGTGAAGTGGCGAAGGGCATCATTTGTGGTCTTTGTACACTTACCAAAAGAATAAAATAATGGGGTTTGGTTTGTACAAAACACAGAGACGGGTACCCCAAAACATGAAAGAGGGTCGCCCACTGAAGGTGTGAGGACGGTGTTTTTCTGAGGGTAGGGGTCCCATTGGTTGGTCTCATGTGCGGGGTTGATGAAGCGGAAGATGTCGCAGATGGGATTATGCTGATGGAGGTATGGCGGGCCAAATGCAGTGCGTAGAGGTGCGCTTTCAATCTGCTTGTACAACCTAATTGTTCATGAAGGGGGTTGAGTTTGAATGGTGAACTTGACCTTATGCATGATATGTGGATGGGCATGAGGTGCTTCCTGGACTAAAATGGTATGGCCATGGCATCACTTGTGGGGTGATGTATGGTCTACTTTGGATGACGATCACCATGGAGGGGAGACTCTACCGACCATCGTAGACGTTTATCATATGCAAGGTGAGGCGATGATAAATGTGGTCAGGTATGAGGACCCTATGGTTTATTTCTAATGGAGAAATGATGTTAGGATATGCAAAGTTCTCTAGGACTCTATCATGCTGAGGGTAGAATGATACCTGCTTCGGAACTTTCAGTGGATGGTGCTGTGAACGATTTGCAGGTTCTTCCTGCAAAAAACAACTACCTCAAGTGAAAGCATCTTCTTTTCATCCAATATTATTGAAAAACATGAATTTTGGAAAGGAATATGGGAGGGTGCATACCTGCTGGCGCTTGAAAAAATGTTTTTCTAGAAAGCAAATGTGGGGCATTGCTTTCGTTCGTCATGGTATACTGATGATGGCACAACTTACGGTTTGCATAATGGACCTTTTGATCTCCTGTTATGGACCTCCGAAGTTCTGGAAAAGGGCGATAAATATGGGATTATGGCCCTAATCCTATTCATTTGTACTTTTTGAGTTTTGGGAGATCAGAGGTGATTGCAGAGCCTTTCTTGCTGTTACGGTCAACTTGTATACTGGGGATTAGCGATATTATGCCAAGGTAACTTCCGTGATGTCTTGCATTTCAATTTTTTCAGTTTGGTGATGTCGGGGACAATACAAATTGGGTTTGTACAGCCTCAAAGGGGCCTTTTGTCCTAGATTGCGTGGGCGATCTAGGCAAAGAGGCGCCCCCCTTGCGCTTATTTTCGAGGGACAATCGCGTGAATGTGTGTTGTTCCATCCTTTTTGCGCGCAAGGGCACGCCTGTGAACGAAACAGGCGTGCAAGGGTGCACCTATTTGAGAGATAGGCGTGCAAGGGCAGGGTTTTTTGTAAAAACTTGGGTTTTTGTTGTCCCTTTTGATGTTTCCCCTTTGTACTGATGGGTGCTTGTTGCTTGGTAGGTTGGTGTGGAGAGAGTGAGATTGGCCCGAGATTTGGACTTCTCTGGCTGTTGATGCTGGGGTGCGCTATCAGTTGGCCACATGGGGCCTTCTGAAATTTGTTGAGAATGAGTTCCTTTGGTCACAGGACCGATTGTTACATTATATCATACAGCATTGGCGCAGGAGGTGCAATATGTTCATCCTGAGGGGGACAAACTTGATTATCTGTCCAGAGACGGATATATACTTTGTGACCGGATTACTGCCTCAGGGCGAGGCGCTGAGGTACCCACTCCTTGCTGGACGAGTGAACATGGACAGGTTCCAGAGGAGGCATTATGGTGGTGCACCTCTTACTGAGGGGTGCATCAATATTGCATCATTTATAGATGTGGCTGAGCGATGTGCTCTGGCCATTATTGTACGACTGGCGGGGTCATTTGCACCACATCGGGCATCAGGCCCACAGGTGGGAGTTTTACGCCGTTTGAGGAATGAGCATTTTTTCGATTTTGCCCGCTTCTGTTTTGATGGTATGGTGTCGCAACTGAACAGGGTCCAATGTGGATCCAAATCATTTGCATAATCTAGCATCTTATGCAACATTATGTATGAGAGGGTCGTGTTGCTGAGGCCCGTTGTGGTTGTGCCTATTGGGGGGCCGAGGGAGCCACGTATGAGGAGGTGGGCTCCGGTGATGCCACGTGGCGGTGGTGGCATGGTGGGTCATTATTGGAATGACATGATGGAGGGCTGGTTCGAGGCAAATCCGCAGATTTTTTTGCCATACCCGTACGTGGGGATGGACTTTCAGGGTGATCCAGATATTGGTCTCCCTTTCGGTTATGTTTGGGGTCTTGTAGGTATGCGCTATATTTCTCCATTTGTTCGAGTTTTTATGTACTTGAGTTTTTTTATTGATACTGAAATTATTTTGGTTACTCGTGCAGATGTTGACAAGGTGGGACGCCCAGTGGTTTGACTGGTGGGTCATGATCCTTTGCGACGACAGCGGGGTGGTCAAGGAGGAGGTGTCACAGGTGGACCAGGTGGTGCTGATGGACCTGGCAGGGATGGTGCTAGCCCATCTGGTGAAGGGAGCAGCTCGTTTGCAGCTGAGGTAGTGGCCGAGCAAGCTTATGCAGATGCGGCTGAGGTGCGCATCACAGTACTTACGGCTCAGGTGGTCGTTCTAGAGGACTTCCAGGGTCGAGTGGGCCGTTTGACCCACTGGGTGCTTGCCGAAGGTTTTATAGATGATCTCGAGGAGGTTTGGCTAGAGACGGTGATGGCCCGTAAGAGGGATTACCGGCCCACTCTACGATGGGTAGCTATTGAAGTGGCGACAACAGCTCCGGTGGTGGCACCAGGAGCAGTGGTGGGCCCAGGTGCTCCTATTGAGGGGGCACCCCCCTAGAGTAGCTTTGTACACAAGGAAAGCACCCGTTATGAGGATGCTTCCCTTATTTTTTACGACCCTTGTATCTTTGGGCTAGCCAATGGGCTAGTGATACTATTTTTGTATTCAGATACAAATATTTTTTGATATATATATGAGAGATCTTTTTGCTGCTCTACATGGTGTGCTATCTATTTTGGTTTATGGATTTTGTGTTACGCTGATGGATATCTATGTTTTGGTTTTTCATGTATGGTGGTTTATTCACGATGCATTCCAGTCTAGGATATTGTTAGCTATGCGATCAGCTGCTTGGTTTTGATTCCTTGATACATGTGAGAATGTAATGTAATCAAATTGTCTGCTTAATCTTTTGGCACGCAAATATTTTCTAAACAGGTTTGCGTCTCTGGTTTCAAATGTTTGGTTTAACTGTGATACCACTAACTGGGAATCTAGGTATACATGCATATGGCAGATGCCTTGATGGAGGGCCTCACACATAAGTCCGATAACGGTGTCATACTCTTCCTGATTGTTGTTTTCTGATTCGATGCACATGCCATTTGAACACTGTGGTGATCGATCAGGGTGGTAGATGACCCATGCGGCTGCAGCTAAGTTTTGAGACCATCGTGATGCTCCGTCAGCAAATCCAAAATAGGGTTCAAGTTGGTGATCCATGGTGGCACTTTGAGCGCGTTTAGGTCTTTGGGTCAAAAATATTTTGGTATTGGGATTTTTTTGTACTCTAACTCTAGGGGATAAGGGATATTGGGGCCCTTATGGGTAGAATTTGTTGAGGTAAAGGCCGTTGACGAGGTTAGTCAGGTAGGTCCCGTCCAGTTCTGTCAACATGTATGCCCCCTGTCGGAGACAATGTTTGATGATATAGGGCCCTTTCCACAAGGTTTCGAACTTTCCTGGCCCTAAGGCCTCTTTTGCGACATCATAGCGAAGGACTAACTCTCCCTCGGTAAATGAGCAAGGGGTGATGTGGCGGTCGAATGATGCTTTTACCCTTTTCATATGGGCCTCATTGTGTTGCAGTGATTTTCGTCTACTTTCTTCAACTAGCTCTAGTTGTATTAGGCATTGTTCTAGAGGTTATGTATCATCAAGGAGTTCAATGACAGTATGCAAGTTTGGGTTCTCGCGTTCTATGGGGATCATGAATTTGATCCCATATACTAATTGGAAGGGAGTAAAACCAGTGGAATTATTAACCGATGTGCGGTATGCCCATAGGGCAGAGAAGAGCATGTGGTGCTAGTTGGTTTTGTGGTTATTCACCATACGCTATAACATAGTTTTGAGTACTTTGTTAATGGCTTCTACCTGTCCATTGGACTGGGGGTAATATGGTGAAGCGAATTCATGGGTGAATCTGAGATGATGAGATAGCTCCTCGAAGAATTTGTTTTCGAAGTGCTTTCTGTGGTCGAAAACTAACTCTTTGGGGTTGCCAAATCAGGCGATCACATGGTTGAACAGAAATCGAGCGGAAGTTTCTACTGTGTTGTTGTATGTGGGCATGGCCTTGGCCCACTTGGTGAAATAATCGACAACCATGATGATGTATTTATGGTTGCCTGATGAGGCTGGGTTACAAGTCATGAAGTCGATTCCCCACTTACAGAAGGGGCCAGCTACTATGACAGGATGCAGAGGGACGGGTGGCGCTCTTGCCTTGTGGGCGAAGCGCTGGCACCACTCGCATCTTTTGACTGCTGTGATATAGTCGCGAAACATGGATGACCAAAAATACCCTGCTCATAGGACTTTTTGGGCGGTAGCCATTCTGGATAAGTGGTCTCCGCACGCACCTGCATGGCAGTCGTTCAGGGCTTGCTCTGCTTGATTGTGAGTGAGGCATCGCCGTAAGATTGTATCGATGCCTCTTCTGTATAAGACATCTCCCATGAAGAGGTATCGAGGGGATTGTTGGCTTATGCATTGACGATCGTCTCGCGTGAGGTGAGGTTTGAAATTTTGGGTTCGCAAGAATAGGAGAATATCCCCATACCAAGGGTCGTCGGTTACTACAAAGAACAAGTGTTCATCTGGTAGTGAATCGTTTACTGGTGATCCTTTGGAATCTCCTAGGAGGTCTGTAATGAACTCTACTAGGGCAAGTGCCTTTTTTCTTTTGGGAGAACGAAACTGTAAGTCGTATTCTTGGAGAATGACTATCCAGCGGGCATATTTGTGGTTCATTAGTCAGCGCGTGAGCAGGTATTTGATGGGATTAGTATCTGCTATGACCGTGGTAGTTTTTAAGATGATGTAGTGGCGAAGTTTCTTTACTGCTAGATTAATGCTAGGGTAGTTCTTTCTTTGGGCTCATATCTTAATGCGGAGCCTGATAGGGTTTTACTGGCGTAATAGATTACGCGTTCCCTCCCATCTGGGCCCTCCTATACCAATATTCCGGCCAACGTGGAGTCGAAGGCTGATAGATACAAGATATAATCCTTGTTATAGTCCGAGGGACTGATAAGTGGTGCTGAAGATAATGTTTCTTTTAGCGCGTCGAATGCTTGTTGGGCATGATCATCCCATTTAAACAGGATGTCCTGGCGAAGGAGGTGCAGGAACCCTTGAGCATAGGTGGCATAATCTGGGACAAAGCGTCTCAGAAAATTGGCCTTTCCTTGCAGGCTTTCGAGTTTCTTGAGGGTTCGAGGTGGAGGGACTTATTTAATGGCTTGAAATTTTAAAGGGTCGACTCAAATCCCTTGTTGAGACAAAATAAAACCTAATAGTCTTCCTGTGTTGACGCAGAAGACGCATTTAAGAGGGTTCAAGCACAGGTTGTATTGACGGCATCATTGGAATACCAATCACAAATCCTCGAGATGGTCGGAACGTTTCTTGGAGCGTACCATAATTTCGTCCAAGTAGGTGAGGATAAGGTGTGCCAAGTCATGAAATATGTAATTCATGGCCCTTTGGAAGGTGGCTCCGACATTTTTTAGGCCAAATGGAATTACCTTGTATGAAAATGTGCCCCAGGGGTGGTGAACGCAATTTTTTACCGATCTGTATGGCAGATCCTGATTTGATTATATCTGGAGAAACCATCCATGAAAGATAGAGCCTCGTGGCCAGTGCAAGCATCGATAACTTGGTCGATGAATGGGGTGGGATAATTGTCTTTAGGACAAGCTTTGTTCAAATCCCAAAAATAAGTGCCCTGTTTTTTCATGACGGGAACAGGGTTAGAAACCCAAGATGTATAGGAGATGGGGTAGATAAACCCGACTTTGTGAAGCTTGTCGATTTCTCGTTTTATTGCTTCAGCCTTTGACGGGTGCAGTTGACGTTGTTTTTGGCAGATTGGGGTTACATCCGGCCAATTGTCAATATGGTGCTCTACAATCATAGGACTAAGCCCAGGCATTTCTGAGTAATCCCAAGCGAAGATATCTCGATACTATTGTAATAATTTGGTATAAGAGGTTACCTCTTCTGGAGAACATGCTGCCCCCAGCGAGATTTCTTCGACATTTGATGGATTTTGAGATATTTTCACCTTTATGGTAGGTGAAAAATTCAAAATATTGCCTTCCTCAAACACATCGGGTGTGGGGATGGGGTTTTTAAACCAGTCGACCTTTCCTGATGGCAGAAAGTCTTTTGATTCGAGCGCATAGATCTCTGGTTCGATTGTCTTGTCAGGACTGACTGTCTTCCTGGGAAGAAACAGCGAGCGGTGATGCATTGCATCCCATGGGTAATCAGGCTCCGTCATCGTTTCTAGGATATCCTCATCCGAATGAAACAAGGTCTCGAAGGGGGATTGTTCCTTCGTAGGTTTAGAATGAATGGGGGTGATCCTGGTGGAGCTAGTTGAGAAACACGACAAAGATTCCATCGTGGATGTGGTGGAACCAGACGTTGTTGATAGAGTGCAGACAGATTGGGTCTGTACTGTCATATGGGCAGCTACTCTTGTAGCTGCAGCTATCTTGACACCTAGGGTAGATGAGCAGAAAACTCAAGTTAGGTTTCCAATGCAAGATGTCATGAACCGTATGTGGTGTGTCACGTCGTCGACGTTCGGCGAGGGACGGATTTCCCGAATTGGCTATATTTTGGGTGGCCACGATGAGGTGGATGTATTTGTCACATCCTCTTGGGTCGTCAAACTGTCCATGGAATCCTAGTCCACACCGTCTTCTTGGGAGAGGCAGATGATGGTCGATCGCATACAGTCTAAAGCTATGCGGAATCTTGGCACGTAGTGACAATGACGTACAGGGTGGTTGTCCCCGCATATCTGGCATGAATATTGAATATCCATGTTAGCACGGTACACTACATGGACTGGATACCATCGTTGGAACATTTCCAAGGTTGGGCAGTCAATGATGAAATGATCAAGTTCATTGCAAAGTACGCACCTTTCGAATGGGGGAGGTGGTATGGCAGGGGGTCGTTCGGGTGATCGTTGCTCTTCCTGCATGTACAAGATGATACGAGGCTCGTCATTGAAATATTGGATAGAGGGATCCTCTTGATAGGATCTCTCGATCACGTGTAAGGCATCCCTATATCATGGTATTTTTGGACAATGGTGGGTATAATGCCCATAAGTGTCACAAAGAGCACATGCATGATTGGTACGCAGCGGTTTTCTTGTAGTTTTGGTGGCAAGTTTCTTTTTATGGGAACGTCGTTTCGAGATGCATGCCTCACAGCCGAGGAGTGCTTTTAATGCATCCAAATCTAGGCATATGTGGGTAGGTTGTCCTGTGACATTACATATAGCGTAGGCTGATGAATCCCTTTGCATGGTGGGGGTCACCACTTTCTTTCCTTTCTTGGCGATTTGCTTGGTCGTGGTTACCGTTTTTGCAATGGGAATTTCCCTTGCAGGGGCGGTTTTGACTATTGCTTGGGTAGGTTGGGGCTCCTTGGGACCGGGGGGCTTTAACCCAAATGCAGTAACGTTGGTAGCTTCTATTCCTAGAGGGGGAACAAGATACCACACTGGGAATGCCAATGATATATTGGGTAACACCAGTGTTGCCAAGACCTGCTGGGAGGTGAAGCCAGGAGGTGGGTAGAGGAAAGGAGTTTGGGAGGCGGTGTAGACTAGGGAGGCTATAGTAGAGGATGCCTTGGTGTCATTACTTCTTGAGTCCGTGTCCTGACTAACCTCGGTGCTTGATGTGGACATCATGCATACCGGGGCCCCTGTGGCATCGGGCAATACCTCAGGGATAATGGGAGGATCTCCTAGGAATGACTCTAGGACGGACGACGGTTTGAATTGGCCAGGGCCATATTCTTGATACCGTGAAAGACCATTTGTGGTTGTATCTACATAGGGTAGAACCATATCTGTGTTGGTCAAGGGACGCTTTTCAGTGTGCGTCAGCTGGTCTACTGTGATGATTTGATCCTCATGGGGGAACATCATGATGCGGAAGATGGAGGATGCTATGGCAGACATGGCTTACATGTAACTCCACCCAAGGATTATATTCTAATTCAAGTGAGCGTCAAAGACTTCGATGTCTATGTGGACCTTCTTACTGGCTAAACAGACCGGTACATTTTGGAAGAGACCGACGGGGGTCAAGGGACGACCGTCGTATGCTCTGAGTGTGATGACGGAAGGTTTAAGTTCAGGGGCTCCTAACTTCTGCCATACATTCTTTGACATGATGCATGTGGATGCACCCTCATCAATGACACGTCGGTGAATAGTGATATTATGTACCGACATTGGTATTTGGAAGGCAACCATGGAGGGAAGCCTAGGGGTGGCTTTGTCTAAGTCAAAAGCCATCATGCGCATGTCGGTAGGGTCGACAGTGCCTAATGAGGAAAGTAAGACTTTCCGTTGCTTTGGGAACCACTGCAGTACTTCCAATGCGGACATAGCATCAGGTGATTGAGCTAAATCGTCTACGATGCTGTAATTGTGGGCCGCTTTGGAGTAGTTACCTGCTCGCCTATTAGGCCCTTTTACCATTTTTGGAAACGGTTCCAAAGGAATCTTTGGAATGGTTAGAGGTGCAGTCGGCGTGCTTGTACTAGCCCCTGACGTATTGGTGTCTGGTGGGATGTTGTAGCTGTGATTCCGAGTTTGGAAAAACATTTCTTCCCCAGCCATGTAAATTTCATGGTTGTTTTTCCCGGAAACGTCGGGGTTTTGCTACTGAGTGCTGATTGTTACTTGATGGGGGAAGGGTTCTTGCATTACTGCAGTTGTCTAGGAAGATCCTCCTTGTCCTCGGTTACTCTGAAGCTTTTTAAGCTCAGGGAGTTCGGGACAGTGGTGAGTATAGTGCCCATAACCACCACATATTGAACAAGAATGGTTTGTTCATAGAGGTGGCCCTTTGCCTTGCCTTTGGGCATTGCTTGGCTCATGGTTCTAATTCCGGTTGGAGTTACCTGCAGCCTGGGATCGCAGTGGGCGTTGTTGGTTGCTGCCCCCCTATCCAGGGTTCCCTTTGGGGTTTTTTTTTAACTTTCTCTTAACCACGTTAGGAGAATAATTCTCCTAATCATACTGGTGTGGTTGATTTTTGGAAGGATACACAAAATTCACCTGTGCATTGTTTTGCGTAGGTGGGTTATGTGCTTGGGACTGAGCATATTATTGTCCCATGTTTGCACCTAGCCATTGGGGGGGAGTTCTTCCATCAGTTTTTCTTCCTGTGTACTGGGTCCCCTCAGTCGGAGGATAAGGTCCTACTTAGTGATACGCTTGCACCCTATTAGTCAAATTTTTCTACTGCATATGATGACTTTGAAATCCGGGTCGAGACATGTTCTAGGTAGACCCATGTGTGTAACTGGGATTCTGACTGCTGCTGCCTAGGTACCCTTGGGTCATTGACCCAATAAGTCTGTCTGCAGAGTTAGACGCGCCTGGCAATTCTTGATAAGATTACAGGTGTGGGGCGTTGGGCAGGATATTGTATATGTATTCTGATTGCATGTAGATCAGTTCAAGTTGTTGGGATTTATTAATTGCGTCCTCTTCGTATGTGGGGTTACGTTGCACCACATCCTTTGAAATCTCTGCTGTCAGAGTTTTCAAGAATAAATCTAAAAGGACTCGTTCGTCGAGTTGTGCTTTGCATAAACTGCGACACTGCCTCCACTCATGGAGATGTTCTGAAATATGGGTAGAGGGTGATTGTCTTAAATGAGTCAGTACCTCCATTCCCGAATCTTGGTGAATGGGCAAATGAAAGTATGTGAGGAACGCTGTAGCGAGGGCACTAAAGGTTCCATGTGAAGCAGGAGGTTGCTCCACATACCATTTCGTGGCCACTCCCCTAAGAGTGCGTTGAAATAGCCTCAACCGAATAGTATCGTCAATGATGATATTCGATGAGCACCATAGGTGAAAGGTCATTATATGATTTCATGGGTCTTTCGTTTGCTTGCCTTCAAACTTTGGTATGTCTGAAGGGAGCTTCGTAGGTATGGGAGGCCAATTGGGGTCATTAGTGAGCTTGGTCAAATCCGATAGATTCAACACTGCTAAGAAGGGTGACTGGGAGGTTAACGCCATGGCAACATGTGAATACAAGAAGTTCTGGTTAGAACGAGGGTTAGTCTATGACGTACCCTGTTGTGAATTCAGCTGGCCTCCCATATGGGATGCGCTCCTCTGCCCCCCAGGGGACGAGGGGGGAGTGGTGTGCAGTGTGGTGTTGGGAGACCAACTAGGGTTCCCAACTAAGGTTTCTCCAAGAAAGGAAGAACCCACTACTGTGGCAATGTTCCATCTTTGACGCCTAAATGGCGAAAGACCTGGAACCCCTCCCGGTAATGGGGGGAGGTCCAAAAGACGCCTGGACCGATGAGGTTCCGTTGGAATCGTTTGAGTGTCGACCAGGTTAGGTTTTGGAAAATTTTTGAGGGGATGGAGTCTGTGATCACGACAAATTTATGGCCACATATATAAAACAAAGTGAAAATGAAATGAATTTTCCCTTTAACTTAATCTATGTGATCAATCAAGCGAAAAATGGTTTTGTTTGTTTGCGCGTGATACTCAAAATCCTAGAAGACCTATTACATCCTCACACACTCAAAAGTAACTGGGCCTTTATAGGATTTCTTGCAAGTGCTGGCACAACGTCCCGTAAGAGCTGGCGATGCCCCTAGTCAGCCGAAGAGAATCAATCAAGGTAAGGGTAGAGGGTCTGGCGCTTGCCTGCACCGTCACCTATAGGGTAAATGATGCCCTAGTTTTGGCCACTAAGAACCACCGTCCCACATGAGCATTCGAGTCTTGGGCTTCTTGTTAGTCAGCTAACAGTACCAAGTATCAGCCGGGTTAGGTAGCCCCAACTGATACCGCACGCACTATGCCTAAGCCTAACCCCCTCTGAATCGGGTCTCTGTCGCGCCCGAGTTTTCTTTTCTATGGGCTGATAGGTGGATTTTAAAGCTCCCTAAATACACAACTTCTATGTTTCAATGTGAAGTGTGATCAAGGCAGCTTATTGGATGCCTACCCCCTTGATCCTAACTTAATCTATAAATTCTCTTGTGGCCCCTGTGGGGAGAATTTAGTGAGTTGGTTTAAGTTATTTTTAGGTGACTTTCTTTTCTTAGTGGGTGAATGTGTGTGAGCGTATGGTGAAAAATATCATAATTTGAACATATGGATATCGGTGATCCTTTACAAAGGTCCCCTAGTTAAACTATGTGATGTTGTTCCTTGCTCAAATAGAAAGCATTTGCGGATAATGGGTCGCTTCCAAATCCTCCTAGTTAGTCTATGTGAGTGACTAAAGAGAGATGGCAAATCACGAATGTAGATTGTTCATATGTTTGTCTAGGGTCACCAATTGGTGCAAAGACAACATAGATTACTTGCTCTAATTGGCGATTCAATCCTAGTCCCACAATTTCCTAAATGCAAAAATTGAATTTAAACTAAACAATTTCTACACTAGCTTATGCATATGTGGCCTTGAGCCACTTACTTGGACTAGTTAAGCTAAGTGTGCATACCAGAATGTGAAAAAAACATAAATTGTTTGGAAAGAAATGATTATTTCGCCCCGTACTTAAACTATGTGAACATTTTTTTGCAAAAACCAACTTAAATGAAAACTAAATAAATGCCTACTTTAAGAAGAAAAAATGAGTTCTCAGAAGCTGTGGGGTATCAGCACAGGTGTTGGCAGATACATTAGAGGTTGCTCAACACACTTACAAGCAGAAAAAATGCAGAAAATAGGGAGAAAAATGCACGCAAAAGCCCTTGACAAGTGTGCCTTCCTACGTGTAGGTCACTCCTAAAGCCGCGCAATGCGCTTCTATGAGGAAAAGCTACGCGCAAAAATCCTGCAAGTAAAAAGATTAGGAGCTGCCTTCTTCAGTATGTCACCTTAGTGAGTCTAGGGACTGCAAGATGAGTCAGAGGACTGTCAGCTCCACTCCAGCATAGACAAAGGGTCTCCTACAAAAGATGGCACAACCACATAAACTTGAAACACGTCAGTGTAGTTGCCAATCTTGTTGTTGTGGATTAGTCGCATGGGTTTACGAAATCGCACAAGCTTAGAGAGTGTGGTCTACTCTCTAAACTATTGGTAACAGGCAGAAAGTGGGGGAGCTCAAAAGCTTAAAACTTAATGGAAATAGTATGCTGAAGTATGCTCTTGTTAAACTAAAACTAAAAAACACAAATATACATAATCTATATAGAGATTTCCAAACGATGGCCTCTTCTTATTAAACGTTCGAAATGGAGAAGAAATTTTACCCACTTGCCAAAGGGCACCTAGGCAATGGCTCTAGGTCCCAATGCAAGGATGTTGCCTTCCAAGCTCTGCCTCTGATGCAGTCTCACTCTCTCTCTGCTGTGGTGGAATAATATGTTGGGTGGCCAACTATCGAGTCCTCTTTAGCTCCAGCTCCAGGTCACACACAATGCTAGTGTTGCTTGGGAAACTTTGGCCAGCATAACCTTGTGATCACCATTTTTTCATCTCTTTGTGGGTTTATATAGGTGATCTTCAAATCCTCCTTCCCTCCCTTGGTACATGATGGATGGTGACCCAAGGGAGAGGTGTGATTCCATAGTGTGCTCAAATATTCTTTTGTGTGCTCACATAATGTCTAAGGAGGCGCTGGTGGCTGTCCTTAGGTGGATTTCACATAAGGAGTAACTATCCTTTGCTTTTTGTGGTCCCGGAAAGTGACTTTCTTCCATTTCCAGGAATGCGCCCTTATCGGACAAAAAGGCGCGTAGAAGGCGCTCTTCTCAAAGGAAAAAGCGCGCATTTGAGCATTTATGACTAGTTCAAATCTGATTTTCTCAAAACCTTAGAGATTTTAAATACTTCTTGATTCCATAATGTATTCCTATCCTGTAAATCCTTGGGCTCGACATTAATTGATGTTGTCTTCTGCTGTACGATTTTTCAGTGTTAATAGTGATGTTTTTGCTGCCTTCCTACATCAACAAACTTCATCCCTTTGATAATGGCTTCATCCCCCCTGATCTGCAATAGATCTGAAACCATGTGAAAATTCCTAAAACTACTTAATATAAATTTCTACTACGGAAATTTGGTTTACTTCTCCTACTTTTGTTTTTACATTTACAAGTTATTTTCAAAAATATTCAGAAAACAACGAAGTAAACACATTGCAGGTCTACACATACATATAAATCAAGTACTGAATAAATAAGCACACTTGAAAAAGGACACACAATATTTTCGGACAAATGTCCCCAGGAAAACCCAATGCACGAAAACCAGTGTAAAAACTCTTAGAGGGTTTTATTATTATTCATAATTCTGAATACAATCAAGGGCACCATATATTGTTTTCCCAAACAAAGAAAATATTAGCACATGTACCTCTATCTCTCAAAGACAGAAAATATGGTTCATTCAGCTGAGGATGAATAACCCCACAGGTGCCTATGCAGTCACTGTGTCACCCTTTACTGTGGTTGCTTCACACCTTCTAGATCTGTTGAAAATGAGCCCTTTATGGCCCACTGGAACGCCAAAATTTCCTTTCCCAGCTCTATGTCAGCCCTCTAGCCTTGTGTGAGCCTCTGCGCTGCTATGGTTGGGCCTGTGTCACCCTTACTGGGCCTCTGCAGCCTCTGCATGAGCCTGGATGGACATCGTCCCCCTTGTTGGGGCTTTACGCTACTCTGGTACGGATCTGCCTCTTTGCCAATGTATTCTTGGCCTCAGATCTGAAATCCCACTATCGATATGCCCCTTACTGCACTGCAGGCTCACTCGAAAATTCTCAACAAACTACGCCCCAGAATTTCGACTTAGCTCTAGTGCTGCAACTCTGTGTGTCTTCTCCAAGTGACCTCAAGCCTTCCTTTAATACTTTTCTCGTTGAACATTCAACGACCGTGATATAATCTCTAATTGAATGCTAATATTTGAAAAGAATTGAATCTCGTCACCTAGAACATTCTCACCCACATGTTTAAATTAGTTCCCTTTAATTATTTATTTTCCTAAGTTAGACTTAGGGTCTCCATTAAAATAATTAATTATTGGAATAACTTGGGCTTTGGGTGGAATTTCTCCAAACTATTTCTGGGTCTTGGAGATCTCATGTGTTCTACCCTTCCACAAATTTTCCGAGCTAGAGCACATCCAATTCTACCCAAAATATCAACACTAACCACCTTGGGGGCCTGGGACTAAGAGACCCTAAAATTCTCACTCAATCACTAGGAGCCAAAACTTGGTGGTGGTGGCTTAAAAACCCATAAGCTTTATGGAGTAAAGTATGGAAGGAAAAATGCATGCTATGAATAAACGATAGTCTATTGATTTGGATGGGGGGTGGAATTGAGGGATCTCATCTTTGGAATTCATCTTGGAAGAATGAGAGATCTCATCTTTGGAATTCAGCTTGGAAGAATAAACACCTAATTCAAGGTCAAAAAATTTGGGAAATCAAACACATAAATTTAGCCCTCTTTTGGGAGGATTCCTGGTAGCAATGGGCCAACTTGGAAAAAGGAGAGTTGAATGAGCTAAATTTTTTTTTGAGATTGCAAGGTAGAGGAGTCATCCAATCATATTGGGTGCAACCTCAATCTCAACAAAAATGGATATGGTGGGAGAAGTGCACACACTAGCCAGTGAACATAAGCTTAGAAACACTGGATAACATCACAAAAGAACTAGAAATTGGAAGAATTAAAATCTAATTTGGGAAAGACATCCTCTAATGAGTACATTGGCCTAAAGGATATTTAGCTTAGAGGAGGCTTACATATTATTATTTGGCATAGAAGGACACCCCAAAAAAAGTAAATGGATTCCAAACTCAGACCCAAGGTGATCCTTTTTCTTTAGCTTCTCTTGCAAAAAATGATCTTAACCTGTGACAATATCCAAAAAATGGGTTTTCAAGGTCAACTAGACTCTAGCCTCTGCTAGAAAACATAGAAACAAATGAGCATCTACTTAAAAATAATAGATTTGCATCAGAAATATGGGATCGCTTGGCCATAATTTTCAGACAATCAAATTGGAATGGAAATAATATTCATTCAATACTTTAAGAATGTAACTTTGGACCTTTTACAATGTTATTGTGAATATAACATGGAAATTTTTTTGAGTATTTATAACGTGGGGAATATATAAGGAAAGGAACATAATAATATTCAAATATTAGTCATTAAATTTGGACATTATTGGAGCTCCATAATGGGAAGTGTAAGAGAAACAATCCTCACAACCCCTTGGTTTGCATAAGATTGGGAATCTAGTTCCAAGGAATCACACATTCTCACACCTTTGGGGCTCAACCAATACTTCATATTTTTTCAAGCTCCACAACCTCAACCCATTCCCTTAAATCCTAATAAATGGAAACCACCTCTACATACTTCTTAAAGTTAAACTTTGACGAGGCCTCTAGGGGTAATCCTAGCCTTGTTAGTTTTGGAGGGATATTTAGAGATGATAATGGAAAAACTACTCACATTTATGTGGGAAATCTAGGCAATGAAATTAATAATGTGGCAGAACTCTCATCCCTGGAGGAAGGTCTAATAATAGGCTATCACCTTAATTATCAAAAATTGATCACTTATGGGAATTCTAAAATTGTTATCCTAATGATTAAAAAAAATACAAGATTGAGTGCCTGCCCCCCCCACCCCAAAAAAAAGAAGGTATCTAATAGTTGGAGACTAATAGCAGGCTTAATGAGAATCAAAGTACTTTCAAAAGTAACAATAGCCCTTGTAATATCACATTTATGAAGAATTAGAAATAAATTGGTAGATAAAGTAGTCAACGAAGGTCTGCACTTCAAAGCAAAAATGTTGGAAACAAATTAGCTCTATCCTCTTCTTGACACGCTAAGAACCATATGCAAAGAAATTGTAGAAATGTAAAAATCTCCCCAATATGGGTGCACATATGGTGGGGTGACCTCCTTACATTGAGATGATTTCCATCTATTTAATATGGATGGTAGGCTGCCCATCAAATGCTCTGCATGACCTAGCATACAAATACACTTGCGTGGTAATTTGGTTTGTTCATGGGAGGGCACTATGATGATACCCTTCATTGCATGGGTGTTATGTGAAGGACAATTCATTCTAAATTCTGAACATGGGAGCACCCAGGTAATAATTATGGTGATTAATAGGAGGGAAATAAAATATCATGACATGACATGGAGTAATGGAGATAGTGGAGGGAGGGTTGAGGCTCTCATTGCAATTTATTGTATTCCATGCCACTATTTCTCGTGGGCACTCATAGAATTTTACATTCCTATTGTTTTAAAATATTATAGGTCTCGAAGGAAGGGAATTCAAATTCAATAATGCATTATAACTATCTCTACATGCAAGATTTATAATATTTTGTAGCTAGAAAAACTCAGTCTAGGGAACACTACCTCTAGTTCATTGCAAAATTGGAAAAGGAGTCTTAGGTTTTCTGTAATTGTAATTTCTATTTTGCACAACCCTTTAGTTGTAGATATTTTTCTATTTGTGGATTAATCATGTATCCCCTCTTCGAGACTTCTAATTCTATGAGGTATGTTTTTTATGACTTTAATTTGAGATTTTTGCCCTAAATTTTACCCTCTACCTCTATTGTTTATTTTTTTTGGGAGTTCCCTTCTCATTGTTATGTTAGGTTATCCATCTCTAGCCTCCTAGTCACCCTCCCTGCACTCTCTCCTAGAATTAATACTATCTCTATTTTTCCTTTGTTCCCTATCTAAACTCCATCTTTGATGTCTCCTTCCCTCCTTAGCATCTTAGATTCAATTCATTTCCTCCTTGGGTCATGGTACAACATTGTCTCTCAACTGCTCCATGGAGGTAGAACAACATAACTTGATCCCTCCCTTGCCCCTAACTTTGATTCCCCCTCTTGGCCAAACCTAAGCTCAATGGATAGCTCGAGATGCTATGATCTAATACAGATAAATTATCCCTGAAGTAATAGAGAGAGTAATCTTTGATGTGGAAGAACAAGCCTAAGAAGTGAGAAGGTTTACTCTAAATAGGAAAATGGACCATGAAACCAATGAATGGATACTTGAAGTGGGTAACTCTACCAGAGCATGTGACTCCTATTACATGTAAATCATTAATCTTTACTAACATACTAAAACACACATGGGAAGAGTTCTTACTAGTAGAGCGAACTCTTAATAGGAAATGACCACCTACATGGAAAAATTATTGGACAAGGTGGGTAGACTTAGCAAGAAGGTATTGATTCTAGCCTAGAAATTCCCAGACTTTGACTTCTCCTCTTCGAACAATGATTATGAGCTCCAACCACATAATTTGATGGAATCCCCAATTGAATGATTATCAAGCAAGCTAAATATTTCAAGAAAAATATGTGTCATAATGTAGTCATTGACATCATTGTCAAC
Source organism: Pinus albicaulis (assembly GCA_034641835.2). Classification (NCBI taxonomy): domain Eukaryota; kingdom Viridiplantae; phylum Streptophyta; class Pinopsida; order Pinales; family Pinaceae; genus Pinus; species Pinus albicaulis. The sequence continues at coordinate 772,427,336 of CM076580.1, read as the reverse complement.
TCATGTTCTATTTAATTTTCTAGTCTTACTTCCTTTTTGGGAAACATATTGATAGACAATAAAATACACAATTGTAAAAATTTTAACTTATAATGTTGGTTTAATTTCCCTAGTGCCATACCAATAGCTATGCCTATCTATTAATAAATTTTAGCTAATAATTACTATCTATTAATAAATTTTAGCTTTTTAAAAATGAATATTTAAATTACTATAAGTTATTTTTCACATAGCCTCATGATAAAAATAGTTCATACATGTTAAATTGTTATAATGTATGGTAATTAAATATATATATGAGTGGGTCAAAAATATATGTGAATAATGATTCATATATATACATAATACATTGTTTTACTTTTTATTTATTTATTTTAAATAAAATTAATAATATAATATAAATAGTACGTAAGAGTATAAATTAAATTAAATTTTAAAATTTTTATTTTTATATATAAAAACATTAAAAAAATATATATTACATATTACAATTTTTTAATTTTCAATTATAATTAATGAATAGTTGAATTGAATGTAAACTATGTAAAATTAATATAGTAAAAAAACGTAAAATATAAACAAAATTTCATAACTGTAATAATGAAAAGCTCTAAACCTTAATCTTTTAAACAAAATAATAGATAGTTTTATAAAATTATATATTTTTATTGTTAGTTGAATAGTGGATTCAATACATCTCAACCAAATTGAGATATATTTAACAATGCTGATTTATATTTAAAAATGTTCTCTAATTTTTTAGTACAGAAGATTTACAGATTTTTGATACTAAAAATATTAATTTAAATTAGAAAAAAATAGTTAATTAATTGAAAATTAGTAAATTATTGTATGTATTCATTCACTTTTTGCACAACTGTATATTATCTTAAATGTGTGCTTTAATTTAATTTCCAACCTAAAAATAAAATTTTAAAAATATAAATCTATTTATTTACACAACTGCATATCATCATCTCGGCCTGCTTTAATTTCCTGCATGAAAGTAAAAACACAAATTTTTACCTATTTCACAATTCATAAATCTCCCTCGTTTAATTTCTTATTTGTGATTAGAAAATTGACATACATATAAACATTAAAACATGAATATGCAAATGAGAGGAATAATGACAAATTAATTTGGAGCCTACAATCATAGTCTTCCCACATTGATATGTGTCATGCCCCTATACCTTTGGTGTCTTTCAACCACACTATAGATGGGTGCGTCACTACCGTACTTTTTCTTTTTCCAAATACTCAAGTATATAGGCTACGCCTTTAGCAACACTTTTTCAATTAGTTAAACATATGTTCTTTCAATATGCGAAAATAAACATAAACATCATTATCAATCCACAAGTACGCCCATACATACAAGGGAGGGGAAAATCCCTTAATAATGAGTCTGCCCGATAATATGTTTCATAAATATGAAATTATAAGTTCCAATCTAGCAGAAGCCACTTTTGCTCCTTGGCAAGGCAAGTTAGCCATTTGACCAAGCTCTAAGGCTTGGCAACCATCAAACTAGCCTACAAAAATCATTTACAATCATCAGATTTCACCTTGGGAATATCCTGCACCTACCCAAGTGCTGCCGGGTCACCCGGTTCACTCAAATCAGCACTACAATTCAGTTCAGACCATCCCACGAGCTCCCTGTGTGTCTAATCCGCTCCCCAACTATATGGTTAGATGCAGCCCATCAATATGCACATTCTGCAATTTACGGCACTCAATTCCGACCACCGACGCTACTGGAATGGCTTCCGAACTGTCGTGCAGTTCGTGCAGAGACGCCCTGTTGTGGGTCACCCGACTCGCCCGTCTGCGGTGTGAACACCCTCGTGCGCCACTCGACTCACCCGACCTGCGCGCTGTGGATGCCCTATTGTGTGCTGCCCAACTCGCCCGACCTGAACGCTGCGGACGCCCTCATGTGCCACCCGACTCGCCCAACTGTGCCTTCCTTCGCCGTTCACAGTGTTCTTTCTCACCAACGAACTGTTGGCTAGCTCATGATGCTCCAATAAGTAACCTTGACCATTGTGTTATGTTTTTTGATGATTGAATGATGCCTCTCCACCATCCGCACGTACTATATATACGCGTATCAAGTGTGACATGGGGGTGTCGTGAGTCAGTTTAGTGGACCTGAGCCGACCCACCGACACCCTCCGCTCAACTCGTCCGCTCAATGTGTTGCATTGGCGCGCTCCGCACATTGGCCGCTATACGTCGGCTAGTGCGACACGCTTGCTATAACATGCGCCCGCACACCCGTCGCCACACGCCCGCGCCCATTATGGTGCATGGCGCCCGAACTCGTCAAATGCCCCGGTGGACGTGCCTATAGTGGTGAACGTGCCACATGAAGTGTGGGGCTTACATACTCCCCCACTTAAAATATGACTATCTTCCCTGATAGTGCTACCATCATCGCATCATATCGTCGCAAAGTCTCATCGCACAATATCGTCGCAACATCGTCACATAAACCAACAAGGTCCATGTCTAACATATCCATGAAATGTTTACTCAATCCGTGATCATCAACACACTTGCTACAATCATCACATGCTACACCATAGCGGGAAGTCAATCTCCTCAACAAGGTCACATGCTGCTGCAACATAGATTTTGTCAACTCATCACATATTATCAATGTCATGTGAAAATCTGCATCAAGTACTCCAACCAACTCAACACAACAAAAGTTTCTATGTATCCGGAATAACTCTGCACACTTCGCGACCCCACAACTCGAACTAGTTGGGTAGCTAATCCAACCGTAATGTCCTCATCATGAGAATGCCCATCCTCATACCATGCGTAAGTTGTTCCTTCTGCAATCTGTCACATCCATCAACTCGATCAAGACTCAATCTCATCCAAAATGCCATGTTTGGGTCCATGAAGTGTATCCATCTCATCCACAACATGTTGTCCATGATGCTAATCCATGTGCTACTTGTATGCAAAGTAGTCTCATCCTCCAAGCATCATCAAAAGTAAGAAGTGTGGCTAAGTCAAGTAGACTCAAGCCCATGCCAAAGTGTATACCACCAAGGTATATCCATCGTTGAATCTCCATCAAACTCCAAAGTGTCCTATCTCGATCATCCCCATCAAATGACTCCTCCTAAACACACCCCATAAATGTGCTCCAAGGTATGCATCCCATAATGCATCAAAATCAAGACCAATCCTGACCTCAGCTCCTCAATGAATCAGATACTCCAATATCACCATAATATGAAGTCTCCAATGAATGCAACTCCATCATGAACTCCCATGCCTCATCATATCCAAATCATTTGGCAAGCCTACTTGTATTTTCCATGAGTGCCATCACAAGTTCTCACCTGCAAATCATATGAATGTCTCATAGGCTGCTCATCCAACCAATGTCTTTGTTTCTCGTGGTGAAAAAAATCCCATCAGTCCATCTATAAAAGATCTCATGTAGTCCATGTCCATGACTTTGTCTACCCATGTGTTCATCTAAGTGAACTCAACTCAACTCTCATCATCATCATGTCCATACATACGTCGAGGTGAAGTGCTCTCGGTCACTCCTACCTTCATCCATCATATGAGTACTTCCTTCAAGGCTACTCCCTCACTAAAGGTCTGCCAAGAGGTCCATCTTGGTTGAAGCCATGAGGAAGTCCACTCCACCAACGTGCCCTATCACCAAGGTAGTCTATGGGTCATGCCGGTCACTTGCCATTTTATGTGGCTAAGAATGACCCTTTCCATCATAAAGGTCATCACGTTCCACCCTTGTCCAGGGCATTTGGACCATCAAGTGTACGGTCACAAATTGCCCCATCAAGGTTCGTAACATCCCATGCCCATTGTTCCATAAATGTACAAGGTCTCATCATAGGCATCCAAGGAGTAGTCATCCATGGTGTTAGCAAATAATTCATCTTCTTTCTCATCCCCATATGCGGCCCATCCTCCTTATGCTTCCATGAAACAAAAGTCATATCTCCATGAAGACTCCTCAAGTGAGCGTCCTCCATCCTCATCAATGCCTTTGATGTGTTTGATCTTGGTACCACCTGCTCATCATGTTCCTCCTTGATCATGATCACATTTGCAACATCTCCATGTGGTTTATCCACCAATGCTTGCAATGTGTCTTGTCTTGGTTCAACTTGTGTCACAAGTTCATCCTTCATCTCTTCCATCTCTACAACATCTTCATGAGAATCATCCATCATTGATGCTTGCAATGTGCTTGGTCTTGGTCCAACTTGTTCATCAAGTTCATCCTTGACATCTTCTACATCTGCAACATCCTTGTGTGGATCAACCTGTAATGCTAGTAATGTGCTTGGTTCTAGTTCAACTTGTTCTACAAGTTCTTCCTTCTCCTCAACTACATTCCCAACATCCTTCGGTTCAGTCATAGTGGGCTTCGTGCCACTATGCACATCCTTCCAAGGTTCGTAAGCTTGAGAATTTCATCACTAAAATTTCTTTGCTCTTTTCTTCCCTTGTTTACAATTGTCATGAGAGTATCCATATTCCTCATAAGCCAAAAGAACTCAAGTTTATTCTTGTCAGAAATCCCTTCCTTGCGTAATGCATCAAGGGTCTTTCTTGTCTCACAAACTTCCTTTTCACATTCATTCGTCTTTTCTGCAAAGCCCAGTACTCTTCTTTCAATTTCCATAAGGTCTATTTCAATCGAAACAGACTTCCCCATCAAGCTTCAATACCCCTTGCAATCCTGCAATTGTATCCTTGCTTAATAGTCCAAAATCAACTTCAACACCACCTACAACCCTACAACTATGTCCCTGCTTTCTTCAATGATAAAAGCTTCCTAGAAATGGTAGCTCTGATACCAACTGATGTGCAACAGCAGTGGGATCAGACTTTCAAGTCCATCCATACCAGTAGCTCTGATACCAACTGTCACGCCCCTATACCTTCTGTGTCTTTCAACCATGCTATAGACGGGTGTGGCACTATCGTACTTTTTCTTTTTCCAAATACTCAAGTATATAGACTACGCCTTTAGCAAAACTTGTTCAATTAGTTAAACAGATGTTCTTTCAATATGCGGAAATAAACATAAACATCATTATCAATCCACAAGTACGCCCATACATACAAGGGAGGGGCAACTCCCTTAATAATGAGTCTGCCCGGTAATATGTTTCATAAATATGAAATTATATGTTCCAATCCAGCAGAAGCTACTTCTGCTCCTTGGCAAGACAAGTTATACTTTTGACCAAGCTCTAAGGCTTTTCAACCATCAAACTAGCCTACAACAATCATTTACAATCATCAGATTTCACCTTGGGAATATCCTGCACAAAACTGCCCAAGTGCTGCCGGGTCACCTGGTTCACTCGAATCGGCACTGCAATTTAGTTCAGACCGTTCCATGAGTTCCCTGTGTGTCCAATCTGCTCCCCAACTGTATGTTTAGATGCGGCCCGTCAATATGCACATTTTGAAATTTACGACACTCAATTCTGACCACCGACGCTCTCGGAATGGCTTCCGAACTGTCGTGCAGTTCGTGTAGAGACGCCCTGTTGTGGGTCACCCGACTCGCCTATCTGTGGTACGGACGCCCTCGTGCGCCGCCCAACTCGCCCGACCTGCGCGCTGCGGACGCCCTGTCATGTGCCACCCGACTTACCCAACTTGAACACTGCGGACGCCCTCATGTGCCGCCTGACTCACCCAACTGCGCCTTCCTTCACCATTCGCTGTGTTCTTTCTCACCAACGAGCTGTTGTCTAGCTTGTGGTGCTCCAATGAGTAACCTTGACCGTTGTGTTATGTTTTTCGATGATCGAATGATGCCTCTCCACCATTCGCACGTACTATATATACGCGTATCAAGTGTGGCGAGGGGGTGTCATGGGTCACTTTAGTGGACCCAAGCCGACCCGTTGACGCCCTCCGCTCAACTCATCCGCTCAAGGTGTTGCGTCAGCCATGCTTCGCACGTTAGCCGCTTTACGTCGGCTAGTGTGACACGCCTGCTATAATGCGCGCTCGCACGCCTGTCGCCACACGCCCGCGCCCGTGCCCGTTATGGTGCAAGGCGCCCGAACTTGTCAAACGCCCCAGTGGACACGCCCATAGTGGTAAATGCACCACATGAAGTGTGGGCCTTACAATATGCCACCTAGTTAAAAGAAAAGGAGTAGCCAAAGAAGAGCCACCACCGTACGCCAATAGTTGTATGAAAAAAAAAATATATTCAAAAACATAAATAAGGGATTTACAGTTTAGAATACCAAAAATCAATCTACATGAACAAACTATTTAGGAAACTATCCAAAAAAAAAAAAAAAAAAAGGGCCTATAAGAACACATGGTTTATAATGCTACCCAAAAAACCAGAATAAGCTCGAGAATAACCAGTGGAGCGAGCTAATAGTTGTAGGAAACATAAATATTAAAAAACAGAAATAAGCGATTTACATTTTAGAATAAAAAAACACCGACACTAAAAAACTGATTTTAATACTACCAAAACCAAACCAGTAAAAACAAAATTTTGTAATACCATGAAATAAGAACTGCTTATAAACCAAAAACTAAAATCATAGTCTTTATAATACCACCAAAAATACAGAACGACTCATAAACCAAAACCCAAAAGAAGAAATAAGTGATTTAATGTTTAGAATGCCACAAACAAAATCTACACTGACAAATTGTTTATAGTACTACCAAAAAAATGTGTATCAACTTCTTACTGTCGTATTCAGTAACACTAACACGCGGAGTGGTGACATTAAGTCCCTGTGATTAGGAAAGACATTCGTTTTCGTGCATATTTTGAGCTGGTTGTTACACACTAGCGAAAAAATGGAAAAACAAATTACAAGGAAGAACGAAGATGGGTTTGGTCAAACTTGCAATGGGCCCAATATCTAATCAAATGGCACTACATAATTAAAGCGGTATGGGCCGGGATGAGCATCATGTAACTTGGTTGGGTTAATTTCCTCATTACATTATAACTCAATGTGCTTTATCCACCATCAATCTCGTCAAGGATTTTGTTCACCGTTGATTGGAACTGCGAGGGAGGAACCCCGAGTGCGGACGTCTCCACGGAAAGCCATATATCTTAAGCCATATAATATCAAATGCGGTGGGGCAGAATATGCCCACCGTTAGATATAACGGTGGGTATACATTGCCCCACCGCATTCAATATCGTATAGCTTACAATTTATTAGTTGCTGTCCCCCACTCCCGCTTATGCAAGGGACCTCTGGTCTAGCTCGTTGATCTATGCCGTGAAATCTTTATTGCCTATTTTGGTTGTCAAGAGCATTAGTATATTTTGTAGTTTCCATTACAAATCAATCATGATAGCTAGTGTCAAAACTTCTAGAACAACCAAGCACGTAATTTATTTTTTCTTATTTTAAAATTATTTTTCAATGTCTCATAAATACTATGTCACAAAATTAGAAATAAGATTTTCAAAAATTAGAAATATATTTTTTAATTTATTGAAAAATAGAAATAATCAACATTTTCCGGAAACTTTCCTTAAATTTACAAAAACTTCATGAACTAATACACTTTAAAGGAGCTTTGACCTCGAGGAGAAATCTATAGTTTAGGCAAGGACTAATACAATATATAACAAAGGAAATATAACATTTTTTTTGAAGACACAACACTTAAATTAGTGAAATTATGATATAGGAATATATTTATACCTCTTTCCATGTCATAAGATACGATATTGAAATCTAAATGATGAGCGAGGGTCCTAAAAAGAATCAGTAGAGAAATACCTCATTTAAAAGCTCATTCACTTTATCATTTGGATGAAAATGGTATTGTAATGCTAAGACTTGGGATAGAAACAAGTGATGTATTGGTAGGTAAACTTAATGCCTCAAACAACAAAAGAATTATAATGTTTCTCAAAAGAAAGATTATTACAAGTCATATTTGGTATTGAGGTATCCATTGCAACAACAAAAATGTCTCAAAGCACTTATAGGTGGAAGGGTTCGAATTATTAATGTGAGATGGATCAATAGAGTAGAAGATTTTGGCATGAGGATAAATGTCAAGACATTATAACAATAATATATGATAAAGGATAATGCAAAATGTATATGGTCAAATAAGTTAAAATATAACAAATAAGGCAATCATGTAAATATGGAAAAAAACAGTGATAATTAGATATTTATAAAAGATTAAAGATGATAAAATAAACGAAATTTAGTAAGCAAGAGTGATAGCTAGAAGTAAGAATTGTGTGTAAATGTAAAGAATAAAAAATAAAAGAGTGAATGTTGTAATAAAAAATATTACAAACAAGAGGAATAATTGTAATGCAGTATAGTCTGTGCCTCTACCCCTATCGCTAATTAATTGATTAAAGCTTGTTTGAGTGTGGAGAAATATTTGCTCATTGAAATCAAAAATATATCTGCGCAAATATTTCCACACAATGAAATCTCTCCACACAGTGAAAACTCTTTGCACAAGCTTTGAAAACACTCAAAACCATCAATCCTAAATGCAAATACCTAAAAAACAAAATCAACAAAAAAAGGTTTTACCCATATACCACCTCAATGTTCATATGCAAATGGAAATTGTATAAGATAAGGTGAGTTTCGTAACTTAATATTTTTGTGAGTGTTGCAAAGTGTCTAGGAGCCTATGTGTGGAGGAAAAACTGAGGGGGTGCACCTTTGTACTCTACACATGGGCTTCTACATTCTGCATGTTGTTTCCTATCATATTTTTGTAGGGATTCTAACAGGTTTCTTTCAATACCTCTGGCTTAAAAAATGATCAAATCAATCAGGTGGGAAATTTCAAGCCCTGGTGGCACAAGAGGAGCTCTAACACCAGGGCTCACATCTATGAAATACTCCACCAAGCAAGTGCAGCAGGGTAAAAATAAAATTATCAAAGGAACGCCATTTTGGTTAAAGGTCGAGCATATCTTAGGGCAGGTCATCGTCCATCTCTGCCCGACCAGCCCCTAGAGGAAATTTGAGGGGGGGTAATTTGCATGGCCTATAGACTGACGCTACCCCCCAAAATTGAATAGTCAAATAGGTGGGTCCACCGATCCAATGACCCAGATTAATTTTGGGGCGTCACAGTAGGATCCTGCCCCCATTCTTCTACCTGCTGGAGGAGGGTGGGGACCACCAGCCACATTACACTTAATTTATAATCCTATTTGATTGATTGCACTTGATGCATTGATTTCAGTGTAGATGTTGATTTTTAATCATATTTGATTGATTACACTTGATTCATTTATTTCAATGTAGATGTTGATTTTTAATCTTATTTGATTATTTGCACTAAATGTATTGATTTCACTGTATGCAGAAAATAATTATTGATGACATGCATTCATTTCAATGTTACAATAATTATCAGCCTAGATCCATCTTAATTATCAGCCTAGATTCATCTTAAATAGAAATGAACAAATAAGAGCAAGTCGACACATTTTTTTGTTATAATAATCATCATCCTAGATCCATATTAAATAGAAATGAACAACAGAGACAGTAGATCCATATTAATCATTAGGCTAGATCCATATTAAATAAAAATGAACAAAAAAGAGAAAGTTGATTGAGAAAGGCACAAGAAATGACAACTTGGGAGTGTCAACTACAAAGGGAGAAACAAAGAGAAGATCAACATAAATAGTCATAATGAATGAAAACTAAACAACGACAAGAATAAATGAAAGAAAAAATTGAACAACAAATAACATATCAAAGAGAATATCAACAATGTAGGGCACAAAAAATGACAACTTAAAAGTGTCAAGAGCAAAAAATACAAGAAAATGCACAACAAAGAGGAAATCAACAAAAGAAGGTAGAGGAAATGACAATTGAAGAGAATGAAAAATAGAGGAGATGAAAACTTGAACAACAAAGGGCATATCGACAAAGAAAAAAATATTCAAGCAACTCAGTCATAGCATAAGATACATAAGAAATCCTATGAGAAAATATGTTCAAAATATATTTATACCCAAGCTCAACATGTGATTCTCACTAATATGAATATTGCACATCTAAAATTCAGTGATAAGATTTATCGATTAGCTCAAGTTCAAATGTGTCATGTGTGTGAGGGGTCATACGTTGGAATTCAGGTATTTATACAAATACATGCCCAATGTGCATTTGATGTAGAAGAGAAGAATCTCATCATATTTATCTTATACATATTTAACATATTTAAAATGATTAGATTAATCATATATTTGACAAATTTTGTGTGGTTGTGCACAACTAAAAGTTACCTAAATTCATCTTTGTTTTAGATCTATCAAGTGCCAAGAGGAATCAAATCTCTTGAGGTGAAAACACTTTCCTCAATATTTTCACTCAAAAAAATGTTTGCATCTCGAGATATTTGATCCCTTTAGGCGCTTGATAGATCCGAAGTTAAAATAAATATATGTTAGTATTATATAGAGATGGATCTTTGTAAAATATGCTTTGTTAACCAAAAACAAAAGAAAAGAGATTTTCAAATATTCTTTGAAGTACAATGTTGATAGTGTTTTTTAAACACCATTCCTTCACTAAAACTATTTATTTTGCACTTTAGGTTTCTTATACATTTTCTTGTGAATTATTATTTTATACAAGTTATTTTATTCTTCTGCCCCTCCTTTTTCTCTTGTATCTTTCAATCTTTTTAATTAAAAAAAAAACAAAAAAACAAAAAAACAAAAACAAAACAAAACACTTATGTGGGAGAAAAAATATATGAAAACATTATAAATATAAAATATAATGTTTCTATTAAAATTTGTTTACAAAAAATAAAAAATTATTTTAAAAATTAAAAGATTTAGCTGTTAAAATTGTATTTAAATGTGCTAATTAAATAATAGTTATCAACATGTTCATCTAAATGGAGTGATTTCTAGAGGGGATGAGAAAAATTATGTGTGTCATTAATCTATCTTTTTTATTGTCAATGCCAAGGGCCTAAGAGTTCCATTGAGGATATGATGGAACCTTGTACACCAATTCAGGGATATGGTGATGTGGGAAAGGAACTCCAAACCTGCAACCTTTAATCAATCACTCTTGTAGGATGCCTCTGGAAGTTTGGCTTAGAAGGACCCAAGCAGATTAATGATAAGTAATGGAAACAACATAGCAATGAAAACTACAAGGCATGTTCATAGTGACGATTCAATGATGCAATACAAAGAAATAAAGGGGGAATCAAAAGTAGAGAGGATCACAATAATCAATTTTTGGATGATAAGGTTGCAAATTGAAAATATTAAAGATTATAGCCAAAGGCCCCTCACTTTGGTTTGTTGCTTTACCCCTACTTTGTATAGTGATGACAATTTTCATTTGGCCCTATTATTAATGGTTCCCAAACCCTATGACTAGGAAGACATAGTGCAACCATATATGTATTCTTTGTGGAGAGACAAGGGTGGTAATTCAATTAATATAGAGATAGGTGTAGGCTTGAGAGTTGGTGTAATATGATACATGGTTATTCAAGTCATGATGGTGAGAGAAGAGAAGCATGGTCGAGGAAGGAATAAGAGGAGGGGTCACGGTTGGTCAGACAGAGGCACCTCCTCCTCCAACCCTCTCCATTCCCCTCATGCAATGGGTGACACGTCGGAGGTAGAGCAATTTTTTTACCAATTATACTTAACGGAGGCACATGAAGAACTAAAGAAGTTGGAAAAATAAATGAAGTGGAAAAGGAAAAATTTAATGAAATACTTAAAAATCATAAGCAGCTTAAGAGACCACTCTCCACACAATTAAAATCTTTTAAGGAAAATTTAAACTAATGTATAGAGGGGTACAAGGTATTGGGTTTGTTATGGAAAAAATGGCCAAAGAGGAGAAAAATCACTAGCTAAGGAGGAGATAGGGCACTTCCCCAATCCAAACATCCTAAATGAGTTGGAAGCATGCTCAAATAAAGGAACCCAAATAGTTTCCCCACCTTCTACATAGTAACCATGTTTGAAATCTAGTTTTCCTTTTTCTAAATTGTTGTTTATGAATGACAACTACCATTAGCTATATTAATTTTGTGCTTTATGTTATTCTCACAATTGTTGTGCTAATAACATGAATTTGGGCCTAAATATATTGAAACCTTTTACTCGGAGGCTGAATAGTTTCCCTATTAAAATTCACCCAACAACATACTACTGGTTATTATTATTGTATTCATCTAACAATATACAATTATTTTAGAATCAATTTTTTCCTTTTTAAGAGTACACTAAAAAAACTGTTTTTTTTATTAGCTAAGTTTTACATCTTGAAATCTTTTATTATTAACTCGAAAAGATTTTATATTATTTGTGTAAAGGAATTTTTAAGATAAAAATATAAATATCAAAATATAAAATATTTTCATGTTAATAATAAAATATTTCAAGATGTAAAACTTAACTAATAAAAAAAAGAAAAAAAGTGCTTTTTAGTGTACTCTTAAAAAGAAAAATTTGATTCCCTTTATTATTTATTTTTTAAATAACAAGATTTAACCAAGTGTTTCAAAAGTAAAAATTTGTGTCAACTTAACAATAAAGTTGTTTAATTTAAATTTTGTTTTCTAAAAATACTAAAAAAAAATAAAAATAACAATAATAATAATAATAATAATAATAATTATTATTATTATCATCATCATCATCATCATTATTATCGTTATTATTATTATTATTATTATGTGATCACATTTATTTCATATTGAATTTAATATAGAGCCTAGTAAACATTTAAATGTTGGTTCAATTAACAATAAAAAGTTAAAAGTAATAAAAATAATAAAATTCAATTTGTTATATTGTAATTTTGTTTTGGAGAACCATTTACTCCCTCCAATTCAAGTTAGAAATTATGTTTTGGGAACAATTGCATAAATAATTATAACTTACATTGGTCAATGCTAAATTAATAGTGGTTGATAAATCATCCTATAGTCTTACTTTGGCATGATCAAATAAATTTCTCATGCAAAAGAACTTGCATAAATTCTGGTGGCTAGTAACCACTAGTAATTCTACACATTTATAGTTTTACTTCTACATAAGTGTTGAGGAAAACATAAATAATGGTGGGAAGTAACTCTTGGTAAATATATTTATTTACATTGTTACAGGCCATTTTGTGACATCAACCCAAAAGACCTGCAAACTAGATCAACCAATATCCGTGAACATTTTTTCATCATCCCTTCACAAAGTGCTAAGCATGACATCTCCAAAAAGTCTAAGTTTTTGGGACAAATTGCTCAAAAACATTGTTTTTAGCCCCAACACACCTTAATTCCTTGGCCAGCTGTGGTCATCACATGTTGCATGCTTGTCCACCAACACTAGTCAACACATGTAGCTCCCTTGTGCAGGTGTGTTGATTCTAGATATTCGAGAAAATAAAAAATAATTACCATAGATAGAGAGCTTGAATTCCTATCTGATCCTATCTTGGAGACCTCATCTCTTATCCTTTGAGCTCATCCTCCCATCATATCGGATCTCAAGCCCAAGATGGTAAATCCTAAACTACTACACTCATCTTATAAATTCACTGCATTCCATAGCATCAGGGTTGGCTTTTGGAGATTTATAGTGCCCTCATGATGCTGCCTTGAACCTAAAGAAGTCATCATATTCATGCATTAAGGTTGATGTTGAGGTGTGCTTTGTGACAAGGAAGAACAAGTCAACTTGGGGAGACATCTACAAAGTGAGCGTCTATTTATGGTTGTAAACTCTCTCCTATAATTTTCAATACAAAAAGTATCTTGTTTTCATATATTTGTTGTGTTATGTTTGCACTCATGTATTTCAATACCATGTTGATTCATTGAATAGAGATATTAGACTATGCTACGTGGATGTTGTGGATCCTTTGCTTGTTTTAATCGTGTGTGCGGGTTCTAATTATAGCACTTGGAGATATAATTGGAGCTTACAAGCGAGGAGGAAAGAAATAATTGCTATGGATTTTAGGTATGCTTCTTTCCCATACTCTAATTTCGCTAAGGAAAACTTCATGTTTTTTGCCTTCTGTTGTTCTAGATCATACCATTAGATCTAAGGAATTCACCTTTGTTCGCAATCATGAAAATTTTGCATAAAATATATATTATACCTATCCATTTTGTATGCAAATACTTGCTTAAATTATGGTAGGAAGGAACTGATGGTAAATATTTTATTTAACTAAATATTAGTTATTTTCAAGGATTTTATTTTTTGATGGTTTTCTAGCAAAGCTTAAGAATAAAAAATCACTACACAAATATCTAAAAATCATGCCTGAATACTGCAACAATATCCATAAAAGTATGGCATAAAATATGTAAGTCAGTTCATTCACATTGTATTATAGTGTGTAATTGTCAATTTCTAGAGTCCTTCCTTGGAAGGGACTAATAATGGTTCAATAACCATATTTAAAGTGTATTAATAAGCATATAAAAACTTAATAATTACAATATAACAAGATTCTTATCCTATGGATATGCATCCCCACTTTACCATGGATATTATTAACGTGTAAATAACTTTTGTTACAATACCCTGGACCAATACCATGGCTTATTAACACCAAAAGCCAAAAAATGATAACTCATTTCACAATTAAAAAAAATAAAATGTAAAATTCAATGTAATGTCAAATGTGTAAAATGTAATGTAAAATATAAGGTACAAAGCTACCAATTTTATCCAAAGAAATTGGTATATTTATAATGTAAAGTTAACGTACTATTAAATCTTTAATAGGTTATTTATTTATATATTATTATTATTAGTACAATAATCAATAATATTGATTATTATTATTTCAAAATATTATAATAATAATAATCTCCATTATAAGTATTATTATATTAGACATTGCATATATTATTGATTACATAGAGTGACAATTCTCGATCATATGGGTGGAGGGGGAGAGAGAGGGAAAAGAGAGAGACAGAGAGGCAAGGAGAGGCCGAGAGAGAGACAGAGAGAGGGAAATAGTGGCATAGTTTGAGAGAGAGGGAGAGAGAGGTGTGAGAGAGAGGGAGAGCAATAAAGAAAGAGAGAGAGAAGAAGAGAGGAAGTGGGAGAGAGATGGAGTTGAAGGGGGCGAGTCAGGGAGGGAGAGAGAGATGGAGTTGGAGTGGGAGAGTGAGGGAGGGAAGAACAAAGACATAGAAAGATTGAGGTGGAGGGAGAGAGAGGGAGTGACAAGGGAGGGATGGAGAGAGAGGAGAGAAGTAGAGGAGAGAGAGAGGGAGAGATAAAGGAGAGATGGAGAGAGAGGAGAGAAGAGATAAGAGAGATAAGGAGATGAGAGAGGAAGGGAGACATAGAGATAGAGGGGGAGAGAGGGGGAAAGAGTGAAGGATAGAGGGAGGGAGATAGTGACAAACTTGGAGGGTAAAGAGGGACAAAAGGAGAGTGATTGGGGGATAGACATAAGGAGGTGGGAGAGAAAGAGAGAGAGAGGAAGGAAGGGACAAAGGGCTTGAGAGAGAGGAGAGAAGGAGGGAGAGAAATATGGATTTGGATGGGGGGAGAGATGGAGGGAAGAACAAAGATATAGAGATAGAGGTGGAGAGAGAGAGAGGGAGTGACAAGGGAGAGATGGAGAGAGAGTGAGGGAGAGAGAGAGAGAGAGAGAGAGAGAAGAGGAAGAGAAAGAGAAGGCGAGAGGGAGAGAGATATTGACAAAGTGGAAGGGTAGAGAGAGTGTGTGATGGGAGGGGAGAGATAGAGGGAGGTGGGAGATAAAGGGAGAGAGGGGAAGAAAGGTATCAAGGACTTAAGAGAGAGAAGGAGAGAGGTAGGGAGAGAGATATGGAATTGGAGGGGTATAGAGAGGGAGGGAAGAACAAAGAAAAAGAGACATAGGTGGAGAGACAAGGGAGATATGGAGAGAGAGTGAAGGAGAGAGGGAGGGAGATAGTGACAAAGTTGGAGGGTAGAGAGAGAGAGAGTGATGGGGGGGAGACAAAGGGAGGTCGGAGAGAAAGGGAGAGAGAGGAATGAAGAAAGGGAGGACTTGAGAGAAAGAGAGAGAAGGGGAATGAAAAAGGAGAGATGGAATGAGAGTGATGGAGAGAGGAGATCGGGAGGGAAGAGAGAGAGAGAGAGAGATATGGAGAGAGAGTAAGTAGTTTGGGGGTAAGTTAGAGATACGAATAAGGAGAGACAAAGGGAGATAGAGATATATGGAGGGGTGAGAGATAGATAGATATGGAGAGAAAGAATATGTTTGGGGGTGAGAAGGAGAGATGCAGGGAGATATAGATATATATGGTGGAGAGAGAGAGAGAGAGAGAGAGAGAGAGAGAGAGAGAGAGAGAGGGTAGGAGAGAGGAAGGGAGATAAACATGGAGGTGGATGGGAGAGAGAGAAGGAAGAAGAAAGATACACAAAGACAAATGCAGATACTATATAGTGTTATATAATATTGAACATTATTAACCATAAAGGAAGAGGAAGTAAGAATTTTACAAAGGGTAAAAGAAGTTATATTTAGAAAGTCATGAATATTATGGTTTTTTACTAGAATAGATGCATTGATTTCAGGGAAAATGTTGATTTCTAATCCTATTTGATTGATTTCACTGTATGCATTGATTTCAGTGTAGTTCTTGATTTATAATTGTATTTGATTGTTTTCACTAGATGCATTATATTAGTGTAGATATTGATTTCTAATCATATTTGATTGATTTCAGTAGATGCATTGATTTCAATGTAGATGCTTATTTTTTATCCTATTTGATTTCTTATACTAGATGCATTGATTTCAATAGATGTTAATTTCTAATCTGTTAAAATTGGAAACTAGGGCCAAATTCCACCTTGGGATATCTAATTTGATGGATATGATTATTGAATTAAATTCATCTTCAAGAGGACCAAAATTGATCTAAATATCATCTCATTTGGACAAGCAGAAGTGTGACTTTGAAATTATACCCACACATGTGCAAATTTTTCAGGTCAACCTTATCTAAATGTAGGCTCAAGAAGCCCAATGGACGTGTCTCTTCACCCACAACGAATTGTATAAATAGAACTGATATCTAACCTTATTTGGACATCCATCACTCACACATTCTTCTCTCTCTCTTCATCAAATTTGTTCGTACAACTATTGGGCAACCTCTTTCTCTCACATGTGCGACAAGGAGGAAGAATTTTTTTGGGAAATAATTACAGGCCAAATTTCAGACTTCAGGGACATGTTTAACCAAAATTGATTGAGTTTTTCTTGATCAAGTTTGACTTTGATTTTTGGAGGAAAATTATGATTTTTGTAGGTCGTATTATTGGGCACAAAAATCGAGAATTTATGAGCTAAATGACAAAACCGAAATTGCAGAATTTTAGAATGTTTGATCAACGTTGGCCAAGGTTGTTTTGACCTATTTTGACTGCAATTTTGAGGGAATAATTTTGGTTTCTTTAGGCCACATTGACTAGCATATAAATCGAGGATTTTGGAGTTGTTTGACCTACGTTGATCACATGCCTATTTGACCGCAGGTTGACTAAGTTTGACCAGATTTTTATGACTATTTTGGGTTAATTTGACCACTACTCAAGGTTTAATTTGACTTCCTTTGATCGAGCTTCAAAGGAGGTGCTTGCTGCAGTTTTGACCAATGTTGATTATCTGGTTAGGGATGAATTTTTACTGCAGTTGACTACAAAATTTGACAGGGCTGATTTGACTGTGTAATAGGCAAGTCAGTTTGATTTTTGTACTCTCTCTCTCTCTCTATGGAGCTACTGAATAATAATAAGAACATTTGATCAAAGGATTTTCCCCACATTGGTATTTTTCCCTGGTTTCTGCCATATCTGGTGTTCTCTTGTCTTGGCTTGTCTTCTTCATTTGTTTTTATATTTTATCTGCATTTTCAGTCAATGTGATTGATGGTTAACGTGATTGCTATTGAAAATAATTGGATATTTCTATTGGGCTACTAAAGGAACATTGAAGTAAATTGTGCTAAGCATAGAAAATACCATTTTTAACTAAAATTAACATGGTATTAGAGCCCAGGTGAAGACAAAGATTGAGCAAGAGAGAGTAAATAAATCACTAAGATCTGTTGGACAAGGACAAAAACCTTAATGGCTTCTACATCTTATTTCATTTATGAGGATAAGCTCAATGATAAATATGACTATCATGCATGGAATATTTCTTTGGACTTGACTTTGGAAGAAAATGATGTCATGGATTATGTGCAGGGAAATGTGGTGGAACCTCCTTCAAATGCATTGATTGCTACTAAAACTAAGTATAAGAAAGTTGAGGTCAAAGCTAAGAAAATCATCAGAGACTCCATTCAAAAACATTTGGTTGCTTACATTTCTGATTTGGGCACATCTAAGGAGATTTATGACAAGTTGGTTGGGATGTTCAAAGCCAACAATTCAAACCAAATCCTCTTTCTCAAGAATAAGTTGAAGTACATCAAGATGAATAGAGGGGAGTCTATCCAATCCTACTTCATGAGTATTATCATCAAGAATGATATTCTATCTATTGCATAAGTTGTTTCTGACTCTTATTTCCCTTGGAGGTCTCCCATGAGCATGGGATGTGTTTAACACCACTATTCTTTACAATGACAAGATTCCTGGTTTCAAAGAATTATTGACTAGATGCACTCAAGAAGAGACAAGGATGATGGAGAGAGACAAGCCTTCAAATGGAAAGGATTCCACTGCATTCTCCACTCATGCTAAAAGGAAGATTGAATGTTGGTCCAAAGAGACAAGGTCAAGGATTCGAGCAGGGATTCAAAGAAGGAAGAAAGGGAATATTATTCAATTGTAACATGTTTGGCCACTATGCTAGAGAGTGTCCTCATAAGAAGGATACTCCGTGAGATGATAACAACAAAAATTGCAACAATTTCAAAGGCAATGGTGATCAAAGGAACAAGAAGTTAAACAACAAAGGAAAGAGGAAAGCTCCCATTGCTCGATATGGAAATGGTTGACCTCCAAAAAGGTCGAGAAACTCTAGGTATGAGGAAACTAATGTTGTAGAAAATAAAAAAGAATTTTATCTTATTTCTTCCGTCACTACTGCCTCTCCTCCATGCACTTTGGATAATTGGTTGATTGATAGTGGTGCCTCAAGGCACTTCACTGGGTACAAGGATGCCCTCTCTAATTTGATTAAAAATCAGAATAATTTGGAAATCATACTTGGAGATAATGCCACCTACCCCATGAAAGGGATAGGGACTGTCACTCCTCACTTGAATCAAGGTCAAATCCTTCATCTACAAGATGTATTGTATGTACATGATTTGAAGAAGAACCTAGTATCTATTTATGTGATGGAAGACAAAGGCTTCAAGGTATCATTCATTGATGGGAAGGTACGTATTTGGAAAAGGAACCTAAAAGATGCACTTACACTTAGATTTAGGGTTGAAGGTCTCTATGAGGTTGGAGGAAGTCATTTAGGAGTGAAGACTTGCGACACTTCTCTTCAATCTGAATTATGGCACCAAACGTTTTCTCACAACCTTCACTACAAAGTCTTACCTAATGCAAGGAATATGGTCACAGGTATGCCTAAATTCAACATAGATCATGAAGGTGTTTTTCAAGATTGTGCAACTAGCAAACATACACGGGGACCATTCCCCTCTAGTGAGAGTCAATCTACCGACATTCTTCAATTGGTCCATTATGATCTATCTGGTATGTTTCCTGTAACATCATTGGGAGGATACTTGTATTATGAAATTTTTGTGGATGGCTTCTCTCAAAAAACATGGATGTATTTCTTGAATAAGAAGGACAAAATTTTCAAATGGTTCCGCTCTTTCAAAGCCTTGGTTGAAAATAAAAAATGGAATACTATCAAAATATTGAGGACCGATAATGGGAGCGAATGTGAATCAAATGAATTCAAATACTATTGTAGAGAAGTTGGCATTAAGAGGGAGACCACTACTTCATATACTCTTGACCAAAATGGAGATTTTGAAAAGAAGAATCGAACAATCATATAAGTTACTTGTGCCATGCTTCATGACCAAGACCTACCAAAGTTCTTATGGAGAGAAGTTGTCAACATTGTTGTATATGTTCAAAATAGACGCTTGAATCAAGAATTCGACTTCAAGACGCCTGAAGAAGTTTTCACCAGTTAGAAACCTGATGTTTCTCATTTTAGAATTTTTGGCTGTCGCATGTATTTTCATGTGTTGAAAGAGAAAAGAAACAAGCTAGATGCATCTGGGAAGAAAGGAACATTTGTGGGCTATATTGAAACTTCAAAGGCATCTAGAATCTATGTCCCTGGTCAACGAGAAGTTGAAATAAGTCAAGATGTCACTTTTAATGAAGATTCTTCCCTTGGGAAATTCAAAGATCTTCTTATGATGATAATGCGGGAAAGTTGGATGAATCTATGAAAGATGAACTGAAAACCCTATATGAAAGGATTGATAAATATCTTATGAAGCTGGGATTTACAAGGAGCGAAGCTAACCCGAACCTACACTTCAAGGTTGAAAAGGAAAAACCTCTCATTTTGGTAATTTATGTGGATGATCTCATTCTGACAGGTGCAAACCCTCTCATTTATCATTGCAAGAGGGAGTTGGATTTTGAATTCTATGTGAAGGAACTAGGGTTGATGCACTACTTCCTAGGCTTGGAGGTATGGCAAAAGCCAGGTGATATTTTCCTTTCTCAAGGGAAATACATTGTGAAGTTGCTTGAGAGATGTAGGATGGTGGAATGCAAGTTTGTGTCTACTCCGATGGAACTCAACTTCAAGAAGCTATGTGGAAGTGTTGCTGGGCCCGATTTGGCAAATCCTTCTGAGTATCGACAACTTGTGGGGGGGCTGATGTTCTTGGTAAACTCTCGTCCCGACATATTCTTCGTTGTGAATACATTGAGTCAATTTATGGTCAAGCCTCATCACATACATTGGAGCATTGCCAAGAATATCTTGAGATGTCTCTGTGGCATAACCAACTATGGTTTGAGATACACTGTCGGGAATTTGAGGCTACATGGATATATTGATGTTGACTAGGTTAGCAGTGTGGTAGATCATAAGAGCACATATGGATGTTGCTTCTCATTGGGGTTTGCTTCAATATCTTGGATGAGCAGGAAGTAAAAATTGGTTTCTTTAAGCACCGTCAAGGCCAAATACATTGTTGCTAGTATGGTCCATTATGAAGTTGTTTGTTTGAGGAAGCTCTTTAGTGAGATATTTGAGCATGTGTTGGATACTACCATGATCTACTGCGACAACCAAAGTGGGATTTTCCTTTCAGAGAATCTTGTGTTCCACGACAGCTCCAAGCATATTGAAATTAGGTACCACTTTATCCAGGATATGGTACAATAGGGAACAATAAGGCTCCATCACATCAGAACTGATGAACAAGTCACATACATTCTCATGAAGCCCTTGAGGAAGGTCAAATTCCTAGCCTTCCAAGAGAGACTTGGAATCATGGAAATACCCTCCTATTAGGGTCTCGCATGAGTTGGACATTAAGCTCTGGGAGATCCTCAGGGCTTAGCGTACTTCTTGGAGCTATGAGAAACCATAGGATGAGTGGTTCACCTTCCCTTAGTGGTGCGCTCTGTATAGAGTGAGTGGTTCACCTTCCCCTGTGATACCCCATGATGGTTGACATGTGTGTAGGGTGAGTGGTTCACCTTCCCCTACAATTGAAGACGCATGTATGTATGGTGAGTGGTTCCTATTGTTGATGAAATGTACATAGGATGAGTGGTTCACCTTCTCCTATGGCATATGAGAAGGATGAGTGGTTCACCTTCTCTTATGACATATGAGCAAGATGAGTGGTTCACCTTCTCTTATGGATACCCTCGTGAGAGATGCATTCATGCATTTGCATGTGGACATGTCGGTGGGATGTGGTTCACCGTTTCCCCACATGTAGGATGCTCATTCCCTATGATTGATGGTTGACATGTCGGTGGGATGTGGTTCGTCTTTTCCCTACGAGTAGGATCCATCCTACGATTGATTGGTTGGCATGCATGTAGGACATGGTTCATCCTTTTCCTGCACTTAGTGGTTTTCATGCATGTTGGATGTGGTTTATCCTTTCCCTAAATGTGGTTATGATATGTGTTTGTAGGATGTGGTTTCTCCATTCCTTACATGTGGTTATGAGAAGGATGTGATATATTATTTCTCTAGTGGTGTTTCTGCATCTTCCTACCCATTTAGTCTAGGGCACATGGGAAGTACCTCTCATCTTGCCAGTGAGTTGGGAAAAGTGGTTAGGGACCATAGCACTACTGATGGACGCATCGTGTACTGTTGTACTCCCTATGAATAGGATGCAAGGTGTTCAACAACTTGATATGAGATCAATTGAGGTTTTACCTCTAGACGTACTTGTGTCAGTGAAGAGTGGCAAGGTATTGTGACTCACTCTTGATAAATTCTTCTTCATTATTACTTCATGATTCAGTTGAACAGAGATAACAGAGATGGTACGTGATGACATGATGGCATGATGTTCAGTGACAACACTTGGATTGGTAGGTGGAATTATCCCTAGTTGAGAGGGAGTGTTCAAATTGGAAACTAGGGCCAAATTCCATGACAGCAACAAAATTGAAACTCGGGCCTTAAGGAGAGCTGGCCTCTAAATAGACTCTGTCCACAATTCACTTGATTCAGCTTAGTTCAACACAAGAAATTTTCCTCAATTCTTTTTCAAATTTATTTTTCAATTTCAGAGAAATTGACAAATAAACGCTTTAGTGCCACTCCATTTATAACCTGACATGTATGTATAACTCTCCTTTTAATTTCTTTAAACCACGCACAAAAATCAAATACAATGCATATGTTTTAAGTTATATGGTTGGCGCCTTTATTACTACATCACTAGCTCTTTTAAATAAAGTGTGAGCTATAATAGTTCCAAAGCTCAACCCTTTTTAAACCCCACACCAAGGTTTAATATAATAAATGGACTCAACTATGCATCGACCCCTTCAACATTTTAACCAAGGTTCAACACTTTCGGGTTATATCAACAACGCGACTATATTAACAATGAGACACTTACGACATACCTTAGGCTCGGGCCACCCATACAACGACGGATTTCAACAAATATAACGTCCATACCTTAGCTTATCTTTCACGCAGCTTTGGATGCGAAATTCGTTTGATCCATCAACCCTCAGATTGAACGTCCTCCATGGATATCTCGTTATTTCTGCAGCCTGCCTTTAACACCTCCAACGAATGCGATGAGGGCAGTTTAAGACAGGTGACGTGGCTTCATTTCATTGAATCACGTTTTTCTTGAGTGGTTTTGGCTCCAGCCAAAAGCGGTACGATAGTAGTGGTTTCGGTTTCACGAAACTGCTCATGGTTTTGGAATAGTGCCCGACCAGGGTTACACCGAGGTTAACGCAATTCGTTTTATTCACTCCAGTTCACTAACTCAGGTTCTAACTCCAAGACACGCTTTCGAATAACAACAAACCAAGTCTATTGCTCTTAGGAACGAGTTTTCCTTCTGCTACAGACAGAACTTACTGTTCTGCGGGAAAACAACCTCTACAGTTACACTCTTCGAAGGTTTTATGAGTACACTCAACACCGACTATAGGAGCGTAGTCCATTCACTCTCGGCCCCTTACAGGGTTTATACAACAGGACACATTCCGCTCATTCGATGGGGATCCTTGCTCAATATAGACAGAGGATTGCAGAGAGTTGACACAGTCAATTACTTCATCGAATTAAACACAGAATGGAGGTTCAAACACTTCGGAATTAAGCAATTGCACACCAAATACCAATTCAATCACACACAGATAATCAATAAACATCGGATTTTATTCAGACATAAAGCAAATGCTTAACACGAACAAAATTTACTGCGGAAATCCCCCCCTTTAGAGTATCTGCGGGTTACATTTTATATGCATTATCATGTGTCTCTTTGGTTCCTCTCCGAGGACCGTTTCTAGTCTCATCAAAAGCCTAATTACAATTTATTCGAATAACTGAAACAAGACAGATGGATTGAATCCAAACCTATTCGAATTCTACAGACTCTAACTGTTCTAAAAGCAACAGACAACTAAGGTATTGACACCTTGATGTTAAAATTTCAAATGATTTCAACCCTCCTAGCCACAACATGTGGACAAATTTCCTACATTGATGGCTAGTGCCTAATGCCCCTGCATCAGACTCCTGAGGGCAATTTTCTTCATGGACCCCTGTCCATGAGCTCTTCCACTGATCTGCCTATCTTCTGCAACATCACTTCAGTCATCCAAGTGGCATCTTCCTCTGGCTGGTCCTTCCACTTAATTAAGTACTGAAAGTACTCTTGTCCTCTGGTCTTCTTGAACACTCTTTTGTTCAATATCTTTTCTGGCTGCAGTGGTTGTGCTGGAGGTAGCTGCTTTGCCCATTCAATCTATTCCTTGTCTGCTGGTCCTTCTTTTGCACCATCATCTTCATACTTGTACAGATCCACAACATTAAAAATGGGAGATATTCCAACATCAGGAGGCAATTCAATCTCATAAGCATTAGCAGAAAAATTTCTAAGTATCTTGCATGGCCCAATCTTTTTAAACTTCAATTTTTTATACTGCTTCTTTGGGAATCTCTCCTTTCTCAAGTGTGCCAAAACCAAATCTCCAACTTCAAAATGGACTTCTCTTCTGCTCAAGTCTGCTTTGTCTTGTAGCTGTTGTTTCACTTGTTCATGTATGGCTTGGATTTCTAAAGAAAATTCCTCACCATCAGCACTCCTCAACTCTTCCTTTCCCAAATTTCTTAACTCTGATATTCCTATGGGGTGCATTTCATAAACAATATGGAATGGGCTCTATCCCATGCTTCTTTTTGGTGAATCATTATATGCATATTCTGCCTGAGGCAAAATTTGATCCCACTGCTTGGGATGTTATCCTGCAAGACTTCTCAATAAATTTCCCAGACTTCTATTCACTACCTCAGTTTGTCCATCAATCTGAGGATGATAAGCTGAGCTAAAACTCAGTTTGGTACCAAGTTTCTTCCACAGTGTCCTCCAAAAATGGCCCACAAATCTGGTGTCTCTGTCTGAAACAATACTCTTGGGCAACCCATGCAACCTAACAACTTCTTTGAAAAACAAGTTAGCAACATGGGTGGCATCACTAGTTTTATAACATGGAATAAAATGTGCCATTTTGGAAAATCTGTCCACTACAACAAAGACTACATCATTCCCTCTCCGAGTCTTGGGTAATCCTAGGAAAAAATCCATGCTCACCATGTCCCAAGGCCTGTCTGGAATAGGCAAGGGAGTGTACAATCCTGCATTCTGGCTCCTTCCTTTGGCATATTGACAGATTTTGCAATTCTTCACAAAATTGTCCACTTCTACTCTCATCTTGGGCCAATAATAGAAGTGGCTCAACTGTTCATAAGTTTTATCAGTACCAAAGTGCCCTGCAAGTCCACCACTATGCTTCTCCTTGATCAAATTCTCTCTCATGGAACATTTTGGTACACACAATTGGTTTCTCCTTAATAGTAAGTCCTCCTGCAAGAAATAATCCAGCCACTGGCTTCTATTTGTTAGAACAAGGTTACAACATGCTTCAAATGCTTCCTTAAAATATGAATCTGTTTTATATAGTTCTTTGAGTAAATCAAAGCCTACAACTTCAAAATTGGTTTCTTGAATAAGCATGTGCCTCCTACTAAAAGCATCAGCTACTTTATTTGCTTGGCCACTTATATGCTTCCAAACAAAGTTAAAACTTCGGAGATAATCAACCCACTTGGCATGCTTATGATTTAACTTGGGCTGCTGTACAACGTACTGCAAAGCATGATTATCAGAGTATAATACAAATTCTTTAGACATCAAATAATGCCTCCACTTTTTCAATGCCTGAACAATTGCATAAAATTCCTTTTCATAAGAGGAATACTTCCTTTTGGTATCATTCAACTTCTCACTACAGTAAGCTACAGGCCTATCATCTTGACTCAACACAGCTCCAATGGCTTCTCCACTGGCATCACACTTCACTTGAAATGGTTTAGTAAAATCAGGGAGAATTAAAACAAGATTTTCAGTTATCTTTTTCTTCAAAAGCTTAAAATTTCTTTCTGCTTCAGCAGTCCATTTAAATGGTTGTTTGCTCTTCTTTATTGTCTCAATGATGGGTGCATTAATCTTACTGAAATTTCTTATAAATTTCCTGTAAAAACTGGCAAGTACATGGAAACTTCTTACCTCAAAAACATTTCTGGGTGAAGGCCACTTCACAATTTCCTTAACCTTTTCTGGGTGCATCTTCAATCCTTTTGCAGAGACAACAAAGCGCAAATACACCAACTCTTCCTTCATGAATGAGCATTTCTTTAAGTTTATGATCAGTTTCTCTTGGTGCAGCTTCTTCAAGACATAATTAAGATGCCTTAGATGCTCTTCTTTAGTCTTGTTGAAAACTAATATATCATCTAGATACACTATCACAAATTTACCAATAAATTATTTCAACACTTCATTCATAAGCCTCATAAAAGTGCTAGGTGCATTTGACAACCCAAAGGCATTACCATCCATTCGTACATTCCTTCATTTATTTTAAAGGAAGTCTTCCACTCATCACCCTCCTTTATTATAATCTGATGATATCCACTTTTTAAATCTAACTTTGAAAAATATTTGGCACCACTCAAACAGTCCATTAAATCCTCAACTCTAGGCAAAGGGAATCTGTACCTGATTGTTATCTTATTGATTGCTCTGGAATCAGTACACATTCTTCAGCCTCCATCTTTCTTTGGGCTAAGTACTGCTGGTACTGCACATGGACTCAAGCTTTCTCTGATCAGCCCCTTGTCCACTAACTCTTGTACTTGCTTCCTGATTTCCTCATTCTCTGTGGGAGTCATTCTGTAGGCTGCCTTATTTGGCATATTTGAACCAAGGATAAAATCTATCTGATGGCTGATCTTTCTCACAGGGGGCAGCTCATCAGGTAAATCATCCACAACAATGTCACAATAACTGTCTAACATCTCTTGGATTTCTATTGGCAAATCAAAAATCTTTGTAGAAGTAAGAACTACCTTAGGTTTGCAAACTAAAGCAAAGCTTACCTCTTCTTCTTCAATCTGCCGTAGATACTCCTTCCTGCTCAGCAACAAGGTATTTGGATCAACCACTCTGCTTAATGGTTCTCCTTCTTCCATGGGTATAAATGTATGATGTACCCCATCTTTGAAGAACTCGTAAGTGTTCTTCTTTCCATCATGCACTGCTGCTCTGTCATACTGCCATGGTCTACCTAGCAGTATGTGACACACATCCATGGGCATCACTTCACACAGGACTTTGTCTTTGTAGTTTCCCATTTGCAACTCTATCTCACTGTTCCTTTACAATCAGCTAGTGCCCTTTATGCAGCTAGGACACCTTGTAGGGAGTTGGATGCTCCCTTGTCTTCAGCTTCAACTTTTCTATCACCTCAGTGGAAACCAGATTATCTGTGCTGCCACTATCAATGACCAGCTGGCAGAATTTTCCCTGGACTTTGCATACACTCCTAAACAAAGTCTTCCTTTGTGCAAGCTCAATGACCTCTTTGGCTTGTTTTAACAGGACCTTATTAACCACCAAGGATTCTCCCTTCTCTGGCAGAATTGCTTCTTCAATTGCTGCCTCTTCTCCAGCCTCGGCAACAGTAGCATTTCTTTGACCAGCACCCATATTCTCTGGGCACTCATAGTGCTTGTGTCCCACTTGATGACATCTATAGCACCTCAATTCTCTACCTCTGCCTCTGCCTCCTCTTCCTCTATAAGAACCCCTTCTGCCTCTTGCATCGCCCTTTGTGGATGCATTTTGAGGTGAGCTGCTACTAGCTCCATCTCTAGGTGTAGTAGGCTTTCCTCTACCACCCTGATTTCCCTTTCCTCAGAAAGTACCTCTCCCCTTGGCAGACTGCTTTCTCAAGAGTTTCTCCTCTGCTTTCAAGGCCATTTGATAGGCCTCTTCAACTGTCTTAGGAGACAAAATACCAATCTCATCTTGGATCTCTAGCTTGAGACAATTCACATATCTGGAATTCTTCTCTGGTGTGTCTTGAAATTGCCCAGCTCTTATACTTACTCTATAGAATTCTTCTGTGTATTCCCTTACTGTCAGGAACCTTTGTCTCAGGTTCTGCATTTTTCTAAACAATGTTAGCTGATAATCACTAGGCAAGAATTTACCTTTTAGCTTAGCCATCATTCTGGTCCAACTTTTGATAGGCTGCTTACCAGCTCTCCTTCTTTCCGCCTGCACTCCATCCCACCAAATTGCAGCATGTCCTTTCAGCTTTGTTACTGCAAACTTAACTTTCTTATCTTCACTCATTTCTTCATAGTCAAAGCACTTTCTCATTTCATTAATCCAGTCTACCAGTTCTTCTGGATTCAGTCCTCCTGCAAAACTTGACACTTCAAGTTTGGGCTTAACTGCAGACCCCAGAACAGTTCTGAGGAGCCTCATCTCAGGAGGAATCTCAACATTTTCTCCAGCTTCTTCTATTTCAGGTTCACTGATGTCTTCAGGATCCCTGGGCTATCCTAGCTCCATGGCATCCAATCTGGCTTGGACCCTCTGCAAGGTCTCCAACACTTCTGCATTGGCAACAGGTCTGCCTCTCCTTCTGCCAGCACCTCTAACAACTCAGATAGCCATGTTAATTATCTGCAAAACAACTCTGATACCACAAATGATAGCAACAAAATTGAAACCCGGGCCCTAAGGAGAGCTGGCCTCTAAATAGACTCTGTCCACAATTCACTTGATTCAGCTTAGTTCAACACAAGAAATTTTCCTCAATTCTTTTTCAAATTTATTTGTCAATTTCAGAGAAATTGACAAATAAACGCTTTAGTGCCACTCCATTTATAACCCGACATGTATGTATAATTCTCCTTTTAATTTCTTTAAACCGCGCACAAAAATCAAATACAATGCATATGTTTTAAGTTATATGGTTGGTTCCTTTATTACTACATCACCAGCTCTTTTAAATAAAGTGTGAACTATAATAGTTCCAAAGCTCAACCCTTTTTAAACCCCACACCAAGGTTTAATATAATAAATGGACTCAACTATGCATCGACCCCTTCAACATTTTAACCAAGGTTCAACGCTTTCGGGTTATATCAACAACGCGGCTATATTAACAATGAGACACTTACGACATACCTTAGGCCCGAGCCACCCATACAATGGCGGATTTCAACAAATATAACGTCCATACCTTAGCTTATCTTTCGCGCAGTCTTGGATGCGAAAGTCGTTCGATCCATCAACCCTCAGATCGAACGTCCTCCGTGGATATCACGTTATTTTTGCAGCCTGCCTTTAACACCTCCAACGAACACGATGAGGGTGGTTTAAGATGGGTGACGTGGCTTCATTTCATTGAATCACATTTTTCTTGAGTGGTTTTGGCTCTAGCCAAAAGCAGTGCGATAGTAGTGGTTTTGGTTTGACGAAACTGCTCGTGGTTTTGGAATAGTGCCTGACCAGGGTTACACCGAGGTTAACGCAATTCGTTCTATTCACTCCAGTTCACTAACTCAGGTTCTAACTCCAGGACAACGCTTTCGAATAACAACAGACCAAGTCTATTTCTCTTAGGAACGGGTTTTCCTTCCACTACAGACAAAACTTACTATTCTGTGAGCAAACAACCTCTATAGTTACACTCTTCGAAGGTTGTATGAATACACTCAACGCCGACTATAGGAGCGTAGTCCATTCACTCTCGACCCCTTACAAGGTTTATACAACATGACACATTCCGCTCATTTGATGGGGATCCTTGCTCAATATAGACAGAGGTTTGCAGAGATTTGACATAGTCAATTACTTCATCGAATTAAACACAGAATGGAGGTTCAAACACTTCAGAATTAAGAAATTTCACACCGGAGACCAATTCAATCACACACAGATAATCAATAAACATCTGATTTTATTCAGACAGAGAGAAAATGCTTAACACACACAAAATTTACTGCGGAAATCCCCCCCCTTCAGAGTATCTGCGGGTTACATTTTATATGCATTATCATGTGTCTCTTTGGTTCCTCTCCGAGGACCATTTCTAGTCTCATCAAAAGCCTAATTACAATTTATTCAAATAACTGAAATAGGACAGATGGATTGAATCCAAACCTATTCGGCTTCTACTTACTCTAACTGTTCTAAAAGCAAGAGACAGCTAAGGTATTGACACCTTGCTGTTACAATTTCGAATGATTTCAACCCTCCTAGCCACAACATGTGGACAAATTTCCTACATTGCTAGCTAGTGCCTAATGCCCCTGCATCATTCCACCTTGGGACAACTCATTTAATGGAGATGATGATTGCATTATATTCCTCTTTTAGAGAGGACGAAAATTGATTTAAGATCGTCTCATTCGGACAAGCATAAGTGTGATTTTGAGTTTATGCCCACACATGTGTAAATTGTTCAGGTCGACGTTAGCTAAATGTAGGCTCAAGAAGTCCAATGGATGCGTCTCTTCACCCACAACGAATTGTATAAATACAAGTGACCTCTCACCTCATTTGGACATCCATCACTCACACATTCTTCTCTCTCTCTTCATCAAACTGGTTTGTACAACTATTGGACAACCTCCTTCTCTCACACGTGTGGCAAGGAGAAAGAAATTTCTGGGACAAAATTACAGGCTGAATTTCGGACTTGAGGGACATGTTTGACCAGAATTGACTGAGGTGTTCTTGACCAGGTTTGATTTCAATTTTTGGAGGAAAAATCGTTTTTTGCAGGCCGTACTGTTGAGCACAAAAACCGATAATTTCTGGGCTAAATCATAGAAATGAAATTGTATAATTTCATACTATTTGACCAACGTTGATCGAGGTTGTTTTGACCTATTTTGACTGCGGTTTTGAGCACAAAATTTCAATTTCTTTAGGCCGCATTAACTGGCACAAAAATCGAGGATTTTGGAGTTTAGTTGACCTGCGTTGACCGCAGGCCTGTTTGACCAAAATTTTTGTGATTGTTTTAGGTTGACTTTGACCATTGTTGAAGGTCGAATTTGATTTCCTTTGACTGAGCTTCAAAGTTGGTGTTTTTTTGCAGTTTTGAACATCGTTGACTTTCTAGTTAGTGCTGAAGTTTGACTGCAAAATTTGACAGGGCTGATTTGACTGTGTATTGGGCAAGTCAATTTGATTTTTGTACTCTCTCTCTCTCTCTTGAACTATTGAATAATAATAATAAGAATTTATCAAAGGGTTCTCCCCACATTGGGGTTTTTCCCTGGCATTCGCCATATCCAACGTTCTCTTGTCTTGGCTTATCTTTTGCATTTGTTTTTATGTTATATATGCATTTACTGTCAATGTGATTGATGGTTGATGTGATGGCTATTGAAAATAATTGGATATTGCTATTGGGATGCTAAAGGAGCATTGAAGTAAATTGTGCTAAGCATAGAACATACCATTGTTAACTAAAATTAACATAATCCTATTTGATTGCTTGCACTAGATGCATTGATTTCAGTGTAGATGTTGATTTCTGATTTGATGTAATTAAATGTATGATGTACATTATTTCAAAGTAATTAGATTAAATGTGTACATTGGTTTCAGTGTGAGCACAATAAAATTATTAATGTCGTGCATTGATTTGTCTTATAGTAATTCAACCATAAAGAAAAGACTTGAATTTTCATCTTAAATAAAATGTTCACTTAGCTGAAATGTTTGTTTGTTGAAACTATAAAATATTTGTAATTGACTACATTCTTATTATTCTCATTTTCCACTATTCAACATTATTAGTCACTTTGCATTCAAACATTTAATAGAAAACAACTACTATTGACACTTGGGATTTAACACTCCGTAAGTCAATGATTGGCATTAGAGAAAACTACTATTAATATTGGAGAGAAAGAGAGACAAGGTATGACATTTACTACAATAAATCGAGTTAAAGATTTGAATGGTATACGATTTCAACTGCCCTTTACATATTATCGATATGAAAATATGGAAAAACTAAGGTGTGACAATATGAACAATAGAAGAAAATAGTCTGAGATTGATCACAATGAAGACTATTTGTAATTGACTACATTCTTATTATTCACATTTTGTATCATTCAACACTGGTACATTGTCACTTTGCATTCAAATTTTTATCTCATCATTTTTTCATCATTCAAGTTATTAATAGTCTCTATCATCTCAACAACAAACTGATTTAACTGAACAAATTTAAAATTAAAATGGTCATATTAATCTTAGACATATTCAACATATTTAAAATGATTAGAATAATTAGATGTTCAAGAAATTTTCCATAGATGCACATGACTGAGACCATCCTAGATCCATCTTAACTCTAGATCTATCAAGTGCCAAGAGGGATCAAATCTCTTGAGTTGCAAAGATTTCCTCAAGTTTTGCACTTAAAAAAGAGGCTTACACCTTGAGAAATTTGACCCATCTAAGCACTTGATAAATCAAGATTAAAATAAATCTAAATTTATTATTATAAACCATCATTTCAAATTATTAAAATTTTCATACAAAATACATACTTAATTTTTATAAATTAAAATGGTAAATTTCATATTATAAAAAAACTATAAAAATATTATAACCCATTAACAAAGTCTATATACTTTAATATATTTAATGAAAATAATATTAAATTTCTAAAAAATGACTTAGTTTTATGTCAAAGCAGGGATAAAGATCTTTGTAAAAACTTATGTTATCCAAATTCATTACCATAACCATCCATTTTAATCATTTGAAAAATAATATTGGTAATAAATTTATGTATTTCTTTCAATAAATATGTTGATTTTGAAATATTATTTCTAAAATTTTAATTTAATTATAGTTAAATAATAAAAATTTAATTTTTATATAATATTTTAAAATATTTTTAATAATATTTACAGATAAAATGTTGAGATTTATCTCTAAAATAATTATAACTATAAACATTTTATCATCTCTGTATCACTACTTATTTTTCTCATCATATAAGCGCGAAAATCACAATAATAACTATATGCACCACCAAAAATGAGACCAGGTTTCAAGGAATCTGCAAATGGCAAAATTAAATCATTTGCACATGCTAAGACTAACTTGTAGAAATTTAATATTCGGGTACATTGCAACATAAAACATAATATTCTTCTTCTCTTATGATTTATCTAAATGCTAGCCTCTCAAGATCTGAAAAGGTTTGGATACATTCTCTGTACTCTGGATGTTGAAACAGAAAAATACAGCCAACCTGCTTTAGAAATTAGAGAGGATCCTTGCAATTTCTGGGAATATTATGAAGGGATCTGAAAGCATGGCAACCCAGAAACAAGAGCTATATTGAAGAGAAGGGATGCAAGTTTTTTGTGAGGCCATTCATCAAGCATCTCAGTAAACCCCGTGAGTCAGCCAGAAAGGGCCTCCTCCCCTTTTCATCCTCACCTCTGTTTTCCTTGCAGGGAAGCTCTTGAGCTGAGTAGGCCGAAACCCTCGCACCATTCGGCTTATTAACCCTAATTCCTCCTTCTGGGGGCTTTAATAATATTTTGGTCTCATCATACCTGCTACAAGCAGCAGGCTTCAATGCCGAATTATTAACACGCCCCTGTTTCGATTGATTCTGGAATATATTACATTTCTTTATGCCGTGCTGCTGTGCTTGCTTTGCAGGAGGAATATTCAAGCTGGGCAATCTCCGCAGCATATCCTTCCCTCTCTTTCTGTAGCTGCCGTTTCTATCGAGAAAATCTTTGAGTCTCCAACGTTTCGAACCTGTACCACAAGAATCTCTCTCAGATTCAACCTTCACCCTACCTTGATGAATTATATTCTCCTTCACAGAGTCCTCCAAAAGAAAATTACGCAGAGAAGTAGATCGCCCCTTATCTTTGCCCTTTGAAGCGCCATGACCAACATTAAACTCATCCTCATTCCCTGAAGCATTAACCGACCTTAAATTCGATCCAGAAGACGGAGGAAGACGTGTTTGCTCATTTAAAGGACGGATTTGGCCATTGACAAAAAGCTCTTCTGCAAAAGGTTGATCTCCATCCGCCTCAGAGGGCCGTGAGCTGAACTCAAACTCAAAGCTTGTGCTACTGGATACATAGTCACCAACACCATTCAATCCCTGAATATCTTCACAGATTTTTGAGTCCTGTGCAGTGAAATATTCATTTCTGTATTCCTCCCCAACTGATCTTGTCAGATTGTTGTCCAATTGGGATTCGGAAGAACTCTGGAGAAGGTGGGTGAGAAAATGTGTAGGACTGGTGGGCTCGCTGAAATAAAAGTCATCGCTCACATTGCTGCATAAACTCTTCCGCCCTGGGCTCGACGGAGCAGTATTGATGATGATACTCATAGTACTAAGCTCGGCCTGAACACACAAATGGAAAAAAATGAGAAGAGAATAATGGATATGGGATTGGATTGGATTTGTGTGAGAGAATTTGATATAGAAGCTGACTTTCCTGTCATTTCACAACACAGTTGAGAGCTTTGAGTGACGAGGTAGACAAACGTTTTGAATAAGTATTTCAATTCAAATTCGTTTCTTCTTTCTTTCCTTATCAACCCTTTCATACCAATCGTCTGCTTTAAAACATGTTTAAATTTTCATTTTCATGGCCTCCATTGCCGTGGTCAATTATTGCTGCATCCTCATCCTAAAAAAGTCAGACTCCCAGATTGAAACCGCACATCAATTTGCCCTCTATAGGTGGCCACTTGGTATCTTCCAAAAGTCACTGCAGGCCATTATTCATTATTTATTTGTCTTTTTATGACTCTAGTCGTCTACGTAAATATCAATTGGGCCATATGACTTCAAAAGTCTATAATGCTATCCTCATACTTTATACGCACTCAATTATTAAACCTACTTCAGTCCAAGAATGCACGACAAGAAGCTAAAAAGGTACCTAATCTATTGGGGCCTAAATGGCCTAAATCATTGCATTTTATAAATATTTGGCACGCAAACATACATGATTCTCATACAAACTTTATAGATTTTCTTAAAAATGTGATTCGTATTATCAAACACATTGAAATTGAAAATCCCTTTATGTTAGCAATATAGAATATAGCACAAGGCATATGGGCGTGAATTTTATTATTGTTCATAATTTATTTTAATGAAAAATTTGTTATTTAGGTGAAAATTTATAATGGCTCAGTTTGTAATATATAATTAGTAAACATAAATAAAATAAAATTACAATATTGAAATGGTACTAACATTTTAAGTAAGAAATAGTATTAGTTTTTCTATGGTTGTGAACAT
Source organism: Pinus albicaulis (assembly GCA_034641835.2). NCBI lineage: Eukaryota > Viridiplantae > Streptophyta > Pinopsida > Pinales > Pinaceae > Pinus > Pinus albicaulis. Next base: position 772,391,878 of record CM076580.1, on the reverse strand, counting down.
GGTAAGAATGAGTTTTTGTTAGAAAACATGTTTTCATTATATTTATCGTTCTTTTAGAATGGTGTGACATTGAATTGGTGTTAAATTTTGGAGTGGGTACTTGTTATCATATAGCTATAAATGCAAAGGTAATGCAGAAGGGTGGTGAAGGTATGTTCATAACAGAAATGGAAGTTAGGGTAATTCCTCATCCCCATTTACATGTACACATTTGATATCAAGTCCTTGTTGAAATCTAAGAGCAAAAAATTAGGTGTTTTCTCTTACTTTGATAATTGTGTGTGATGTATTTTTACTTAACTTGATTAGCTTCTTCTTTCACTTGATTATAATGAGCGTTCTTATCATCAAACAACTACCAATCATTAAAGAACATTGAGACAAGAGGACACAAGATATAGGTTTTCTGCCAAGGCCAAAACCTCTCCTCTTGAGAGGAAAACCCACAAGAACTCCTCTTTTGATAGAACTTCAAATGACACAATCGAATACCTAAGACACTTGTCAAAGTCCCCTCCAATACCAAGTCAATCCTTCCTCCTTGATGAGTTTTTCCTTTCAACAAATTCGACCCCTAGCAACTTCTTCTGCAACTTCAACCTCCAATAGCTTCTATTGCAACTTCAACCCCCAACAACTTCTTCTGCAAAATCCCTAGACAACACGTGTGGGACAATAATGATGAGTTTGCTTCTTTTCCTTCTTTGCTTGGATAATCTTCTCCTTCTTGACTACTCGGCTTGCAAACTTAGTCCTTTTCACACTTGATTTCAGTCTCTTAAGGTAGCTGCAATTTTGGTTCTACTGTTGCAAATGATGCCCTGGTTTTCTCGAACGACTGAGTTGTAGATGACCTAAAAAAAATCTTCTAGGACTTCGATTTCCTTCCTTGGTTTCTTCTTCCTTTCTCTAGGTATTATATGCTCTTCTTATGCTTCCACGGGTTAAGGTCTTCCTTATATATAGGTCTTTCTCTAGATCGATTTGTTTCCTTTAGGATGACTTTTCCACTCATAGAGGCCAACTTGTTCTTTTGATGACGACAAGGTCTTGGAGGGTCCATTTGACATTTTTGACTTCACATAAATTTCCTTTTCAAGATGTAACATGCTCAAAAGGGTCTTCCATACATGACGATGACTCAATTGACTTGTAGACTCAATGACAACCCCTAGAAGCACCCAATGGATATTTGACCTATAAATTATGGAAATTATCTGATGATTGCTACTTGTTTAGTGTCTTTTCTAGGCTAGATCTACAGTTTTTTTCTTATATCAAATGTTAAATTTCTTAAAAATATAGCTCAAACAACCCATCACTCTATCCCTATGCTAACAGAGTGATTTATCTACAATATGCAATTTTTGCACATTGCAAGAGAGTAATAACCTTGTTCCCATGACCTACTATTCACCTAAACAAAGTGATGGCGCCTGTAAGGTGTCTTTTCTATTGAGATTTCAGTCTTTTTCTCCCTATTTGAGCTTACATCTAGTTTTGTTCACTGTCAAATGGAAATATCCCTTGTAGATCAAGTCTAAAACCATTTTTCCTCAGTAGATCAATATGCTTTTGGAAAACTTGGGTTTATTTTTCTTCATTTTGAATCGATTTCTTTAGTGTGTTATTCGAATGCCTTTTTGGTGAAGAGTGATCCAAGTAAGGTATTAGGTGCTCAAAACTTATTTTGGTTTCTCAATTAGTATTTTTATTTTATTTCAATTGAAATATCTGAAAGAAATCAAGAGTGTTCTTGCTAGGTCTTCTTGTCTTTTTTCTTAGTTTAAGTGTGTTTTCTTTGTGGAGATATTGGGGAATTGGTCTCTTAAGCTACCCTAATGGTCATGCAAATAAAATTTCTTTGTTAACTTTTTTTTTTGTCCTTGTTTTCCCCCATATATAGCTAAAACATCTCATATTTTTTTTATCAAAGCCTTAGTTTATTGTTTTTGAGTGCCCGGGATTGCAAATTGCATTACCAGTCTTGGATTTAATGAGCAGGTTCATGATTAGTTTGTTCTGAAAATTTGGATATCTTGAGTGACCATTGAGAGAGTGTGAAGTTGCTTTTGACATTTAGAAAAAGGAAATATCTCTCTTACCTTTCCTTAAATAGAGTTCATTGAATTGAAAGATGTGTTTCTTGCATGTAATGTGCATTTTTGGGATTGGTTAAGCATCTTCTAAAACACTGTAAAATTTCACTCTGTACTCTTTGAGTAACAAAAAATATTAAAATATAAACATTAATAAAATCTATCTAAATATATATTTTTTTGTTTATAAAAATCCAACATCATATAGGGTGTAGGGCCCTCACATACGATTTAAGATGAATCTCTTTAAGGCCACATAATTGAATCTATATATCACTGGAGAGTGACAAAACCAACTATTGCAGAGATCACTTATTTGGAAGCTCCTCTAACATAGGAGTCAAGCTCGAGGTCACATTGGGGGAGAGTGGAGAGATTATCCCCTCTTCATTTGTTTTCTAGCTCTTTTAAGATTACACATTGTTGGTTCTCACATTATTCCTGATGGGAACCACCAAAGAAAACATTCGTTGAGGATTCCAAGAATCCTCCCACTTTAGGTGCTTCAAGACGGTCTCCTGTACACCTCGGGGGGTATTCTCTGGCTGCAATTACACGATTTTCAATAGGAAAATAAAATAGGACCAAGTATTGAGAAAAATGAGTAGTTGTAGCAATAAGACGCAATAGGCAGAAGAATTTTTAAACAACAAATTGTTGATGGATGACATATCCCATACATCAAAGATGAATATTAAAAGTATAATGATAAAAAGAATAAACACAAACATAAAAAAAATATAGAAAACATATATAGATGTTTAAGATACAAATATTATGTCAACGATAAAATGAAGAGAACATTGTAGCAAGTGTATTCGTTCCTTCGTCTCCAGCTAATCCCACACAAATCGTGAACTAATAATAATTATCACGACAATAATTTTGTAACCAATCAACATTGAATCATAATAATTTCAAGATCCATTCATATTGTAAACACAAAAATGTTGTCAATAATGTAAATAAAAACAAAATGCAACAATCTTAAAGTTATCGAGTAAGTGACTGCTCTTTAGTTCCAAAGGCAAGCTCAGGGGACTTAAACTTCAATCAAATTCTCAATATTTTAATCACTAGATTCAATAGTAAATATTATAGAACCAAGCGATTAAATTAATCGAATATTACAAAATACGAAACAAGTCTGACATTCAAAACATTATAAACTATTGTAAATACATAAATAAGCAAAAGGGGATTTATCAAGGATGCATGAGTATATCATTCTACCAACAACAAGTCTATGTATCAAGTATGTTCAGTCCCAGTAACATCAAAATTTGTTCTTTTTTCATCGACCCCCTCTAAGCGAGAAACAAGGTCTTTTTATAAAATTTTCAAAAATAATTGTCTATAATAATTGCCTTTAAGTTATCTGACATTAAAATTAAAATAACTTTAATTAAAGGTAAATAACTTAAAATTCTTATGAATTCCTTCGTGATTTGGGTGCTTTAGCCATTTTTTATGTTGAGATCCACACATTCTTAACGTAGGCATATAAGGTGTAATTAACGCCACTTCAACCCAATCCTCTAGCTGTTTTGTAATTGATTGCATTGGATGGACTAGTTGGACCGCTTGATTGCTAGAAGCATATTGTTCCAAGATGACGTTTTAGTTCTCACGTTTCCTAACGTTTGTGATTTTGTCCCAATCATTTGGTGTTAGCCAAGGTACATTCTTGTACCTAGTTATTTCCACTATTAACTTTGATCTCATCTGGTAACGAGCCGTAGGGATTTTTTGGATCATCTTGTTTATCTCGACCAATATAGTAAAGTCCCTACATAGGGTGTTGATAAACAATTGGGGTGAGAGAGCTTCTTCATGGTGTATCGATAAACAACCGAGATCATATTTAGTAGCCTTTAATTTATCACAGAACTATTCATTTGAAATTAACCAGTTATCCTTCCCCCAAAAGGAAAGGACTCTGAACCTACCCAAATAATTCCAATCATTTTTGAAATTTTCAATTTCCCTAGTATCTCTCTCAAATTCTTCCTTCATAAGCTACATTTAGTTACACTTTTATTTGATCATGTATAAGGAGAAAATACAATCGTCCCTCTTAGGAAGGTTCCTCTGAGCCAAAGTTTCTTCTTCTTCGAGTGTTAATAAAATCAATAAGTTTATCTATATCTTTGAATCTTTCTTCAAGCACGAAAGAAATACTCTTGGATTCCAAATTAGAACTTTTTATTATTCCTTTCTTGCAATCTGAGAGAATTACCACATAGGACGTCAAGGTTTTCTGGTATATTTTTCCCCATATCTCTTCCTTTGCTTGGACGAGAACTTGCTTTCCAATGGTATTTACTCTAGTTACTTCCTGCAAGGACTTAACTTCATCTTGTTTCTCCTTAAGAGTCTTTTGTATATGCTCAATCATTTTGTTCTTGTGTTGCATCTATGTTGTTTCCCTATTCTTAGCCTATTAATTTTCAAGCTTTGCCTCATCGGGTTCTTGTTCTAATTGTGAAATCTTCAACTACAGAAACTTCAAGCTTCCGACATCCGATGTTTGAGGAGCAACAAGATCTTTGTTAATAGTAGCTTTATATTTTGTAATCGTTTTAAGGTGTTGCTTCTCTTTTACTGTGAAATCCTCTTTCAAGGCTTCCAACTCGGCTGATTTTTCGTTGAATTATTTTTCCTTAGCTTGAAAGGAGGCTTGCATCACCTGTAATTGATTTTAAGTCTCTTCTCTTCTTTCAAAATACCGAAGCAAAACAAGGGCATCATAATCGAGGATATTTTCTATCACTTGAAAAATTTTAATTTCTTTTTCCTTTTCTTCTAATAGCTTTTTAAAGGTCCCTATTGCCTTGGGTTGTTTGGCTTGTCAGATTATCATGTCTTCCAATTCCTTGATTCTATTGACTATGGTCCTCAGAGCCACTCATGTGATATGAAGCCACTCAGAAACCTTTTCCAACATGACCTTCATTTTCATGTTATCGACTATAGAATCCAATAATCCTCTAGTGATGATTTCTCCTATTTGTTTGTGCCAATTTAGCATGTACAAATTTGATGAATTACTCAGATTAATAGCCATAGAAGAGGTGCATGAACCTAACAATTCTTGATTCTCATTTACTTATGGATGCACTATTGTGAGATTAAATGTATTTGTTTCAAAATCTGTCAATGAAATAAATCTCGGCCCAACAATGGGGTTCATTTCATTTAGCATTGCTTTCTCCACTAGTTGGGCTTGTTGTGGTAGTAACATCAATTTTTTCCCTAGTGTGTGTGTTGATTTTTCTCCAAAAAAAATTGTGCCTGACATCCAATGCCTATGCTCATGAGTCCTTTAGTTGGGTTTCATAAATGACATGTTGCATTTCCCTGTTGAACTATTCCACCGCTTTCTCGAATGCTTCTGTATCCACATCTTGGCCTTCTCTATCCTTCATGTAGCACAAGGCTTCCTACAATTTAAAGTTTTTTATTTTCTCTTCACGGTAGGAGGTAGTGTGGCTGCCAAAGGCCGAGCAAGTTCATTTCCTATAATATGAACTCCACCTGGAATCAGAGCTTGATTATGTGTTTCCTTGTCGCTTATTGGTGTATGTATCTATTATGATGGCATTTCCATCACTACTTGAATGTGGACACTAGGTGGAGAAATAATATTTTCCAATTTTTCAACTTCCGATCTGCTTTCCTGAGCATAGGCTAAGAGTCTTTCCTAATTTCTTAGTCCAAAAATTATTGTAATATGGTCATAATTCCAATAGTTATCATGTGTTAATCCAAATAAAATCATTTCCTTTTCAACTTCATCTACTGCATTTTTGTTTTTAGCAATATGAGGCTAGATAGAATATAGATAGCTAAATAGTGCCCCCTTTTTCTTTGAAAAAAAAATGTGACTCATTAACTGTAATCCTTCGTCTTAACACTTCACAAGTGAATATTAAAAGTGTAATGAAATTTGGCAACTAAATAGGTTCCTTTTCAAAACCATATAATCTAATCAGGGAAAAGTTTGGGTACAAAAACTAGCTCCCTATGCTATCTTCCTTGGTTAGTGGTAAAACCCTTCTCCATTCTTCCAAAATTATATCAAGGGCCTCAGCAAGAAAATTAACTTTTAAATAGAAAGAGAGGCGATCAATTTATTGGGTGTAGGAGTGAGGGATATATCCCGAGTATATTATGTTTGTCCATTGGTAAATATCCATCTCCTTTCCGCTTCCATCCTTGATAGTTGTGAGGATCTTAGTGAATAGAAAATAAGCAGGATAGTTAAATAAAATTAAACGAACTATGTATGTACAATTTCCTAAATATTTGAATGGGATAGCAGTTGTGAGCTCGAGCATGATAGCTCTAGCCAAATATTTCGGAAAATTGACCACCATTTTGTCAGGATTCATAGTAATAAGTCAAATGGCTAAGAAAATAGATTCGTCGACCTTTGATTTGTCGACTAAGCCAAATATGATGGTAAATAGTGATTTTAAGGTTTAATAGAAGGGTTTTAGAGAGATGATGGGAAGAGGAAATCCAAACTTTAGGTTTGGGTTAGGGCCTTTAAGTAAACATTTGAGAAACTTCTCCTTTTCCTCTACTTCCCATGTAATAAATTCTTAGTCGAGCCCTTTGTCACTAATTTCTATTCTAGAGGCTGGTATTCCTATAATTTTAGAGATGATTTATTTTGATGAATACTAGGTGGTCTACGGGAGAAGTGATAGCCTGAGGCTCAGGGTCAAAATATTTAGCTAGCAGAAGGGTAGAATCTGGGTTGAAATGCACTGGAAGGAGTGCGACAGCTAAAACCCCAAATTTCTTGAGACAATGATCTTCTTTAGAGCTATGAGAGGGGGAATTCAAGGTTATTTTCAAGGTTAGGAAATCTGCAAGGTGTATTTGGAGATCCCTTATACTGACCAACTCATTAATAAGAGTTTCTTTAGATATTTCCTCTGACATTTCATTCCTCCCTAAGAATTTGACCGACAAAGAACTGTAAAATGAGTTGGAGCGGTGAACGAGTACTTACACGGTGAGAATGATAATGGGTAGAGCTTAGTTTATTTGTCTACATAGGGAAAATACCTTCTAATCTCTCGAGCTACACAACGGCATACAAGAAAAAAAATGGACGCAGAAGAAAAAAACAAAAATTTGGCGAAGGAAATTGAGTAGTTAGGGTAGGACTACACCTAATGTAGTCAGACACCTGTAACATCTCAATTTTTTAGCTTGAGGACCAAGGATGGGGCCTATCCATCAGTTGCAGCGGAGAGGGTAACTTTCACGCAAGTTTAGACCCAACAGCTATACGAGTTATTGATCGTGCGAGGATGAACAATTTATATCTCATCGGGTTGAAGGGGTCACGCTAACACGTTTGGAACTTTATGTCTGATGTAAAATATGGCCATTCAATGAATACAAGACCTACAACTGTGATGCATCGGGGGTAGACTAAGTGTTTATCACTCGAGCACCTTGGCGCCCGATGACGCATTGGTATCGTCAATTAAATCATAAATGTTTAGATCGTCGGGAATAGAGAGGTGGGTTAAGTTCGTCGGGATAAAATATCTGACTAAAACATATGGGTCACTGATGTTCACAATGATGTGATTGTATTAAAAAAAAAAAATCCCGTCTTATATTTATACCCCGACTATTTAAGAACTACTTTTGAAAGATTTAAAACATGCATACATTTATTTGAAAAGGCATATTAAGGTTTGAAGCTTAGGATCAAAGAAGAGTTTGGCGATAACACACACATCCTAGGATCCCTTGGGGGAATGAGTTCACTATGAAAAATTTCTCATAGGTGTTTTGGACTTAGCTTCCCTGCCCACATGTATGGTCCTGACCCATGACTATTACCCCAACCATTTGATTGTGAAGTGGTACCTAGTTACCATTATTTAGGGAACCTACCTAGGTGGTTGCGAATGGGAAGTTCCTATGGTACGATTACAAACATTACATTACTATATCATTCATCCTAGGGGGTGACTCTCGGTGTCACTTGTGCTAGTAATGACTAGAATAGGGAGGATATCATAATTGTTTATGTTACCTTCATTGGTTGGACCTAGGCCCTAATGATCCTAGTCTCATCTCCGGAAGGCCCTTGTATCCTTTGGTTTATCTTTTTTTATCTTTTTATTGTTATTAGGGGTGTGCTCTTTGTTTTAAGTTTAGTTTTCCATAAGGGTGTTTCGTGTAATTAATTAAAAGTGTATATATTCTCCATGGCTAACCAAATTTTTTGTTTATCTCGAAGGTTTCAAAACCTTCATCCAAAAGAGGAAGGCCCACCACCATAGAGACATATGATAAATATGATAATCAAGTGTTACAATAAAACAGAGCATAGGACGGTTGTTTTGGGTTAAGAGGGGGACGAACAAGTTATTATTGAATTAGTGGCTAGGAGTATACCAATCAACATAAATCTAATGCTCTTGAAATTGTACTCAGTCAAGTGAGTGTTAAATTTTAGCCACCTTTTTCCTTATTCTCTCATCTGATGGCTAGAGAGAGTGGTGCCCAAAAAATGGAAGAGGATGGGTCATCTACACCATCTATCTTAGGGATATCATTTTTGATGTACTCATTGCCTTCAATTAGTGTGATGGTCCATGTAATATTCCAAATTCAGAACAGCTAGCAAGGCATGATTGGAAAACGCATTTTCCAATAATGGCTGCTACAGGAATTGAAACCAAGACCTGGATCCCTTAGAAAAATGTGTCTAAGTGCTAAATCCAAGAGGAGGCTCCAAAGAAATCCTTCTAAGTGGGTTAAACATATCTCCCACACTTAGATGTCCTCAAAAAGTGCTCGATGAAGGGAATGCAACAATAATTGAACACGGATTGAATACATAGCATTATTTTAATGAGCCATGACACATGAAGATGTAAATAGCTGATCAATATATAACATAGCAGCAAGAGAGTACAATGCTTTGAGGAATCAATCACTCAAGCTTGGCAATGAAAGCCTCAATAAGACATGTACATCAAATGTGACAAAACACTGCTACACAAATATGCCCAAGCTATGACTGTGTAGTTTATATGGAGATACTGCAACATAAAAAAATGAAAATGTAATGATATGAAAATATCAGCTCAAGAAATGAGGGGAAGCAAGCTCTCAACCCCTGAAAATAACAATACAACAATCCTTAAGAGGATTGGTTGAAATATAAGTAAAAATGGAAAATCTGCAGAAATGTCGGAGTTGCAAGGTAGCAGATGCAACACAAAAATGGAAAAATATGGAGATGGATGAATAAGATGTGAAATCTGAAGCAAACCTCCTCCAATGAACCTCCCGAGTGCAAGGCTGATCCTAGCAATGAAAATCTCTCCCTCTGAGATGATGGTGCAACCCTTACTGCAGGTATTCACTGGAATAATGCAATCTAGTGAAGGGACTGCGTTGTTGATGATGGGAGATGCTTGGACTGATGCCAAAATTCTGCAATATGCTCGGAAACCTCCTTCACTAACCTTCTGGAGGAATAGGAGCTCCCTCCTCTGAAAGATGAGCCAAGGAAAGGTGTTGTGGAACCCTCAACTGCAACACCCAAAAACACTACGTTATACTTCAGCAGAAATAATGCAGTGACTGATGGAAGTGGCCTTGGCCTTGAGCCTGTATGTGGAGAAAATGATGTGCAATCCTTCAAGAGGCCTCTCAAGAAGTAGAGGAAATCCTAGGCAGGAATCCCTCGTGCTAAGCAGCACTGCAACTCAGCTGAACAACCAGAGACTATAAATAGTCTGAACAGACAAATATCAATATACTCAAAGATGTCTCACTATGGCTACCTCTTCCTCATTTTATGCAAGTGAATGCCTCTTTTCCCTGGACCCCACACATTAGGGTTTCTTCCACAAATAATCTTTCTCCCTCTCAAACTGCGCTGTCTTCCCAAGCAAGCTACACCTCTTAGGCAGTGTTGTTGACTTGGTCAAACTTGACCTTGTCCTCATGCAATTGCCCCTTTTCACACTTGAAGGTGCAAACTAAAGCTACTCCATAGATCCCTTTCACACTATGAGGGATTTTATTCCTACTCATGGGCCTTTTACCCATTTTATTCACCTCCTAGTTGATATAGGAAAAAATTAATATTCCAATTTGCTGCTTGCAAATTTTGGAATATTACAGTCCTCCCCTCTCAAAGATTGCTTGTCCTCAAGCAAGTGCAAGGATAGACTGAATTCCTTTCTTCTCCTCTCCCTGTAGCATTCATGTATGATGATCTCCTCCAAGTGAAGTGATGCTATCTCATCAATCAAGCCTCCATATTTTTCCTCTTCAGCATGTAAGTCTGCTATCAAGCTATCATCATTTGAAAGTGAAATACTCAAGAGGATGAAAAAGTGATGTCTAGAGGTCCCTTTGAAGAATGGGATCTGAAATATAGTGGGAACTATCTTTCCCATATGGATCCTCCATCTCCAAGCTATGAGCCATGAAAAATGAGTCACCTTCCATCTAGGCAACTCCTGAAAACTTTCCTCCACCTTTGGCTCCAGCAAAGTAGGTGGGATGAAAATATGCACATGGTAGAAAATGTAGCCTACCCCACGCTGTCCATCTCTCCACTTATGATAAGTGTAGAGTGTTGGCTGATCTTGGGCTGCAATAAGATTGCCCTCAAGTGGCAAGATGAGGACTAGATCTCCAAAGATCTCTCTCCCAACGCTGCAAATTATGCTGGCCCAAATATCCCCATATATGATGAGTTGGAATTCATCATCATATGGCATCATATCCATCATATGTCTCACCTCATAAAGTGACAAATGTGTTGTTAAGGTAACCATATCATATCCCATGCTCCCCTTAGAACATGTAGTGAAAAAAGTGTGAGGAATTTCTCCCTCAAAGGACACATTCACCCCATGTGTCTCCCTCCCAAGCATGCTCCTCCTAAAGACAGAAACAGTAGAGCCATAGGGAGCAAAAATGAGAATCATACTTGCTACCATATGCAACAAATGAGAAGGACAATGGTCCTTCAAGTGCAACCAGCGCAGCTTGACCCTCAACCGCCATAGAGACTAATAAAATGAGTGGCTTCTCAACCACTTTCTTGCTGCTACAATCTCCTCATAAGTATGGAGGAAGTGAATGATGTAAGGTTTACAATGAGCATGTCCTCCATAATGTATCTCTTCCCCAAATCCTCCTAGGGAATGGCCATAAATCATGCTTATGGCCTCATCTAAACCATGTGGTCTAGAAAAAAGAATGCTCCTCCTTGGAGCATCATCCTGCACATGTATGGTTAAGGGATGTATACATACATCATACAAATAATCATGTAAACAATAATGAATACCCTTACCATATCTCCTACTTATACAAGTGGAGTGGCTCATAAGTGAGCCTCTTCTTATTTCCAAAGGGAAAAGAGGTGGATGTGCTAACTCTCTCAAAGAGTCATGTCTCTCCTCCATCTCCATCTGGTCCATGCATCTGCTCATATGCTGATATATCTCCTCCTCAAAGCCCATCCAAAAATATCCCTCCATGATGGTGTGGTATGCTCTCATAGAACAGGTGGGGCTGAAAAGGAAATCCTCATAAGCTGCTTGTAGCAACTTCTCCTTGAGTTTGGAAGCTCTAGGAAAGAAGATCCTACCATGATAGTAGATGACCCCATCTCTGACTGAATATCCCTCCTCATGCAACTGGTCATCCAAGATCATGCAAGTGAAAAGATCCTTGGAATACTCCACCAACACCTGGGAGTTCCAATATGGATCTATCCTCCATAGTGATAGCGCTGATGGTCTCTCATGAAGAGCATCTTCCATATGGTCATCCTCCTCTTTGACATGTCTCATGCCAAAGATGCAAGTTGGAAGGTTGCTATCCTTCCCCTGCTACTCTTTCCACAGCGTAGAATCTGAAATGGAAGTGGGTATTGATGATGTTGAGAGAATGCTCCCTCTCTCCTTGAATATACCCTAGACTCCTAGCACTGTATCAAGCTCTCCCAAGGTTCCCACTCCTCTAAAATCACTAAGTGGTGCCTCAACTGATGAAGCATCCATCCTCCTCTACTGATCTAGTGGTCTCCTCGAAAAAAAGTCTCCATGCAATGAGACATCATCATCAAGAGCTGACTGAATAGATGAATGGAGATAACTCTCCATGCTTCCACTGCGCAATCTAATCACCTTCTTAGTTGCATCAACCTCCAGAAATGAATAGGGATGTGTACTCCTCATCTCATGATGTTGGGTCTTCTCCCTATCTTATCCTTGTGTCTCCATGGTTCCACACCTCCTCAACAATGGCACATGAGTTGTGCCATGATATCCACACATGAGATCCTGGGGACTACCTTGCAAATATGCAAGCATCCCTCTACTTGGAGCAAGAGATCCTCCTTCATTTGCATGGGGTGCTAGATCAACTCTAGATATAACAACGCTGTTGACCTCAATATATGCAACATGAGTGGGAAAATCTCCAATGATTGGATCCCTCTTTGAAAACGAGATCTCCATGCTCTCTTGCTCAATAGTGTGAGAAGAAAGTTTCTCTTCCGGTAAAGTATGGTGCAAGTTTGCAGCCTTCCCCTTGGTTTTCTGCAATGGTACTGCGTTATCATGCAAGGGTTTTTTTTGAGTTTCTTGTTTGTCTCCACCATGTGTGTTTCATGAACCCTTCTATCAAATCTTCTCACTAATGCATTAGTGAAACTAGCATAGGATGAAATGTTTACATTTCTCAAAGAAAAGGATTCAAAGATCCACCAGGAAAAGGCCTAACCTCTCAAACGCAGCGCTGCAACTTTGATGGCTTCATCTTCAAGAATGTGGTGCTGCTAAAATAAGGTCTCTAACTCCTCCACCCAAGCTTTGGCTGAACATGTAGGTGAACCCTCAAAGATAGATAGATGAAATCTATCCTGCTGCTTTCTTCCATTCACCTTCATCTTGCAAAACTCTAAAAAATTGAGATGATCTCAGAATTTCTGAGTTTGAAACTCTTACTCTTTCAAGAAATCACTAAGGGTTTCCCTCCTAGCAACCCCTTCTTCTCTTTTCATCTCTCTTCCGGCAATCTTGGGCAGGTGACTGCGTTGTGTGTTAGGGTGTGTAGCTGCTTGCTCACACTCTTATGTGACAATCTAGAGTTTGCTTTTGATTCAAACCCTGTAGGAGATTCTTCATACATCTCCCTCCTAATATTCTCGAATTCTTCATGAATATTATGTACAAATTTAGGAATAATCTTTGTAAGCTTATCCCCTCCTTTAGAAGATGGAGTCTTCCTCCTGCTTATTTCTCTGTCTCCTTCTTGATGAGAATATGAAGTGTAGGGTTCTTCCTCTTCTTTCTGCTTATCCTCCTTGGGGAGGTTCTTCATGGATCTGAAATATGATGAGATGAAACCCATCCTCTTCAATCTTCTGATCCCTTGGGCTTAGACTCACAGGCTGAGCCAAGACTATGCTTTGATACCACTGTAATATTCCAAATTTGGAACAGCTAGCAAGGCATGACTGGAAAGCACATTTTCTAGTAATGGCTGCTACAGGAATTAAAAAAAAGACTTGGATCCCTTAGAACAATGTGTCTAAGTTCTAAATCCAAGAGGAGGCTCCAAATAAATCCTTCTAAGTGGGTTAAACAGATCTCCCACACTTAGATGTCCTCAAAAAGTGCCCGATGAAGGGACTGCACAATACTTGAACAAGGATTGAATACACAACGTTATTTTAATAAGCCATGACACATGAATATGTAAATAGCTGATCAATATATAATATAGCAGCAAGAGAGTACAATGCTTTGAGGAATCAATGACTCAAGCTTGGCAATGAAAGCCTCAATAAGACATGTACATCAAATGTGACAAAACATTGCTACACAAATATGCCCAAGCTATGACTGCGCAGTATATATGGAGACACTGCAACATACAAAATTAAAATGTAATGATATGACAATATCAGCTCAAGAAATGAGGGGGAGAAAGCTCTCAACCCCTGAAAATAACAATACAACAATCCTTAAGAGGATTGGTTGAAATATAAGTACAAATGGCAAATCTGCAGAAATGTCGGAGTTACAGGGTAGTAGCTGCAACACAAAACTGGAACAGTACAGAGATGGCTGAATAAGATGTGAAATCTGAAGCAAACCTCCTCCAATGAACCTCTCGAGTGCAAGGCTGATCCTAGCACTGAAAATCTCTCCCTCTGAGATGATGGTGCAAACCTTACTGCAGGTACTCACTGAAATAATGCAGTCTAGTGAAGGGACTGCACTGTTGATGATGGGATATTCTTGGCCTGATGCCAAAGTTTTAAAATATGCTCGAAAAAATCCTTCACTAACCTCCCGGAGGATTAGGAGCTCCCTCCTCTGAAAGATGAGCCAAGGAAAGGTGTTGTGGAACCCTCCACTGCAACACCCAGTAACACTACGTTATACTTCAGCAGAAATAATGCAGTGACTGATGGGAGTGGCTTTGGCCTTAAGCCTAGATGTGGAGAAAATGATGTGAAATCCTTCAAGAGGCCTCTCAAGAAGGAGAGGAAATCCTAAGTAGGAATCCCTCATGCTAAGCAGCACTGCAACTTAGCTGAACAACAGGAGACTGCAAATAGTCTGAACATGCAAATATCAATATACTCAAAGATGTCTCACTATGGATTCCTCTTCCTCCTTTTATGCAAGTGAATGCCTCTTTTCCCTGGACCCCACACATTAGGGTTTCTTCCACAAAGAATCTTTCTCCCTCTCAAACTACGCTGTCTTCCCAAGCAAGCTACACCTCTTAGGTAGCGTTGTTGACTTGGTCAAACTTGACCATGTCCTCATGCAATTTCCCCTTTTCACACTGGAAGGTGCAAAATAAAGATAATCCATAGATCCCTTTCACACTATGAGGGATTTTATTCCTACTCATGGGCCTTTTACCCATTTTATTCACCTCCTAGTTGATATAGGAAAAAATTAATATTCCAATTTGCTGCTTGCAAATTTTGGAATATAACAGTCCAACTCCTTCCACATCTTTCACATATCTATTCTCTACTTGGGGCATACAATTGATTGTTTATACAAATCTAGTTAGTATCCCTAGACTTGTAGTTTCCCTTCCTTAGATCATATATTTTTTTGATGTGGGAGAAATTTAGAGCTCACAACATGGATTTGGGTGGCTTCCACATTTGCTTTGTATCCGTACAATTAATATACCTTTCTCAAGTTTGGAAAATCATCTATAGGAAGTATTCTGGGCGGTCTCATGCTTGTTTGTAAGTTTTAAACCTCTACAGAAATTACCTGCAAATGAATTATTAAGAAAAGAAAAATAAACAATGGTGAGAACATAAACATGAAACACATATACACTGAGATTTTCCCCTGGATCCAAAAACCGGGACTACCAGAATGGTTTTTCCTTATATTCCTTTCAATGTTACAATACATATATATACATGCTGAAGCATTCATAAACCCCAATCCATTAACCCTTGATTAGGACATAACCTTAGTTCACTTGACTAGATCTACAAAATGCCATGGAGACAAAACCATGATGTGACTTGGGTGGAAAGAATATAACACACAACCAACATTCTCCCAATTGTTGTTTTCTTTTCCACACAGGGGGCCACATGAGAACTTAGTAATTGGTCCAGCCTTGCAATGCCCATTGATTTTCTACACCAAGAAAACTTCTAAGTGCTCACAGACTTTGTCAATGCATCTGCAACATTCTTCAAAATTTCCACCTTTACCAGCAACATCTTTTTGTCCTCAACCATATCCCTCACAAAGTGATAGTAAACATCAATTTAATTTTTATTTGAATGATAAGCAAGGTTCTTTGCCAATAAAATTGCACTTTGGTTGTCACGTTCTATCCTTATATCTCATTGTACCAACCTCATACTTGAACACAATCTCTGCAACCAAACTGCTTCCTTGCTTGCATGAGTGGCTTCCATGTATTCAACCTTTGTAGTTGAAATATTCATTATAGATTGTCTTATGCTCATCCAACTCACTACTCCTCCAAATAAGTTAAACACATACCCACTTATAGATATTGTCTGATCTAGATCTCTAACTGAGTCTGCACCAAAATGCCACAGATGTCCAAATGTCTGTCCAATCCTGGTCTTCCTTGGTAGCATAGACCATAATCACTAGTGCCATGCACATATCTGAAAATGCGCTTCACTATTGTCCAATGCTCCTTCCCTGGTTTTGACATAAACCTGCTCAATAATCCCACTGCATGTGCAAGGTATGGTCTAGTATAGATAATTGCATACATCAGTCTAATCACTGCACTTTCATATGGAACACAAGACATGTCCTCTTCCTCTTCTTTTGTCTTGGGACATTGTTCAACATATAAATTTACACCTACAGGAATAGGAACCTTCACTCGTTTACTCTCTTGCATATTGAACCTTTGTAATATTGTCTCGCCATACTTCCTCTAGTTTAAACAGAGCTTCCTCTTTGTCTGATCTCATTTAATTTCCATGCCCAAAATATAGTTTGCAACACCAAGATCCTTCATGTCAAATTTGGAAGACAATTGAGTCTTCAAATCCTGGATAATTTCTTTGTCATTTCCAATCAGCAACATATCATCCACATACAAAACCAAATAAAGAACATGGTTGCCAATTAATTTAAAATACACACAATGATCTGCTTTTATTCTAGTGAAGCAAAGTCTCATATATATGTATCAAATTTATGATACCACTTCCTTGGTGACTGTTTTAACCCATACAAAGACTATTTTAATATGCATACTAGTTCTTTCTTACCCTTCACCGTAAATTATTCAGGTTTCTTCATGTAGATCTCTTCTTCCATATCCCTGTGAAGAAATGTTGTCTTCACATCGATCTATTCTACCTCAAAATAAAATGCAACAACAACATATAAAAGTAATCTAATAGAAGCTACCTTGGAAATAGGAGAAAAAATATCACCAAAATCAATTCCCAACACCTGGGAATAACCTTTTTCTACCAACCGATATTTGTATTTCTCCACCTTTCCTTTCACATTCATCTTCTTCTTAAACACCCATTTGATTCCAATGGGTTTCCTTCTAACCGAAAACTCCACCAGATCCCAAGCCTCATTTTTGCGCAAGGATGCCATTTCATTAACCATGGATTCCTTCCATAGTTTTCCATCCTATGAATCCATTGCCTCCTTGAAATTTTTGGGATCATCATCAGTGACAGAAAAAGAAAAATTTGAATATAAAGTAGATGGATTATACCTTTCTAGTTTCCTTCTTTCTCGAAGTAATCTTAAAAGCTAGAGTTTGTGGCTCTTCCTCTTATGATTCTTGTTCTACTATAGAGTCTGATTCTTCCTCCTTTAGATCAAACTCTATCTTCTCAAGTTCCTTTGGTAGGACTTCATGTTTAATAAAATCTTTCACCTCTCTAAACACGGCACATCTCGATTGTACACACCCTTCCTTGTTTCTGGTTCCAAAGCATATAGCCTTTTCAACCATTCTTATACCAAATAGAGATGCACCTTCCATATTTACTATCCAACTTGGTTCTTTTCTCCTTTGGAGCATGTATATATGCATCACAACCGAATACCCTCATATGTGAAAGATAGGGTTTCTTAATCCATACCTAATGTGGAGTCTTATCCTCCAATTTTGATGAAGGTGATCTATTAACCAGGTAACACATAGTCTCCACTGCCCATGCCCAGAATTCTTGTCCTAACCCAGCACCACTAAGCATGCTTCTTGCCTTTTCCATGAATGTCCTATTCATTCTTTTTGCAACTCCATTTTGTTGAGGTGTGTATGGAGTAGTCTTATGTCGTGATATACCACACTTCTTACATAACTCTTCAAATTCCTTCTTGCATAACTCTCCACCATTATCTGTCCTCAACACCTTTATCTTCTTCTCTGTTTGGTTTTCCACCAGAGCCTTAAATTCTTTAAATTTGTCAAAGACTTCATATTTATTCCTGAGGAAATATATCCATGTATTCCTCGAGAAGTCATATATAAATGACACATAGTACACAAAATCACCCAATGATGGAACCGACATAGGTCCAAACACATCACTGTGAACAAGATATAACATCCCTTTTTCCCTCTTAGCACCATAGGGGAAACTCACCTGATTCTTATTCTCATATTGAAATTATTCAAAGAAATCAAAATCCAAAGTCAAATTATACATAACTTTTACGATACCATTACCATGAAGTATTCAAAGGCCCTTCTCTCCAATATGTTCAAGCCTTTGATGCCACAACATAATATTTTCTCCAAAAACCACAAGGTTTTCATCTCCACTTTCAGGAACCATAGAATTGTTTCACCCATTAGTAACAATGCTACCCAAAAGCTTGTACATAGTTCCAATCCGAACTCCCCACATCAATACCGGTGCTCCCTAAACCATCTTGTAGGTATCCTTATTGAACACTATTTTTACACCTGCATCAACCATATTGCTTACAAAAATCAAATTTTTGGCCAATGCAGGAATATGCAGAACACTAGGAAGTGTTCTAATCCTTCCACCTTACAAATTTAGTTTGATGTTTCCGTGTCCGATGATTCTGGTCTTCCTGTCATCCCCTAGGAAGACATCACCACCATCATATTTCTCATACTCACAGAACCACTCCCTATGGGGAGTGAAGTGAAAGGATTCACCTGAGTAAATCAACCATGCCTTATGATCTAAATGTGTACTTGAAGAAGAATCCAAGTACACATACCCACCTTCATCTGAGGTGGTTTTCACCTCTGTAGAAGGAGTATCATGAGATCCTTTTCTTTTCTTAGGAGATTTAGATCTACAGTGCTTTTTGAAGTTCCCTTACTTTTCACATTTCCATCACACCTTTATAGGTTTTCTTGGAGATTTTGATCTCCCTCTAGATTTAGATCTCCCACTCGAGGACTTATTTTTGTTTCTATTCTGGGACCATCCTCGTATAAACAAGGCATCTCCATTCTGGCCCTCCATATTTTTCCGTATCATTTACTTCGACAACAAGGATGAGAAAATTTCATCAAAATTCAAGGTAGTTGTATTGCTACGTATTGCAACAACCATACTATCCCATGAATCTATCTTAACAAACTGATGCACTTATCTTCATCTAAAATTTTAATATCAATAGATAACAACTGGCTTACCACAATATTAAAGGCGTTCAGATGCTCTGTCACCGAGTCTTTATCATTCATCCTCAAGTTATATAGCCTTTTCCGTAGGAATAGTTTGTTCACCAAAGACTTAGATTGGTACAAAGTGCCACGACTTGTCCCAAAAATCCTTTGTTGTAGCTTCCCTAGATACATTCAACAATACCAAATTTGAGATACACAACCGTATTTTGCTCTTTTCTTTTCGATCCAACTTCGCCCAACCTTCATTTGATATTTTCTTTGTTTTAGTACCCGGATCTACCGCTATCCACTCATCTTTATCCACCAAAAGATCCTCCATATTGAGCTTTTACAACTCAAAACTCTGACCATTAAATTTCTCGATCTATATCTTTCCACTGCTTTCCATCTTCTTTCACCGCACAAATCTCCCACTGAATAGGGTATACCACAAGCTTAAGAAAAAACCCCTCAACAGTAAAGGCATCCCCTTGAAGCCAAAAAAACTCTAATACCAAATGTAGGTTTTAACCCTATACATAAATTACTTGCAAAAAAATTCTTAAAAAGAGAAAAATAAACAATGGCAAGAACATAAACATGAAACACATATACACAAATATTTTGCCCTAGATCCAAAAACTGGGACTACCAGATTGATTTTTCTTTATATTCCTTTCAATTTTACAATACATATATATACATTCTGAAGAATTCATAAACCCCAATCCATTAAATTTGTATTAGAACATAACCATAGTTCCCTTGACTGGATCTACAAAATACCATGGAAAGAAAACCATCATGCCCAAAACCATGTGAAAACCCATGCACAAAACCATAGGTAGGTCCACCAACCTAATATAGGGTCAAATTTTTTTTCCCAAAGTGCTGCCCCGGACCTTGTGTAGGGGGCTACCGCCCCCTACAAACCCCCCAAAAGGGGGGGATTCCGTCCCCCAGTGACCCCCCCATGCGTGCGACTAGTCGTGGAAAGAATATAACACACACCCAACATTGTTCCTAGTCATTTTTGGGGAAGTTATTTTTTTAGAGAGTGAGAGTTGTATATCACTTGGAGTAGTATGCCGCTAGGAGGAATGTAAATCCCAAGAGGCACAATGTAAAGCCCCCTGTTAATCTGCCCTGGGATATTTTTTTTGTTTTTCTCACTTATTGGTAAGGTTTAGGATATTTTATTGGGACTTTATGAGAGATTTTTTATTCCAAGTATTTATAATGCATGTGAAACACAATTTCAAAAATTCCAACATTTATATCTCAAAGGGGAAAGACGTGATACATAAAATAATACAAGTCTAATTTTATCAACTATAGAAAATTAGCGACGTGCATGGAACAACATTTGAATGCACACCATTGACATGAAGTTGTCAGCAAGATTTGGAGGTTGATCGCTATCCACAAAGATGATCCCACAACCACGAACCAATGTGAACTTATCCTCCCTAGAGAGCCTGTTCACACGTACTATCCACCAAAATATATACAACCCCCTACTACTTCACATACAACCTTCATGTGTGGGTAGTATGGCCCCTTGCATCTCCTTGCAGCCACCAAGAACACATATTAATTAGTATGACCCCTCCTGGACCTCAACGTGGGTCCTTACAACCTACAACCATATGATACACACTTGGTTTCTTAATCAACCTCGCATGGATAGATTGAAACCTACATGCCCCTTGAACTCCTTCCCGAGAACTTTCATGCAAAAAACCCTTCCACATGGGCGTCAAAAAATCACATGCAACAACACAAATTCACTCTATGCGAATGGGACCTCGAATGTGGTTGATCTCCTACCTTAGGCCCACTATTATAGTCCCCACCATGCCTCCTTTCCAGCACAAAAATACCACGATGTCGCTACCAAGCTAATCAACTTAGATTTATCCATGTGCTCATGAATACTTATGTATTATCAACTCGGGCCCCTCCTGCGTGCATGTACAACCCAAATTAAGAAAAATATGTCACCCCATGAGCAATGATGTGGGGATGGAATCCTTCTTGAGCTCAGGTGTGATTTGTAGGAAATGACCCATGCTCTTCAACTATCAAGATAACACGCAGGAGGAGAAATGTGCATCACCCACCACGTCTAGCCTCTATCACAAGCAACCAACCACCCAATCTCATACTCTAAAGCCATAGGGTATGAAATATTGTATGACCCTTCTTCCAACCTAGCTAGGGTGGATGATCATCCACCAAAACTTGATTTTAATCTAAGGGTTTTTTTCTGGGAAAGGGACGAGATGCTACACTCTCGAATCCAATCTCCAAGAAAACAAATGCATATCATCCCATGAAGTGGGTCTCCCTTTTTCTTTAAAACTCCCTCTCTTTTTCCCCCCTCTTTTCCAAATTTCAAATTAATTTTCCTGGTTATTTTATTTTTAAGTGAATCTTAAAGTTTTTCACTTTCTCAACACCACTTAATAAACTCCCCTTTTAATAATGATTTAATGCCACTTTATAAAGTCACTTTTGGTCATACTGACATTAAATAATATATTATTCCTTTTTATTTTTCTTCGTCTAGCGTGACCACTCAGAAAGGGACATTATAGTCCTCCCTTTCCAACACTTCCTGTCCTTAATTAAGACACAACTTACATGCTAATTATCGGATACCAAATATTCCTGTATAAACTTCCCATATACACTTGTTGTACCATCCTGATACCACTAAATCTAATATCCCTGTCATCTCTTGAATAATTCTTGTTCCCATATTCAAACTAAACCATAAATTTCCCACAAGTATTTCATACTATTCCGTCATAGTAAATTATCAAATTATATAAGAACGTTGTTACATTCTCCATTAATGATTCTAGTGGTTTATTTCCCAATTTTTGTATGAATGGAATTTCTCTAGATGGCATAGAATGAATACATTTTTTGCGCATAAAAATGTGGATTGTTCTCATAATTTCACAAACTTAAAACAAATCATCTTCCTTGCATCGACCATCCCCTTGAGGGTTGGAAAAAAGAGAACGATTGAAATGGAGGTGTGAAGTAAACATTTGAAGCCAATCGCTATCAATATTAGTCCTCTCTGGACTACAATTGAGATTATTTTTATCCTCACATGACATCTTCTCCATTTATTAAAAAACAATCATACAATCTCATTTTTCCTCTTTTATAATTCCATGGAAATTCATGCCATCTACATTAAAGACCCTTGACACCATAAAAAAATTCCAATAAAAATTTGTATCTTTCTCCAAGAACCCGACAACAAAGGTTAAAATTATTTTAACATTATTTGGATCACTTGTCCCTTTCTCTCTTGAACTATTTATAATTATATTTCCAAGGGTCATAGTATATACCTGCTTAAGCACATGAGCAACGAACCCAAATGGTAATCAACTGTCTCAAAATTAATAATTGTATAGAATCACAATCTTTTGGAGCTTCCATTGAAGTATGTCCATCATTTTCCTCATAAATTTCTCTTAGGAATTTTCTACAAAATCCCATAACAAAAGAGTTCATATGAGCACTCTTCAATGATGATATGAGATTAACAACATCATAGAGAAAAACCGACTCTTGAATGACTAGATCAAGTTCCTTTTCAAGATTCATATTGTAGTATTATTTGTAATATTTATGGTCACTAGATCTGTCATTTGAATTAACAAATGAATAAAGAAGCCTATCATGGATAGGTAATAACAAGAAGTTTTAAATCAGTTGGTTACCTGCCTCTATAGTTCCAACCTCAAATTAGGTAACATATTTAAAAATTTATATATGCTTCCTGAGACACTTAGTAAATACCTTCCACTCTCTCAACCAAAAAATGTTACCATTCTTAAAAGGAAAAGAATCTGAGTCCTTCCATTCATTACCTTGCTCAAATTCTATTCTACCATAAATGTTAACATGTAATCCAAATGCATATAGTAAACGTGTAAGTACTTGAACACTTTCCAAAGAGTCAACTCCAAAAGATACAACTTGAGTTAACCTTTCCATGATTTATAGTAACTTCTGTTTCTCTAATTTAGATGAGCATAGATGAGCTACTAGATGCTACCATAGCAATGTAAGATAAACAACTGGAATAACCGTATCATTTTTTTCCAAGCTAATTCCAAGTTTTTGAATGTTCTATTTGTGACCAAAACTATCTAAAAATCCCCCCCCCTTTAATCTTCCAAATTTCATTTACATCTATGAAAATTCCTTGAAATGCAACAACTAGAATTAATTCTCCTAACCGATTATTTAGTTTATTAATTTTCTAATTAATATCGAATGAATCACACTGCAATTTCTTCAAAAAATAAAATAAATGTTGTAGAAATAAAAATGCTAGAAACTAAGAAATGCTAGCACACACAAAAAATTATGACATTGTTATTTTTAGACAATTTCCCCTGGAAAAAAACATTGTGGAAAAAACATTGCAGTCATGAGGGTTTTTATTATTATGCA
This sequence comes from Pinus albicaulis, assembly GCA_034641835.2. Taxonomy (NCBI): domain Eukaryota; kingdom Viridiplantae; phylum Streptophyta; class Pinopsida; order Pinales; family Pinaceae; genus Pinus; species Pinus albicaulis. Next base: position 772,368,104 of record CM076580.1, on the reverse strand, counting down.
ACAGAATAATATAAAATGTCACCAAACTCACGATTCTACCCACGAGAAATACTAGAAAAAAATATACTAAGGGATTTTACCCTCTCTCCAAACAATCCCGAAATATAAATGCCTTTGAAAAGCATGTCGTCCAACCTTCTCCACGCAGCCTCTATGTCACCCTTCTGGAAATAAAGCTATCCTTCCTGCTGCTGACTAAGAAAATTTCTCTTTGGAAAAATCTTTTTGGCGTCTAAAACTGAAAACGAGCTTCTCCTCAGCTAAATCGAATTGCTCAATTAATGCTTTGTGCATCCTCCTGGAGAATAATTACAACCTTCTCTTTCCGACTCTCCGAAACGGGAAACTCCTCAGGAATGCTACTCTACTTATCCTCTACCACATGCTACTCGATCTACTAACTCTATTTCTCTTGTCGAATCACTCCCGCTACTAGGACTTCAAAGTGCCTAGGCAACTGAGTATCTGCATTGGTGTGTTCTCCATCTACCCATCGACCTCTACTTACAATCTCTAGTTGATACTTTAATGGCCACGATTAAAAATTAATCGATGGTTGAGATCATATTTGAGTCGATATGTGCGAGTTTATAGAGAATTCTCACCTTTGTCAATTAATTCCTATTAATTAATCATTTTTCCTAATTTAGACTTAGGAAATTTTTAATTATGGTCAATTAATTTAATTAAGCCATCTCTAGATGGAATTTCCATAAACGATTTATGGGTTTTGGAGAACTCTTGTGTTTTAGCCTCTCCACAAAGTCTCGAGACTAGAACACCATCTGATGCTACAAAAAATAACAAGATCTAATGGCACTTTGAAGGAAAATTATGCCAACATAGAAGGTCTTAACTCATCCTTCATAACTTCAAGTAAATTAAAATTGATAAGTTTTGGACATTGGGTATAATCAGAGGAAGTTTTTAAAGAAAATTATTGACACAAGGCTTGCCAAAGGATAGAATAAAGTGAATAACTTGCACATTCTCCTTGAGGACCTTTAAGTCTTCATTTCTATCACTTTGTACCCTTTTTAAAATCAAATGGAATATCCGTAAGGCATAATTCAAATTTAAACTACTGAAATTAGAGAATTGGTTACCCATAAAACTACATTTCCATCAAATTCCTATGTAGTTCAACAAAATCTCAATTTGGTTGAGGTTCCAAGGTAACCATTTGATAGGGAGATACAAAAATTGTTCTTTGTTGGTTTTTGAGAAAACTGCATGAGATGGAGTCTTAGGGGATATGGCCTCACTGTCCACATGAATGTTCAATTCATTATCTTTGAATCTTACAGATACAAAATCCTCTAGGAGGTTCAGAAAAAGATACGATATCCATAATTTTTTGTTGTTCAGTCCAATCTCAAGAATAACTTAAAAAATTTTATTTAAAAAAAACCAATACAACAACAAGATTGTTCATTGAGCTATCAAGATTATATAAAAGATAATTCCAGGTCTTCCATCAAGACATTATCACATAAAAATCACATTTACTAGACAAGATTTCCTCTAAGGGAATCATAAGAAATTTTAAGTGTTTGAGAGGTGGGTGGATTTGCAATTGATGATTTTATTGTAATGTAGTTAGAAGAACATTCTGTAATGGAATTTTTTTATTTTTTGGATTTTGATCTACCATTTATTGCATAGGATATTGAATTAAGGCATCAATCAAGGCTTCCCATGTAGCCTGTGTAGCAATGTTGACTTGTGTATCCAGATTTGAAAAATTTTGTTGTGGTATTTTTAGCATATGGTTAATAAGATACTTGCTTTTTATAACATTTTCCCCAAGTAAGAGAATAAACCATCCCCAAGCTTGAATAACATACACTTTACAACTATTATTCTACATCAACTTCTCCATATTCAAAATCAAATTATGCTTGATGTTTGTAGCAACAATCTTAGAAAGTAGTGGCAGTGGAGATGATAAAGTCAACATAATTTTTTGAAGGCACATTTAATCCATGTCTCTTTGACTTTTATCAATGCTAATAATTCTTTGATAAATTGGGGGACACCAAATATGTGACAAATTCCTCATAATATTGCTCATCTGGTCAACCAATTTCACCATAGCCTATGGGCCGACCTATTGTTGTAGATTATGTGATTTTTGTTGATATATGAAATGATGTTGAGTTTGTGTTTGTTTTTGTTTTTAATGAGATTGTTTTGGTTGCATATGGTATCTTGAAGTTTGTTGGCATATTTTGGTAAAAAACTTGTGCTATTGAACTATTTAATGAATTTTTGGATATCCCCAACATATTTGACATGCCATTAGTATGTCAGCAAGAGTAGAGATTCTAGCCTAAGATAATCCTAACGTAGTAAATGATAATGCTGATGCAAAACTAGCAGAACTCTCTGTAGTGATAGATTGAATATTTTTGGATAAGAGATGTGGTCGTGCTTGAACTTGGATACTTTGCAATAATTTTTCACTTGAATCCAACAAATTTTGGTCACATCCAGTAGAGTTTTCTGGAAAATAATTTATTACTAGTCTTGGTCTTTTCATTTCTATTGCTTTTAGTCTGGAGGAAAATTTCGGCATATATCTTATTGGGTGTTCTTTCCTTTGCCTATTTCCTGATTTTGAACTAGTTTAATGTTAATCCCAAACAAAGTATCATCATCATCCTCTTGAAATCCAATTTTACATTTTTTTCTTCTCTTGACATTCCACTTATATTCCCTGGAAACACCATTTTTATTAACTTGAAATTTCCTGTCAATTAGTAACTAGGGTATCAACCACTCAAGTTTCCTAACAATTTTGTTATATTATAGTTGTATTCTAGAAGGATTTATAACAACCCTAGCATCAAATGTTGTGTGGAATTCATCTTCCTTATTGGAACAATCAATATTCTATCACAACTAATTTGGATATGTTCCAGAAACATCAAATTAATTCCACCTACATAGCTAGGATCTCTAGCCTTTCATCATGTACAGATATGCATCATTAATTTTGAGTCAAAACTAAGGTATTACATTCCCCTCCCCGTTATTTTCAAAATTGTCCATAGTTCTCAACACCATAATGGTGCATGTATATACAAATTTATATCAAAATTTCAAAACACATGTGAGTATGCTACCACATAACATCTTCAAGATCCCATGTGACTTCTTCTAGGTTGTAGCTAGTCCAGTGAAAATTTACTTGTGTGGTGGATTTGTTCCATAGGACCATCACCTTCCTATCTAATATACCTATTAGTTATACCTGGAAGTCTCCTAGATCAAAGTGAATCAAAGTCCAAGTAATGATATAGTTAGGATCATGTACATACTTTTTCAAAAAAGATACATAAAACACATTATGAAATTTCATGGATGTAGGCAATGCAATCAAATATGTAATTGTTCCTATCCTATCAAATATATCCAAAGTAGATGCCAGTATGGTACTAGATAGCATCTTCAAGCTCCCATGTCACTTTCTTCTAGGTTGTAGCTAGTCTAGTGGAAATTTACATGTGTGATAGCTTTGTTCCATAGCACCATGACCTTCCTGTCTAATATATCTATTAGTGGTAGTTATAAGTCTCCTAGCTGCAACTGAATCAAAGTAAAATTAATGACATGGTTAGGATAGCATACATAAATTTTTAAAGAAGACACATAAAACACAATATTGATTTTCATGGAAGTAGGAAATGAAAGAATTTATGAAATTGGTCCTATCCTATCCAATATCTCAAGTGGACCAAAACATTTAGTCGCCAACTTAATGTAACTTCCCAACTTCAATACGAATGGTTTAGCTTTAATTTTAAAAACCCACTTCAAATTCTCTAGTTATCCTATTATTATTTGCATAACTCTTTTTTCTATTCTAAGCTTCCTTTGAATTATGCTTATTCTTTACCATATGCTCTTCCATCTCCTTGAGAAATTTCAGCCCAAGTACTACTCTATTTATTGGGTGTTCCAAACTTACTGGAGTATTATGTTTTCTACCATATAACGCTTACAATGGACTCATCTTAAATGAATATTAATACCCATTTTATAGACAACATCGACTAGATGCAAGAAATATTTTCAATTGGATGGTTCATCCATCACACACATTCTCAACATGTCTTAAATTATTTGATTAAGTCTCTCTATTTTCCTATTTGATTCTAGATGGCATGTTATGCCAAATTTTAGATTTGTACAAAATCCTTTAAATAAACCTCTTCAAAATTATGAAGTGAACTTCAAATTTATTTAAAATTTTTTATTTTGGTACTCCATGCAATATATCAATTTATTTCGTACATATTTATGCAATATTAGTTGATTTAAGACTAAGTTTCACTAGAATAAAATGAACATCTTTTATCAATTTATCCACTACCACCATTTTTGAATCATGTTGTCTTTTTGTCTTGGGAAATTTGGTTATAAATTCAATGGTTACTATTACCCACCATTTTGTAGGTGACATCCCTAGGAGAAAATTTTCTCTAAGATGATCCTCAGTTGGTTGTCAATAGCCACCAACTAGCTCGTTGCGCCATTTCTCTTCCAGCTGAGCCAACCATGTGGTCTCTCATCCATTTTTCATGATCGTATGTTTGAAGGTGGGCCTCCTGAATCAAAAGATATGCCTTGTCATTTAGTAATTGAGTATTGTAGTTTTCTTATCATGGAAACTTCTGGGCATGGATTGATGTGGGGATTCGATGGAAAGAGTGGGTTACATATATGCTTCTGTCCCCTAGAACTCTTTTGGATGTTACCCTTGGATCTTAGTCCCATGGGATGTCTTTTACTGGCCTTTGGGTTTTAAGTGGTACTACATGGGAAACCCCAATTTTGGTTGCGTGGTCCCACTCCCCCATCCACATATATCACTCCCCTCCCATTTATTATAACCCCATCCATAATATTTCCCACCTGGGTCCACATTGGGTTAGCCTCCTATTCCCCTTGCTCCTTCATAAACTCCTCCCACGAGCCCAATTATCATCGAAGAATCACCAAGGGAGGAGGATAGAATCGAAGAAACAGTTATGAAGGAGTAGCTGCAGAATGTAGCACTAAAGGAGAAATTGCAGCAAAAAGGGTAGCAAGTAGCCACCATGGCAGACTTATGCATAGAAGCCCTTCAACACAGATTCCATTCTGACTCATACGTTTTGTGCCTCAAGCAGTAATGGATTATATTTCAAATCAAAACTCTAGCCTCCCATGGATCACTACCTTTCAAAGGTTGTAGAAAATTCATGAATTTCTATAAGAAAGCTAACATAGCTAATCAGGAAAAGATGTCAGAGTTTTATGTGCATAAAATTGTGCTGACAAATCTAGATATTTGGGACCCCAATCCTACAATGGGGGATATGCAGTTGATGACTCTAGTATCTTGGATGGTGAATGAGGACACTAGAGAAAAAGAGATATGGGGGGTCATGGGAAGAAGAACTAGATAATCCCTATATATCAGACCATAATTTTTTAGCCCAAGAGGAGTCATCCTTAACCGTTAAGATATTGAAAAGGACCCTGCACTAGTTGAAAGCTACCTTCAGACTCAGACATAGGTAATAGGTCACTTTGATGATGTTTCTAGGCATATAGAACATGAGTGCATTATGGCCAGCCAGAGGACATGGAACAACCTCCCTCACAACCTCAAGAACCAGGAGTACCATACTCCAGAAAGAATGAGGGGTGCATTGGAAAGGGCACCATTATACAAGAGGGCCATGCAGGCCAAAAAGATCCAATGGTTGGGACTAAAGCTCAGCCCGCCTTTGCTGCTGGGGCTAAATGATGAAAAGGATAAAGATGCACAAGATAAAGAATGGGAGAATGCAGAAAAGAATAATGGTTTTTACCCCCTCGGGGAAACTCCCTCACTTCTTCCTCAGGAAGTCAGGGGGGTTGTCAAAGCCTTCAAGGAAATGCAGGAGGAGCATTAGTTGCTCGGAGGATGAGCAACCATTCAGTAGGGGGGTGATGATGAGCTCCATCATTAGACCTATTTGGAGGGGTTAATAGTCACCCTTTTTCCTGCTTAGATCTTTTTTTATTGAATTTTTATTATTATTTGTTTTTATGATGCTAGTATAGGTGGTGATTAAGGCTAACATACTCTGAGTGCCTAAAATGAGGTTGAGTGTAGAAAATTAGGAATTCTTAAGCATTTTTATAAGGATTTTATCATAAAGACTAGGAGGAGACAACACGGAGAAATTATAGGAGGATTGTCCACCCTCCTTAACTCTCAAAGGCAACCAAAGGATCCCAGAGATTCTCTCCAGAAATTCAAACTCCAAAGGCAACCAAAGGATCCCACGAATTATCTCCAACAATTCGAAAACCAGAGACAACCAAGCAACTCAAAGAGGAGAGAAGTCAATCTTGGTTTACTTGGAGTCAAGTGGATTAAATCACCATTTTTCAAGGGAGCTGTTGGTAGCTGCCCTGTAGAATAATTAGAGCAGAGCTAGAGCTAGGACGAGTTAGTCAATTCCAGTCGATTCTAGTTGGAAATTTGTTGCAAGTTATTGAGCTTTTTATTATTTCAGTAATCAAAATTTCAGAGATGTATGAGGTTATTCTTTTATGAAATGAGAAGATGGATTTCATTTTACTGATTTAAGTTTTAGAGAGCTAGGCTTGTGGGTTAGGACCCAATCCACGTGCCTCAGTCTCTCTGCTATACTTTTTCTTTTCTTTTTTTCATTTCATTAGCTCTGCTTGTGGTAATTTCATTTATGTTCCAAGTTGCTGCTTAGTTTTTCTTTCAGTAGGTTGTTCTAGTTTTTCCTTTTCTTGTGAGTAATAGAATAGAAAAAAACCAAGAAAAGTTGTGGATCAAGATCCCCTTCTCATCTTTGTCAATAAAGATCGAGGAGGGTGAACCTTCCCACAGGCCCAAAACCTAGTTTCTGTTTACTGTTTCTGAGGTTAAAGGTAGAGTTGCATTACCATTTTTCAGACTTTCTTTGCACTGTATATTTACGCATTTTCCTGTTTCTTTGCACATAAGTTAGTAGGATTGATTGCAAGAATAATTGTTAAAGTCCCAGAGCAGCTCCGAGGCGCCTCCCGCTTCATTTTTCCTCTCTGCCTTCACGGCCTAAACATTGTTTCTACGCTTCTATTTCCTCCTTTTCCTCCTATTTGCAACTACTGCACCCACCTTTTTTCCCAAATGCACTTAAGCCCTTCGGCCTGCCTTATTAATTTTTTTTGTTATTCACCATTACCTTACCCTTTTTAACGCATAACATGTAAAAACCATTCAAAAACCATCAAAAACTCAACCTCCGCCTTCCTCCTAGAAATCCCCGCTATCGTACTTCGCATTTTGCACTCTGCATGGTTTAAGTTGTTCCAGTTAACACTTACCGCTTCCTGACACCGATTATGATATTCACCACATTGTAAATCGCTCACCGCGACCTTTTCCTTTGTTTCATTCAACACTTACCACTTACGAATGCCGATGCGATATTTCCGCCACATCACATATCTCTCACCGCAACCCACAACATTTCCCTATTTCCTTTAACACTTATCTCTTATGAACATCGAATGCGATATCGGCCCCACCTCCATGTCACCACTCCGGATCGCACATCACAAATCACTTTTTTTTGTTATCTTCTTTGACACTTACCACTCCTATCAGCCAATTGCGATATTACAATCACGCTCTGCCTCCGGTTCCACCGCCACGTTGCCCATTTCAAATCGCACTTCGCGAGACTTACCTCATCGAAATTCGCTCCCAATCCCGGATGACCTTTTTGCTATGCCTTTACTTTTGCGATATTGCGATAGCGACATTGCATATCGCAACCTTTGCCTCCATCGCATCTTTGCCATCACATATTTTATATTATTCCTTTGCAAAGCCATTTATGCACCATATTATAAAGTTTAAACCCCCACTTTCCACTTCTAAGCCTTGTTTCATGTGCTAAGCCCTCCATTAGCCTCTTTAGCCCTTTTTCTTTCCTCCACAATGCAAATCAACATTTTCTCAACCAGAATTAAGTCATGGATAGTTTAGCTACATGGATAAAAGCATGGTATATAGAGCATAAGATAAGTAGGGTGTGTTTAACTGATTGGCTAACGTTAAGTGCAATTGAAATTGGTTTCCTTTATGCAATTTATTTTCAGCAATTTAATTTAGTTTCTTTTTGTCGTTTCCTTTATGCACATTAAATTAGTTTCATTTCCGTCATTTCCTTTTTGCAGATTAAGTTAGTTTCCTTTCTGTAATTTCCTTCCAACAATTTAATTTCCAGTTCTTATCATAGTTTAAAAAATAGCACCCTTTTGTAAAGCAGAAGAGGATGACATGAACAAATTACATATCATGTGTATATAGCACAATCACCTCCAAGTTTGTACGAACCTCGAGTTGATAAAGTAAAGTATGGAAGCCCCTGGGAGTTGCAGCACTCTTGATGCAATACTAGGGCTCACCACTTTTTGGCGCTGTTGCCGGGGAGGTGTCTAGTAGATGCTTTGATTTTTTTTTTAGAATTATTTTCTACTTTCCTTTCTTTTCATGTCATTTCATAAATATTGAAAAAAGTACAAAAATATCTTATTTTCTTGCCTCGTAGGTATGGGAATACTCAAAGACAAATCTTACCTAAAACCACCACATCACCTCCTAGCCATCCCTTCACTCTTCTTCGGTGTCAGTGAGACTGAACCCCCTATAGGAGAGCGTTGTGAATATTTTGAGGATCCTATTGGGGAAGAATAAGAAGACCTTGTTTCAACTGAGGGACTTGCTTCACCTATGTTAACCATGGATGGGATCCAGAGAGCCTTTCCCATAAGAGAGGCTATTGTCCAGGTAAATCCCCTCTGCAGACAGAGGCGATCCCTCTAGCCCTAGGGTGGGTCTAGCAAATACAAGAACATACTAACATCTACCTTCCTAGATTGTAAATGAAATTTAGAGCAAGGAAGATGACCTACCTCGTTCTGATGCTATGTTTTCGTCTTCCGTCGAAGCTTCTTGATCTGTCACTCTTCTCAAGCTCGATACACACTACTGCCAACGTTCGATTACCTGTACATACAGTCAAGACACCACGACAAGCGTAAAACCATGAAAAAAATAAAAACAATTACAACCTATCTAAATGATCAAGGAATGCTAGAAATCTCATTATAGATGTAAAGAAGAGTGGAAGATAAACATCAGATGCATTTTATTTTGATAAAGACAAGGGGATTTTACAACCAAGCCTTGATGTTGAGGCTCTCCTTTGGTAGGTCTGTATCCGAGCACGTTTGCCACATCCTCATGAACAAAGGTCCAAGATCTCACTATGTTCCTAATCACACATACAATCACACTCTACACTTTTCTCCTGAAGCTATGATTGCTTCTTCTCTATTCTAGTTTTTTCAGCTATCTGTTCAACTAGAACATGTTCAACCAGAACATCAATGGAAGATGGCTATTTTTATAGAGGAGAGGAGGAGGTTGGGATCCCTACAATAGTGGAAGGGAGGCCTTATCCCTTGGGAGGTTTCCCCATAAGGTGAAACAAGAGGCCAAAGGAGGAAGGCCATGTTTATTCAGTCGAACCACTCCCTATGACTCATCCACGAAGTTGTTGTGATCGAAACTTTGCCTCTTTTTTAAAAAAAAATTCCATAAATAGATTCGCGCGGGTGCTTAACTGGGACAGAGCGCCAATTGGCGCGGGCTCAGTGTTAATTTTCCTCATTGGCACGAGGGCATAACGGGCTACCAATGCCAAGGCAAAAACATGTGTTTCTAGTGGTCTGCTCAGGAAATGGTCAACAGAGGGAATGTTGTCCTCATGGCAAGGGATGCAATGATGGTATTTGCAAGGCATGAAACTTCTAATTAGTCATAGAAATGACCCTCCAATGTGCAAGATAGGGATTGTAGGGACAGTGAAAAATTACTGTGTAACAGATGCCCCCTAAAGTATGAAGTCCAAACATGGGTGAGGGGTGAAATGGTTTACAAGTACGTGCAAGGAACCAGACGCTGCTGTCGGGAGACTTGCAAATCAAGCATAGATACATATAGATAGCTGAAATCTCTGTTGAAAATACATGAATCCATGGTATAGGCGCAACTATCCATCAAGAAAAGGATCATGTGAATGGATCCTCGGCATGGACACAGCCATCCGAATAAAGGGATCATATGAAATAGATCCATGGTATGGGCATAACCATCCATATAGAGAGGATCAAAACAAGAGAACCCACGGTATGGTCGTAGCCATCCATCTAAAAAATCATGTATATAATCATGAATGACTCATCACTCATTGCAACCTTGACTTTTGTGATCGAAGCCCAGGGTCTTGTGCTCCGACACCACTCGATCAAAGTAAAAATTCCAACATGTGAACAGACATGTTGAAGTCGAACATGCTAGAAAATCACTTGATTACCGGTCAATGATGTGAATCATTAACAAATGCGAGAGAAACCACCCATAATGTCAATGGCTCTCAAGGTACTACTAGTACAATCCAGAGAATGTGAATAGTGAGCTGAAATAGAACACCCGTGAAATCACCCAATCGAAGGCCAATGATGTGAACCTATCATCGAATGTGAAGGACTTGCCATTAGGGCATGCAAGCTCTAAGGTAACAGAAAGGAGTCTTTAGATGAACTTCCCGAATAATGATTTGAAGTCGACAGGAAGTGATTCGTCGAAGGAGGATCATAATGAATCCCACAACATCGACACGAAACAGAGACGGTAATATGAGTGTGAATCAAGACTGAAACAGAGGATCAAAGAATGCACAAACTGTAGAAGGATTTTTTCTTGAAAATATCGACGACATGACTCTGGAATTTGGCAGCATTTGACTCAAATAGGATTAGAGGTCATGTTGAAAAAATTGGTAATCGAATGAGAGGCAAACGTATTTCCCAAACCCATGGAGGCAAAGTGACAGAGTGAAGATATCCCAACCTGACACAAACTACAGACAAGTGTCAAGTTCAAGAGTGACCTACTGCCGACACAACTGACGAATAACTTCCATTTTCCCCCACCATTTATGGTGATTACCTCTTTATTTTTACAAAAGCTTGAAGAGGATATCATATGCTTGTCATATAAGTTTGTCCTTCGGACAAATCCAACCTAGTACATTTTACGAGCCCTAGGAAGGGGGAAATCGAGTAACGCCATTGCGACAGAGTCCGGTGTCATCAATTTTTAATGAGTCTGACAAAGGAATAACTTGACATATTTTCATGTTTAGAGAGTTTGAAAAGAAGGCAGAAAAGAAAACTCTAGTGGTCCCTTTTCGTAGGTAGTCTCACAGATCCGAAAAGGTAGAAAACTATGTCTGAGAGAACCTCTTAGTTGCAATAGGCTAAGGTATTCCTTTTTCGTAAATAATCTATCCCAGCCCGAAAAATGGGTAAACATATACTGGGTAGATATCTCTTTGCAGCCATTTAACGAGTTCAAAACAACAAGCGTCTCGAAAATATTTTCAATTTTAGAGAGTAAAAAAAGAGCTGAAAGGTGACTCCTCCTGGAGGAACGAGTGGTATAAAGGGCAACAACTAGTTTCGATGATGGTGGAACTACTCAGAACAAGATAAAGGTCAAGAAGCTGGCTAACAAGACCACTCATCACATCGGTTCCTCAGGAATGGGTAAAACAACCAAGTGAAGGCATATGATCGGCCAAACAGATAGTGACATCAGAATGAAAAAAAACCAAGGCTCATCTGGAAAAACAGGTTGATAAAATGGCAATCAAAAGAGGTAAAATGGGAATGGTTTCGTTTTTACACAAGCTTGAAATCAGAATACTCTGCTTGAAGTTGGTTTCATTTTTACACGAGCTTGAAACAAAGATAAACTATGCTTGAAATCGGTTTCATTTTTACACAAGCTTGAAATGGAATCAAACTATGCTTGAAAAATTTTGCATGTCCCCAACATGGTGACTCAATTCGAGGTACATGCCCCACAAGCTTCAATCCATATTAAAGGCAGATGGATTGAAGATTCAAGTTACGAGATCAAGAGAAAGACTCAACTGGGATTTTACGAGATCTTATTAAAGACTCGAATTGAACAGGAATGTGTTTCATTGTTTTAACGAGGTTGATATAGAAGACAAACTATCCTCGGAACACTTTGTTTCATTTTTTAACAAGCTTGAAACAAGAAAAAGAACTATGCTCCAGACACCTTGTTTCATTTTTTAATGAGCTTGACACAAGAAAACGAACTCTGTGTTGAGCTCCAAGAATGTTCTTTCTTCCACCATATTCCACTCCATTTCTTTTGTCCATTGTTAATCTCAGGCTCAAATGATCAATAGAATTAGTTAAAATTTATTTAAGAATGAATATCATGACTAAATTGCTATGTTTTTATGATTTTGTCATTGTAGTACTGTTTGAACTAGATATAGCTACAGAATGCAGACATTCTGTAGCTAGTGGCCAATTCTGCAGCTGTCTTTATGTCTATGCAGGTTCTAGGTGTCATCTTGGAGAAAAACACATATGGGTGTATTCCACATCATGCCCTCATCATTTGTTGCTCTCCAAGAAGCTTGAACGGAATTCTGTAGGCGGTTATGTACGTGGGAACTCAAACTAGGAAAGAGACTCCTAATAGGACAAGGACAGTCCAGATGTCCTTAATTCTGTTACGTGACCATCATCAGAGTCCTAGTTTGGTTTTTATTAGGAAAGACAATTATCCCTAGGTTATCTGAAGATAGTTATGTAATTTTGATTATAAATATGGCTCGAGAAACCGAGGGACAAGGTTAGATTTTGTGTTTTATTGCTAGATTTTAGAAGTACGAAAACACTCTGTTTTGAAGAAATTTCTCTTTTAATGCAAGAAGTATCATTTCCTTGAAAGCGTTGAGTCAAACTTGAAGTAGATTTCGTGCTACTCCGGTGGTAGAGGGCCCCTGCCTCTTGAGCAGCCTTGTTTATATGGTTTAGATAAGTATTTTAGTCTCGTTTTCATTTCTAGCTTAGGCAAGTTTTTGAAGTTTATGTTCATATTTGTTTACATTAATTATCATAGCTAGACTTACTCTTATAAACTCTTCCAAAATATCATTACGATGAATAAGGCATAGCTGTGGTATTGTAGGTTTTAGTTGCATTTCCTTTCGTTAATTATCACAGTTAGACTTACTCTAATAAACTCTTCCAAAATATCATCATGATGAATAAGGCATAACTATGGTATTGTAGGCTTTAGTTGCTTGTTTACACTAAGCGTCACAGCTGGTCTTACTCTTACAAACTCTTCCAAAATATCATTAACAACGAATAAGAAATAGCTGTGGTGTTTTATATTCTAGTTGTATTTTCTTTCAGTCTTATGTTTATGATCAATTGCATTGAATAATACAACCATACTCATTTTCACAAACTCTTCCAAAATATCATTCATATTGAACGAGATGGACTATAGAATTCCATAGACTAGTTGCATGTTAATTTAGTTACAACACTCCGGAGGTAGAATGCATTTAGTTCAGCTCTGTCACTACAATTCAAGTTTGATAATGGCATTGTAATTTAACACTGTTCACTGTACTTCAAGTAGACTAGTAGCACTCTAGTTTAGTCTTAGCTCACTGTATTAGCACTCCAGTTTAGTTGTTACTCATTGCATTTTTAAATTGTATTAGTTGTTAAATTTAAATACCACGGTCTTCATTATTTACAAAACTTCTTTTGTTCCAACCTCATATTAATACATAATCATCTGGATAGAAGTTAGTATCAGTTTAAGGCCCGGAGTATTTTGCAACCTTTTTACCATTTCACAAACAAGCCTTTTTTCAAAGACTATTCTAAAAAGGAAATCTATAACTCTTGAGTGAGGCCTAGTGGTGTTAAATTGAGTTGCAGAACAGAATTAGAAGCTAGTTTAGAGTAGAAATCTTATTGTGCTACAAATGTTCTTTTCCAAATATATTCTAATAAACCTTTAATCATGGATGAGATGTTGTAACATTGTAAGTTGATTGTTTGATTGTTTAATTAGGAGAACTTCATTTACACTTAACTTGTCTATTTCTCAAAGCTCTTCCAACACATCTTTAATGAATGAATTGGATAAGTTTAAGCTCATGTTGTGATTTATTTCCCTGAAGTCATTATCAAGCTTTGCATTTGTTGGTTGTCAGCCATAGTTTAGGCTTTGTTCTGTTTTAGTATTTGCATTTTTTATTTTCCATCCATAGTTTAGGCCAATAGCTTCTTTTCACCAGCATTTAGCCCTCTCCCTTTTCAAACATAAGACAATAAAACCAAAAACATCAGAAAACACTAAACACAACGTAGTGAGAAACAAATACCTAGGCACATATAGTGCACCACACTTCAGCAGTTTACCAACCCTGGTTGACAATTAATGAACTCAATTTAGGAACACTAGGTTGAGCACAAACATTTTGGCGCCGTTGCCAGGGAAGTGTAACTAGGTAGCCTTGTTTCTTAACTCCCAAAAACAATGATATGCGTAGAGAGAGAGACTCAAGGGGTAGATTCATAAGAAGCAGAAGCAGAAGTTTGATTCCTAGAGCACCACTTGTTTCATCAAGACCTAGAGCCAGCACACCTCCAACTCAGACCCACATTCAATCCTTTACTAATCCTAGACTTCCAGAAAACTTAAGATCAGATATTCCATTAGAAAGACCTTCCACTTCATCCATTGAACCTGTCATAGAAGAAGATTCAAGGACCCCTGCTAGAGACACAAACTTTTCCACTTCCACAAAAGAATCAACTATGGCAGAAGAAGGGGGAGGAGGAGTCTTTAATGGAGAACACACATTATTTGGAGGGGGTAGAGGTAGAGGTAGAGGTGCAGAAGGAGAAGGAGGTAGAGGAAGAAGAAGAAGATAAATGGGAAGCTCTTTTGGGTTTCCTATAGTAGATGAAGAAACAAATACAACCATGAAAAACATTTCACCCTCTGTCCTTCCAAAATTTTATGGACTTAAAACTGAAGATCCTGAAACCTTCCTATTTGAATTTGAAGTCCTATGTAGAACTTATGACTACTTACAAGATGCTCAAAAACTTAAACTATTTCCTTCAACATTGAAAGGAGCAGCATTGAAGTGGTTTATGAGTTTGATCAACAAATCTATTAGGACATGGGAAGACATGAAATAAGCATTTCTAGAGAGGTATTTGGATTATTGTATGCCAATCAATCATAAGGAGGAAGTGTTTAAGATGTTACAAAAAGAAGATGAAAATTTGGAAGATTTGTTGGAGAGATTTCATTACAACATCAAAAGAGAAAAAATGGAGAACTTAGATCAAGACACTTTAAAAGCTCTCTTGTTGAAGAAAATTAGGGATGAATGGTTGGATATCCTTAACATGATGGGAAAAGGGGATATATCTCAGCTCACATTACCTGAAATATCTGAGTTATGTATTAACCTTTCAAGAGGGAAATCCAAAACTGTAAAAGGCCCAAGAGACCCTGCTCTTGCAAGGGCAAGTAAGTCTGCTTCTGGGACAGTAAGTAGGGCAAAAATAGGGCATATGCTTGATGATTTAAAATCTGATATCTTAGGGAGTCTTAGTGAACAAATAGACACCCTTAAGTTACAAAACAAGCAAAAGGTTGAATCTGATGCCTTAGCAATCTTTTGTCCCAAATGTAGAAAGAAGCATGCCTTGAGAGAGTGTCCTTTGGATGCAAAATTTGTAGAGACTTGTGTAATTTGTTCAGAAAAACATGAGACCAAGAGTTGTCCTTCACTTCCTGGTCTTAAAGCTGTCTTTCAAGAGGAAAATTCTGCAAATTCCACAGAATCTATAAATTTTGTCTCCAGAAGGCCTTGGCAAGGACCTCAAACACAAGGATTTCATGATCAAATGTATAATCAACCACCACCAAATTGGAATTCTTGGCAGAAACCTTGGCCCCAATTTCAAAATCAATCTCAAGTTTGGGCACAAGGTTCACAAAATCCCTATGGAAGATACTCCCAGTACTATCAATATCCACCATCCTATCCACCATATCCACATTTTCCTCCTAAAAAAAATCCTCAAAATCCACAACATCAAAATCAACCACTCCCATTACCATTTCCTCAGAAATCAAATCAGTTGTCTGCTCAACCCATACCAAACCCCAACAATAAAAATCCTCAGAATACATACATGATACAAGGCCAACAGTTTCCAACTTATTTAATTACTCCTCTAGACCTTAGTGATGTTCAGCTTAGGTCTAGAAGAATACTTGAAAAGAGGAAACCTTCTGTGATCATACAAGAACAAGACAACTCTGAGGAAGACTCTCTACGGGAAAATAAAAGTCTTGAAGAAGACACATCTTTTCAGGACCCAAACATTGAAAAATCAAAACAAAAAGAACCAATAATTTCAACTCCTGTATTAGAGCAGCCATCGACATCCACTCCTACACCTCCCTTTCCAGAAAGATTACAAATTGATAAAAGTGTAGAAAAAAAAATTATGGTGCCTAATTATGATTTCCTAGATGAGCTAAGAAATGTCTGTATTAAGATCCCATTATTACAAGCCATCAAGGAAATTCCAATTTTAGCAAAGACAATAAAGGAGTTGAGCATGAAGAAAACAAGAAAAATAATAAGAGAGACAAAGAAAATTCAACTGGCAGGAAAAATAGCAGATATTATGATGGGTAAGATTGCTATTCCAAAGTATCTAGACCCAAGAAATCCAGTTGTTAAAATTCACATCAATGGAACTGAGATCCAAAACACACTCATTGATTTAGGAGCAGCAATCAATATCATGAGTAGACAAATCATGGATAAACTGAAACTTCCTAATCTTCTCTTTACACCCACATTATTACAATTGGCAGACAGATCTGTAATCAAACCTGATGGGGTAATAGAAGATATTCTAGTGTCCCTAGATTCCTGGGAGTACCCTGTGGATTTCATGATCCCAGCTCCTAAGAATAATCTAGGAGGACATCCTATTATATTAGGAAGACCTTGGTTAGCTACAGCTGATGCTTTCATTAGTTGTAGATCCGGTGATATGTACATCTCTGATGGTAGTTCAACTAAGAAATTCACTTTGTACCCTCCAGCAAGGACAATTACAGATTTAGATGATACTCAATGGATAGAGGATGAAGAAGACTTACAACCTCTCTTCACAATTTCAGAAATTAGTGAAGATAGTCAAATTCTGAATACTTTAGAAAACTTTGTATCCTCTTCAGAACATAAACATGAACAATTTCAAGAAGAATCCAACATTGAGTTTTTTTCATCAAGGCAGATGTCTCTCTATTCCATGGATAAATTTGGCAGCTCTACAATTAAGATATTTCCAGGCAAAACTTTAAACATAAACAAGAACCTAGAAAAATCTCAACAGGAGGAGCTAGTCAAAATTTTACAGAGACATTCTTCTGCATATGCATGGGAGTACACTGATATGAAAGGGATAAGTCCTAAGACTTGCACTCATCACATATACATAGAGGAAAATTGTAAACCAATCAGACAACCTCAAAGACGGATGAATCCAAATCTTAGGGAGATTGTTAAAGAAGAATTGCAGAAATTGTTGAATGTCAACTTTATCTATCCTATTTCAGATAGTCAGTGGGTTTCTCCTTTGGTAATTGTGCCAAAGAAAAATGGTAAATGGATGGTATGTATTGACTACCAAGAATTAAACAAAGCTACTCTTAAAGACCATTTTCCCTTACCCTTCATAGATCAAGTGTTAGATACATTAGCTGGCAAAACGTACTTCTCATTTCTAGATGGGTTTAGTGGTTATAATAAAATTTAAGTAGCACTTGAGGACCAAGAAAAAACCACATTTACCTGTCCTTGGGGTACCTATGCTTACCGAGTATTGCCATTTGGATTATGCAATGCACCTGCAACATTTC
The DNA here is from genome assembly GCA_034641835.2 of Pinus albicaulis. Classification (NCBI taxonomy): domain Eukaryota; kingdom Viridiplantae; phylum Streptophyta; class Pinopsida; order Pinales; family Pinaceae; genus Pinus; species Pinus albicaulis. The sequence continues at coordinate 772,350,154 of CM076580.1, read as the reverse complement.
AAAGGGCAGTATTAGGAATTTTTTCAAATCTAATACATGATTGTGTAGAGGTATATATGGATGATTTCACAATTTATGGAAACACATTTGAAGAAGCCTTAGAAAACTTGGAAAAAGTTTTAAAAAGATGTAAAGAAGCAAATCTTTCACTTAGTCATGAAAAGTGTTTTATGATGTTTACTGAAGGAATTGTTTTAGGACATCACATTTCAGGGGATGGGATTAGAGTTGATGAGTCAAAAGTTGAAGTCATCTCTAACTTATCTATTCCAAGTTGTCAAAAAGATGTTAGGATTTTTCTTGGATTTACAGGATATTATCGAAGATTTATAGAAAACTTCACTAAGATAGCATCTCCACTCTTCAAATTACTTACTAAAGACTGTGATTTCAATTGGAATTCTAATTGCCAGTTAGCCTTTGAGACCCCGAAAACAAAAATTTCTGAAGCACCTATTTTAAGGGGACTTAACTGGAAGTTACCTTTTCATATTTCAACAGATGCCTCAGATACAACTCTAGGAGCAGTATTGGGACAAAAAGACTTGATTCCTTATGTCATCTATTATACCAGTAAAAATTTGACTCCTGCAGAGTTAAACTATACTGTAACTAAAAAAGATTTTTTAGCTGTTGTTCATGCCATAAACAAATTCAGACACTATATAACAGGCTATGAAACTTTTGTTCACACAGATCATTATGCAATTAGATACTTAATGAAAAAATCAATTACTAATGGCAGAGTCATAAGATGGTTATTGCTTTTACAAGAATTCAACATTACCATTCTAGATAGGCCTGGAAAACAAAACACAGTAGCTAATTTCCTATCTAGACTCCAAAACATCAAAGATGACACTCCAGTTGAAGATCAATTTCCTGATGAATATCTTTTTGCAATTTCTACCCAAACTCCTTGGTTTGCTGACATTGCTAATTATTTAGTTTCAGGACAATTTCCTTCAATAATGAATGCAAGAGATAAAAGAAAAATCATTTATGACAGTGCAAAATATTCATGGGTTGCTAATGAGTTGTACAAGACAGGTCCAGATTTTATCATTAGGAGATGTGTTTGGGAAGATGAGATGCCTGAGATTCTCAAAGCATGTCATGATGAACCTTGTGGCGGACACTTTGCTGATAAGAGGACAGCCTATAAGATCCTTAATTTAGGATATTATTGGCCATCCTTGTTCAAAGATGCTAAAGAGTATGTCAAAAGGTGTGACAGTTGCCAAAGGGTAGGGAAACCTTCTCCTTCAGGTGAGATGCCATTACAACCTCGGGTACATATTGAACCTTTTGAAAAATGGGCTTTGGATTTTGTAGGACCTATCAGCCCTCCATCAAGACAAAAGAAATATATATTAGTTTGCACTGATTATGTTACCAAATAGGTAGAGGCCAAGCCATTACTTTTTGCTACTGAAGCATCTGTAGTTAATTTTCTTTTTGAGGATATTTTTACTCGTTTTGGTGTCCCAAGGGAAATTGTTACAGATCAAGGAGCTCAATTCACATCAAGGCTAGTGGAACAAATGAAGGAGAGGTACAAAATCAGACACATAAAATCTACTCCTTATCATCCACAAGCAAATGGTCAAGTGGAATATACTAATAAGGTCATTGAAGGGATCCTAACAAAGACTATTCATTTACATAGAAGAGATTGGGTAGATAGGCTTCTTGAAGCCTTGTGGGCCTATATAACTACATGGAGAAGCACAACAGGCCATACTCCTTATGAACTTGTTTATGGTAAGCAAGTTTTGTTTCCCATAGAGTTCCAGATTCAAACTTTCAATATGGCAGTTCAACTAGGACTTGATCTATCAGAGGCACAAAAGCACATATTGGAGCAGATTAATGAATTGGATGAGATCAGACAAGATGCAGTTCAGAAAACAAGTATAGTCCAACAACAAAGGACTAGATGGCATGACAAGTACATCAAGGAGAAGAAGTTCAAAGAAGGTGACTGAGCTCTCTTGTTTGATTCAAAGTTCAAGGATATTCAAGGTAAATTTCAAACACATTGGCTTGGGCCATATGAAATTTTGAGAATTTTTGACAATGGAGCAATAAAAATCAGGACAATAGATGAAGAAGAGGTTACTTTTCTTGTGAATGGTCATAGATTGAAGCTGTATCACAAACCACTCTCAAGAGAAGAATTTGTCAAGAAGTTCCAAGAAAACAGTGATGTGAAGTTAATGAAGAAGATTCTTTCTTCTTCATCAACTTAATTGAATTTTCTGAAGTCAGATATATTAAAAAAAAAAAAGGTATAAATATGAAAACCAATCACTGATTGGCATGTTTATACAAAAAAGATAGAGTGAAAATCAGAATTTTTCTGACACTCTAACTTTTCCATTTTGTTTTTCTGCAAGCAGCTGTTACAAAATCATAAGTGCAGATCCATTTCACTTATGGTCCATCTCATTTCATCCATTCATATTCCATTTCATTCATTCATCCATACTTCATTTCACTTCATTCATTCATACTTCACTTCATTCCATATTTCATCCATTTCATTCCATACTTCATCCACCTCATTTCAATTCTAGATTTTTAAAGTTTGATGTTTTTCTGCAATTAAATAATACATATCATGAATTGCAGCCCACTTCTCATACTTCACTCCATTTCATAAGTTGTGATCCATTCCACTCCATTATTCATTTCATTCATACTCCATCCTACCATATTTCATTATTCATTTCATACAACCTTTCATCATTCCAGCTTCAAACCATATTTCAAGTTCTCTACAGGTACATTCTACAATCAATCAGACATTCTGCAGCTAGTCAGACATTCTGCAGCAAGACAGACATTCTGCAGCCAGAGAGCCTAAAAGCATTGTCTAGTAATCATTTGATTTGCAACAAAATGATCCTGCATATCCAAGAACAAGAAAAATAAAGAAGGTTATGAAGACTCAAAAATTAATGATTTTCAGGGGAGAAAAAAGCATATGAAGATCACAAGAAAATCAAAGCAAAGGCAAAGGTATGAAATTATTATGGTGACATATCATGAAAATTTTTAGCATAGTTCAGTTATATATTATTCAAAAAGTTGTTTTAATTAATTTTTTTGATCATGCCTAACAAACCTCCCGCAAAAACTTTGGATAAAACTCCTTCTATTCCACCATTTCAAAACCCATAACCGATCATCATTTAAAAATCTAAACGGTTAAAGTGCTGAAGTGATTGGATTAGTCACGTCACCGAGCATTTAATGATGATTTTTGAATTCGTTACAAAATATCTCCACGGTCATCCTCTCATATACATCATCCTCACCTCATTATATTCATTCCGTAACCACTCCATATCACTCTTTCCTGTAGCCAACTTTTAACCATTTCGGTCTGTGAGACAGAGGCATCTATGTAACAACCATTGTCACCGTGAACAGAGGGAACATTTGTGGAGCAAAAACAACTTGTTAACGACCATTCTCACCGTGAGCAGAAGACTAGTGAATTGAAGATTGAAGAAGAAGTTATGGGCCTCATCGTGAGAACTGAACCAGTTGGCACTAAGTACTTGGAAGGCTATCCCCAAATCAGAGAAATCTTACAACAAGCAGGATGGTTTCAATTCCTTGAAAAATTCAGTGGCTTCCACAAAGAAGTTACTAAAACTTTTGCAAGATCCTTTAATGGAGCCGAGGTTGAAGTTGGAGATATTAAATTTACTGTCACAGAGGCTTTTATTGCAGAAGCAACATGATTGCATAGACAAGGAGAAAGGTGGTTTAAGAATAGAGAATTTCATAACGAAGCATGGAAACAGATACTCAAGTCACCAGGTATGGATGTCACCGTTTTTAAAAAGGGTATCCCTAGCTCTGCATTAAAGAAAAAATGGAGAAACATGTTGCTTATCCTGCAAAAATTCATCACTTGTGAAGGTAGATATGGTACTTTCTATGTTTACCATATTAGATTGATAATGCATTTTCTAGAGGAAGAACTTAATTTGCCCTTTTTCTTGCTTCAAAGTTTAAAGAAAACGGCTTCAAGTGTTCAAAAGAGAATTCAATTTCTTGAGACAACCTTATACCACCATGGTTTAGTCAAGATTTTAATTGAACATCATTTAGAAAAAATGGGAGATACTTGGGATGACTTCTTGGTGAGAAATCACTTTGAGGAACCAAAGGAACCTCCACCGGAAGATAAACCTACAAAAAGAAGCAGAAAATGGAAATCCTCCAAAACTGAAACTGGTAAAACAATACAAGAAAGAAGCGAAGAAATGATTTCTGAAAAATTAGTTCAGATTAAGAAGTAGCTTAAGAAAGAGAGGATCATAAGAAAATTTTCCAGAGAGAAAGAAGAAGGGCCATCTCAACCGAGGAGGAGCCACAGACTGAGAGGGGTACTAAATAAAACAAAATTTAAACAAACTGGAGTCATAAACATAGAAGATGAAGAAACACCTACTGAGCAGGATTTTGATGAAGAAGCTCCTGAAATAGACCCTGCACAACAAGAAATTTACAACTATGTTGAGTCATTGGAGAGAAAAGCTTCAAAAAGTAGAGATAGAACCCCTAGTCCACCAAAGTCTGAAATTGATATGCTAAGAAGAGATAGGTATGAGTTAGAAGTACTCAACAGGCATATCAAGAATGAGAATGAAATTCTGAGAGAGCAGGTTAAATTGAAAACTGATATGAATTCCACTCTGTCTCTACAAATGCAAAAGTTATACAAGGCCAGTGAAAAATTGAAAAAGAGAAATAAAAAGTTAACCAGGGCACTCACAAATTTAAGGTTCAAGTTAGTCATCAGAAAGCCCAGAAGGCCTTTGACTGCCAGGCAAAGCAGAAGAAGAGGGTTGGATGTTCTTGCAGAGGTTTCAGAGTTCATGGAATAGTTGCATGAGGACATGCAAGAATCTAGCAGTGGGGGTATGTTGAGCTCCAAGAATGTTCTTTCTTCCACCATATTCCACTCCATTTCTTTTGTCCATTGTTAATCTCAGGCTCAAATGATCAATAGAATTAGTTAAAATTTCTTTAAGAATGAATATCATGACTAACTTGCTATGTTTTTATGATTTTGTCATTGTAGTACTGTTTGAACTAGATCTAGCTATATAATGTAGACATTCTATAGCTAGTGGTCGATTCTGCAGCTATCTTTATGTCTACGCAGGTTCTAGGTGTCATCTTGGAGAAAAACACATATGGGTGTATTCCACATCATGCCCTCATAATTTTTTGCTCTCCACGAAGCTTGAACGGAATTCTGTAGGCGGTTATGTACGTGGGAACTCAAACTAGGAAAGAGACTCCTAATAGGACAAGGACAGTCCAGATGTCCTTAATTCTGTTACGTGACCATCATCAGAGTCCTAGTTTGGTTTTTATTAGGAAAGACAATTATTCCTATGTTATCTTAGATACAGTTATGTAATTTTGTTATAAATATGCTCGGGAAACCGAGGGACAAGGTTAGATTTTATGGTTGATTGCTAGATTTCAGAAGTCCGAAAACACTCTGTTTTGAAGTGATTTCTCTTTATTGAAAGAAGCAGCATTTCCTTGAAAGCGTTGAATAAATATTGAAGTAGATTTCGTGCTACTCTGGTGGTAGAGGGCCCCTGCCTCCTGAGCAACCTTGTTTATACGGTTTAGATAAGTATTTTAGTCTCGTTTTCATTTCTAGTTTAGGCAAGTTTCTGAAGTTTATGTTCATACTTGTTTACATTAATTATCACAGCTAGACTTGCTCTAATAAACTCTTCCAAAATATCATTACGATGAATAAGGCATAGCTGTGGTATTGTAGGTTTTAGTTTCATTTCCTTTCGTTAATTATCACAGTTAGACTTACTCTAATAAACTCTTCCAAAATATCATCATGATGAATATGGCATAACTGTGGTATTGTAGGTTTTAGTTGCTTGTTTACACTAAGTGTCACAGCCAGTCTTACTCTTACAAACTCTTCCAAAATATCATTAACAACGAATAAGAAATAGCTGTGGTGTCTTAGATTCTAGTTGTATTTGCTTTCAGTCTTACGTTTATGATCAATTGCATTGAATAATACAGCCATACTTGTTTTCACAAACTCTTCCAAAATATCATTCATATTGAACGAGATGGACTGTAGAATTCCATAGACTAGTTGCATGTTAATTTAGTTACAACACTCCGGAGGTAGAATGCATTTAGTTCAGCTCTGTCACTACAATTCAAGTTTGATAATGGCATTGTAATTTAACATTGTTCACTGTACTTCAAGTAGACTAGTAGCACTCTAGTTTAGTCTTAGCTCACTGTATTAGCACTCCAGTTTAGTTGTTACTCATTGCATTTTTTAATTGTATTAGTTGTTAAATTTAAATACCATGGTCTTCATTATTTACAAAACTTCCTTTGTTCCAACCTCATATTAATACATAATCATCTAGACAGAAGTTATTATCAGTTTAAGGCCCGGAGTATTTTGCAACCTTTTTACCATTTCAGAAACAAGCCTTTTCTCAAAGACTATTCTAAAAAGGAAATCTATAACTCTTGAGTGAGGCCTAGTGGTGTTAAATTGAGTTGCAGAATAGAATTAGAAGCTAGTTTAGAGTAGAAATCTTATTGTGCTACAAATTTTATTTTCCAAATATATTCCAATAAACCTTTAATCATGGATGAGATGTTGTAACATTGTAAGTTGATTGTTTGATTGTTTAATTAGGAGAACTTCATTTACAATTAACTTGTCCATTTCTCAAAGCTCTTTCAACACATATTTAATGAATGAATTGGATAAGTTTAAGCTCATGTTGTGATTTATTTCCCTGAAGTCATTATCAAGCTTTGCATTTGTTGGTTGTCAGCCATAGTTTAGGCTTTGTTCTGTTTTAGTATTTGAATTTGTTATTTTCCATCCATAGTTTAGGCCAATAGCTTCTTTTCACCAGCATTTAGCCCTCTCCCTTTTCAAACATAAGACAATAAAACCAAAAACATTAAAAAACACTAAACACAACGTAGTGAGAAACAAATATCTAGGCACATATAGTGCACCACACTTCAACAGTTTACCAACCCTGGTTGACAATTAATGAACTCAATTTAGGAACACTAGGTTGAGCACAAACACTCTGCTTCGAAGAAAACTCATCATGATGAATAAGAAGTCATGGCTTCCAAGAGGTTCTCATCCGATGGGAGAACAACATATCGAAAATCAAGACCCAATACCCCCAGCACACGATGCACAATGGCACTATCACTGAATGTAGGCACGGGGCAGGTAGCCACATAATGGACCTGTGGCAGGGAAGACACAACCAACAGATAAATACCGGGAAGGGAATATGGTGGGCTAGCTGCCATATCAGGACCAAAGAATGAAAGCTGATCAATGGTCACGATCCGACCTTTGTGTGGAAAAAAACTCACACGAAAGAGGGAGGAGACAAGTGCACCCATGGCATAAGTATAATCGCACCCCAAGAGTAAATTGAAATCCAAGGGGCATGGAACAACCATCATATCTATATAGATGGTTTTCCCTCCCAAAGTAACAGGAAACTTCAGAAGGATCCCTAACGGTTGACTAGTTCCTCTGTTAAAAGCCAACAGATTCTGAGTAACAGGCATAAGCGGTGGAGAATCAAAAGCTTTCCAAGTAGTGGAAGACAGAATACTAACAAATGTGCCTTCATCTATAATAGTTTTGGGTATGACCATATCAAAGGTTTTTACCGTTATCTCGAAAGGCACATAAGATGGAAGACGGTATCCTGAAAATTGACTCTAATCGAAGGAAGTGACAAAACTACTTGGAGGGGGTACCATCGAACTGAGATGGTCTTCCCCTGGTGTTATCGGAGCAAGAGGAGCATCCTCCTAGACCTCCATCATAGAATCAGGAGGAGAAACTTCTTGAATTACAAGGACGTGATGATCTTTCTCCAAGTCCAAGGAATCTGAAGAAACAAGAGGAACGTGAGGGGGATGAGATCCACTCTCGACGGAAAAGACCTGATGAACCGTAGGCAGGATCAAGTCGACCTATTCCAAATCCAATGGTTGGTCAGGAACGGATTCCTAAATTTGAATTTCCACGGTAGCGGGATCGACCAAGGATGACTCTTGACCGATCGTGGAATCAACTAGCGGAGGACTAAAAGAAAGTTTATGGTAACCAGCTGGAAGGCAGGGTGCAGAAACAGTAGAGTTGTCCAACACTCTCTTGGCTTCATCCATGTATGGACAAAGGTGAATGGGATGATTCCCTTCACACAACTTACAGGGATTGGTAATCTTACCCTATTTCTTATGAGTCTTATCCGCACTAGTTGAAGATGTGCCACCAAGATGACTTCCAGAAGCCAAAGGCAATGGCGGACGACTGTTGGACCATACTTCAAGTACTTTGGAAATTCTAGGGAAATCTCGAAGAAGATGGTCACCTTTGCAAAACATGCAAGGGAATCTGAATTTCCATGGAAGGTTGGATGGTTTATTGGTGGATGGTTTCTTAGGTGCAATAGCCGCAGAGCTAGCCTCTCCTTTATCTGAATTCTTCTTCTTCTTCATCTTCTTCTTCTTCTTCTTAGCCACCTAGTTACTAGAATCCAGAATTTCACTAGGTGAAGTAGAAGAGGAGGACGAAGAAATGGGCGAAGAAGGGGAGGGGTCCAATTTAGAATCAACATGATGTTTTTCAGGTGGCGGAGACGGTTGAACATAGATCGAGGCATTCGAGACGACCGAGGTCAAAAATAACCAAACAGGCAAACCAAAATTTAACCAAGGAAGGGACAATGTTGCCATATAAGGAGTGCCAACATTCCCAAAAGTAGGAAAAGGACTAGGATTCCCTTCGGAGGGGATTCCTTGGTTGGTAAACTCCAGAAATTTTTCCATTGGAAACAACCGTAAAACAAAATGCTAAGGAAAATAAATTTAACCAGGAATATTTCGTGGGCACTCAATATTTTAAGACACTGAAACAAAACTCTACCGTTTCATATTTTAAGAGTCAAGAAACAGGCAAAAGATGAATCTATCACTTTTAGGTTGAAACGAGCATGAAAGGACAAGAGCTCGATGATATTTTCACTTTTAAAGAGTCACGAAAATACCAAAATGACTGCTCAGGTAATCTAAGCAAGAGGATATACCAAGTTTCCATGAACTGCCATATACGCCTTGGTGATCAAATGAAACAGAAATGACCAAGGACTTGATGTACGTGCAGGTAGTCTCCTCGAATGTTGTGTTCGGTGTATCACAGTTGTAAGGCAGCATACTTGGCTTCCTATGGATAAAGGATTGCAACCTAGAAGGGTCTCCCTTTATATACTCGACGGTACGGGGAGCACAAGTCCATACTAGCACTGTTTGAAGCCAGATGGCGAGCAACAACTGATAGGTTTAAAGACGTTGGAACACGTCTCTAGCCTAAACCACTAAAATTTTTTCGTTAGGTTTCAATGCTTCCTTAGGTTAATTCAATAAATTTTAAAGTTGATCTTGAATTATGTCTTGGTTTCAAGGCCCTACTGCATATCATCTGACAATCTCCTATATGCAGCTATATGAGGAAAGAAATATTTCAATTCGATGAATGTTATCTAGTTAAGGGAAGAGTTATAAACAATGATGCAACAAAAAACAATACTAAAAACGAATTTTTTTCCAAACTAGATGGCTTTCACTATCCAAAAGTAGTTTAAAACATTCAATGATGCAAATTATGCAATGTAATCTATGCAAAATCCTCTTTTTTGAAAACTATGCTATTGTAATCTATGCACAATTTCCCTTTTTTTGAAAGAATAGGAATGCACTCAATGCATTTTTCAATGAAATGAGAATATACTTAATGCATTCTTTTAATGAAAGAGAATGCACTCGATGCGGTTTTTAGCTTTCAATCATTAAACAATGTGATCTAAGTTCAATGATAAATCTCAAAAATACTTTTCAATTCAATGTGATCTAATGCATTTTAACAAAAAGAAAACTTTGAGACGAAAACTAAACGAACGCAAATCTCCTTAATGGAAGGATGAATGCAAAAAGGATGCAAAACCACAGTAAGAATGCAATCGTTGTTTTAAACACTTTGTAACAAAATTCCTCAAAAGGCTACAAGACATATGAGGTCAAGCACAAAAAGGAGTTCCAAAGCATGAGCTCAAAACAAGGCATTCATTCCATTTTACATCAAGCAATCAAAGAAAGAAGACTTTTCAGTTGAACAATGAGCAATGTAATCTATGCTCACAAGTGAAAAAGTAAATGGGAGAAAATGTACATCATACAGAGAAAAGGACTGGAAGGGCAAGACACATTGGTGAAGGATTTAGGCAAAAAACCTCAATTTTTCATACACCCTGAAATTGGCACAAATTTTGTGGGTGAAACTAGCGCCAACTGGCACGACTTGCTCACTGGAAAATAGCACCAATGGCCAATTGGCGCGGCTTGCTAACTGGAAACTAGCACCAATCGGTGCGACTGTCATAAAAATAAACGTGCCAGTGCATGAACAGGAAAAAAAAAGAGTTTATCCCAACCAAGACCAGACTCACCACTTCAAGCAAAAACTAAAATATCGTAACTGATGAAAAAATAGGAACAAACAAGGAAATGGTTGTTCGACTAAATCCGTCAAATGACTAAGACATCAAAGAGTGACAAAATCAAAGGAAACTCCCTAGTGGAGTTGCCAATTTGTTGTCCAGGTAAATCCCCTCTGCGAACAGAGGCAATCCCTCTAGCCCTAGGGTGGGTCTAGCAACTACGGGAACATACTAACATCTACCTGCCTAGATTGTAAATGAAATTCAGAGCAAGGAAGATGACCTACCTCGTTCTGATGCTATGTTTTCGTCTTCCATCAAAGCTTCTTGATCTGTCGCTCTTCTCAAGCTATATACACGCTGCTGCCAACGTTCGATTACCTATACAGACAATCAAGACACCACGACAAGCGTAAAACCACGACAAACATAAAAACAATTACAACCTATCTAACTGATCAAGGAATGCTATAAATCTCATTATAAATGTAAACAAGAGTGGAAGATAAACATCAGATTCATTTTATTTTGATAAAGACAAGGGGAGTTTACAACCAAGCCTTGATGTTGAGGCTCTCTTTCGACAGGTCTGTATCCAAGCACTTTTTCCACACCCTCATGAACAAAGGTCCAAGATCTCACTATGTTCCCAATCACACAAACAATCACACTCTGCACTGTTCTCCTGAAGCTATGATTGCTTCTTCTCTATGCTAACTTTTTCAGCTATTTGTTCAACTAGAACATGTTCAACCAGAACATCAATGGAAGATGGCTATATTTATAGAGGAGAGGAGGAGGTTGGGATCCCTACAATAGTGGAAGGGAGGCCTTATCCCTTGGGAGGTTTCCCCATAAGGTGGAAACAAGAGGCCAAAGGAGGAAGGCTGTGGTTATTCAGTCGAACCACTCCCTATGACTCATCCATGAAGTTGTTGTGATCGAAACTTCACCTCTTTTAAAAAAAAAAATTCCATAAACAGATTGGCGTGGACTTAGTGTTAATTTTCCTCATTGGTGCGAGGGCATAATGGGCTACCAACGCCAAGGAAAAAACAGGTGTTTTTAGTGGTCTGCTCAGGAAATGGTCAACAGAGGGAATGTTGTCCTCATGGCAAGGGATGCAATGATGGTATTTTCAAGGCATGACACTTCTAATTAGTCACAGAAATGACCCTCCAATGTGCGAGATGGGGATTGCAGGGACAGTGGAAAATCACTGTGTAACAGAGGCTGATGGGGACATTAAGATGAAAAACATTAGCCCCTCAACTCTTTCACACTTCCATGAACTTACCTTTGAGGATCATGACACCTTCGTGTTTAATTTTTTTTTTGTTTGTAGGACTTATGACTACACTTTCGATGATCAGAAGTTGAAGCTATTCCCATCCACCCTTAAGGATGCAACCTTGCGCTAGCTCATGGGTCTGTTTGGGGATAGCATCACTACTTGGGCACATATGGAAGAGACCTTCAAAAAAAAATACAGAGACTAGGACCTGATGAATCCCTAGAGGACTATGGAGAGAGGTTTCAATTAAACTATAATAGATCCAACTATAATCTTGATCCTGCATCACTTAAATTTTTACTTCTTCGAGGGATCACTGAAGAGATGATAGAAACCTTGAATATTTTAACAAGAGGAGATATCTACCAACAACTTTATGAAGAAATCAAAACTATCTTTCAGAACCATTCTAGGGCATTTAGGAAGAAGGGAAAAGCTAGAAAAAGTACATTCAATACCCCTTCCTCTTCCACCTTCATAAAAAATGAGATTGGAAACATGCTAGAGGACTTCAAGAGTGACATGATGCACACCTTTTCTTTGAAAATGGATACAATTCAGCTCGAAAGGAAGCAAGAGGAAGTAGAGAGAGCCCTGGCCATATTTTTTCCTAGATGTACTAGAAAGCACCCAAGAAATGAATGTCCACTGAATGTCATAGAGGTTTGCTTAGTTTGCGAGGAGAATCATGCCACAAAAAAGTGTCCCTCCTTACCTGGACTTAAAGTTGTATATCAAGGTGGGGAAGAAATTCTAGAGCAACTCTGTTTCATCAACCAGAGAAGGCCTCAAGGCCCTCGATCATATCAAAAACGTATGCAAGGTGTACCTTACTCCTACTATCACAAAAATTGGAGCGCACCCGTGAAACCTTGGTACACCCCACTCCGCCATCCTGGTCTAAACATCCTACTTGGCCTTACAACCTTTCATATCATTCTCAGCCAGTTAACCAATCATTTCAGCAGTATGTTCCACAACAACCTCAGTGGAACAATCCATCCCAAGGGTGGAGGCATCAAAAAATTCAACCACTTGCTCTAATGCCTCCACCCCAACCTTAACCTCAGCTTACTCATGTTGCCCCACCTAGGCTACCTATACCTGCACAACCCAATTCGAACCCGAACAAAAGGTAGGCACAATAGGCTCCCAGTGGAGAAACATCCCATCCAGCTTATGTTGTGGAGATACAGGAGGTGAATCTCAGGTTAGGAAGATTACTCACATACAACCATCCTCCATCTCCACCTATAGAGGTTGAGAAGGAAAAGGACGAAGGTAACACTCAGATCCAACCACCTCCTTTTCCTAAGCGCTTGATCCATGCTAGTTAGCACACCCTAGAGGAGACTGAACTCATGGGAGAATTGGAAAATGTGTGTGTAAATATACCACTTCTCCAAGCTATTAAGGATGTCCCTATCTACAATAGGCTCATGAAAGAAATGTGCTTCAAGAAACCTGGGAGAAGGAAGAGAGATACCCCCACCATCAATGTGGTAGGACAACTGTCTGACCTGATGCTGGGGAGGGTGATATTTCCAAAGTACCTGGACCCTGGTAGTCCAGTTTTTGATGTGCATATAGATGGTTTCATAGTCCCCAACACTCTGATTGATCTAGGGGCTGCCATCAATATCATGAACAAAGAAATTATGATGCAACTCAATCTCCAAGGGACTTTGAGGAAAACCACAATAGTTCTGCAACTTGCAGATTGGTCCACAATAACTCCGCAAGGAATTGTTGAGGATGTTATGGTTACCATTGACTCGTGGGATTATCCTACAGATTTCTTGGTCTTGCAACAAAAAACCAAGTTTAATGGTTATCCTCTCATCCTAGGGAGACCTTGGCTAGCCACTGAAGATGCTTATATTAGTTGTTGGGCTGGAAACATGACTATAAAAAAAGGGCCTTTTTCTAAACAAATAGTGTTATATCCTCCATCCCAGCCTTCCGCTGATCATGATCTCTGTATATGGTTGGAGGATGAAGAATATGAGTCGTATAACACTACCCCTATGTGTACCATAGATGCTATTCTTATAGGGGGGGAACTTGATGAAGATGAACTCATCGACCATGCCATTCAAAACCAATCCTCCACTAACATTCCTCTAGAAACCTTAGTTAAAGAGTTTGAAAGGCAACCTTGGATGGAAGTGCACCCAATTGAGTCAACCTTTGAAACCACCAAGGCTATTGATTTTGGCCCATTTAGATATATGAAATTCAACCCAAACCTCTCGAATGAAGAAGAGAAGTAGCTATGCTATCTTTTGAAAGAAAACCTTGCAGCATTTTCTTGGGGTTACAAGGACATGAAAGGGGTGCATCCTTTAGTACGTAGACATCACATTTACATCAAAGAAGGATGCAAGCTTGTGAGACAACCCTAAGGAAAGATGAACCCGGCTCTGAAGGACATAGTCAAAGAAGAGTTGAATAAACTATTGGATGCAGGGTTCATATATCTTATATCCAACAGTGAATGGGTATCCCCTCTTGTCCTAGTCCCAAAGAAGAATGGGAAGTGGCGAATTTCTGTTTACTATCAAGAACTTAACAAAGCCACCAAGAAAGACCATTTCCCTTTTCCATTTATAGGCCAAGTCTTGGATGGCCTTGCGGGGAAGAAGTTATTTTCCTTATTAGATGGGCTCAGTGGGAAAAATAATATTCAAATCAGCCTTGAAGACTAGGATAAGACTAATTTCACCTGCCCTTGGGGTACCTTTTCTTATAGAGTCCTACTCTTTGGGTTGTGCAATGCCCCATCTACCTTCTAAAGAGTTGTCCTGAGCATATTTTCTGAGTTAGTCCATGACTCTGTCAAAATCTATATGGATGATTTCACACCATATGGGGATGTCTTCCAGGAATCTCTCTACAATTTGGGTAAAGTACTAAGAAGGTGCATTGAGATGCATCTCTCCTTGAGCCCAAAAAAGTGTGAATTCCTGAAGAAAGCAAGGGTTGTATTAGGACACTCCATATCCCAATTAGGAATATAGGTAGACCCGAACAAAATCACTATCATCAAAAGGGTACTTGCTCCTCAAAAGCAGAAAGATGTCAGGAGTTTCTTAGGCTTAGCTGGTTACTATAGAAGGTTCATCAAATATTTCAGCAAGATGGCTTCACTGTTATTTGGGTTATTGGCCAAGGATTCTGATTTTATTTGGTCTGGACCTTGTCAAGAGGTTTTCAAGCTCATTAAGGAACAATTGACTACTGCCCCCATCCTCCGAGGTCCATATTGGACTTTTCATTTCCACATCCACACTCATGCATCCGACAAAGCTATAGGGGTAGCATTAGGATAATTAGAGGACAAAATCCCTTATGCCATTTATTTCATCAGCAATAATTTGTCCAAATCCGACCTGAATTATACTGTTACTGAGAAGGAAATGTTGGCCATTTTCCATGCTTTGAACAAATTTAGGAATTATGTAACTGGATATCAGACCTTTGTTCACACTGACCATGCAACCATCAAGTATTTAATGAAAAAACCAGATGTTAATGCTATAATAATTAGATGGTTGTTACTTTTGCAGCAATTTGATTTGACTATTGTTGATAAACCTAGAAAGGAGAATGTTGTTGCAGATTTTTTTGTCCAGGTTAGCTCTCCCTACAGATGAAGAAGGAATGGTGGATGAACAGCTGCCATATGAGAATCTCTTTGCCATATCAGCACTCTCACCATGGTTTGCTAATATAGCCAACTACTTGGTTGTTGAGATACTCCTTCTAATCTTTCATTCAGGGAGAGGATCAGAATCATCAGAAAATCGCCCCTTTCACACAGATTGTGGGGGAAAATTTTCAAGCTAGGCCTTGATAAAATCCTAAGGAGATGTGTGAGGGAGGAATAATTTTTTGATATCCTCTCTGCATGTCATGAAAAACCCTGTGGAGGCCACATTGCTGGAAAAATAACTGCTTACAAAGTTTTGCAGTAGGATAATATTGGCCTACCCTTCATCAAGATTCCAGAAGATACACCAGCAGGTGTGACCAGTGCCAGAGGATGGGGAAACCCACACAAAGGGATGAAATGCCTTTGCACCCTCAGGTGTCTCCTGATCCATTTGAAAAGTGGGGCATGGACTTTGTTGGACATATTGATCCACCATTTGGACAAAAGAAGTATATCATAATCTACACTGATTACCTGACAAAGTGGGATGAAACAAAAGCAGTCAAGGTAGTAACCGAGGAGGAAGTAGTAGAATTTCTGAGGGAGAATGTGTTTTACAAGTTTGGGTACCCTAGAGAACTAGTCACTGATTAGGGAGCACAATTCACCTCTCACCTCATTGAGAATATTTTGAGGAAGCACAAGATTAAGCATAGAAATTCTACTGCCTATCACCCTCCGAAAAATGGCCAAGTATAAGTAAATAACAGAGATTTAGAGAGCATCCTCACCAAGGTTGTGAGTAGCAGCAAAAAATATTGGGCAGACATATTGGTAGAAGCTACTTGGGCCTACAACACTACTTGGAAGACGATAACAGGATTCACTCCCTATGAACTAGTCTATGGTAAGAAGGCTCTACTTTCAGTTGAGTTTGAATTCAATACTTTAAGAATGAAAACTGAATTAAATCTAGATCTATCAAATGCCCAAAAAAAGAGGTTTTTGTAGCTAAATGTATTTGATGAGTTCAGAATGCAAGCACTTCTTCACATAGAGGTACGTAGTTCAACTGCAAAGGAAGGTATGGCATGACAAGAAATTCAAAGAAAAGACCTTCCAAGAAGGAGATTGGGCGTTGTTGTATGATTCAAGGTTTAAATATTTCAAAGGAAATTTGACTGAAAATATGGTTAGGACCTTACACAGTGGAAAATTATTTGATAATGGCGCAGTAAAAATCAGAACCATAGATGGGGAAGGAATCCCCTTGCTTGTCAATGGTCACAGATTGAAAATTTACAAGAAGCCTTTGTGAAGGGCAGAGTTCATAAATTCAATAAGCAGAGAGGTGTATGTGATGGGAAAATCCATAGTTTCCCACACCTTTTGAAAAAAAAGAGAGAAAAAAAAGAATAAAGATCCATGGGTGAAAACCTCTCTGAGGCACCCAAGGCAAGCTTGTGGGTTGAAAACGTCGATGGAGGAAAATCACTTGCACCTAAAAGAAGAAGAAGAAGAAGAAGAAGAAGAAGAAGAAGAAGAAAAGAGAATAAATATCCATGGGTGAAAACCTCTCTGAGGTGCCCAAGGAAAGTCTGTGGGTTGAAAACCTCCATGGATGCAACCCACTTTCTTTCAAAAAAAAAGAAAAAAAAAATAAAATGCATCTGCATCTGTGTGTTTTCTATGTTTTTTGTTTTGCAGGTTATTAATGGTTTATGGAAACATAGGGAAGCCGCTTCATCTTCTTTTCCCTTCTTACATTTTACCATTCATCCCATCATTCACTACGTTCATTTTCATAACTTCCTCAATCACCTCCATCCACCATATTCCTCCATTCCTGAGCACAATGTAGCAAAAGGAAGCAAGCCACAAACTGCTACAAAAATGAGGAAGTTCCTTAAAAAACAAAGTAGTTCGCGGACTGTAAAGAAAAACAAGGAGGAGCCAATAAAGAAGACCCCATGAATGAAAAGAGTGCCACCCATGGCATCTGGAGCACACCCATGCAACATATACACCAGAAAGGAGCATCAGCAACTCACTTAGAGAGCTACTCATTCCGCAAGCTGCTCACTCAGAGAATAGGAAAATAGTAAAGAACAAAACATATAAAAGGATTTTATCCTCACTCCAGCTCCTGAAAACACCTTGGAAACAATAGGTAAACTCAAGTATAGCTTCTCACCCCTCGTTATGCATCCATAATAGCCAGAAATAATTAAATTTGCAGAGTTAGAGTTTAAGGGGCATAAAGGTGGCCAGTTAGCTTAGTTACCATCATGAAGTATGATTGGGGGAGAACTGCAAAGACACGCCACCTGGCCATGCAAAAGAAAAAAAATTAAATCAAGTGGAGTAGAGGATAATGAAGGGAGGAAACACGCAGTCCATCATGAATTGACAGGGAGAAGGAAACCACTGTCTCTAATGGAAACTGGAGCTGAGGCTGAGTAGCTGCGCAGTCTAATAATAAAGAGGGCCCCATCTCATCCAAACCAGTAAATTGAAAATTTTCAAAGGGAGAGAGACCGATGAAAGCCCACAATGCAGCAATAGTGAGCTTCAGACAACATCACCCTACCCATGGCCTGGTCCTCTTTCGTAAATATGAGCAGGGAAGCTTTTATAGCAAGACAAACAAGGCCGAATTCCACTTCTATCCTTAGAGAAGAAGAAGAAGAACCAAAAGAGGAAGAAGAATAAGAAGAAGAAGAGCTAGAAGAAGAAATAGAAGAGGAAAAAGAAGAAGAAGACAAAGAGACAAAGAGCCAAGGAAAAATAGAAGAGATGGCCATAGAAGTCATAGAGATAGCAGAAAGTGGGTAAGAAGCAGACTCACAACATAGCACCACATCTCCTTAATACAAAGATGTAGTTGCCACCTTAGCTCCTTTGAGCGCAAAGAGAAAAAGGCAAACCTATATGTATTTCAGTGTTGACAAGAGTCAGAGGATAAGTCAGAGAGAGCCAAAAAATCCTCCCACGAGCCCAATTAAAATCTAAGAATCACCAAGAGAGGAGGAAAGAATCAAAGAAACAATTCTGAAGGATCAGTTGTAGAAGGCATAGGGAGAGAATGTAGAACTGAAGGAGCAATTGCAGCAAAAATAGTAGCAAGTAGCCACCATGGCAGACTAATGCATAGAAGCCCTTCAGCATAGATTCCCTTCTGACTCATATGTTGTGTACCTCAGGAGTAATGGCTTCTATTTCAAATCAAACCTCTATCCTCCCATGGATCACTACCTTTCCAATATTGTAGACAATTCATGAATTTCTACAAGCAAGCTAACATGGCTGATCAGGCAAAGATGGCAAAGTTTTATGTGCATAACCTTGTGCTGGCAAACCTAGATATTTGGGACCCCAATCTTACAATGGGGGATATGCAGCTGATGGATATAGTATCTTGGATGGTGAATGAGGACACTAGAGAAAAAGAGATATGGGGGGTCATGGGAAGAAGAACTAGAGAACCTCTATATATCAGACCAGAATTGTTCAGCCCAAGAGGAGTCATCCTTAACCGTCGAGAGATTGAAAAGGACTCTGCACTAGTTGAAATCTACCTTCAGACTCAGACACGGGTAATAGGCCACTTTGATGATGTTTCTAGGCAGATAGAACATGAGTGCATTATGACCAACCAGAGGAGATGGAACAACCTCCATCACAGCCTCAAGAACTGAGATTATCGTACTCCAGAAAGACTGAGGGGTGCATTGGAAAGGGCACCATTATACAAGAGGGCAATGCAGGCCAAAAAGATCTAATGGTTGGGACTAAAGCTCAGCCCGCCTTTGCTGCTGGGGATAAATGATGAAAAGGACACAGATGCACAAGATAAAGAATGGGAGAATGCATAAAATAATAATGGTTTTTACCCCCTTGGGGAAACTCCCACACTTCTTCCTCATGAAGTCAGGGGGGATGTCAAAGCCTTAAAGGAAATGCAAGAGGAGGATTAGTTGCTTAGAGGATGAGCAACCATTCAGTAAGGGGGTGATAATGAGCTCCATGATTAGACATATTTGTAGGGGTTAATAGTCACTTTTTTTCCTTCTTAGATCTCTTTTTCTTGCATTTTTATTTTTATTTGGTTTTATGATGCTAGTATAGGTGGTGATTAAGGCTAACATACTCTGAGTGCCTAATATGAGGTTGAGTGCAGCAAATCAGGAATTATTAAGCATTTTTATAAGGATTTTATCATAAATACCGGGAGGAGACAAAAGGAGAAATTATAGGAGGATTTTCCACCCTCCTTAACTCTCAAAGGCAACCGAAGGATCCTAGATATTCTCTCCAGCAATTTTAACTCCAAAGGCAGCCAAAGGATCCCAATTCTCTCCAACAATTTGAATCCCAGAGATAGCCAAACAACTCAAAGAGGAGAGCACTCGATCTTGGTTTACTTGGAGTCAAGTGGACCCAGTCACTATTTTTCAAGGGAGTTGCTAGTAGCTACCCTGTAGAATAAGTAGAGCAGAGCTAGAGATAGGAGGAGTTAGTAAATTCCAGTCGATTCTAGTTGGAAATTTGTTGCAAGTTATTGAGCTTTTTATTATTTCAGTGATCAAACTTTCAAAAATGTATGAGGTTATTCTTTTATAAAATGAGCAGACGGATTTCATTTTACTGATTTAAGTTTCAGAGAGCTAGGCTTGTGGGTTAAGGCCTAATCCACGTGCCTCAACCTCTTTGTTGCACTTGTTCTTTGCTTTTTGTCATTTCATTAGCTCTGCTTCTGATAATTTAATTTATGTTCCAAGTTGCTGCTTAGTTTTTCTTTTAGCAGGCTGCTATAGTTTTCCCTTTGCTTGTGAGTAATAGAATAAAAAAAAACCAAGAAAAGTTGTGGATCAAGACCTCCTTCTCATCTTTGTCAATAGAGCTCGAGGAGGGAAAAACTTCCCACAGGCCCAGAAACTGGTTTCTGAGGTTAAAGGTAGAGTTGCATTACCATTTTTCTGTCTTCCTTTGCATTGTATTTTTACGCATTTGCATATTTCTTTGTGCATAAGTTAGAAGGATTGATTGTAGGAATCATTGTTAAAGTCCCAGAGTAGCTCTGCGGCGCCTCCTGCTTCATTTTCCTTCTCTGCCTTCATGGTCTGAACACTGTTTCTACGCTTCAATTTCCTCCTTTACCTCTTATTTTCAATTGCTGCACCCACCTTTTTCCCTAAATGCACTTAAGACCTTTGGGCCGCCTTATTCCTTTGTTTTGTTATTCACGGTTACCTTACCCTTTCTAACACAGAACACGTAAAAAACATTAAAAAACCATCAAAAACTCGACCTCTGCCTTCCTCCTCGAAATCCCTGCTACCGTACTTCGCATTTCACATTCTACATGGTTTAAGTTGTCCCCATTAGCACTTACTGCTTCCCAAGGCCGATTGCGATATTCACCACATCACAAATTGCTCACTGCAACCTTTTCCTTTGTTTCCTTCAACACTTACTGCTTCCGAATGTTGATGCGATATTTCCATCGCATCATAGATTGCTCACTGCAACCCGAAAAATTTCCCTGTTTCCTTTAACATTGATCACTTCCGAACGCCGACTGCGATATCGGCCCCACCTCCATGTCACCACTCCGCATCGCACATCGCAAATCACTTTTTTTGTTATTTTATTTAACACTTACCACTCCTATCAGTCGATTGCGATATTGCGATTGCGCTCCGCCTCCGGTCCCACCGCCACGTCTCTCATCGCAAATCACACTTTGCGAGACTTACCTCATCGCACTTTGCTCTCGCTCCCGGATGAACTTTCCGCTATCCATTTACTTTTGCGATATTGCGATTGCGACATCACATATTGTAACCTTTCCCTCCATCGCATATTTCAGATTATTCCACTCCAAATCCATTTCTGCGCCATATTATAAGGTTTAAACCCTCAATTTCCACTTCTAAGCCCTGTTTCATGTGCTAAGCCCTCCATTAGCCTCTTTAGCCCTTTTTCTTTCCTCCAAGCTGCAAATCAAAATTTTCCCAATCGGAATTAAGTCATGGATAGTTTAGCTACATGGATAGAAGTGTGGTATATAGAGCATAAGATAAGTAGGGTGTGTTTAACTGATTGTCCAAAGTTAAGTGCAATTGAAATTAGTTTCCTTTCTGCAATTTCTTTTCAGCAATTTAATTTAGTTTCTTTCTGTCATTTCCTTTCTGCACATTACATTAGTTTCATTTCCGTCATTTCCTTTCTAAAAATTAAGTTAGTTTCCTTTCTGTCATTTTCTTCCAGCAATTTACTTTCCAGTTCTTATCATAGTTTAAAAAATATCACCCTTTCGTAAAGCAAAAGAGGATGACATGAACATATTGCATTTGCTATGTATATAGCACTGTCACCTCCAAGTTTGTATGGACCTCGGGTTGATAAAGTAAAGTAGGGAAGCCCCTAGGAGTTGCAACACTCTTTGTGCAATACCAGGGCTCACCAGCATCATCACTTGGATTGGACTTGTATCTCTTTAGATAACTTCACTATCCTTCTTGGAGGACTAATTTTTGGAGCATGGAATGAATTTTCATGTTTGGATTATTTTCTCTTGTCTTGGAGCTTCTTGATTGGAAAAGTTTTGATGGTTGGATATACTCTTAATACATGTAAGTGAAATTTAATTCTATTTTATTTTTCTATTTTTTTAACATACATTGTTGTTGGGATTTCTCTATACTAGGGCTAATTTACTACATCCATTTATGCGAAGTTATGGAAATTCAGTGTCTAGATAGTGATGCTTAATGTATGGGCCATGTACTATGAATGAATGTTCCTAGATATGCTTCTTCATCGAAATTCATCTTGATAAGCCATCTATTTTGCAAAAAAAATTATAAATCTCTTGAATTTTCTTTTGTTGTTGTCCTAATGCTATGAAAAGTTGTCTTTGAGGCCTCCTTAACATAGAAAATTCGATATCCATAGTCATAACTACCCTTGAATCGAAATATCCCAAAAGGATTAGGCAATGGTCCTCCATAGGTGATCACCTCAAAGTTTATTTCTTTCACCTTCCCCTCTTTTCTAGGACTAGACTACATAGGTCACCAAGGGCATAAATTATCTCAAAATATATCCATCCAAACACTTCGATTTTTGGTCCACAAATAAGTTGGTGTGTTCTTAAGAATCCCTCCAAATTTCATGAGATTCCAATGGTGGTACCTTGAGATATCACAAGCCCTAGCTCGAAGATTGATTCTTGCCCCTGGTTTCCTTAGGCTAGAAACCTCACTGGGATCATTGCACTATATTTCATTGAAAATTCCTTCCTTGATCCTATTCTCCTCCCTAATTAGATCAAGTATATCATTGGTTGCTAAACCTTACCTCCTTGACCTAACCCCGAGTCCACTTGGTCCCGTGTTTTCCCCCAACTTATTGAAGCCAATTTCACAAAGACCACTTGGAAGCCAAAGCTTACACAAGGATATTAGGATCTAATAATATTCTTGAAAATTCATATATTCAAACCATAGCTCTTAGAATTTCCCTAATCCCTTCCTAGAGATCATTTCATCTTTCTTTCAAAGCAAGCAAGCCATATATTTGAGCCTCTCTTGTGAATAGGATTTTAGGACCACCTCTCATCCTATCATTGATCCATTCAATTTTTTTATCCTTATTATAACGAGTCTCCTTCCATCAGTGAAATTCCGTAAATATTAGGGAGCCTTAGGCGAGGTGGCAGTGGGATATTGCTCCATTGTTTCCCTTGACCTAGTGGTAGTACTTCAATGATCCCCTTTTAGGACCCCTGCTATTTTGAGCAGTAACCATCACAAAAACCATTTCCACTCTACATTTGGATGTGGTTGTAGAAAACCAGCTGGGCATCTATGCTTACCTTTCACTCTTTGAAATTCCATGAATTTAGCAATATAATTAGCTACATCCTTCCTCATTCAGTGGCAATAATATTGACTTCTTATTGTTGTTTTTATTTATGATATCCATAGTTTCCTAGATAGATATCATTATGCATCTCTTTCATAATAAAATTCCTTAATTCTTGAGAATTAGGAACATGCACTTTATTTTTATACAAAAGTATGGCATCTTCCCATAGCTTGTACTCTTTAAATTTTTGTGGTACTTCTTGCAGTAAATTTTCTTTTTCCTATAGGTAATGTTGATATGTAACAAAAACCTCTTAAATTATGATTTCTAAATCTAAATTATGCACACTAATGGTTGTAGCATGAATAATATGTACCGTTCTACTGATGTATTTACAACTTTGTTCCCCTTCCCCTTGATGTGCTTGATGTCAAAATAATTTTCACTCAAAAATTTCAACCATGTTGTTTGTATAACATTTTATTTTGGTTGTTCCAAAAAATATTTCCAACCACTATGATCTATCCTTAATTCAAATTTCCTTCCCATTATAGTATATCTCCACATTCTCAAATCATTCTATGGCAAAAATTTCCAAATAATGTGGCATCATTTATCTCATGTTATTTCAATTTTTTGACTCATAACTAATTAGATTTCCATTTTGAGTAAGCACCCACCAAGTCCTTCCTTGCATGCATCTGTACACACCATAAAATCTTCAATATTGGTGCATATATCATTAAATCCTTTGATAGCTAAAAAATATCTTCATATTATGTTATCCATGCAAAAAAAATTCCCTTCTTTTGTAATGCAGTGATGGGATGAGAAATATTTGAAAATCATGCTATAACTCTCCTATAGTATCCATCTAAGCCCATAAAAGATATAGTTTCTAAACATTCCTTAGTTTTGGCCACCCCTTAGTAGTTTCAATCTTCTCTATATCCACTGTTATGCCTTCCTTTGAAATGATGTGTCCCAAATAATAAATCTTCTCCTAGTAGAAATAAATATTTCTTAGCTTTACACGTAGTTGATACTCCCTCAATACTTTTAGTGCCAATATTAGATGATGTTCATGCTCTTCCTCTAACTTAGAAAAATAGTATGTCATCCAAACATATAATAATAAAAAATTTCCAAATATTTTTTAAATATACTGTTCATTAAACACATAAACACATCTGGTGCATTTATCAATCCAAAAGGCACCACTACAAACTTTTAATGTCCATACCTTGTTCTAAAAGTCATGTTACTTATGTCTTCTTCCTTAATCCTCAATCGGTGATATCTTGATCTCAAATCTATCTTTCATGGACTCTTAGATGAACAAATATGTCATTACTTTAGAGTAGAGGGTATTTATTCTTCATTGTGGCCTTGTTCAATTGTATAAAGTCAATACATAACCTCAATGTTCCATCCTTCTTTTTAATAAAAAAGATGGTTGCTCCCTAATGTTGATCATCGGTTGTCATTGATGTCAACCCAAGCAGCACCAAGGGCTACCCCAATATTGCATGGGAATGTTGACCTACCAAATTAATATATTCTAGGTCAAGAATTATTTTTATGGTTTCTACTTGTTGATATGTTTCCATTGATATATGTCATGCCACGTAATTATTCATGGTTTGAGAGATATTTATGTTTGAAGTTTGTACCCCTAGTTAGTGGGATAAAACCCCATGGGGTTGTGGCATGGGTCATTGAAAATTCATAATTAATATTTTTTAAGCTCCTAAAATCCCTTCGACATTCACTTGTTGAATCCCCTCTCAACCTAAGCATTTATATAAATTGTGTTCCTCATATCCTCCTTATGGAAGGGATTTCACCATCTGAAACAGGTCATTTTTGAATTTTCGCTCTAAATTTTTTTCTGTGAAGTTTGAGAAGCTAAAATTTTTGTGAGTCGAAGCTAAAATCCCGAGGAAGATCCTGTAAAAATTTTAGATCAAGGTGCACAACATTTTCGGATATATGATATGTGGAAGTCAATGTTTTTACAGGCTCCTGAAATTCATCTCAAAGAAGTGACCTTGGGAAAATAGTCATAACTCTCTCTCTTAGTATAATATTGAAATTATGTAAAAAGAAAAAGATAGTGCATGGAATATAGTTTTTTCTCTATCAATTTCAAAGCTAAATGAAGAAACAATGACATGTGGTAAGCCGTACAATTTCGCTCTACTGAAACAATCCATAATTAGGGCACTGTGAGAGATTGGGCATAACTCTCTCTTGAAGAATCCAAATTGGGTTAGACCTCTGAAATTGGAAATAAGACTTAGAGGACTACTACAAGACCGAAAATCACATATTGGGGATCTGAAATAACATAGATACATCAGATTCAATATCGAGCTCCTAGAAGGCAAGAAAAAGCTAGATCATGTGTTGTCAATGGCTGCAAAGGAAAAAAATTTCTAGGGTAGCAAAGCAAAGCAAGTTGCAGCAGCGGGTAGCATGACAAGAGTAGCAACCAAGGTGTAGAATAACAGCAAGAATTTCTGTTGTCAAACCAACTCCAAAAATAGAAGAAAAGAGATATCAACGCCTTAGAAATAAGCCATTTCGAGGGGGCAACCTCTAATACATTACATGAATGAACAATTATTAGATGATTGAAATTACAAAACCTCTTTTCTATATATAGGAGTCCACAGGGCCACAATGTAATATTAGTGGGGCCACAATGTAATCCTAGCCGACCTAACAATAATAATTTAAGGGCACAATAATAACAATATGGAGGTTACAGGGGTACAATAATAACAATAAGGGGGTTACACTAACAACAATAAGGGACTATACTAGTAATATAGGGACCTAACATGCCCCTCTCCTTTAAAAAAGTGTTGTCCTCAACACTTGAGTAGCTCTGGGTGCTTCTGTATAAAATTCTCATCCTCCCATGTAGAATCTTCAGTGGGTAAGTTCTTCCACTTTATGAGATACTCTGAAATTGATCGATTTCGTAGTTGTCGAGTTCTTGTTTCCGTGACTGCTTCAGGTTCCAAAATGATTTTTCCTTCCTCATCAAGTTCTGGAAATATTGTTTGTACTGGAATATTTTCACCTATAACCTTCTTTAAGCATGAAACATGGAAAATAGGATGCACTCGTGAAGAAGCAGGAAGCTCCAATTTGTATGCCATAGTACCAATCTTTTGCAACACCTTGTAAGGACCATAGTACTTGTTTGTGCTCAACTTAGTGTTCCTAAATTGAGTTCATTAATTGTCAACCAGGGCTAGTAAACTGCTGAAGTGTGGTGCACTATATGTGCCTAGGTAATTGTTTCTTACTACGTTGTGTTTAGTGTTTTATGATGTTTTTGGTTTTATGGTTTTATGTTTGAAAAGGGAAAAAACTAAGTGCTGGTGAAAAGAAGCTATTAGTTATATTAAAACAGAACAAATCCTAAACTATGGATGAAAAACAACAAATATGCAAAGCTTGATAATGACTTCATTGCAAGGAAATAAATCACAACATGAGCTTGAACTTATCCAATTCATTCATTAAAGATGTTTTGGAAGAGCTTGAGAAATGGACAAGTTAAGTGTAAATGAAGTTCTCCTAAATAAACAATCAACTCAAAATATTACAAAAAAATGATTATTTGTAACACAGTAAGGTTTCTATTGTAGATTAACCTATGATGCTGAAGTTACCCTATTCTGCAACTTTGACTTATCACTACTAGGCCTTATTCAAAAGTTTAGAGATTTTCTAGAATAATGTTTGGGAAAAAGGCTATAGGTGAATTTGTAAAAGATTTGCAGAACAATCCAAGCCTTAAACTGATATTACTGACCCCTGTTCATGTGATGATGTATCAATATAAATTCAGAACAAAAGTAAGTTTTAAATAATGAAGGCCGAGAGGCTAATTTTGTCAACTAGTACTACTTGAAATACAATGGATAACACTAGGCTAGAGTGTTGTCTATCAATCTTAAAATACAGTGACTACAACTAAACTAAAATTCCATTAATCTTTCTTGAACAAAATGAACTGAGATTGAACTAAAGTGCTACTAATCTACTTGAAGTAAAGTGAACAGAGTTAAACTAGAATGCCATTATCAAACTTGAAATGTAGTGACAGAGCTGAACTAAATGCAATCAACCTCCAGAGTGTTGTTACTAAATTAACATGAAATTAGTCTATGGAATTCTACAGCCCATCTCGTTCAATAGGAATGATATTTTGGAAGAGTTTGTAAAACAAGTCTGGTTGTATTATTCAATGCAATTGAACATAAACATAAGATTGAAAGAAAAGACAACTAGGATCTAAGACACCACAACTGTTTCTTATTCATTGTTAATGATGTTTTGGAAGAGTTTGTAAGAGTAAGACCGGCTGTGACACTTAGTGTAAACAAGCATAAATCATAAAATTCGAAAGGAAATGAAACTAAAACCTACAATAGCACAGCTATGCCTTATTCATCGTGATGATATTTTGGAAGAGTTTATGAGAACAAAGCTAAACTGTAGTATCCAATGTAAGAAAAGTTTAGAAAACTATTTAAATTGAAAATGAAACAAAGCTACGGCTACTTATCTAAACCAAATGCATAATGTTTCACGGGCAGTAGGGGCCCTCTACCACCGGATCAGCACGCAGATCTTTTCAAGATTGACTCAGATCGTGCAAGAAAATGATGCTTCTTTCATTAAAGGAGTAATTCTTCAAAACAGAGTTCTGAGATCTAGCAACAAGAAGATAAAATCTAACTAGCATTTCTCGGTCTCCTGAGTCATACTTATAATAAGATTACATAACTAATCTTGAGAAAATAAAGGGATAAGTGTCTTTCCCACTTCTAATCAAATTGAAACTCTTATTGAAGGCCTCGTTCTTTATGTGGAGTCTGTGTCCTGATAGGAAACTGCTGCTCAGTTTTAATCTCTTCCACGTGCATAACCGCTTGGATATTCGAACTCAAACTTCGTGGAGAGCAAAAAATGATGAGGGAGTGTTGTAGAATTTTCCCATATGCGTTTTTCCTTCAGAAAAAACCTGTAACCCATTTAAACTCTAAAACAGCTGCGGAACGCGTGATCGGTTACGGAACGTCTGTATTCTGTAGCTATTTTGCAAAAAATTATTAAAATAGCAAAAATCATGAAAATACAATATGTTAATCAATTGCATGTAACCTTTAAGCAATCCTAATCATTCTTTATTGATTTTAGGATTATGAAGTGATAAAATAATGATGAAATGAAGTGAAGGTTTGTAAAAGAGAAGGAAATTCTAGGGCTCAACATACCCCCACTGCAAGACTATTGCATGTCCTCATGCAATTTCATCAAAACTTTATTCCATGTGCTCTGAAACCTCTGTTAGAACATCCAACTTTATCTTTCTGCTTCTTTTGGCCCTAATCTATTTTCTAATCTCTGTTAACTTTTCAGAAATTAGTTCTTCATCTTCCTCTTGTAGTGGAGTGTCAAGTTTATTTTCAATAACCATGTCAGTTTTTCTTCTTTTGCTCCATCAAAAGATTTGGCAAAATATTTTGTAATCTCCTTATGGAAGCCATCAAATTTCTCTATAAAATTTAGCCTCCCTGCTTGTTGTAGTAGCTCCTTGACTTATGGATATCCTTCCAAATACTTGACTTCAGCTGATTCTATCCTGAAAATTAGCCACATTCCTCCTTTGTGCAAATTACCTTCCTTTCAGAATTACTTTTCTATGCTTGAAGCTAGATTGACTACAGAGTCTAATGCTTTATTTTGAAACTGTATCTCTGTGTCTGAAGATGGATTAGTTGAAGAATGATGCTTCACCCTCAGAATTACCTTTCTACACTTAGAGATGGATTGGCTGCAAAGTGTAATGGAGGTGAATGGATGGAGGTAATTAAGCTATAAGGGAAAATGAAGTGGCTATGGATCTAATGGAGAATTTATGATGAACTTGTGGTGAAATAAGTGAATGATACAATCTTAAGGAGATGTGGAATAGTAGGTTGGAATGTTGGATAAGGGATATAGCCAAGATATGTTAATCAATTCGAATGATAGGTTGTTTTAGGAAACATATGATTATACACATTGTATCTATTTCATGTTTTAACTTTTTGCTATTAAAATAATTTTCACAATTTACCTCAGAATTTTTGACCTTGTTAATTGCTGTGCTTGATGTTGTTCCTTTGGTCCTCTTTTAGCATATTGGTCTTCAAAAGAGAATCCTTCAATTTCCTGTAATCATCATCTCTTTGTAGGATGTACAATTGTGTCAGAACTACTGAATAAGATGTGGCTGCAACATGCAATCTGTAAAAAGAAATTAAGTATGACTATGGAAGATGGATGTGAAATGTAATGGAGTGAAAGTGGAATAGGACTTGTGAAATGAAATGAAAATGGCGTAAGATGGAGTGAAAGTGGAGTGAGATGGAGTGAAAGTGGAGTGGGATGGAGTGGAATTGTAAAATGAAATGAATTTTGTAATTTCTCTCAAATGGTACATCAGAATTCCCTAAAATTTTCTGAGGTTATTACCAATATTATTATGCATCTTCCGACGAAAAATCTCTGCCATTAGTTGCACGGATCTCCCGAAAAATGAGAAATGGCTATTGGTGAAAGTGGCAAAATTCTTGAAAAATACACACTGAAAGTTTTTGAAATTTTCCGTGTTTATTCAACCTACCTCAATGCATTTACCATAAAAATTTTAGGACCAACGGATGCACGGTTTTAAAGTTATGATAAAATCAATTTATGCCCTGTTTCACCCTTCATTTTGCCCAATGTTGCAACAAAAAAATACGCCACGAACTCATTTTAAGGCCGAATTGAGTGATTCAAAAGAGAAACTATGTATTTTTACCTTCTCTACTGCCACATGCTTCCAGAATTTCATTTTTATGAAGAAAAGGTGCTGTTGTGCAAAAATACTAAAATATGTCCTAATCTGTCCATAATGCTGAAAAATGAAAATCTGCCTGAAAAACCCATCTGAAATGCCCCTAAAAATTGTTTTTTTTCAAATTTTGTCCACGTCTTACTCAATTTATCATATTCTGAGAAAACCCAGAAGCTTAGAATTTTTTATTTATGCTCCAATCTCTTGCAATATTTGCGCCAAAACTGCCTCTAGAAAAAGTTGCAAAAAAAACAAAAACAGGCTGCTACAGCAATAGCTGCAAAAACTGCCACTTTCCGCAGCTGTTGTTGAATTGACAAGAAGATGAAAATGCTGCTACAAGAAACTAATAAATTGTACTGTTGCAAGTTGTTGTTGATTTCATAAAACCATTAGTCTTCATCAAAGCCAACATTCATGGTACAATTCTTACCATGCGAATAAATGTGTCGAAGTTAAGCATGGGAAGAAATCATTGGATTACTGATCAATAATGAAAATAGTTAACCAATGCGAGACAACTCACCGATAATGTAAATGAGTGTCAAGGTACCTCAGTGCATCTTGACAGGGACGAATGAATGTGTCGAAGTCGAGTCGCCTGCAAGATTTGACAATTAAGAGACATTGTTGTATTCCCATTGTTATCAACGAGGAGGCTTGCCATTGATGAATGCAAGATCCAAGGCACTTCAAATAATCTCTCATCTTGATCCCAGATAAAGTGTTGAGGTTGATGGGACAAGATCTGTTGGAAGGTGGACCTTAAGGAATTCCACATCATCCAACTCGAGCATAGAACCAAAAATGATTTGAAGAACCATGAAAGATTGAAACCATCATGAAATTGCAGAACTTATTGTGAACTTTGCTCGCCAGTTTCCTGGTTTTCAAGCAAAGCTCATGTCCAATTGTGCCAGCAAACTGGTTTTCACAATAGGACTTATTTTTTCTTTACTCTTTTTTTTTTTTATGTCCTACTCTACTTGAAAAAGGAAATCTTGTTCAGGTATATGAATACTTCCAATGGAACCATGTCTGTAACAAGATGATAGATAAACTCATATGCAGGTTTGAAAGATACTCTTTGATATGTACCAGTATATGAGATGCCAACTGTCTTGATTTAGATGATGTCAGAAGATATTGAATAATTGAGCATTGGGATCCGATGACTGAATTGAACCAAGATTCAATGTAATGTTGTCTTCCTTGTCTTTCCTCTATCATGAAATGCAAGTCTTCGGAGATGTGATATTCATTCATAGAATCTAGTGATAGGAATGCATGAGACTTTTCAATCTCTGGTTCTAATATCTCCTCTTTATCAATAGACATCCATGATTCTTGGACCTTATCTAAGTCTTCTTCTTCTGGTTGTTGTTCTTCAATGATAGCTGGTGAATCATTTTGCAATACCTCAGAATTGTAAGTTGATTGAGGTGTTTTATTGTTGGGGATATGAAATGGTTATGGAGGTAGTGGAGTGGGGAATCTTTGGGGTGTTTGTGTGGATGGTAATGGAAAAGGTTGAATTGAGGTCAAATGAGGGTGATTTTGATGTTGTGGTGGAGGCGAATGGTATGAATAACATTGATGATGGTATTGAGGATAGAGAGGGAAAGATTGAGGATATGGTGGATTTCCTTGATAGGGCCTTTGCCAACTTTGTTGCCAAGATTGGTTTTGAGGTTGGGATTGAGATGCCCAAGGTTGCCAAGGCAAGGGTGTTTTCCAATTACCTTGAGGTTGTTGTGCATAACCTTGAAACTGTGCATAAGGATATTGCATCATATTGGGTTGATGAGGTTGCCATAGTCCTCTTGGAGCTACATAAAAAAGTTGCTCTTGTGCTTGATTTGCTCCATTAACCTTTTGGTAAATTGCCTTCAACCCTGGTAATGATGGGAAATATTCAATAGTATGTGATCCTGCACAAATTTTACACATTTTAATGTTATCAAGTGGACATTCATGCAAAGCATGTTTCTTTCTACATTAAGGGCAAAATATAAGTGAAGCAACTTTTTGCCTGTTTTGCATTCTTAGCATGTCAGTTTGTTCATTTAAATTACCAAAAATGTTTAGCAAATTTTTAGGTTCAGTTTGACTTACCAATCCTGATGCTGACTTACTTACTTTTGCCATAAATGGATCTTGAGGGGACCTTACACACTTTGCTTTTCCTCTTGATATGTTCTTGCATAGTTCAAAAACTTCTTGAAATGACAATCGATAAACATCTCCTTTTCCCACAATATTAAGAAGATCAATCCATTCATCCTTTATAGCATTTATTAGGAGAGTTTTTAATGCATCTGATCCTAAATTATGCAATTTAGATCTTTTGATATTATAAGTAAATCTCTCCACTAAATATTCTAGGCTTTCATCCTCTTTTTGGTTCATCTTAAAGACTTCATTTCTAAGGTAGGGGTGCATGCAATAACCTTTATATTTTTCCAAAAATACTCTTTTCATATCATCCCATGTCCTTATAGAATTTTTTCCTAAAGTCATGAACCATCTAAGAGCTCTATCCTTCAATGTTGCCGGAAAAAAATTCAATTTTTGCATGTGCAATGAGTAGCCATAAGATCTACAAATTATTTCAAATTCAAAAAGAAAGGTTTTCGGGTCTTCTGATCTCATACCTTTGAAGTTAGGAAGTACAGATGGATGGATGTTCTTCATTTGAATGTCATATCAGTTTCTTGAATGGGAAATCCAAAAGGATCTTCCTCATTTTCATCATCTCCATCCATTTCTTCAACCTCCTTTGTCACCTCTTATTCTACCTGCAAAAATATGAATTCATGATGTGGATGTGTGGCTCTTACTGCACCACATGATATAGTGGGTGTGGTAGGTGTTTGAATTTTTTGTTTTTTGTTTTTGTTTTTGTTTTTGTTTTTTTTTTTTTTTTTGAATGTAAGAAATAAGGTTACCTAGTTACACTTTTCCGGCAATGGCGCCAAAATGTTTGTGCTCAACTTAGTGTTTCTAAATTGAGTTCATTAATTTTCAACTAGGGCTAGTAAACTGCTGAAGTGTGGTGCACTATATGTGCCTAGGTAATTGTTTCTTACTACGTTGTGTTTAGTGTTTTATGATGTTTTTGGTTTTATGGTTTTATGTTTGAAAAGGGAAAAAACTAAGTGTTGGTGAAAAGAAGCTATTGGTTATATTAAAACAGAAAAAAGCCTAAACTATGGATGACAAACAAAAAATATGCAAAGCTTGATAATGACTTCATTGCAAGGAAATAAATCACAACATGAGCTTGAACTTATCCAATTCATTCATTAAATATGTGTTGGAAGAGCTTGAGAAATGGACAAGTTAAGTGTAAATGAAGTTCTCCTAAATAAACAATCAACTCACAATATTACAAAAAAATGATTATTTGTAACACAGTAAGGTTTCTATTGTGAATTAACCTATGATGCTGAAGTTACCCTATTCTGCAACTTTGACTTATCACTACTAGGCCTTATTCAGAAGTTTAGAGATTTTCTAGAATAATGTTTGGGAAAAAGGCTATAGGTGAATTTGTAAAAGATTTGCAGAATAATCCAAGCCTTAAACTGATATTACTGACCCCTGTTCATGTGATGATGTATCAGTATAAATTCAAAACAAAAGTAAGTTGTAAATAATGAAGGCCGAGAGGCTAATTTTGTCAACTAGTGCTACTTGAAATACAATGGATAACACTAGGCTAGAGTGCTGTCTATCAATCTTAAAATACAATGACTACAACTAAACTAAAATGCCATTAATATTTCTTGAACAAAATGAACTGAGATTGAACTAAAGTGCTACTAATATACTTGAAGTACAGTGAACAGAGTTAAACTAGAATGCCATTATCAAACTTGAAATGCAGTGACAGAGCTGAACTAAATGCAATCAACCTCCGGAGTGTTGTTACTAAATTAACATGCAACTAGTCTATGGAATTCTACAGCCCATCTCAGTCAATAGGAATGCTATTTTGGAAGAGTTTGTAAGAGTAAGACCGACTGTGACACTTAGTGTAAACAAGCATAAATCATAAAATTCGAAAGGAAATGCAACTAAAACCTACAATACCACAGCTACGCCTTATTCATCGTGATGATATTTTGGAAGAGTTTATGAGAACAAAGCTAAACTGTAGTATCCAATGTAAGCAAAGTTCAGAAAACTATTTAAATTGAAAATGAAACAAAGCTACGGCTACTTATCTAAACCAAATGCATAATGCTTCACGGGCAGTAGGGGCCCTCTACCATCGGATCAACACGCAGATCTTTTCAAGATTGACTCAGCTCGTGCAATAAAATGATGCTTCTTTCATTAAAGGAGTAATTCTTCAAAACAGAGTTCTGAGATCTAGCAACAAGAAGATAAAATCTAACTAGCATTTCTCGGTCTCCCGAGTCATACTTATAATAAGATTACATAACTAATATTGAGAAAATAAAGGGATAAGTGTCTTTCCCACTTCTAATCAAATTGAAACTCTTATTGAAGGCCTCGTTCTTTATGTGGAGTCCGTGTCCTGATAGGAAACTGCTGCTTAGTTTTAATCTCTTCCACGTGCATAACCGCTTGAAGATTCGAACTCAGACTTCGTGGAGAGCAACAAATGATGAGGGAGTGCTGTAGAATTTTCCCATATGCGTTTTTCCTTCAGATGACACCTGTAACCCATTTAAACTCTAAAACAGCTGCGGAACGCGTGCTCGGCTATGGAACGTCTGTATTCTATAGCTATTTTTCAGAAAATTATTAAAACAACAAAAATCATGAAAATGCAATATGTTAATCAATTGCATGTAACCTTTAAGCAATCCTAATCATTCTTTATTGATTTTAGGCTTATGAAGTGATAAAATAATGATGAAATGAAGTGAAGGTTTGTAAAAGAGAAGGCAATTCTAGGGCTCAACATACCCCCACTGCAAGACTATTGCATGTCCTCATGCAATTTCATCAAAACTTATTCCATGTGCTCTGAAACCTCTGTTAGAACATCCAACTTTATCTTTCTGCTTCTTTTGGCCCTAATCTATTTTCTAATCTCTGTTAACTTTTCAGGAATTAGTTCAGTTTTTCTTCTTCTGATCCATCAAAAGATTTGGAAAATGATTTTGTAATCTCCTTATGGAAGCCATCAAATTTCTCTATAAAATTTATCCTCCCTGCTTGTTGTAGTAGCTCCTTGACTTGTGGATATCCTTTCAAATACTTGACTCCAACTGGTTCTGTCTTGACAATTAGCCACATTCCTCCTCTGTGCAGATTATCTTCCTTTCAAAATCACTTTTCTATGCTTGAAGCTAGATTGACTACAGAGTCTAATGCTTTATTTTGAAACTGTATCTCTGTGTCTGAAGATGGATTAGTTGAAGAATGATGCTTCACCCTCATAATTACCTTTCTGCACTTAGAGATGGATTGGCTGCAAAGTGTAATGGAGGTGAATGGATGCTATAAGGGAAAATGAAGTGGCTATGGATCTGATGGAGAATTTATGATGAACTTGTGGTGAAATAAGTGAATGATACAATATTAATGAGATGTGGAATAGTAGGTTGGAATGTTGGATAAGGGATCTGGCCAAGATATGTTAATCAATTAGAATGATAGGTTGTTTTAGGAAACATATGATTATACACATTGTATCTATTTCATGTTTTAACTTTTTGCTATTAAAATAATTTTCACAATTTACCTCAGAATTTTTGACCTTTTTAATTGTTGTGCTTGATGTTTTTCCTTTGGTCCTCTTTTAGCATATTGGTTTTCAAAACAGAATCCTTAAATTTCCTGTAATCATCATCTCTTTGTAGGCTGTACAATTGTGTCAGAACTGCTGAATAAGATGTGGTTGCAACATGCAATCTGTAAAAAGAAATGAAGTATGAATATGGAAGATGGATGTGAAATGTAATGGAGTGAAAGTGGAATAGGACTTGTGAAATGAAATGAAAATGGCATAAGATGGAGTGAAAGTGGAGTGAGATGGAGTGAAAGTGGAGTGGGATGGAGTGGAATTGTAAAATGAAATTAATTTTGTAATTTCTCTCAAATGGTACATCAGAATTCCCTGAAATTTTCTGAGGTTAGTACCAATATTATTATGCATCTTCCGACGAAAAATCTCTGCCATTAGTTGCACGGATCTCCCAAAAAATGAGAAATGGCTATAGGTGAAAGTGGCCAAATTCTTGAAAAATACACACTGAAATTTTTTGAAATTTTCTATGTTTATGCACCCTACCTCAATGCATTTACCATAAAAATTTTAGGACCAACGGATGCACGGTTTGAAAGTTATGATAAAATCAATTTATGCCCTATTTCACCGTTCATTTTTCCCAATGTTGCAACAAAAAAGTACGCGACGAACTCATTTTAAGGCCGAATTGAGTGATTCAAAAGAGAAACTGTGTATTTTTACCTTCTCTACTGCCACATGCTTCCATAATTTTATTTTGATGAATAAAAGGTGTTGCTGTGAACATTTGAATTTTCTCTTAAAGATGATGTGATGGGCGATGGATGATATCCATAAAGTGCCATAAATGGGGTCATTTTTCTGCAGTATGGAAGGAAGTGTTATACCGCCATTCAACGAGAGGTAACCACTTGACCCATTGTGTTTGTTTATCAAATACAAAAAAACGAAGATATCCTTCCAAACATTTATTTACTATCTCAGTTTGACCATCGGATTGAGGATGATAAGATGAGCTATGAGCTAATTGAGTACTCAAACAAGAAAATAACTCCGTCCAAAAATTTCCAGTAAAAATGGGATCTCTGTCGCTCACAATAACCCTTGGGTTTCCATGTAGCTTTTGAATTGTGTCCATAAATGTAGTAGCAACTGTACTTGCTTTAAATGGATGAGATAATGCACAAAAGTGTGCATACTTGGTAAGTCTATCAACTACCACCATGATGACACTTTTTCCTTCAGACTTAGGTAAACCTGTGATAAAATCCATTGAAATCTCCTCCCAATGTTGACTTGGAATGGATAAAGGTTGTAGAAGTCCTGGGGTCTTAATTGTTTCCACTTTATTCTGCTGGCAAACCAAACATTCCGCCACAAACTTTCGAATATCAGATTTAAGGCCATCCCAAAAAAATTCTTTCTTCACCCTGTGGTAAGTTTTAAAAATCCTGAGTGTCCTCCTAAAGGAGAAGTGTGCAATTCCAGAAGAATCTTTTGTTTTAGTTGGGAATTCTTACAAAGATATAAGCGATCTTTGTACCATAAGGAATCATTTTCCAACTAAATGTATCAGATGTACTAGGATCTTGCTGCAACTTTTGAATGAGTGTCCATACATCTTTGTCCTTCTTCCATTCATCTCTTGCTTCAGTTATCCAATCTGGTTGGATAATATAAATGGCACAAAGCAATGCTTCCATCTCTTCATTCTTTCTTGAGAGTGCATCTGCAAC
This sequence comes from Pinus albicaulis, assembly GCA_034641835.2. Lineage (NCBI taxonomy): Eukaryota > Viridiplantae > Streptophyta > Pinopsida > Pinales > Pinaceae > Pinus > Pinus albicaulis. Next base: position 772,312,379 of record CM076580.1, on the reverse strand, counting down.
AACATTAAGCTTTCCTTTTTTGTAGATTATTTCAAAGTCATAACCCAACATCTTTGTGACCCATTTTCGCTGCTCTTCTGAAGATAGTCTTTGTTCCAAAAAGTGTTTAAGACTATCATGATCAGTTTTTACCTTGAAGTGTCTTCCCATTAGGTAAGCTCACCATTTCTTTAGTGCATGCAGTATTGCTAACATTTCCTTCTCATAAATAGGTTTCTGTAAATACTTTCCTTTGATTGGACGACTTTCAAAAGCAATGGGTCTTCCTTCCTGCATTAAAACTGCACCAATTCCATTTTCTGAGGCATCACATTCCACAATAAAGGTTTTTGTGAAGTCTGGTGTAGCTAAGACCGGTGCTAGGCACATTGCCTCTTTAAGACGTTCAAAGGCCTTAGTTGCTTCAGGAGTCCATGAAAATGCATCTTTCTTCCATAATGTTGTTAGAGGTGCTGCTATTCTCCCATAATTCTTAACAAACTTGCGATAATACCCTGTTAACCCGAGAAATCCTCGCAACTGCTTTATGGTTGTGGGAACTTTCCATTCCTTAATGGCTTTAATTTTGTTAGGGTCTACGTTAACACCCTCGTGAGATACAATATGACCCAGATATTCCACCTCTTGTACTCCAAAGAAACATTTGGATGTTTTTGCATATAATTGTTTCTCCTGCAATAGTTTGAGCACCCTTTCAACATGTTGAACATGATCCTTCCAAGACCTGCTGTAGATTAGTATATCATCAAAAAATACTAGCACAAATTTTCTAAGGAAGGGTTTGAAAATGGAATTCATCAACCCTTGAAATGTAGAAGGTGCATTGGTAAGGCCAAAGGCATGACCAAAAATTCATAATGACCCTCATGAGTTCGAAATGTTGTTTTTGGAATATCTTTAGTCTTCATTCTAATTTGATGATATCCTGAACGAAGATCCAACTTGGTAAAATAAATTGCCCCATGTAATTCATCCAATAATTCATCAATCACAGGAATGGGAAATTTGTCTTTAATGGTGAGCTTATTGAGCTCCCTATAATCCGGACACATTCACCATGATCCATCCTTTTTGTGTACCAATACTACAGGAGCAGAGAAAGAACTTTGACTAGGTTGAATTATACCCGCCTCTAACATTTCTGCAATCATACGTTCAATTTCACTCTTTTGGACGTAAGGATATCTATAAGGCCTGATGTTTGGAGGAACACTTCCTGGAATCAAAAGAATAGCATGATCATGATCACGAATAGGTGGGAGTCCTTTGGGAGTTTCAAACACCTTGGAATGATTGTCCAAGACTTGTTGGAGATCTGCAGAAATAGATGATTTTGATGTCGGAACTTCTAGTGAGCATAATTGTGCAATTACGCCTCATTGTTCTTTCTTTAAAAGCTTTGTCATGACATTAGAGCTTATTATCCTTCCCGGCTTCCCTTCAATACCCCGTAATTCGACTTCCTTTCCTTCTGAAAAAAATTTCAAGAAAAGTTCTTGAAAATTAAAAGCTACCGTCCCCAAATATTGTAACCATAGTACTCCTAGTACAACATCAGCACCTCCCATAGGAATGGAAAGCATTGGACTAGTCAATACATATTCCCCCATGGTTAGCTTGATATTATGGCATTTTCCAGAACAATTTATAGTTCCTCCATTTGCAACCATCACTTGACATTCTGGTGCTGGGTATAGGAAACAATTCAATTCTTTGGCTACCTTACAATGAATAAAATTATGGGTACTACCTGAATCAATCAACACTATTACATTTTTCTTCTTGATATGTCCTTCTATATTGAGAGTTTGAGGAGTGGTAATTCCTGCTAATGCATTACACGATATGGCCAGACTCATTTCTTCCTCTTCTAGGGTTGGTTCCTAGTGTATATCATCTTCTTGTTCATTTTCTTCTTCCTCTTCACAATCTATGTAAAATAATTTCTCCTCAGCACACTTATGACATTTAGTGTATTTGCTATCACAACTGTAGCAAAGCCCTTTTGCTCTTCTTTCTTCTAATTGTTGTGGTGTCAACCTTGTAGGTTGTGGAAATATAGGAGTAGCAACACTTCCCTCTTTGTAGAAGTGAGTGGTAGGCTTCCTTGTCGCCATAATTTTACATTCAATTTTTCTTTCCAACTTGAATGCCTTCTCCAATGAATCAGGTTCCAAAATTCGAACTTCATGTTGGATGTTATCCTTTAAAGTACCTATGAAGAGATCAATCATGTGTTCCTCTGGAATATCAGCTACCCTTATATTCAATTTTTGGAAGTCCTCAATGTGATCCCCCACGAAACCATTTTGTTTGAGATTTATCAATTTTCTAAAGAAGGTGTTGCTCTTTGTATCCTCATAATGTGCTATCATTTTCTCCGTAAAAATTTACCAAGTGAAAAAATTTTTACGGGAGCAAAGCCATCGATACCATACAAATGTATTTTGTTCTAAATGTAAAGTTGCAATGTGTACCTTTTGTGTTTTTTTCACATTATGGAGATCAAAATATTGCTCCATCTGTAGTATCCATGTTACAGGATCCTTTCCATCAAACTTCCTCATATCCATTTTTGGCATATGGTGGTTCTTCCCACCAACAGTAGAGTTTATGAAATCACGATTAACATTTATTTTTTTCTCATCATGAGTTTCCTCTACTATCTTTTCACCATTAGGAAATATTTCTTGTATCAACTTTGACAAACCTTCGATGTTGACTTTTAGATCATTCTTCATGTTTTCCATGTTGTCTTTCATTTTTTCATCGATCTTAGCTTCCATGTTATCCATCTTAGCTTCCATGCCCGCTTCCATGCCATCCATCTTAGCTTCCAAACCATTCATCTTAGCTTCCACGCCTTTCTTCAAACCATCCATCTTAGTTTCCATTCCTTTCTTAAAAACTTCCATTTCATTTTTTGTTGCTCTTTGTGATATCGAAATTTGGTGCACTTGCTCTTGTAATTTTGATATCTCATGTTGTGTTTCTTCATCTTCATGAGTCATAGTAGAGCCTTCTGAAGGATTAATGGATGTTGAATTATTTTTGGGGGGCATTTTAGAACCCAATAATGATATCTATTCTTCAATATTCCCTTGGAATAAATTCAGACTAATTTTTTTTTCAAACGAGACTTATGTAATTCAAAAAAAATACATACCTTTTTCTTTCTTTTGAGGAGCTCGATATTGAAACTAAATTATATCTGTGATTTCGTATCTTCAATATTTGAAATTTGGCCCTGAGGTATCCCTCTGAATCCTCTTTCTAATGCCATAGGTCTGACCTGATTTCGATTCTTCAAGTCAAAATTACGTCCAATCTCCCACAATGACCTAATTATGGACTATTTCAATAGAGCGAACTTATACGACTTGTCACGTGTCACTGTTTTCTCCTTTGGCCCTGAAATTAATAGACAGGAAACTAAATTCCGTCTACTTCCAGCCACTTTCTACAAAATTCCAATCCGATGCTCAGAGAGAGAGTTATGAAGATTTTCCCATGATCACCTCTTTGAGATGAAATTTAGGAGCCTGAGAAAGACCTAACTTCCACAGATCATTTATCCGAAAATATTTCGAACCAAGCTCTAAAATTTTGCGACAAGTTTCGTCAGGATTACAAATTTGAGCTCTAAATATTTCAACTTCTGAACCTTCATAGAAAACAGATTATAGCGAAAATTCCACGATGACCTATTTAGGTTAAATTGAGGAGACTGCAAAAAGCCCTAACTTCCACAGATCATATCTCTGAAAATGTTGCAAACCAAGCTATGGAATTTTGTGATGATGTTGATCAAGATTTCAGCTTCGCACTCTATAAATTTCAGCTTTTGAACCTTCGTAGAAAATTTTTTTATAGAAAAAATGCCACGATGACCTATTAGGAGCAGCGAAACCCTAGAATCCAAAGCTTTGATTCCAAATGTTGTGAAACTAGCTCCAAAAATAGAAGAAAAGAGATATCAACACCTTAGAAATAAGCCACTTCGAGGGGGAAACCTCCAATACATTACATGAATGAAAAATTCTTAGATGATTGAAATTACAAAACCTCCTTTCTATATATAAGAGTCCACAGGGCCATAATGTAATATTAGTGGGGCCACAATGTAATCCTATCCGACCGAACAATAATAATTTAAGGGCACAATAATAACAATATGGGGGTTACAGGGGTACAATAATAACAATAAGGGGGTTACACTAACAACAATAAGGGACTATACCAGTAATATAGGGACCTAACAAGTTCATCACATGAAGTCTTCAAGTTGGCAGCATTGCATACAGTCACTGTCAAGGTATCATTGTACTAAGTCATTGTAAATACATTATTGTAAAAATTGTACGAGTGGATCTATTTGCCAAGAGTTGAAGAGTCAGTGTCGGGAGGTCTAGGATCATCATTAGGTGGTTGTGTCATAGTTGGGGTTATGGTATAGTGTGTCTTCTTCTTCTACATCATTCTATATCATTGTAAAGTGGATCATTTTCCCTGGTAAGGGAGTCTATTCTTCTTTTATTCTTCTACAGGGTGGTAGGGTGGTGCTAGGGTGAGTTGTAGCTCATTGGGTGTTGGGGTATCTGTTCAGTTGACTACTGAATAATATCAGGCATTGAAGCATCCATCCAGTGGGAGATGGGGAAGAATGATTTTCTAGATTCTAGGAAGTTGGAGCTTTATTTTCAATTGGAGTTGAATATTAAAGAATAATTAGAAATGCGTTAGGTGGTTTTTGTCTCGGAGTGGGTTTCCACCTTAAAAACTATGTGCATTTGTGTTCCTTTTGTTTACAGCTATCATTGTACAAACACTGATAATAATTTAAGATTAATAATGTTCTAATTGGAAGGAATATTGATTCACCTCCCCCCTCTCAGTATTTCCAACAATTGGTATCAGAGCTTGGTTCCTTCAATAACAGTTTAATAGCTGGAAGGAGGTCATGGAGCATACCAAGAATGGTGTACCTCTATTCAATGAAAATAATTATGCACTCTGGAAAGGAAGAATGGAGGTCTATCTCTTGGCGCAAGGTTACGAAGTATGGGACACTGCTCAAAATGGATTTACATCAACCGCGGATGAACAAGGTAAGAAGAATTTGGTAAATGATGCAAAAGCAAAGAATATTATTATCAGTGGACTTATTGAATCTGCTTATCATAAGGTGTTGGGTTGTAAAACCGCCAAAAATGTATGGGACAAACTTGAGAATATATATGCAGGTGACTCAAATGTCAAAGAAGCAAAGCTTCAAATCTATAGAGAAAAATTTGAGCAACTCAGAATGAAAGAAGATTGCAACATTGTTGCATACTTCTAATACGTTGATGAAATAACCAATACTCTGGAAGGATTGGGAGAGCCAGTTGACGAGAAGACTATTATACGGAAGATTCTTAGAACGTTACCAAGGAGATTCAACCCAAAGGTATCGTTCTTAGAATACAGTGCAAATCTGGACAAACTCAGCAAAGAGGAATTACATGGAGTTCTCATAGCATATGAAATGAGACTTGATGAAGAAGAGGGTACTTCACATCTAGAAACTACGTTCGTTGCATCTAAGAAAACCAATAAGGACAAACAACCTTCAATTGAAAAGACATGCACCTACAAGTGTGAAGAAAAGGGAGATGATGGAGAAGGTATTTCAGATGAAGAATATGCTTACTTTACGAGAAAACTAAAAATTGGTAAGGGAAAATTCAAAGGTAAACTTCCATTGATATGTTTCGGCTGTGGTGAGGTTGGGAATTTCGCATCAAAATGTCCGAACATAAGTGATGGAAACTCAAAAGGAAATCAAGGCTTTTATAAATTCAACAAGCAAGGATCCAAAAGGAACTTTCTCTCTAAAGAAGATAGCTCATCATCTGATGAAGACAATGACAGTGAAGAAGAAGCCAATGAGAGAGTATTGTTTATGGCCAAGCACAATAAACAAGAGGTATCAAACAACGAAGAAGAAGGATTGACCATAGAAGAATTTTCTAAGGAAGCAATCAAGCTTATAAAAGAGCTCAAGGTAGAGAAGATCCATTCCAATACTCTTGAAGAACAAGTTCAAGGTCTCAAAATTGAAGTTGAAGAACACAAATGCATTGAAGAGTCACTTCAAAAGAAGTTGGAAGAAAGCAACCAAGAAAGGGAAGAATTAGAAGCCAAAGTAGTCTCGTTGCGTAAGGAAGTGAAGAAAGGAAAAACTATCCAAAATTATGCCAACAACTCAAGGGCATTGGAAGAACTCATCAACATTCAACGATCTTACAATGAAAGAACTGGCATCAGTTACAAAGAAGAAGAAGCAAGACCTTCTACAACAAAATACAATGAACCTATGAGATCTAACATGCATGTAGACTTCATTAGACAAGATTCGCAAGAACAGCCTTGGAAGACAATTCCTCAACGAATATTTCCATCAAGGTACCAACATATTTTTTATGGCTATTGTTATTTATGTGTAAAATTTGGTCATAAAGCTGTAGAATTTCGCACGTACCCCAGGAAATAATACAATTCTAGGAGATCTGTCAAATATGAACTTCCCAGGACTCAGCGAAACATCAATAGATTTTAAAATTTAAGAAATAATATTGAACGTTACAAATGTCAAAACTTTGGACACATAGCCAGAGACTGCAGACTTGAAAATCCTCCAGAAGAATCTTCGAAGCCACAGAACGAACGAACATGGAAGAAGAAGACTGATAATTGTGCTCTTGCTCTCAAGGCTCAAAACAACAAATATGTGTGGTATGTTGATAGCGATTGCTCAATGCATATGACTGGAAATAGAAAGAAATGTGTATGTCTGAAAGAGAAGAAGGATGGAACCGTGTCCTTTGGAAATGATGGATCTTCAAATGTTATAGGATCAGGTACTGTCACTCTCGAAAGCAAATATGCTCTAGCCAAGATTGTTCTATTGGTTGAAAACATGAATCAAAATCTGCTCAGTGTTGGACAAATGTGTGATCAAGGACACACAATACTATTCAATTCCACAAAATGTGAAATTAGGAAAGGCAGGTATGGTGAAATTGTGGCTACAGCAAGCCGAGCTCTAAACAACATATATGTTCTAGATGAAGCAACTAAAGCACGTCTAATAGCTAAAGAGGATGATAAAATATTTGGTAACAATGATGATCAACTAAGTAAGAAGTTTGCAACAAATATGCAAAGTGATTTCGAGATGTCTTTACTTGGTGAGCTGACATACTTCTTAGGGCTTCAAATATCTCAGCAAGAGAAAGGAATATTTATATGTCAAGCCAAGTACATCAAGGAAATTCTCAAGAAATTCAAAATGGAATATTGCAAAACCATCCTTACTCCGATGGCAACAGGTTGAAAATTGAGCATAGGTGACTCATATAAGGATTTGGATCAAAGGTTGTACAAATCTATGATTGGTAGTCTTCTATATGTAACATCCTCCCGGCTAGATGTTATGCAAGTAGTTGGGCAAGTAGCAATATTCCAAGAAGCACAAAAATACTCACATATTATTTCCATCAAAATAATTTTTCGATATCTAAAGGGAACAACAGAATATGGCTTGTGGTATCCCAAGGGTAAAAATTTCATTATTCATTCCTTTACAGATGTAGATTGGGCAGGAAGCATTGATTATCGTGATAGTACTCGTGAAGAATTGGAATATCTTCACTAGAAGCTTGGGATTATCCCAAGTTTTCATTATATTTTCCTTATTCTAAATATAAAGGGGGAGTGGAAGTGTGTACAAGTCCGCAGGATGGCTGTGTGTCAGGGGGAGTGGAAGTGTGTACAGGTCTGAAAGATGGTTGTGTGTCAAGGGGAGCTACCCTTTGCCATTGATGTCAAACGGGGAGAGAATTTTGTAGGAAGAGGTTTCATGATCGCAGGGGGAGTACTTGTGTTGCCATCAATGCCAAAGGGGGAGATTGTTGATCAACGGTTGTCATTGATGTCAACCCAAGTAACATTAAGCGCTACCCCAATATTGCATGGGAATTTTTAGCTACCAAATTAATATGTTCTAGGTCAAGAATTATTTTATGGTTTCTACTCGTCGAGATGTTTCCGTTGATATATGGCACACCACGTAATTCTTCACAGTTCGAGAGATATTCATGTTTGAAGTTTGTACTGCCCAGTTAGTGGGCTAAAACCCCATGGGGTTGTGGCATGGGTCATTGAAAAGTCATAATTAATCTTTTTTAAGCTCCTAAATTCCCTCCCACGTTCACTTGTTGAAGCCCCTCTCAACCTAAGCATTTATATAAATTGTGATCCTCATATCCTCTTTATGGAAGGGATTTCGCCATTTGAAACAAGTCATTGTGGAATTTTCACTCTAAAATTTTTTATAAGAAGGTTCAAAAGTTGAAATTTTTATGAGGTGAAGCTGAAATCTACAGGAAGCTCCTATAAAAATTTCAGATCAAGGTGCACAACATTTTCGGAGATATGATCTGTGGAAGTCAGTGTTTTTACAGGCTCCTGAAATTCATCTCAAAGAAGTGACCTTGGGAAAATAATCATAACTTTATCTCTGAGTATCAGATTGGAATTTTGTAAAAATTGACAGATAGTGCACAGACTGCATTTTTCTCTCTATTAATTTTATATCTGAATGAAGATACAATGACACATGGTACGTCGTACAAGTTTTCTCTACTGAAACAATCCATAATTAGGGCATTGTGAGATATTTGGCATAACTCTCTCTTGAAGAATCCAAATTGGGTTAGACCTATGGCATTGGAAAGAAGACTTAAAGGACTACTACAGGACCCAAAATCACATATTGGGGATCTGAAATAACAGAGATACACCAGATTCAATATTGAGCTCCTAGAAGGCAAGAAAAAGCTAGATCATGTGTTGTCAAGGGCTGCAAAGGACCAGACTTTCTAGGGCAGAAAAGCAAAGCAAGGTGCAGCAGAGGGTAGCATGACAAGAAAAAAAACCAAGGTGAAAAACAATAGCAAGAAGTTCATCACATGAAGTCTTCAAGTGGGAAACACTACATACAATCATTGTAAAGGTATCATTGTACTAAGTCATTGTAAATACATTATTGTAAAAATTGTACTAGTGTCTATCTGCCAAGAGTTGATGAGGCAATGTCGGGAGGTCTAGGATCATCATTAGGTGGTTGTGTCATAGTTGGGGTTATGGTCTAGTGTGTATTCTTATTCTACATCATTCTATATCATTGTAAAGTGGACCATTTTCCCTGGTACGAGAGTCCATTCTTCTTTTATTCTTCTACAGGGTGGTAGGGTGGTGCTAGGGTGAGTTGTAGCTCTTTGGGTGTTGGGCATCCATTTAGTTGACTACTGAAGAATCTCGGGCATTGGAGCATCCATCGAGTGGGAGATGAAGAAGAATTTTTTTCTAGATTCTAGGAAGTTGGAGCTTTATTTTCAATTGGAGTTGAATATTAAAGAATTATTAGAAAAGCATTAGGTGGTTTTTGTCCCGGAATGGGTTTCCACCTGAAAAATTTTGTGCATTTGTGTTCCTTTTTTTTACTGCTATCATTGTAACAATGATAATAATTGAAGATTAACTAATGCTCTAATTGGAAGGAATACTGATTCACCCCCCCTCTCAGTTTTTCCAACACCTAAGATGACACATGTGAGCTTATGTACCCTTTCTTAAAAAATTCCTATAATATAATTTCTAAATCTTTTAATTCAAGTGTACTATTTCTTAAGGAGTCTTTGATATTGGAGCAATATTTTTCATTAAATCAATAGAAATATATATATCTCTCTTTGGTGGAAATCCCAATATTTCTCTATATACATCTTAAAACTCTTGAAATATCAAGAAATATTCAATACTTAGTTATTTTTTATTCTCTAGTTCTTATACATGAGCTGCATACAATTGATATCCATTTTGGAAACATCTCTTCAATTGTACGGTTGAAATATCCCTTATAGAAATTGGACTTGGAATTACTTCCATAAAATTTTACTTTCCTTCTTCAATGAGGCATGTAAATAATTTATTAGGAAAATATGGAGTGGCATGGTGATTGTACAACCAATATATTCCAATTAGGATGTCATAAAATCCTAATTAAATGATATTCAAATATGCAATTATGTCCATTCCATTTAGACTTATGCAACAAGTCCAGACAATTTATTGATTATTTTCGTGGTTCTAGTGGCTAGTTGAATGGACCATGTTTTTTCAAGATTTTTTCATCAAATGAAACCTCTCCACTAATTTAGGATCAATGTAACTATATATTTATCCTTAATCAATTAAAATATAAATAGGTTGATTAATGGTATTACCTTCCACTTCAATGCGTGGAATTGATGCTCCGTCTATCAATCCTCCAAAGCTACATATATTCTCGAAATATCTTTGCTTTTGTCTTTAATTGTTCTATCCTCTTGGATGTTATGTAAGATTCTTATTTTTCATCTTTGTGAGGACACTCTCGATACAAATGATTCCCTTTACATCCCCAACATTTGAGTGGTGGTCTTTCTCTTTTTCCCATGGAGTCTTCCACTTTGGTTTCCAATTGAGTATGCTATATTTGTTGATATATTTCAAGACCTATTTATTTTGAAAAGTGGCTTGAATCCCTTCTTCCTTTGATATGAATTTTCCTTCTTCTAATCTCTCCAAGCTTCATGAAAAGCCTATTTTCCCTTGTTCTGCTCATACACTTATTCATATTTTCTAATGGTTTTATCCAAAACCCTAGGCTCATTAAATTGAATCTTGTCTTTGTAAAAATATGGCACTCCATATAAGAACCTCTAAAGTTTCATTTGTCCTCCTTAACGGAACCCACATACCTTAATATCTCCGAGAAATTTCTTTCCTATTCCTCCAAATTCATGCTTCCCAAATTAAGTTCAAAGAAATCTTGCATATTTTTATCATGATAATGCCTTGAAAGATATTTTTCATTGAAAACATTTCTTGAATTCTATCCAATCAATTCTTTTCTCATCAATGTTCTTGAATTGATTCAATTCCACACCCCCCCCCCCCCACATAGAAGTATTTCCTTGCAAATGAAATATGCCTACACTAGCTTCTAAGTTAGATGAGTAGTTATGTAATTCAAGATACTTCATGATTCCAAGTAACCAAGTTTAAGCATCATCTCCCCTTCCACTTTCACCATCAAAGGTAGGTGGCCTAAAATTCCTAAGCTCACCTTGCAAAATTTCAAATTCATGTATTCTTCTCTAATGTATACCAAGAGACATTTTTGGGCGACTCTTAGACATCAAATGTGTACCTCTTTTTGGCTAAATGAGTGGGTGAGTGATGATATCTTGAAGTTCTGCTAGCACTTCTTGAGTGTCTAAATCCTCCATAGTCATTCCTTCTTGCGTGAGGTATGACTTCTTCCTCATGTCTTGAGCCTGATCCATTTATGATCCAAAATTAAACATGAATGCAAAAAAATAAAAATATAACCATAAATGCAAATATGCAGGAGAAATAACACTTCATTTAATTATCAAAGAACTAAAATATGTTGACAGACAAAATGGAAATAAACTATCTTGGGTGATGTAGCTTATCTCTGAGAAGAGACGTGGTGGCTACATGCATCTAAACTGTGTTAAAATGAGGCTGAAGGGTATTTTTATTATTTAAGAATGAGAGAAATCCATAAGCAACCAAAAGCATAAACCCAAGAGATGTAACACCAAGAGTTTGTGGGCCCTGTTGGGGTTAGTTGGGCAACCAACTTCCCGGGGTCGTAACTTGGTCATATTATATCTGTTTGGTGTGTATGATATCTCATTGGGAAGATCTCTTTGAGTACAATAGGATTTTCTTGTGGACCTTAAAAAATGTTGTTTAGGGGGTCAAAACTGCTCCAAAAGTTCATGACCCAAAAAAGTGCTTTAAAATAGTAAATGTTGCTATAAACACAGAAACTGATGAAACCGACAGGAGGTCTAGTTGTACTAGGTGGGTGGCCACCAATATCCACTTGGATCAGTCCTCCCTCCTTAGGAATAAATGTTCCCCATTTCGTCCAGAGCCTCCATGAGGTGAGGAAATTTCTGTTGAACCTAGTCCCTAGTGAACCACTTGCCTTGGTGAAGGAGTTAGCCTGCTTTGAAAACTCGATATAGTTGGATCCTATGTTGGCGATTTTTCTTGATTTGCATTTCCATGATCTGATTAGTTGTGGCCTATTCCATGTATTCTGGGTTTAACTCCGTTGGTGTGAGTTATTCTGCAATGTTGTATGTGTCCAGTAATGGTGGAAAGTATGGTCGAAGGCGGTCCACATTGAACATTGGGTACAGGCTAAGGAACGGTGGAATGTTGATCTCAAGGAATTTTCCCCTACAACCTTGGTGATGGTGTATGACCCATATCGGAGTGGGAGAAGCTTACGGTGGGGCTAAACGAGGCGCTCCTTCTGCAAATGTAGCCAAATTTTTTCGCCCACCTGGAACTTGTGTGGCACGCAATGCTGATCATGTCACTACTTGTACTTAGCATTGGACCTGTCCAATATGTCATGGACCTGCCGGAGGATGTGATGAATGAGCTTAATGAAGTTGTTAGCCCTGTCAGCTTCTGATTGGACATGAGATGAATCTACTTGAGTAGCTGCAAATGGTATGGCCACATCAATGGGACATAGTGGCTAGAATCCCAACCCCACCTGAAAGGGGTTGTGGCTATTTGAGCTATGGAGAGCTCTGTTGTAGCTGTGTTGGATGTAGGGTAGGCTTTCACACCATGTACGTGGATGCTTTGAATTGTACATGCGCAGAATGTGTGCGATCATCCTGCTGACGACCTCTATTTGGCCATCAGTTTGTGGGTGGAAAATCACAGACTTAGTGAGTTTGGTATCCAACATCGACCAAATAGTTGACCAAAATTTAATTAGGAACTTGTTGTCCTAATCAAAGATAATGGACTGTGGGATTAGCGGTGGCTTCTGTAGTGATACTCTTCTTGTAAGCCTCTAGAATGACCATCTTAGAGATTCTATCAACGACCATGGAAACACAGTCATTTCCATGCTTGGTAAAGGAAGGCCTGACATGTAATCCACGGATATGGATTCCCAAGGTCGACTAGGAGTAGACAGACGAGTATATAGGCCTTTCTTCTTGATGTTCGGTTTGGGAATGGCTTAGGAAATGCACGATCTAATGTAATTCCCAACATATTGTTAAAGGTTCGACTAATAAAAATACTTCTGCAGTATTTCCATTGTTTTCTCTACCCTGAAATGTCCAGCGACCCGATTGTAGTGCGCCTCCCAAATAATCTTAGCACACTCGCTTGGAGGAACATAAAGGTGTCTCGGGTGTCATAGTAATGCATCTTTGAGGTGATAATTTGAAACTTGATTGCATTTCAGGAGCATTTGGTATGTGTTGCCTAATTCTGGATCACTCTTGTAAAGAGTCGACCACCCCGAAGTCTCGTGCCCACAAGAATCGAGCACATTGGTCAATGCCATAACCGACAGTCAGTTGAGATAGTCTGCAACATTGTTGGTGTTGCTCTTCTTGTACTTAATGTTCAAATGGAATTATTGTAGGTATGCGGACCATTTATCATGGTGATTATTCTACAACTTCCCTTGTGTCTGTATGAACTGCAAGGATCGGTGGTCTATGTGGATGATTGTTTCCTTCCCCAGAATGTAATGCTTCCATTGTTAGAAAACCTATACAATGGAATACATATCCTTCTCATAGGTGGGATACTTTTGGACTATGTATAAAAGTGTCTCATTTTGATATGCCATTGGATGCCCTTGCTGAGTAAGAATTGCGCCAATCACATAGTCAGAGGCATTTGTCTCAATCTCAAATGATCGATGCATGTATGGTAATGTGAGAACATGTGCAGAGTAGAGGCGATGCTTCAACTTGGAAAATGCCTTCTATTGGGATTCATACCAAAAGAACTTTTCTTTCTCTCCTCCTTTGGTGACTTTACTCAAAGGCCAAGTGATATGAGAGAATCCAAACACGAACCTGCGGTAGAAGTTGGAAAGACCTAGAAAGATGTTGAGCTCTCAGATTAAGAGAATTTTGAGGTCTAAAATGGGCCTCCTAAGGAAATTATAAAATAATAGTGGAAAAAATAAAAAAATATTACATTACATCATCAATTTTTAGAGGGAAAAAAGAAAAAAAATCTACTTTTTCAACTTGTATTTTCAACTTATCTCCCTATGGGTTTACTCAAATTTCGAGTGGAAACACTTGTTGGACGTATAATTTGATTCCTCATCCAAGGAACACCCATGTTTCATTCTTTCAATGGACCCTAATACATGAAAAATGAGAAATACATTAAAAACCTGACTGCAATTACATTTTTCCATGTATTTCTCATTTTTTGTGTAGTAGGGTCCATCTAAAGTATGCAACATGGGTACGTCTTGGATGAGAAATTAAATTTTGCATCCATTGAGTACTCCTATTCAAAATTTGAGTAAAACCTTAGGGAGATAAGTTGAAAAAGTAGTTTTATCATTTTATTATTTTTTAATATATTTACTTTTCGACCCAAAAAATGGTGAATCATCCCCCATGGTTGAAATCATCATATTGAATCATATTGGTTCTTACAAAGTTTATTTTTGTTGTAAATTTTTCTTAGGAGGCCCATTTTAGACCTCAAAATTTCTCTAATGGTTAGAGTGGTCGGGGTTAGTCAATCCCGAAAGAGTGGTATCTTGGCTAGATCCACATGCACAACCCGCTTATCAATGATGTATGCTAGATATTGAACGTGGGCCATACAAAAATTTCATTTCTCCAAATTGGTACACAACTTGTATTGCCGCAAGGTTTGGAGGACCTGTTGAATATGGTGGAGGTGATCTTCCAACTCTGGTTGAAGATCAGGATGTCATCCAAATACACCAGCACAAATGAGTTGGTGAAGGGTCACAAAATATCATCCATCAACCTCATGAAGGTTGTGGGGGCATTTGTCAAATCGAAAGGCATGATGAACCATTCAAACATACCCTCCTTGGATTTGAAGGTAGTCTTCCACACATCAGAGGATTCGATTGGTACCTAGTTATAGTCGGACTTCAAGTCAATGTTGTTGAAATAATTTCCCCCCTTGAGCTAGTCTAGAAGGGCATTGATCCATGGGATTGGATACCTATTCCAGATAGTGATCTTGTTCAATGCCAGATAGTCAATACATAGTCTCCAAGTGTCATCCTTCTTATGTACCAACATGATCAGGATCCCACAATATGATGAACTTGGACCTATGCTCCCTTTCTACAACATCTCTTGATCTGCTTCTTGATTTCATCGTTCTCCATAACAAAGTGTCGATAGATCAATCAATTAGGTAGCGCCTCACTCATGATCAGATCAATGGAGTGATTTGTTAATTTTTGCAACTAGGATCAATTCCACCTTGGACATCTCAGATGGCTGAGATAATAATTTCATTAATTTCCTCTTTTTGAGAGGACCAAAAATGACCTAAAGGTCACCCCATTTGGTTAAGAGGAAGTTAATTTTTGAATTATTTTATTTATTAATGAATAATGGAATGTGTCGGCCTAAGCACATGTGAAATTGGTTAAGTCAGCCTTAACCCAAAGTGGACCTTCATGAAAGCCTATAAATAGAAGTGACCACAAGTTTATTCTCACACAATGATCTAGATATCTTCTACTCTCGTATTTTTCTTGGCTCGCACAAGTTTTATGAAAGGATTTCGTGTAGGGTCTGAAATCATAGGTGTGAGGCTCGCTCTAATCTAGGGTTTTCTGGATCTTAGCCACAGGATTTCTACAGAGTTTTTTCGTCCATATCTGTAGGCACATGGTCTTATGCCTACGTCTAGGGTACCATAACCGCAAGAAAAAAGGCTCAAGGGTGTAGCTACGACTTCAGAGGCAGATCGGGCTGCACTCATCCCTAGACGCTGGCACAAAGTAACTTGATAGTGTCCAGTGAGCCATAGATGCAGGAACAAAGGCTCAAGGGTGCGGCTAAGGGATTTTTGAGTGTATGTGGGCTAGATTGACCACAAATGCATGCACATTATTTTCCTGGTAGTGTCGGATTAATCACAAATGTTGGCACAAAATCTTAAGGGTGCATCCAAGGAGTTACAGACACACGCAATCAATCTTCTAATAACATCCAAGATTCATATCTAGGGTTTGAATTTTTTTTTATTTGTCTTCAGTGATCTGTTAGATTAGAGTTTCTCTTTGATGTATATCTATATATCTGTATATTTGTTCTGAATATTTCCGCTGCAAATTTATGTATTGGGCTCATTGTAATCTCTTCTGAAATTTTTTTATGATGATATATTAAAGAAGAAGATTTGAAAGGGTTTCCCCCTTGTGGGGTTTTTCCCTGGCCTTGGACCATTTTTTTGTCTCTTATGGTTGTGTTGTTTTCTTCTTTATCACTGCATATATTGTTCTATCTTTAGTTACATTTTATGGTTTATTACACTGCTAATAATTGGATACAATGTTTATGAAATAATTTGTGCCAAATTAATTGATACAACATAAAAAAATATAAAAATTTAACATGCTTGACCTGACAGTTTAGAGGTTCCCCCATGGGTGAGGTGAAGATGTCTTTGTACTCCTCCATGAACTTGTCCATTTTATGTTTCTATGCGAGGGCCCTCCATGTCTAGAGGTCGTGGCAACAATCTTCTTCTTTCCTTGAGGGCAGATCACAACGAAAAAAAAATCTTGGTCTATTAAATGATCGTACTGCAATATTTAGAAATGATCAAAGAGATGGCGGTAGGCGATGCTACATCTGGTATCTGATACAACTTATTTCTCAAAGTAATAATAACAGTGTGAGGCCTAGACTCATAAAAAACATGTTTCTTCCACAAGTATGGTTGGCCTAATAATAAATCACAAAATTCAAGAGGATCAACATCACACATTACCTCATCTATGAAGGGCTTAATGTTTTAGGGAAGACAAAATTCCTGGCTATCTCGTCCTTGGTGAAGCCACCTGATGGTGTACAACTATAGGTGTGTCATGGTAGGTAGGCCCAACTTCTTCATGACCTCAGTTGAAATGAGGTTCTTTTGTCTCCCATTGTCGACAATGAACTACAACAGAGAACCCTTCACCCACATTTTGGAATGGAAGAGGCGCTCCCCCTCCTCTGGATATTCAAGCTCATCCTTCTAGATCTTGGTGGTGGCAGTAGTGGCACTAAGATCCGCATCAATAATATGATTCCATTTGTCATTCCCCTTGTCAGGTTCTAACTCAGAGTCGGAGTATGCATCTGATTCATAAGCCTTCAGTTTAGCCACCAGTGACTTCTTGGCCCGAAACTCACTTGTGTTGTGAGTGGGGCTCTTATGAAAGTCACACCACTTTCTCATGTCCTTGTTTGTCTTCATGGTATTCTTCTTTTCTTGTGGATTTGGCGGGTTGTCCCAGTTCGCCCCTCCTTGGCTTTGTCCTTTGTTCTACAGTTTGGGGGAGCCTTTATATTTCTTCGGTTTCACAGATCCAAAGTCTCGCTTATTCTGTTTAAACTTATGCTCGACCTTGGTAGCAGATTGGTATACTACACCAAGCAAGGAGATTTTGAATAAATTCATTTCCTCCTGAATGAATTTGAGAAAACAACCGAGGTACTTGTTTGGTAATTTAATTGATGTTAAATTACTACATAAATTATTGACCATGACTTGTAAATTGATGAAGTGTATGTGCTAGAAGTCCTTATTATTCAAGTGATTCCTGGATTAAATTGAGATATCATTTTGCACATGTTTTATTAATCACTCTTACATGAAAGTAAATATGTCACTCCTTAGCAGAAATGAAACCAAGCATATCACACTTTCTTAAAATAAATATTTACAAAATGAAACTAAAATTATCACATTTTTTCAAAAGAATATAATTATCACACTTGCTCAAAAGAAAGATCACACTTACAGAAATAAATATCACACTTGATTAAAATAATTAAATTAAATCTAAATTAATATGACATAAAAAGAGAAATTAACTCTATAATCACAACAATTGGAAATTGAAATCTTCTTTACTCAAATGTAATTCAACTCAGATGTAACTCGAACTATACTACAAATCCTAAATCAATCCACACTCTATCATACTACTATTCATGTGCATACGAGATCTCAAATTCACTCATCCATCCTATAACAAAATGATTAAAAAAACCTACTTTAAACTCAATCATAAACATTCATTCAAAATCAAAATTGATCAGTTAGATGGACTAGTTAAACACTGTATAAAATGCATAATTAAAATGCTAATTAAAAATGATAAAACCTTACAACTCGAGGGGGCCCTCCTACGAGATGCAGGTAACTGTTGTAACATAATTGGTTTTGATAAGTTACATATTTTTAGAAGAAAAAAAAATCTTAGATAAAAATAGAAAAAACAAAAAGAAACAAAAGAAATAGTGAAAATGAAAAATAAAAAATGAAAAAAGGAACAAAAAATAGAAATATATCAAAAATCCAAATGTGTTGGCGTGCACGTTCAAATTTCTCTTTGTTCATTAGTTTAGTTACTGTTCATTAAAAATAAATTGTAATTAGTGTGAATAAAACATGTTTATTGGACAATTGAACCCGACAAGAATTTTGTCGCTTTTGGTTAAAGGATTGCCAAATCAAAAGCCGCTATCTGTGTTGCAGTATGATCAATGACCCATAGACCATACCACACCCATTGATCCCATTCAATGTTTAGTCAACGGAGGGGTGCAAAAAGTTGAGACCTCCAAAACCGTCGACGCCACTTGCCCCTTACTCATGCACTCCACACCCCCTCACACCAAAACCACAAACCTCTCCCTAACCCTTTTGAAATCCACTCCGATCGTCCAAAAATTGTTAGGCCCCTCCTCCTGCCAAAAGCTAACTTCCACTCCCTCTCTACCACGTGTCATCCTTTGACCAACAAATGTATTTTCATTGCAATTTATCTATTTAAACATTAATTCCCCCCGGTCCTCCATAACGGGTAAATAAACATTAAGTCATATTATTCAAAAGGGTAAGGTTTTATTGTTTAAACAAAGAAACTCGCAATAGTCTATCCATTTCTTTGCTACTGTGGCCATTTGCAGGATTAAACCACCGCAACCAATCACAGAGCCTAAGCAATATTTTCAGCGACAAGCCAAAATTGAAGACATTACAACACTATTCATATGAAAAATAGGAATTAAGATTATATCTGGGTAATTTCACTCCTTTCCTTATTCCTTTGCAATCATGTCTTCAAAGAAGAAATCTAAAAACACAGAAAACCCCATGCTTCCTCCTCCTATTGACCTGGACCATTAAAATTTAGTGGACCAATTCTACAAAGTTGCAGAAACCAATTGTGAGTTCAATCTCCTTGAAATCCAAAATTGGTTAAAGCAGAAATTCCTGGATTTAAGTGATGAATTAAACCTATGGTATTCATCTCTCCCCCAGTTTATCTTTCCATAGACCTATTATTTCCCATATTTTTTTGTGTGGTGTCATTTTAGGTCTATCCCAATTCAAAGGGCAGTAGTTTCTTAAAACAAGGAAGTCTTGGTTACCACCACTATTGAGTCAATCAATCACATGCTGCAAGCACAAATACCTAAACCCTTGCATCTATTTTCTCCAGAATCCCTTATGGACATTTATAAAAAGCTTTATTTTCCCTAGAGAACTAGGATTTTTGAAACATTTTTTTCCAGAAAATGTTCATTTTCCTAGAAACAATCCACCCTATTAATCATCCATGTTTCCAGAGATGACCAAGTAGATTATATCTATTGTTACATGCCTATTATATTATTATTTTGATCAGTGGGTCGATGAGGTTATGATTGGTTTTCTATCATTTTTCTTAACAAATGAAAAGCCTTCTCTTATCTTTAATTACAGTCAATTCCTAGCAGATTCAATTCATGAGAAATTCATGAAGTTCTTTATAGAAGGAGTATTCAAGTATGTGTCTGTTTTAGTGTATTTGTTTCTATTTTATCAATCAGACAAATTCACTTTGCATTTGCAAAAGATGGACAACCAAGGGAATCCATAGTTAGTAATTCATTGGACATCCTTGGCGAGAAATAATTCCAATGAATACACATTCAGTGACTTTGTGGATCAATGTATACATGTGGTTTTAAGATTGTTAAAAAATTATGGAGAGCCAAGGATTGGGACAGAAATCAAAAGAATCCTGCATCTCAGTGAGAAAATTAGAACAAGAGATTGGTACTTGTACCAAAATTACATAGAGATTAGAGTATATGGCCGTGAGCTGCCACCATACAAATTTCCTAAATTTTTCTGTATCCAGATTTTTTCTCTAGAATACATTAGGTAAATGATTAACATGGATCAAATCCATTTTGTAGCAGCAAAGAAGAAATCCCAATTCAAAATAAAAACTAAAATAGGGCCTTATATTTGTAATGGTAAATCAACAGGAAAGGAAGTAGATGCACCGTTAAAAATTATGAATTTCAATCTCAGCTTCACTTAGTCATATGACCCATTAGCAGTAGTTTCTAAATTAAGGGTAGAGCATGACTACTCCATATGCACATATTCCTAGATCTGAAATAGAACAACACATGAATGAGGATGAGTGGTAGGAAAACACCTTACAGGAAGCAGAAGAGAAAACCATATCAGTCACAACATCACAAACTCTAGTGCCTAAATAAAATCAGGACAAAATACCAAGGGAAAGTGATTCCCCTATGGTAAAAAAGATCTTAGGTAAATAATTCAAGATATACAGTAAGAGGCAAAAGAAAAATAACACACATGAATCACAGCCACAGGATACTACAGAACAACATCCAATTTTTTTGACAGGTCCATTTGTACCATCATCTTCTAAAAAAGAAGGAACAATTGTTGGATCTCCTTCAACTTCTCAGGATGCATCATCATCACAGACAAGGGAAATGCAACAACCTCAGATGGAACAAAGCATATTTGCAGTCTACAAAGAAATCAAATAGAAGAATGAAGCTTTGAAAGCTTCCACTTACACTCAGTTTTGGAAGCAGACAACAACTTCACATCACATGCTACTTTTAGCCTTTGATACAGAATTGGGAAAGTTGCAAATTGCTTTCCTAGAACCAAAAGTTACTCATCCTAGAACTGAAATGATTATACAAAATCAAACTTTTCTTTTTATATAGATTTAATTCATCCAATTGACCAGATATATATACATAAATAGTCTGGTGAAATGATATTCTCTAAAAAGGATCTGAAGAGGCTTATGGAAAATGACAAATGAATCGCGCGCTCCAGCTCCAAGCTCTGGCTAGGGCTTGCTTCGGCTCTCAGGCGCGGCGCTCGGGCC
Organism: Pinus albicaulis; assembly: GCA_034641835.2. Classification (NCBI taxonomy): domain Eukaryota; kingdom Viridiplantae; phylum Streptophyta; class Pinopsida; order Pinales; family Pinaceae; genus Pinus; species Pinus albicaulis. Next base: position 772,290,976 of record CM076580.1, on the reverse strand, counting down.
TGGCCTCCTGCCCGGTTCCTTTTTTCCAACTCTCTCTCCCCACGCGCATTCGCATGGACCTCCTGCTGTTGTTCTAACAGCGCTGTCCGGCTCCTCCCTCTCCGTGTGTTCCTCATGGACCCTGGCGGGGGCTCGGCTGCTTCCCCTCTGATTCACCCTGATCTGGAGGCATTCAAAACTCTGATTGCTGCCTCAGGGAAAAGGTCAAATGGTTCTCTGTCCAAATTTGTCAAAAAACTAGGAAGCATCCCCACGGTGGCTCTGCCAGTGGACGAAACATGCAGAACAACGTTGAATCTCGCTGAAAGAGGTCTCATTGGCCAGTTCACAGGGTTATGGCCATCCCCGAAATCAGTAGAGGAATGGACAAAGCGAAACTGGACACCGTTGGTCAAAGAAGGAATAAAGAGTCACTTTGTAGGCAAAGGCTTCTTTGTGTTTGTGTTTGAAAACATTGAAGATAGAAGTCTGATCTTCAGAAACGGGCCATACTTCATGGGCCCCCAAGGACTCTACCTGAACAAATGGACACCCGACTTCGATCCTGCTCAAGACGTCCCCACGGCGGTTCCAGTCTGGGTGCGCCTCCCCCACCTCCCTCTCCACTGCTGGAGCCAGAATTCGCTGCAATCCATTGGCAATACTCTTGGACGATACATTGATCAGGCGCCGAGGAAGGATCAATACTCCTCTGCCCGTATCTGTGTTGAGGTTGATCTGGAGGTCGGTTTACCTGAAGCAATCAATCTCTCAGTGGCAGATTGGACTCATATCCAAGAGCTCGACTATGAGCAGCTGCCTTTTAAATGTCGACACTGCCATGAATACGGGCATTTCGCAAGATATTGCAAGAAAAAAAATGAGGAAACTGTAGAGAAGGAAAAAGGAGAACAATGGAAACAGGTAAAGAAACCGGCAAACAGTAGGCAGAACAATAAAAACAAAGGAAAAGAGACAGGGAGCAAATCAGGGCAAGAAAATGAAAGCACTCAAATCGTTGGAAGCAAGGAAACTATCAGCATAGAAGAGGACAAAAACCCTTTTGAATCTCTCACTCCACCATCAGATCCTCCAGATGCAGTCCGGGAAGACCTTCCCCATCAGAACATCATCGAACCCTCAGACCCAGGTACTTCTCCTATCTTGAATCCCAACAATAATTCATCCCCTTCTTATGCTGATATAATCAAACAAAAGAAGAAGCTTGTAGAAAATGAGGGCTCTTCGGATGAAGAGATCTTAGAAAGAACTTCAAAGCGAGCTGGAAGGAAATCAAACAGAGAAACCAGGGAAGAAGAATCAGAAAGACAAAAAACTCTGGGCAGTCAAGCTACCATAGAAATGACCCTCGGAAGGAACACCAGGCCAAGAGCTCCTAAGGGAGGTGGACCTACCCCAACATGTTATAAATGATGCAGCTAGTCTCTTGGAACTGCAGGGGTCTGGGGAATCCCACAAAAGCAGAGGCCATCAGGGATTTATTGAAGATGGAATCCACAGACATACTCATGCTCCAGGAGACAAAAATAGAAGGGGAAATCCTTCTAAACACCAGCAGTACAAGATGGAAATTTGACTCAGGAAAGGTAGTCAGTGCAAGAGGCACGGCGGGAGGTATTGGCACATTCTGGTCCAAGAGCTCCTTCACCTTAGAAAGCTCCTTTGTAACTCAACACTGGATATTCACAGAACTACGCCAAACAGCTAGCAATATGAAGATAGCCTTGTTCAACTTGTATGTTCCGGTGCACTACGAGGAGAAGAAAGTTTGTTGGAATACACTTTCGGACTATATGGAACTCCTCACCCCGATGAATATAGTCATTGGTGGAGATTTGAATATAATTTTAGATCCCAAAGAAAAGAGAGGAGGGACCTCTTTGAGAGACCCCTTCCTCAACACAGTGGAGAACCTCATTCAGCAATGGGACTTAGTAGATTTTAAACCAGTGAAAGGAGAATACACCTGGTCTAACAACAGAACAGGTGAGCATCACATCTCAGCAAGGTTGGACAGATTTCTCACCAGCAGCACTATTATGATGGACAGAAGAATTGTTTTTTCCAAGATTCTTCCTAAGCTTACCTCAGATCACAAGCCAATACTTTTATGCCTTAAGGAAGAAGAAGACCTCGGCCCTCTCCCTTTTCGCTTCAGCCCTCTTTGGGCAGAAAGAGAAGGGTTCTATGAAATTGTCGAAACAGCTTGGAGAATTGAGGTTTATGGCTCACCAAGCTATGTTTGGGAACAAAAAATGAAAAACACCAAAAAGGCATTAAAAGACTGGATAAAACAAGACATCAACACTCCCACTAGTCAGCGAAAAGAAGCAGTCAATCAGCTAGAAGATCTTCAAGTGGGATTGGAAGAGAAAGTCATCTTACCCAGGGATCTAGACAACGAAAAAACTGCCCAAACGAAAACATATAAAGCTTTCAGAAATGAGGAAGAGTATTGGCGTATCAAATCTCGCAGCTTGTGGCTCAAAGCTGGAGATAGGAACACCAATTACTTTCACAGACAATACAGGGCGCGCCTTTCGCGAAACCACATTGCAGAAATCATCACAACTAATGGACAGGTCTGCAAAGGACATGAGCAAATCAAGGATGCAGCGGTGAATCACTTTCATAACCTCCTTAGTGCAGAAAAGGATGGGAGTGAGGAAGATATAGCCGAATTCCTCACTAACATTCCAAATCTGGTCAGCGCAGAAGACAACAACACTCTAACAAGCCATGTCACAGAAGAAGAGATTGCAGACATTGTTTGGTCCATGGAGCCGGACAAAGCTCCCGGGCCCGATGGTTTTTCAATACATTTTTATAGAAAATGCTGGGACCTTATTAAGTCTGATCTCCTGAGAATGGTTCACGGGTTCATGAGGAAGGCTAAAATAGGAGGAGGTATAAACTCCACCTTCCTCGCTCTAATTCCAAAGGAGGCAAGCCCAAGCTCTTTTGAAAGGTACAGGCCAATCTCTCTGTGCAACTCATCCTACAAGATCGTGGCAAAGCTGTTGGCGAACAGAATTAAACCTCTCCTGCAAAAATTAATCTCCCCTGCCCAAGGGGGATTTGTTCAAGGTCGGCACATACTGGATAACGTCATACAAGTTCAGGAAGCTCTTCAGTCCAGTCACTCAAGCAATGAAAAAGGTATGCTCATAAAACTCGATATGTGCAACACTTTTGACAGAGTCAATCGTTCATTCTTGTATAGGGTCCTTTTATCATTTGGGTTCAGTCAGACATTCATTAATCTTATCAAAGCATGCCTGGAAGGGATTTGGTTGGCGCCCATGATTAACGGTCGCCCAGCTTCATTCTTCTTAGCCACCAGGGGTTTGAGACAGGGTTGCCCCCTCTCACCCTTCCTCTACATTCTGATGGCAGACTCTTTGAGTAGGAAACTAAATCTGGAAAAACTACAGGGCAGCCTTCCAGGGATCAGAATCGTGAAAGGCTATGAACCAATGAACCACGCTCTGTTCGCAGACGACTCTTTAATGCTCGGAGGGGCATCGCCACGAATAGCTAAATCCTTCAGAGCTATACTCCAGAAATACTGCAGCATCTCCGGAGCTTTGGTGAGTGAACGAAAAAGCGCAGTGTAGGGGTGGAACACAGCGCAGCATCAAATCGAGACAATTGCAAATGAGCTGGGGTACGCAGGTCACTCAGACTGGGAAAAAATTAATTATCTGGGGCTGCCTATCACGCTTGGCTCCAACAGAAATCATCTGTGGGAAAATGTTATTTCGAAGTTTAAGAGGAAGATCACAGCGTGGGGAGGCTTCTGGCTATCCTCAGGGGGCAAATTAACGCTCCTCAAATCAGTGCTTTCTGCCCTGCCCACTTATCAAGCGTCCCTCATGCTAGCTCCAAAGCTTATCTCTGACCAAATTTCCAGACTCATGCGTAACTTCTTGTGGAAGGGCGGGAGAGGAAACTCCAACAGGTTTCACTTAATAAACTGGGAAACGGTGAAACGTCCTATGGCAGAGGGAGGTCTTCAAATTCGAGACCATGCTCATGCAAACATAGCTCTAGGCCGTAAATTATTATGGCAATTACACGCAGATCCTTCTCATCCAGTAAGCCAGATCTTTAACCTGAAATACCTCAAAAACCAGCCTATTAAATCCTTCAAGACAGGGAAAACTCCAAAAGGCACTCAGGTATGGAAATTGTGTTATAAAGCAATCGAATTCTTCAGATCCCACTTATACCGTATCCCTGGCAATGGGAAAAAAACAAAATTATGGACAGACAGCGTTATGGGGCATCGCCCTCTTGCAGAAAATCAAGGAATTAAAGAGGTAAGAGTCTGGTTACAGTCCAAAGGCATACGGAAAATTGAAGACATCTCCAGCTGGGACAGAAAAGGGAATTGGCAATGCTGGTCTTTCCCTAGAATTCCTGAACATTTAAACACTCAGCTTGACACTCTTCAAGCTGCAATCTCTGATTTCGCCCCGGTACACATTGAAGATGAAGATGTTTGGGGCTGGGGTCGGACTGGAGTATACACAGTCAGTCATGGTTATTACCAGCTGCAGAGTCAAAAAGATTTACCACACCCAGCAGCTGTGTGGAAAAAGATTTGGGACTGCTTTGGCATTCCCAAAATCAATTTCTTCTTTTGGACCCTGTTTCACAACAAAATCTTAACTGGAGATAATTTGTGCAAGAGGAACATAGTCGGACCGCATAGATGCGTCCTTTGCAAAAAAGATTTGGAATCTGCTTCTCATCTGTTCTTAGCCTGCGATTTTGCAAAGGATGTATGGTCTTTATTCCTCGCAGGTTTGAATGTCTGCCCCCCATCCCAAAGTACAATCAGCAACATGTTCTCCTCTTGGAATGACAGATACCCCTTCAGCATTCCTAGCAAGTCAATTTGGCAAAAGGTCTGGACTGCAGCTCCAAAGTACGTTTGTTGGAAGATTTGGTTAGCAAGGAACGAAATAATTTTCAACAATACAGATTTGCCTGCAGCAAAAGTGGCAGACCAGGCAAAGAAACTCCTCTTGGAAACTCTACACCATTCCTCAGCCAAAGACGACAACTCCCTACGCACCGATGAAAGGGTTTGGTTGGATGGATACACAGGAAACCCCAGGCCTCCTGCATTTAACCGCCCTATGCACACAAGAAAATGGCAAATTAGAGAAACAGAGGACAGCTTCCAGCAGTGGTGGAAATCTCAGGGCAAGTGCTCCATTTTTTTCGATGGAGCCTCAAAAGGCAATCCAGGGAAGGCAGGTGCTGGTGGGGCGATATTTTTCCAGAATGGGAGCAAAGATGTCTTCAGTTGGGGCCTTGGTACAAAAACCAATAACCATGCTGAAATCCTCAGCCTCCTGAAAGCCTGTCAAATGGCAAGAAAAGGAAATCCAGACGAAATTCTAATTTTTGGAGATTCAGAATTGCTGATAAAAACGCTAGTTAACAAGACAAGACTCAAGGACCCAGTGCTCAACAAGCAACTCTCAAGAATAAACAGAATTCTGAAAGATTTCTCTTCAGTTCAGGCCTTCCACATTCTCAGAGGCTTAAACAAGGAAGCTGACAGCTTGGCGAACATCGGCTGCTCTTTACAGGATGGGATGATTAGCATCAATGCAGATACTTCGATCGCAGCAAACATACCTTAAGCAGAAAGAAAGCAAATGTAATTTCTGAAAATTGTACTGGATGTTAGGCTATGCCCAACCCGTTCTCTTTCAATAAAATAACCGTTTCAGTTAAAAAAAAAAAAGAAATGATATTCTCTAATATTACAAACTCATCTATGGAAACATCTAGACTTCAAGCCTTAGTGAAAAATATCCAATCTCAGCTAAAATTAGAAAATATATCCTCTATAACCAAGGATAAAAAAATAAAATCTTTAGAAGGTTTGTTTATAAATTTGGGATATGATCCCACTAATGTGAAAGTAGCAGAGGAAATTATTAAGAGTAAAAATGCAGACATAACTTCTTTAAGGAAACAACTTAACCTCTCGACAACAAAATATCCAAAAACTAAATAAGTAAGAGAGATAGAGAATGAAAAAGAGGATGCGTTCAAAATAATAATTGAACAAAATGCACAAATAACAAGAATGGAAAAGGAACTTGAAAAACTTTTGAAAGAAAAAGAGCAACATGCAGGCCCAGAGCAAACTATTGCCTTAAGAGTAGTTCGAGTAACAACAATTCTAGCAACAACATTTCTACCTACAACCACTTCAACAAGTACATTTTCATCAATCATGTCAGAGCTAGGACCAAAAATCATTGAAGGTTTTTCATCCTGAAAACTTATGACATCCCCCTCAACATTTATACTGGAAGACTAATTCCATTTTGATACTTTATTTTTATATCCTGGGTTTTTGGAGAGTTGAGATTGTGGAACAAGAGTTTTGACTCTTTCTAGCTCTTTCTCTACATTGAAAATTGTTGGAATAATTCTATCAAATTGATTTTTTTCATTTGGTTGAATTAATGGCTAAATAACATTTGTTTGGGTTTCATCAGTTTTTACTAGAGGCTCATTAATTGTGACATTCTTGGTTGGCCTACCAGTTCCTAGTCTAGGCCTTAAGTCATATCTTCTGCTCAATTCTCAAATAAGATATTCAGAGAATCCTTGATATTTAGAGACTTGGAAATCCTCTTGGTTTTGGGATGAAGAATGATCAGAAGAAATTGTAACTAGGGAATTTTGTGAAGACATGTCACCTAGACAATTAATTTCAAGGGTAGATGATGGGCCAACTTCTTCAAGTTCTTGATCATCAATTAATAACGGAGGCTAGACCATTTGGTCAATGTTTTTTATTTGTAGGATCTGAGGTTGAAAATGTTTCTTGAATTGAGTTTGAGATCTATTAGCATCTGGTTGGGCTACTCTAGTCTGGGATTCAATTTTAGATATTCTATTAGAAATATTTCTTAACAAAAAAGTAATTTCATACATTTTATGATCCTCTTTGTGAATGAAGTACTTTATTCCATAGCTTCATTTTTTCTTTCAGCTTTCCCAACCTTAGCTTTAAGTTTATTTGACGCAGAAATGTTTTCTTCTAACTCAATAAAATTTGTTTGCATGTCCTGCAAAGTGACAAACCTTCATTCTCTAAGCATGACATCAAAATCATCATCAAAACCCTTTGAAAATATATTCTTTGAAATTAGATGCATTTTGTTCAGCTGTGAACATAGTTTTATTGCATCTTTCCTTATGATTAAATAAATATTCAGTTTGAGTATTTAAGGAATCATGGCCTCTTACACTTCTTCCTTACAACCCTTTTTAAATCTAAATTATAGTCAAGAGGTAAAGAATCAACCCTTTCTTAATATTAATATCAATTAAGGTTCACCACTGGCTCAAATAAGCTTAAAACATTGGTTATCAAAGAATTGAAAAGAAACAAAATATTTTAGATGCTATGCAATAATTATCTAACCTAGAATTATCTTAGAAGTACAACATCAGATTGGCGTTGTTGCTGGGGAATGCAATTTTTTGAATTATTTCCCCCTGGGACAATGATTAAGATTTCCCTTGACGGTGAATAAAGGGTTATTTGGTTAAAATTATTCACCTAGTGACTTCACTTAATAATTATGGCTTCACCAAAGCATATCAGATCTCACTCAAACCCTCATCTCTATTCTCCATTGTCAGATCCAAAGACACCGGTGAGAATTGCCTCATTAAGGAGAAGGTTAGAAGCTTCATCTTCAGCTTCTACCTCATTTCAACCTAAATTTTTTTCAGAAGTTTATCCTTTTACTCCTGCATCAATCCATTCTAGATTATCAGATCTTCCAGCAAATTTTTTAGATATTTTTTCTAAAGGAGTTGATTTGCAAACAGCTCTTCTTGTTTATCAATTAGAGTCTTATCAAATATGTGAAACTATTTTAGAATCTCCTAAGTCGGAAACTAAATTAGGGGTAAAATTACCTGAATTAAAACCAAGTGATTTTATCTCTTCTGTCATTCATACTTTCCCAACAACTTCAGAAAAACTAGAAGATACTATTTCTGTGTACATTAATCCTTTACTTGAGGGTGAAGAAAAATTTGGTCTAGAATTGCATAAGTTAGTGATTCAATCACCTTTTCCTAAAGCCTCTACCATTCCTGCCCATCTCATCAAAGGGAAACCATCTACGCCTTCATCATCATCTTCTACTCCTAGTCTTTCATCATCTTCTTCTACTTTGAGCTCTTCATCATCTTCACCACATTCACCAAATATAATGGTTGGCTTTCAACCTATCGTTCAGATTCTTTATGCAGCACTAATTATTCCTAATCAACTAAATGATTTTCCAGATGTATATCTTAAACACCTCCCTAGTTATAATGGAGACACAGACCCATCTGTTGAAGATCATTTATATGCCTTCTTAGATTTTGCTGACAACATGGATATTGAACATGAAGATCTACATATGAGGCTTTTTGTTCAATCCCTTGAAGGAAATGTAAGAATCTGGTTTAAACAAGACAATTCAATTAAAACATCGATTGAATTAAAAAATATCTTTAAGAATCAGTGGGGAGTAAAAAGGATTTGGTCTATTATCTGTCAGAATTTGATGATTTAAAAAGAAATCCTGGAGAACCTATCTCTGAGTTCATCAAAAGATTTAGTAAAATTTACAATAAAATTCTAGCTCACTGTAAACCACCAATATATGCAACAAATAATATATTTTCAAAGGGTTTTGATGATGATTTTTTTGTCATGCTTAGAGAACGAAGGTCTGTCACTTTGCAGGACATGCAAAAAAATGCTATTGAGGTAGAAGCAAACATTTCTGAATCGAATAAATTAGAGCTAAGGCTGAGAAAGATGAAAGAAAAACTAAATCTAGGGAAGAAAGTACTTCATTCACAAAGAGTAAATAAGAGTATCATAAAATATATGAAATTACTTCTTTGTTAATAAAATTTTCTAATAAAATGTCTAAAATTGAAGCCTAGCCTAGAGTAGCCCAACTAACTGCTAATAGAACTAAAAATAAATTCAAGAAGCCTTTTCAACCTTAGATACTACAAATATAAAACACTGACCAAATGGTCCAACCTCCGTTATTAATTAATGATCAAGAACCTGAAGAATCTGGCCCATCAACTACCCATGACATTAATTTTTTAGGTACAAAATTTCGTAGTTACAATTTATTCTGATCAATATTCGACCCAAAACCAAGAGGCTTCCCAAGTCTCTAAATATCGTGAATTCTCTGAATATATTATTAGAGAATTGAGAAGAAGATATGAATTAAGGCCTAAACCAGGCCCTGATAGGCTAGCCAAGAATGCCACAATTAATGAGCCTCCAGTAAAAATTGTTGAAACCCAAATAATTGTTATCCAGCCATTAATTCAACCAAATCAAGAAAATAAACCTGATAGAATTGTTCAAATATTTTTGAATGTAGAGAAATAACTGGAAAGAGTCAAAATTCATGTTCCACTACCTGAACTCTCCAAAAACCTAAGATATTAAAATCAAGTATCAAAATGGATTCAATCTTCTAGCATAGATGTTGAGGGGGATGTAATCAGTTTGTAGGATGAAAACAATTTAGTGGTTTTTTGTCCTATTTCTAACATGATTGATGAAAATTTCCCTCCCTTTTATGTTACTCTCAAATTTCATGATTTTCTTCTATATAATTGCATGTTAGACTCTGGGGCCTCTCACAATTTGATGCCCAAAGTAATCATGGATCATGTTAGGTCCCTATATTACTAGTATAGTCCCTTATTATTGTTAGTGTAAGCCCCTTATTGTTATTATTGTACCCTTTTAACCCCCATATTTTTATTATTGTTCCCTTAAATTATTATTGTTAGGTCGGATCGGATAACATTGTGGCCCCATGGACTCCTATATATAGAAAGGAGGTTTTGTAATTTGTATCATTCAAAAATTGTTCATTAATGTAATGTATTGGAGGTTTCCCCCTCGAAGTGGCTTATTTCTAAGGCGTTGATATCTCTTTCCTTCTATTTTTGGAGCTGGTTTCACAACATTTGGTATCAGAGCTTTGGCATTCTAGGGTTTCGCTACTCCAAACAGGTCATCATGGAATTTTCGCTATAAATTTTTTTCTACGAAAGTTCAAATGCTGAAATAGTTAGAGTGCGAAGACAAAATCTTGAAGAACATCGTCGCAAAATTTCAGAGCTTGGTTCGCAATATTTTGGGAGATATGGAAGGTAGGTCATTTTGTAGGCTCCTGAATTTAACCGAAACAGGTTATCGTGGAATTTTCTCTATAAATTTGTTTCTACGAAGGTTCAGAGGCTGAAATTTTTAAAATTCGAAGCCGAAATCCTGAGGAACATCGTCGCAAATTTCAGATCTTGGTTCACAATATTGGCAGAGATATGATCTGTGGAAGTTAGGGCTTTTTCAGGCTTCTGAATTTCATCTCAAAGAGGTGATCATGGGAAAATATTCATAACTCTCTCTCTGAGCATCTGATTGGAATGCTGTAAAAAGTGATTGCAAGTACACAGACTATATTTTTTTTTCTATCAATTTTAGAACCAAAGGATGAAACAGTGACATGTGGAAAGTCATACAAGTTTGCTCTACTGAACTAGTCCATAATTGGGTCATTGTGGGAGATTGGACATAAATTTTCCTTGAAGAATCCAAATCAGATCAGACCTGTGGCATTGGAAAGAAGCTTTAGAGGGCTACTATAGGGCCAAATTTCAGATATTGAGGATCCACAATTATAGAGATAATTCAATTTCAATATCGAGCTCCTCCACAGCAAGTAAAAGGTGTGTATTTTTTTTCCGAATTGCATAAGTCTTGTTTTAAGAATCAAGTTGAATTGATTCCAAGGGCATATTGTAGAATAGATATCAGTATTGGATTCTAAAATGGCCCCTAAAAATAATTCAACACCCATTAAGCCTTTAGAAGGCTCTACTATGACTCATGAAGACGAAGAATGGCAACATGACATATCAAAATTACAAGAGCAAGTACAACAAATTTCGCTCTCGCAAAGAACAACAAAAAATGAAATGGAAGTTTTGAAGAAAGGCGTGGAAACTAAAATGGATGGTTTGAAGAAAGGCGTGGAAGCTAAGATGAATGGTTTGGAAGCTAAGATGGATGGCATGGAAGTGGGCATGGAAGCTAAGATGGATGACATGGAAGCTAAGATCGATGAAAAAATTAAAGACAACATGGAAAACATGAAGAAGGATCTAAAAGTAGACATTGAAGGTTTGGAAAAGTTGATACAAGAAATGTTTACTAATGGTGAAAAGATAGTAGAGGAAACTCATGATGAGAACAAAATAAATGTTAATCGTGATTTCATAAAAACTAATGTTGGTGGGAAGAACTACCATATTCCAAAAATGGATATGAGGAAGTTTGATGGAAAGGATCCTGTAACATGGATACTACAGATGGAGCAATATTTTGATCTCCATAATGTGAAAAATACACAAAAGGTACGCATTGCAACTTTACATTTAGAAAAAAATACATTTGTATGGTATCGATGGCTTTGCTCCCGTAAAAAAATTGTCACTTGGTCAATTTTTACAGAGGAAATCATAGCACATTATGAGGATACAAAGAGCAACACCTTCTTTAGCCAATTGATAAATCTCAAACAAAAGGGTTTAGTGGGGCAGCACATTGAGGACTTCCAAAAATTGAATATAAGGGTAACTGATATTCCAGAGGAACACAGGATTGATCTCTTCATAGGTACTCTAAAGGATAACATCCAACATGAAGTTCGTGTTTTGGACCCTGATTCATTGGAGAAGGGTTTCAGGTTGGAAAGAAAAATTGAATGTAAAATTATGGCGATAAGGAAGCCTACCACTCACTTCTATAAAGAGGGAAGTGTTGCTACTCCTAGATTTCCACATCCTACAAGGTTGACACCACAACAATTAGAAGAAAAAAGAGCAAAAGGGCTTTGCTATAGTTGTGATAGAAAATACACTAAAGGTCATAAGTGTGCTGAGAAGAAATTATTTTACATAGATTGTGAAGAGGAAGAAGAAAATGAAAAAGAATGTTCAAAAGAAGAGGGTATACACCAGGAACCAACACTAGAAGAGGAAGAAATGAGTCTAACCATATCATGTAATGCATTGGAAGGAATTAACACTCCTCAAACTCTTAAGATAGAAGGACATATCAAGAAGAAAAAGGTAATAGTGTCGATTGATTTAGGTAGTACCCATAATTTTATTCATTGTAAGGTAGCCAAGGAATTGAATTGTTTCCTATACCCAACACCAGAATGTCAAGTGATGGTTGCAAATGGAGGAACTATAAATTGCTCTGGAAAATGCCATAATATCAAGCTAACCATGGGGAATATGTATTGAATAGTCCAATGCTTTCCATTCCTATGGGAGGTGCTGATGTTGTACTAGGAGTACAATGGTTACAATCTTTGGGGACGGTGGCTTTTAATTTTCAAGAACTTTTCTTGAAATTTTTTTCAGAAGGAAAGGAAGTCGAATTACGGGGTATTGAAGGGAAGCCAGGAAGGATAATAAGCTCTAATGTCATGACAAAGCTTCTAAAGAAAGAACAACGAGGCGTAATTGCACAATTATGCTCACTACAAGTTCCAACATCAAAATCATCTATTTCTGCAGATCTCCAACAAGTCTTGGACAATCATTCCAAGGTGTTTGAAACTCCCAAAGGACTTCCACCTATTCGTGATCATGATCATGCTATTCATTTGATTCCAGGAAGTGTTCCTCCAAACATCAGGCCTTATAGATATCCTTACTTCCAAAAGAGCGAAATTGAACGTATGATTGCTGAAATGTTAGAGGCGGGTATAATTCAACCCAGTCAAAGTTCTTTCTCTGCTCCTGTAGTATTGGTACACAAGAAGGATGGATCATGGCGAATGTGTCCGCATTATAGGGAGCTCAATAAGCTCACCATTAAAGACAAATTTCCCATTCCTGTGATTGATGAATTATTGGATGAATTACATGGAGCAATTTATTTTACTAAGTTGGATCTTCGTTCAGGATATCATCAAATTAGAATGAAGACTGAAGATATTCCGAAAACAACATTTCGAACTCATGAGGGTCATTATGAATTTTTGGTCATGCCTTTGGCCTTACCAATGCACCTTCTACATTTCAAGGATTGATGAATTCCATTTTCAAACCCTTCCTTAGAAAATTTGTGCTAGTATTTTTTGATGATATACTAATCTACAGCAGGTCTTGGAAGGATCATGTTCAACATGTTGATAGGGTGCTCAAACTATTGCAGGAGAAACAATTGTATGCAAAAAAATCCAAATGTTTCTTTGGAGTACAAGAGGTGGAATATCTGGGTCATATTGTATCTCACGAGGGTGTTAAGGTAGACCCTAACAAAATTAAAGCCATTAAGGAATAGAAAGTCCCCACAACCATAAAGCAGTTGTGAGGATTTCTTGGGTTAATAGGGTATTATCGCAAGTTTGTTAAAAATTATGGAAGAATAGTAGCACCTCTAACAACATTATTGAAGAAATATGCATTTTCATGGACTCTTGAACCAACTAAGGCCTTTGAACATCTTAAAGAGGCAATGTGCGTAGCACCAATCTTAGCTATGCCAGACTTCACAAAAACCTTTATTGTGGAATGTGATGCCTCATGAAATGGAATTGGTGCTATTTTAATGCAAGAAGGAAGACCCATTTATTTTGAAAGTCGTCCAATCAAAGGAAAGTATTTCCAGAAAGCTATTTATGAGAAGGAAATGTTAGTAATACTGCATGCACTAAATAAATGGTGACATTACCTAATGGGAAGACACTTCAAGGTAAAAACTGATCATGATAGTCTTAAACACTTTTTGGAACAAAGACTATCTTCAGAAGAGCAACAAAAATGGGTCACAAAGATGTTGGATTATGACTTTGAAATAATCTACAAAAAAGGGAAGCTAAATGTTGTTGTAGATGCACTCTCAAGAAAGAATGAAGATGTGGAAGCATTGCTTTATGCCATGTCTATTATCCAACTAGATTGGATAACCAAAGCAAGGGATGAATGGAAGAAGGATGAAGAAGTGTGGATACTCATTCAAAAGTTGCAACAAGATCCTAGCACATCTGATACATTCAGTTGGAAAAATGATTCCTTATGGTACAAATATCGCTTATATCTTTGTAAGAATTCCCAACTAAAACAAAATATTCTTTTGGAATTGCACACTTCTACTTTAGGAGGACACTCAAGATTTTTAAAAACTTACCACAGGGTGAAGAAAGTTTTTTTTTGGGATGGCCTTAAATATGATATTCAAAATTTTGTGGCATAATGTTTGGTTTCCAGCAGAATAAAGTTGAGACAATTAAGACCTCGGGTCTTCTACAACCTTTATCCATTCCAAGACAACGTTGGGAGGAGATTTCAATGGATTTTATCACAGGTTTACCTCAGTCCGAAGGAAAGAGTGTCATCATGGTGGTAGTTGATAGACTTACCAAGTATGCACACTTTTGTGCATTATCTCATCCATTTAAAGCTAGTACATTTGCTACTACATTTATGGAAACAATTCAAAATCTACATGGAAACCCAAAGGTTATTGTGAGCGACAAAGATCCCATTTTTACTGGAAATTTTTGGACGGAGTTATTTTCTTGTTTGGGTACTCAATTAGCTCATAACTCATCTTATCATCCTCAATCCGATGGTCAAAATGAGATAGTAAATAAATGTTTGGAAGGATATCTTCGTTGTTTTGTATCTGATAAACAAACACAATGGGTCAAGTGGTTACCTCTCGCTGAATGGTGGTATAACACTTCCTTCCATACTGCAGCAAAAATGACCCCATTTATGGCACTTTTTGGATATCATCCACCATCCATCACATCATATTTAAGAGAAAATTCAAAGGTTCAAGCAGTGGAAGATCACATCAAGCATCAACAAGAATTTCTCCAACTCTTAAAGGATAACCTGAATTTGTCACAAAATCAAATGAAACAACAGGCAGATCAACATCACAACGAGAGAAGTTTTGACGTAGGAGACTGGGTATTTTTATAGCTACAACCATACAAACAAATGTCTCTCAAGCATGCTACGAAAGATAATAAATTAGCGCGAAAGTACTATGGTCCTTACAAGGTGTTGCAAAAGATTGGTACTATGGCATACAAATTGGAGCTTCCTGCTTCTTCACGAGTGCATCCAATTTTCCATGTTTCATGCTTAAAGAAGGTTATAGGTGAAAATCTTCCAGTTCAAACAATATTGCCAGAACTTGATGAGGAAGGAAAAATCACATTGGAACCTGAAGCGGTCACGGAAACAAGAACTCAATAGCTATGAAATCGATCAATTTCAGAGTATCTCATCAAGTGGAAGAACTTACCCACTGAATATTCTACATGGGAGGATGAGAATTTTATACAGAAGCACCCAGAGCTACTCAAGCATTGAGGACAACACTTTTTGAAGGGGAGGGGCATGTTAGGTCCCTATATTACTAGTATAGTCCCTTATTATTGTTAGTGTGACCCCCTTATTGTTATTATTGTACCCCTGTAACCCCCATATTATTATTATTGTGCCCTTAAATTATTATTGTTAGGTCAGCTAGGATTAAATTGTGGCCCACTAGGATTACATTGTGGCCCCATGGACTCCTATATATTAAGGAGGTTTTGTAATTTGTATCGTTCAAGAATTGTTCATTAATGTAATGTATTGGAGGTTTCCTCCTCAAAGTGGCTTATTTATAAGGCGTTGATATCTCTTTCCTTCTATTTTTGGAGCTAGTTTCACAACAGATCAATTACAACTACAAGTTACTAGACCTTATCATGACCTCTATACTTTTGATTCAAAGAATGTTCCCTACCTTGGACTGATAAAAGATCTAGTTGTCATTCTAGCACAAATCCCAGCTAAGAGTGTAGTCTTAGACATTGTAGTCACAAATATCCCTCCTAAATTTGGAATGTTATTATATAGATCATGTTGTGCCAGATTAGGAGGAAGTATGTAGCTAGATATGTCTTATGCTACCATTCCTATGTATGGAGGTGAAAATATTAGATTATAGAGAGGTAAGATTCATAAACATTGTTTGCAGGGCTAATAAAGCTAGAAATCATTCAATCTATGTTGTTGATCAGGATTTTGGATGTTTTACATTATCATCTAATGATTTTCAAAATCCGCAGCTTCACATTGAACAAATTATGGAGAAACCAAGACATGTAAAAAAGGATATTTGGAAAATATATTTCGATGGATCATTTTCAAAGGATGGAGTTGGAGCTGGTATTGTTCTCATTTCACAAGATAAAGAGAAAATTACCCAATATTATAAATTAGAGTTTGATGTTACAAATAATGTAGTTGAATACAGAGCTTTCCTTTTGGGATTGAAATTAGCTAAAAGTCTAAAGGTACAGAAACTAAGTGTGTTGAGTGACTCAGAACTCATTATTAAACAAGTAAGGAATCTATGTCAAATAAAACATCCTAGACTTAGATCTTTTAGAAATGTGGTATGGGATTCAGTGGATAATTTCTTTCAAGCCTTTAACATCACAATTATTCCAAGAAATGTAAATATTCATGCAGACTCTTTGGTTGTTTAAGCTAGCTCTTTTAAGATTCCTAATGAAATGCAGTTACAATATCAAATTTAGGTAAAATATAGACCATCAATTCCTAACAATCTTAAATATTGGCAAGTATTTGAAGATGGTGAACAATTGAAAACATTCTTACAAGTAATTGATGATTTTTCAGCTTTACAAGTTGAGGAAGGACCAGTTATTGATCAAAAGTTAAATAACGAAAATGAAACTTCACCATTAAACCCAAAGATAGTTGATCATAACATCATTAAGTTACCGAACAATTTTATTCCAAAGGGCCTAGTCCCTCTTGAAAAACTCTTTGATCATAATGATGTTCATAAAAATTCTCTAGTAGTTTCATCTGAAGAAGATATTGAAGAGTGTAATATTGGAGCTCATGGAGAGACTCGAAACATTAAAATATTTGCATCATTATCAAAATACACAAAAGATAAATGCCTAAGTCTCCTTAAGAATTACAGAGATGTTTTTTCGTGGTCCTATGATGA
The DNA here is from genome assembly GCA_034641835.2 of Pinus albicaulis. NCBI lineage: Eukaryota > Viridiplantae > Streptophyta > Pinopsida > Pinales > Pinaceae > Pinus > Pinus albicaulis. The sequence continues at coordinate 772,273,818 of CM076580.1, read as the reverse complement.
GCTAAAAACTTATAATATAACACTCATAGAGTACAAAATTTCCCTTAAACCAGATGCTAAGGCTTTTAAACAAAAATCAACGAGAATAAATCTAGTCTTACTTCCAACAATTGAGAAAGAACTTAAAAAATTAATGGATGAAAAAATCATAGTTCCCTTAAGATATTATGAGTGGATAGAAAATTTGGTCACAGTTAGAAAGAAAAATGGTGAAATCAGATTGTGTGTAGACTTAAGAAATCTAAATAAATCATCTTTGAAAGATAATTATCCATTACCTAAAATGGATCATTTCCTTCAACAAGTTTCACGTTCTAACAGAAATTTCTATGTCAGATGGTTTTTCTGGATACAATCATATTTTGGTAGGTTCAGAAGATAGAGAAAAGACAACATTCACAACTAATTGGGGTACATTCATGTATGCAAGGATTCCTTTTGGTCTAACCAATGTTGGAGCTAATTTTCATAGAGACATGGGCCTAGCATTTTTGGGTAAGATTAATAATGTTTTTGTCATTTATTTGGATGATCTAACTATATTTTATAGTTTTGATCAAAAACATTTAAAGCACTTGAGAAAGGTTTTTGATAGATGTAGGAAATTTGGGATATCAATAAACCCAAAGAAATCCTTATTTGAAATAAAGGAAGGGAAATTAATATGGTCATATTATTTCAAAAGATGGAGTATTCATTGATCCAAAGAGAGTGTCAGCCATTCAAGCAATTAACCTACCAAGGAATAAAAAGGAAGTTGAAGCTTTCCTTGGAAAAATCAACTTTTATGAAGGTTTATACCCAACTATGTTGAAATATTTAAGGACATTACTGACATGCTAATAAAATACCATGAAGTCAAATGGAAAGTTCAATCAAGATTTTCTTTTACCCATACTAAGAAAGCCATTTTTGAAGCCCCAATATTAGCCTGTCCAGACTATTCAAATCCTTTAGAATTTTCTCTTTTTCCTCTGAAACTACTTTAATTGCGGTCCTTTTGCAAAAAAAATGAAAATGGAGATGATCAACCTATTTATTTTCTTAGAAAATTCATGAGAGATGTTGAGTTAAAATATGACATTATATAAAAACAAGCCTATTCCCCGTTGAAAAGTGTAACTAGGTCAGTCTTCATGTTGACTATGTAATTATGAAAAGAAGAAGTCAAAATAATAAAATGTATTTTCTTCATGGGTTTCATGAGCAAGATTTTTTATGTATATGGACTTCTTCTTGATTTCCATTAGGTTTTTTGTCCTCTAGATATAAAATGTAATTAAGTGTCATACATGCTCCAAGACCTTGCTAGAAGTCTATCTCATAACTACCCTCAATCAACGATGAAAGACAAGATGTAATTACAGTGGAGGTTGCCACATTAAATAATGAACAAATATCACTTCATGTCGGCCTATTCACAATGAGCAAGTCGGCCTATTACTCAGATGGATGGTTGGCCTAAAAGCTGACACAATCATGTATATATACCTAAAGTTGCAGATCATTTGGAAGCAACTTTTTCGGTGAACACAAAAGAACAAAATTGCGGCTAGGTCTAAAATGAAAGTAGACAACCCAAGAGAAAATACACATATATCTGTAATGAATGTGGACAACATAATTAAAGGCACATTAATCTGAAATTGCGGATAAGTCTGCATCTAATCCACAACAAAGATAATAAAGGAATTGTGGACATCATAGCAGAAACTGTGAACACCACAACAGATACCGCAAGGGAATTGAGGATACCTCAAAGGAGACAGTGTATATATATGCAAGATAGTGCGGATACTACAATAGAGGCAATATATATATATATATATATATATATATATATATATATATATATATATATATATTATTCTGCCATGGAAGACAGATAAAAGAGACAATGATCATAAGAAGAAGCAGGAGTAATAGTGAGGAAGGTAAATATTTGATTTACCTTCTTACAGTCCAAGAAAATCAAATAGAAGCATACACAAGGTGAAGGTCAAGGTTCTGGAAGAAAATCTAGGTCTAGGGTCTAAGTCCGGGTCATGTTACTTGTCATTAGAATATCGATAAGAAGAATTCTTTGCAAGTTTTCCTCTCTAAGAGGGAGAGGTTTTTCCCTGGCTCTAGGAGCCTAATCTTTGTGTTTGTTTTGACAATTGATTTGATGAAAGATTAACTTAACCTAAAGAAGAGAAGACATAAGTACGTTCAAAAGTAACTATCAAGTAGAGAATTTGTATTAACCTTAAGCCCTCCAAATTCTCAACATGGTATCAGAGCTAAGGTGCTGAACATAAGGGTTGATTATCAACAAAGACACTCAAGGAGGAGCTTGATCAAGTTAACACATGATATAGGTGATCTCGATCTAGTTTGGATCACAGAAGGTTTGGGTACACCACAATGACTTCTTCTCACTGTATTGTCATTACATCTCAGACCTCACTATTAAAGGAACATACAATATTACAGTTCGCTGGTTCGGATCTCATCTGAAATTTCGATGATGGAGTATAGATAACAATTTGGTAATATCTATGTTTTGTATGGGTAAGACAAAAATCGAATATTTGGCATAGTAAGAGAGTTCAAATTCTGTTAGAAAATGATCACTGACAACAACTCAGATATCTTTCGGATATAGAATAGTGATGGGCTCGATCTCTATTACAATCATCAAAGAAGAAGGGACTCAGTGAAGGAACAAAGAAGTATACCTCTGTCTCAATGGAGTAAGGTCTAATTGATAACATTGTAACTACAAATCGTTAAAGGTATTATCTCTATGGTGATGATCTCCATGTCTTGGAAATCATGATGCAAGTCTAGAAGAGATTTAGATGACAATTACAGAGGCTCAGGTGTTACCACTGTGACCAAAGTGACCATAGTTTTGATGTTACATTTCAGTGCTATCACATGTATGTTTCGGTGCTCTTTCGATGGGAACATTTTGGTGCTACTGCAGCAAAGGTTTTAGTGCAGATACAGAGATGAAGTCTCACCACAGTACCACAATCTTGGTGAAATCTCAGTAAAGGATTTCGATGCCATCTCAAGGAGAAGGTCTTGGTACTATCTCATAAACAAGTGCAACATAAAATTTATATTAATCTCAGCAAGAAGTTCAATAATTCTTTTCAGTGTATGTGAGTAAGATAAGTTCGATCAACTTCATTGAAGGAGTTTCGGTGTAAATCATAGTCATAGTCATGAATTTTGATTTCAAAATAAGGATTCTCAGTGACATGTATATACAATGAAGCAGTACATTAAAGGATCTTGGAATATCTGATCTACCAAAGATATGAGGTATCTACAACTGATATAAGTATTCAGTTTGGAGGGAACTTGAAGTCTCAAGCCTTGAAGACCTGAATTAACAGTCCAATCACAAGGTACCAGTTCAAGGAAAATCAAGTAAAATTATGAATAATGAATTGATTTTTGTTGGTTATATGATAAGAAGCAATGTAGCATCCTGATCGAAGCATGGTAGGAGCTCCTGGTGAATCAGCTCTGAGAAAACCTCTTTGACAAAAATTACTAATAGAAAGTAGTCATCAAGAGCAAGGGTCATCATGGAAACATACTTCTGGGATGTGATGACATATTGATGAAACAAGCCAAGGGAATGAAGCTCTTCATTCTTGAAAAATGCTACAGGATGACTCAAGGGAAAAAGGTATGAGGTATGTATATATTTATATGCTGACATTGGATGTTGTGATGTCATGTTATATGGTTGCAGGTAATGGACTTCTGTACTTAGAAGTATGATCTATGGATAAGTATCTCTCAATGCACAGATAGATGAAATAAACATAATATGTCCTCATGAAATATGAGGTGGTTGTATATGAACAAGGAACTGGAAAATGTGTAAGTTCCTCGGAACGAAGAATGCACAGAAAGGAAGAGATCATGAAATGCAACCATGTCAAGAGGCAGTTATCATCTGGAGACCAAGAAGATGTGACTGAAAGATCTCCTGGGAAGATATGTAGACTCTGACAAAAGTCTGGTAAAGATGAAGACCCTTGGCAAAAACATATCTTTAGGTGATGTGTCAATTTGTATGAAGGATGTCGATGACTACAGGAAGATGTCATGGTGAAAGATCATCACTAAGGTAACTTTCGTTAATATGAATATGTTTATCTACATGAATTTGTGTAGGGCTGCTAATCATGAGAAAGGATTTATGATCCTTGGAAATGATTCAAAGGAAAGTAGCATGGCATAAAAATGGACCAGATAAAGGAAGTCTGATGAATCACTCTCTGATAGTTGACATGACTCAGGATTGAAGTGATGGATGATCTATGCCCTATGAAGAAAAAAGTTGGAGATTCTTAATATCAAAATCCATGACAGAGAGGACAAGAATTCTTCATGAGCAGCTGGGTGTCTCACCATTGTTGCTAGAGGTCCTTGGTTAAGAGGGAGCCTGATGATAAGTTTCTTACTTGGAAGAAAATTGGTAATTCCTAAGAATGAGCTGAGGTACATTCCTCATATAGGAATGAGTACATTCCCTTGTGGAATAGGTCCTCCCTGGTTGAGAGGGAGAGATAGACACATCATTCTGGTCTTGGGAAGACAGAATGGAGGATTGGGTAATCATCTGGCATTCGATACCCTTTGAGAATGTGTTAGGGAATTCAAGATAAAAGTAGTCGAGGACTGATATTATTTGAGGGCTAGATACCCAAGAGAAGAATAGTCCAAGAAGGTCATACTTTGGGAACACCTGGGTGGAATATGTACCTTGGAGAGACAATGACAAAGGTGTCTATAAGTCATGTGTCTCACTAGCATTGTAGCCCATTGTCTCGTTGAGAGATGGGGATGTTAGTCAAGGACGTGCACTAGGACAATGCTGGTTGATATGATGCTATACATATGCAATTACCAATCCGATTCTTCTGATAAGATTCTTCAGTTTGAAAGTAACCATGTACCTGTATGAATACCTCCCTAGTTAAGAGGGAGTGTTGAAAAGTGTAACTAGGCCGGTCTTCATGTTGACTATGTAATTATGAAAAGAAGATGTCAAAATAATAAAATGTATTTGCTTCATGGGTTTCATGAGCAATATTTTTTATGTAGATGGACTTATTCTTGATTTCCATTAGGTTTTGTGTCCTCTAGATATAAAATGTAATTAAGTGTCATACATGCTCCAAGACCTTGCTAGAATTATGCCTCATAACTGCCCTCAATCAACAATGAAAGACAAGTTGTAATTACAATGGAGGTTGCCACATTAAATAATGAAGAAATATCACTTCATGTTGGCCTATTCACAATGAGAAATTCAACTTATTACTCAGCTGGATGGTCGGCCTAAAAGTTGACATAGTCATGTATATATACCTAAAGTTGCAGATCATTTGGAAGCAAGTTTTTCGATGAACACACAAGAACAAAATTGTGGATAGGTCTGAAATGAATGTGGACAACCCAAGAGAAAATACACATATCTTTGCAATGAATGCGGCAAACACAATTAAAGGCGCATTACTCTGCAATTGTGGATAAGTTTGTGTCTAATCCACAACAAAGATAATAAAGGAATTGCGGACATCACAACAGAAACTGCAGACACCACAGCAGTGACCGTAAGGGAATTACAGATACCTCAAAGGAGACAACGTATATATATGTAAGATAGTACGAATACTATAACAAAGACAGTATATATATATATATATATATATATATATACACACACACACACACACACAAAGATATTATTCAGTGCAAAATACAGATAAAAGGGACAGTGATTAGAAGAAGAAGCAGGAGTAAAAGTGAGGAAGGTAAATCTTTGATTGACCTTATCACAATCCAATCAAATCAAATAGAAGCATACACAAGGTGAAGGTCAAGGTTCTGGAAGAAAATCTAGGTCTAGGGTCTAATTCTGGGTCATGGTACTTGTCATTAAAAGATCGATAAGAAGAATTCTTTGTGGGTTTTCCTCTCCAAGTGGGAGAGGTTTTTCCCTGGCTCTAGGAGCCCAATCTTTGTGTCTTGTGTTTTGATATTTTACTTGATGAAATATTAACTTAACCTAAAGAAGATAAGACATAAGTACATTCACAAGTAACTATCAAGAAGAGAATTTGTATTAACCTTAAGCCCTCCAAATTCTCAACATTCCCTTGTCCAAGCCTTAAAATCCTTCTATGTCCTTTATTCTTCCATTATAGTCTATGTTCCAAACAATGTTGTTAAAATTGTGTTATCACAACCTGATACAGATGGCATAAGAGGAAGATGGATCACTAAGATATTGGAATTTAATTTTATGATCAATTCTACAAAACTGATAAAAGGATAGGGTTTAGAAAAACTTTTAGCTGAATCCAATTGTAAAATCTTAGGCATAAATTATGTGATTCAGATTTCAGCAGAGAAGAATCCACAAGAACCTTTTCAAACTTCAGCAAAAAATAATCCTCAAGAACCTTCATCTTCAACTGAACCAACTCCTCTTCCACTTCTTGTTGATGAGAAATTTGTGTTACCTGAATGGTACACTAATATTGTAAACTTCCTTCAAAATTATGAACACCCACCTGGATTCACAAAGAATTAGTTCAAAACACTCAAGTAAAAGGCTGTAAAATATTGTATCATCAATGCAAATATGTATTAGAAGGATCCATTAAACATCATCTTGTTATGTTTAACAGAAAGTGAGACAAAAGGAGTTATAGCTCAATTTCATGCAGGTATATATGGATGTCATTATGCTTGCATAGAAATAGCATACAATATTCTTAGAGTAGGGCTTTATTGGCCGAAATTGTTTGTAAAAGTAGGAGAAAAGGTCAGAATTTGTATACACTATCAGATTTTTGTTGGAAAGCAGAGATTGGCGGCACTCCCCCTAGTTCCAGTCCTAGTTGAAGCACCTTTTTTACAGTGGGGAGCATATTTTATTGGAGAAATTCATCCATCATCCAACAATCAACATAGATGGATTCTGAAATATGCTTACAGACGGAATGGAAATAAAATAGCTCAGGCGATGGTAGTTTATCTCTGAGAAGATATGTGGCAGCTACATGCCTCTAAACTATGTTACAATGAGGCTCAAGGGACTTTTTATTATTGAACAATAAGAGAAATCCATAAACAACCAAAAACCTATCCCCAAGAAATGGAACGCCAAGAGTTTATGGGCCTCGTTGGGGTTAGTTGGGCAGCCAACTTCCGAGGCTCATAACTTGGTCATATTATCTTTGTTTGACGCATACGATATCTCGTTGGAAATATCTTTACGAGTACTACAGGATTTTCATTTGGATCTCAAAAAACGTTGTTTAGTCGGTCAAAACTGCTATGGAAGTTTAGGACCCAAAAAGCTACTTAAAATAGTAAATACTACTATAAGTAGGGAAACTGATGAAATCATCTCGAGGTATAAGTGGAATAAGTGGGTGGCCACCAATATCCACCTATATTAATTTCTTACTTGTCATTGCAAGTAATTTCGTCTTTGCAATAAATAATTGTTGATATGCTTATGTCCCTCTTGTTCTCTTATGATTCTTTCATTTTCATCCTTTTAACGTTGCATTTATGCTATCGAACTCCTCATAGTATTTATTAACTTAGTTGGTTCCACTTTTCTTCTAATGTCCTTTGGATTTTGTCTCTGTATTGCTAAAAATAATTTATAGGCCCTTAGCTTCCACCTTATAATTGTAAACTTTTTTTTTCCTCCTCTATATCTCTGTTTTGTAATCTTGCGCTAATAACGTAGTTACCAACGAGAAAATTTCCGATTACCCTTTTTTTGAGGTAGCAAAAAAACGCCCAGTTTGAAAAGTGGTGATGCAAAATCACTTCTTTTTTTTTGAGCATATTTTTGGCACCTTAAATTTTCTTTGAATTTGTTTATAAATGTCATTGATTTTCATGTCGATTTTGAAAAGTGTTGATGCAGAATCACCTATTTTTTTGGGAGCATATTTTTGGTACTTTAAATTTTCTTTGTTTTTTTTTTTTTAAATGCCATTGATTTTCATGTCGATTTTGAAAAGTGGTTATGCATAATCAACCCCTTTTTTTAGAGGGTTGATTTTTGACACTTTGAATTTTTTTTATTTGTCAAGTATGAACGTCTATTTTAAAATGTTAGTGATTTTCATGCTAATTCTGAAAAGTGTTGATGTAACATCAACCCTTTTTTTTTAGAGGTTTTACTTTGTATACTTTAAATTTTTTAATGTATTAAGTGGATAATTATTTTTAAACGTTAGTGATTTTCATGTTGGTTAAAAAAAATGATAAACAAAACTCATAAAAATATTAAAAAAAAAAACTTGTAAAAATAAAAAATTTAAACAAAAAATTAAAAGAAAAAAATCAAAATATAAAAAAAAAGAAAAAAAAAAATGGACAAAGAATTTCAAAAAACACATAATTTAAAGAAATAAAAATAAAAATAAAAATAAAAAACAATTTGTTTTCAAGTTAATAATAAAAAAAACAACACATAACTAAAAAAAATCGATAAAATCAAAAATTTAAAAATCAAAATTAAAAAACAAATTAAAATAATTAAAATACACAAATTTAAAATAATTGAATTTAAAAAAGACAATTTAAGAAAAAAATCTTAAAAAGATAATTAAAAAATAGCACAATTAAAAACAAAATTTAAAAAGTCAATTTAAAATAACAAAAAAAATTAAAAAAAGAAAAATTAAAAACTAATATTTTAAAAAGTTAAAAAAAATAAATTTAAAAAATCAGAACTTAAAACTAAATGAAAAATAAAAACAAAATTAAAATAATAAATAAAAAAATAAATTAAATTAAAATTTTAAATTAAAAAAAATAAAAATAATAATAAAATATTTTGAAATTTCACCTACCCCGAGGCCACATGTGAGGGAAGATCGATTCTGATTCTGGGAATCGACCTCCTCGCCTAGGAATTGGAATCGGCCTCCCCGCCTGAGTGGCTTCAAGGCTTGGTCGCTTAGGCGGGGAGGGACGATTCCCAAAATCAGTTGGCCTTCCCGCCCAGGCAGCCATGGGGCTTGGCCACTGGTTGGGAGGGGAGTTGCACGCAGTTCCCCTCCCACTCGATGGGGAGGCCCCGCAACCGCCTGGTTGAGGAGGTCGATTTTAAAACTAAATGAAAAATTAAAAAAAAAATTAAAAAAATAAATGAAAAATAAAAACAAAATTAAAAAAATAAATAAAAAATTAAATTAAATAGAAAATTTTAAATTAAAAAAAATAAAAATAAAAATAAAAAAATTGGAAATTGTGCTTGCCTCGAGGCCACCTGAGAGGGAAGGTCGATTCTGATTCTGGGAATCGACCTCCCCTCCCAGGAATCAGAATCAGCCTCCCTGCCCACGTGGCTGTGAGGCTTGGCCGCCTAGGCGGGGAGGGACGATTCCCGAAATCGGTTGGCCTCCCCTCTCAGGGGGCCACGTGGCTTGGCCGCTGGCCGGAAGGGGAGTTGCACACAGTTCCCATCTCGCCCGATGGGGAGGCCCCGTGACCGCCTGGCTGGGGAGGTCGATTCTCAGAATCAACATCACCACCCAGGGCGCACAATTTATATATTTTTTTTAAATTCATTTATTTTATTTTTTAATTTATTACAATTTTTTTTTTAATTCCTTAAAATTTTATTTATTTTTTATATTTTTATTTTTTTAATTATTTTTTACTATTATTAATTATTTTTTAATAAATTATGATTTTTTTGTTTTTTTTGAATTTTTTTAAGATGATCTTGTTTTTTTGTTTTAATTATTATTTTTATTTATTTTTTATTGTTTTTTGGTTTAATTATTATTTTTATTTTTTTTAATATATTTTACTTTGTTTTTTTATTTTTTTCAAATTTTGTTTTTCTAATGTTTTTTTTGTTATTTAAAAATATTCATTTTAATGTTGTTGTTGTTGTTTTTTGTTTTTTTGTTTTTTTTGTTTTTTTTTTTAATGTTTAATTTTTTTTTTTCTAAGTTGGTTTAATTTATTGATATAAAACATATTATACAAAGTGAGACTCACCTCCGGGGTTACAGAACTAACAAATCTAAAGGGAGTCTTAGTCAAAAAAACATAAGGGAGGCCGTCCATAGCCGCGAAATTGGCCCAAAAGATGTTGCCCATAACCGGGAAACCAACAATCATAAAGTATCCCAGAAAACAGTGTTTACAAAAAAATAAAAATGCTTCCACAATGTTTACAGTCAGCGTGTCCTGACATGCAGCAAATCATGTCAAAAGTCCAAAAAAGAGGAAGAAGACCTGTCATCAGGCTAGTTGTCGGTGTGTGGAGGAGGAGTCTCTTCCACAATTGGACAATTGTAGTCATCCTCCAAATCATCTTCACCTCCCTTGGAATGTTGAGCAGAGTTCTCAGAAGAGGAAGAAGGGCTGTTGTCCTTCAATTTCTTGTCCACGTGCGCAGAGCTTCCGTTGCCAGTCTCCTCACTGCTGGAGGTCTGCGAGCTTGATTTGACTGGGAGGGCTGCAGTTTTTCTAGTGTCCTGCGGAGGATTAACAGAAATGGTAGACTTCCTCCTACGCTTTATGGAACCTAAAGCGAAATCTCCATGCTGCTCCTCCTGAAACACAACATAAATGGTAGCAGTAATTCTCGATCTGTCCATGGCACTATTGGAGTGGAATTGAGCTTCATTGCTTGCCGGAGGTTGGAAGCTGCAGGTATCATGGATGGGTAGGGGAGGTCGAGAGCTGGCACCCCTGCCACCACCACCCCTTCTACACCTCATGCGATTCTGACGTGTCATGTTGGGGCTAATGGCCGAGAAGGAATGTCGAGAGACTGAACTAGGAGACAAAGACACCGAGTGAGAAGACAGGGAGGCTGAGTGAGAAGACAGGGAGGGCTGAACAGAGGGAAAATGCGGAGGATAGGGAGGAGAGAACTTCAGATGGACACAACGACCACTCGGGTGGAGGCGAAAGCCACGGGAAGGCTTCAAGCAAAGACAGAGAGTGAAGAGCAAGAGGACGAACGACTCGATGAGCCAAAGGAGAGCCAGCTGCTCTGGTAGATTGGAAGGCGAGCCGAAGACAAAGATGGAGTGAGAGATGGAGCTCAAAAGCCAAGACTGGTTGAAGGACAAAACCAGGGAATGTTGATAATTAGCATTTTTGGAGATGGGACAGGTCTCCATTGAAGATAGCATCAAGCAGGTTGCAGAGTAAAGGTGAAGCGAGTGAGCGATGAATGCAGAATGCTTCACCTCGAGGGCCTTTAAGGTTGTGGTACCACGCTCAAGAGTGGGCAGGTGGCCTGGCCAAGTTTCGCTCTCGAGGCTAGCCACCATATAAAACTTAACGTTCACCCGCATCCGGGTTTGAAAGTTCCTTATGCACCAGATGACTACAATCGTGAATAAGTGTAGCATCATTGGAATTATTGAGAGAACCCTTGAAGGGGAGGAGATTTTGTTCCACTCCCTTATTAGGTAAGAGATCCGCAACCTTATTTGTAGTGCGGCGGATATGCTTAAAGGAAATGGCGTGAGAAGCTGTGAGCCATTGCTCAATTTGTTCTAACCTTGTCAAGAGCCGCCAGCTAGTAGCCACTTTGGAGGCAGGGGTTCATTGTTGGAGACGTGAGGTAGCTTCGATGAGAATCTGAGAATATACTTCTACTTCTGGGGGGGAATTTTTTCCTCTTCTATGATAAGGAGACCTTGCCATAAGCCTTCAAGTTTAGCTGAATTGTTGGAGTCCCATCCAATCAAGCCAAAGCATATTTTGAGAGTATTACCTGCTGCATTATGAAAAATACCTCCAAAACTTGCCACCCCCGGATTGCCTTTGGAGGCCCCATCAAAGTTCATCTTGATAGTGTTGTTGTTAGGAGGAGTCCAAGAACTGGGAGAATCAAGATGTGAGGAATGGGCAGGGGGAAGAGGGGGGATGGAAAGGTTTCAATTATCCCATATGATACTTTCGGGAGGAGTAGAGGGGAAGTCAGATTCCTGCCAAGACTAGAGGGCGATGGTTTCCTAAAGGTTACTGCAGAGACTGATCCAGAGAATATCAGGGGGAGTGCTTTCATCTTTGAAGATTCTTTTATTTCTTTCTTTCCAGACTGTCCAGAGAATGAAGCCAGGGAGAAGAGACCAAAGAGTGTTGAGTAGATTTCTCTTGAAATGCCCAGAGGGCCAATGACGAATGGTATTGATGATGTCTCCCTTGATTCTTCCAATTCTTCTGCAACAGATGTCTATGTTTTCCCACAGGGGGTTAGCTACAATATAGGTATCTAAGAGATGTGAAATTTCTTCTGCATGATTGGAATAGTTGGGACAGCAAGAAGGCCAAATGAATCCTCTTTTGAGGAGATTGTCCCATGTAAGAAGCCGCTTCTTGCTTAAGAGCCAAAGGAAGGTAGAAATTTTGGGCCAGATTCTTGGCCGCCAAACTTGAGTCCATAAAATGTACTTTTGGGCTTGCGTGGAATGAAAGAACAGATGATATACCTCTTTGGTGGTAAAATATCCATGAGGAGTGTACCCCCACCGAAGCCTATCTTCTTGGGTTGCAAATATGATTTTCCAGAGGTTGAGCTCTTGGTCAATTTCCTCGTGAGTTTCATCTTGCCAATTCACCTACCATTGAGCTATCGGAGTCCATTGATGATAGCCTTGACTAGAGTGCGGATTCTAGAAGAAATTGACTTGATTGTTCTCTGATTGTTGAAGTGTTGCTTGCTATTTTTGTTTTTGAAACAAATTAGCCAATTTTGGTAATTGCTGCCAGGAGTCTTCCCAAAATCTGGAAAAATTGCCTGAGTTGATCTCCCAGAAGCTATGGGCTTGAATGAAGGCAATGTTGCTTTGCAGAGTTCCAAATGAGGGTGTCGAAGATTTCTGGGGAGAGTCTAATAAGATCTTCTGGAGGTCTACCATTAGCATATTTGGCCACCCATAGTCGAGCCCAAGGAGTATGAGGTTTGGAGAGCCACTGCCACCATATTCATGCTCCCATCATGGTGTTGTTGTGCTGGGGATCTCTTATGCCTAAACCACCTTCAGATTTTGAAACACAAACATCCAACCATTTAACAAGGGCCCAGTTTCTGTTGAGTCCTATGGAGCCCCAAAGGAAATTGTGCTGAAGATTTCAAATCTGCTTTAGGACCCATTTGGGGGCATCCAGAACAGAAAAAAGATAAAGCGACATAGATTGGAGGACGGATTTGATGAGAATAAGTTTGCTGGAAATGTTGAGCAATCTAAAGGTCCAAAAGGAGAGACGGGCCTCAAGTACGTCGAGGAGTTCTTTCCAGGAGGAGTGTTTGATTGCATAATTGAAGAGCGGAGCTCCAAGGTATTTCGACGAGAGAACAACTATAAAGAATCCCAGGAGCTGGGCTATGTTGTGCTGAGTAGGGGTGGGCGTGTTGAAGAAGAATATTTGGGATTTTCCAGCTTTTAGTGGTGCTCAAGGCTTCAGAGAAGGTGTCCAACAGAGATTTGAGGGAGCTAGCTTCTTGAACAGAGTGATGCCCAAACATCATGTTGTCGTCAACAAATTGTTGATGAGTGATGATTGGTTATCATGAAGGGAGAGACCCCTGAGAGTATTGATAGAGGCTACGTGGTGAATGAGACGACCAAGACCTTCTGCCATGAGAAAAAAGATAAAAGGGGATAGGGGATCCCCTTGATGAATGCCACGAGTGGAAGAGAAGGGAGTGGAGGGATTACCATTGAGCAAGATGAAGAATCGAGGGGTGGAGATGAGATGCATGATCCATCTGTTCCAAGTACGACTGAATCCAAAAGAAAGAAGCATTTGATTGATATATTCCCACCTTAATTTATCGAATGTTTTGGAAAGGTCCAGTTTTAGAAGCATACCTGCCTTCTTGAGATGTTTCAACGAATGGATCACTTCATGAGTGAGAATGATACCATCAAGAATTTGTCGACCCTCAACATAGCCTGTCTGTTTCCAGAGATATTAGCAGAGGAAGCAGAGGTTTGAGCCTGTTGGCAATGACTTTAGAGATAAGTTTGTAGATGACGTTACATAAGGCAGTGGGCCTGTACTTGTCCAGAGTGCTAGAATTATCCTCCTTAGGAATGAGGACAAGGAAGGTTGTATTAAGAGATGGAAGGATCCAGTGCAGAGTCCTAGATTCTTCAACTAATTCCTAAACTTCCCATTTGATTTTATCCCAGAAGAAGTGAAAGAAGTTTGTTGTAAATCCGTCGGGACCTAGTGCTTTTCCATCCTTGAGTTGTGTCATTGCCTGCTCTACTTCCTGAAGAGAGACAGGTTTGAGTAACATAGAGTTATGATCCTCGGTGATTAGAATTGGGATGTGCTGAGTGACCTTATTTATTACTTGCCTTCGATTTCTAGCTGGCTCTTGAAGAATGTTTTGGTAATAGACAAGGAGTTCCCTTTCTATATCCTCTAGTTCCTCAAGACATTCCCCTTGACTGTTTTTGAGGAAGGCGATGTTGTTATGCATCCTTCTTTGAATGGTGGATCGATGAAAAAACCTGGTGTTTTTCTCCCCTTCCTTGAGCCAGCGGATCCATGATTTTTGACGCCAAAGGGTTTCCTCTTGTTGATGCCTCTCCTCCAATTTAGTGTGGAGATTTCTTTCCAGGGCTGCGTAGGCATCCGATCTACCTTCTTTGATGATGCGCTGTTGTAGCTCACTCATTTTCTGTTCAAGTTCCTTCTGGTGGGAGAATATATTTCCAAAGCTGATTTGATTCCATTTTTTGAGTTTGAACTTAAGGTGTTTGAGCTTCTGCTGAAACTGGAACATTTTGGATCCTTCAGGAGGTCAGAAGCCATTCCAGCATGTGATAACCATATCTTTGAAGTCTGGGTGGCTAAGCCATAAGGATTCAAAGCGGAATGGTATTTTTTTGGTTGTTCCTGGGCAAGACCATTGCAGGAGGATTGGCCAATGATCAGAACTAGCCAAGGGCAAAATTGAGGTGTGCAAGTCCCCTCCCAAGTGAATAGCATTGTCTGAGACGAGGAATCAATCTAATCTGGAGGATATTTTTTGTGAGACACCTATTTTGTTGGTCCAAGTATGAATACCATTGGAGGAGAGGAGATCAATTAACCAATTGCTTTGGATAAAGTCTTTGAAGCATATGTTGTCCAACTCAAGCCTGATTCTGCCTCCCACTTTTTCATCCAAGTTGGTAATCATATTCAAGTCTCTGCCATAGATCCAAAGAGGATGGCGTCTAAAGGAGTTGAGGATGGCAATTGTGGACAGTAGGGTGATTTTTTGCTGAGAATCTTGGGGAAAGTAAACATTGGTAAGATGCCCATGCGAGTTGGAGCCAACCAGATGGAAGGTGGCTTGGATAAAATTATGTGAGGCGTAAAAGTCAGACAGAGAGATTGTTTGGGGGTTCCAGAATATGGCTAGCCCTCTAGAATCTTTAGTGGCATCAACTGCTATTGATCTACAAACCACCTAGGACTTGATGAGAATGGACTCCAAAGAACTGCTATTACATTTTGTCTCCTGAAGGAATATGATTGTTGGTTTGTATTGCTGAATCATATTTTTAATCATACGATGTTTGCAGGGGATTTTTAGCCCTCTTACATTCCATGATATTAGCTTCATGAGGAACTTTGGGGGAGCGGCTGATAGAACTTAGTCAGCTTGGGGTACCTACCGGATTCCACAAGCTTGGGGTACTCACGTCCTCTTTTTTTTTACTCTTTGATTATTTTTTTCCATCCCAGTGGCTGCCCGCTTAAATACCTAAAGAGTTTTTTTGTTGAGCACGTAAGAGAGCAACTTCAAGGCTATCAATTTTCCTAATGGGAATCTTCTCATGGGCTTTCTGATGGCAAGCAAGCTCTAGGGCCAAAATGTCCAGATCACCTACATCTATGCTTTCAGGTTCCTCTTCCATGTGGGTAGGCATATTCTTTTCTTCTTTGGTTCTTTCTATCTGAGAGACTGAGGGAAGATTTCCATCTATCTCCATTTGGAAGCTTCTGAGGATGATAGCTTTGTCTTGGTTGGACTGAGGGGTGGAAGCAAGTGGAGTGGAGGGAGAGAGAGGTGTGGGTGTTTTTTGAGGAGCAGATTTGGGGTCAGGAGTGTCAGAGATCGGACTATCTACTGAAGGTTGTGAGGGGCTGCCTTCCGAGGAAGCATGAATGGTAAGGATTTCAAAGCTATTGCTGGTGGAGGGAATATTTGGAGCTGAGGGTGTTGCAGCGGGCTTTTTGGTATGCTTTTTCCAGCTGGAGACTTTTGTGAAGCCTTCAGCATCTGTTCCTTTTGCCGATGGGGTGGGTTTAGGAGGATTATTCAAAGGGAAATATCTGAAAATATGGACGTGCTCATGGCACTTTCTGCATCGAAAGGGAACATGTTCGTAATCTATAGTTTGAATCCATTCAAAGTCATCATGAAAGAGGCTTACCGAGTTCGTGAGGGCTTTGGCTAGATGCAGGTAGACACAGATCCTCGCATATGAGGTGTAATGTCTGAGCTTGGTTTCTTCCGCTATCTTGATAAACTCCCCTAATCCATTGCCAATGTCTTTGAGGGTTTCTTCATCCTAGTATTCCAATGGTAAGGAGTACATGCAGATCCAGACTGGTGCCCAGTTGAAATCTTCATTATCCAGGTAGGATCTTTCAATCCAATCATGGAGATAGAGGCCTGATGAGTTGAAAAAGTATGGCCCTCCATTGAAAATACGATTTCTATCCTCCAAACAATTGAAGAACGCTGTAAAGAATCCTTTTGGACCAAGTTGCAGTGTCACATGTCCTTTGGGCTTCTATTTTGAAGCAATCCAGCCCTGAAGCGCCTTTACGGTCGGCCAGAGGCCTATAAACTTGCCTATGAGAGCATGATCTTTCATGTACTAGATATGCCCATTGATGTGATGTCCTGGGAGATCTATTTTAATTCGATCTACTGTTATCAGGATGCAGGTGGCAGAGGAGGATTTTGGTTGTGCCTCAGATGCATTTTGGGAGTCCTTTGTATCGTTTTGTGCCTCATTGGAATTTACATTCACGCCTGCAGTGTCAGGGGAAGAAATTTGAGTAGAAGCGGCTGGACTGGTTGAGTCAAAGGGTGGAATGATAGGAGGGGGGGAAGATCCCGCCCCTCCCAGAGGAGCTGCCATAGGAGGAGGTCAGAGTCAAACTGCTAAGTGCAGCAGCATTATAACAGGGCCACCGGGCGAACAGAGGGGAGCACAAACGACTTCATTGTAGGTCTGCTGAAACCCTAAGCGACTCCGTTGCAGAGCTGTCCGCCAACTTTCAACCAATGTTTTAATTATTATTTTCAATGTTTTTAATTATTACTTTCAATATTTTTAATTTTTTGTAATGTTTTTAATTTTATTTTAATTTTGTTTGTTTGTTTTTTTTTTCTAATTTATCTCATAATTTTTTATTTTTTTTCTTTTTGGGCAAATTTTAAATTATTTTATTATTATTATTTTTTTAATACATTTTTTTTTATATTTGATTTTTTTTTGTCTATTTTTTTTTTATATAATTCTTATACTGTATTTTTTTATCTTGTTTATTAATTATTCTATGTTAATATATATATTTTTATTTACTTGTTATTATCTTTTTTATTTTTTTTGTGTTTTTCTTTGTTTTAGTTTTTATTTTTTCAAAGTTTTAATATTCTCAATATATTTGATTGGATATATATGGAAAAATAATAAAAAAATATGTAGAAGTAACAAGTCTAAGAGAACAATTTTTTTGTTGATGGTGTACTTCTTTAACGGTGGATATGATTCTCGAAATGACAATTTTTTATTTTTTTTGCATAATCTTTAATATGTTTATTAGTTTCGATTTATTAAATTCAAAAGAAATGTAATTTTTATATATGAAAATTATATATATATATATATATTTCTCAATAATGAAATATAGGTTTTAAAAAACAATTTGCAAATTTCAAAATCTTGAAATTATTTAAAAATAAAGTATTTACACAAATTTCTAAAAAAACAAATGTTATAATGAAAAGAGTATCAAAAACTCCAAAATCACATATAAATTCATTTTTTTTGTAAAGTTGTTTATTCATCATAACTGAAGTGTTTCCTATCCAATGATTTCAATACATTATATATATAAAAAACATTATATTTAATAATTTGTTATTAAAATGATAAAATAAAAATAAAAATAAATTAATATAAATTAAAGGATAATAATTTTTTAAAATAAATTTAACATCATGGCTGAAAATTGTTGGAATTTTAAGGATTTTCATAGAGGTGATATTTTATCTTTAATATCATGCCTAAAAATCATTGGAATTTTAAGACTTTTGATATTTTATTTTTAATGTCATGTTTATTGTTGGAATTTTAAGGTTTTTCAGAGTTATGATATACTATCTTTAAAGTCATTATTAAAAGATGTTGACAATTTACCCTGAAAAAAAAATGTTATTGATACATCAACACTTTTCGTTTTAAGGGTGTTTTTTGCACAAAAAAATTGGCGACGTTATTCCAGCATGAACACTTTTCGTTTTCAAGGGTTTTTTGCACACAATAATTGGCAATGTTGTTCCAGCATCAACACTTTCCATTTTCAGGGTGTTTTTTGCACCAAAAAAATTGGGTTTTACTTCAATTTTTAAAAATTGTTGAAAATTTACCCCGAAAAAAATTTAAATAATCATAATAATAATAATAATAATAATAATAATTCCAGAATAACACTTTTTGTTTCAGGTTGTTTTTCCATGTCTTTTTTTTATTTTATTTTTTAGAATTCTTGTTTTGAAGTAATAGTTCTCATTTGATCGATAAATTTGTTTAATATTGTACTATTGATACTCCTAATTTTGCAAAAAATGCATACAATTACATTATGTTAGTAAAAAAAAGACAATAAAAAATTATAGAAATCACATATATAATTTTTTCCTCTTTATGGTCACTAATATCCTTCTTTTGACTTGCTAAAAAATTATGCTACTCAATTCCACTTTTTGGGTGGAGATATATATTCTACTCTTCATTACTTTTCTATTGACTAGTTATATACCTTATTATCATTTGTGAGCAAAAGAATTATGGTTGTTGAATTTTTCTCAATTTTACCCAATTACCTTTGTAATGGTGTAGGCATGTTTTTTCTAATTTCTCGAAGATATGGATTCTTAGATTTCAAATATTATCCATAAGCGGATTCTATAGTCCAATATATTTCTATTAACTACTCCCATGTCTCATTTTGAGCTCCAACCCAAGATTTATGCCTCATAAAAAAGAACTAGAAATTTTACACTATTTCCATTGTAACTTTCACATTCTAGCTTTGTTTGCATTTCTAGTATCTCATTCAAAGCTCTTTTTAAGCTCTTTCACTTAAGCTACAATGACTATGTATACCAATATATACATAATTATCTCATTTCCAACAAGAAAGAAAATGCCATCCAGACCCTCAAAATAACTCCTAAATTTGATCACATATAAAAGCATAGGGAAAACTTATATAATTTCACAATATAATTGTTGATGTGGCCTACATACATGATACCTTGGAATCATGCTAGATCACCTCTTCTATCACCTGACCTACTCTACCATCACCTAATGTCCTTATCTCTCCTTCTTTATTATCTTCTTGCTTTTCCCCTTTTCCCCCTTTATCATTCATATGTATCTTTTCTTCTATTTCTATTTTTATTTATTTATATTTGATTCATTATATTTAAATATATGGGGCACATGCCCTGTTTCCACTTGGAAACATTTGAGACCCTTAATGGGATAAGAGGGCCCCACTCCACCACTATCCTCCTAAAACATGATGCCCTTCTCTTAACGAACTCTGGCATGCATGATCTAATGATAGTGATTCATTCCACCAAATCAACAATTGATATTACACCTCAAATATTTTAACTAACAAGTGTTAGCTGACATGGTGCAAGTTGCACCTGCATGCATCCAATGGCTGAGATCATCCCCACCAAATCCACGACTTTAATCACTTAATAAAATTTTGAAAATACACACAAATTATCTTTTATCAATTGCCTGATATAATAGTTTGAGCCTATACAACCATTTTCCATATGGTTCTTCCTAATAAGTGATGATATTTTATTCATGATTTGAAAATTGTTACACCAAAATCTTGATACCACTTCTCCACAACCTGATACCAATGATGCAATGTGGTTCCCATATTGGCCCATAAACCCACCCCAAGGCCGCCAGTATGGGATGTCCATGTCACCACTGCCACATCACTCTTGATGTCATCAATGGAAATTCCTAAATTTTATATTTATTTTTATTAAACATATTTCAAAAAAATCAAGAAACAATTTTTTTTGCTGTCAAGGTACCCTAAGTTGGCCCATACTACTCGAGTGCTACAAAAAAATCTCTGATACCAATGTGGTTAACCCTCATACTTGAGTACAACAAAGGAGCACAACTTCTTAGTGAAATTTATTTTCAATTACCATTCTTTTAAACTGAAGTGATTCAAGAAAACATGCATGGCATACATAGACTAATGCAATACCAAGAAACATAAATAATGCAATGTAAATTCTCATAGATGCATTATAATAAGCATACACAACATTTAAATAAAACCATCATAAAATAACATAATAGAATATAATTACACCAAGAACACATATAATATTTATCTTTATAAAGATTCACAAACTAACTACGGACATTGGATGTTCTACCCAACTATAGGATCTATTGTACATTTATTCTCTACAATAGGGCATCCCTGAGTTGAGGTTGTGATAGCACAACGATGGCTGCCTAAAATAACTCTATAACTCACAGATAGTTAGCTCATAAGCTTTCTTTTTCACAATTTGATATGGATCTATAAAATTGTCTTGGTTCATAAAAATCTTCAAGTGTGTATGATTAAACTAAATTGGATTAAAATATGAAATTAATAAATTGAAATCAAGTGTAAATGAATTAAAGAAGCTACAACTTAAAGAAATATAAAAGATCGAGACAAAAATAAAATAGGAACAAAACCAATTGATAATGAGTTTGTCCTAAGTCTCCTGGGCTTGCCTCTAAGGGAATGACCTCTTTATTATTCTCCCAAAATTATAATTACAAATAAGAAAAATGCCTCCAAAATCTTGCTACAAATGAGCTATCTGCTACTAGGAAGTGGTCTCCAAAATGCCACCAAAAACTTCATTTCGGTTGTTGCAAAAACAAGCTCTAAAACCGCACTTATTTACAAATTTCACAGGCCAAAATAAGGCTTAAAGGCTCTCAGCTATATGCAAAGCTTCAGTATCCAAAACTTATGGCACAATGGAAAATTATTTTGGTATAAGTAGCATTTGGGTGTCCGCAGGCTCAGGGTCAAGCCTCTGGAGAACACAACCCCGTTTGTTGGAATATATGTATAAATGGAATCTTGTTATGGCAGGTGCATTGATTATATTAAATATAACCATTTATTATAACTATCAAAAGCCCCATTCATAAAAATCGAACTTGGTTATAACTATAATCACATCTAAAAAATCACATAAACCACATTTTAAACCAAAATATTATATTTTCCTCGACCCACATGCATACTGTTATGAGCTTCGTTGCATTGGTGGATTTATTGGTCAACGGGGAGTTCACGAGGTCAAGCCTGCAACCTTACCTCCTTTTTGCATTTAGTTACAACAAAATAATATATATAGAATATATATAGAATGTTTCTTTTATTTAATAAAACAAATACATGGCCCAACGATTGAGCCATTAGTTTGTCTCTGCATCGGTCAAGGGTTCAAACCCCACCACTCCAACCATCAAATAAATTTCAACAACCACACTTTCTTGGATGTTTCTTAGGTGCCATATGGCGCCCTCTAATTGGGCCACATGGTAACCTCTCATTGGTCCACTTGTAGCCCATTCAACTGGCATAAAACATGCCATGTCAACCTCTGACTCAAGGATACATGTCAACACCACAATGTTGCATGTTGGATGTATGGTCTTACCACATGGCATTGTACCGACATGCCACGTGTCACCCTATCCAACTTGTGTTGTTTGGCATGAACTTCCAAATGCCATAACTTCTGCATACAAACCTTGTTTGAAGCGATTCAAATTGTGTTGGAATCCTCTTGTCGAGCTCTTCGACATATCACCACTTCCATAAAGTTTTGGGAATTTTGAATTTTAATACTTTTTAGATTCTCCTAGATCACAATTATACAATGGTCACATCTACCAAGGTTACTCAACCAATTCCAAGGCATCTCAACTTTTAGCTCTCTTTTCCCTTCAACCTACCCAATCCAAGGAAAAGAATCCACTACCTTGCAATCCAAACCCTTAGGATGTTCCATTTCTCTCTAGTGCTCTAGTGATATTGGTCAAGAAATCTCAATGCTAACAACTCTAAAGAATCTCAAATATGGATAGATTCACCAGCTATGCTAATACGTATATGCACTCTAGACATCCTCTCAAGTTGAAATAATAACAAGGATTAATATATAGCCAAAAACAATGGCTCGTAGCAATAAAATTCCTCCTCTCCCCCAAGAGCAAGAGCACTAAAAGTGAACAAGAATCATGAATAAGAAATCCCCATATCCTAAAAAAAAGTAACATTAAATATGCAATTTCTCAAAACAGTATGTGATTTTTTCAAAAAGCTCACATATCGACTTTTTTCTCAACTATGGGTATAAATAATAAGTTCACCCTCTATAGCTATCCTCTAGTGACACAATAGCCCCTATAATTTTGTCCTTATTAACCTATAAATATAGTGATAGTTTTATTATTAATATTCAAGTCATTACATAGCAAAAATCTCCACCTTTCTTTCTTTTTTTCAGAAGAAAAAAGAACACTGATTATATTAACATATAAACAGTACATATACAGAAATAATCTCAGCTGAAGGATTCAGCGAGAAGTCCATCATTTAAGGCCATGGGATTGATGCCCATTTATAGAGTGAATGGGCAAAAATTACATGTTGGCCTCCACATAGCAAGATAAAATCCATCCCTTACCAATATCCCCGACATTAGATTAAGATATGAATATAAGGGGATTATGAAAGAGCGAGAAAACATAAAGACAACATAATAATGTAGTTGAGAAAAGTAACAGAGAAAAGTGATTGAAAAAAATTATGATAGCGGGAGAGGCACAATTTCACTTCCAAAGTTGCCCCTCTAACAGATGCGCAAAAAACTTTCATGCTTCTCGACCTCCCTGCTCGCTTATACACTGTTAATGGTCCATGAGAAATCCATAGAGGCCATTAGAAGAGCTTGGAGAGAATCTGAACAGGTACGCTTGGAACTAACAGGCAGGCTCGCTTGATGATGACCACCGGCTCGCTTGGATATATAACAGGCTCGCTTGAAAAGAGAGAGTAGAGTCTTAAACTGAGGCCCGTGAAAATATGAGCGAGTAGGATTTGAGATGAGAACAGGCTCAGGCTACAAAATGAAATCAGCTCCAGCTGTTCTGTAAATCTGGCTCGCATGCTAGAGATAACTGATTAGTAGCCAGTGCAATTGCAATGCTGAATGTAGACATAAGGCGAACGGATTATGAACGAACAACCATGTGGATAAGAAATGAGTTCATGCAGGAGCGACGAAGATCAATGAAAAATAGAATGACTTGGTATACACCAGAAAAGAACATTCATCATCCTATGGTGAGAAGCCTGAAACAAAAAAAACAAACCTCTCTGTATATCGATTTTAGACAAAAAGAGACTTGAAACTATGAAAAAAGGAATCAAGGTATGGGAATAGAAAATTCGCCAGACTGTCTGCCATCAGTAAAGTGAATAACTTTCATGGAGCCAAAATCAGCCGTGAGCCCGATCTTGGACAGGCGATCTGCGCGAGTATTGTTTTCTCTGAAAATATGATTAATTGGAGGGTGATTCAATCTCTGCCAAAGACTCATAGTCTTGTCAATCCAGCCTATAAGAAGCGGGGAGTACATATGAAATCTGTTGGAGATCCAACCAATGATCAACTGAGAGTCCCCGTATATATGAACGTCCTGGAGTTCCATATCAGCAGCAACAAGAAGTCCTCCCCAAAGAGCCATAATCTCAGCCTTGTTGTTAGTGCCTGGGCCACCATTCCAATAGATGTGATAACGTTCGCGTTCAGAAATCTTAATCCAAACCCCACATCCAGTCATACCATCAACGGATGCCCCATCAAAGAAAATGGCAGGAATGCCAATTTCGTGAGGCCTAATGCGATGAGAGGCATCGGCAATATTATCAACACCCAGGCTTGGACAATCCTCAACCCATAATTTAATGGCCGAGAAAACCCGATGAGTTTGGAAAGGTTTGTGCTCAAAAATCAAATGATTCCTAGCAAGCCACACCTCCCAAATGAAATAAAAGGGGAGAGATCTGTAGTTACTGTTTAACTTATCCCATTCATATGCAGCAGAGATGAAATCCACCGGTCTCCATGACGGATTCAGAAAGAAAGGACAAAAAAGCTTCCAAAGATCGACAATGATGGGGCAAGTGAAAAATAAATGAGATGTGGATTCTTCAGAAGAACAACATAAACCACAGCGACTGGGACCATGGTGACCCCGCTTCCTGAGATTTTCCCATGTGAGGATTTTCCCCTGCCATACCAGCCACCCAAAGATTGTGATTTTTGTTGGAATCCTCCGATACCAGAAAGGGAAGAATATTTTGGATGCGATTGGCAAGTGAGAAGAGACGATAATATTTTTATACACCTCCTTAACAATAACCATGTTGTCTTTGAGAGGACCATTCCATACTAGTTGATCTCCGCCAGGAGCGTAGCAGAGGCCCGCAAAACGCAGATGATCTTGGAAGCAGTCCCACTCATCAGTAGCAGATCCGACCAGTCCAAGCTGTTCAACAGTTTTAATAATAGGCGCTCCATAAGACCAATAATAGATAATCTGAGAATAATACATGATTCCGCGCTGAGTGAGGGCATGGAGTAGGCGCTGAGATGGGGCTGTATGAGGCGACAACGTAAGAATGTTGCTCGACCCAATGGGAGTTCTGCTCCCGTCATGAAAATGCCAACTTAATCGGGGGCGGATGTGCACCAAAATCATTTAAAAACTGCGCCATATACAAGAGATGCTGCGAGGAAAAGATAAATTATTGTCTTTGATCATTACCAGAGCATCACCACGAAGATATTTTACTCTAATAATGTCAAACCAAAGACCGGGACCCTTTACTGCACGCCAGAACGATTTGATTAATAGAGCACAATTAAATTCACGGGTGGACAAGATCCCCCATCCATCTAAATCCTTGGGGATGCAGATTGCAGATAGACGACATAGATGATATTTTTGGTCCATATTGACAGCACCCCAGAGAAATTGTGATATGATACAATTAATCTTGGAAATAACAGCTGCCGGAAAATAGAAAAAATGAGCCCAGTACACAACCATCTGCGATAAAACAGACTGAATCATAATAAGGCGACCACCCACAGAGAACATCATTAATCTCTACTAAGATATTACAATAAATTTGTCGTTTATATATTATATTATTAATTGATATCTCGATTAATTAATATTATCTGTAATCGAATTAAATTTTCATCCCAATCAATAGTAAAATATTTCAAAAAAAATATTATAATTACAATTATATCTTTTCATTTGAGAAAAAAATTGAATTATTTCTCAAACGGTGTTTACAACTTGAACCAAATAATAATAAAAATCTCACAAATGAGAGTTATATTGAAGAAAAGGGATGCAAGTTTCTTGTGAGGCCATTCATCAAGCAATTCAAATTCATTTCTTCTTTCTTTCCTTATCAACCCTTTCATACCAATCGTCTGTTTGGATTTTCATGGCCGCCATTGCCGTGACCAATTATTTACTCGCATCCCCATCCTTAACAAAAATGAGACTCGCAAATTGAAATGACATCTTATTTTTTCCTCTATAGGTTGCCCTCTATAGCTATGTTCCAAAAGTCACTGCATGCCATTATTTATTTGTCTTTTTATGACTCTAGTCGTCCATGTAAATAGTAACAAATATGAATTGGGCCATATGACGTCAAAAGTCTGTAATGCGATCCTCATACTTTATACGCGCACTCAATTATCAAACCTATTTCAGTCCAAGTATGCACGAAAAGAAGCTAAAAAAGATGCCTAATCTATCAGGGCCTAAATCATTGCATTTTATAAATATTTGTCACTCAAACATGAATGATTGTCGTATTAAAAATGGGATTCATATTATCAAACAAATTTAAATGGAAAACTGTTTTATGTTGTACAGAGTTATATAGCACGCGGCATATATTGGAAATTGTGAGAGAGCAGAAACGCACATGAATAACACACAAATAATTATTTTCTCTATATTGCACTAATTAGATACATCAAATATATAGGTGAACTCATACTAATCTTAGAGAGAGAAGTTGAGAGATTCTCTCAACTTCCTCAACAAACCCAATCCATGATCAATCTAAAGTAAGCATGATCCTAACTAAATCTAATACCTTCCCTTAATGCTTACTTTACAAAACATATAATTAATCACAATTACAACACTTTAAACTTTTTGTGTCTTTGTCTGATCTGGTCTTCATTAACATCTGTACCCACTCTGAGATCTCATAGGAAACACTCTTTTCTCCACCATTTTCGAGCTACCATTCAACCCATTTAAAATACATTGTTTCTGACCAGCAATAATGAACTTTGCAAGATCAACAGTATTGACAACTCGGCTCGTCGGGGCTTCCGCGATAGAGTTGACAAGTGATGAACCATCCTATGGACCAATCACCATCTGTCGGATATTTCGCTTTCGGCTATCCATCAGTGGCTAGGCAAATGGTCTGAATACTGAATGTGTTCAAGAGCTAATCTAACAACTTGACCTGCTTGTAACCTGTAACTGATGCTCCTTGGCCCGTAGCACAACAAGATCAGCATATAACAAATTTACACAATCAAATTAGTCAATTGTTCTCTCGTCCCTGTAGGACGTCAAGAACGACTAATTTAAATAATGCTCATTTGTTCAATAATTGGTTCTCTTCTACACAACTCTTACAATAAATTTCACACAGATAAGAACAGCACTCAATTTCTCCACAAGCATAAAAAATGGTACCACGTCTACACAATACGGAAATGTTTATGTTCATGGCAAACAAAGTGACACGCACCGCAGCTGTAATGATCCCTCAATTCTCTAAACAGGGGGTGAATACACAAACCATAGAACTAGACGCAGCTGTAATCCTTGTTGATGATTCAAGAGAACAGAAAATCCGCAGCAATTCTCCTTTCACCAAATTATATTAACAGTACTACTGCATTCTGGAAATTTTGATAACATGGATAATACATCTGCAAATATCGAATATCTTCATTCCAAGAGGAATATAGCTTCGAATAATTCGCCTCAAATCATCTTCGAATTATGACACAGCAAACGCACATCTGATGTGTACTCAACGAATTGATAAACATGAATATACCGTTCAGGTTCACCCATCAGTATACCGTGTTGAGACCACAAAAGAAATTCAGCTTTGCTTTGAGGCTGAAACAAAGCTATGTCCAGAACTTTGGCGACTTGGCCGAATCCCCTATACTGTCAAACAAAAAATCGAATTTTTCAGAGATCTGATCCTGTAAAATCCGTGAAGGAAAAAGTTCCCTCCACAATCTCCACATCTTCTGGATTCGAATTCCCGTTTCAATTAATGAGATCCAGGATTTAAATATGCAAATGATTGTCCTCACTCTTTCACAGGATGAAACATTCCCGTAGAAATTGATAACGGATACTCCCTGTGCCTTTTAGCTAATGCGTGATCTTCCCATCACTGTTGCGGTCGAATCCGTGTTGAAAATAGTAGAACAACGATCCTCGTTTTTTTTTTCCTTCACCACTAAGCTGCAAGAATTCGGAGAAGTTGGGGAGGCCAACATCTTCTACTTGTTCCAGAACCGAAAGTCCAGATCCAAACAAAAGCAACTACAAGGGGCTGCACAGAGGTCTAGATCCAGCGCAGAGAGCAGTAGGGCCACACCAAAACCTAATTCTCTTTGCCACAGTGCTGACTCCTCCTCTTTTGCGATGCCGGCCACTTCATTTTCGACTCATGAGGACCAGCAATTTTATCGTGTTCGGATGAATGAAGAAGTGAATATTAACCAATACAGTTACATCCCAGCATTTGATGGCGCAAGTGTAATACGTACATGTCCTCACAGTAATACAATATCCTATTAAAAATTGGTGAAAAACAAAACAAACACCACACATACATTCACACAGTAATCTACACACTAATCCTATTCTCACACTTTTCTCGTCATCTGTCTGAGCACTCCCGTGAGGGATTAAGCTCAGCTTGGCTCTGATACCATATTGAAAATTGTGAGAGAGCAGAAACGCACATGAATAACACACAAATAATTATTTTCTCTATATTGCACTAATTAGATACATCAAATATATAGGTGAACTCATACTAATCTTAGAGAGAGAAGTTGAGAGATTCTCTCAACTTCCTCAACAAACCCAATCCATGATCAATCTAAAGTAAGCATGATCCTAACTAAATCTAATAATGGGCATGAATTTTATTATTGTTCATAACTTATTATAATGAAAATTTTGTTATTTAGGTGAAATTTTATAATGGCTTAGTTTGTAATATATAATTTTATATAATTAATAAATATAATTAAAATATTGAAATGGTAATAAGATTTTAAATAAGAAGTAATATTAACTTCCCCAATGGGGTGTGAACACTTTAGGAATGACCCCAGTTAGAAACCATTTCCCTATTACATTTATTGTCTTCTCATAATGACGTGGTATTAAATTGGTGTTAAATCTTGGAGTGGGTACTTGTTATCGCATTGTTATAAATGTAAAGGTAAGGTGGTGAAGGTACGTTCATAACGGAAATGGAGGTTAGGGTAATTCTTCATCCTCATTCACATGTACACATTTGATATCAGGCTTTGTTGAGAAATCTAGGAGCAACAAATTAGGTGATTTCTCTTACTTTGATAACTTCTTGTGATGTATTTTTATTTAACTTGATTAACTTCTTCTTTCACTTGATTATAATTAGTGTTCTTATCATCAAACAACTACGAAGCAATAAAGAAGAATGAGACAAGTGGACACAAGATATAGGTTATCCGCCAAGGCCAAAACCTCTCCTCTTGAGAGGAAAACCCATAATAACTCTTCTCTTCTTATAGAACTTCAAATGACAAATTCCAAGACCTAAGATCCTTGTCAAAGTACCCTCCAGGGCCAAGTCAATCCTTCCTCTTTGATGAGTTTTTCCTTTCAACAACTTTGACCCCTAGCAGTTTCTTTTGCAACTTCGACCTCCAGCAGCTTATTTTGAAACTTCGACCTCCAATTTTCTCACACATGTGAGGTGTACATGAACCAAAAATAATCTTCTAAGACTTCACTTTTCTTCCTTGGTCTTCTTCCCTTCACTAGGTATTATATGCTCTTCTTGTGCTTCCATGAGTTGCTTCTCTCACTCTCAAATAAGGTCAAGGTCTTTCTTATATATAGGTCTTTCTCTAGATCGAATTGTTGCATTTAGGTTGACTTTCCCACTCATAGAGGTCAATTTTTTCTTTTGATGATGGCAAGATCTTGGAGGGTCTATTTGACACTTTTGACTTTACATAAATTTTCTTAACAAGATGTAACATGCTCAAAAGGGTCTTCCATACATGATAATGACTCAATTGACTTATAGTCTCAATGACAAGCCCTAGAAGCACTCAATATATGTTTGACTGATAAAATAAATTTTCCTTGAGCATGAAACCCATGCCTCAAGAATGACAATAATAAATTTATTTTTCCCTTTACATCAAATACATCAAATCATGATTACATATGTCATTATGAAAACCAAACCTAGTTACATATTTCAATAGTCCTTTGGTTTTATGTTGGCATGTTTTAAAGGTTTGTCCTGTCAGTATGAGGTTGGTACTTTGGTCTCTCTTGCCCAGTCTAGAGAATTTGTGGAGTAAATGCTTGTTATTGTATATTTGTATGTGAAAATGGTTGGGCTTGTTTTCAAGTTAGTGGTCATCATTCACCTTTTCATTTTCTGGATAACAATTCTCAAGGTATTTCGTACCCCTTCACAGTTCTTGATTTTGGGTGTTATTATCATGGTTACATCTCTTTGTAGTATTGAAATTAAGGGAACTTTAATACTGGTTATTGAGTTCCGACCCATATTTAAGGTTTTACATAGACCTCTCTTGCTTTCATTCCTAGTATATTGTAGACTTGTGATTGGTGATGTCAATTTCTTAATTATGGTCAAAAGAGTTTGGTATAGTTTGGTTTTTACCTTGTTCTTGGTGTCATTTCCTTTCAACACAAATATTAGAAGTGTTGTTAGGGGTAGTATGATTATCTGGAATGGTCGACAACTAGATTTCATTGTGCCCTGGTTTGTTAATTTCCTTACGTTATCAATGTGCGGTGAGTTCCAAAGCTTGCTTGAACTTGGTCCTGGTTTGGAACTTAGGGGATGGATTAGTATTATTTTGGTTTGTGATTAAAGAGGTGGTAGTTCTTTCATTTGAATGTTACTTTGGTTGTGGTTCCATCAGTGTATGTCTACATTGTTCCTTTGCTTCTGCAATTCTGGCCCCTCACCAGAGAATGATGAGTAGAAGAGGAGTAAGAAATGTTAGGTTCGAATGAAATCGAACTTTTTCCTACGACTTGGTGGAATTTTTTTTTATGCAATCCTTCTTGAAGTGAGGAGGGAGAATATGCTGTTGGAATTGAAGGAATTAGGGGATCACCCTTATCATTCTGATTCAGAGGTTGTTGAAGATGGCTTTAAATGGGTTTTGAATCTGAGAATTTTTCAGAAGATGAGACTCCATTTCTTGCACTCCTTGTCCATGTATCAACAAATGGAAACATTGCTACATTTAATATTTAAGGAAAAACAAGTAGAAAAATACAATGCTTTCCCTGGGTTGGAGGATATTAAATGCATGTTATGGCATCATAATTTCTGTCTTGAAAATATTGACTCTCGTCTAAGTAGTGGAAGGTTTTTTGGTATTGGATTCTGCTTCAGAAGACCTCACAGATCCTCCTGACCCCATGGATCCATCAGTGGACGATGCTCCGGAACTTACAATTATCTCTTCAAACCAATTCTAATAGATGGTATCAATATTTTTGTTTTCCTTTTGTCAAAAAAATTTCAAGGATGTTGACATTTTGCTTCATCTTTAGTACAGAGACATGTTGAAACCTATGGTGTTTTTTGGTCACTTCCGAGATGTGAAAATCATTTGGTATGAACAAGGTATTGAAGATTATTTCCATTTCTATATTTTGTGCTCTCAGACTATGGTTTCCATTTATTTTTGTAACCACTTTGGTGCGAGCAATGGTATGCGGTGAATTTTTCATAGATGGTCTCAACATGTTTGTTGGAAAGGCTTGTTGATTACATTAGACATTGGTTTGACATTTCATCCAGGGTTTTTAACTTTTATGCTGACTGTTGGTTGTTGGAATTGGAGATTGTGATGCTCGCGAGTGCTACAGTGATTGAATTTTTTCTTATGTTTTATGTCAACTGTGAAACAAGGTTGACTTTGTGGATACCTTTCACCTTCAGGTGTATGATACTTGGTCTAATTTATGTTGTTACCTAGGGTAGGACCATATCAAACCCTCCTCCTTTTTAAGAAAATGGTGTCCCCATTGCTAGAGGAGATAAAATTGTTGTAGGATCATGGCTAGTTTGCACATGGTATCTTTGGGTTGTGTATCCCTCCACTGGATCAAGACTCCTTTGATAGTGCATTGAAATATATGAGATTATCTTTTGTCTAAAATGGCCTCAAGTTGCAACCAAATGGAACCCTCATCATCTAGTGTTGTGAAGATTGTTTAAACTTAACAATTTGACTTAATCAATTTCCTCAATCATGACAGATATTACATTATGTTGATCTTAGAGTGGCCCAATGAAATGGGAAATATGTAAGTAGCATAGCCAATACATTTTGGTATATTATACAGTCCGCAAAAATTATGTGCAACTTTTGGTAGCTCTTCACCTTGAGTGATGTTTGCTTATAGGGATCAAGACAAAGAAACAGCCGATTCTTTAAAGTAGTGCTCAAATTGATGTTGATCATTATGTTGCTTCATTTTATTCTCTACTAACACCAAATTATCCTTTGAGTCTACAAAGAATGATAGCACAAGATGTTGGGGTTTTATCCACCTCTCTATCCTAAGACATGCCTCATAGGTGGGAGACCATTAATGAGGCTTTTTTCAATAAATGGACTCACTGTGAGACACTTTTGTGGCACCATGAAAGTAGGTAATGTACTACCATTATATAAATTCTAACCACTATACCCATTGGGCTAGTCATTTCAAGGAAAAAAAGAATAATAAAATTTTTCAAAACACTTATTTATTACATCTATTTAGATATGATATCTTGAATTAATGTTCAACTGGGTCCCTTGCAGTTGGAATACCCCTTTTTTAGATATTTCTAGTGATTGCAGGATCACAATTGTTATAAGCCTATTTTTCACCCCTATTACAGAGGAGAGACCTTATCTTCACTCATATTAGTTGAGGATTGAGATACCATTCCCATATCCTTAGATAGCCATACTTTCATCCCTCATCACTCCATATCCACAGCAAAAGGGAGATGCATCACTCTGTATTAGTTACCAAAGGGCGATGGGGTTGTCAACACAACCATTGCCTTCAATACGAGAGAAATGAGGGGTCAAATCTTCTAGATTTTGTTTTCCCGAGATGATCATGAATTTGAATTGGGATAAGATGAACTAGCATGAGATCAACAATTGAAAATTTTATCCTAACTTCTCTTGGCCCTAGGTATTGAAATTCATCCTCCTATATCTATGAGAATCGTAGATAATGAGACCCTTCTAGGGAGGGTAAATAGATTTAGAGACATATTTAACACACTTATGCTAATGAATTTCCTAGAAACACTTCCCTATAGTGTTATGGTGAGCTCAATCATAACCAGTGAGTCAAGGAGGACAAAGAGCTATGGAGACTAGGAAGGAACGACCTTACACCCAGATATATACAAGAATTGACTATGGGAGTAGGATACCTAGAGCTATAGAAAGCTCTTCCATAGTTGATTTAGTTGAAACTTGCACTAGCAAGGGAAGGGTGAAGGTATGTCAATTATATCACTCTTTTTTCCATGAATATGAATTGAATTGTGTAGAAGATCTATCATTACTATCTAGTAGATCTAGGCGAAATATATATGGAGAAACAACTTATTTCCCAATAGGAATTTTATGCAAGTAGAACTAGTGACCATATTGGGGAAATATCATTGATTTCTCCTCATCCCTTTAAAATTACATGGCTCTTATTGCATTCTAGAAATTCTCTGATGATTTATACTTGTTTATTGTCTTTTCTAGGCTAGATCGATAATTGTTTTCTTATATCTAATCTTAAATTTCTTAAAAATATGGCTCAAACAACCCATCACTCTATTTGTATGCTGACAAGGTGATTTATCTACAATATCCAATTTTTGCACATTGCAAGGGAGTCATAACCTTGTTTCCATTACCTACTATTCACCTAAACAGAATGATGGCACTTGTAGGGTGTCTTTTGTATTGATATTTCAGTCTTTTTCCCCTATTTGAGCTTACATCTAGTTTTATTCACTGTCAAATGGAAATATCCCTTGTATATCAAGTCCAAAACCATTTTTCCTCAGTAGATCAATATGATTTTGGAAATTGGGTTTATTTTTCTTCATTTTGAATCGATTTATTTAGCATGTGTTACTCGAGTGACTTTTTGGTGAAGAGTGATCAAAGTAAGGTATTAGGTGCTCAAAACTTATTTTGGTTTCTCAATTATTATTTTTCTTTTATTTCAATTGACATATCTCAAATAAATGAAGAGTGTGCTTGCTAGGTATTCCTGTCTTTTTTATTGGCTTAGGTGTGTTTTCCTTGTGGATATATCGGGAAATTGGTCTCTTAAGGTACCCTCATGGTCATGCAAATAAAAAATTTCTTTGTTGACTATTTTTATGTCCTTGTTTTCCCCCATATATAGCTAAAACATATCATATTTTTTTTTTATCAAAACCTTAGTTTATTGTTTTTGAGTGTTCGGGGATTGCAAAATTCATTACGAATCTTGAATTGAATGAGCAAGTTCATGATTAGATTCTTTTGAAAATTTAGATATATTGTATGACCATTGAGAGAGTGTGAAGTTGATTTTGACATTTGGAAAAAGGAAAGATCTCTCTTACCTTTCCTTAAACAAAGTTCATTGAATTGAAAGAAGTTCATATTTCATGTAGTATGCATTTTTGGGATTGGTTAAGTGTCTTCTCAAACACTGTAAAAATTTCACTCTGCACTCTTTGACTAATAAAAAATATTAAAGTATAAACATTAATACAATCTATATAAATCTTTTTCGTTTATAAAAAGCCAACATAGTAAAGGGTGTAGGGTCGTGACATACAATTTGAGACGAAACTCTTTAAGGCCACACAATTGAATCTATATATCATTAGAGAGTGAAAAAACCCGCTATTGCATAGATCACTTGTTTGGAAGCTCCTCTAACACAAGATTCAAGCTTGAGGCCACATTGGGGGTGAGTGAAGAGATTATCCCTTCTTCATTTGTTTTCTAGTACTTTTAATATTACACGTTGTTGGTTCTCAAATTGTTCCTCATGGGAACCACCAAAGAAGAAATTCATTGAGGATTCCAAGAATCCTCCTGCTTCTGGTCCTTCGGGACGGTCTCTTGTACACCTCAGGGGGTATTATTTGGTTGCAATTAAATTATTTTCAATAGGTAAATAAAATAGGACCAACTATTGAGAAAATGGAGTAGTTGTAGGAATAAGATGTCATAGGTAGAAGAAATTTTAAACAACTAATTATTGATGGATGAAATATCTCATACATCAAAGATGAATATTCAAAGTATAACGATAAAAATAATAAACAAAAACATAAAAATAAGATAGTGCATATATATATATGTTTAAGATACAAATATTATCTCAGCGATAAATTGAAGAGAAAATTGTAGAAAGTGTAGTTATTCCTTCATCTCTGGATAATCCCACAGAAAACTGTGAAATAATAATAATTATCAAGAAAATAATGTTGTAACCAATCAACACTGAATCATAATAAATTCAATATCCATTCATATTGTAAACACGAAATTTTTGTCAACACAGTAAATAAAAACAAAATTGAACAGTCTTAAAGTTTATCGAATAAGTGACTGCTCTTCAGTTCCAAATGAAATCTCATGGGACTTAAACTTCAATCAAATTGTCAATATTTTAATCAGTAGATTCAATAGTAAATATCAAAGAACCAAGCGACTAAATTAATCGAATATTACAAAATATGAAACAAGTCTGACATTCAAAACATTCTAAACTATTGTAAACACATAACTAAACAAAAAGGGGTTTATCGAGGATGCATGAGTATATAATTCTACCAACAATAGGTTTTTGTATCAAGTACGTTCAAACCTAGTAACATCAAAATTTGTTCTTTTTTCATCGACCCCCTCTACGTGAGAAACAAGGTCTTTTTATAAAATTTTCAAAAATAATTGTCTATAGAAATTGTATTTAATTTAACTAGCATCAAAATTAAAATAACTTTAATTAAAGGTAAATAAATTAAACTTCTTATTAACGCCTTCATGATTTGGTTGCTTTAGCCCTTTTAGACGTGACAACGAGGGATGAAATTTGAGATCCACACATTATTTTCATAGGCATCTAAGGTGTAATTAATGCCACTTCATCCCAATCCTCTAGTTGATCTATAATTGATTACATTGGTTGGACTAGTTGGATCACTTGAGTGCTGGAAGCAGCTTATTCCAAGATGACATTTTGTTTCACATGTTTCCTGAAATTTGCGATTTTTTCCCAATAGTTGGTGTTAGCCAAGGTACATTCTTGTACCTAGTTATTTCCACTGTTAACTTTGATATAATATGGTAATGAGGCACAGGGAGGTTTTGGATCAACTTGTTTATCCCGACCAATACAATAAAGTCCCCACATAGTGCATTGATAACCACATGGGGTGAAAGAGATTATTCATTGTGTATTAATAAGAAACTGAGATCCTATTCAATAGCCTTTAATTATCACGAAGATCTTTGTTTGATATTAACCAAATATCCTTCCCCCAAAAGGAAGGGACTTCGAACCTACCCATATAATTCCAATAATTTCTAAAATTTCCAATTTCCTTATTAGTTCTCTCAAATTCTTCCTTCATGAACTACATAGAGTTACACTTTTATTTGATCATGTATAAGGAGAAAATATACTCATCCATCTTTGAAAGGTTCATCTGAGCCAAAGTGTCTTCTTCGAGAGTGTTAATTAAATCAATAAGTTGATCTATATCTTTCAATATTTCTTCAAGCATGAAAGAAGTATTCTTGGATTCCAAATTAGCACTTTTTATTATTCCTTTCTCTAAATTTGAGAGAATTATCATGTAGGAATGAACCATCAATATTTTCTGGTTTATTTCTCTCAAGATCTATTCCTTTGCTTGGACGAGAACTTGCTTTCTTGTGGTAGTTACTCTAATTACTTCCTAAAGGGACTTAACTTCATCTTGTTTCTCCTTAAGAGTGTTTTGTATTTTTTCAATCATTTTGTTCTTGCATTGCAGTTGTGTTGTTTCCCTATTCTCAACCCATTCTTTTTCAAGCTTTGCATAATCAAGTTCTTGTTCTAATTGTGAAACCTTCAACTATATAAACTTCAAGCTTCAGACATTTGATGTTTGAGTAGCAACGAGAGCTTTGTCAACAATAACTTTATACTTTGTAATAGTTTTAAGGTGTTGTTTCTCTTTTACTGTGAAATCCTCTTTCAAGGCTTCCAACTGGTATTGCTTTTCACTCAGTTCTTTTTCCTTAGCTTGAAAGGAGGCTTGCATCACCTGTAATTGATTTTAAATATCTTCTCTTCTTTCAAAATCTTGTATCAAAAAAAGGGCGTCATAATCAAGGATTTTTTCTATTTCTTACATAATTTTAATTTATTTTTCCTTTCCTTGTAGTAAATTCTTAAAGGTCCCAATTTCCTTGGGTTGTACGACTTGTCAAATTATCACGTCTTCCAATTCCTTGAGTCTATTGGCTATGGTCCCCAGAGGCACTCGTGCGATATCCAACTGCTCAGAAAACTTTTCCAACATAGCCTACATTTTTTTTTGTCAGCTGTAGAATCTAATAATCATTTAGTGACGATTTATCATATCTATTTGTGCAAATTTAGCATGTCCAAATCTCATAACTTACTACAATTAATAGCCATAGAAGAGGCACATGAACCTACCAGTTGTTGATTCTCATTTACTTTTGGCTACATTACTGTGAGATTAAATGTATTTGTTTCAAAATATGTCGATGAAATAAATCTCAGGCCAACAAGGGGGATCATTTCATTTAGCATCGCTTTCTCGACAAGTTGGGCTTGTTGTGCCAGTAACATGAACTTTGTCCCTAGCGTGTGTGATGATTTTTCTCCAACAAAATTGTTCCTGATATCCAACGTCTGCACTCATGAGTCCTTTAGCTGGGTTTCATAAATGGCATTCTTTATTTCCCTATTCAATTGTTCCACTACTTTCTCGAATGATTTTGTATCCACGTCTTGGCCTTCTCTATCCTTCATGCAGCACAAGGCTTCCTCTAATTCTAAAGTTTCTGATTTTCTCTTCACGGTAGGAGGTTGTGTGGCTGCCAAAGGTTGAGCAAGTTCAGTGCCTGGAATATGAATTTCAGATGGAATCAGAGCCTCATTATGTGTTTCCTTGTCACTTATTGGTGTATGACTCTATTATGATGACATGTCCATCACTACCTGAATGTGCCCACTAGGTGGAGAAATAATATTTTCCATTTTTTAAGCTTTTGGTTTACTTTGATGAGAATAGGCTAAGATTCCAGTCAGTTTCTTAGTCCAAAATTTTTGGAAGAGGTTCATAATTCCAATAGTTATCATGTGTTAATTCAAATAAAAACATTTCCTTTTAAATTGCATCTACTGCATTTTTATTTTTGGAAAAAATAGGTTGGATATAATAGAGATAGCTAAATAGTACCCCCTTTTTCTTTGAAACAAAATGTGACTCATTAACTGTAATTTGTAACGATCCCCTCCCCACACATATACCCACTTTCACCAACTTACCTATGTAAACATGAGATGAGGACCTATTATGAAAAGAATCAACCTCCTAGGTGACCTTAAGGAAATGGCTTCGACAATAGACCTTACTGACTTCTCTCAGGTATCACAAGACCCTCCAGGAGTAAAGTCACCCCTCTAGGTGTCCGTCCCTAAGCTCACCTTGAATTTT
Organism: Pinus albicaulis; assembly: GCA_034641835.2. Classification (NCBI taxonomy): domain Eukaryota; kingdom Viridiplantae; phylum Streptophyta; class Pinopsida; order Pinales; family Pinaceae; genus Pinus; species Pinus albicaulis. The sequence continues at coordinate 772,235,235 of CM076580.1, read as the reverse complement.
AACTTATTTTTACCCCCAATCGCTCCCTTTCCAAGGCATCAATGTGACTGGAACCTCCCAATCACTTCCGCAAGCCTGCATGAGTGCGACCAGGGAATTTTCCACCCAATGTTGTGCATGCGACTGCAGATTTTAAGGCTAAATTATAGGGCTAGGGCTAGACCTCTGCCTAGAGAACCTTGTAACTTTAAAAAATCTTAAATTACACAAGGACACTACTTGTAAGCGAAAAATTGACACCAGGACTAGGCCTGACCTTCCCCAACCGGGACTATGATTTTGTAAAATACTATGAAACAATGCAATCTACAAGCCATAAATAAAACACTGAGCATAAGGTACCAGAAATTCATATGAATCTCATCAATAAGGATCACCACCCTCTCCCATTATCTGTCTTGATATTAACTAGGTCTTGCATCCATTATTATTTCAGTTACAAGTAAAAACATGAAATGAACAATGACTAGAACCAGTCAGATAACCATGCTTATAACCATCATATAACCACATCAATAACCATAATATAACAACCATTAAAGCCACATAATAAGAAGTAAAAAAGAAAGAGAACTTAGCTTTCATTAAACATAGGTAAGAGCTAACCAGGTTTGGGACCACCCGACAATAAAGATGGTTGAACCAAATATTCATTCTAGCTAGTCATCCTTGTTCCATATTCCAAGCATGAATGTGGTATCTCATGAATAAACCAATCCAAAAAAAACCAAGTGAATCTAGAGGTAATTAAGCCACCTCCACCCTCACCATACCGTGATCTCACCTAAACTATCACCAAGATCACAAAACCGAACTGAGCTTGGAATGCTTCTGAATTTCATCACTATCCTTGAGGAATTTTTTTTCTCCTTGTCTCTAGTCTTTATTGAAATCCACATCGGGTCACTAGGCCCTTACTAATACACCACCCTCAGGCTTTACCGTGTATCCCACCAAAATTGGTCAAGAGATTCCTAGGCCTTTGGGAATGAACTTGAGACCACCTCCACAGTGGATTCCAAAACCATCCAACAATTCCAAATCTCAAAACCGAGAACAATCCCATTACACCATGTTTATTCGGAAAAGGCAAGTCAATATTGTAAACCACTGTCAAACTCAGCAAAACCATGCCACCGAAAACAAAGGAACCAAATACCAACATTCACATACCATGCATGTCAAAACTAGCTAGTAAATCATACATGCAATCTGTTACCTGCAAATATTCTTGTTGAAGTTGCTTGATCCTTCTCTTCCTTTCTTGATCTTTGTTTTCCTTTCCTTTCATCGTGCCTCCTAATTTTCTTGCTTTTCATTCCTTTTCTTGCTTTATTTATTTCTCCTCTTGGTTCTCCTCTCCTCCATGAGTGTAATTCTAAAAATGAACTGAAAAAAGGCTACCAACTGATGCTCTGAGGTATTTTTATCATTCGTGTCTCTAATTTCTTCAATTTTCCATTATTTTCCTTCAATTTACTCCTCACATGCAACCTTAGACCTTTCACCTTCATTTTCTCTTAATTTCCTTTATTTTCATAAATAAATGTTCCAAAAATATTTTTTTCCTTTTTAATGCCTTAGCCATTGCCTTTGACAATTTCCCCTTAGCCATAAATAGATCCAGTGATGCCCACTAGTATATTTTTCCCAAAATTCAACTTGGAATAAGTATCCCTTAATCATGGTCTTATCTTTTCCTTTATTAACTTTTATTACATGAACTTTTAACCCGGATATATTACGGAACCCTCCCCCTTGGGGAACACCATCCTCGGTGTTCAACCACACCTAGACCTCAGCAAAATCACTGAAAGAAAAAAATATTGCCCATGGAGCTTTATAACTTAGTTTGATGCAGTATTTACAATGAATAACCTTCTCAGAAGCAAAAACCATTATGACAACATGACAATATAACAACCATACCGCTTATTGGAGCTTTATAACTTAGGTCATGGAGGTATTTAGAATAGAAACCATACATAAATGTGTAAAAATACCACAACTGCTTTTCCTCAACCAGAAAAAATGAAGGATACATAGGCCGCATCTGATCAACCATATCCAATCTAGCTTCTTCAGGCCCAAAGTGCTTCCACTGCACTTTAACTTCCTCTATGGCTTTGTTCTTGAGCATGAGTTATTTCCACTGAAATATGCATTGAGGTTCCCGCTGGAATTCTCCTTCTAGCTAATCCTGCAATAAAAACCAATCAATAACATGGTCAACATCCGTTATATACATTTTAAGTAATGAAACATGAAAAACATCATGGAATTTCACTGGTGGAGGTAGTGCAAGTTGATAGGCCACTCGTCCAATCCTCTCAAGGATCTCAAAAGGCACGCAATACCATGGTGCCAACTTGGCACCTGATCCAATATGCAAGGAGCCCTTCTTGGGCTTGATGCACAAATGCACATGCTCTTCAACCTGAAACTCCTTAAATTCCTGTGTTGGTCTGCATAACGCTTCTGCTTATCTTATGTTTCCTTTAGATTCTTCTTTATAACTTGCATCTATTGTTATGTTTCTGCCAACATTTCTAGTCCAATAAGTACCATGTTCATTGGATCACTCCAACTATTGGGAGTATTACAACTCCACCCATATAGTGCCTCAAAAGGACTCATACTCAATGACTCATGATAACCATTTTTGTATGCAAAATCAACCAATGGAAGGCACTCCTCCCATTTCCTCCATTGGTGCATGATACACATCCTCAACATATCCTCCAGGATCCTGTTGACCCTCTTCATCGGTCCATCTGTCTGTGGCTGATAAGTTGTGTTGAAGGCCAAATCTGTCCCCAAACCTGCAAGCAACTCCTTCCAAAAATTTAAAGTGAACTTAACATCCATGTTTGATACAATCTTCTTCAGAACACTGTGTAATATCGAAATCTCATGGAGGAAGACTTGTGCCACCTCAGTAGCTGAATATGTAGTATTCACTGGAATTAAGTGAGTGAACTTGCTCAACCTATCGACCAAAACCATGATAGAATCATGATGCCTCATTGTCCTCGGAAGAACTGTAATAAAATCCATGGAAATGACCTCCCATTTCCATTCTGGATTTAGATTAGGTTGTAGTAGACCACCTGGATTCTTTCATCCTGCCTTCACCTTCTGACAATCCAAACATATAGCCTCAAACTCTACCACATCCCTCTTCAAATTCGTCCAATAGTAGAACTTCTTCACTGTTGTTAATGTCTTTTGATATCTTAGGTGACCTGAATATGGTTTGACATGAAATTCCCTCAAGATAAGCTTCTTGAGCTCACTGTATAAGACACATAGATCATATCCCTAAATCTCAACAAACCATATGTTGTGAGACGATAGTCAGCATCCTGATCACATTTACTTGCACCTACACCTGGACTCGTACCTGTACTTTGTTGTAACATGTGCTTTAGCTCCACATACTTGTTATCATGTTGTCCTGTCGTAAATTTGTCCGATAGGAATTCATAACTGTTATATGGTTCACATGTACTTTCCTGTTGAGAGCATATGCAACCTTGTTCTCATTTCCCTTGATGTATCTGATCTCAATGTCAAACTCACTAAGGGTGGCCAACCATCTAGCTTGCCTGACATTCATATTTAGTTGGTCAAATAAATATCTCAACCCACTGTGATCACTCACCAATACAAACCTCCTGCTAAGAAAATAGTGCCTCCACATATTCGACGCATGAATAATAGCTTCCAACTCAAAATAATGAGTCACGTAGTTTTGTTCATTCCCGTTCAGTTTACTGGACTCATAGCATACCACTTGTCCCTCCTTCGTAAGGAATCCACAAAGTCCTATTTTACAAGCATTTTTACACACCACAAATTCTTTATCTGGATCTGCAATATTAAGAACTTGAGCATTGGTCAACAACTGCTTGAGTTGCTCAAAACTAGCTACACATTCTTCTGTCCATTCAAACTTCTTGCCTTTCCTCTGCAAAGATGTACTAGGATATGCAATGTGTGAGAAGTTCTTGATGAACCTCTTATAGTAACCTGATAATTCCATAAATGATCTGACTTCCTCCACATTCTTAGGATTTTACCACTCCATGATAGCTCTTATATTTTCTGAGTCTATTGTTATGCCTTTCTTGGAAATGACATGTCCCAAGTAGTGTACCTCTGGCTGGAATAAATTGAACTTGCTAATCTTAGCACATAATTGATGCTCTCTTAGAAATATCAACACTTTTGTTAAATGCTCAACATTCTCTTCCTCATTCTTAGAATATACCAAGATGTCCTCAATGAATTCAATAACAAATTTTTCCAGATAATGACGCAACACACTATTCCTAAAACACATAAATATAGCTATGGCATTAGTCAAACTTGGTGGAACTAAAAAAAAATCATAATTCCCATACCTGGTCCTGAAGGTGGTCTTGTAGATGTCTTCTTCTTTAATGCATACCTGATGGTATCCAAATCTCAAATCGATCTTTGAGAACATTTCTGCTCCCTTCAACTAATCAAACAGATCATCAATCCTAGACAATGTGTAGTTGTTCTTAATCGTTACCTTGTTCAACTACATGTAATCAATGAAAAACATGAGAGTACCATCCTTTTTCTTCACGAACAACATTGGTGCATCCAAAGGTGATACACTCAGCCTAATGTATCCCTTGTCAAGCATTTCCTTCAGCTGCAACTTCAACTCTACTAAATTTGGTGTACTCATCCTATAAGGTGACTTTGATGTTGGTGTTTCCCCTGGTAAAAATTCAATATAAAATTCCACTTTTCTGTGAGGAGGTAGCTCTAGAATTTCTGCTGGAAACACATCCTAAAACTGCTATAATACAGGATACCTTTGGAATATTTCTACATCCTCAACATTCTTACCCTTGTCACTATAAATATGCACTACAAACATCACACAACCTTTTTTGCAACTGTGCTTATCCTATATAACAATGACCATCCTCACTGATGTAGGCTTCTTCTTTCCCTGCAAACTTCTCTTTTCTCCATTATCATCCAGAAACTCAATGGCCTTGTCATAAAATATAATTTGGTCCTATGAGGGTACATCCAATCCATACCCAAAAGAATTTTATACGATCCCAATGGAAGTACATTGAAATGTGTTGTTGTAGGAATACCACTTAACTCAAACGCACAAGCTCTTACCCAATGGTGAACTCTCTTCTTCATACCTGTAGCCAACTGAACCAACCAAGATGTTGCATACACTTCTTTTCTCAAGCCACAATTATCCACTGGGTCAGGATTAACATAACTATAATTAGATCCATGATCAATCAAAATAGAAATAACTTGATCACAAAGCTTACCGTCCATCTCAACGATATATTCCTGGTGATATTCCTTCATGTTGTCCACGACTGCATAAATCTGAGGAATGCTATGACCAACATCCCCAACTCTATGCGCCTCTTGAGTACTATAGATCTAGGGTCTACCACCCTAATACTGTGGAAAATACCTCTTGTGATGATCCTTGCCACATATCCAACACTTCAACGGTGCTCTACAATTACCTCTCATCTGCTGCTCTCCAGGCCGCGATCCATGTCCCTTATCAATTGTACTAAACTTCTTGTAAGAAACAACATTTCTTTCTCACCTTCATCTTGAGGTCTTTCCTGATTTGGTGGCTATCTTCCTTTAGCTTTCTCATTTCCTTTCAAATCATGCTTAGGATCAACTTTTCATTTTGACTACTCATAACAATGCTTCAGCTTAAAATGACTTCTTCTAGCAATCTAGGCTCATCAAACTCAATTTGGTCTCTATATGCTACTAGCAGTCCACTAATGAATCTCCAAACCTTGTCTTTCTCCTCCTTAAGGTAAGGCACATATCTCAACAACTCCAAGAACCTGCTAGTATACTCATCATATGTCACGAAACCCATCTACAACTCATAAAAATCCTTAGCTCTGGAAACATAATACCTCTCCGATCGGTCATTCCTCTTGAAGAGCCTCTCAAGCTCATCCCAAGTCAAGTTATCCTCCCGAATACCTTTAACATTCTTCACATCCTCCCACCAGATATCTGATTTTCCTTTGAGACTGAAAGTGGCTATCTTGGCTTTCATTTTATCTATATAACTATGAAATCTGAATAATTTATTCATCCCAAGAAACCATGCCTCTGGATATTCTGACTTCTTCATCTCTGCATCAAATATAGGCGGCTTGAATTTATTGAACTTCTCAGGCAAGTAATCACTCATCCTATAAGGATGGTGACGGTGAAGACTATGATGATGTCTCGTAGAAGAGAAACTAGAATTATTCCCATACATACAATTCCTCATGTCAGGTGTGTCCAATGATCTTCCACCTCTAACTATGTCCCATCTATCCAACTTGTGTCTGGACCGAGACCTACTACCATATACTCCATTAGTGTTTTCTTCTTGCCCTTGAATGATCATCATTTTTCCCTGCTTCTGCAACTCTGACAAGCTCTGAAGAATCACCACATTAACCTCTATCTGCTTTTGCTAAGCCCTTTCAAGTATTTCTTGAGCCTCAACCCACCTATTTTTATTTTCCTTACAACTTTTGATCTCTGTCCTCAAGCTGCTTAGTTTATCTTCCACAAGATGAGAATACTCTTCTCCTTGCTGCCCAATTGATCTGTAGGGAGAGTCATGAGAACTATAGTCTACCATTTTTCTCATCATTCTTCATTCTCTTCTTCCTACAAGTATGTAATGTCAGAAAAACAAATAGACACCAAAATAAAATCCATACCTTATTTTTGTTCAGGGGAGGCTTATCTCATATGCAATATCAATCCACATCAGCATGTACATGTACAATCATAAACATATCTAGATAATCAACATGCCAACATATAATATCATGCATTACCATACCAAAAGTATACCCTAATCCCATGCATGACGAAAATATCCCAAGGAGAGTGCAACCACGCCCTGATAGCACCTGTAACGAGCCCCTCCCCTCACATCTACCCACTTTCACCAACTTACCTGGGTAAGCATGATATGAAGAATTGTTATGACAAGACTCAACCTCCTAGATGACCTTAAGGAAATGGAGTCAACAACAGAACTTACTGACTTCTTTGAGGTGCCAAAGGACCCCTCGAGAGTAACCCCACTGTTGGGAAAAATACTGAGAGAGGGGGGGGGGTGAATTAGTATTTAGAGCTGACTGAAAACTTTTCTTTTTGTTTCTCTTAAACCCATATGTTACTTTAATGAACCCAACTCGCATATAAATGTGGATATCCTTACGAAAACTTTCATATGTCCAGAGATCTTATTATACGTTTAATCGAAATTCAACCATATTTCAAATATAGTTCATTGATCCATCGGGTCCGGATTTTCCTCGCAATCGCAAGTCTTTTAATAAACACTCTGCTGTGCAGTTTTTCTCCGATGCGATTAAAACTGGAACTCAAACACTTATTAATCCTGGTTTATACGCCCATCGGGTCCGGGCTTCAATCGCACTCGCATCCTCTTGTTAACTTGTTTTGCTGACCTTATATGATCCGATGCGATAAGGGTCTCTGACCTAGGTTACGATTCCCAGAATGTACTTATTTAGTGTATCAACCAGCTGGGGTAGTAAACCTTGGAATAACGCCTCAGCCTCAGCCTCTGCTACAATACATTGCTTCCTCTGCTCCTTGATTAATGCGATAGTTGCCATCAAGGACAATCAATTCAATATGATAGGATTTAAGAGACATATTGCTAACAATATCCCCCTTTGGACTTGATGGCAACCATGACCAGAAATACATTTAGACAACAACATTCTCCCCCTTTGACATCAAGGGCAAAGGGTAGATCAAAAACCTTTATACCGACAAAACCATGCTCCCCCTGAGATCATGCTGCTATAACAAAAATGAATTATACAAACAAGATCAAAGATGAGATCAGATTACAACAATTAATTGGAATGCCAACAATGCATCCTTTCCATATGACCAATGCTCCCCCTTAGCTTGTGCATCCTGAACACTTTCAACAGGAGCATATCCAATTTAATATTCTGAATTTAAGCAGATTTGATCTTCTGCATGGCAGAGACTACTCCCAGCTTCTGTCTGAGATATTCAAACGCTTCCCTAGGTAAAGTTTTGGTAAATATATCAGCAACTTGTTCTTTGGAGGGAACATACTCCAACTTCACCTTTTGTTCAAGCACTTGTTCACGTAAGAAGTGATACTTGATGGGAATGTGCTTGGTCTTGGAATGCATAAAAGGATTCTTTGAGATACAGATGGCACTTGTATTATCACACATAATGGAAATAGGAAGTGAACATTTGATTTTAATGTCTTGTAAGGTTTGCATCATCCAAAGAAGTTGAGTGCAACATGATGTGGCAACCACATATTCTGCTTCTGCTATAGATAGGGAAATAGAGCTTTGCTTCTTGCTGAACCAAGATACTAACCGGGGCCCCATGTAGAATGCACCACCACTAGTGCTTTTTCGATCATCAACATTTCCAGCCCAATCTACATCAGTGTAAGCATGAAGAGTGAGATCAGCATTCTTTGGGTACCATAGTCCAAAGTCTTGAGTTCCTTGTAGATATTTGAATATTCTTTTGACAGCCTGAAGGTGAGACTCTTTTGGATTAGCTTGGAATCGTCCAACAATTCCAACTGCATGCATAATGTCTGGTCTAGTCCCAGTGAGATAAAGTAGACTTCCTATCATAGATCTATATTCTGGTTGATTCACTGTGGGAGAATCATCATGAGAACTGAGATTACATCCGGTTACCATTGGTGTACTTACAGGTTTGCACTCTTCCATGCCATACTTCTTCAGAATTTGCTTAAGATATTTTGTTTGTGATAAGAATATGCCATATGTTGCTTGTTGCACTTGCAAGCCAAGAAAGAATGTTAGTTCCCCAAGTAAAGACATTTCAAATTCTTGCTGCATATCAGAAGCAAATTTATGACTCATAGACTCTTCATTACTTCCAAAAATGATATCATCAACATATACAACCACAATCAATAGTTTGTCATTTTCAGTTTTTGTGTATAAGTTGCTATCAGCAGACCCCTTTGAAAATACTTGTTGATGAAGATATTTGTCAAGACGATAATACCATGCCCTTGGAGCTTGTTTGAGACCATATAGAGCCTTTTTAAGTCTACAAACAAGATTTTCATCATTTCCCAAAATGAATCCTTCTGGTTGTTCTATATAAACTTCTTCTTCTAGATCTCCATTGAGAAAAGTAGATTTAACATCCATTTGATAAACTTTGATTTTTTGGAAGCTTGAAAAAGAAAGAAAAATTCTTATGGCTTCAAGTCTAGCTACAAGAGCAAAATTTTCTTCAAAGTATATACCTTCTTGTTGAGCATACCCCTTGCAAACAAGTCTAGCTTTATTTATTATAACATCCCCATTCTCATTTAACTTGTTTTTGAATATCCATTTAGTTCCAATGACATTTTTGTCATGAGGTCTTGGTACTAATTCCAAAGTGTGATTCTTTTCAATTTGATCAAGCTCTTAATTCATGGCTTGAATCCAACATTCATATTTTCTAGCTTGATTGACATTGTGTGGTTCAATAGTGGATAGAAATGCCAGATGGCTAGAATATCCTACAAGAGTCCTTCTTGTTTGTACACCTAATCCCTTTTCTCCCAAAATTTGAGATTCTGGATGATTCTTTTGAACATATCTGGATGGAGCCTTTTCAAATAAATCATATTCGGGTTCTTCATTGGGTTCATTGTCTACATCATTCCCATTTGATGTAGAAGGATATATGTCATCATTGTCTTATGTTGTTTTTTTTTCTTCTTTTGGAGCTGCAGGAGACTCATCAATAACAACATCAATACATTCAACAATCTTCCGAAGTCTTCTATTGTAACATTTATATGCTCTACTTCTAGAGGAGTAACCAAGAAGTATTCCTTCATCTGCTCTGGGTTCAAACTTGCCAAGTTTTTCATCATTATTTTTGATAAAGAATTTGCTTCCAAAAACTCTAAAATGCTTCACAGTGGGAGGATTACCATACCAAAGTTCATATGGAGTTTTATCACTATTTACACGAACATGTGCCTTGTTAAGAATATTTACTGTTGTATGTGCTGCTTCTCCCCAAAATGTGTCAGGTGTTCCAGAATCATCAAGCATAGCTCTAGCCATTTGTTGAACTGTTCTATTCATTCTTTCTGCTACTCCATTTTGTTGTGGAGTACCTGCTACCGAAAACTATCTTTTTATACCATGTTGTTCACAAAATTCAAGGAATTCATCTTATGTATATTCTCCTCCTCGATCAAATATAAGACACTTGATTTTTAGATCTAATTCATTTTCAACTAGTGCTTTGAAGATCTGAAATTTCTCAAATGCTTCATCTTTGTGTTTAAGCAACCCAATCCAACACATTCTAGAGAAATCATCAATAAATAAGATATAGTATTGTTCACCACGTGGTGAATTTTTCTTCATAGGTCCACATATGTCAGTATGAATGAGTTCAAGAGGCTTACTTGATGATCCTTCCTTGGCATTAAATTTCACTCTGGTCTGCTTACCGAATTGGCAAGATTTGCATATGATACTTTCAAGTAGAGTAATATTGGAAAGATCACGAACACCTTTAAGTCTGCTTGATTTATTGATTTGAGAGAAGCTCAGATGCCCCAACCTTCTATGCCATAGCCAGTTTTTTGAAGATTTACTCAAGTAACATTGTTCTTTGCAGTTCTTCAATACATACAGATTGCTTGGAGTTCTGTTTCCTTTTATAATTGTTTTACCTGTATCAAGATCACGTACCACACATTCTTTTGAACTAAAGACAACTTTAGTTCCTTGATCACACATTTGACTTACACTTAATAGGTTATGCTTTAATCCATCTACATACGTGACATTATTAGCTTTCACCTTTTCTTTTAGAAAAACAGACCCTTTTCCCTTAATAACAGCAGGAGTATCATTTCCAAATGTAACATTCTTCTCTTTTTCTAGAGCACTATATGCAAGAAGTTTGTTTTTGTCACCTGTCATGTGTTTAGAGCATCCACTGTCAATGTACCATTGATTTTCTTCACCTTCTGCAAATAAATCTATGCCACAATTTTCAACCTGTAATTCCTTCTTTTTCCACACTTTGGAGCTTGAAGGAAATTGCTCTTTTGGCTGGGTTTTGCTCCTGCATTCAGATTCTTCATGGCCAAAGTTATTGCAAAAAGCACATTCAACTTCATTTTGAAGAGGAGAAAAGTTGTTATAGGTATTCTTATTTGTTCCAATATCCCTCCTTTTCTTTCTTGCTTCTCTTGTCATAATGGTTTTTTATGCAACACATTGAACAACTTTATGACCAAAATTGTGACATGAGAAACATTGTCGATTGAAGAAGAATTTTCTGCGATCATGAAATCTTCTACTTGAATTTACCTGTTGGTTGGTGTTTCTTTGAAAGGTATTCTTGTTAGTGTTCTTTGAATTGAGCTGGTCATGATTTACCTATGAAGATTCTTTATTCCCTTGCTGAGTGGCAGAATTTTGTATACTGGCTGTAGCTGCTTTTAGATAGTTTGGTGCTGAAGTCTGAGAAGATTCTCTGATATATCCAAGACCTATCTTTATAAAAGGAGAACGTTGTACCTTGATAATATCATCTAAGGTTTTATATCCTTTAGCAAATCTAAGATTCAAAGTCTTCACTTTCTCAATTTCTTTTCTTAGACTTACTATTTCACATTCTAATTTCTCATTGTGTTTCTCTTTTTCTTCAAGCTGATTTTTTAGAGTTTCTATGGATATTTTACTTTCTTCTAAGCATCTTTTACTTTCTTCTAAGCATATTTTGAGTTGATTGAATTCATCGAGAAAATCATTGTCCTCTAAAGCATCCATAAAAGTATCTTTTTCTTCTCTAGATTCCTTTTCAAATGCCATGAGAAGTCTAAGATCTTGTTCACATTCTTCCTCACTGTCAGATAACCCATCACTGTCTTCATGAGTATAGTAACTTTTTCTAGTGCTAAACCGGTTTTTATTCCTTCTTGCTACTTCCTTTCCTTTTTCATGTGTTTCTTTGTGAGGACACTTAGCAACATAATGACCAACTCTTCCACAAGCAAAACATTTGAAAGGAAGCTTACCTCTAAACCGTCATGTACCAAGTTGGAGTTTCTTTACAAAATTTACCTCATCTTCTTCTGAGATATACCCTGATCCTTCTGTTTCTTGTACTTCTTTCCCTTTTGTAGAAGCTCTAAAGATGGCTTCTTTGACTTCAGATGGTCCTCCTCTTCTCATTTCATATGCAGTTAGTATGCCATGAAGTTGCACCACAGTAAGATTTTGAAGATCCTATTTTTCTTCAAGAGCAACAACTTTTGACTCAAATTTTGTCGTTAGTGATCTTAAAACTTTCTCAACCAAAGTAGATTCGGTTATTGTTTCTCCTAGATTTCTCATACAATTTACAATATCATCAAGACCTAAAAAGAAATTGGCAATGCTCTCCTCATTATGCATTTTTAGATTCTCATATTGAATTCTGAGAGTTTGGAGTTTAGCACTTTTTACCTTTGCATCACCTTCATAAATTAGAATGATTTTGTCCCATATTGCCTTTGCTATATCCAGCTGCATGAATTTGACAAATTCTGTTTCAGTTAGACTTCCCAATAGAGCATTGACCACCTTTGCATATTTTTCATAATTATTTCTTTCCATTGGATATGTTGGTACTGTAGCTGGATATTGATATCCTCCTTCAACAATAGCCCATACATCTGCTCCCAGAGACTGAAGATAGGATCTCATCCTTGTTTTCCAGAAGATTAAATTGTTTATGTTGAAGAGCGGAGGCCTGATAGATGTTGTTCCATCTTGATTGCTCATCTTGATTGATCTTCCTTCTAGCGGCTAAGCTTTTTCAGAAGGACCTGCTCTGATACCAATTGTTGGGAAAAATATTGAGAGAGGGGGTGAATCAGTATTTAGATCTGACTAAAAAATTTTCACTTTTTGTTTCTCTTAAACCCATACGTTACTTTACTGAACCCAACTCGCATATAAATGTGGATATCTTTAAGAAAACTTGCACATGTCCAGAGATCTTATTATACATTTAATTCTTTACTTAGATCATTGCAACATTAATTCATCAGAATTTTAGCAAGAAGTAAGCATGTACAGTAATAATAGAATAAACCATCACACATAAGCAACACACATGAACACCAGTATTTAAGGTGGAAACCCAATTCGGGAGAAAACCACCACTGCTGTCGTCTCTGTCTTCAATATTTATTATAAAGAAAACTTCTTACAATTTTGTACTGGCGCAGACTCATACTAGCACGCAAGCACCCACCTGCAGAAAGGCTACAACCTTCTCTTGTTCTCCAGCCACTACTGGAAGGGAGCTCCAATCCCCTGATTTTAACACCAGCTTCTACTGGCAGGATACTTCCACTTTCATACAGAAGGCTTCAACCCTCAAATCCACCAGATTTTCTTCAATTTCTTCATCAGAATTCTGTTAGGTCTTCATCGTTTCTTTTGCAAATCATCGTAGAGATTCATCATTTCTAGATCATATCCATAGGTGCATCATATATGCAGATATCTCTTAAAGAGATTTATTTATTAACAACCCTTCCACATGCACGCACTGTATTATGATCCTCTTCTCCTTATATAGTTTAGCCTTTATCAATACCATGAGTCAAAACCACTCAACCACTAATGGTATTCCTGGACGGGATCAAAATAGGTAATCCAGCGGGGTCTACCCAAGCCCCAAACAACTTTTCATTGTTTTATTTTCTTGATCTGGAAATTAATTAATCTAAGGCTTTTTAATATCTCAATCTGAGATTGAGATATTAATCCAATTCCCCCTTTAGTTGTTACAAACATTAACGTGCCGCTGACTTATATAAAAACCCAGCAGTAATATATATCCATATAACCTTTCGGGCCCTTCAATAATATTTAAACTTCGACTTGGGGATCTGCATTGATAATTAAAGTTCCTATCAAAAGACCCAACCCACGGACACAACTAACGCACCGGATACCGAGACAAGTGCCTCCATAGTTGACCGAGTTGACTGCGGGGACAACAAAGATGAATGGCAGAGATTGAGTGCGGGGGCACCAGCCAAAATTTTCATCCGTACCTCGAGAGCCCCCGCAGTGACGCAAGACGCTGAGTTGGTCATAGCTGTCTTCCACTTCGGGTGAAGATCTCGGCATAACATAAAAACGTATATTGAACCAATAATGTGAAGGGAAATCAGGTCCCACACCCTTAATACATGACATAATACTTTGGGTTAAACCCGCAAAACTCAATACATGCGTATGGGCCCCAACGTTAACGGTCGTCTCCATTCGACGGTTGTTATTGCGTCGCGCCGCCTCATTTGATCGCACGGATATCGCTCGGTGAAGATGCACAAACAATAACGCATGATGGCCGTCGTACTTTGGCTAACCTTCGTGCATCTTCCTCATACGACCACCGTCCGATGGCTTCCCTCCAGATCGACGGTGCTCAACAATATCGCGCGACATCCTTGGTCGAACAATAACGCGCGATGGTGCACAGTGACAAGCGTTTTTGTGGAGCCGTACAGGGACGCATGTTGCTCGTTCTATGGAATCGCTCCCCAACTCGAAGAAACCACTTATCTCCGAAAAGTAGTGCGATATGGGCAATCTAGCTTCGTAAACCCGCTCGCGGTTTTAGAACAGTGTTCTATCGGAATTCAACCATATTTCAAATATAGTTCATTGATCCATCGGGTCCGGATTTTCCTCGCAATCACAAGTCTTTTAATAAACACTCCGATGCGCAATTTTTCTCCGATGCGATTAAAACTGGAACTCAAACACTTATTAATCCTGGTTTATATGCCCATCCGGTCCGGGCTTCAATCGCACTCGCATCCTCTTGTTAACTTGTTCTGTTGACCTTATATGCTCCGATGCGATAAGGGTCTCTGGCCTAGGTTACGATTCCCGGAATGTACTTATTTAGTGTATCAACTAGCTGGGGTAGTAAACCTTGGAATAATGCCTCAGCCTTTGCCTCTGCTACAATACATTTCTTCCTCTGCTCCTTGACTGATGCGATAGTTGCCATCAAGGACAATCAATTCAATATGATAGGATTTAAGAGACATATTGCTAACACCCACCCCTCCATGTTTCCATCCATAAGATCACCTTGAATTTTAACTGGATGTTACCCTTAGTCTCTCGCTTTCCAACGCATCAGTGTGATTGGAACCTCCCATTCACTCCCATAGGCTTGCATGAGTGCGACCAGGGACATTTTACCCAATATCGTGCCCGAGACTGCAGATTTTAAGGATAAATTCTAGGGTTGGGGCTAGAAATTTTCCCAAAAAACCCCGTAACTTTTAGAAATCATAAATTACACAAAGAAAATTCTTGTAAATCAAAAACCGACACCAGGATTAGGCCTGACCATCCCCAACTGGGACTCACATTCTGTCAAAAACTTGGAAAAAATGCAATCTAAAGGTAATGAATACAATACTGAGCATAAGGGACTGGAAATTCATATGAAACTCATTAAGAAGGATCACCACCGTCTCTCGTTATCTGTCTTTATATTAATTAGGTCTTGTATCCATTATTCTTTCAGTTACAAGTAAAAACATGAAATGAACCATGAATAGAACTAGTCATATAACCAACATATAACCACATAAATAACCATAAGATAAAATCCATTAAAGCCACATAATAACAAGCAAAAAAGAAAGAGAACTTAGCTTTCATTAAACATATGCAAGAGGCAACTAGGTTTGGGACTTCCACATACCACCCGACCATAGACATGGTTGAACCAAATATTTCTTTCAACCAGTCACCCCGTGCCATATTCCAAACATGAAATTGGGATATCATGGATAAACCAATCCAAAAACAACCAAGGGAATCTAGAGGTTAAACCACCTCCACCCTCACCATAACATGATCTCACCTAAACCGACACTGAGATCACGAAACCAAAATAAGCTTGGAATGCCTCTGGATCTCATCACTATCCTTGAGGAATTTTCCATCTCCTTGTCTCTAAGCTTTACCACAATTCACACTGGATCACTAGGCCCTTACCGAGATACCACCCTCAGGATTTATCGTGTATCCCGCCAAAACTAGCCAAGGGATTCCTAGGACTGTGGGAATGAACCTGAGACCACCTTTGTCCAGAATTCTGAAACCATCTAGAAATTCCAAAGCTCAAAACAGTGAAAAATCTCATCACACCATGGCTATCTAGAAAAATACAAGGCAAGGATGAGAACCATTATCAAACCTAGAAAAACCATGCCACTGACAGCAAAATAACCAAATACCAACATGCACATACCATGCCTGTCAAAACCAACTAGGAAATCATACATGCAATCCGTTACCAGTAAGTATTCTTGCTAAAATTGCTTTATCCTGCTCTTCCTTGTTTGATATTTCCTTTCCTTTCCTTTCCTTGTCCTTCCTTTGCTTGCTTGATCTCTTTCTCCTCTTGGTGCTCTTCTCCTCTTTGAGTGTAATTTTGAAAATGGTTTGACAAAAGGCTACCAACTGATTCTCTGAGTTATTTTTATCATTCATGCCTATAATTTCTTCAATTTTCCATTTTTTTCCTTCAATTTCCTCCTCACATGAAACCTGTGACCTTTCACCTTCCTTTTCTCCTAATTTCCTTTATTTTCATAAATAAATTTGCCAAAAATACCTTTTTCCTTTTTAATGCCTTAGCCATTTCCTTTACCAATTTTCCCTTAGCCATAAACACATCCAATGATGCCCACTAGGATATTTTTCCCAACATTCATCTTGGAATAAGTGTCCCTTAACCGTGGTCTTATTTTTTCCTTTATTAACTTTTATTAAATGAAATTTTAACCTAGGTTTGTTCCATAATATTTTTTATTAACACTTCATAAGAAAATATTAAAATTGTAATGAAATTTGGCAACTGAGAATGTTCCTTTTCAAAGCCATATAATCTAATCAGGGAAAAGTATGGGTGCAAAAACTAGCTCCCAATGTTATCTTCCTCGATCAGTCATAAAACTCTTCTCTGTTATTTAAAAATTCTGTGAGGGGCCTCACCAAGAAATTTAACTCTCAAATAGAAAGATAAGCGGTCAATTTATTGGGTGTAGGAGTGAGGGAGACATCCCAGGTATATTATGTTTTTCCATTGGTGAATATCCATCTCCTTTCCCCTTCCATCCTTGATATCCATGATGATATTAGTGGAGAGAAAATAAGCAGAATCATTAAATACAATTAAATGAGACAGGTATGTACAATTTCAGCAAGATTTGAATGCGATATTAGTTATGAGGTCGAGCACGATATCTCTAGCCAAATATTTCAGAAAATTGATCAACATTTTGTCAGGATTCATAGTAATAAGTCAAATGGCTAAGAAAACAGATTCTTCGACCTTTGAGTCATCATCTAAGCCGAAGATGATGGTAAATATCGAATTTAAGGTCTAATAGAATGGTTTCAGAGAGCTGGTGGGAAGAGGAGATGCCAACTTTAGGTTGGGTCAATGCCTTTAAGTAATCCTTTGAGAAACTTCAACTTGTCCTCTTATGCCCATGTAATAAATTCCTAGTCAAATCCTTTGTCAGTAATGTCTATTCCAGAGTGTTGGAGAGGTAAATCCCCTCTACGGACAGAGGCGATCCCTACTAGCCTAGATCGGGTCTAGCAACAACCGTGTCACGCTAAGACGCAAGTTCCTAATTGAAAAAAGACCAAGATGAGACAGGAGGCCTACCTTAAGTCCTACGCTTCTGTCGTTGTTTGCGGAGAAGATGGTGCTTCCGTCCCTTGCTTTGGCAGATCACAATTCTCCCGCTCAATGCGATCGAACACTTGCACGTACAAGAAGAAACAACAAAAAAACAAGCATAAAACCTAATACATGCTATTATGTATCAGTCAGAGAAGATACAACCCATAATCACAAAGTATGAACAATACGAGTGGAACCATAACCAAAGTCACTTATCATTAATCAGAACAAAGAAAGATACAACTTGAGCTCTGACGTTGGATCTTCCTTCAGCGGGTCGACAGAGGAGTATGTCTCGGTAAAGCTCATCGGGAAAAGGACAAGTCTCTCTCTCTTCGGCTGTCTAACAATAATCTCCTTATAATTGATTAAGCTCTATTCAGGTTACTAAGACTTCTAAGGCTCAGCCATTCAGCCCCTTCATCAATGGAAGATGGCTATATTTATAGAGGAGAGGAAGAGGTTGGGATCCCCACAATAGTGGAAGGGAGGCCTTATCCCTTGGGAGGTTCCCCATAAGGTGGAAGCAAGAGGCCAAAGGAGGAAGGTCCTGGTTATTCAGTCGAAACCACTCCTCATGACTCATCCATGAAGTTGTTGTAATCGAAACTTCGCATCTTTTTAAAAAAAAAATTCCATAAGAAGATTGGCGCGGGTGCTTAGCTATGACAGAGCTTTAAATGGCACGGGCTCAGTGTTAATTTTCCTCATTGGCATGAGGACATAACGGGCTACCAGCGCCAAGGAAAAAACAGGTGTTTTTAGGGGTCTTCTCAGGAAATGATCAACAGAAGGAATGTTGTCCTCATGGAAAGGGATGCAATGATGGTATTTTCAAGGCATGAAACTGCTTATTGATCACATAAATGACCCTCCAATGGGCGAGATGGGGATTGCAGGGACGGTGAAAAATTACTGTGTAACAGATGCCCCCTAAAGCATGAGGCCCGAGAGAGAGAGAGGGGTGAAATGCTTTACGAGAACGTGTCTAACTGAAAACACTGCCGTCAGAAAACCTGTGTAGACAAGTACAACTAATATCTCAAATACATGATATATGTGGTATGGGCGCAGCCATCAATAACAGAGTATACAATAATCAAGATCCAAGCATGGACACAGCCATCCAGTAAGGATCGATAAATAGACTCAGGCATGGTCGCAGCCATCCAATCAATGAGTCATGTAACCAATCATAATAATCCACAAAATTGTAGCTTGGATTGTAGCAGACAAAATCCAGGGTCTTGCACTCCATCTCGACCCGAACAAAGTACAATTTCAAGCATTCGAATAAGTGAGTTGAAGTCGAACATGCAAGAAAATCACTTTATTACCAACCAATGATGAACTCGATTGGCTTCATCCATATACAGATAAAGGTGAATGGCATGATGCCCTTCACACAACTTACAGGGATTGGTGATCTTACCCTACTTCTTAGGAGCTTTACCAGCACTAGCTGAAGACGTGCCCCCAACCTGACTCTCGGAAGCCAAAGGCAATGGCGGATGACCGTTGGACCATACTTCGAGCACCTTGGGAATGCCAAGGCATTATCTAAGAACATGGTTTCTCATGCACAACATGCAAGGGAACTTGACTTTCCATGGAGGGTTGGAAGTTTTATCAAGAGGAGGTGCTTCGGAAGCAGTAGCTGCAGCCTTAGCCTCTCTCTTATCATACTTCTTCTTCTTTGTATTCGTCTTCGTCTTCTTAGCCACCTGGTTGCTCGAATCCAGAATTTCACCAGACGAAGTAGAAGAGGAGGATGCAAAAACAGGTGAAGAAGGGGAGAGGTCTGCCTTGGAATCAACATGATGTTGCTCAGGTGTAGGAACTGATTTAACAGTAGCCGGGACATTCAGAACCACAGAGGTTGAAAACAACCAAACAGGAAACCCAATAGTTAACCCAGGAAGGGATAGCGTTGCCATATAAGGAGTGCCAACATTCCCAAAAGGAGGAAAATGACCAGGATTCCCATCGGAGGGGATTCCTTGGTTGATGAACTCCGGAAAAGTTTCCATTAGAAACAACCAAAAACAACACCCTAAGGAAACTAAATTTAACCAGGAATATTTTGTGGGCAGTTAATTTTTAAAACATTGAAACAAAACTTTGTTGTTTCATTTTTTAAGAGTAGAGAAACAGACAAAAGGTGACTCTATCACTTTCAATTTGGAAACAAGCATGAAAGGACAAGCACTTGATGATATTTTGAAATTTAGGGAGTCAGTAAAGATCAAACTGACTGCTCTGGAACTCTAGGCAAAGGGTGTACCAGATATCCGTGAACTGCAATATACACCTTGGTTTTGAAATGAAAGAGAAATCAACCAAGGAATTAATGTACGTGTAGGTAATCTCCCTGAATGTTGTGTCCGGTGTATCACGGGTATAAGGTGGCAGACTTGGCTTCCTACGGATAAAGGATAGAAACCTAGTGGGGTCTCCCTTTATATACGCAATGGTACGGGGAGCACAAGTCTATACTAGTGCTGTCTAAAGCCAAGAGGCGAATGACAGCTACTAGGTTTAATGACGCCGGAACACGTCTCTAGCCTAGGCCTCTAAATTTTTCGTTAATGTTTCAATGCTTCCTTAGGTTGATTGAATAAATTTTATGGTTGATCTTCAATTATGTCTCGGTTTCAAGGCCCTACCGCATGTCATCTGACAATCTCCGATATGCAACTATATGAGAAAAGAAAACTTTCAATTCGATGAATGCTATCTAGCTAAGGGAAGAGTTTCAAACAATGATGCGACATACAACAACACTTCAAACAAAATCTTTTCCAAACTAGATGACTTTAACTATCCAAAAGTAATTTCAAACATTCAATGATGCGAATAATGCAATGTAATCTATGCAATATTCTTTTTTTTGAAAACTATGCAATTGTAATCTATGCACAATTTCCTTTTTCTTTGAAATGATAAGAATGCACTCAATGCATTTTTCGATGAAATGAGAATCTACTTAATGCATGCTTTTAATGAAAGAGAATGCACTCAAAGCGATTTTTAGTTTTCAATCATTAAACAATGTAATCTAAGCTCAATGATGGATCTCAAAAAACACTTTTCAATACAATGTAATCTAATGCATTTTAACGAAAAGAAAACTTTGAGACAAAAACTAAATGAACACAAATCTTCTTAATGAAGGATGAAGGAAAAAAGGATGCAAACAAACACTAAGAATGCAATCGTTGTTTCAAAACACTTTGTAATGAAATTCCTCAAAAGGTGACAAGACATATGAAGTCAAACACAAAGAGGACTTCCAAAGCATGAGATCAAAACAAGGCATTCATTCCCTTTTACATCAAGCAATCATGGAGAGAAGACATTTCAAACAATGAGCAATGTAATCTATGCTCATACAGTGAAAATAACGGAAGGGAAAGACACACTAGTGAAGGATTTAGGGAAAAAGTCTCAATTTTCACACACCCTGAAATTGGCATGACTTTTGTAGGTGAAACTAGCGCCAACTGGCGCGACTTGCTCACTGACAACTAGCACAACCCACGCCAATGCCTGAAAATGAAAAAACAAAGAATCTATCCCAACCAAGACTAGACTCACCACTTCAAGAAGAATCCAAAACAAACCCAGAAGCAAAGTACTGACCAAAAGAAACTTCTGAACAAGGGAAAACCCTAGCACCTACAGGAGATGGCGCGACTGTCTGGCTTTAATCCGCGCCAGATAGGGGATGGCGCGAGTGATGAACTAGAAACCTGCACCAATGGGCATGACTGTCAGGGTGGAAACCGTGCCAATCAAGCCAACCATGAAAAGATGAAAATTCGGAAAAGCAGAGGTTAGATCTGATCCTCTGGGGGCTGAACAGGGGTATTACACCAGAAGGAGACAGACTAGAAGACAAAATCAAGCAGAAAAAATCTAAAAGCAACCGAAAAGACAAGAAAAACTCCAATCAATGTCTCTCCAGCAGAGTCGCTAGTTTGTTGTAGAGTTAAATCCCCTCTGCAGACAGAGGTGATCCCTACTAGCCTAGATCAGGTCTAGCAACAACCATGTCACGCTAAGACGCAAGTTCCTAATTTAAAAAATACCAAGATGCGACAGGAGGCCTACCTTAAGTCCTACGCTGTTGTCGTTGTTTGTGGAGAAGATGGTGCTTCCGTCCCTTGCTTTGGCAGATCACAATTCTCCCGCTCAATGCGATCTAACACCTGCATGTACAAGAAGAAACAAAAAACAAACAAGCGTAAAACCTAATACATGCAATTATGTATCAGTCAGAGAAGATACAACCCATAATCACAAAGTATGAACAATACGAGTGGAACCATAACCAAAGTCACTTATCATTAATCAGAACAAAGAAAGATACAACCTAAGCTCTGACGTTGGATCTTCCTTCAGCGGGTTGACAGAGGAGTACGTCTCGGTAAAGCTCGTCGGGAAAAGGACAAGTCTCTCTCTCTTCGGCTGTCTGACGATAATCTCCTTACAATTGATTTAGCTCTATTCAGGCTACTAAGACTTCTAAGGCTCAGCCATTTATCCCCTTCATCAATAGAAGATGGCTATATTTATAGAGGAGAGGAAGAGGTTGGGATCCCTACAATAGTGGAAGGGAGGCCTTATCCTTTGGGAGGTTCCCCATAAGGTGGAAAAAAGAGGCCAAAGGAGGAAGGTCATGGTTATTTAGTCAAAACCAC
This sequence comes from Pinus albicaulis, assembly GCA_034641835.2. Classification (NCBI taxonomy): domain Eukaryota; kingdom Viridiplantae; phylum Streptophyta; class Pinopsida; order Pinales; family Pinaceae; genus Pinus; species Pinus albicaulis. Next base: position 772,212,649 of record CM076580.1, on the reverse strand, counting down.
TCCTCATGAATCATCCACGAAATTTTTGTAATCGAAACTTCGCCTCTTTTTTTAAAAAAATTTCCATAAGCAGATTGGCACGGGTGCTTAACTGGGATAGAGCGCCAACTGGCGCGGGCTCAGTGTTAATTTTCCTCATTGGCGCGAGGACATAACGGGCTACCAACACCAAGGAAAAATAGGTGTTTTTAGGGGTCTGATTAGGAAATTATCAACAGAAGGAATGCTGTCCTCATGGAAAGGGATGCAATGATGGTATTTTCAAGGCATGGCACTGCTTATTGATCACATAAACGACCCTCCAATGGGAGAGATGGTGATTGCAAGGACGGTGAAAAATTACTGTGTAACACAGAGGCTAGTATGCCTATAATTTTATAGATAATATTCTCATTGATTTCTAGGAATACTAGGTGATATATGGGAGAAGTAATAGTCGCAGGTTCAGGGTTAAAATATTTAGCTAGCAGAAAGGTAAAATCTGGGTCGAAATGTACTGGAGGGAATGCGACAGCTAAAACCCTAGATTTCTTGAGACACTGGTATTCCTCAGAGCTATGAGAGGGGGAATTCAAGGTTATTTTCAAGGTTAGGACATCCATAAGGTGCAATTGGCGATCCCTCATACCGATTAACTCATTAATAAGAGTTTCTTTGGATAGTTCCTCTAACATTTCATTCCTCCCTAAGAATTTGACTGACATATAACTTTAAAACGAGTTGGAGTAGTGAAAGAGTACTTACCCAGAGAGAATGATAATGGTTTGAGCTTAATTTATTGGTCTGCACAGGGATGACACCTTCTAATCTCTTGAGCTATGCAATGACGTGCAATTAAAATGATGGACACGAAAGAAAAAAAAAATGAAAATTTGGTGGAGGAAATTGATTAATTATGGTAGGATTACACTTAATGCAATGAGACACCTGTCACCTCTCAATTTGTCAGCTCGAGGTTCAAGGATGGGTCCCATCCATCGATCGCAATGGAGGAGGTGACCTTCATTCAAGTCTATACCCAATAGCTATACGAGTCGTTTATCATGTGAGGATGAATGATTTAGATCTCATTGGGTCGAAGGGTTCACACTAACACATTTGAAAATTTACGTCCGATGTAAAAATATGATCATTCAATGAATATGAGGCAGACGATTGTGATGTGTTGGGGGTAGAATAAGTGTTTATCACTTGAGCACCTTTGCACTCGACGACGCATCGGTATCATCAATTAAATCATAAAGTATTAGATCATCAGGAATATAGCGGTGGGTTAAGTTATTCAAAGAAAAAGATCTGACTAAAATGTATGCAAATCACAGCCTGATCAATGACTGTGGTTCATTCATGTTTCACACTGATGTGATTAGATTAAAAAAAAATTGCTCGTCTTATATTTACACCCTGACTATTTAAGAACTTCTTGTGGAATATTTAAAACATGCATATATTTATTTGAAAAGGAATATTAAGGTTTTAAGCTTAGGATCAAATAAGGGTTTGGCGAGAACACACACATCCTAGGATCCCTTGGGGGAATGAGTTCACTATGAAAAATTCCTCATAGGTGTTTTGGTCTTTGATTCTTTTCCCACATGTATGGTCCCGAACCATGACTATTCCCCCAACCATTTGATTTTAAAGTGGTACCTAGTTACAATTCTTTAGGGAACCTACCTAGGTGGTTGTGAGTGGGAAGTGCCTGTGGTACATAATACATACATTAAATTACCATATCATTAATCCTAGGGGGTGACTCTCGGTATCATTTAATGGATGTCACTTGTGCGAGTAATGACTAGTATAGGGAGGATAGAATAATTTTTTATGTTACCTTCATAGGTTGGACCTAGGCTCTCATGATCCTAGGCTCATCCTCTGAAGGCCCTTGTATCCTTTGGTTTGTCTTTTGATATCTTTTATTTTTATTAGGGTTGTGCCCTTTGTTTTAAGTTTAGTTGGCCATAAGGGTGTCACGTGTAATTAATTAAAAGTATATATATTCTCCATGGCTGACCAAATTGTTTTTTGATCTCGAATATTTCAAAACCTTCATCCAAAAGAGGAAGGCCCACCACCATAGAGACATACGATAAATATGATACTCAAGGGTTAAAATCAAACAAATCCTAGGAGGTTTGTTTAGGGTTAATAGGGTGAAGAGAAAGTTATTATTAAATTAGTGGATAGGAGTCTACCAAGAAACACAAATTCACCTTTCACTAATGCTCTTGATATTGTACTCATTCAAGTGAGTGCTAACTTTTAACCACCTTTTTCTGATATTCTCTCATCTGATGGCTAGAGAGTCTGGATGCCAAAGAAAGGAGGTTTTTTCAATTGAATCATCCAATAATTTTTAACTTATGTAATGTAAAGGAGGCTTCCCCCTTGAAGAGGATGATTTTTAAGTTGTTGATCTATATTTTCTTCTATTTTGTGAGTTGGTTGCATAACATTTGGTTTTCAGAGTCGACATAACAATAATAATGTAAGGGCACAAAAAGACAAATAGTGGGCTTCTATGGGGCACAAAAATAACAATAAGGGGGATACACCACTCGGAAAGAGACATTACAATACTCCCTTCCCAAGATTTCTCGTACTCAAGAAAAACATAACCTACATGCCAATTATCGGATATCAAATATTTATGTATAAAATTTCCATATAGACCTGTTGTACCTTCCTGATACCACTAAATCTAATATCCTTTTCATATATTGAAGAATTCTTTTCTCCCATCTTCAAACTAAACCAGAAATTTCCCACAAGTATTTCTTAATATTCCCTCTCAGTCAATTATCAAATTATATAGGAATGTTGTTACATTCTCCATTAATGATCCCAATTCTTTCTTTCCCATTTTTTGTCTGGATGGAATTTCTCTAGATAAAATAGAATGAATAAATGTTTCATGCATAAAAAAAGTGGATTGCTCTCATAATTGCACAAACTTCAAGAAAATCATTTTCCTTGTGTGGATTCTCCCCTTCAGGATTGGAAATAAGAGAACGATTGAAATGGAGGTGTGAAGTAAACCTTTCAAGCCAATCACTATCAATATTAGTACTCTCTTGACTAAAATTGAGATTATTTTCATCTCACATGACATATTCTCCATTTTTAATGTCCCTTCCTAAATTATTTTGGTACAAGATTTATTTCTATGTTTTGGGGCCAATTTTGGTGAAGTCGAGGCCCATTTTATTTTCATTAGAAGACTTAGGAGTTAGAAGTTAGTTAATTTTATGTTATAATATTTTGTTGGTGATATATGGGGACCACCCACTACAAGGAAAATAACCTCTAGCGGAGGTTATAAAGGAGGTTTTTAGAGTTATAAAATTGGCCAAAATTGTCAAAAAAACATTTTCTACAACACTCGTTTATGGTTATGAAGATTTTGGTGGAGATTTTAACGAAATTTAAACACAATTAAAAAAACTGGGTAGCCGGAGGTTATTACGGATGTTTTTTCATCGGTGAGCTACTAAGGTGTCAACGCATCGGTGCATGTCATCTAGATGGTGGCTCGAGGCGGTTGAAGGTGCATGCACCAGGCCATCAAGGTCTAAAACCGCAATGGGCGCAGTGTTGGTGATACAACACACGAGGCCATTCTAATTGGTCTTGGAATTTGTGTGGTGCCCATAGGTCATATCAATGCACCGGTACGTAGTCTTATAGAAACAAATCACTGCGTGGTATTAGACAAAGGCACCGATTATTCTAATTTGTATTGGTATTTGTGCGGTGCCCATAGGTCGTACAAATGCGCCGGTTCGTAGTCTCACATAAACACACTGGTGTGCAGTATCGCATAAACGCACCGAGATTTATAATTGGTATTGATATTTTTGCGGTGCCCATAGGTCGTAGAAATGTACCGGTGCGCTATATCATACAAACTCACTGGTTTACGGTAATTGACACGCATCGGTGTTCATTTTGTATTTTTTAGAAACATTGACCTGTGACTGTGCAATTATTGTGATTTTTTAAAATTCATTATTCATCAAAAGTAGACACATATTATAACAATATTCATATTAATTAATTTTTTATTAATGCATTTGAATGTGATGTTTGGATTAATTTGTTATATCATATCATAATTATTGCGATTTTTTAAAATTCATTATTCATCAAAATACGCCACATATCTTATAACATTATTCATATCAATTAAATTTTTATTAGTGCATTTTAATGTGATGTTTGGATTAATTTGTTATATCATATCATCAGATTTCACATCCCTTCATTATAATATTTAATCATCCATAAATTTAATCAGTGGTGTTACATTTCACAGCGACAATGGAGAACACAATACAATAAATTAAAACATATATATATATATATATATATAAGACAGTCTTTGTCATACAAAATGGGTCAATTATTGGTATCCATTTGTCTTTCAATTGGGACACTATATACATTACATTAAAAAAAATGTCTGATTTCAGAGACAAATATTTCAAAAAATACAACGCCTTGCTTTGATATCCAAACATTATGATCATCATTCTTTTCTTGAACTGTTGTCATTGCTCGAGCTACTTCCATGACTTGGGTTATTTTCAAGAATGTTTTTTTCACGGTGTTGATTGTTTTCTTCTTCTTCACCTTCCATCTATAGACATAAAAATAAATTGTAATGAGTGTATATACATTGGTGAGAATAATGAAATTTGCAATATTAAATAATATACATCAATGTAAATCAAAAAGAAATGACGTACCATAGCAACAATTGACTCATAAACTATACACATTCTTTCAAAACCATGTACTATGCCATCTTTCAAGATTTCATCTGTTGGCGCGGTTCCATACTTTGTTTCCTGCAAGTTTTATACCCAATAAAAAATAATATATTTAATATAAAATATTTATTTGTTTTATTAATTATAGACAGAGCTAAGAAAAACAATATCGATAGATGCTTACAAATTCCACAATTAATTTCTAATATGCCAACATATACTCACAACCCATATTTAACCCAATGTCAATCAATTCGTTTGATGGTTCTTCTTTGTATGTTAGCATATGTTTGAAGACATTCAATGGTGATTTTTGTAAAACAACTTAAAATATACAAAAATTAAATCTAGTTAAGTTGTTATAAGGAAGTAACAATTACTCACAAACTTAGATATCAACCCTTTTCTTCCTTGTCGTCCTGTTTTATGTGCTAAATGGGTTCCATTTTCTTTTCTTTTCTGCAAGAAAATACTTGAAAATTAATATTTAATTCTAAATTATTTATTTATTGTACCTAATGATTGAAAAATTCAATGATTACATATTACATTTGAAGCACGTTGTTGTTGAGATGGCTCCACCTGCGATGCAGTTTTGTCCATTTCTTTGACCATATCCTTGTACACCTTTTTGGACATTCCTACTGGCATATTTCTGATATCAACTCGTTCATCTTTTGAGATTTTCATAATCTTCCTAAAAATGTAACATGACAATAAATTATCTAATTTTTCTATTGATATATGAAAAGTAAATATAACAAAAGTGATATTTATAAATAATTCTAGAAAAACATTTAAAGGAATATTACTTTTTCATTCCTTCTTTTTTGTTTTTGTACGTTTTTTCTATTAAAAGTCTGACATGTCTTATTGACCAATTCTTTGGAAACTCTTCTTGTAGTTTAGATAAAATTTGGTTCTTGGAATCATTGGATTGATTTTTGTATTGTAAGTGGAAAGAACGTCTATACATTCGTTCCAATATATCCCTCAAACTTTTGTAAAGGTTTTTCTCCCTTACGTTAACCTCCAGCACCACTCTAGATGAGCTAAGGAGAAATTCATTTTCATTTGCATGTTCTATTTTTTTTCTTTTCTTAGAACAACTTTCATTTTCTAAGTTGTTGGTCCATGTAGAACATTAAACATATGTGAATTAATAGATTGTTTGAAACATGTTATCTAATAATTTTAAGTATATTATTAATGAAAATTAAAAAAAGAAACTCATATTGGATCGATAGTATTTTTTCATTCACTTGATTCATCCTTTTGCAATTTTTCCATCAAGTTTTTACGCTCTTCTGACCCTAGACCACAAATAATCTTATCGAATTTCGTCATTTTGTGGTTTTGCATGATACACAATAAACAATACATATTAGTTAAACTTACATATAGTTCAAAAATAATATTTTTTGTAAAGAATTTACAAAGAACTTGCCTTCTTTTCTTTTCTTGATGTGTTATCAATATTTTTGTTACTTGATCTCTTGTCAACCATTTCTTTATCAATATGAAACATGTACCATATCATTCATTAATATATTTTATAAATAAATTGTCAACTTTTCAGGTTAAAAAGAAATATCAAGAAACCACTGCGCTTTTCATGGTGTACGCATCGACGTTGGTGCATGGTGGTCTTATAAACACATCGCCCAAACAGTATAAAACACCATACGGTGCTCTATTGAAATAAGGAGCACCGGTACGTTACATGTCAACCACCACATCGATTAACACAGGAAAAATAATAAAAACCATCTAGTGTTAGTTTTTGTAGCATATGGTGTCATGGAGGAGGTGGTGCAGCCTATTCTTATAAACGCCCTGTGCAAACAAGGGACCACCATACAGAGCTCTCTATCAACTAGGAGACCCGGTGCGGTGCATTATATGTTACATGGTGCATCGATTAACACAATAAAAATTTGTTTTTGCATAAAAATATGTTCGCGATGTGCCATAATGAAATAGCACACAAGTGCCCTATTTTACATATGGCGCACAGATTTAAAAAAAAAATAAAAAATTATCAAACAGTACGTTCATGGTGCACTGGGATAATCCAGTGCACCGGTGCACTAGGTTACCAAGGGCGCACCGATTAAAAAATTTATGTTTTTTAAAAATTCACGCAAGGGCCAACATGGATTGGGATCCGACTATGCAAGTCGTCCCATGGGTTAGATGTCATAGGCCTATATATAGCAATAAAAACCCTATAAATATAAAATGAAAACCCCTAATTTTGAAATCACAGAAACAGGGAGAAGAAAGGGCAGAAACAAAAAGAATGAAGGATTTAGGGTAAAAATGGATTATTTTTTTTGTTTACGAAAATGAACAACAAATTGAAACTTTTTGCTTAGTGCGTAAAAAAAACTGCAGAAAAAGTAAAAAAAACAATAAAATTTAATCACGAGATCGTTTGAAATTCTATGCTGCAGGGTTTGAATCACCAGAAGTTTGGAGTTTCGAACGTATTTTGCTTCTCCACAGTGCTCTCATGCTCTTTTGCTCCAAATATGTCTCCTGCGAATCTCTGGCTAATTTACCGTTTTTTTTTTCACTTAAAAAAATAGAGTTGCGATTTTTTTATTTGCAGTTATTCGTCACCAGTGCGTTCGTTGATAACACAACACCGGTGCACAATAACTAAAATGCAATGGTGCGGTTATCTATACATTAGCACTGATAACAAGAAGTCAATTTTTAAGGCACCAAAATTACTTTTAGGTGTGTACACCAAAATTTATTGTTGATTTTGCTCAAATGCAGGGAGAAAATATCATAATTATATCGAATTGACAATTCTTCAAAATCCAGCTCGTTCCATAATATTTATCAAATTCCATTGCGAATTTCTCCCTATCCATATCAAGACGTAATATTTACTTCAGATTTTATTTATATTTTCATTATCTAATTGAATTTATGTTTTTTTATCCATGTCAATCATGCACAACTTAATTAAGTTTGTAATGTATACAAATTTGCAGGTTCATGTAGATTCAGAATCGAGTTCAGATGCACAAAATATTCAAACAACTCCAAAATGTCGGAAGCTCTTATCAGGAGCAACATATCGCAAGGCACATTTGGTAGATGAAAATGGATAGTCGCTTCACCCTGCCAATTGTAACAATATTGCATATTCTAGCCACAATCTTGGGACAATGATGGTAATAATTATAATTTTTTGGTATATTGATTAATGTAATTATTTCAACCTCAAACCAATTAATCATGCAATATTGTCAACGTGCTTACTAATTGATATCATATATTTTGTACTAATCATGTTCAATTTTTATTTTTTTTAATTATTAGGATTCTAGTGATGATGAGCGACCTACCTACCATCTTCTGTTGCACGCCACGATAATGTAAAATCGAGAGAAGACTGAATTAAGAGAAACAATTGGAGAGGAACGATACCAAGAATGGTTGAATCAACCACCGATTCAATTCCTGCTACGTCCAGATTCACCAATTAGGAATGACTACAACAATAGTATTTCTTCACAAGCCGACAATGGAGGTAATCAAATAGATTTTGGTATGGATGATTACTTAAGGGATACGATTGCCATGGAGACAATGTTGTTTGAGTTACCATAAAGTCCTCCCTTATATAAATTTGAGAAATATAATCAGTACACAATGAATATTACAAATGGTCAATTTTATGAACATTAATAATTATATCGGCATTAATGTACATTTATTAATAGTTTCCATGATCAACAACTATAGGTTATTCAAATATATGGTTCTTTTGAGTGATAATGTCTTGCCTGGTAGCTACGAAGAGGTGAAGAAATTGTTGAAAATTTTGGGTGTTGAGTACATATCATATCATGCATGTCCAAATTATTGTATTCTATATGGAGGAGAATATGCAGACAAATATATATGTCCAAAATGTGGGCATCACAGGTATGATAAATAAAAAAAGAAGGGTAAATCACGTGGTCCTCCTTTTAAGATATTGAGGCACATGCCTATACTACCCAAGAATTCAAAGGCTCTTTCATTGCAAAGAATTAACTATGTTTCAGGGATGACATGCCTCATATAGAAGTGAGTTGGGAGTTATACGAATCCCAATTGATTCAATAGCCATGAAGTATATAGAGGATACATGGCCCAAAAAATTCAGGAATGGAGTATGAAGTCTATGACTCAGCATAGCCATGGATGGCGTCAACCGATATTCCCTCTAGAACAAAAACTATTATTTTTGGCCTATAGTAGTGATCAACAATAATATCCCCCCATGGTTGTCCGTGAGGAATGAACATATTAAGTTGGCTCTCATAGTCCCTGGTAGAAGACAAGTGAAGAATATGGATGTCTACTTACAACGACTGGTAGATGAATTAAGGGAATTATGGGATGGGATAAATGTATATGATGTATCAAGACCCATCACAGTAGAGGGAGTTTTACATTGTATGGAATATGTGCTTACATGACACATGATTATCTAGGCTTAGGAGTTTTCTCTCGTAAATTACATGCTTATTTATTTGTTTATATACATAACAATATTCTTTCACATATTAGTTATTTAATTCGTTGTAATTGTTCTAATCTTCATGATATTCTTTAACGTGCCATGCATATAAATTGTATACAATAATCTCGTAGGTCTTGTAACAAAAGGGTATTTTGGATGTAAATGATGTGGACCTTCTCTGAAAGCTAGATGGTCCAAGGACCTACGAAAGCCAATGTATGACTGCTCCAGGGTATTCCTCACAGAATAACACCCTTATAGAAGAGCAACATCCACTTTCAATGGTAAACGAGAGAGAACCTAAAGGCCTCCAATAACGACACCAGCTGAATGACTTAAAGCATATGAGAGAGAGAAGGAGAAGGAGTTCATAGAAATGTTAGATTCAAATGGGGAGCCTATGTTTAATGATCCATAATTATTCAACACCTATGTTGAGAAATTTCCCATTGGGATGAACCTCCCATATTGGGAGCATCTTAATATTACCCACTAATTAGATCCCATGCATATATTTAAAAATGTTTCAGCTTATTTATGGAGGAACATATCATCGAAACAAAGTGACACATTAGCTATTAGGAAAGATCTTATTACTTACAAAACTAAAAATAAACATTAGCCAAGACGATTAGAAATTACAGGATCAGAGGCAGGTGCTGGTCCCTCTAATTCATGGTATTTAAGAGAATGTGATGTCCCATTCATTTTAAAAAAAAAATATCTTTCTTTGGAAAAGGAAGTTATAATTGGTGTGAGGGTGTCATCTTCATACGGGTCTTCACTACGACGTTGCTTCACCGTGGATGACCATTTGTCGAGGTTGAAATTGCATGACCATTTGAATCTTCTAAGAGTACCTATAATTTCAAAAGCATGATTTTATTATTTGTTATATTAATAAATTTTATCCCATGCAGGGATCATAAAATATAACTAATTTTATATATTATTACAAGTGTTTATAACTTTGCAGTTTCATTATCCTTTGTTCATGCGTGGGTGTGTGAAACATGAATTCCCTCAAGACCTAGGATGTTCCATATCTAAAATTATATACATTTTTACATTGGATCATGTCAAAGTAGATTCATGTGGCTATCATTCCACAGTGACATCAAGAGATAGTTGAGATTGTTTGTATGTTTGAGAAAGAACTGTCGACGAGTTTCATGGACTTGTAGGTTCATCTTCTAATCCACCTAGTAGATGAGGTTGAATTAGTTGGGGTGGTTTCTTGTCATTGGATGTTCTTCTTAGAGAGGCACATGAAGAAATTGAAAGGTTTTGTTCGACAAAGGGAAAAACCCGAGGGGTATATGGTAGAGGGGTACATATCGTATGATTCTTTCTATTATGTTAGTGAGTAAATCAAGCATATCGACAATAGACCAGGTGTGGTGATTTGGGACGATGAAAGGGATGAAGAAAAAAGAGAAGGGGAATTGCTCTAGAGGAGTGGAAAAAAGCGCTTGATAAAGAGTAAGAGACTTATAATTTTTCAAATTTACACAAAGTAAATATTCATGTTGAACTTCAATATAATGTATATTTTGATCTCTATGTACTATTTAATGTCATTTTGATTTCATCAGCGAATGCAAAAATTAAAGCAATCAATAAATTTGTTCTTTACAATTCCGAAGCGTCACAAATGTGGGTCGCATTGTATGAAAAAAAGAGGATGAAATGGGATAGTGACAGGAAATAATTCATACGGTTGAATAGTAGAAATGTGCCTTATCTGGATCATTTAAAAGAAAATATGCCAAAATTATGCCCAACAGTTGGGTTGCTTACCAAGTCAGAGAGAAATACGGTGCAACCGGTCATTTCCCGCATGCTGAAGAGGATGCTCTAAACGTAGGGATTGGGTGCAGCAACTCGATAATAATCTATTTAATTTATATGTACATTTGAAACTTAATAATGCACCTTTCAAATGTAATTACATATATATTTCATATTTTAACTGTTGGGTTATTATAAGACACATGACACTATGATTTTTTAACTTTTTTATAGGTGCATTTGTTCCCATCTATGTGGGCATATGGACACCATTTTCGCATAGAAAATTTCTATGATGGACACATCACACAAGACTGTAGAGTGGAAGTTAAGTTCGATCAATCTAGTCGATATAGCCATCATGATCAAAACCTAGTACGAGGGACGTTAGGTTACGTTGAAAAGATACAAGAGATCATTAAAGTGGATTTCTCTTCTTTCCAATGTGTTATTTTTAGGTGCAAGTGGTGAGACACCTTTGATCGGAATAATGTAAAGGAAGATCAAGATAGTAGGCTGATATGTATCAACTCTAGAAAGATGTGGGATGAAGCTAAGGAGCCCTATGTTTTCCCCAAACACTACAACCAAGTGTTTTTTTACCCAGATGTGTTGTATAGGGATTGGTGGTTCGTATTGAGACATTACCCTAGATCAATACATATTTTTGAGAACAATAGTGTTATCATGCCATGCGAGCTGGAAGATAATAAGGGTGATCATGAGAACTGAGAGTGATATGGTACATGTGTTATTTCATCAATATTAATAATTTTTAAGATGGTTTTTTCGAAACATTATAATATGTATTTTGAATTAATTGGTAATTTGCATTGTGTTAATGTTAAGATAAATATTTCACTTGATAATTTGCAATTATGTTGATCTCAAAAACAATGGCGTACTGTATAAAATTATTTTTTTGTACGTAAGATCATAATAAAATAATGATAATTCTAAAGTACATGAATTTATTTGCATTATTTTCTAAACTTTATTATGTTACAAAAATTCATATTATTCTAGATTTATTATTTTACAATTATTTAATGTTTTACAAATTTACCAATTTAAAAATTTTAATAAAATCATTTCACATTAATACAATTAAAATTTTACAAATATTTTACATACAATTACAATTACAATTTTACAATTTCACATACAATTACAATTAAAATTACAATTGCAATTTTAGAATTTTACATACAATTACAATTACAATTACTATTTTATAATTACAATCATTTCACAGTAATACAATTAAAATTTTACTAATATTTTACATACAATTAGAATTAGAATTACAATTTAACAATTTCACGTACAATTACAATTACAATTTTAGAATTTTGCACACAATTACAATTGCAATTTTAGAATTTTACATAAAATTAACAATTACTAATAAAAATTTACAAATTTACATATATACCATTACAATTACAACTTTAGAATTCTACATACAATTACAATTACAATTTTAGAATTTTACATAAAATTTACAATTACAATTACAATTTTATAACTATATATATATATATATAACATTACAATTACAATTTTAGATTTTTACATTCAATTACAATTTTAGAATTTTACATACAATTAGAATAACAATTACAATCATTTCACAATAAATTAAATATTACAATTACAATTAAAATTTTACAAATATTTTACATACAATTACAATTACAAATACAATTACAATTTTAGAATTTTACATACAATAAGAATTATAATTACAATTTTACAGTTTGTCATATATTATACAATTACAATTAAAATCATTTCACAATATATTAAATATTACAATTACAATTAAAATTACAATTACAAATACAAATAATTTTTTTCAATTTTACATACAATTAAAATTAAAATTTCAATTACAATCATGACATAATATTTAATAAATATCATGATCATTTAATATTTAATTAATTAATAAACATCATGATCATGATAACCATTGTACAAACATCGTATTCGACTAAAAAACACATTCAAATTCGCTAACATCATCGTGATCACGATCATCTAACAAAACACAATTAGCATTGCATAACATCATCACAACACAAACATCAAATATACATATCATGTCAAATAACTATTATCACATACACATCTATCTGCAAGTTCCACATTAAATGAACATATCTAACATGACCTAACAATATACATATCATGACGATCACCAACATGTAAATTAAGTACAACTGCAACATGAACATAAAATGCATGGACCATATATATATATATATAGATATATATATATATATATACTGTCAAAAATATACAACTGTAATATAAATGTCATATATCAGCTGGTGGTACATCATCAATAGCAGTACTAGTCGAGGCCTGCTCAGTCAATGGTGCAACCTCGACATGAAGCTTAGATACATGCTGATCATCACATGCCTTCTGATATGGTACTGGTGCCTCATGTTGATCAGGATCAGCTGTCAGTTTCTCATCGTGATGACTCGACATGTTCAATGGTCTAGCCTGCTCATGATCATGAGTACTGTTGGATGTTGCGGGTTACTTAATCGACGTGGCCGATGGTCCAGCCTGCTCTCTATGATGACTGTTCGTCGATGTTGCAGGTTGTTAATCTGGCACAACATGTGGTGAATGAAGATCACTTCCCTGATCGTGATCATTAGATGATGTGTCATTTCCATTGGAATGTCGATCATGTGCTGCGTCTCGACCACACCTATAACATGCAAGGGCCCTCCTCAACTGCGTAAGTAACTAAGGTCGTAGCTCCTACGACATGCCGAATCAAGTTGTACATGTCATGCAGCGTGCCTCTCCACATATGTACCAACCTACCATCGCCTTGTATGTCTCTCATAGTAGTGGGCTTGACTCCCGCCTCAACAAACAATGCATAGATTTGGTCACCTAACTCCATCCTCAATCTACTATCAAGCCTACCGCGCCTAGCAAAAGGTGGTACCGGCACACCAGCAGGAGCATGTCTGTCTGTACCGGCCTCATGATCCTCGGTATCTGCCATATCCTGATTGTCATCAGGATCCACACCTGGATCATTTGGTGGTGCAGGCATGTCATCGCCATCAAAAGACCCAATGTCTGAAAAATATATACAAGTACATAAAATAATTAGAAAATTTCATTAAACAGTTTAATAAAAACAAGTTACAGAACGTGTTAGAATAAATTTAAATAAAAGAGTAATATTACCTCTATCATCCGGCGGCTCATCATCTGCGAATGATATTAATGTGATCGATTAAGTGCTGAGGTATTTTGATTAGTTTTTCATTAATATTGATTGTTAACTGAAGAGATATTTAATGTGAAAGATGACATAAACCAACAACAAATAAATGATTAAAAAACAACATAAAACAGAGAGAAGAAGAAGCAAACAGTTGATTACAGAGTTCGTCCCTGGTGGACTACATCTCCGGGTTTGCTTTCAAGTGGGCATTCACTTTATTAAGATTGAACCGAGGAAGTATTTACACAGCAAAAACACCAGATTGACCGTGCTTGCAGGAACTTCTAGTCTCTGAAAATAGGAACTCTCTTTCTCAGCTTTCCAACGCCTATCTCTGCGCTCAATTCTGTCTCCGGACGGTGGAGCTATACTGAAAACAAAACTGCCTCTATCCCTATGAATCTAAACTCCAAAACTTCAATGTCCCTTTTTGTGTAGGTAAATCCCCTCTGCGGACAGAGGCGATCCCTACTAGCCCAGACCGGGTCTAGCAAAAATTGTTCACGCTATAGTGCAGGTTCCTAATTGCAAATAAACCAACTAGCGATGAAGGCCTACCTGGAATCCAACGATGTTGCTTGTAGAAGAGGTAGCTCTCTCGTTCCTTAGCTCTAGCAGATCACGATCCCCACGATCTCGGTGATAGGACACCTGCACATGCGAGAAACAAAACAAACCCAAGCGTAAAATCCAGTAGATGCAACTATATGTCAATAAAAAAGGACATAACTCATCATCATAAACAATAACAAGAGTGGAACCATAACCAATAGTCGCCTATTATTAATCAATCAAAGGAAGAATACAACCATAGTTCTGACGCTGAATTCTCCTTCGGCGGGTCGCCAACAGAACACGTCTCGAAAAGCCTGTCAAGGATGGGACAAAACTATCTCTTCGGATCTTGAAAATAGTCTCCTTGCTTAGATTTGGCCTTAAGGGAACTATGGAGGCTCTTGTAGCATAAGGCTCTTGGGAATTTGGGAACTTGAAGACTAGCTATTCAGCCATTCAGCCCCTTCATCAATGGATGAAGGCTATATTTATAGAGGAGAGGAGGAGGTTGGGATCCCTACAATAGTGGAAGGGAGGCCTTATCCCTTGGGAGGTTCCACATAAGGTGGAAACAAGAGGCCAAAGGAGGAAGTTCGTGGTTATTCAGTCGAAACCACTCCTGATGACTCATCCACGAAGTTGTTGTAATCGAAACTTTGCCTCCTTTTTTAAAAAACTTTCCAAAATCAGATTGGCGCGAGTGCATAACTGGGATAGAGTGCCAATTTGCGTGAGCTCAGTGTTAATTTTTCTCATTGGCGCAAGTACATAACGGGCTACTAGCGCCAAGGAAAAAACAAGTTTTTTTAGGGGTCTGCTCAGGAAATGATCAACATGAGAAATGTTGTCCTCATGGAAAGGGATGAAATGATGGTATTTGCAAGGCATGACATTGCTTATTGGTCACAGAAACGACCCTCCAATGGGCAATATGGGGATTGCAGGGACGGTGACAAATTATTGTGTAACAGATGCCCCCTAAAGCATGAGGCTTGAAAGAGAGAGAGGGGTGAAATTCTTTACGAGAACGTGTCCAACTGAAAACACCACCGTCGGAAAACCTGCGTAGAGAAATACAACTGATATCTCAGATACATGATATATATGTGGTATGGGCGCAGCCATCCATAACAGAGTATGCAATAATCCAGATCCAAGGTATGGACGCAGCCATCGAATAAGGATCGGTAAATAGACTCAGGTATGGTCGTAGCCATCCAATCAGTGAGGCATGTAACTAATCATAATAATCCACAAAATCGCAGCCTAGATTATAACAAGCAGAATCGAGGGTCTTGCGCTCCATCTCGACCCGAACAAAGTACAAGTTCAAGCATGTGAATATGTTAGCTGAAGTCGAACATGCGAGAACATCGCCTGATTACTAGCCAATGATGAAAGCTATTAACAGACGCGAGAGGTACCACCAATAATGACAATGGCCCTCAAGGTACTACAGGTACAATCTACGGCATGTGAATCAGTGAGCTGGCGTCGAACACCCGTAGAATCACTCGATCGGAGGCCAATAATGAGAAACTCACGTCGAACGCGAAGAACCTCCATTGAGGCATGCAGGCTCCAAGGTACCAGAAGGGAGTCTCTAGATCAGCTTCCTGGATAATGAGCTGAAGTCGACAGGAAGTGACCTTGATTGAAGGTGGGCCATACTGCTTCGCACATCATCGACACGAGACAGAGGAACATGATGCCTTTGTGAATCAAGATCAGATGAGAATCAGAGGAAGGTTGAAATCTGCAGAGGTCAAATTATCTTGAACATATCGGCGGCATGACAGTGGATTTGGCAGTATTTGACATCAAAATATCAAGGGTCATGATGACAAGGCAAAGAGAAGATGAGAGGTCAAAAGGGATCACCCAAACCCACGGAGGCAAGTGAAAAAACGAGATGAGATATCCCCAACCCGACACGAATGCAGACAAGTTCCATGTTCAAGAGCGACATACTGCCGACACGACGATGATACTGGTTCCATTTTTCCCCACCATTTCTGGTGAGTACCTCTTTATTTTTACACAAGCTTGAAGAGGATACCATATGATTTTCATATAAATCCGTCCTTCGGACGAATCCATCCTAGTACATTTAACGAGCCCTAGGAAGGAGAAATTCGAATATCGTCATTATGACTGAATCCAATGTCATCATGGTTTAACGATTCTGACAAAGGAAGAACTTGGCATCTTTTCATGTTTAGAGACTCTGAAAAGACAGTGGAAAAGTAAACTCCAATGGTCCCTTTTCGTAAATAGTTCCTCAGATCCGAAAAGGTATAAAACTATCCAATGGTCCCTTTTCGTAAATATTTCCTCAGATCCGAAAAGGTAGAAAACTATGTCTGAGAAAACCTCCTAGTCGCGATAGGCTAGGGTATTCCTTTTTCGTAAATAACCTATCCTAGCTCGAAAAAGGGGTAAACGTATACCGAGTAGATGTCGTTTCATGGCCACTTTAACGAGATCGAAATGACAAGGGCCTCGACAATCTTTTCATGTTTAGAGAGTCATAAAAGAGCTAAAATTTGACTCCTCCTGGAGGAACGAGTGGTATAAAGGGTAGCAACTGGTTCCGATAATGGTGGAACTGCTCAGAACAAGACAAGGTTAAGAGGCTGGCTAACAAGACCACTCATTGCAACAGTTCCTTAGGAACGGGTAAAACAACCAAGTAAAGGCTTATGATCGGCCAAGTAGATAGTGACGATGGAGTGAGAAAACCAAGGATCATATAGCAAAAATAGGCTGATAAAATGGAAATCACCAAAGGTAAAATGGGAAAGGTTTCATTTTTACACAAGCTTGAAATCAGGAAACTTTGATTGAAGTTGGTTTCATTTTTACACAAGCTTGAAACAAAGATAAACTATGCTTGAAAAAGTAAGCATGCCCCCAGCATGGTGACTCAATTTGAGGTACATGCCCCCCAAGCTTCAGTCCATATGAAAGGAAGATGGAGTGAAGGTGCAAGTTACGAGATCAAGAGAAAGAGTCAATTGGGATTTTACGAGAACTTATCAAAGACTCGAATTGAACAGGAAATTGTTTCATTATTTTAACGAGGTTGACACATTAAACGAACTATCCTCGGACACCCTTGTTTCATTTTTTAAGGAGCTTGACACAAGACAAGGAACTCTGCTCTGAAGAGCTTGTTTCATTTTTTAAGGAGCTTGACACAAGAAAATGAACTGTGCTCCGACGGACCTCATCATAATGAAAAAGAATCCATGGCTTCCAAGAGTTTCACTCCTGATGGAAGGAAAACATCCTGGAAGTCAGGACCTAATGCCCCCAACACTTGATGCACGACAAAATCATCACTGAGCACAGGCACAGGGTAGGTAGCCACATAGTTGACCTGCGGTGGGGCAGATACAACGGGTGGATAAAAACCAAGAAGGGATGATGGCAGGCCAGCTGCCACATCGGGACCAAAGAACGAAAGCTGATCAATGGTCACGATCTGCCCTTCATGTGGAAAACAGACCACACGAAAAAGGGAGGAGACAAGCGCTCCCATGGCATAGGTGTAATCGCGCCCCAAGAGCAGATTGAAATACAAAGGGCCTGGAACAACCATCACATCCATATGGATAGTTTTACCTCCCAAAGTAACAGATAACCTTGGGAGGATCCCTAACGGTTGACTAGTTCTTCTGTTAAATGCCAACAGATTTTGCGTAATAGGCACAAGCGATGGCGAACCGAACGCTAGGTATGACCAGACCAAAATCTTGTACTGTGATCTCGAAAGGCACATAAGATGGAAGGCGTTATCCTGCAAATCGATTCCAATCAAAGGAAGCGACTAAACTACTCGGAGGGGCTACCATCGAACCAAGAAGGTCTTTCCTTGGTGTTACAAAAGAAGAAGGAGAATCCTCCACGTCCTCCATCTCGGAGGTGGGAGGGGTATCCTCCGGGACCTCCATCATGGGAGGCGGAGGAGCAGCTTCTTGAGGTACGGGGATAGGAGAATCTTTCTCCAAATCCGAGGAATCTGAAGAAACAAGAAGAACCTGAGGGGTGTGAGATCCACTCTCCACGGAAAAGACCTGGTGCACCGTAGACAGGGCCAGTTCAACTGATCCCACAACCAATGGTTGGTCAGGGATGGATTCCTAAATTTGAATTTCCGAGGGAGCGGGATCGACCAAGGATGACTCTTGAGAAATTGTAGGATCATCTGGTGAAGGAATCACAGAAATCTGTTTGTAACCAGCGGGGAGGCATGGTGTAGAAACAGTCGAGTTGTCCAAAACTCGCTTGGCTTCATCCATATAAGGACAAAGGTGAATGGCATGATTCCCTTCACACAACTTACAGGGATTGGTAATCTTACCCTGCTTCTTAGGAGCCTTACCAGCACTAGTTGAAGACGTGCCCCCAACCTGACTCCTGGAAGCCAAAGGAAACGGTGGACGACCATTGGACCATGCTTCGAGCACCTTGGGAATGTCAGGGAAATCTCGAAGAAGATGGTCTCCCATGCACAACATGCAAGGGAACTTGACTTTCCGTGGAGGGTTGGGATGTTTATCAAAGGAAGGCTTCTTAGGCGCAATAGCCGTAGAGCTAGCCTCTCCTTTATCTAACTTCTTCTTCTTTGTCTTCTTCTTCTTCTTCTTCTTAGCCACCTGGTTACTCGAATCCAGAATTTCAGCAGGCGAAGTAGAAGAGGAGGACGCCGAAATAGGCGAAGAAGGGGAGAGGTCCACCTTGGAATCAACATGACGTTGCTCAGGCGAAGGAACTAATTGAACAGTAGCCAGGACATTCGGGACCACAGAGATTGAGAACAACCAAACAGGTAACCCAACAGTTAACCCAGGAAGGGACAACGTTGCCATATAAGGAGCACCAACATTTCCGAAAGGAGGAAAAGGACAAGAATTCCCATCGAAGGGGATTCCTTGGTTGGTGAACTCCGGGAAAGTTTCCATCAGAAACAATCTTCAGAACAACACCCTAAGGAAACTAACTTTAACCAGGAATATTTCATGGGCAGTTAATTTTTAAAACATTGAAACAAGACTCTACCGTTTCATCTTTTAAGAGTCGAGAAACAGGAAAAAGGTGACTCTATCACTTTCAGATCGGAAACAAGCGTGAAAGGAAAAGCGCTTGATGACCTTTTCAAATTTAAAGAGTTAGAAAAGATTGAAATGAATACTCTGGAAATCTAGGCAAAGGGTGTACCAAATAACCGTGAACTGCAATATACACCTTGGTTTCAAAATGAAAAAGAAATCAACCAAGGACTTAACGTACGTGCAGGAAATCTCCCCGAATGCTGTGTCCGGTGTATCACGGGTATAGGGTGGCAGACTCAGCTTCCTATGGATAAAGGATAGTAACCTAGTGGGGTCTCCCTTTATATACTCGATGGTACGGGGAGCACAAGTCCGTACTAGTGCTGTCTAGAGCCAAGAGGCGAACAACAGCTACCATGTTTAACGACGCCGGAACACGTCTCTAACCTAGACCTCTGAATGTTTTGTTAATTTTTCAATGCTTCCTTAGTGTAAATTGAGTAAATTTTAAAGTTTATCTTCAATTACGTTTCAGTTTTCAGGCCCTAGCGAATGTAATGTCTCAAAATCTCCTAAATTCACTCTATATGCCACAGTATATCATTTCATTCGATGAAAGCTATTTATAAGGGAGTTGAGAGCTTTTCACACAATAACGAAATGAACAGAAAACAACCAATGATGTATCTAATGCAGCTAATGAAAACTAAAAAGCTTTTCGTTCAAAGTTACCAATCACTAATAACACCGAAAAGATCTAATTCACATTAACTAATGAAGAGCAAAAGATATTTTTATTAATATTTTCAATTTTTCAGAGAAAAGTGCGCTAAAAAATGAAAACTAATGCAAGAGAAATTTGAGAAATGATGACAAGAGGGAAAAACAAGAAAATTCCACTCAATGCAAACGTACAACCAGACCTCAAATCAACAAAAAGTCCCTCAAAATGAAAAGAATCCCAAAGACTCCAAATGAGCCGTGTAATCTAGGCCCAAAATGAGACAAGGCAGAATTCTAATGAAGAGGGAAACAATCACTCAAACAACGCAATGAGACAATAGAAAACCACCAAACGAATGCAAAGAAGCGATCACAAGGTTGACTGAACTGATAGAGACCAAAAACTCCCAAGGGAGGCTCGACACACAATAGCACCTAGATGACCTAGGGCTAGAATGAAAAACCGATGGAAATGGGCAAACAACCAAAGGATGTAGGTAACAGTCAGTCAGTCAAGGCTCCAAAACACTCAAGCAGTGGAAAAATCAAGACCAAACACACATATCAGGCTCAGGAATCTCAGGACTGAGCAAACCCTAGTACCTCACAGGATTGGCACGACTGTGAGGCTGAAACTAGCACCAGAGACGAATTGGCGCAGGTAATACACAAGCAACATGCGCCAATGGGTACGACTGTCAAGCTAAAAAGAGCGCCAGTCGAGTTTCCCAGTTAAAAGTAAAAAGAGCAATCCAACAAGCAGACCAGTGATGATCAAGCTATCAAAAACCCAAATTCACAGAAAGAACCAGCCCAAAAGAGCTGATCAAGCAAGGAGGATCAAGAGTCGACCGAAAAGATAAGACGGTGCTCCAAGTGTTTAGTTTACAAACTAAACCAGAGATTTACTGAAGCATCTTTGATCTACTTCGCAATTGCAGAGCAAAAGAGTTTTAAAGCCTATCTAGCTAACTTCAGGCTCCATCTATAGTTTACAAAGCAGAAAAACAACAAGCTAACGATCCCCAGCGGAGTCGCCAATTTGTTGTGGAGGTAAATCCCCTCTGCGGACATAGGCAATCCCTACTAGCCCAGACCGGGTCTAGCAACAATCGTTCACACTATAGTGCAGGTTCCTAATTGCAAATAAACCAACTAGCGATGAAGGCCTACCTGGAATCCAATGTTGTTGCTTGTAGAAGAGGTAGCGCTCCCGTTCCTTAGCTCTGGCAGATCACGATCCCCACGATCTTCGTGATAGGACACCTGCACATGCGAGAAACAAAACAAACGCAAGCGTAAAATTCAGTAGATGCAACTATATGTCAGTCAAAAATGACATAACTCATCATCATAAACAATAACAAGAGTGGAACCATAACCAATAGTCGCTTATTATTAATCAATCAAAGGAAGAATACAACCATAGTTCTGACGCTTAATTCTCCTTCGGCAGGTTGCCAACAGAACACGTCTTGAAAAGCCTGTCAAGGATGGGACAAACCTCTCTCTTCGGATCTTGACAATAGTCTCCTTGCTTAGATTTGGCCTTAAGGGAATTATGGAGGCTCTTGTAGCATAAGGCTCTTGGGAATTTGGGAACTTGAAGACTAACTATTCAGCCATTCAGCCCCTTCCTCAATGGATGAAGGCTATATTTATCGAGGAGAGGAGGAGGTTGGGATCCCTACAATAGTGGAAGGGAGGCCTTATCCCTTGGGAGGTTACCCATAAGGTGGAAACAAGAGGCCAAAGGAGGAAGGTCGTGGTTATTCAGTCGAAACCACTCCTGATGACTCATCCACGAAGTTTTTGTAATCGAAACTTCGCCTCTTTTTTTAAAAAACTTTCCAAAAGCAGATTGGCGTGGGTGCTTAACTGGGACAGAGCGCCAATTAGCACGAGCTCAGTGTTAATTTTCCTCATTGGCACGAGTACATAACGGGCTACCAGCGCCAAGGCAAAAACAAGTGTTTTTAGGGGTCTGCTCAGGAAATGATCAACAGGAGAAATGTTGTCCTCATGGAAAGGGATGCAATGATGGTATTTGCAAGGCATGACACTGCTTATTGGTCACAGAAACGACCCTCCAATGGGCGAGATGGGGATTGCAGGGATGGTGACAAATTACTGTGTAACATCCCTCAACAAGCAATTTTTCATGGCTTTATTATGTCCTCGAACCTCCAAATGCCAAACTTAGAAGTGGTTGATCAAATCAAACTGAATGGGTTCAAATCTTTATCTCTTATTAAATTCCCAGGTTTAAGTGATAAGGTCCTTAGCGCTGAATTAAATAAAAAAAACCCAAAATAAACCTTGGGATAATATTTAACCCCGATGGTCAGCAATAATGCGCGGAGATTGAGTTGTCAGCATGTGATCAGGCAGAAATCCCCGGAAGTTGTGGCTAGGCCCGGTGGTTCTGGCTTAACTCTTATCCACTGTGGTTTATGACCTGTTCACATGTCTTTATTCCACGTGGTTCCGACGTAGATTTAACAGTTGTAAACCTTGACTTCGCCGCGGTTTAAACAAACTTGTCACATGTTATCAATATCTCCGACGCGGTTTAGATAACCGCGCGGTTAGTTGCGTGTTTACATTTGATTTGGGTTTATTTTATAATAAAGTCTGAAAGTGGGTTTTTCACTTTAGTTTAAATGCTCTAGGGTTTTAATGCTTAGGTATAGGAATTTAGGACCTTGGTTAGGTCTTTAGGTCTAGGTCCTTAGGTTTTAAACTTAGACCTTTACATGTTTAAGGTATTTCACCATAAATGCAAATAGTACCAATTACACCACAATACATGCCATGAACCTGACCATGATCAATTTGAGGACATTTTCTTCAGACGACACTGAAGGAACTGGCGGATTGGAGACTGAACTGAACATCAGACTTCTGGAGCTGATTGGACTTCTCTATTGATCTTCACTGAAAAAGATCCTCCTAGATCAATCCTCTCCACTTGAAAGCTTTTGGACCACGAAAGTTTGATTTTAAGCAGATAATAAGTGAGGATACAAATCCCTCACTTTTCTGATCTCTATCCATTTTTCCTTACTCAGATTCATGCACTTGAGTCCCACTCGAAAATATTCCACATCTCCTCGCCTGGAAGTATGAACTCTTCTGTCCAATGTGGTATCTTCCTGCAACTCTGTCATGTAATCAGGTGATAAATCGTCAATAGAAGGGATCTGTGTATCATCCTTGGGATCAACAATCATCGGAGGTTCATACAACTTTAGATTTTCTAGATTCACAACAGAGTAAATATGCATGTAAGTTGGTAAATCTAATCAGAATGCATTATTGTCAATCTTCTCAACAATCTTGAAAGGATCATACCTAATAGATTTCAGTTTCTTACCTTCTCCTTTCAACCTCAATTTTTTGATATACAACCATATTTTATCGTCGACCTAAAATTGATGATCAACTTGATGCTTTTCATGGCACAATATGTACTTGGCTTGACACAATTCTTGTTGTGGCGCAGTTAGATAAGAATGTAAGGCTTGATTTTAAGCATGATGCACATAAGGTAAAAAATCATCCCACAACTTAGGATGTTTACTGCAATTACCTCGGAGAATATGTATCTCGATCATGTTCACCATTTTTTTCTATCCTTCAACGAAATCCATGTTGTCCCATGGTTGCAAAGGAACTGGAAGTGGCATGTGCAAACCAATCTTTCAATTGCTTGGATTGCTTGTCGAACACATCACACATCCCTTAATGTAATTCACAATTGTTTCATACATATGAGGCCAGTAACAATACCTTTGACTTTGTGCCATAGTCTTGCTTACACCAAAATGTCCTACAATCCGAGAAGGATGAGCTTCTCGAATAACCTGCACCCTTTCTATCTACGATATGCACAACTTACCCAGATGATATACAAATCTTTCATGAATATGATAATTGGCTTCTTCTATCTGAGTATCATGAGTTAGTGATTCATAAATATCTTCGAAATCATCATCAGTACTATACTGTTCTACATGGCTTTCATGTTTCAATGAAAAATTTTGCAGTACTACTGAAGTATTCAAAGACATTCTAGACATCATATCAACTACTTTACTTGTTACACCTTTCTTGTCCTTAATTACTAAGTGAATTTTCTGAAGAAATCTCATCCATCTGTAGTGGTGAGATTGTTGCAACTTAGTATGTGACTGAAGGTATTGAAGCAGCTGATGATCTATATGAATCACTATTTCCATTGCATAACCACTAACATATGTTTTAACTTCAAATGGTTGTTGATGATCTAATAATGCTGTGAAATTTTTCTGCTTAAATGAATCAAAAACTTTAAAATCGACATACATTCCCCATGTCTCGTTTTGCTTAGGAACCAAAATTATGGGTGAACCACATGGAGATGAGCTGGGTCGCATGGATTATTTTCCAAACATCCCTTGGATTTGTTGTTTTCTTTCTTTGTGCTCTATAAATGACTTGTGATATATTCCAGTATTAGTAAGAGAGGCATCATACATCAGCTGCATCTCATGTTGTATTTCCTTTTTATGAAGTAGATTTTTTGGTTCTTTAACTAGATCTTGAAATGAATCTACCTTTTTAACTAAATTACCTTCATACTGAAATTCACAACCTGAACAAGCATCATTAAGATCCTTATGTTGCTCTTTTACTGACATGAGTATGTATCTCTTACTATAACTTATTAAGTGCTTCATATGATTAGCATTAATTAAATTCAAGTGATTTTTTTATTTTATGTGCGTGAATGATGTATTTAATCCTATCTTTCTTGAGATGATACATATGCTCTTTTCTATAAAATACTGCATCACGATCATAGAGATAAGGGATTCCTAAAACAATTCCACATATGTATATCGGTATCACATCTAGATCCACTTCATCGATATAGTTAGTTGTGATTGCAAATTTTAACCAACACTGTTTGGTAACATGAATTTGAGTTTGTTCCTTTAACTAGACTAAAGGATATGGTTTTGGATGATTATGTGTTTTCAAACCCAATCTGTTAACCAATGATTCAGATATGAAATTTTCCTGTGATCCCGTATCAAAAAATGTATCTATCTTTGTATGTTTTGAAGTTACCCTTATATGAAATAACTTGACTCTTTTATCTTCATTTAATTGTTTGATGTTTGAAGAAGTAGAAGTACTAGCTTCAAAATTTTTACCTGTTGTAACCATAACAATGATTTTTCCTTCATCACCTGATCGTATCCCAAGTCCAAGCCTTGTTGGATTGTTGTTTTAGCCTTATTTTCACCCTTCCTCGTTTGTAACTTCTTTGGCTTGAGGTCTGGATGAAGTTTCCAACACCTAGCTTCATCATGGCTGATCTTTTGGCAATGTGTACAGTTAGGTCTTTCATCTTCCTTCTAAGTTGTGGAAATCTTCTTTCCCTTTGACTTGCCCTTATTTTTGTTGTCTTCAGTTTCCATCTTCTTGGATGTCTTTGGTGTAAACTTGAATGGTCTGTCACTTGATTCAACATGAATAGCTTGAACACAAACTTCATCAAAATCATTAGGATTGAATATTAATAATGTATGCTGCAAATATGAATGCAAACTGCCAATATAATTCAACAAATTTTATTTTGTGTCCAAAGGAATACCAAGTGCTAATGCTTTCTTTCTGAATTCCCGAGTGAACTCTTGAACATTATGTCCCTTACCTTGTCGCAAGTGCTGCCAATCAATAATAGATTGTTGTGTGTAACCCAATGGATAGAATTGTTTCTTTAGAGCTTTTAAGAAATTAGTCCATGAGGTGATAACTTTTCCTTTACACTTTAAATCTATCTGTGTCTTACTTTCCCACCAGATCAAAGCAATAGCCCCCATTCTAAGAGTATCTAATTAGATCTTTGTCTTATCATCAGTTTTATTTTGAATACGACAATAGACTTCTAATTGTTTTACCCAATTATCTAGTTTCTCAGGGTTTATTTCACCATCATACACAAGTAATTCAAACTTAACATCAAGTTTCAAAAGTGGACTCTTAGGTTTCTTTTATTTTTATTATTCAAAACTAGAAGTAGAAGAAGAAGAAGAAGATGATGGAGATGATGGAGGAGAAGGAGATTTATTTGCCTTGCCTTTACCCTTGTCCTTATTTGATGCCTTCGAAGATGAGGCTACATCTCTCCTATTCTTATCTTCATATAATTATACCAACATCTATTGCATGTTTAAAAACATCTGATGGATTTGATTCTCATCCATGGGTTTCATTTCAGTAGCTTTAGGAGTCTCAACATTCTTAGTCCCTGTCATTGTTGATTGATGATCGACTTTCCACTTTCTGATCTCTAGATCAAATTCCTCTAGCTCACCTTTTACACATTGCAATCCCAACCTGGTTAACACCACTGACAAAAAAACTATAAAGCACAGCCTACTCTGATACCAAAAATGATCTGAAAGTGATCGATTAAGTGTTGAGGTAGTTTGATTAGTTTGTCATTAATATTTATTGTTAACTGAAGAGAGCTTTAAAGTGAAAGATGACATAAAAAAACAGTAAATAAATGATTAAAATACAACTTAAAACAGAGAGGAGAAGAAACAAACAGTTGATTATGGAGTTCGTCCCTGTTGGACTACATCTCCGGGTCCGCTTTCAAGTGGGCATTCACTTTATTAGGATTGAACCAAGGAATTATTTACACAAAAAAACACTAGACTCACTATGCTTGCAGGCACTTCTGGTCTCTGAAAACAAGAATCTCTGTCTCTCATCTTTCCAACGCCTGTCTCTGCGCTCAATTCCGTCTTCGAACAATGGAGCTATGCTGAAAACAAAACTACCTCTATCCTTATGAATCTGAAGTCCAAAACTTCAATGTCCCTCAACAAGAAATTTGTCATGGCTTTATAATGTCCTCGAACCTCCAAATTCCAAACTTAGAAGTGGTTGATCAAATCAAGATGAATGGGTTTGAATCTTTATCTGCTATTAAATTCCTAGGTTTAGTGATAAGGTCCTTAGCGCTGAATTAAATAAAAAAACCCAAAATAAACCTTGGGATAATATTTAACCCTGACGGTCAACGAAAATGCGCGGAGGTTGAGTTGTCAGCATGTGATCAGGCAGAAATCCTCAGCGGTTGTGGCTAGGCTTGGCAGTTTTGGCTTAACTCTTATCTGCCGCGGTTTATGACCCGTTTACATGTCTTTATTCCACACAATTCCAACACGGATTTAACAAATGTAAACCTTGAATCCACTGTGGTGTAAACAGAACTGTCACATGTTATCAATATCTCTGACACGGTTTAGATAGCCGCGCGGTTAGTTGTGTATTTACATTTGATTTGGGTTTATTTTATAATAAATTCCGAAAGTGGGTTTTTCAATTTTGTTAAAATGCGCTAGGGTTTTAATGCTTAGGCCTAGGAATTTAGGACCTAAGTTAGGTCTTTAGGCCTAGGTCCTTAAGTTTTAAACTTAGAGATTTACATTTTTAAGGTATTTCACCATAAATAAAAATAGGACCAATTACACCACAATACATGCCATGAACCTGACCATGATCAATTTGAGGACATTTTCTTCGGACAACACTAATGGAACTGACAGATTGGAGACTGAACTGGACATTGGACTTTTGGAGCTAACTGGACTTCTCTGTTGATTTTCACTGAACAAGATCCTCCTAGATCAGTGAAGAGGATGTTGGCACACCCTCGCCAATACAAACCAGCATAAGGACAGGGGAACATAACGAAAGGATTCTCGTCAACACTAGCTAGCAACTCCAGTGCATCATGCGATATCCTCATAGAAAACTCAGTCTCGCCCCTCCCATCCCCACATGTTCATCTGTGCATCCAGCATCGGCCTATGAGGTTGCCAAAAAAACGTAGGCCTCATCTCTGGAAACCTCTAAAAAATAAACAAAGTAGATTTGAAGAAAAAGGAAGGTTGACCCTCCCTTGTGCGTGAGCACGACATCTATCTAAGGATGTACAGAACTGCCGCAAAATAATGGCAGACCACCTGACAAGTCGTGGCTCCTGTACTAAAGAATCAACATAATATAGAAGCGGGAAACTAATGTGTTTCTCGTCGCTAGTGTTGTGTGAAATGGTTGAAATCAGAAGTGAGAGGCACCTCACCTCCTCACTACCAAATGTAGCAATATGTAACTGACCTCTGGAGACCTGAAAATTTGAAGGAGACAACAAATCCATGCTAATGTATCTCTGGGAGTACACCAACTGACTCCCTGCTGCATAGCCAATTGGAACCTCTGTGAACGAGGGAAAATCCACCCCTCTTCTTGATAGCCCTGTAATGAAATAGGTGTCCTCCTCAGTGGGCACGTACCACTGGTTAGGACCAACCCAGAAAGCCTGTAGGTGGGAATTCCACCTGTGGATAAGATATCACAAAAAAAAACCATGGCCCTTTAGGGAAGTAGCCTCCTCATAGAATTTGAGGAGGCCTACCTACCTTAGGAGCCCCTGGGCAGTTGTTGTAATAGGGTGAGGGTACGCATCTCTCTCCCTCTCTCGTGCCTCCCACAAGCGAACCATGTTATACTAGTCTGCCTATTGTTGTTGTTGTTCCCTCTCTTCTCTCCTTTCATGTCTTTGAATGATTAACATATTAAATACAATTTTTTATTAAATGAGGCATGTATTTAGGAATATACATATATAATTTTTTTTGAAAAAAATAAAAAAGGCGATGCGCCACAAAAAACAGTGATGCACTGGTCATGGTGTGTCTTTTATTGTCGCGCACCAGAGGTGGTGCACCAGAAAATATTCAGTGCACCAGAGGCGGTGCACCTACCACTTTTAAGCGCACCACCCTCCTAGCATTGTTCCAAAGTAAATAGTGCATTGGTATAACAACCCGCACCATTGACTATGGACCAATGTCGGGAGGGTGATGTGCTGACCAAACTATATGCCCCAGGGCATATAGTTTGGTCAGCGCACCGCCCTCCTAACATAAGTACATAGTCAACGGTGTGGTATTTCACCAGGCCACACAATTGACCAAGTCGAAATTCTAGAATGTGGTGCGGTGAAAAAATTAGCAGCCCTAGGGCGGATATTTCCATCAACGCACCACATTCCCGCTATTCGACAGTGTCAATGGTGCGGCCAGGTAACAGATCACACCACACTTTTTTTAAATTAAAAAATCATGTTGCACCTTTCGGTACCGCCTCGGAACCGGTGTTGATACCGTTAGCACCAGTGGCGGTGCAACCTATAGATTACAGGCAACACCATGAACTGGTGCGAGCCAAACAGCTTAAGTGCACCGTGCGGAAAATTAAAAAATAAATGTTAATTTTAAGCTAATTTACAATTCTAATCCTCTAAAAGGCTTAATTATGGAAAACAAGAAAAATACCTATACATTTGGTCTTTGAGGAGGCATATTGGCTGTGTAATTTTCAAAACTAAATTTTCTCATTGTTTTGAAAAATTCAAAATGGAGATGGTGGGCAATGCACAGCAGCAACAGTGTAACGGGAGCACCAATGTCAAGGTGCCTCAGACAAGGAAAAGTTACATAGGTGCTTGAGAGATCTGGAGAACTAAAAAGTGAAAAATTTGAGTTTTTGGCCATAATTGTTTCTATTTAATCTTGTTCTGGTGTGCGGGGTTTTATAGGAGCACCGGTGCGGTTTCAGTTTTGGCACGGGGTTTTAGGACGCACCGGTGCGGAATCTTTGTAAAGCACCGGTGCGCTACAGTAATAAGATGCATCAGGTAGGTTTGTATGGAGCTCACAGTGTCCTGGTGTGCCAATGTTTTTTGCGCATCGGTGCTTTCTATTTTTGAACACACTGGTGCAATTTAGAATGATAAGCACACCAAATGAAAAACATCAGCAAAACACCCACCCGCCAACCTCGTCTAGTAACCTCTGCTACAAATAGATGTCTGGGGTATTTTTATAAGGGGTTCCTAAGAACATCTGCTAGAGGGTCCTTTTCTTGTAGTGACCCACACATGAAATAAACATTCCCTAAGTAACTGGTTCAAAAATAATGAATGGGAAAAGCGTAGGTTTGGTGAGGGACCCATGATGGAGGAAAAAGGCAAGAAAAATGCTCCTTGAAGGATATAAAGGGAAGGAAGCTCACTTCATTTGGAATTATTGGCTTATCGATTTTATCTTTATTTCTCGAGCTACTTTGCTGGGTCACTTGATGTTTATCACGAGTTTTTCAAGTGGAGAACTCACCCATTCTTCAGGGGACTTTGAGTGCCACCCTAGATTGGTTCATCCATTTTCATCCGAGGGCGTTTCATCGAGTTATTTTGAGAATTTGCATTCAGTTTTCCTGAGTAGTGCATATTTCTAGAGGACGAAGTAGTGATTCTTGTGTGGCTATTACAACGTTATTCTAGAGGTTTATTGCCAGGAGAACTTTGGAGAAGGAGAATCAGTAGTTTTCTAATCTATTGGGTGAGTTTTGAGGTTGGAAGTGATAGCTATATTCAAGATCTAACTTGAAATCACGAGGGCCAGCGCAGAGAAGATAAGTTGGGAAAATGTGGGAGGTAGTGTCTCAACTATTTGGGTTTTTGTTTTCCAGGAGAAAAAAGGGAAGTGTTGGAGGAGTTTTTTTTTGCATTATTGGAGTGTTGTGGAGTATCTTGCAGGTGATTTTTCATACTGCATGCTTCAAGATTCATTGGGGAGAACAGGGTCTGTTGGAGGTCAGTTTTGGAGGTTCATGATCAGGAAAAACCATTTATGGGTTTTGGTCGAGTATTCTTGAGGAACCCATGAGTAATTTTGCAGAATTTTCTTGGCACCGGAGGTGGGGTTTCCAGCTATTCCTTTGCAGCAGCTAGTGCAAACCTACTGGGAAAACTTAGAGCATCAATTGGGAAGTTTTTTGGGTATTATTGTTTCACTTCAATTTTTCTCCACTTACCATAAAGGAAATCCCTGGTGCATTTCTTCCATATATTTGTACTATTTCCCATTTCTATAATAAAATGGTTCAACTGCTTCCATATTTCTAATTGTTCTGGAAATTTACTGGATTGTTTTAAATTCTATGGTGCAAATTTATTATTTTCTTGTAATAACATTGTTTCTCCTATTTTGGAACATTACATTGCTATCAAAGCTTAGATCTTGGCTTAGCTATGGGAGGACTCTCATATTAGAGAGGATCATATTACAGAAATCAAAGGTATCAAAGCAAAGAGAAGGATCTAGAGATCACTCCATACATTGAGGACCATGGGAAGGAGGTGATAGTATAAGACATGGGATAGCCCAAGGGAAAAGAAGAGATAGTATTTAACATTCTCTTGAAATACATAAATGATTTGGATAAAGGGAAGAAAGAAATTTTAAATGATATCAAGATGAGAAATAGGGAGCGGAGCACTCGCTGATATTTTCTATTTGGAGATACTTCTGGAGCCTCTCAAAAGTATGATCAAACTTACCTACTACACAACCACCATCTTCTAGTGGACCAAATAGAGCTATGTTGTCTTCTTTCCTACCCTTAGAACTAGAGGAATAGGTAGGAGTTGACGAGGGATATTATTTTAGAGTATGGAAGTCCATGGGAGAGGATTTCAAAGAAGCACTATCTTTCAGAGATTATTGCCATCTCATGCAGAATAAGAGGGGAAGGAGCTATGGAGGCTAGGGGAAACATAGCTCCAAATTGTAGCATACCATTGGGAGGATGTTCTTCCCCATTTATTATGGCACTACCAAGTGAACGACTTGTTCTTGGGTAGAGAAGCTAGACACATATTTCCATCTCAACGGGATGACATAGGTAGAGGAAATTAAAATGGCCACTTTTCATTAAGAGGGAGAGACACACAACTGGTGGTTTCATGGCTTGTCTACTTTCTAAAATTCCAGCATGACTACCTATGAGGATTTCACGGGAAGAGTAGTGGAGTGTTTTTATTGGGTGGGGGTTCTAGAGGCTCGCTTCAAGGAGCTAAACTATCTCAGATAGACAGGACATCCATAACATTATATTTCGGAGTTCCTGTGAGTTTCAATAATCTTTCTTGATTTTTCGGATTCTAGGAGGGTGCATATATTTGTAGAGGGATTGATGGAGCCATTTCGTGGACTGGACAAGTCACACAATCCCTCCACTCTAATGTAGGTTGTGAATTGTATGAGGGATTTGCAGGGGGCCATCCCCAATACCTACGAACCTTTTCCATCACACACTCCCTACCCACAGAAAGGGGGTGATACCAGACCACCACTAGCATAGAGAGAAGAGGATAGCTGGATGATGATACTAGGAGAGACCTCAGGAGGAGGAAGTTATGTTTTGAATGTCAGGAGTCGTGGGCACCAAGTCATCGGTGCACAGCATGCAAGGCCCACTACATCGAGTTCTTCTTAGACAATGATCAGGAGGATGAGTTGGAGTTGTAGTTTGATGGAGGAGACTACGAGGGGCCATCAGAGAGAGCACCACCACCACCACTTCTACTAGGAGGAGCATATTTTACACCATATGGGGTATTCCTTGCATATTTATGTGGGGTAGCTAAATTTTTTACCATGATCAATGAGGATCAGAGGCATTGTGCAGGGGAAATGTGTCTCAGTCTTATTTTTATAGGTTAATTTGGGCATCATCCCCCATGACCTGGTCAAACTGGACATCATCCCTAGGACCAATGAAATAGGGTCTATCATCCCCTTATATTTTAGTTGATATATGCCCTAAAAGAAGAAAAAATCAGTCATGGCTTCTATTGTGAGATTTCCAAGGTTTGAAGTATATGTTATATCACTTATGAGCTCACCAACACAATCTCTAAAGGGACTAATTGTGTTGCATATGCAGCTCCCTCCATTCAAGGGTACACTACGATGCACTTCCTGACATTCAAGGGTGCATTGGTCAATTAGGAGCGAAATTATCATTGTTTCATAATCTCCACATGGCCAGTTCCTTCTAGAAGAGTCCATATGTGTCAAACTTCGAATCCAAGTGTCCCTGTAACACCTCTGATCTTGGGAACATATATTTCCTATTATTAGAAAGTCATTTATTGAGAAACTACATTCAATTTCCCTATAAATTGAGAACATATCCTAGTGATAGGGAAGGAAGAATTTGGGTAAAGAAATATTGTTGGATTCTTAATTAAGAGAGTGAAAGAACTGATATGCTGCTGGTGTGGTGTTGGATGTGATGAGGCTGGGATGAAGCTGGACCTGGTGACATCAAATTGATCATTGGTTGTAACGTCCCCCTTCTACTCTTTAATAAAGACTGATGTTCATTTTCCCATATATGTATCTGTTTATGTTTCTATTTCTCATGCAATGGACTCTTGAATGATATATATGTTTCATGTTTGATCGGTTTAAGTGATTAAGATAAGTAGGCATCTATATATTGCAATGTATTTGGTGTCTGTGTTTACACTTGCAGGAATCAATATGGAGATCTAAGTTGAATTGGAGGCTACAACAAAAGTGACAAAAGGAGAATAGGAAGTGCTTGGATCACAAGTAGCTTCTTCTATAATTATGTGTGTCTATTTATTCTTAGAGAAAGTGATAGAAAAGTATTTCATTTGTTGTTCTAAGTGCCTAGCACCACACTTAGGGAATTTGATTTATAGTTAGATCATAATTCTGCATAACAAATTGGCGACTTTGCTGGGGTGTTTCCTATCATTCCTGGTGTTTTTTCCTTTGCTAATCCACTCAGTATCATGTACTTTCAGTTATTATACTTTTGAATCAAATAATTTCACTAGAAGTATGTTTTGTAGCTTGCAATTTCAATTTATGTTGCGCCCAACACACTGTAGGTCAAGACACAATGCACTGCAGTGCACTATCTCCCACTCAGGGGTGCACTGCCATGCACTGTCTTCCTTTAAAGACTGTGCTTCCCCCTTAGCCAACCAAATTCCATTTGAATTTTTCATTTCCATCATTCTCAGCCATTTTTTTTTTGTGTTTTCAATTGTCTGATACCTCCTAGAGACCAGTGAATTTGTTTGATTCTTTCTCCTTTGAAAAGTAAGTTTCTTCAATGTCTCTTTAGGTGTTTTTCTTTATCATTGACAAAACAAATTCAAATTATTTTATTTCTGCACTAGATCCATTTTTTTCGTAAAGGAAATTGTCGTTAAATTATTCGATTCCTGTAGGAAAAATTGTAGTTCCATTCTTCGTTTTTCCTAAAAGAGAAATTGTTGTTAAATTCCTCATTTCTCAAAGAAGAAAACATATGCTTTTTGTTGATTTGATGCATATAGTTTCCTTTATTGCATTCACATTAAGGGGACTGAAAAGAAAAACCTGCATATACATATAGTAAATTTTGTGTTTTGCATAGGAACAAGTTAGGAAAGTTGCATTTTAGTTTGTGCTCTTTGTTGTTTGCTCTCAAAACTGATTTCTCTTTCCCTTAGGAGCTAGGATTTTCATTAAAAAAGCTAAAATTGAAAAGTTTTCTTATCATTTTAGTTTTAATTTTTAGGAATTTCCATCGCATGACGAGGTGAACCTCAAAAGGAAAATTGTTCAACAAGATCAACTTAAAATTTACATCAATTTACCTAAGAAAGCATTGGAACCATAAGGATAACATTTAAAAGGTCTAGGCTAAAGAGGTGTTCTGGTGTCGTTAAAAATAATAGTTTTCTTTAACTTGTCTGAGATACATTCTGAGTGTGATACCCCACTCCACGTACATAAGTATTTCAGAGCTTGTCCATGTACCTTTGGGCATATCAGGCGGTGTTTTAGTACGAAAAGTATAAGGGGGTGCTTTCAATGTGCGGTTTCGCATTAGACAATGCTAATACGGACTTGGGCATCCACATACCTTCAGGTATATTTTGGAGGACAAATTTAGGTTTCTATCCATCCATAGTGAACCGAGTCGGCTGCCTTGTAACTTGTGATACACCAAACACAACATTAGGGAAGATTGTCTGCCTGTACTTCTTGGTTCGCCAGGAGGTATTTTGCAGTTCACAATTACTTGGTAAACCTTTTGCTTAGAATTGCCTTTTTTGTTTCATTTATTTGTTTTTGGTCATAAAATAAATCAGTCATCGTGGAAGAATAACGTCCATTTCCTTTTCATTCATGAAAAATAGCAGTGAAACCACCTTTACCATCGGAAGCCACTTCTGGTCGGCGAAGGCGACATTTCTCTACTAAAACTAGTACTATCAATACCTCTAGCGTGACATCATCCTCACATATACCAGATTCGGCACAAGTTTTTTCTACAAATCCTGGTTCATCTACTATTGTCGAGACAGAGTCCTCACAGCTACTCATGGTCATGATCCATCCAATCAATGAGACCATACCTCCTGAACCCGACGTTGTTCAACTGGAAGTTGATCCAGATCCTATCACTTTTTTTCCAGAAAATCTGCATCTCAAAGTTGAACAATCATAAGTTGTTCTTGTATCAGTCGCCCCACAATCTATTGTATCCATTGAGTCTCCCATATCGCGCAGTCAACCTCTTGAAATATACGTTAGGCCTGACAACGAAATCCTTCCACCTGGTTTAATTTCGATTGAAGAAATACCACAGGAAGAAACACCTTTAGCTCCAACTCATTTTGGGGTGGAGCTTTACCTGTACGAGTCTTTTCCTCAATCACGTGCCTCTTCTTTTATTGATCCTGTGTCTATTAGAGTTCCCGTAGATCCAATAGGGTATACATTTGGTCTAAAAACCATGTCTGAGCCAACATCTTCGGTTGGACCATCTATTCCAATTGAAACAACACCTACTCTTGCTACCCCATCGATGTTCAAAACTTCACCAGAGTCACATCTATATGGTGGCCCTTCGGTCACACCTAGTTACCAATATTTATCTGGAACCTTCTCTGGTGCATCCTCAAACCCATGGAATTCACTAATGTCATCGTCTGGTATTCTAACTGGTAAATCTATAGTGAGTACTGAACGACTTGATCCTTTATACACATCATCATGGCAATATCAAGCTGGTCCATCTGGGTATATTCCATCCAGTCCAATCTCAACTAGACTCCCTGCATTTGGAGAACAATATTTTCCATCTTATTATACTCCTCATGCTAGGAGGAATCCTATGATCACCCATTTTGACAGTACTCCATCATTATTTGGTCATCCTAATGTGGGAATGAATGTTTTTCAGTGGTAGCCCACTCTGCCCATCTAACCACAAACGTTTGTACACTCGTATCAACCGGTTCAATCTGTTGCACCCACATCAACTCCACTTGTTAATACATCTTTACCCTTATTACAGACTCAAACTATTGTACCTTAACCGTCTCAAGTGGGTCCTTCAACCCAATATCCCCAATTATTGGGCCCTCAGACTCCAACTCCTTCAACTGGTTTACAAAGGCCAACTGTATCCAGAATCATTTATTCACAATCTATATTACCATATTATGGGATCTCACAGCCACAACCAGGTTATACCTATCCTCAATCGAATCCAGGCTATCCTAGTTTGGGCTATAATATTGGTGGAAAAACCCCTTCATTTCAACAAGTAGCGTAACCATGTTTTGGTCAACAGAATCCTCAAGAGTTTGCCTATCAAAACAACCCCTATCTGGGTTACCAACAATAGATTCCTTATGCTGGTTCTTAAAGGCCTGTTGCCCAAGCAATTCCATCATACCCTGGATATGCTCAACCTGACCTTAATCGAAAGTTTCCCTTTGTTGCAACTTTATATTTACTAGATTTAAACCGTCTCACCAATGATCCAATCAAATATGCTCCTTGGTGGCTGGGGATACCTCATAAATTACCCTTGGATATTCCTAAGTTCAATGGAAACCCTTGGGAAGACCCGTCAACTCATATTATGACTTATCATTTGTGGTGTTCATCTAAATCCCTAAATGATGACTCTGTTCGATTACGTCATTTCCAGCGTATGCTCATTCGTCTGGCCGCAAAATGGTACATTGAGTTACCAAGATCTTCTTTTGATAATTTCACTTCCCTAGCTACAGTATTTTTGACCCACTTCCAGTTACCCATATGATATGAAACTAGAACAAAACTCTTGACTAATTTTAAACAGACTAATGCTACTCACATTTCTGATCATATTCATGAGTGGCGTCGTCGTTGTAGAATGGTTAAGAAATTTTTTCTTGATCAGGTCCTTGCTGAGTGGTTCATTAATTCCCTGTTACCATATATAACTGAGGATGTGGCTAAGGGTGGCACCATCACTGAAGAGCAGGTCATTGCTCGTGCCCAATATTATACTTTATTTATACTCAGTCTGGCATGCTCTACAAGAAAATTCCTAATGTGTCGTGATATAATTTTACTGTTTGTCCTCCATCTAAGTACTCTCATGCCAGAGATGGTATGATCGGTACCGCAAGCACACATCACTCTATTGCATCTTATCCTGCACCATCTTCCGAAATCCATGTTGTTTCATATGACAAGGGAAAAAGTGCCAAGCAACCTGAAAGTAATAAAAAGCAGAAATCAAAGAAAAAGAAAACTTCTACCCCATAGGAAATATCATCTGATCAATCATTTGGAAATTAGAAACCTCATTACCCTTGCATAATTTGTAATGAGGAACACTTTGTTCAATACTGTCCTCACCACATCGAAGTCTCAAAAATGGTTAAGACCTCACATGCATCAACTGTGTTGATAGATCCATTTACGAATCCTAACACAAATTTGGTTGCTACGGATCTAGCTTATAGTTCACAAGTGCTTATGTTGTCTGTCATGAAGCCATCGACTGATGTTTTGGTGTCAACGCATAATAAATATTAAGGTAGTCAGGCTATTGATCAACCTACTACCTCAACCAAAAATCTTTCTATAGAATCGATACCAACAACTGCTATTCCTGAATTGACAATCAAGCCACCAAAGGGAGTCGTTCATAAATCAAAATTTAATCCTGAAGAAAGATCTGCTCAAAATTATAATATAGTTGAATATTTGGCTCAATCCCCTTCAACTATGTCAGCGCTTGAAATGCTACAAAATTGTCCCTCCTAGAAGCAGGATTTGTTGTCGGCAATTGGTGGAATCGATCCGACGTATTCCAATCTTGTAGTCTTTAATTATACAGGCTATGTGTTGCAATTACGACCAGAATTGACATTCCCCATCCAAGTAAATGTTCTCAATAACCTTGTTCATTGTACTATTATTGATGAGGGAGAATCTACGTGCATTGTGTCTCTAAAATTTTGGAAGTCACTTGGCTCGCCGTGCCTATCTCAATCGCCTATGACATTGAAAGCTTTCGACGGACGTACATATAAGCCTTGCGGTATTATCAAGAACCTACATGTTGAACTAGGGGGGAAAATAGTGAATGTTGAAGTTGAGGTCGTTGATGGACCCCTTGACTACAATATTTTACTCGGAAGGCCATCGATATATGCTATGACTGTGATCATTTCTGCATATTTTAGAATGATCGCCTTTCCACATAAATGTGTCATCACAATCATCAATCAACTATCCTTCTTTGCCTCCAGTTCTAGGTAACTACAAGCGTTCCGTTAGTTCACACACCCCAAATCGCACTTCTAAAAATTGATGTAGGACTCTATTTAAAGGATTCCACCCTCATGGGAACCTTTGCATTACTGTCGTCTGTGACATCGGCAAGTATAGAGGCTTGCTACATGATGTCTTCCACTCCATCTGGCTTAAGGAAGATCACAGGTGATTATGAAGTCGTTACGTTGGATGAATTTCTGCTGCCAGACCCAATTGAGCTGGCATAGAAATCAATATACATGGCTTGGGCTGCGATTCCGAAATCATCATCACCAGTTGTTTGGGTTGATTGTTCATTCGATTTTGCTACTCCATCTGATCCTTTTTCCTCAACTGTCTTGATAAATGAAAATATTCTGGAAACCATGAGGTCAGAAAGAGAACCATGGGAATATCATCATCATCGCTCCCATCTTCAATATTACGAAGAAGACAATCTTAGTGAACTATATCACCCATCGATCAAAAAATTCTTTTCGAATTATTTTCCTATTAATGAAGTCAATTCCAAGTGAAATTTATCAAATATTGAAGAAACCATTTCTATCGATATTTTGACCAAACCCGACATTGTAGAAAACGTTTATGTCGGAGTGTCTTGTTCTCCATCAGAACTCAAAACATATCACTCTCTCTTTCGTGAATTTCGTGATGTATTTTCTTGTTCTTACAAGGAAATACCAGGCATATATACTAGTATCATTGAACACACTATTAATATGTACACTGATTTCAAATAGGTACGACAACACCTTCGTCCTGTTCATCCGAAGGAGGTCGTTGCCATTAAAGTAGAAGTTGAAATTTTTTTGTGTGCTAGCTTAATTTACCCTGTTACGCTTATTGAAGTGGTTTCCAACATTGTTCCTGTTATGAAAAAACAAGGAACTATCATAGTGTGCATCGATTATCGAGATGTCAATCTTTCTTGTCCAAAATAAAGCTATCCTACTCCCTTTATCGACCATATTATTGACAATTTTGCTTGATGTGAAATCTTTTCATTAATGGATGGAATTTCTGGCTACAATCAAATCAATATCCACCCAGAGGACCAATATAAGACAACATTCATCTATCCCTGGGGCACATTCGCTTATCGGAAACTCCCGTTTGGTTTAAAGAATGGTGGGGAAACTTTTTAGAGAGCAATGGATTATGCTTTCAATGACATCAAGCACATTTTTCAACCCTATCTAGACAATTTACCCGTGCATTCACGAAACCAGACTGATCACCCGATGCATTTGAGAGTTATCTTTTTACATTGCCGACACTTAAAAATATGCCTCAATCCACATAAATGTGTGTTTTGTGTTGGTTCTGGTTGTTTGCTAGGATTCATCATCTCAAAAGAAGGAATTCGAATAGACCCACTAAAGGTATAGGCCATTCTTGATTTGTCTGTGCCATCAAATTTGATTCAGTTACAGAAACTTCAAGGAAATGCTAACTTTTTAAGGAGGGTCATACCTAACTACGCCGAAATGGCTAAAGGATTTAATCGGATCTTGAAAAAGGGGATTCCCTTCCGTTGGGACCAAGTTGCGCAAGCTTCTTTTGATGCTATTAATGATACACTTGTCTGGGTGTCATTAATGTATCCCCCCAATTATCAAAGTGATTATTTCTTATATATCACCGCAGCTGATACGGCCATTGCTATTGTATTGGTCCAAGTAGAAAATGGGATAGAACATCTGAACTATTATTTGAGTCGTAATATCAATGATACGGAAGTAAATTATTTGTACGTAGAAAAGATTTCCTTGGCAGCTGTTCAAGATGTCCAAATATTTTTCCACTATATCCTGTTCTGGAAGACCATTTCCATTTCGGATTGCAACCCCATGACTTAAATCTTATCATGTCTATTGCTGGGGGGAAAGTATTCAAAATGGATTGTCATTTTGCAGGAATTTTATTTAGAATTCATCAAATCCAAGTCAAAGAAGTAATTAGTTTTGGCTGGGCTTCTCTGTGACCTTCCCTCTGATAGTATTGCTACTACATCGGAACCATCTATTCCTGATGAGTCTTTGTTTCTGATTGGATCATCTGATCCTTGGTATGGGGATTTTATTATTCATCTCCAGACCCAAAATTTTCAGCCTGATACCTATCGCTTTGACCAGCAACGTATTCGATACCAAGCCAAATATTATCTAATCATCGGTGATACACTTTATCATCATGGTGTCAATGCAATTTTAAGAAGGTGCCTCCCTCATGAGGAGACCGAAATTTTTTTAAATGATTGTCATGTTGGGGCTTGTGGTGGAAATTTGTCTAGATACAATACCACACAGAAGATAATCCACGATAGTTACTTCTAGCCTACCATATTTCGTGACTGCATCCTCACGGTCAAGATTTTTCATGCATGCCATATATTTAATCGTAAAATCCACAAACCGCCAGCAAAAATGCATCATGCTCTCTATGTGGGACCATTTACAAAATGGGGCGTTGACTTCATGACCTGTAACCCTCATTTGTCTGGGGGGCATGGTTATATTATTGTAGCAGTAGAATACTTTACCAAGTGTGTTGAAGTGATGCCTACATTCAACAACACAGGACAAACAACTGCATTGTTTTTCTTTAACCATGTCATTTCACGGTTTGGGGTCCCATAGGCTATAGTCATAGATCATGGTTCACATTTTCGCAATAATATGATGAATGATTTGATTTCCAAATTAGGATTGTCACATGATAGTTCTACTCCTTATTATCCACAATCAAATGGACAATTTGAGTCTATTAACAAGATTCTTAAACAAATGCTTCAACGAATGATTGTAGTTAATAAATGAAATTGGAATTTAATCCTATAATCAGCCTTGTGGGCGTACCAAACCTTGGTGAGAAATGCAACTGAATTTACCCCCTTTCAATTGGTGTATTGTTTGAAAGCTATCTTTCCAATCCAATGTGAAATATCATCATTAAAACTCACAATTGACTTGTTGCCTAACACCTTCGTTGAAGAAGCGCATATTTTTAACCTCATCCATCTTGATGAAATGTGTCATGAAGCCCAATTGGCCAACGAAGCGCATAAGAGACGTATAAAGGCGCAATACGACAAGCATGTCCAGCCTCGCATTTTCTCAGAGGGTGACCTGGTCCTTCTTTATGATCAGGAAGTTGATGTAAT
This sequence comes from Pinus albicaulis, assembly GCA_034641835.2. NCBI lineage: Eukaryota > Viridiplantae > Streptophyta > Pinopsida > Pinales > Pinaceae > Pinus > Pinus albicaulis. Next base: position 772,170,220 of record CM076580.1, on the reverse strand, counting down.
GGGTACAGGAAGATTTGAGCCATTATGGCATGGCCCCTATATTGTCAAAAGAGTTCTTGCTAAGCGTGCCTACAGTTGGTATATTACGATTAAATTCCTTTGGCGCAGCCTCGAAATGGGTTGTATCTGAAACGTTACTATGCTTAATCATGAGCGTAGTAATTTTTTGCGTTATATTGTATATATGTTGTTGATTTGAATTTAGTGTCTTAGTTTGATTTTCTAGACTTTTCTTGAAGTTAGTAATCCGCTTTACATTTCATCGCAGATGTATGAATATTTGAAACCATTTGTTGGGTATGTTGATGGTACTAGCTGTAGGACACAAAATCTATCCTCTACAGCGTGGGCCATTTTCGCTCCAAACGGCGAGTTAGTGAGTTTTCAAGGGATTTGTATCGGTCTATCTACAAATAATATCGCTGAGTATAACACGTTGATCGAACTTCTCTCTGATTCCATTTCATTTGGTATTAACCACATCATCATAAATTTAGACTCACAACTTGTGATATTACAACTTACTACTGTTTATACTGTCAAAAATCCAACACTGCATTGTATGTTCCTAAGAGTTCGGCTTTTGGAAAGAGATTTTGATTTCATTCAATATCAACACGTTTCTAGAAAATTGAACACATTAACTGATTCTTTAGTGAATTATGTTATAAATAGACATTTGAAACACATGTAAAGATACATTCACATAATTGAATAGGATTGCGCAATAAACATAGGAAAACACTGCAATAAAATAGATAGATAATTATAGCTTTTTACAAAATTTGTGCCCAAGACACATTGGTCATCTAACCTCAAAATGTATGCAACATGTCAAAAGTAAAATAGTGGTCCTCATGATAACATGTTCTTGATATAGCTATCCTACGCAGTAACCACATCCAACGATTAGGAATGCCAATAGTGTGGCGCTGCAGTCACATGGATAACTCTTTAATCCGGTAATCTAGAATCCTGAATGTCAACCCATATATGTGCTACTGAAGCTCAACAAGATTCTTAGCCATATCTAAATCTTGAAGGACTGCTCTCCCGACAGCCCTCTTTTTTGGCTCATCTGCTCCATGCTCTGGCTCTCCCACTGGCCGAACTCGAACCACATCTGCATTACATCAAAACTTTAGTTTAGTCTTGGGAAAACACTAAAATACAAAAACATGTATAAACCTTAGAAAAATAAAAAAACATGGTCAAAACATTCTTACCAATTGCACCCCACTGAGCACCTTTTGCTAAAGCTAAGTTTAGATCTCCTTGGAAGTTGACGCCTTCATATGCATAGTCATTAACGATGATAATCTATTGCCTGAACCAGGTGAAGAATGCAGTCGAGAACATGATGGTTGATTGACCAGCATGTCTAGCCATCAGTTCTACCCATCTTTGCATCCTTGTATCTATAGGGTTAGATATACCCAACGTCACATGATGAGGCTGCATTAGTGGAATCCGCTCTAAGGCAAAAGAAATGAGGATAGAACCATAGTTGAAAATTTTCCTCCTTCCTCCCTTTTCCTTGCTCAGTTTTTCTTTCATTAGAGAGAGTACGACTTCATCCCAATTGAAAACTGTTGGTTCCATTCACTCTAGTGCATACTGCATATAAGATATGTTCGCTACATGGAGTGTAGCGGTAACAACAAGATTTGCGATCTTGAATAAGATGGTTCTCAATGGAAAATCACAAACATCATGGATTTTTATTTTCCCATCCTTGCTAGGATATGCCCATGGATTGAAATATTTCAATATATAGTCTCTCGCCGTCTCTCTTCCGAGAGAAGACCTTGAGAGAGAGATGGGTAGGCCTCTCCTCGTCAAGCCTGTCAGAAAATAGACATCCTCCACTAAAATTGGGACCAATTTGTTCCCAATATGAAATGCCTCAATTGCCGGATCCCATGCACAAACAAGGAACTCCAATAGTTCCATCTATTGCCTCATACCTGATAGACAGAAATACTTCAAAAACCCATAGTCTCTGAGGGCTCTTATAGTACCTGAATCATTTAGGGAAACAATTTTTTGTTCTTCATGTTCTCTTTCTCTCCAAGTAATTGTCATTTGGTCCATTGAATCCTTGAAATACAACCATAAGACTCATTAGGACCCTTTTCATGCAAAAAACTAGGCAAAATTTAGGTACACTACAAGAATGAAAAATGTGAATTGCACCCAACGGGGCCTTGTTCAAGAGGCGGTGCATTGCATATACACCAAGCCTTCATTTCAAGTGCATTCCAATATAGGTTTCGACATCCAAGGGTGTGTTTCCCTCTTTTGAAAATAAATTTACCCTAAGGGGCCCAAATTCCTAAAAAAATGCAATTAAATGAAACAAAAAGACTACTAAAGGAAATAGAAGGTTCATGGAACCAACCTGGATCAAACGGCGAGGAAAAATGTCCACAAAATTGATCACAATCAACAGTTGAAGTGTGGGGGAAAAAATGGGTTAAGAGCTCAAAAATCAAAAGGTAGCTTTCAAATGGTAAAAAATGAATAGTAAAACTCTTTTAATTAGTCATTTGATTATTTTCAAATCATATTTATTGTTGTGAATATGGTTTTATTCAATTTGTATCATGAAACGGGTATTTTTAATCCATTTGATGTTGTTTTGAACATGTTTACAAATGATATAGGATATTAGTCGTGAACATTTATTTCGAGAATGATTTGACCACAAATCATACTTTTATCCTTATTTTTAGAGCTTTGATAAAAACAAAAAGGGACTTGAAGCGCACTTTTATCCTTTTTTCTAGCTTCAATAGCAGTGGAAAAGGAACCCCTGGAGTATTCTTTTAGCTCTTTTCAGACTCTGATAATGTGAAAATATTGTCGAGAACTTGTCTTTTCGAGCTCGTAAAAGTAAATGAAACAAGATCTACTCAGTATAAGGTTAACCCTTTTCCGGACTAAGATAGATTATTTACGAAAAAGGAAAACCTTAGTTGAACATGGCTAGGAGGTTCTCTCAGATATCATTTTAAACTTTTTTGGATCTGAGCGACAACTTTATGAAAAAGTACTTATGGAGTTTTATTTTGTCCTCTTTTTCAAACTCTCTAAATATGAAAAAGGATCGAGCTATCATTGTCATTAGGCTTATTAAAACATAAAATAGAGATGAGCTTGTCGATCATGGCAAGAATTGAGTTTCATTTATTGCTAGACTCGTTAAATTATTAAATAGTGATGCATATTCGCCCAAAGGGTTTAATTATAGATCAAGCATATGTTATCCTCCTCAAGCTTGTTAAAAAATATAGAGGTATTGGTCGACAAATGACCGGGGAAAATATGGGAAAGTGAACAAAAATTTTACGGTAGCAGGTCACTCTTAAACATGACACTTCACTCCATCATCATGACTTTTTGTGTTGGGTAATCTTCTTTACGGTTCATTCATACCTATGGTTCATCATACCTTCACTTCGGTTTGGGTCAATGCTGCCAACTCATCTCATTGTCACCGATATTTTCAAGAGAAGTCATCGAGTGAATACTCATCCTTTTGCAATACTCATAAACCTTCATTCTCATGATAATCATCCCTGAACATTTCTATATCAAGCCACATTTTGTCTCTGAAATTAGTAACTCTCATTTCGCGATAAAGTGGCTTCTTGTCAACATCAAATCACCATCCAAGAATTTTACTTAGAAACATCATCTCCCAGTACCATGAGGTTTGTTACAACATCAACAAGATCCTCGCTTCTGAACCTTTGACCAAAAGATTTTGTTTGGCATTTGACATCAAATAATCTATTCACACCTTATGAAATGTACTACATTAACTTGAGAGCCATTAACATCAATGGTAGTACTCTCGCATTTATTAACATCTTGCATCATTGGCTGGTACTAAAATGATGTCTTACCATGTTCGACTACAAATCATATATTCACATGGCTAGTCTTGTACCCAAACGATCGAGTGAATGAGATAAGAATACCTCGGATCTAGTTTCAGCCATCTGGGCTGCAATTTTAGGATTGTTGTACACATTATCTGTACGGTGACCTTACATACAGATCATCATCTGAACATGGGCCTATATCTGTAGGCATTTATATATTGGAAAACATTCCAATAAAGATGACTTTCTGCAATATGTACATGTTATTAGATAGTTTATGTGCTGATCATGGGAATGCCTCCCTCAACAATTCGTGATCAAGATGAAAATATCATGATATAATGTATTGTAAGATTGATGCAGGTCACTACTTCGCTTCAGTTCCATCTCATCACGTCGTAAAGCAAGTCATTCAAAAAATATTATTATTATTTTTACTTCATGCTTTAGGGGTAGCTATTATAGGTCAATTTGGACATCATCCCCCATGACTTGGTCAAACTGGACATCATCCCTAGGACTAATGAAATAGGGTCTATCATCCCCTTATATTTTAGTTGCTATATTCCCTAAGAGAAGAACAAATCATTCGTGGCTTCTATTTTGATATTTCCAAGGTTTTAAGTATAAGTTATGTTACTTATGAGCTCACCAACACAACCTCTAAAGGGACTAACTGCGTTTCATATGTAGCTCCCTCCATTCAAGGGTGCACTGCAATTCACTTCCTCACATTCAAAGGTGCGTTGGTCAATTGGGATAAAAATTCTCATTGTTCCGGAATCTCCACATGGATAGTGCCTTCTAGAAGAGTCCATATGTGTAAAATTTCGAATCCAAGTGTCCATCTAACACCTTTGAGCTTGGGAACATGTCCTGCCTATTATTAGAAATTCATTAATTGAGAAACTACCTTCAGTTTCTCTATAAATTGAGCACAGATCCTAGTGCTAGGGAAGGAAGAATTTTGGTAAAGAAATGTTGTTGGATTCTCAATTGAGAGAGTGAAAGAACTAATATGCTACTGGTGTGATGTTGGATGTGATGAGGCTGAAATGAAGTTGGAGCTGGTGACAACAAATCGATCATTGGTTGTAACCTCCCCCTTCTACTCTTTAATAAAGATTATTGTTCATTTTACCATATATGTAATTGTTTATATTTATATTTCTCATGTAATGGACTCTTAAATGATATATATGTTTCATGTTTGGTCGATTTAAGTGATTAAGATAAGTAGGAATATGTATATTGCAATATGTTTGTTGTCTCTTTTTATACGTGCAAGAATCAATCTCGCGATCTACGTTGAATTGGAGGCTACAACAAAAGCGACAGAAGGAGAATAGGAAGTGCTTGGATCATAAGTAGTTTCTTCTATCATTCTCTGTGTGTATTTATTCTTAGAGAAAGTGATAGAAAAGTCTTTCATCTGTTGTTCTAAGTTTCTAGCACCACACTTAGGGAATTTGATTTATCCGTAGATTATAATTCTGCATAACACTTAGTTTATAGTGGGGCCACCCAAAATTTTATTGATTCTCAGAAGGTCCAGAGGAGAGGCATCACCACTGCAGATTTTTAGGGGTTTTCAGTCCTAGTACTAGGGGATAGGACTATGCAGTGCAATCGATATGTTCTCGCTTTGACAGTGACCATGGGTAACTATTCAATGACAGATCGTTTCTTTGTGGTGGATGTACTAGAAACCAATGTGGTGATGGGTGTCCAATGGTTGTATTCCCTTGGCCGAGTTGCCACCGACTGGAGACAGGTAGTGATGGATTTTACCAAACCAGATGGTAAGCTATTAGTTCTACGAGGTATGCACTCATATCCCCCACAAAGAGTTTCAGCTCACTGGATGGAGGAAGAATTGAGGCATGGAGACATAGCGTGGGTAGGGGAGTTGAGAATGTCAGAGGTTTGGAGACAGATCGAGCCACCAAATCCAAACATACAGGCTATGATGGACATATATGCAATAGTATTTGGAGATATAACACCTAGAGGACCACCAGGCAGGGCGTTCGAGCATACCATAGAGATGGATCTTGGTGTGCAGGAAGTCATCACCACCCCCTATAGTCATCCAAAAGCCTATAAGTATGATATTGAGTGGGCCATTATGAAGTTTTTGGTGTTGGGCCACATTTGACCGAGTTCCAAACCCTTCACTTCTTCATTTGTGTTGGTGGAGAAGAAGGAAAAAACCCTGCGCATGTGTATTGATTATATAGTGCTCAACAGGAAGACGTTGAAGAATCGATATCCCATACCATGTATTGATAAGTCGATGGATGAGCTTAGACGAGATAATTTATTTTCTAAGATAAATTTGTGGTCAAGGTATCATTAGATTTGTGTGAGGGATCAGGACATTCTGAAGACAACCTTTAGATGTCATTATGGGCATTTCGAGTTCCTATTCATGCCTTTTGGATTGACCAATGGCCCTGCCACTTTTTCAATCATGCATGAATGATGTGTTCAGAGGGACTTTGAGGAGATTTGTGTTAGTTTTCTTTAATGACATCCTGATCTACAGTAGGATATGGGATGAGCACCTGCAACACTTAGAGATGGTTTTCTGTATTTCGGAGGAGTAACAATTCTATGCCAAATTGTCCAAGTGTGAATTTGGGCCAACGTAGATGCTTTACTTGGGACACATTATTGGCGTAGATGGGGCTAAGGTGCATGAGGATAAGATTAGGTCCATTACAGATTGGAAAGTGCCTAGAGAAGTGACAATGTTGAGGGGGTTTTTGGGCTTTTTCACTTACTGCAAGAAGTTCATTAAGGGCTTCTCACAATTGGAAGAACCCCTCGCAAATCTAACCAAGAAGGGGGATTTTGCATGGACAGATGGAGCTAAGTCAGCTTTTTATCACCTCAAGGAGGTGATTATTAGTTTCCTGGTATTGGAAATCCTGGATATCATGCAGTATTTCACATTGGAGTGTGATGCATCGGGTGAAGGGGTCGGGGTATTCTTGTCCCAAGATGAGCACCCCATTTCTTTTGAGTGCTAAAATCTCTTACCGCATGAGAGGTCATATTCCATATACAGCTAGGATATTTTGGCCATAATTCATGCATTGGCCAAGCTTCGGTAGTATTTGGTAGGTAGTCTATTCTAGGTGAAGATAAATCATAATAGTCTTTGCCACTTCATGGGGCAGTAGGGCCTCAATGACAGGCAACAAAGGTGGGTCAGCAAGGTGCAGGCCTATGATTTTGATATTGAGTATGTTTGGGGAAAGAAAAATGTGGTTGTCGATGCATTATCCAGGAGACTTGTAGGGTTTTTACTCATGAGAATTAGCCATGATTGGAAGGCATAGTTTTTAGTTGAGTACTCCAAGGATTGGCGATCATGTGAGATGTTGGAGGTCGTCCACACAGATGAGCGATATCGGGTGATGGTTGAGGTTATCTACTACAAGGGACACATATTTCTGGTTTTGAGCTTGCATTTGAGAGAGCATAGACTTCATGCATCTCATGATTCTCCATTATTGAGGCATCAGGGGTTCAGGAAGACATACATGGATGTGAGAGAGTGCTTCACATGGAAGGGCCTCAAGGGGGACGTGTTGAGATATGTATAGGAGTGTGAGGCCTGTCAGAAGAACCAGGGGGATTTGACTCATCCACCAGGATTATTTCAACCTCTTCCCATTCCAGAGAGGAAATTGGAGAGTATCTCTATAGACTTTATCACACGAATTCCCGCAGTCTAGGGGAAGGATTGTATTTATGTGGTGGTAAATTGGTTGACCAAGTATGCACATTTGTTTTCCATTAAGACACAATATTAAACTTATCCAGTAGCATATTTTTTCTTTAGGGAGGTCTTTCATCTACATGGACTACCTAAGACTATAGTCAATGATAGAGAAAATCTATTTATGGGGGGATTTGGGCAGAATATTTTCAAGCTAGTGGGCACAAAACTCACCCCAAGCACAGACCAATGACCTAATAGAGAGGGTAAACAAGTGGCTATAGAGGTATCTCAAGAACTATGTGGCCAGGCAGCAGAAGGCATGGATTCATTGGTTGCACTTAGGAGAGTACTATTACAACACCACACATCATTTGTCCATTGGTATGACTCATTTCCATGCTCTATATGGTTATGATGCTTTTTCTTTTCCTGACATCATTTTTGGAGATGGTCAGGCCCCAAAGGCCAAATATTAGATCCAAGACATCCAAGACATCCTCAAGGATATTAAGGATAATTTTTTAACAACTAAGAATCAACAAAAGTTATATGCTGACCGAAAACAGGTTGAGAGGCATTTCGAGGAGGGGGACTTGGTGTTCCTCTGCTTGCAGCCATACAATCAGTCCACTTTGAAACAAAAGGGGGTTGAGAAGATGAAACCATAGTTTTATGGACCTTACATGGTGATCAAGAGGGTTGGAGAGGTAGCTTATGAGTTGGAGTTGCCACCAGGAAGAAATATCTACTATATCTTTCATGTTTCATGCCTCAAGAAGGTGTTGGGGCAATAGATTACAACGACTGTGAATTTGCATCCACTTGATGATGAGGGGAATATGGTTTTAGAACTAGAGCCCATTTTGGAGATGAGAGAGAGGAAGCTCAGGAGCAGAAAACTTAGAAAACATTTGGTGTGTTGGAAGAGCTTTTCGTATGAGGATGCCACCTAGGAGGGTGAAAACATACTTGAGCATCTAGCACTAAATTTTCTTTGGGACAAGCAACATTTAGGAGGAGAGGATTGTAATGTCCCTTCCTAAATTATTTTGGTACAGGATTTATTTCTATGTTTTGGGGCCAATTTTGGTGAATTCGAGGCCCATTTGATTTTCATTAGAAGAATTGGGAGTTAGAAGTTAGTTAATTTTAAGTTATGTTGTTTTATTGGTAATATATGGGGACCACCCACACATGAAATTCACACTGCCTAAGTAACTAATTCGAAAATCATGAGTGGAAAAAGTGTAGGCTTGTTGAGGGACCCACGATGGAGGAAAAAGGCGGGAAAATGGCTCCACGAAGGTTATAAAAGAAATGAATCTCACTTCATTTGGAGTTCTTGGCTTATTGATTTTATCTCTATTGGTCGAGTTTCTTAGCCGGGTCACTTGCTGTTTAGCATGATTTTTCCAAATGGAGAACTCACCCATTCTTCGGGGGACTTCAAGTGCCACCATAGATTGGTTCATCCATTATCATCCAATGGAGTTTCATCGAGTTATTTTCATCCTTTGCATTCATTTTTCCCCAACAGTGCATATTTCTGGAGGACGCAGTAGTGATTCTTGTGTCTTTATTACAACTCTATTCCATAGGTCTATTGTTGAAAGAGTTTTGGAGAATGAGGCTCACCAATTTTATAATTTATTGGGTGAGATTGGAGGTTGGAAGTGATAGCTATATTCAGGAACTTATTTTCATCCAATGGGGCCAGCGCAAAGGAGAGAATTTGGGCACACGTGGGAGGTAGTGTGTTGAGTGCCAGTTTTGCACAATTTTCTTACATTTGTTTTCCCTATTTTACCTCATGACTATAACCAATGGGACTATCTTTACCTCTTTTTCCTACCTTTCTATTTTTCCCTTATGTTGTTTCACCTTATTTTCATTACTCTACCATTTCATCATTTATTATGATATATCATACCTTTTTTATGAATAATTGAGGATGAATGTTTGGAGAAGATATACGATCTTTGTGTTGTCTTTCCAGATGTCATTTTTAGCACCAAAGATCTCGAGCACGAGATATATAGGATCAGTTAAGGGTGTCCTGTTACAACAATATTTTTACACCATGATGTTGTTACAATTTGTTGTTACAGACCCGGTAGCAAACTACTGTTACACTTTGTTGTTACAGACCCGCTGACGAACTGCTGATATAGTTGTACTGCTGATTGGATCTCATCAACTCTTGTTGCTAAACTATCCTTTAGTTGTTACGCTATAGCTATGGTTTCTTGTGATAGTTGTAGAAGTTATTGAGCATTGTATTTTTGGATAATAGCCTATGGGATGTTTTGATTGTAATCTATAATTTATAGTCATACTTTTATTAAGAAGTGGTTATAACCATATGTACTCTATTTCGATTAGCATGAGAATCATAATATTCTCACGACTGATCTATCCCTTGATTTTATGAGATGTAACCACTATATATTTCTCGACCCTAGAGTTCAAAAGGTTAGTGGAGAATGACATTATTTTGGCTCTGTAATTTTTCTCATACTAATACAGATTATCCTATTATTTTTGTTACAAGTGTTATTCAATTTAGTTTCTGTTAAGTTCTTTCTCTACCTGCGCCCTGCTAGGGAGGAAGGGCCCCCTTCTTAACAGGGATTGCAGTGATTAAGGTAGTTGTGTATATGTGTTTGTATTTTGGTTTATGTATCAGTAGAGGTGTTGTTGCTGTTGTTTCAGCTATGAATATATCCGCTTCAAGTTTATTATTTTGTATGTTGCTACACATATGAGATTAGAGACACCAACTAGATAATTGTTGTGTGGCACGCTAGAATAGATTAATTGAAGTGCGATTGCAGTCTTGTAGATCATTTTATTTATGCATGAGTGATTTACTTCCAACAGTTACTTCAGCAACGATTTCTTTTATTTGGGATTGCTTCTAGTTGGGTGTATCGGCGCAGACAATGCAATTGTCATTGAAATAAAAGAGGTCCCTGGATTGATAATTTATGTGTATTGTTTTAGTCATTCAATAGTGATTAATACAGCCCAACATTTTGGTGCCATTGTTGGGGATGGTAGTGACGATCCAATCAATCAGAGTTATTTATTAACGGTGCAATTTCCGTGTGTTTTTAGAGTGTCTCCAGCGACACAATTTCTGAGCAGTAAGATGAGAGGTAAGAACCTACGTAGCGCTCTAACGAACTTGAGTGGGCTCACCAATGTCTTGTTGGGACACTTAGGAGTGTGAATTTCTAAGCATTTTGTTTTTTAGAGTGTCCCTAGCAACACAATTGTTGGGCAATAAGATGAGAGGTAAGAACCTACGTAAAGCTCTAATGAACTTGAGCGGGCTCACTAATGTCTTGCTGGGACACTTAGGAAAGTGAATTTTTGGGCATTTTGTTTTTTAGAGTGTCTTCAGTGACAAAATTTCCAAGTGGTAAGACAAAAGGTAAGAACTTGCGCATCACTCTAACGAACTTGAGCAGTCTCACCAATGTCTTGTTGGGACACTTAGAAGTTTGAATTTTTAGGTGTTCTTTTAGGGTGTCCTCAGCTATACAGCCGTTGGGCGGTAAGACGAGAGGTAAGAACCTGTGCATTTCTCTAACGAACTTGAGCAGGCTCACTGCTGTAGAAATTGAAGCACTTATAAGATGAATTGATACACATAGGGCCCATGTGTGCTGGTAGGATGACATAAACATCTACAAACACCCCCCACTCTACTGACTAGAGGAAAGACGGGTCGTAAGAAGGAAAAGAAGAGTGTAGATTTGGGAAGAAAGACATTCTTTGGAGATCTGATCTCAAGGGCAGAAAAGGAACCGTCTACATCATACAAAGATAATAGGAAGACAGAACCACAGAAAGAAACTACCATATCAAAGCCTGGGCCATCGGTGTCTTCCGTGTCTGGACCTCACCACCCTTCGGACAACATATCCACTCCTGATATCAAGACTCTATATTCAAAACAACAATGGAAAATCATTGATCAAGACCTGAGAATTAAAGGATACAGAGAGACCAGTGGGGAGCATTAGGGACCCGAGGAAAAATATTTAATTAATCATCATTTGGACGCTGGTAGTGCTGTTAAACAGCTAGTCCTGGAACATCCTGATCCTTTTATTGTCAATCTCCAGTACACTCTGAGCTCAGTTCATCCCATCAGGAAGAATCAACCATGGGGGACGAGAATGTCAATACAGATAGCTCTGTTACTTTTGGATTCCCAATAGTAGTAACCTGGGATGAGGCTCCTATGAAGAACATTCCTTTATCATCCCAACCATCCTTTCAAGGGATGGCTGTTGAAGACCTTGATACCTTTATGTTTAAATTCGATGTGCCGTGTAGAGGTTATGACTACACTTCAAATGTCCAAAAGCTGCAACTATTCCCTGCTACTCTGAAAGGAGCTGCATTAAGATGGTTCATGAGATTAGGTTTTGGCATCATTCGGACCTGGAATGTCATGAGGGAGGCCTTCCTCTTTAAGTATCAGGATTACTATCGAACCAGGGATTTGAAGGACGATATTTTCAGAATTGCACAGAAGGAGGAGGGAAACTTGGAAGACTATATGGAGTGATTTCATTACAATTTACAAAGGTCTAAGTTTAGTAACTTAGACCCAGAAAATCTAAAGCCAATATTCTTAAGAGGTATAAGAGATGATTGTCTAGAGCATCTGAAACTATTGGGAAAAGGAGATATATCATAAGAACCACTTGACGAAATAATGAAGCTTTGCCTGTGTAGCTCAATAGGATCAGTCAAAGGGAAAGTTTTAGCTCGGGTTCCTTCAGTTCGGATACAAAAGTCCACGAGTGGAAGAGTAACTAGAGAAAATATCAGGAATTTATTTGAGGATTTTAAAACCGACCTCCTTAGAACTCTCTCTGCCCAGATCACTACGGTACAAGTTAAGAAAGCACAAGCAAAAGCTGAAGCAGCCTTAGCAATATTTTGTTCTTGATGAAAAAAAAAATTTGGAAAGAGAATGTGGACTGAATAGTGTCAGTCTGTGCAACATCTATGATTTGGTGCATTCTACGAATCAATGTCTTAAATTTCCCGAACTGAAGGCAGTACTTCAAGAATCAAGCGAGGATGTCCAATATTCTTATTCCATCGGTTCAAAGAGACCATGACAGCCATGACCTACAGGTATGCCTTCATATTTTTTCTCTTTTATCCTTGGAATAATGTTTATAATAGTCAGCAATATCCATGGCATTATCCTACTCCTTCCTCAACACAATTTTCTTCACCATGGAGCCAGTGGCCATCTCCTCTACCAATGCAATATCCTCCATCACAACCCAATCCTTGGGGTAAGAACTGGATAATTAATGGCCAAGGTCCAGTGCCCCCTCCAATACCAATACAACAGCAATAGTTACAATTGCCTTCTATTCAAAATCCTACACCTTTTGTCTAACCCCAATTACCTGTGCAACCTAATCCCAATCAAAATACTAAGGCAGCCTAGAGCATGGATGCTTCGGTTACCCTCCAGACTTATCTTATTACTCCTATTGGACTTAAGAAGGTTTAGCTTCGATCAGGGAAATTAATCAGATCTGAGCATACTCCCATTATTACCGAAGAATGCGAATCACCTAGAAAGGATATGGGCGATTCTGAGGTAGTTGTTACACATGTAACAACTGATACAACACGTATGGTTACATCTGTAACATCCAGATCGAGAGGATATGTTGTTCCTACAACAGCCAATCCGAGCAAGGCTGGTGCATCTGTGATAGCTGACTCAGGTGTTAGCATTCAAAATCCTCCATACCCTCAACGATTAACTGAAACTGGGCTAGTCTCATAACCTAAATTTGAATTCCTTAGGGAATTGAAAATTTTGTATTTGAGAATTCCATTGTTACAAGCTCTTAAGGAAGTACCTATATATGCTAAAAAAGTGAGGGATCTATGCATCAAAAGGCCTAGAAGGAAACCTAAAGACCTTGCTACTATCCATGTCATGGGGAAATTTTCCGATCTCATGATTGATCAGCCTTTATTGACTAAATATAATGACCCAGGGAACCCTACAGTGACTATCCATATTGAAAATCAACCTATAACCAATACTTTTATTGATCTAGGGGTAGCCATCAATGTCATGACTAAATATCTCTTCATCTCCCTAGGACTTCATGGACTTAGACCGACACCCACAACACTTGAATTAGTATATAAGTCCTATTTCAAGCTCGAGGGAATGATAGAAGATGTGGTTATCACTGTGGCTTCCTGGAATTATCCGACTGATTTTATCATTTTACAAACCAAATCCAACCTGGGGGGTCATCCTTTAATCTTGGGAAGACCGTGGCTGGCCACTACAGATGCATATATTGGATGTAGGTCTATATCTATGGTGATATTAGATGGAAAAGTCACTCAAAACCTGAATCTTTATCCCCCAAAAAAACCTCATATGGATTTGAGTAGTCCCTGGTGGGATGAATTTGCACCTGAATCTGATCTTTCCCTACCTTTTCTCACGCTTGGAAAAGCACAATACTTTAAGGATGAAACAGAGGAAGTTATCATTAATGGTTTTATTATTAATTCACTCTTTGTTTCCTCCATTAGAGATCTGGGGGAAGGAGATGAGGTAGATGATGCAATTATTGAAAATTTGAAAACCTCTCCGCATACTATCAACAGTACCATTGAAATCGAACCTGGGAAATGTCAAAACATCAATCCTAACTTGATTGCTGAAAAAAACAGATTTCTGATACAACTATTACTAAAATACAAAAATGCATTTGCATGGGACTATATGGATATGAAAGGAATCCATCCTGCCCTATGCACTCACTACATTTACCTTAAAGAGGACTACAAACTAGTTAAACAACCATAGTGCCAAATGAACCCTAGACTTAAGGAGATAGTGAAAGAATAATTGCAGAAACTCCTTATTGCTAATTTCATCTACCCCATTTCTGACAGCCATTGGGTGTCTCCAATTGTCATAGTTTCAAAAAAGAACGACAAATGGAGAGTCTGTGTTGACTATAGAGAGCTTAACAAGGCCACTCAAAAGGACCATTTTCCTTTACCATTCATTGATCAGGTCTTGGATACTCTCTCTGGTAAAAAAATATTTTTATTCCTAGATGGGTTTAGTGGCTATAATCAAATACAGATTGTCGCGAAAGACCAAGACAAGACAACCTTCACTTGCCCAATGGGTACTTTTGCATACAGATTCCTTCCTTTTGGCCTCTTTAATGCACCATCAACCTTCCAAAGGGAAACATTGGGTATTTTTTCTGATCTTTTGAATGACTGCCTAGAAATCCTTATGGATGATTTTACACCCTACGGGGATGCCTTTGAGACAACATTAGCTAACTTAGAAAAAGTGCTGGAACATTGTGAAAAAACTAATGTTGCTCTGAGCACGGATAAATTCCACATGATGATGACCGGGGGGATTGTGCTGGGACATTTAATTTCAGTAGATGGAATTAAGGTAGATCCTGCAAAAATTAAGGTAATCTTGAAAATCCCGACCCTAAGACTCCAAAAGAGGTATGTAGTTTTTTGGGACATGCAAGATACTATAGGAGATTTATAGAGAGATTTTCAAAGATTTCATCTTCTCTGTTTTCATTACTCATGAAAGATGCAGAATTTGTGTGGATAGGGAAGTGTGAGCTGGCCTTCTTAAAGTAAAAACGTTGTGTAGCAGCAATGCCTATTTTACGAGGACCAAATTGGGAATTGCCATTTCATATTGCTATGGATGCATCTGACATAGTTGTGGGTGCTGTTTTGGGGTAGTTGGAGGAGAAGAAACCTTATGCCATTTATTACATCAGTAAGAACTTAACTCTAGCAGAACTCAACTACACTATTACTGAGAAGGAATTCCTAGCAATAGTGCATGCTATCAAAAACTTTCGGCACTACATCACTGGATATCAAATATTTGTACACATTGACCATGTTGAAATTCGATTTTTTTATGAACAAACTTGTTACTAATGGTAGAGTTACAATATGGTTACTGCTGTTACAAGAATTTGATATTACTATTTTAGATAAACCCGAAAAAGATAATTAATTGTTGATTTTCTTTCTAGATTAACTATAAGTTATGATTTCACTGCCACTGAGGATTATTTTCTAGAATATAATTTTTCCATCTCTACTCACTCACCATGGTATGCAGATATAGTGAATTACCTTGCTGCAAGAAAATTCCCACACCAATTGTCTTCCAAGGAAAGAAGGAAGATTATACAAAAGAGTGCTACCTACTCCTAGATAGAAGGCAATCTCTATCACACCGGGCCAGATTTTTAGATTAGGCAATGTGTTAGAGAAAATGAGGTAATTAAGATTTTGAAGGCTTTTTATGAGGGACCCTGTGGAGGGCACTTCACTAAAAAAAGGACAGGATATAAAGTACTCTCAACAAGGTACTACTAGCCAACTATATTCCAAGATGCCAAGAAGTTTGTGAAAGGATGTGATAGCTGCCAAAGGATGGGACAACCTCTGAAATTAGATGAGATGTCGTTACAACCTCAGATAGTGATAAAACCATTTGAGAAGTGGGCCCTAGACTTTTTGGGGCCAATTAATCCTTCATCGTAGCAAAAATCATACATATTGGTCTGCACCGATTATGTCACAAAGTGGGTTGAAGAAAAGGCACTAATTAGAGCAACATAGCAGGTTGTTTCAGACTTCCTATTTGAAGATATTTTTTTTCACTTTGGGATACCTAGAGAGGTAGTGATAGATGGGGGGGCGCAGTTCACATCTCATTTGATCAATAAGTTGGTTGAAAAGTATGGAATTCATCATAGAATCACTTCACCATATTACCCACAAGAAAATGGTCAAGTGGAAAGCACCAAGAAAGTCATAGAGGGAATCTTAACGAAGAGAGTAGCTAGCCACCAAAGGAACTGGGCCGAGAAACTTCCGGAGGTACTGTGGGCTTATAGGACAACATTGAGGAATACTACAGGATTCTCACCATATGAATTGGTGTATGGCAACAATCCTCTATTCCCCATAGAGTTTGAAATAAAGACATTAAGAACAAAATTGCAAGTCGATCTGGACTTAAGTATGAGACAGACACAAAGACTGAACCAACTCATTGAGTTGGAAGAGAAATGGTTGGATGCTATTCAACAGACAGAGATCATTCAGCAGCAAAGAGCTAGATGGCATGATGGGTTTATTAAGAAGAAAAAGTTCCAGAAAGGAGATTGGGCTCTTTTGTATGATTCAAGGTTCAAGGATTTTAAAGGCAAGCTTTGCACCAGATGGCTAGGTCCTTACGAACTGGACATGGTCTTCGACAATGGTACTGTACAATTGGTCACCATTGACAGTGCTAAGACACCGTTACTAGTTAATGGGCACCATCTAAGGTTATATCATCAACCAGCTTCAAAGGAATCATTTCTTAACATTGTCACGGACTCTAATCTTCATGTTACAACAGTAGGGGAACATTTTCTTGTGGAGCCTGAAAATTGAACTTTCAATAAGTGCAATAGTTTAAAACCACCCTTGTGGCAGCTATTTCACCTATTAAAAACAAAAACAAAACAAAACAAAAGGAAAATAAAACAAAAACAATAAATCTAACTATGAAAACCTCTTTCTAGGGTGCAGTCAAACAGTTTGTAACAATTGAAAACCACTCCTGTGGTGGTTGTTAATCCCATACTTTTCTCCCCGAAACATCATCTTCCCTTACCGATACATTTTATAGGATGATGGTATTCATTTGTTTTTCTTTTTTGTACCAATTTATCCTAATTATTATGTTTTTGTAAGAATAATCTAAGGGCTATCTTGGTTGTTACACATGTAACAGTCGACAACATGAACACTGTTTCTTTTGTTTTCATTCCACAACAACAATAATCGTCCCAGCCAAATGCGACAACATGAGTGCTACAAGCAATACGCCGCCAATTTTAAATCTTCCTCCACGTCACCTCATGTATGTCATTCAAATGGTAACATCATCATCTATGATATGGTGATTATTGGCAAAAGTAATGATATTCCCGTGATGACCGTGGGTGGTTGTCACCATTAAGGCGGGGGAGGGGATATGTCTTGAAATCATTGAAAAAAGTTGTATTCATAAACCTCTATCAACTATGCATGCACCCAATTAATAGCACAAATTCCAATGATGACTAAATCCAGCTGGAAAGAGCGTGTGTACTAGAACCCATTACTTTCCATAACGGGATATTTATGAAGAGTAGTGTGAGGTACGATTCTGTAATCCATAAAATCTGTCACCTCCCATAAACCTCCTCGACTAAAGCCTTGTATCCTCATTACAAACTCGCCAATTGGGATAAGCAGAGACGTCGAGAAGAAGTGAGTAGTGCAGTTATATACAGTGGGTTGAGCAGTAAGAAACGAATTTAGAAACAATTGCAGGATGGTGGAGCAGTGGTTAGGCACAAGACAAATTCAATGGATGCCTTTCAAAATTTTCCAGAATCCTACCGTATATTCAAAGACGCCAGATGGATTGAGTATTTCCAGAAGCTAGAATGCTCAGACGAGGCGATGGAAATCGAATTCACTTAGAATTTGAACAACAATCAGACCCGAGTTAGGGGCTTGCAAGTTGAGGTGACTGAAGAGGTAATTTCCTGAGTAACTACATTGCCAGTAGAGAGACGGAGGTGGTTTAATAGAAAAATAAATGACCCCTCCTCAAAATAATACTTCCTAGAAGGAGAAGAAAAACTGGAGAAGAGAGGGAGAGGAATTGACAGGTTGTCACTCCCTCAGCCATGGGAAGATGTTGCTTTGGGTTTAATCTAATATATCACTTGTGAGGGAAGATCTACAATAGTGTTTAACTATCAATTTCCTCTACTTAATCACCTTCGACACCAACAAAATATTAATCTTCCGTTCTACTTATTAGGGAAAATCAAACATATGGCGGCAGCTGTAAAGGCAAAAACACACCCAGAAGTATGCATGACCAATCACAGACTCATTAAATGTAGGTTTCTCTCTTAATTTCCATGCCCAAAATATAGTTTGCAGCACCAAGATCTTTCATGTCGAATTCATAGAACAGTTGGGTCTTCAAATCTTGGATAATTTCTTTGTCATTTCCAATCAATAACATATCATCCACATACAAGACTAAATAAATAACACGGTCACCAATTAATTTAAGATAAACACAGTGATCCTCCTTGCTTCTAGTGAAGCCAAGTCCCCGTATACAGGTATCAAATTTTTGATACCACATCCTTGGTGACTGTTTTAACCCATACAGAGACTTCTTCAACCTGCATACCAGTTCTTTCTTACCCTTCACCATAAAGCCTCCAGGTTGCTTCATGTAGACCTTCGATCCTCAGAAGAATGTTGTTTCACATCCATCTGTTCTATCTCAAAATAAAATGCAGCAGCAACAGATAAAAGTAATCTAATAGAAGTAACCTTGGCAACAGGAGAAAAAATATCACCAAAATCAATTCCCGGCACCTGGGAATAACCTTTTTCTACCAACCAAGCTTTGTATTTCTCCACCTTGCCTTCTACATTCATCTTCTTCTTAAGCACCCATTTGCTCCCAATGGGCTTCCTTCCAGCCGGCAACTCCACCAGATCCCATGCATCGTTTTTGTGCAAGGATGCCATTTCATCAACCATGGACTCCTTCCCGAGTTTTCCATCCTCTGAATCTACTGCCTCCCTGACAGTTCGCATCACTATTACAGTTACGTTAATACCAAAACAGTAAAGCAGAGATGGGACTTTATACCTTTTCCTGCCTTCCTTTCCCAACCCATTCTGAATGTGAGCTGCCTCATCTTTTCAATTTTTCTTCTGTTGTAGAGTCCGATTCATCCTCCTTTAGCTCAAACTCTATCTTTTCAGGTTCCTTTGATAGGACTTCATGTTTAACAACATCTTTCACTTCTCTAAACACCACATCTCGGTTGTACACAACCTTCCTTGTTTCTGGGTTCCAAAGCTTGTAACCCTTCAAACCATCCTTATACCCAATAAAGATGCACCTTTCAGATTTATTATCCAACTTGGTCCTTTTCTCCTTTGGAACATGTACATATGCATCACATCCAAATACCCTTATATGTGAAAGAGAGGGTTTCTTACCAGTCCATACCTCATGTGGAGTTATCTCTCCAACACTCATGAAGAAGGTGATCTGTTAACGCGATAGCATGTAGTCTCCCACCGCCTTCCCATAATTTTTGTCCTAACTCGGTACCACCTATGCTTTCTTGCCTTTTCCACTGTTATGTTCATTCTTTCTAAGGGGCCTCCATTTTGGCCGAGGTGTATGGGGTAGCTTTCACCGTGCTTGCGCCCACACTTTTAAAAACTCTTCAAATTTCCTTCTTGCAAAACTCCCCACCATTATCTCGTCTCTGCCTTTATTCTTTCTTCCGTCCCTCGTTTTTCGTCGAGTTTTAAATTGCATATTTCAAAAGACTTCAGATTTCTTCCTCAAGAAATATATCCATGTATTCCTTGAGAAGTCATCTATGAATGAAACATAGCACATAGACTTTCCCAGTGATGGAACTGACACAGGTCCAAACACATCACTGTGCACAAGTTCTAATATCTTGTTCACCCTCTTAGCACCAGAAGAAAAACTCACCCGATTCTGCTTCCCATATACACAATGTTCACAGAAATCGAAATCCAGAGAGAAATTAGACATACCTTCTACCATACCATTTCTATGCAGTATCCGAAGGCCCTTCTCTCCAATATGTCCAAGCCTTTGATGCCACAGAATGGTCTTTTCTCCACAGACAGCTAGGCTTTCCGCTCCACTTTCAGGAACCATAACACTATTACACCGATCAATAACAGTGCTACCTTGTAGCTTGAAAAAAGTTCCATTCTGAAATCCCCGCATTAATACCAGTGCTCCCCGAACCATCTTGTAGACATCTTTCTTGAACATTGTTTTTACACCTGCATCATCCATCTTGCTTACAGAAATCAGGACGGTGTCATTGCAGAACATGTGCAACGCGGGCGGTTTCAATCCTTCCACCTTGCAGCTTCAGCTCGAATTTTCCACGTCCAACGATTCTGGCCTTCCTATCATCACCTAAGAAGACATCACTACCATCATATTTATCATACTCGCAGAACCACTCCCTATGGGGAGTGAAGTGAAAGGATGCACCCGAGTCAATCAACCATGACTCATGATCTACATGTGTATTTGAAGAAGAAGCGAAATACACATCCCCACCTTCATCCGAGGTGGTTTTTTCCTCTGTAGAAGGAGCATCATCGCATCTCCTTTTCCTTTCTCAGAGCTTTAGATCTACACCTTTGTAGTGCCCTCCTTTCCACATTTCCGCATACCTTTACAAACCCTTCTGCAGAGATTTAGATCTCCTCAGATTTGGATCTCCCACTCAAAACCTTATTTCGTTTTTCGTTGGGACCTTCGTACAGAGTACAGGCCTCCGCGTAGAAGCCTTATTATTTCTTCCGTTCATTTCCCTCCGTCAACAAGGCTGAGACAATGTCATCAAAATTCAAGGTAGTTGTATTGCTACCTATTGCAATAACTAGACTGTCCCACGAGTCTAGTAGAGAACACAACAAACTGATGCACTTATCTTCATCTGACATTTTAATATCAACAGACGACAGTTGACTTACCACAGTATTGAAGGCATTCAGATGCTCTGTAACCAAGTCTCCATCCTTCATCCTCAAGTTATACAAATTTTTCCGCAAGAACAACTTATTCACCAAAGACTTAGATTGGTACAAAGTCCCAAGTTTTTCCCACAAATTCTTCACTTTAGCTTCCCCAGATACATTCAACAATACTAAATTTGAGACACACAACTGTATTGTGCTCTTAGCCTTCCGATCCAGTTTCTTCCAGTATTCATCTGACATTGCAGTTGGTTTAGTACCTGGATCTACTGTGATCCACTGATCTTTATCCACCAGTAAATCCTCCATATTGAGCTTCCACAACTCAAAACTCTGACCATTAAATTTCTTGATCCCTATCTTTCCACCACTCGCCATCTTATTTCACCGCAAGAATTGATCCCGCAAATCTCCCACTGAACAGGGTCTACCTCAGGCCTGAGCAAAAAACCCACAGCAGCAAAAGCATCCCCTTGAAGCTGAAACAACTCTAATACCAAATGTATGTTTTAACCCTAAACATAAATTATCTACACATGAATCTTATAACAGAAAATAAACAATAGCGAGAGCATAAAACATAAAATAGATAAACACAGAGACTTTCCCCTGGATCCCAAATCGGGACAACCAACTTGATATTTCATTATATTCCTTTTAGTGCTACAACACACATATATATACATGCCGAAGCATACATAAACCATAATCCATTAGTCCTATATTAGATCATAATCGTAGTTCACTTGACCGGATCTAAAAAATACCAGTGGTTGAAAACCATCATACCCCAAAACCATGTGCAAAGCCGTGCACAAAACCATGGGTGCGGACCACCCATCAGAAATTAAGGACCAAAAATTTTCGCCAGGATTAGTCGTGGAAAGAATATAACACATACCCAACATTAAATTGATCGTGATGGATGCCCTAGGCTAGCAAGGAAAGACTTGTGAATAATTCAAGCGAAAGAGGTCGAGGACAAGCTGAGGGAAACAGACCACGACTTCAGGAGGAAGTCAGGCATAAGTGACTTGGCCTACCAAAGTCAGAATTGGGAAAAAACCTATTGATGAACCAATTGGGGATAGATGGAAAAAACAGAGGTTGAAAGTTAGCATACCCATAGAACCTTTGCCTACGGTAAGAAATCAGATAGAAGCAGAAGTATCAGAAGAAGAAAGGAAACCCTCCTCATCAAGTAAGGACGAAACTCATGTCTTGTTTTCGGAACTTGAAAAAATAAGAAATTAAAATGAAGAATTGAAGCAAAGATTATCTGAGGGGAAGGAAATCTTGGCGTCTGTATGCATGACATGTTTTCAAGAACTAATAGCGGTGGGATATAAGGTCTGTGGGGAAAACATCAGTCTAATGGAAACAAAAACAGAACAATAGGAGGATGTTACACAAGAACCTGCTAAGGATACTGTTGTTACACAAGAACTAGTAGTTAAAGCAGATCCTCTTGTAATAATTGACCTAGAAGCTGACACACAAGAACCTATGGAGGCCACTCCTATTGTAGAAGAAACAACAATGGACACAGAGGCTACTCTAGGTGGAAACGAAGGGGCTGACACACAAGAACCCACCGAGGAAGCTGTTGTTAAACAAGAACCAACAACATAGGTGGAACAACCCCATTCAGCAGAGGCTGTTACACCCATTATTGATGTTGATATTGAATGCAGAAGAACGCCAGGTCCCATCTCGGGATGGAGTTCTAAGAAAATATCGTTAATTTCCAAATTAGAGAAGTGTAAATAGGAAGAAATCTCCCTTCGAAAGGGGACAATTTTGCTAAAAGAACACTGGAGGGAGATAGGCACCCTACATGAAATATGGATGAAAGAAGAGTTGAAGAAAGGATGGTAGAATTATAAGAAGAAGGAAGCCCTGAAGAGACAGGAGTAAAAATTTTTGCTATTACAGTAGCATCTTTAGGATCTTACCATAGACAAGAAAAAACATCATGATCTCACCCTTAATTTTCTGGGGTGCAGGTGGCCTTCCCCATCCTATCCTATTTTTCTATGGGAACGTTACTTCCTGTTCTAGATGAAATTCATTATGGAGGACAGACCCTATTTATGTTCTTCCACTTGCACATTCTTAGATGTTTTCTGTGCCTCCGATTTTGATGAGCAAAGCCTATTGTGTGAGTTATTATTACACAATATCATTTGTGAGCATGTTAGTATGCAAATAGTTGTGACAGTCTTCCCCGATATGGGGGATCTTCAGTTTCGAACTTTTGTGTCCTTCATGAAGAATCAGATTGAGTGGCATTTGGCCATCAAACCTATGGATGTTAATGAGGAGAATATGGAATTATGGGTCTGAGCAGAACCAGGAAGGTCTGCCAAGTTAAGGCAAGGATTCAGGAGAATGTTGAGTACTCCTAGGATAAAGGAACCGGCTGCCACTTACAAAAGAAGGATTGTAAAATTCTGCCTTAACCAGTTCTCAATGATGAAGAGCCGAGCCTTGAATGGGTGCTTGAAACACACAAATTCCAGCAGTGATGAGCTACTGAAGGGGGACCAATTTGCATTCCAGAATTTTGTGGTGGTTGTTACACATGTACCAATGTATGCATAGATAGTACAATCCCTTAGTGTTTTGTGGCTCAGATTGAGATTTAAGTTTCCTTTGATCTGGCTGCCAATTGAGGATTATCATGGTAATTATGAATTGAGCAAGTATGAATCAGAGTCCTAGGTACGATAGTTGATGACCAATCAAGGGTACAGGTCTGTAGACAAAGATACAGCTGGCGCTGATGATCTCACTGACATGCACTGGAGATATTCCCATGAGAGATGAGTTTGCATGAGGACATGTAAGTGTTTCAATTGGGGGGAGATGTTGGGTGCCAGTTTTGCACACTTTTCTTACATTTTTTTTCCTTATTTTTCCTCATGACTATAACCAATGGGACTATCTTTGCCTCTTTTTCCTACCTTTATATTCTAACTTGTGTTGTTTCACCTTATTTTCATCACTCTGCCATTTCATCATTTATTATGATATATCGTACCTTTTTTATGACTAATTGAGGATGAATGTTTAGAGAAGATATATGGTCTTTGTGTTGTCTTTCCAGATGTCATTTGTAGCACCAAAGATCTCGAGCATGAGATATACAGGAGCAGTTAAGGGTGTGTTGTTACAACGAGATTTTTACACCATGATGTTGTTACACTTTATTGTTACAAACCCACTGGCAAACTATTGTTACATTTTGTTGTTACAGACCCACTGGTGAACTGCTGATACAGTTTTACCGCTGACTAGATCTCGTCAACTCCTGTTGCTGACCTGTCCTTTAGTTGTTACACTATAGTTGTGGTTTCTCATGATAGATGTAGAAGTTATTAAGAATTTTATTTTTGGATAACAGCCTATGGGCGGTTTTGATTGTAATATATAATTTTCTAGTCGGGATTTTATTAAGAAGTGTTTATAACCACATGTACTCTATTTCGATTAGCATGAGAATCATAAAATTCTCATGATTGATATATCCCTTGATTTTCTGATATGTAACCACTATATAGTTCTCGGCCCTAGAGGTCAAAAGGTTAGCGGAGAATAACATTATTTTGGCTCTGTAATTTTGATCATATTAATACAGATTATCCTATTATTGTTGTTACATGCGTTATTTGAATTAGTTTATGTTAAATTATTTCTCTACCTACGCCCTTCTGGGGAGGAAGGGCCCTCCTTCTTATCAGGGATTGTAGTGATTAAGGTTGTTGTGTATATGTGTTTGTATTTCGGTTTATGTATCAGTAGAGGTTCTATTGTTTTTGTTTCATCTGTGAATATATCCGCTTCAACTTCAGTATTTTGTATGCTGCTATACTTATGAGATTAGAGACACTAGCTGGATAATTGTTGTGTGGCACGCTAGAATAGATTAATTGAAGTGTTAGTACGGTCTTGTAGATCATTTTGTTTCTGCATGAGTGATTTACTTATAGCATTTACTTCAGCAACGATTTATTTTATTTGGGATTGCTTCTGGTTGGGTGTATCGGCACAGACAGTGCAACTGTCATTGAAATAAAAGACGTCCCTAGATTGATAATTTATGTGTACTGTTTTAGTCATTCAACAGTGATTAATACAACCCAACATAGTGTCTTAGTCATTTGGGTTTTTGTTTGCCGGGATTAATACGAGAAGTGTTGAAGGAGTTGCTTGTTGCATTATTGGAGTGTTTTGGAGTATTTTGCTGGTGATTTTGCTGACTGTGTGCTTCAATAGTCATTGGGGAGTGTAGTGCCTATTGGAGGTCGATTTTGGAGGGTCATCATAAGCCCAAACCATTTCTAGGTTTTGGTTGGGTAGGCTTGATGAGTCCACGAGTAATTTTGCATAATTTTTTGAGCACCATAGGTGGGGCTTACAACTATTCCTTTGTAGCAGTTAGTGTTTAACTATTGGGAAAATGCAGAGCATCGGTTGGGAAGTTTTTTGGGTATTATTGTTTTGCCTGGGTTTTTCTTCGCTACCCAAAAAGGAAAGCCCAGAGGTATTTCTTCCATATATTTGTACTATTTCCCATTTCTATAATAAAATGGCTCAACTTCTTCCATGTTTCTAATTTTTTTGGGTATTTACTGCATTGTTTTAAATTCTATGGTGAAAATTTATTATTTTCTTGCAATAACACTATTTTTCCTATTTTGGAACAATACACCATTTCTTCCAAAAAAATCATACAATATCAATTTTCATATTTTATAATTCCATGGAAATTCATGACATCTACATTAAAGACCCTTGAAACCATCGCACAATTCCAATCAATATTTATTCTTTCTCCAATAACTTGGAAACAAAGGTCAAAATTCTTTTAACATTATTAGGATCACTTTCCCCTTTCTCTCCCGAACTATTTATAATTATATTTCCAATATTCATAGTACGTACCTACTTAATCACATAAGCAACGAGTCCATCAAGTAATCTCAAATGGTAATAAATTGTCTCAAAATTAATAATTGTCTAGAATCACAATTTTTTGGAGCTTCCATTGAAGTATTTCCATCATGTTCCTCATCAATTTCTCTCAGGAAGTTTTTACCAAAGCCCCCCAAAAAAGAGTTCATTTGAGCACTCTTGAATGATGAGATGAGATTAGCAGCATCATTGAAAAAAACCCACTCTTGAATGACTATATCAAGTTCCTTTTCAAGATTCATATTGAAATATTCTTTGTAATATTTATGGTCACTAGATCGGTCATTTGAATTGACAAATGAATAAATAAGTCTATCATGGATAGGTAATAACAGGAAGCTGTAAATCAGTTGGTAACCTTCCTCTATGGTTCCAACCTCAAATAAGGTAACATATTTAACAAATTATATATCCTTCCTGAGACTCTTAGTAAATACCTTCCACACTCTCAACCAAAAAATGTTACCATTCTTAAAAGGAAAAGAATTTGAGTCCATTCATTACCTTGCTCAAATTTTATTGTACCATAAAATTTAACATGTAATCCAATTTCATATAGTAAACTTGTAAGTAATTTAACATTATCCAAAGACTCAACTCCATAAGATAGAATTTTAGTTAAATTTTCCATTCTTTCTAGTAACTTCTCTTGCGCTAATTCGGTTGAGCATAGATGAGCTAATAGATGCTACCATATCAATGTAAGATAAACAACTAGAGTAACCATATCAATTTTTTCCAAGCTAATTCCAAGTGTTTGAATGTCCTCTTTCTGACCAAAATTGTCTAACAATTTCCCCCCTTTAATCTTCCAAATTTCATTTACATCTGTGAAATTTACTTGAAATGAAGCAACTGAAATTAATTATCCTAATTGATTATTCAGTTTATTAATTTTATGATTAATATCGAATTAATCACACTGCAATTCCTTCAAAAATTAAATAAACGTTGTGGAAATAAAAATATTGGAAACTGATAAATGTTAATACAAAAAAAAATTATAACATCGTTATTTTTGGACAATTTTCCCTAGAAAAAGCCAATGTGGGAAAAACAATGCAACAGTGAGGGTCTTTTTTATTATATAGTAACATAATTTTTTAGTACAATAAAATGTCACCAAATTGGCGATTCTACTCAAGAGAAATACTGGAAAAAATATATTGACAGATTTTACCCTCTCTCCAAGAAATCCCGACACTTGACTCCTCTTGAAAAATAAGTCATCCAAACTACTTTTCGCAGCCTCTACATCACCCCTGTAAAATATTCTACATGCTCAACCTGGAACTCTTGCAAATAAAGTCGCCCTACTTGTTGCTAATTGGAAAACTAACTCTGGTACTCTGGAAAATATTTTTGGCCTCTGGAACTGAAAATGAGCTTCTCCTCAGCTAAACTGAACTACACAATTGAGGCTCTGTGCTGCCCTTGCACAACCTCTTCGAGAATAATTTTGACATCCTCTTTCTGACTCTCTGGAACTAGAAACTCCTCTGAAATACTTCTCTACTAGCACATTCTACTCGATCTACTATCTCGATTTATCTTGTTGAATCATTCCTTCTATTGGGAATTCGAGCTGCCTAGGAAAATAGGTATTTGCGTTGGTGTGTTCTCCATCTACCCATAAACCTCTTTTTATAACCTCCAGTTGAGACTTCAACAATCATGATTAAAAATTAATCGATGGTTGAGATCATCCCCAAGTCGATATGTGTGAGTTTCTAGAGAATTCTCACCTTTCTAAGCTAATTCCTATTAATTAACGATTTTTCCTAAGTTAGGCTTAGGAATTTTTTAATTATTTTCAATTAATTTAATTGAGTCATCTTTAGATATAATTTTCGTAAACGACTTCTTGGTTTTGGGGAATTCTTATGTTTTAGCCTCTCCACAAAATCTCGAGACTAGAAAACCATCTGATGCTAAAAAAACTAACACTCCCTCTTAGCGAGGAAGGTGTTCTCTCTCTAGTGCTGCATAATCTACCACACCACCCTGTCTCTACATACTATATGATCCCAACGAAAATATGTTCAAGTGCGTTTTTGTAGGCATACCATTTAAATCAAATGCACAAGCTCTTACCCAATGATGCACTCTTTTCTTTGTACCTGTAGCCAACTGCACTAACCAAGATTTTGCATGCATTTCTTTTCTCAAAAAAACTTATCAACCAAGTCAAGATAAATATGACAATAATTAGATCCGGGATCAATCAAATTAGAAAAAACTTGATCACAAACCTTACTTTCCATCTCATTGATAGATGCCTGATGATCTTCATGTCTATTTTCCACAACTGCATAAATACGAGGAATGTTATGACCAACATCCCCAACTGTCTGTGCCTCCTATGCACTATAAATATGGGGTCTACCACCCTGATACTATGGATAATCCCTCCTACAATGATCCTTGCCACATATCCAACATTGTAATAGTGATCTACCATCACCTCTAGTGTGCTCCTCTCCAGGTCCTTTCTCGATTGTATTGAACTTCTTGTAAGGAACCACATTTTCTTTCTCACCTGCATCTTTCGGTCTTTCCCTCTTTCATGGCGATATTCCTTTAGATTTCTTGTTTCCTTTAAAATCATGCTTATGTTCAACTTTGCATTTTTACTGCTCATATCAATGCTTCAGCTTTCGAATGGCCTCATCCAATGATCTAAGCTCATCAAACTCAATCCGGTCTCTGTAGGCTACTAGCATCCCACTGATGAATTGAGGTAGGGCAGATATCTCAACAACTCCAAGAACCTACTAGTATACTCATAATATATCATGAAACCCATATGTAACTCATAAAACTCCTTAGCTCTAGCATTGTAGTAGATCTTTGACATATATTCTTTTGAAATAAGCTCTCAAACGCACTCCAAGTCAATTCCTCCTCATAAATACCCATGGCGTTCTTCACATCTTCCCACCAAATATCCTCTTTACCTTTGAGACTAAATGTAGCTATTCTAGCTTTCATGTTTTATGAATAGTCATGCAACCTCATCTCTCCGTCAATGGTAGGTGTCTTTTATTTCTTAAACTCATCTAAAAAATATCCCATGTCACTCCTCATATAAGGATGATAATGATGGCGATCATAATGTTTGTTAGAACCAGAAATATAATAGTACCTGTGTCTGTCACCTCTCCTATTCGGAGTGTCCAAGAACCTACCATCTCTAATCGTGTCATCTCTACTCGACTTGTGACCACTAGGAGACCTACTTCCATATGCCCCATTAGTTCCATCCTCCTTTCCATAGCTGATCCGAAATGGTCCCTGCCACAACAAATATGACAAAATCTGAAGGATTACAGAATTCTTCTTGTTTTTCCCGTGCTTGTATGATTATATCATTGTCTGCCTTACAACTCCTTATTTCTTCCTTCAAAATTCTCAGTGTATCTGCTAAATCAAAAGAATTTCCAACACCATGTTTCTCATCTGATTCATAAGGAGAATATTTGTAGTCTACCATCTTGCTATCCATCTTTGATTTCTTCATGCAAGACATATCATGTCAGCTTAAACCAAATCACAATAAACCAACGCACCTTAGCATAATTTGGTGAGGATATCTCATTTGGAAGATAAACCAATCAACATAATACTTGTGTCGACATAATCATAACATAATATAGACTTATAATGCATAGGTATACCAATGCATATACATCATTATAGCTATATCTCATTCATCAATGCATGACCATATCAACTACACACCATGACCTCGGGCATGAAAACATAACCTTACCAATACACACTTGAAAACATGTAAGCACCTGGAATGTATAACCAGTCATATACTCATGACAACACATTTACCACAACAAAATCAATCCTTCGATGGAGACATCCCTACCACCATGACCAACACCATACAGATGCAACAAGTACATAGACCACAAGTATGAGAAACACATACACAATCAACATGAATGCATGAAGACAATGCTCTTGAAAACATAAAAATTTTATGAATGAGATCACAACCACATTCTGATACCACCTGTAACATACACCTCCCCTCATATCTACCCAAGTAATCGACCAACCGGGGTAAGCATGAAATGAGGGTAGTTATGAGAAAAATCAACCTCCTTGGTGACTTTAAGGAAGCGTAATCAACGTGGAAAACCATAACAAAGAATCCCTATACATTCTACTGGAACCCCAGAGGCTAACCTAGTCATCCACTTGACCTGTCCATGGGTCCCACTAAGTTTTAATGAAGAAAAACCACGGACGCTCCCTTGATATGGGAAAGGATGCGTATGGGAAGCTCTAGGCACTCCCACAGCAGGACATGCATGCCAACGTCCGCAGAATTTATGGAACGTTTTAAGCCCAGAATCCCGAGCACAACCCAGAACTTCATGTAGCTTCCAAAATCCATCAAAGACATGATGACAATGCTAATGAAGCAAAACCCAACTCCAGGACTAGGCCTGACCATCCCCAACTGGGATTGACATTTCGTCAAACACTTGACATCAATGAAATATACAGGTCTAGGATACAAGGATACAATGAAGGACTGAAAACTCTTATAAGACATTACAAGAAGGATCAACACGCTCTCCCTTTAATTTTTATGATATCAATTAGGTCTTGCATCCATTATTTTAACATTTACAAGTAAATACATGAAATAACCATGACTTGAACTAGTCATCTAACCATGCTTATAACCAACATAAAACCATGTAAATAATAATGAGATAAGATCCATTAAAGCCACACAATAATAAGTAAAAAATTGATAGAACTTAGCTTTCATTAAACATAGTCAATAACCAACCAGGTTCGGAACTTCCACATACCACCTGACCATAGACATGAATGAGCCAAATATCTCTTCAAATAGTCACTCCTGTGCCATATTCCAAGCATGAATGTGGAATCTCATAGATAAACCAATCCAAAAGCAACCAAGGGAGTCCAGAGGTTAGACCACCTCCACCCTCACCATACCATGATCACACCAAAACCAGTGTCGAGATCAAAAAACCGAACCGAGCTTAGAATTCCTTTGGAATCCATCACTATCCTTGATGAATTTTCTGTCTCTTTGTCTCTCAGTCTTTACCACAATCCACACCAAATCACTAGGCCCTAAACCGAGACACCACCATTATTATTTACCATGTATCCTTCCAAAACCGATCAAGGGATTCTTAGGAATTTGGGAATATTCCTTGAGTACACCTCCACCGTGGATTCTGAAATCCATCCAGAAATTCCAAAGCTCAAAACCAAGATAAAATCCCATCACACCATGGCTATCTGGAAAAATACAAGGCAATATTGAAAACCACTATCAAAACTTGGCAAAACCATGCCACCGACAGCAAGAGAACCAAATATCGACATGCATAACCCATGCATGTCCAAACCAGCTAGGAAATCACACATGAAATATGTTACCTGCAAGTATTCCTGTTGAAGTTTCTAGGTCCTTCTCTTCCTTGCTTTCATTTCATTTAATTTTCCTTCATTTGCTTACTTTCCTCTTTCTTGGCTCAATGTTGAAATGCTCCAAGAAATCTCTAAGTATCCAAGAGTAAGAGAGATAGAATAATGAGAGAGCTCCAAAAATGAATTGACAAAAGTCAAACTGAAAAAAAAAACCATGAACTGATCCTCATAAGCCTTTTTATCAATTAGGCCTCTATTTTCTTCATTTTCAATTATTTTCCTTCATTTTCCTCTTCACATCTATCTTGTGACCTTTTACCTTCATTTTCTCCTAATTTCCTTTATTTTCATAAATAAATGCGCTAAAAAAACTTTTTTATTCTTTAATGCCTTTGCCATAAACACATCTAGTGATGCCTGCTAGGATATCCTTTCCCAACATTCAGCTTGGAATAAGTGTCCATTAACTGTGGTCTTATTTTTTTTCCTTTATTAACTTTTATTACATGACATTTTAGCCTGGTTCTGTTACAAAACCTCACCCTTGGGGAACACCGTCCTCGGTGTTAAACCACACCTACATCTCAACAAAACCACTTAGAAGAAAACGTACTACACATGGAGCTTTAGAACTTAGCTCGTTGTAGTATTTACAATGAATGACCTACTCAAAGCAAAACAACATGGAAGCCTTGAGAAGTCTTTGATCTAATGTTGCATGCACTTGATCTAGATCTTAACCCTTGATGTTATGTGATGATTTCATACTCTTTGATACTTGATGATGACATATGATGATCATGGTTGGAGATCATTTGAGGGTTGGAAAACTATTTTTTATTTCTCCTAATAATGTTGCACTATAGCATATCACTGCACCATTATGTAATGACATGGGTGATGCACTCATTTTTGGACATTATCATGATGACGTGGATATCCTACATGTCCTATGATGATAAAGAAGCCAAATAATGGAGAAGACAAACAATGGAGAAGCCAAACAAAGAAGCCATACTGTCCTAATCATTTTCTGCACTAAATAATTCAAGGGAAATCACAAAGAAAATTGTTTTCACCATCTTAGAGGAAACCTTTAAAAATGGATCCTATACCATCTTGTAGAGTATATTTTTCCCTTTCTAACGAGCCCTTACTTGCCCTGAAACACCAAATATTTTGGGAGATATTGATTTTTTTAGTTAAGGAAATTAGCTCTGACATTGAGCCGACCTAAGCCGACTTGTGTAGGCTTGACATGTCATCCAAGAGACATGTATCTTCATCAAATGTCAAACCAGTATAAATAGAAATCCATACTTTTCATTTTATCCATTATTTTCAGTCAAGATCTCATAGAAGAATCACAGAAGGTGAACTAAGGCCGAGGAGGACAGTTAAGGATACATTTGGGTAAATATATTTATACGTTTTTCAAACTTGGACTTGCTGATCTAGAATTGCAATAATATATGTGAAAGCTCAAAATCTTGAGGACAAAAGTCAACCAAAACTCGGATTATCTATGCTACAGCAAACTATGGAGAAAAAAAAAGACACACGTTAGATCGCTGGTTTTGGGCATATCTCTGAAATGCGTACAACATTGTGATTGTCATATCTATGTAAGCTACAAGAAGAGCCACACTAGGCATGTGTAGGCTGCAGGAAGGGATGTAGTATAAGTTTGTGTTAGGCTGTAGTTAAAGGCATGTTCATGCATGTTTGAGATACTGTTTAAAGGACTGTTTTGAGCCTTATTTAGGAACAAAAAAATTCAGATCTGTAGGAGAGCTTCAGAACTGAGACTTGTGGAAAATAATATAATCTGTTATGATAGACTTGTTATGGCATATTTGAGCACGTTTTAGGTCTAATTTTTTTGGAGCAGGTTGCAACATTTTTGGCATTCCTTAAGCACACACAGTTACATATTTTTGGGAGCCTTTGTGAAGTAGTCTTTGAGATTGGAGAATAATCGTTGACCCTTATTCAAGGAGGCTTCTTGAAGATTTTCCATGTTTATATAGGTCGCTTGCTAAGGCAGACATCCTTGTGGTATTGTTGAAGATCTATTGAAGACTTGAAGAAGAAAAATTTTGAAGGCATTCTTGGAGACCAGATGTATTTCTAAAGCCCTCGTGGAGTAACAGTCCCATGCTCAAGATGGAGAACATTTCCAAGATCTTGCTTCTCTCCAATCACAGAATTAAAAAAATTATTGTTGCAGCTTTGTCTAGCATTATCGCTTGTTGATTCAGATTGTTTATTATTCACATTTCTAAGTTTTGAATGGCTAGACCACGGTCACCTCCAAAAAGTCCCTTTTGAGGTTGTAGAAACTAACGATAAGGTAAAGGATTGTGTCAAAACTCTTTTAGCATCCAAGTACAATGAATTCATAATAGTAACAAAGATGGTGATCTAACCATCAATTGAAGAAACATTGACATTGTTGTCATAGAAACTATACTCCCCTAGTGAACCCAACCACGCCCTAACTTCAGTTTGGGTGGAGAATGTCGAGCAATTAAGCCTGGTCATAATCACAACCTAGAAGAAAGAGTTAATTGATGTGACTATCATAGCAAGATACTAGAGCTTATGGTGTATGAAGGTAACCACCGCCCTGATGACCAAGGACAAGAACCTTTGATCAAGGGATCTAAGAAGACAAAAATTTAGGCCTATAATTCTTGAAGAGGAAAATGCATCCTATGTCATTGTGTTCACTAAATTTGAAATTTAAAGCTTGAATTTAGACATACCTTAAAGTTGCAAGCAAATTTTGTCAACCGTTTATACAAACTCGTCATGTCTTAAAGGGATCAACAATGGTCGCTACTTAATGCAAGCCAATGAACGATTATATAAGTTTAACATTACAGTTAAATTCAAAGATAAACATGATTCAAGTGACTTATATTCTATCTACACAAAAATATTGTAAGAAACAGAGCAATGAAAGAAGTGCATTTCTTCAAGTTTCAACATACCTTGGATATTCCTCACATGGAACTTTAGGACTATATTATCGAGGAGGAGTGGATCTTTGGAGGCCATGTCTTGCTTGGTCAATTGAAGACCCTAACGGACTCTTGAAAGAAAATTAATTTTTACTTTTGAAGACCAACCACACCATTACTTGGTTCTTGTAATCACCCAATTCTTATTATAAAGCTACAAGGCAATTCCATCTTTCCTAGCATATGATAAATTTATTGAATGATTTGGATGATTGATAGTGTGATAAAAGGCCCTGAATGCAGAGGAGGAATATCAGCAGGAGGGTAGGAAACAACTTTATACCACTCTTGCAATCACCCTAGAAGACTTAGCACGTGATGACATGGGTATCATGCCATGCCTTTTTTCTACACTAGAAAATGGAAATTCAACCAACATATGACAAAATCCTGAGCGCAGATGGAGACAATGGACCAAACCGTAGTTCTAGTTTTCCTGAGAATGAGATTAATAAGATAGTCATTAATGAAGGGAAATCCTGAAGATCCCTTAAGATTCAAGAGACTAACACTCCTATCTGTGATTTTGACTATGATAGAAACTTTGGCACCCATAATTATGTGCATCTCCTATCAGCATTGCCTATTAAACAGAAGAGTGCAAGGTTTGATATTTTTTCCTTTGACAATCATCCTACATATGACATGGTCTCTAATGAGGAATAAAAGAAGGCTTATCATATCATCAAGCCGTTTTGTGAATCATATGAGAGAAAGGTAGAAAGGTCCATTCCATTTGTTGAAGGAATCCTTATTGAAGATGAATAGTCTTGTCATATTGAAAGAACAAACCAATATCTAGGAAAATAAGAGGACTTATGCAAACCCATAATTGATTAACTACACAGTGAGAAAAATAATTTCCAGGTTTGCCTCTTATTGCTCATAGGTATGATAAATTATCTTAAAAGGAGTTTCTTCTCCTAACTATAAATTATATTTGGGTAGCTTTAATTTCTCATATAAAATAGCTCCCTGTCTGCAACAATGATGTTCATGGCCAACATACAATTGTTCCTATGTTCAGTCCATAAATGTTGGAACTTACAAACTTGAGGATAACGATGGATCTGTGGCTTGAAGAAGTCAAGTATTAGCTCCCCTTAGATTTCCTTGAATAATGTATGCCACAACATGATTCTATATTTATCAATACCCTACATGTCCAAGAGTATTCCCATCTTGAATATGGGATCCTAAAGCTCGCTAAAAAGATCCTAGCAAAATGCCCTGATCTAAGCCTAATTTATCTGAATGTTTCATTCATGAAGATGGCGTCACAGCAAAATTACTAAGAGAAAGACCTGTAACAAATTTATGGATGATTTGATTATCTATGCTACAGCAAACTGTTGAGAGAAAAAAAAAAAGACACACTTTAGATCACTGGTTTTGGGCATATCTCTGAAATGCCTACAACATTGTGATTGTCAGATCTGCGTAAGCCACTAGAAGAGCCACACTAGGCCTGTGTAGGCTGCAGGAAGGGATGTAGTATAAGCTTGTGTTAGGCTGCAGTTAAAGGCATGTTCATGCATGTTTGAGACAGTTTTTAAAGGACTGTTTTGAGCCTTATTTACGAACAAAAAATTTCAGATCTGTAGGAGAGCTTCAGAATTGAGTCCTGTGGAAAATAATCTAATCTCTTATGACAGCCTTGTTATTGCATATTTGAGCACATTTCAGGTCTAAGTTTTTTGGAGCAGGTTGCAACATTTTTGGGAGCAGTCCTTAAGCACACACAGTTACATATTTTTGGGAGCCTTTGTGAAGCAGTCTTTGAGATTGGAGAATAATCATTGACCCTTATTGAAGGAGGCTTATTGAAGATTTTCCAAGTTTATATAGGTTGCTTACTAAGGCAAACATCCTTGTGGTATTGTTGAAGATCTATTAAAGACTGGAAGAAGAAAATTTTGGAGGCATTCTTGGAGACCGGATGTATTTCTAAAGCCCTCATGGAGTAACAATTCCATGTTCAGGATGGAGAACATTTCCAAGATCTTGCTTCTCTCCATTTATATAATTAACAAAATTATTGCTGCAACTTTGTCTAGCATTATCGCTTGTTGATTTAGATTGTTTATTCTTCACATTTCTAAGTTTTCAATGGCTAGACCACTGTCACCTCCAAAAAGTCCCTTTAGGGGTTGTAGAAACTAAAGATAAGGGAAAGGATTGTGTCAAAACTCTTTTAGCATCCAAGTACAATGAATTCATAATAGTAGCAAAGACGGTGACCTAACCATCAATTGAAGAAACATTGACATTGTTTTCATAGAAACTATACTCCCCTGGTGAACCCAACCACACCCTGACTTCAGTTTGGGTGGAGAATGTCGAGCAATTAAGCCTAGTCATAATCACAACCTAGAAGAAAGAGGTAATCGATGTGACTATCATAGCAAGATACTAGAGCTTATGGTGTATGAAGGTAACCACCGCCCTGATGAGCAAAGACAAGAACCTTTGATCAAGGTATTTAAGAACACAAAAATTTAGGCCTATAATTCTTGAAGAGGAAAATGCATCCTATGTCATTGTGTTCACTAAATTTGAAATTTAAAACTTGACATGCCTTAAAGCTGCAAGCAAACTTTTTCAACCGTTTATACAAACTCGTCATGTCGGTCGCTACTTAATGCAAGAAAATGAATGATTATATAAGTCTAACATTACAGTTAAATTCAAAGACAAACATGAACTAAGTGACTCAGATTCTATCTACACAAAAATATTGTAAGAAACAGAGCAATGAAAGAAGTGCATTGCTTCAAGTTTCAACAGACCTTCGATATTCCTCACATGGAACTTTAGGACTATATTATCGAGGAGGAGTGGATCTTTGGAGGCCATGTCTTGCTTTGTCAATTGAAGACCCTAACAGACTCTTGAAAGAAAATTAATTTTTACTTTTGAAGACCAACCACACCATTACTCGATTCTTGTAATCACCCAATTCTTCTTATAAAGATACAAGGCAATTCCATATTTCCTAGCATATGCTAAATTTATTGAATGATCAAGAAATATTTGACTTATGAAATCTGACATTCCAATAATAATGGATCAGTTTACCTGGATTTTAGGAAATGGTAAAATATTAATATTTGGAAGTATAACATCATGGGTCACCAGCTGCTTAACTCTCAGGGATCTCACTCCTTTAAAGATATGATTGGACAGCAAGGAGAAAATTCCCTCCATTTCTTCATGGGACAAAGCTTTAGGATTATTGAGAGGGTCAGATTTTGGGGCTCCACCTTCAGACTTGTTCCATTTGGTGGCCTCAATGGAACAAAAATTGCATGGTTGTGCCCTTAAGAACCTATAGGAATCAGACTGTAGCGGATGGGATTTAGCTGAGTATCCAGTTAAACAGATTTATGCCCAACAACTTTCTCACTGTTCACTTCCCCACAAAGCCTCAATCTAGAGAAAAATATGGCATTCAGATGCCTTGAAAAAGATTAATATTTTCTATTGGACCCTATCTTATGACAACATATTAACCTCATAAAATATGAAAAGGAGAGTGATATAGGGTCCCTCCTAGTGTGCTCTTTGCCTTTAGTTTGGAATCTTCTCATTGCCTATTTTTAGATTTCTATTTCACTATGGCGGCTTGGTTAGTGGTGGTAAATGACCTTGAGAGTCAGTACAAGTAGTCAAATTCACTGAAGCAACTAATTTGGACATGTCATAGTCATTACATAAGGTCCTTTCATTGCAAGGCTCTTTTGAAAGGGTCTAGTTTGCATTGTCTAAATTAGTATGTTGAAATCTGGCTGGCAAAAAATCGTGCCATCTTCCAAATAGATGATGAGTGAAATGGAGATGGTGGCAATTAAAGCTAAAGCACTACTATCTAAACATCTTAATTCAAAAGGGATTAAATTCATTCCAGATCAAGATCTAGACAAGTAAGAACTTCAATTGCTAGATCAATTTAATTTTAAATATTCTTGTTCTTCTTCCTGACCTAGGGACCCAGGTAAGTATGTCCACAATCATGTTGGAAGCTTCATATAACTCCACAATTATTTCATGAGTGGAGTCAGACTCAAAAAGCCTTCATTTTTTTTTTTGATGGTGCCTTGAAATGAAACCTTGAACTGGCAGGAGTCAATAGGGTTCTCATTAGTCTAAGAGGGAAGATAGCATATCCCTATGGTGTTGCATATATCGACATTGGGATTTAGGAAACTCGGTCCTCCTCAAGACAGGAGAATTCCCTGTTTTATGTAATATTTCTCACAATTAATATACAAATGAATTATATCAAAGCTAATCATCTCAATATACTTGATGGCCTTCTTATGTGTAAGGAAAATCTGATCCTAGTTGAACCTTCAATTCATTTACTAGTAATACACAATATTATTACACCAAATTCTACAACATACCTTATCTAGAATATGGTAGAAAAAATACACAAGAATGATGCATACAACCCTTGATTACAACATTGGTGTTTATAACGAGGCATTTCAGCTCAAAAAGCTCCTTTTCCACCCTCAACTAAACTCTTTTCACATGAATATGTCATTACTGGCAGCCTGAGAGAAGGGAATTTTGACCAAACCAGGTTACACAGTGTTCCAGGTAATTGCCCTACAATCAATACCATTGAAATGTCATTGGAGAGCACATATATAGAGCAATAAAATGATATCCATGGACCATACAAATAAGGCATTAATTAATATATTTTAAGCACGTGCTAAGAGTCCTTCACAACATCTAAGCAAGCATTGCTGCTTTCTATAGTAAATATCTACTGGATAAACAGAACATTGAATAAGAGTCCAAAAGAAATGAAAAGTAATATGCATAACTAAAACAAAAAGGCCATAACCCTAAAATAACAAACCTTTGGAAGGTGTTACACAACATTCTACAAAAATCATTGAATGTCCTTCCTTAGGACTTGATACACATTGAGAAACAGTAGACAACAAATGACAGCCATGTACCATAACAGGTAGTTTTAACGTATAAAATCGGGCAGAAACATAATTTGGTGAAAGGCATAGGCCTGAAGTAATATGGATGACAAAGGAAATTAACATCTTTAAAGCACGTGCTCAGATTCCTATGCAATTTCTAGGCAAGCCTCGCTGCACTCTACATCAATTATCTCCCAAATGACATGAACATGGAATAAGAGTCCCACAAGATTATGAAAAGTCATATGAATGATTGAACAAGAGTATACCCTTAAAAAGAAAACCTTCAAGAAATCCACAACACTCTACAAACATTGTTAAATGTCCTACCTTGGTAATTTATATGGATTCATTAACAAACCAAATCAATGGCTTGAAATGGATAAAATGACCAAACAAAGCAACAAGTCCTAAAAGGATAGGTCTTTAGAATCTTCTTGTATGAAAACAATGTGGCACTTCCACACTAAAACACACATTTAGGAAAAGCCCAAACAAACAACAAAAAATAGTGTTGGGTGATGAAATGAAAAAAAAATTAATGGACTTGCAATTTCTCTACAAAATTTCTAGATTTCGAATTTATGGAAGTTTTTTGCCTTCAGTGCTGAAGCAAAACAATAAAGAATATTTCACTAATTGCAGATGAGTAAATTATAACAGTATCCAACTTGCATAATTAGCTAGACCGTCTACATAATTAGCAAGACATTTTTATAAGGTAAACCCTCTGGAATGCTTTAGCAACAAGTGGTCATTAGCTCTGCTATAGAATGTCAAAAGCACTTTGGTTCTGTCCATGCTTATATATACAGTATGTTCCTTGTATACTTCTCCTAACAAATTCTTGCCTCAACAATTTGAACATAACATGTCTTATACCTCAAGATTCTTGATATGAAGAGTGCCACTTACTACCAAGTGTTGTGCCTGAAGATGCCTTTGAGAGATCTCAAGTCTTCCCTTTCTTTTGTCTGAAAATATCATACCATAGGGAATGAAGAAACCTTGACTCACAGTCAATTCCCTTTCAGTTACTTTCCTAGATCTTTAGTCCACTCAAGTCTGCTTTTTTATAGACTTCTGTCAGCCCTTTGAATAGACCCTTGATCATACCTCAAAAAGGTTTAGATATACTTCAGATTTCCTTCTTCGTGGATCTTTTTGTCACTGATTTGGAGATGTCTCCTTTCTGCCCTTTCCTTCTATCACTGATATATCTTTGATTGCAATATTTGATAATGTCACTGATGTCTTCAGTGTTTGACATTTTTTATATATCACAAGGCTCAGATTGTACTCCCCTTGAGATGATTCAAAAAGCTTCTAAAGTTAACACACTGTTATTTAATGACTGAAGTGGTTCAACAAAACTCTTTTGAAAACTGACTCAAAAACCCTTAGATCAAGCCCTGACCAGGGTGCTTCTTGCCCTTCAACAAAAATTTTCAGATGCCAACAAAATAAGCATCAGGAAAACAATGAAAAAGCCTCAGATGCCCTTGGATTAGGGTTCAAAATTGTAGTAAAAATTTCCTCAGAAAAATTTCTTGAAAACTTCTGAAAAACCTGTGAAGAACCGTCCCCAAGACAACGTGAAAATTAAATTCAAGTTAACAGAAGTGTTATCTTGTCTGTGTGGATATATTTTTGCTTCAGTGGTCGAAATTTGATCTTAGAGCTACCTAAAGGAAGAGGACCAAACTTACCTCATTAACATAGCAAAATAGCCTCAGATAAAAATCTGTTGAGCAGGCCGAATAGATGCTACAGGTAGCCGCAGAGATCCTTGTCAAGGGAGGCTGAAAATAATCATAGAATTGTGCCTCAGATGGTGCCCTCAGCAGGCCGAAATGGGCATCAAGAAACCAGATCTGAGCCTCAGAAAAGACCAATGAAAAGTGCCTCAGACAAGTCAGACATAGCCTTAGGAAAAGCGAAAAGTCTGCCTTAGAACGAATCAGATTTGGCCTTCTAAATGCCAATGAACAGTCACAAAATAAGGCTTTCAACACAGACCTAAAGGGATCCAATGTGTTTGAACTTTAATTTCTTGCAGGCTATGAATCTTGTGTGTATACAACATCTAGGTAAAGTCCTAGATCTATTGTTTCCTGTTATTTACCCATATTTTAAGTTCTATTTGTTGTTCCTTCTGCTCTCTTTTTTTTCCTGTTTGAGTATCAGTTTAAAATGTTAGTTTGGACATCTCATGACTAAAACAATCTATAAACATAATTATATTGATGTGGGCTTCTTCTGGAATACTATGTAGTATCGTTGTGGTGTCTAGTTGTTGTTCCTTCTCCTTTTTTATTTTATTTTTCTGTTTGAGTGTCGGTTTAAAATGTTAGTTTGGACATCTCGTGACTAAAACAGTGTATAAAAATAATTATATTGATGTGGGCTTCTTCTAGAATACTTTTTAGTATCACTATGGTTTCTATGTAGTAACATTAGCTTGCCTAGCCACCCTGCAAGGCCAGATCACTGATGATCCTGCATTTTTCTCTTATATTCTTCTTCATAGATACAATTTAGGGAATGATTCATGGGGGTCTACGGGCTCTTATTCATTTACCTAAGATGTCCAAATCTCAAAATTTGTGCACATTAAATGTTTCTAATTTGAAAACTGAATATTAGCCGGTTTGTGATTCTTGTAGTTCTCATTATCTAATCCTAGGGGATAGAAATGACTATGAGTCTCATTACATTGGAGGTTGGGTTTAGGATCTACACTATCGTAAAAACCACGATCAGAAGCCAATCTCATTTATATCTGATTTTCTGAAACTTTATGACTGATATACCTCCTGTTACTGAATTTGAAGAACCCTAAAAGGCGATAAGGATTGTATCCCCATTTTCCTAGGCCAGCTTATAATCTGTCACTGTGCTTGTCTATAGGGAGGTCATATGAGACATGAACTTGTGATCATTAGTTGAAAAACACCACTGTGTGTTGCATGCTAACTACATGTGGGTCGATTTCCTGCCCATTTGGGTAAAGAGCACGACAATCACTGTCCTACATCCATTTACCCCCTTCTGATTGTCTAGACAAAGAGACCAATCACCCTTGAATGTTTTTAGAGTAGTGATTTTTCTATCTATAGACCAAGAAGTTCTTGTAATTTATGAGTAAATGATGACGTCACTGACTTTTTTTATTTTGATTGTGCAGAAATGGCATAGTGAATACAACCAGTACCCCATACTCATCTGGTGTAGACTCCATTGCTTCTTTTTAATTGCTAATTGGAAGGGTAGCAACATTATTTCTGGTTCACCTGTTGACACAACTCAAATGGCTATGAATCCATTCATGACCTGAAAGCTCTTTCTGGTGCATGAAATTTTCTCTCTGGTTCATGCGCTTAGCATCGATAGATTACTTCTAGACTACGGCAAAGTATTTTTGCTATGTAAATTTGGTGTCTGAGAAAAGAAGTAGATGGACAAGATCTTCAACATTGATTCTTTTTTGTGAATGAAAGGAATTTCTTGAACTTTTCCTCTATTGAGGTTGGATTTGTTACACAATTTCTAAGCCAAAGTGAATAACTTGAGCCTCAACTTTGAAAATAAGAGAAGAATAATTTGGTCTTGTAGCAAAAGAATTTTCACCCACATTTAAAATTATTTGCATTTATAATGGACTCCCAGCCACACACTTTATCTAATGAAACTGTGCTTTTTGTAACACCATTTCTGCTATGTGAATGTGTTAGTTAAGGAAAAATATGTATGATTCATCAGCATACTGACATCTGAAAACAAACCAAAAGCAAACGAACAAGGAAATGAGACTTACCTTTCACAACACTGTGCAATCCTTACTCTGTCAAGCCAGTCGAGTACCCTCCCATCTTTTGCATCCAAAAACTACAATAGATTGTCGTTGGGTGCAAAATCGTACACAAGAAAGCACTCGCCTCCGCCTATGGAACAACAAAAACCTCTAAACCTCACCACGCGAAAGAGTCTTGAGACCCTCTTGGAATTATAATTCC
This sequence comes from Pinus albicaulis, assembly GCA_034641835.2. Taxonomy (NCBI): domain Eukaryota; kingdom Viridiplantae; phylum Streptophyta; class Pinopsida; order Pinales; family Pinaceae; genus Pinus; species Pinus albicaulis. Next base: position 772,126,486 of record CM076580.1, on the reverse strand, counting down.
TCCGTCGTGCAACTCATCTTATTGATGCTTTTGATGACCAAAAAAGACACGTCTCTCAATAACCCCCTTGTAAGCAGCACAACAGTTGTTTTTCCTCTAACAAAATCATTTCAAAGAAATAATGTGTTGCAGATTCAATCTCTTCAAGCTTAAATATAAAGCTCTGGAAGTGTTCACAACTTGTTCCTTCATCTGCCAAAAGATTCCAACCATTTGAGTACTCTAAACTAATCAACAGTGAGAGATTTCCTTCCAAAATCCTTAGTTATTGATACTTAGTCTATTGTCAGTTGTCTCGTAAGCACTGCTAATCTTCTGTTTTCTTCTTCAAAATAATGAGAATGTGAAAACAAAAATTTGTTAAAATTGGCAACTAGGGCCAAATTATACTTAGATCTGCTTAGTTGATGAAGATTATCATTCCATTGAATCCCTCTTTTCGAGAGGACCAAAATCTACCTAAAGATCACCAAATTTGGATAAGGAAAAATATTTATTTATTTAAAATAAATTCCACAAGACATAACCTTATTAAGGCGGGAAAATTGAAAATTTGAAATTCAAATTTTGCCTCTAAGTGTTAAGATCGGCTTCACCTCTATAAGGACAAATTGTTATATATATATGGATCTCTCATCTTCATTAGAGATCATCCTAAAAGAGTGCATTCAACTCTTGGGTAATTCTTTCTGAGGCAGCCACAACTTGGAGAAGCAAGGAGGACGTGATGTATTGATCTCCCATAGGTTCGAGTAGGAGCAGGCAGCTAGCCACAGGTTTGAGGGAAAGTTTTGGGTGATGTTTTGTCATGGTTTTTGGGTATGAATCTCTTCAAGAGAAGGTTTCATTCTTTTTGTGGAGCCACAGATCAGGACATTGGTTTAAAGGTGAGTTTTGGGGTTTATTTGTTCATGCTTTTTATTCTGGTTTGGGCCATAGGAAATGCTGCTACAACAGCTAATATGAAAGCATGTGTTGAAGGGACGCATGACCTAATCTGAGTCCTTTACCCTAGCTGCATTCAAGGAGAGAGGGCCGCAATGTAAACAGAGTTTAAGCCTCATTTGTGAGCATATTCTTATCACTGGTAGCATAGGACTGCTATTGGATGCCTTAAAACTGAACCGCAAGTCTTGGATCATTTTGGGACATCTTATAAAGGATAGGAAAGGGTAAAATTCATTGGAAGAAGGTTACTTAGTGACTATTAGGAACCCTAACCAGGCAGCAAGCTTCAAGACTATTTTGAACAATAATTTAGCAAGTCTATTTTGACTCATATTATTGTACTCTCTCTGCTGAACATTGGATATTGATAATAAGAATAATTGATCAAGGGTTTTCCCTATCTTGGGGTTTTTCCCTGGCTTGTGTCATATCTTTGTGTTATTTGTCTTGGTTTGTCTTCTTCATTTAAAATTTATGTTCTTTCTTTAGTTACTGTTAGTAGGATGATAATTCATGTGTGGATTAATAAATGGGGTTATAAGGAACATTGAAGTAACTGTATTATGCAAAGAACATGTTAATCAAAATTAACATGGGATCAGAGTCAAGTGAGGACAAGCCCAAGACTAGAGTGGATGTGATAACAATCACTTAAAGAAGTTTTTTGTCAAAGTATCCATGATCTCCTCCCTCTCTGAAGTTTGAACAAAATGAGGTGGACTATGAGTGCAGACTGCCTAATTGATTTACAACAGAGGGAAGGATGGATCTCTGGCAGTTGCTAAGTTATTCATCTGTAATGATCTTTCAGGGTCGAGATTCCAGGACTTTTTTAGGGCCACTTCATTTGGAAAATATGCAAGTTAGATGAATTATGGAAAAACGTTAAGGTTTCTTGACACGTTAAGGTTGCTAAGTTATTCATCTTCATCTATGTTATGCATAACTCTGTGGCAATTCTTGAAAGGTTAAATTCTAAAGCAATTCATATCACTTGAGTATTGTTGTGATATATAATTGGGTTGGTATATCTTTTCTAGAATAATTCAGTTATGAGCTTGAACCTGAGGTAGAAATTTCCTAGGCTAATACACTGAGTCTACAAATTTGTAGACATATTGTATGCTCATTCAAAAATTTCTGTGGAGCACTTCAGGATGAATCTTGAAGAATTATTGTCTGAGGGTTAATGTTCTGGTGATTTTAAAGGACATCCATCCATCCTTCAATAACTGATCTGTGCATCAGATATGAAGCATGCATTTCATTAAGGTAGAGTCTTCAATATTATTTTAGACAAATCTGATGTATCTAGTGAAAAAAATTGCACAAATTTAAGGCTGAAAATTCAGTGATTAGATCTGAAACTCACTAAGATGAAACCCCTTCCTCATAAGCTTATACGACAGATTTGAAATTCTGTAAGGATGTGCATTTAAGGTATGATAGTACATTTACTGAAGAAACATTTAGGGTGATATTCTAAGCCAATCATTCGTGTCAAATCTAGATTTGATTGAGATTTCCCAAGGTTCAAAATTTGAATATTGATTGTATGTTGATCTGAAGCATATCAAAGGTACTAAATTTACAGTCGATATATATAGTTGAAGGTTGGTTTGAGGTCTTTAAGGCTTCTCTTCAAGATCATCTATATCAAGCGTGTCAAATTCTGAAGTACACCTCTTACGGAAAGAAAAGTCAAAGAAAATCACTCTAAGGCAGTTTCGATGTGAATCACTTGGCACCTCCATACAGTCAGGGATATCAGTAAATTTGAAGTACAACGGTGTATTCATCCTAAGAAGCATCACCAGTAGTAGCATTTGCTGAAATGGGAAAAAGTTCTGGTCCAAGTTTGAGAACTGTGGTAAAGGTAGAATGGTCCGAGAATTTTATGTTCTAATACAAATTCTAGCGTGTTACTGTTATATGGTGTGTGCCAGTACAGTGACACAACAAGATCATTAAAATTATTGCTAGGATTTACACTTCAAAGATCAGACTAACTTGAATTGTGTAATGGCAGAGAAGGTTTGCTTGGATGAGGATGGTGCAAGTCCCTTGGTATCTTCATTTAGTCAATAATACTTATGAAATTATTAATATGGTTCTATTGATATACTATTGTTGAGGTATGCCAGTTAAATGGGCAGAACATGTGAGAGAGTTTACTTGTGCATTGCTGAGGTTTGGTAATTGAAATTTTGTTGATATAGTTGCAACATGATAATGTCTCATCTTAAAGATGAGGAGAAGATTGAAAAAGGCTGAATGTTCAATTGAAGTAAGTCTTCAGAGGGAGCTATGGAATCCCTGGCAGAATGGCTTGTCAACTCTTCTTGCCTATTGATTTTTACAATAGAAATACCATGTCATAAGACGTTGATCTGCAAAATCCGGATGACTATCACTGAATGACCTTGATTAATACTAGGTTGCAGATAGCCCAATGGTTATTTTTTGGGCGAAGTTTCTTTTTTGATCTTCAAAGGGAGCTATGGTAGGTTTACATCTATTGATGATGTTTTTCCATAGATAAAGATCCTCTCGATGTGAGAGGGGTTGTCTTAACCTTGATGCACTTCTTCCTAAAGCTTAAAATTCTAATAAAATGGACAAGTTGCTGATCTGAATACATACAACTTGTGAAGGCTCTAATGCTCAATAAGATATCCATGTTAAATGTGATCTGTAGTACTCTGCCAAAATTGTTGGATTGGCATATTGATAAATGGAAAGAGCACTTCTAGATCCTATATCTCTTGGGATCCACCTTTATTTCATGAATGAATGAAGGACTAAAGTTTGGGAGCACCGCTGAGGCTGAACGAATGAAGCAGCTAGCATGGCCTATTATGAAGACATTTGAGTATGTGAGCATGTGTTGGAATCCGCCGCTTAACATCAAGTTCCACTTTATTTGATATGGCACAATGGGGAGAAATCTAGCTCCAGCATTATAGGATGGATGTACAGGTTACCAACATCCCCTCAAAACCCCTTGGTAAGGATAGATTTAACTTCCTTCATAGAAAGAGGTTGGGTGTCTTGGAAAGACCCTAATATGAGGTTCTTGATTGAACATTGAGCTCTGGGAGCTCCTCAGGGCCTGGGGTACTTCTTTGAGCTATAAATGACCCTAAGGTGAGTGATTCACCTTCCCCTATAGGTGCACGGTGTACAGGATGAGTGGTTCACCTTTCCCTGTGATAACTAACATGTATGTAGGATAAGTGGTTCACCTTCCCCTAAATTTGCGAACACGTGTGTAGGGTGAGTGGTTCACCTTTCCCTACGCATTATGAAATATTCATAAGATGATTGGTTCACCTTCCTCTATGGCATATGAGCAGAATGAGTGTTTCACCTTCTCCCGTGGGTACCCCAGTGAGAGATGCATTTAGGTATCTAGTTGTGAAAATGTCAATGGGACTTGGTTCATCATTTTCCCCACATGTAGGATGCTCATTCCCTACGATTGATGGTTGACATATCGATGGGATGTGGTCCATCATTTCCCCCCTGTAGGATCCTTCCTACTATTGTTGGTTTGCATGCATGTAAGACGTGGTTCTTCCTTTCCCTACTCTCAGTGTTTTGCATGCATGTAGGAGGTGGTTTATCCTTTCCTACATGTGATTTTGATGTGTGTTTGTAGAATGTGGTTTCTCCTTTCCCTACATGTAATTATGAGCAAGATGTGATATGGTTTTTCTACATCATCCTACCCATGAAGTCTGGGACTCATGGGAAGTACCTCTAATCTAGCCAATGAGTTGGGAAATGAGGATAGAGACCATAGCACTATTGATGGATGCATTGTGTATTGTGATACTCTCTATGCTAGGATGCTTGGTGTTTATCTACTTGATCTAGGATCAATTGAGGTTCTACCTCCGGACTAAATTTTCTCAGTGAAGAGTGGCAAGGTCTTGTGAATCACTATTAATCAAATCTTCTTTATTATTCACATCAGTGCTTAGTAGAGCAGAGAAAAGAAGACATAGATGGTTCATTGTGGTTCATAATGGCAAGATGGCATGATGATCTATGACAGCAGATGGACTGGTAGGTGGAATTCTCCCTAGTTAAGAGGGAGTGTTAAAATTGGAAACTAGGGCCAAATTCTACTCAAATCTTCTCAGTTGATGGAGATGATCATTCCATTGAATCCCTCTTTTTGAGAGGACCAAAATTGACCTAAAATCACAAAATTTGGATGAGAAAATTATTTATTTATTTCAAAATAAATTTCACAAGACATAACCTTATTAAGGCAGGAAAACTAAAAATTTGAAATTCAAATTTTTCCCCCAAGTGTTAAGGTCGACTTCACCTCCATAAGGACAAATTGTTATATATATATAGGGATCCCTCATCTTCATTAGAGATCATCCTAAAAGAGTGCATTCAACTCTTGGGTAATTCTTTCTGAGTCAACCACAGCGTGGAGAAGCAAGGAGGACGTGTTGTATTGATCTCCCATAGGTTCGAGTAGGAGCACGCACCTAGCCGCAAGTTTGAGGGAAATTTTGTGTGATGTTTCGTCATGGTTTTTGGGTGTGAATCTCTTCAAGAGAAGGTCGCATTATTTGTGTGGAGCCACAAATCAGGACACTGCTTTAAAGGGAATTTTGGGGTTTATTTGTTCATGCTTTGTATTCTGGTTCAGGCCACAGGAAATGCTGCTATAGCAGCTAGTATGAAAGCATGTGTGGAAGGGACACATGACCTAATCTAAGTCCTTTACCCTAACTTCATTCAAGAGGAGGGACACAGTGTAAACAAAGAGTTTAACCCTCGTTTGTGAGCATCTTCTTATTACTGTTAGCATAGGACTGTCGTTGGATGCCTTGAAAAGGAACCGCAAGTCCCGTAGCATTGTTGGACGTCTTATAAAGGACAACAAAGGGTATAGTTCATTGGAAGAAGGTTACTCAATGATTGTTAGGAACCCTAACCAGGTAGTAAGCTTCAGGATTGTTTTGAACACTAATTTAGCAAGTCTATTTTGACTCATATTATTGTACTCTCTCTCTGTTGACCACTTGATATTGATAATAAGAAGAAGTGATCAAGGGTTTTCCCCGTCTTAAGGTTTTTCCTTGGCTTGTGCCATATATTTGTGTTATTTTGTCTTGGTTTGTCTTCTACAGTTAAAATTTTTGTTCTTTCTTCAGTTTCAGTCAATAAGATGATATTTCATATGTGGATTAATAAATGGTCTTATAAGGAACATTGAAGTAATTGTATTATGCAAAGAACATGTTAATCGAAATTAACACAATCACACCCACAACAATGGCAATGCTTAGGGTTTTAAAGGTTTAGAGCAATTTTGTCAACTTCTTGAGAAATCTGTAGATTCTAAGTGGGTCTCTATATTCCAATTGCCTTGCTACAGTAGATAAGTTATGTCAACAATCTTCCCAGCTTTAATATCTTGATTTTTTTTACTCAGCTAGTTAAGTCAACTTTAAAATTTTAGGTTTTAAGAGTTGAGTTAGGTACTGTAGTGTCTGAGGTTCATCAAAAGTATGATACCTATTGTACCATGCTTTTTCAGTTGCCTTTGTGTGCATTTCCAAATTGTCTGCTAAGGAGTCGTGGAGGGTGTGAAGTTGTTTCACCAAAAACTATGTTGTCGGCCATGCAATTGTCAGTGCATCTGCCTGCACTACTACACAATTGTTTCCCGAATAGTTGCATGGAGAAAGAAGCTACTCAGTGTACAACTAACTAGGTGACCCCCTTTTTTAGTCATTGCATTTATTAGAAGGGGCGAGATACCCTAATTCTTAAAATGAGATTGAATGGCTTTCATTACGTTTCCATCTAAGGGAAAATATTTTGTGTCAACCGTGTATTGAAATGAGGAAAGCTAGTCTCTTTTCTCCCTCATCAAAGAGAGATCTAATTTTGTCAAAAACATGAAGTTTGGTCTTTAGTTCATTTCTAACCCTCGATATCTTTCCGCTTTCCTCTCCCAAAATTAGGTGCCACTAATGGGACCACTGGTTCTATCCCTTCATAATCAATGACAGATAGGTTGTTGAGTGAGCGCTTCCCAATTCATTGATATGTTCTCGATTTGATTCCCCATCCAGCAACCCCCTGCGACAATTAATGACCTTTGGTCTTGTCATCATGAATCCAGTAGCCCCTTGTGGAAATTGATGGCCTTTATTGTTTGAGGCGTAGCTTTGTTTGAGGCGTAGCTTTGTTTGAGTCCCTCGAGCAAATAATTATGCTCTATCGCCCTTGGCAATGGGTTGAAACAACTCGGTTCATGTCGAGCCAATCCCTAACAAAAGTGATAAGTGATTTTCCAATTTATTAACATATAGAATTTTTTTGCTCTATATTTTAACTTTTTCTAAAATGAATATTTATTCAGTTTCTTTGAATTTATTTTGTAAATCGCTATCAACTCTTCATGAAATATCAACTTTGTTTGTTTAAAGGTATGGATTAATCGACTTGTTCAACAATCCATTACGTTTTTTTCAGGGTTTTACTCTCAGAAATACATATAATTAGTTTGTTTGAGGATGCTTCGGATCGAAATTTGATATATTTGGTTTTAAATTTTGAGAGGCTTATTTTTGTCTGAAATTTACTATAATAATGACATTAAATTTATTGTTCAACTCATTTTTGAGGTTGATACATTCTTACTTAGATTAAGTCTTCACTGTAGAACTTGACATGCAAGCGATTTTCATTTGTCCAAGTTCCTAGGGATTTTGCCCATTTGTCTATAATAATTGATCTTTATCGAGGAGCTACACCTTTTAATTACGATTATAGGAGGATCGCCCCTCGTCCCTATGAGAGATGGATATCATGATCTTTTAAAATCATTATTGGGTGGTAGGATTTTTACTTGTGTTTTATAATTATACGCTACAACTTTATGAGGCAGCTTCACCTTGTGCTTTTGTCTTTTTACCGGGTAATACCATCGCCACGTGTTGTAATTTTTTCTTGCAGAAGAAAATCTGAGTTTGTTAGTTTATTTGGAGGAGACCTGAAGAGCTGATTTTACAAACTTTAAAGCTCCCACTTCATTTTTATCCTAATAAGAGTTATTTTTAATTTAGATGGTTTACCTGTCTTTTAATAGTGCCCATCCATGACAAAAATCATTACTTCTCGTTTAATGGCGAGGAGTAGGAGAACCCATCCATTGCAAATTGTTTATGGGGAGGCTTTGAAATTTGTTATGGATGTTTCGTTTAGTGGCCTAAGTATTACAATCATAAAGATGTATATCTATTTTTGACCTTATGCGATTTTTGGTGTATTGGATAACTTTTAGTGAATTGCCAATTCTTTTTTCAGATAGGGATATGAGATAGGCATATAACGTGGCACCTTGCAACTAATTTGTGTCTATTATTATATGAAATGATGGAAGGAAAAGACTTGAGTTGGAGCTTTCATGCATTTCATGTGTTCATTGAGTGCTCCTTTCATTACCATACTTGGATAATCCACCTCGCTTACTGGTACAACCTTTGAATGAACCCATGTCTAACAATGATTTGCGTTAATGAATAGTTAAGGGCTCAAATTCCAGTTCATTCATATACTCTCAAGAATTCTAAATGAAAATGCCTCAAAAGCAGGCCATCATCTGGCAAAAAGTCCCTTGGAAGTCAGTCGTATCCTTGTTGCAACTTGTTCAGAAGTAAAACAAGATGACCTCATGGTGTCAACTATGGAGGATGAAGACAACGCTCCTTTTAGAGTAGAAAAATGACACTTGAATCATGATAACCAGTGTGAATATATCAAATCTCATCGTTGCCAGTGCAATTCTGGAGGGTTTATCGGGTATATAGAGTTTTTCTATTGTGCATGTGAAGAATGGGAAATAATCAGGTACATAGTGTTGGTTGTGTGGCTTTTGGCATTGTTTTCTATGTGCCCCTACGCAGTTACTAGCACTGGGAGAATAAAAAAAATTGATTTCCGATACATAGTGTTGGTTGTGTGGCTTTTGGCATTGTTATCTATGCACCCCTACGTGGTTACTAGCATGAGGAGAATAAAACAAATTGATTTCCGATACATAGTGTTAGTTGCGTGGCTTTTGGCATTGCTATCTATGAACCCCTACGCAGTTACTAGCACGGGGATAATAAAACAAATTGACTTTCAGTACTCTAGAGAGAAGGAAGTTGCGAGAATTGGAAGGCAAGGGAGATTTGGAAGGTCCAAACACAATAGCTAGTTGTGGATTGAGCATTAACCCGAAGATGGAATGTGGCTAGTGGGAAAGTGACCTTTATCTTCCTCTCCACCCAGCCCATACTCCCGGAGGGAAAGTAACATTCTTTCCTAGTTCAGCTATTAAAGAAAAAATTTATTTCCGAAATCAACCCTTACTGAAAATAGGCCTCATCACCGAAGTGGGGGATCCATACACCATACGTAATATTTCCCATTATTATAAGGACCTCCTTCAGGCAGACTCTTAAAATAGGCTTTGGTGAAGTAGGTAGGATCCTTTCATACTAGACTCAGGTTAGGCAATAGGTTACAGGACCCCAAGGTAGTCCTCATTAAGGCACGTTTTTTGTGAAACAAGTCATGACACTGGACATTCATTCTTATTAATGATATAACAACAAGCTTACCTTCGACAGGCTAGTCTCACCCCACCCCATCGTGAAAATTGTTGATTACTACACCGAAAGAATGCATGCACTAGCCAAATAGCAAGCAACATGAGGTAAGGATATCAATCATTGAATAATGATAAATGGAAGCTCATACTAATGAATCTTACTTGTTGATTAAATAGAACAGGTGTGTGTTGGTTTAGTTTTTATTGATCGTCTATTTCAATATTGTCGAATTATATTCATGCCCAGAGTATTAAATTGGCACAATTGTGTTCATTCCGAGAGTATTAAATTGTGCTAGTTCAACCATATGTCCTCCATTTAAAATCAAATATATATTCTATAACTTCTATGTAATATTTTTTAAACTTAGAATTTAATCTTTTTTATCATGGCATTGTTGAAATTTCCAGAAATAGAAAATATGTATACTCAAATATATTCATATTTTAAAAACTGTGATAATCAATGTGATTTGGATTCCATTTGTTGCCCATTTTCACTTAGCCGCAATTAATCTTTCCATTTTTGGAGGTGTGAACCATTTTGCAAACTATAGTGATGTTCTAATAAGGGCTTATACATGGGTACAACAAACATTTAAAGGATATTACATACCTAAAATCAATTTTTGCTTCAGATGTTTTGTGCTCCACATGATTCAAAAGCTTCAAAGTAAGCTGCTACAGGGACTAAAGAATTCGATGTCACTGAGTCCATGTTGGATGCAGCAATATGGGAGCAGCTTAGCGCTTCCTTATCCTAGAATACATCCTCTACGAGAATATATCCTCTATGGTAAGCAAAGTTCAAGATAGCAGAAGGCTCTGGCTTGTGGAAAACTAATTAGGAAGCATTCATGACCTTCACAACAAGCAACAATGAGCAATACAAAGAGATAGACCATCACAACCAAGATATCCATAGCCTAAAACAATAATAAATGAGGCAATATAAGTCAATCAATGGCAGTAGATTCAGATGGTAAGCGATTCCAGTAGATGAATACAATCAAGCGGTGACAGTACATGCAGATGGCCACAATTTTGTCTTGACGAGTGGTCAAGCGGTGCTAGTGCATCAGTTTTGTCTTGACGGGTGGTCAAGCAATGCCTGTGCATGCAGATATTTGTTCTACTTCGTTATTTTGCCTCATTCGCATTAATTCCTTGACCTAATGCTACCATTATTACTAGTTTCGTCACTAGTTAGAGAAGCCACATCAATGTAGAACGATCCATTCATCAATGCCTCCGAGCGCCAAGACTGCTATGAGCGAAATTCTAAGAGCATGGATGGCATTGATCAAAAGTTATGAGTGGCTTTCCAAGACAAAGTTAGAATGCGAATACCTAATAAGCATGGAATTAGGTTTGATCCCTAAGTTTCACTAGCTCCAAACATAAAATCCATTTCAGGAGTGTCTTTCTCTTCTACTTTGTTGCTAGGAACAGCTTACATATCTGATTTTTCATTTCTCTTAACATAACAAGATGCAAAAATTTGGCATATTACAATAATTGTGTGCAGAAGTATGGCATGTCAGCATAATTGGCTGCAAAAGCTTTGGAAACCTAGGAAAGGCGAGACATTTTCCATGTTAATGCTCTTGAAATTCTTTTGATATATCCAGGTTTTTGCAGACGGATATCTTAAAAATGAATTCAACAACAATAACATGGAAAATGTCTTGCCTTCTTGGGGAGTTGGAGTGCTGGGAAATTTTGCCTCTGATAGTGTAAAATAATTTCGCTATGATGAATTGGTACATTATGAGGAAAATTTACTTTATAACTCCAACTCAGGGATTCACCATATAAAACTTGGTACATTATGATTAAGAAATTTATGTAAACATAACCAGCTGTATAACTTCTAAGGTAATCCCCACTGACTATTATGTTGGGCAAAATTCAGATTGCATAACAGAACGGACTACTGATTCAAAAATTTATTGAAATTTAGATGGGCATCTATCCAGGCCAGTTCAAAATGGGATTTGAACCAACATTCAAAAAGCAAAAAAATTGGGTTCTTGCATACTTACTTGTTCCAGAGGGATTTTTCAGTTGGCACAATAATTAGGCTCTTTGGCAGGAATTGATGGAATGAAATCCAATGGTGGTCCTGATGGAACTGCTCCATTCTATGCCTAATTCCTGCCACGGCTTTCCGTTACGAATCCACTGGAAAGCGATGCGTCTTCTTCCCCAGATTTTTTTCCTGCATTTGAATCAAGAAACAAGAAATATTGGAACTGGGTATAAACAAAATCTGCATTTCGGGGCAATCTGACTTGATTATAAATTTGTGATAATCGAATCATGTTACCTCTTCATCCATGGTTTATGGATTGTTTTTAAGGGCAAATGGGGGCCGTCTTGGCTCTAAATTTGGTGGAAGAAGCTCCAAGGCAGTCCTGGACCGTGGCGGTTGCTAAGGAGAATATGGAGAAAAATTTGACAGTAAAAGCACTCCAAGAATTTGCTGCAGTGTGCTCTTTCTTTGTATATCTTCTTCCTGCGCAGTGTTCTCTCTTTTGTATATTTTCTTCCCGCTCAGTGTGTCGTATATATTCTTCCCGCGCATTGTGCTCTTTCATGTGGACTGGAATTCAGTGGGTGTACAGAGTTGTAATGAGAGAGTTTTTGATAAATTTTGGTGGAAAAGCTAATTTTTCATTGCTACTTGGGTTTAAATACTTATTTTATATTTTTAAATATATAATTTAATTTTTCATTGTGAAAAAATTTATGTATAAAAAGATAAATATTTTTAAATTTATAGTTGTGATGAATTAATAAATTAAGATAATGGTAGGTATCTTGAGTTTAAATATTTAATTTATATTTTTAAATATATAATTTAATTTTTTATTGTAAAAAAATTTATATATAAAAAAGATAAGTATTTCTAAATTTATAATTATGATGAATTAAAAGGTTAAAATAATAATAGGTATCTTGAGTTTAAATAGTTAGTTTATATTTTTAAATATATAATTTAATTTTTTTATTGTAAATAAATTTATATATAAAAAAGATAAGTATTTCAAAATTTATAGTTGTGATGAATTAATAAGTTAAAATAATGATAGTTTGAATTGTGATCTAATGTGGGTGTGTATAGGACATTTCAAGAGAAAGTAATATTTATTTATAACTCTCTTGGTGTCATAAAGATGACAAATTCATTCAACCCATAACATTTTAGAAGTTGTCCAATGCTTTATTAGTCTCTACAAAGGAGGGCTCTAGTAATCAATTTGTATGTTGACAACTATTAGTTTAGTATTGACTTGCAATGTTCAACTTTGAAAAATAAATATTTATTTTTCAATATTATTAGGAAAATTTTCAAACATTTGATTGGACAGTAATTTGGCCTTATTACAGCCTTTAGAGAAGATAATGTTATGTGGATTCACTCACATATTTTATGCCATAATTTATGGATATGGTTGTAATATAACTATTGTGTTATTTTTAGATATTTTTGTAGTGATTTTTCAATCTTAAGCTTTGAATTAAGTAAATAACGTATTTACCATCATTTACTTCCCATCATTTGAGCAAGTCTATGCATAAAAAATGGATAGGAATAAGATGTAACTAAACATATTTACTAAGACTTATCAATACTTGTGTAGGGGTAAAATTGTAAATGTGTAGATTTACTAGTGGTTGCTACCCACCAAAATTTATGCAAGTCCACGTGTTTGAGGAGCATACTAGAGCAGATGGCAACATTGGACCGAGTGCACTATTTACAATGCCAAGTCTGGAAGACACTGGTAGTGGTTTGGCTAGGCCGAAATGATCAACTCACTCATGAAAAAGTAAAAAAGATGGACACTTGGTTGGCGCACTTTGCAGGGCACGTTCAATGTGACTTTTGTCCTCCACCACCTCCAGGAAGAGCCCCGGACAACCCTGCATCCATCACGTCATACGACTAGTATGCTATCTGGTGTTCTTAATGTTTTATATGTGCTTAGGTGCCTCTGGCCCAACCGTTTATGGAGAAGGTCCCTAGTCACTCTTTTGTATTTTTGTCATCTGGTGCAAATTTTGGTCAACTAACCTGGTCAAAGTGAGACCACCTGTTTTGTAAGCTGCATTATGTACTTCTTTTTTCCTACATGAATAGAACATTGACTTTAAAAAAAAAAACAAAGGTTCATACAACATTAAAAAAAAAAAAAAATTAAGGTTCATACCTAAATTAATAAAGGTTCATACGTATTTACTAAATGGGTCTATAAATATATATTTTAGGTTTATCTATTTAGTATTTATCTAATGCAAATATGACGATTTAATACTAGATTTAAATGAGCTCACACTTTTAACATAAATCAATGAAGTTTAAAAATTAAACTAATTTATGGCCAAAGATTACACATAAATATAAATATTAATTTGGCTATCTAAATATTATCTTTACTAAAATTATAATGAAGGTATTAGTGTAAAGTAGATATATGATACATGCAATTATGTTAATTGTAGATGAATCCATTTGTAGTGTTAAAATTTAGAGACAAACGAGTATTCAAAATTTTAACACTGTAAATTCAGAGACCCCTTTGTCTCTAAATTTCAACACTGCAAATGGATTCAGAGACCCCTGTAGTGAAATGTAACACTTCGGTATCAAAATTGCAATTTTCTATTTATAGAGTGACACAATTAAAAATTACTCACATAAATGACTAATTCATATACTTGTTGTACTTGTTATTTGGTCATGTTTTTATTCTTTGACTATAATATTCATTTACATTAATCATTATTAATTTTTTCACTTATTATCTAGTCATATATTTTAATCCTAGACTTAATTAGTCATTTAAGTAAGTCACTTTTAGTTTAGTCACTTATTATCTAGTCATATATTTTATCCCTAAACTAAATTAGTCATTTAAGTTAGTCGCTTTTAGTTTAGTCACTTATTATCTAGTCGTATGTTTTATTCCTAGACTAAATTAGTCATTTAAGTTAGTCATTTTTAGTTCGGTCACTTCAAAATTGCTCAAATTTAGTAGTAATTCACTTGAAATAATTGCGGTGACTAACTTTTTTAGTCACCTAGTCATTAATTTCATCATTTTTTACTAGAGATTTCACTTCAACTTGCTTGATGGATTTGATCCTAAGCATGAGTTTCTTCTGCTACAATATGCACTGAGATTCCGATTGGAATTCTCCTTCTTTCTCCACCGATAATACAAACCAATCAATAACATGATAAAAAACCTTTATATACCATTTAAGTAATGAAACATGAAACACATCATGAACTTTCACTGTTGGAGGAAGTGCAAGTCGATAGGTCACTGGTCCAATCCTCTCAAGGATCTCAAAAGGTCCGCAATATTGTGGTACCAACTTGGCACATGATATGATACTCAAGGAGCTATTCTTGGGTTTGATGCACAGATAAACATGCTCCCTAACCTGAAACTCCTTAAATACCCTATGTTGGTCAGCATAACTCTTCTTTTTGTCCTGTGCTGGCTTTATATTCTTCTTTATAACCTGAATTTCTTGTTCCATTTCTACCAACATGTCTAGTCCAATCAACGCCCTGTTAAATGGGTCACTCTAACTGACGGGAGTATTACAACTCCGCCCATACAGTGCCTCGAAGGGACTCATCCCCAATGAATCCCAATACTTATTGTTGTATGCAAACTAAAATAATGGTAGATACTATTCCCACTTCCACTGTTGATGCATCATATACATCCTTAACATGTTCTCCAAGATCCTATTGACCCTCTTAGCCTGACTATCTGTCTGTGGATGATAAGTTGTACTAAAGGCCAACTCTGTACCCAATTCTGAAAATAACTCCTTCCAAAACTTGGAAGTAAAATTTTCATCCATGTCTGACACAATCTTATTTGGAACACCATGCAGTCTAAATACATATCTGATGAACACCTATGCTACATCATTGGTTGAATACGTAGCCTTCCCTGAAATGAAGTGTGCTACCTTTATCAACCTTTCAACAACAACCATGCTAGAATAATTTTGTCTCACTATCCTCAGCAAACCTGTGATAAAGTCCATGGAAACAACCTCCCATTTCCATTCTGGAATCACAATAGGTTGTAGTAGTTGACCTGGATGCCTACACTCTTCATTCACACACTGAAAATCCAAACACCTAGCCACGAACTCTATTACATCCTTCCTCAGATTCGACCATTAATAGAACAACTTCACTATATTCAGTGTCTTCTCATAGCCTGGGTGACTTGAATATGGTTTCACATGAAAATCCCTCAAGATCACCTTCTGGAGCTCACTACCATCTAGCACATATATCCTATCTCTAAACTTGACCAATCCATCTGTCGTGAGAGGATAGTCCACACCCTATACACCTGCACCTATACCATTACTTGTACATATATTTGTACTTGTACCTGTACCTATACATGTACATGTATTTTTACTCTGTTGCAATATGTGCCTAAGATCCATATACCTCACATCCTGCTGACCTGCCTGCAAGATCCTATCCTGTAAATATGTCCCATAGGAGATCATAGTTGCAATGTGATTTACATGTATCCTCCTGATAAGAGCATCTGCAACGTTGTTCTATTTACCTTTGACGTATCTGATCTCGAAATCAAACTCACTAATCGTAGCCAACCTTCTAGCTTTCCTAGCGTTCAGATTCAACTGGTCAAGAAAATAACTCAGTCCATTGTGATCACTCATTAGTACAAACCTCCTGCCAAGAATATTGTGCCTCCACATCTTCAATGCATGTATGATCACTGCTAGCTCAAGATCATGCATCAAATAGTTCTGATCATGTTCATTTAGTTTTCGTGACTCATAACATACCATTTTTCAATCCTACATAAATACTCCACCAATTCCTCTCTTGCAAGCATGTGTACATACTACAAACTCTTTGTACGGATCTACAATCTTTAACACTAGAGAATGTGTCAACAACTGCTTAAGTTGTTCAAAACTAGCCTCAAATTCCTGTTTCCACTGAAACTTCTTACCTTTCCTCTGCAGTCATGTAATAGGATAAGCAATCTGTGAGAAGTTCCTGATGAGCCTCCTGTATTAATAACCTACCAATCCCATGAAGGATCTCACCTCATGTACATTTCTAGGAGTTTCCCACTCCATGATAGCTCTTACCTTTTCCAGATCCAATGATATGCCCTCATTGGAGACAACATGTCCCAAGTAATGTACCTCAGTTTGAAAGAAATTGCACTTTTTGAGCTTAGCATACAACTATTGCTCTGTCAACAATCTCAACACTACTGCCAAATGCTCAGTATGCTCTTCCTCATTTTTATAATATACCAATATGTCATTAATGAACACAACCACAAACTTGTCCAGATAAGGATGCAACATACTATTCATTAAACACATAAAGTTAGTTGGAGCATCAGTCAAACCGAATGGAATTACAACAAAATCATAATGCCCATGCCTTGTCCAGAAATGTTTCTTGTATATGTCCTCTTTTTTTATGCATACCTGATGATATCCTGATCTCAAATCGGTCTTAGATAACATTGGTGCTCCCTTCAACTGATCGAAAAAGTCATCGATCCTTGGCAATGAGTACATGTACAATGCTAATGAACCAAAACTTGACTCCATGAATAGGCCTGACCATCCCCAACGGGGAGTGACATTATGTCAAACACTTGGCATCAATAAAATCTATAGGTCTAGGATAAAACACAGAGCATGAATGAAAAAAAACTATTATGAGACATTACAAGAAGGATCACCACCCTCTACCTTGAACTGTTATGACATCAATTAGGTCTTGCATCCATTATTTTAACATTTACAGGTAAATACATGAAATAACCATGACTTGAACAAGTCATCTAACCATGCTTATAACCAACATAAGACCATATAAATAATAGTGAGATAAAAACCATTAAAGCTACACATTAATAAGTAAAAAATCAAGAGAAATTATCTTTCATTAAACATAGGCAATAGCCGACCAGGTTCGAGAGTTCCACATACCACCTGACCATATACATGGCTGCGCCAAATCTCTCTTCATCCAGTCACCCCCGTGGCATATTCCAAGCATGAATGTGGGATCTCATGGATAAACCAATCCAAAAACAACTAAGGGAATCCAGAGGTTAAACCACCTCCACCCTCACCATACTGTGATCACAAAAAAACTGGTGTCGAGATCACAAAACCGAACCGAGCTTGGAATGCCTCTGGAATCCATCACTATCCTTGAGGAATTTTATGTCTCCTTGTCTCTCAGTATTTACCGCAATCCACACCGAATCACTAGGCCTTAAATCGAGACATAACCGCCAGGATTTACCATGTATCCCGCCAAAACTGCTTAAGGGATTCCTAGGCCTTTGTAAATTTTCCTTGAGGCCACCTCCACCTCGAATTCTGAAATCCATCCGAAAATTCCAAAGCTGAAAACTGAGATCAAATACCACCACACCATGGTTATCTGAAAAAATAAAAGGCAAGGCTGAAAAACACTGTCAAAAGCCGAAAAACCATGCCACCGACAACAAGAGAACCAAATCCCAACATGCATAAGCCATGCATTTCTAAACCAGCTAGGAAATAAAACATACAATATGTTACCTACAATTATTCCTGCTGAAGCTGCTAGATCATACTTTTCCTTCATTTCCTTTTCTTTCCTTTTCCTTCTGTTGATGCCTCGAAATTCACTGCAACAACATGGGGGATGACCACCCGGTTTGGACCTTAAAGCAGTTCCTTTTCCGTTCGGAATGGTGGTTCCGACTAGTTTAACTAGGTCCAGTTACCTTCTCTCAATCTCTAAAGGCTTAAAATATAAATTTTGTCTACCAATGGAGAAGATACATCAAATCATCCCTCTTGTTGATCAGGTAATAAAGTGATCCTTAAGCTAATTTGGGTCCTAGACAAGCCACAACTAAAGTCTTGCCTCCTTGGGAAGAGGATTTCTAGTAATGTAGAATTAAATCTAAATGCAAAATTATTCTAAAATGCAAGGAAAAGTAAAATTATCCTAATCCTATCTCAATTAGGCAGTTGTAGATCTAACCCAACCGAGAGCAAGACATTTTAAATAATTGAGATTGAAATATATCTGACTTATAATAAATATCAAGCTAACGAAGAAGTTCAATTAAGTGATATTATGTATACTGAAACACATCTTATTTAGAGACCTCTTAACTAAGGTAATCAACCAACAAATTTAGGAAGTAGTTCACAAAAATTATATTGATTATTAAATCAGTAATTCGTAATTAAACAATTATATGAGGAATAGTTCACAACATATCACTATTTTTTAAGTCGATATTTTAAATACAAATATATGAATAAATAGTTACTTAGAAATCAGAATTTAACCCTTAAGAGCATAGATAAATAATAACATATAATTGAGGCAAATTACTCATACCGAAAAAAGTGAACAAATATGAATAAATGACACATTATTGTTATCATAAAATTAAACCAGTATTTAAAACAATATTATTATAAATACCAATTTATTGAAACCATTTCTCTAACTCCGGCCTCCAACAGTCCTTTACAATGTTTGAATTTCTGCTTTTAAAACAAGAGTTGTAGAAGTACAAACTCTATTCTCCATACATATTTCAGAATGCAAAGGAGAAATCCTCCATAATCCCCAAATCTAAGTTTTCTCTCCTCTATTCTACAACTCTAAATTATCTATTCAATAGTGCCTTCAAGAATTCCTGAATTACCCCTTATTACATTCTACAATCTGCTATTTATAATATTTACAAAAGAATACTTCAATAGAAAGTTTTTGAAGAGTGGTTTTGCTTAATCACTTTCCATTGACTCAAAATCATATTCTTCAATTGTTGGAGTATTTTCCTTGATTGAGATGTTATTTTCCTCATCTCCTCAACTGTTTTCCTGCAAAAATAAATCAAAATAAAATTAAAATGTAAAAATAAAATCAAAATGTCAAATATGGAATTTAAAACAAATCCAATTAAAACTTAATTACATAATTGAAATAAAAGAAATCTAAGCTTTCAATTGATACATGTGATGATATAATTGGCCAAGAAGAACATAAACGAATTGATCTACACTCAGAAGAAGTCGTGGACAAATGAAAATGCAGAAAATTAAACTCAGAAATTAGTTTTGTTATTAAATTTGAAGCTTGATCTTCTGTTGCATTTTAGACCCAGTAAATGATCAAATATGGGAATGAAACCACTTCATGAATAATATCCATGATTTTATCTATCCAATGAGCCATCTAGGGTCTCATTTGGCCACGTAAAACTCAATCTAAGAACTTCTGAAATTGGTATATAAAAATAGAAAGAATTATGGAATTTTTATTACTTAGCTAAAAAACAGCAATTTTAAATTAAACTCTAATTCTAAATTAGATTATAATATTTAATTAATAAATATTAATTAATTACAATTATATTATTAACATAATATAATTAATTAAAAAAATTAATTTAATAATTAATTAAAATATTATTATATTAATATTATAATTGTATATTATAAAAATTATAATTAATGTATATATATAATTATAATATTAATATAATATTATATATATATATATATATAATATTTAAAATACAAAAAGTTTTAATACATTCACATACTAGATTAATATGAGGGTGGAGAGATATGGAGGTATAAGGTGGAAGTCAACAAATGATGGAGGGATAAAAATGAGGTGGATGGAGTGAGGTGAAGGTGAAGGTGAGGTCACAAGAGTTATAAGGAGTCTATAAATTTTATATTAAAATTTTAAACATGTTGTATAAACCTATATTAAAATTTTAAAGACGATGTATAAACCAAATTCCAAATCGTAATCGCAAATTTTGAAGTGAGGTGCTTGAGGAGTTTGAGTGAAATTGTGATATGCGGTATCATAATTGTAATTTTTTATCGCAATTTTCTTTGGAAGCACGAGAAGGAATGAGAAGTTTGGAAGCAAAAGAAGGAATGAGAAGTAGGGACCATGTGGGATTAACAATCCTACAAATCGAACTTCAGCGATTTTGCAATTTTAGGGTTTTGATTTGACAATTTGTTTTAAAATAACAAGTTAGAATAAATTACCAAGATCCTGAAACGTGTTTTTGTGTATTGTACAATTTAGCTAGGTCATTTTGTAGGACCGTTAGTGAAAAATGAAAAATTAGTAAAAATTTAACTGGGGACTAATATTTACAATGAATGACTATTTTAACCGTAAAAATTTAAATATCATACACTTTATACATTTTTTAACCCCGACGAGAAAATGATCAAACTTCAAAGGAGTTCCATTTATAAACCGATTGACCAAATGAAGTGAAACACATATCATTGGAAAGCTTGTGGAAAATTGGATTCGATGAAATAATCAAAATACACTAGTACAAAATGGCTAATTAGTTACTAAAAAAAATGACTATTTTTCGGTCGGTGACCAATGGTAGCTAATTTACAGTATCTTATAACACAACCAACTTTTAGTCATTTTTAGCTTAGTCATTAATTTGTTGTCTAAATTTTGTTATCTAGTAGTATATTTGGTCATTAATTTGGTAGTTAATTTAGTCATTGATTTTAATCATTAATTTGGTCATTAATTTAGTCATTGATTTAATCATTGATTTGGTCATTAATTATCACAATTAATGACCAAATATACAACAAAATATATTACTAAATGATCACCCGAGAAAATTAATTAATGACCAAAATGTTGGTCATGTTGTAAGATACTGTAAATTAGCTACTAATAGTCATATATATGCAAATTTTAGTCATAATTTGAAACCAATAAATGACCAAAGAAATATGACAAATTTTTAGTTGTGTTATAAGATACTGTAAATTAGATACTAATAGTCATATATATGCAAAATTCAATCGTCATTTGTAATCACAAATTTAACATTTGCAATTGTCATTTTTTTTTTTTTGGTAGTTTCATATTCATTATATAAATGACTACTTTAGTAGTTTATATTCATTTCATTAACTTTCATTAACAATTGTCATAAGAAACTAATTTAGTAGTACATTCATTTATTTGTGTTCATAATTAATAAACATAAATTACCTATTTAGTAGTTTTATATTGATTTTATGTGTATTATTAATCACCATAAGTTAATTAGTATTATTTTACAACTAAATTAAAAAAAAATGTCATACAATGTACATCTTCATCTAATATGAAATCACAAAGTTACATATGTTAATTATAGTACCAAATAATATAAAGTGCAACTATAAATAATTCCAACCATAATTATATTATATAAAATGTAAAGTATTACAATATGAGTTTCTAACTTAATATTGGTTGGAGTACAAATACACATGAAATATTGTTTCGTCACTTCAAAACATTATTATTGTGTTGCTAAGACATTGCAGGTGAATTCACCAACTCTAAAGACTTGATCATCAGTCTCTATGTGTGTGTCTTATGTGAGATATTGGTTCTACAGGTACCACTAGGCCAATTCTCTTCCCTTTCTCTCTCTTTAATTTTCATTTTGTCGCTCTAGTGTTATTTTCTCCTCTTTCTTCAATTCTTAGTTCTTATCATCAATATTGAGTTTCTTTTCTGCCAAAAATAAAAATAAAAAATACAATGCAAAATATAAGATATGAAAGTTCATGAGCACTGGAATATAAACTAAATTAGACTATAAAAGGTTTATACGATATATACCTCAACATAAGCAATATTGTTAATGTCATTTTTTCCCATAAAAGCAAGAAATTTGAACAAGTTTTCTTCAATTGGGAAATAGTGGTCATTATATGGCTAAAAGACATGTATAAACAAAGCAAACAAAACGTCACCATAGAATAAATTTTGTATGCTTTGTTCTGAGTGTACAACATTGGTTGACGAAATGCTATCTTCAACTCAAGTAATAAATGCAAATAGAAGAACACATTTCTATCACAATATTTTGAATTCCCATTCTTATGGTACATTGCAATTTTAATTTTATCCAACATAATCAAACACTACAGAGCTAGAAATTTCTACTAAGAATGTCTCATGCTCCACTTTTATAGTTGTATTGTTTCCTCTAGTTATCTTTAAGAAGCAATGGCACTTCAACAATAAAACTTGTCAGTAGAAATCTAATGGGTGGGGCAAAGTATTGATGACACAAGATTACAACAAGAAACTAAAAAGGAATAAGACAAGACTTTGTAAATTTTGATACCAACAGGGAATATAGCTTCAATATAAAAATACCCAATTATCAGCGTACTATTCCAGGGAAAAAGGAATCCAATTCCAAAAATCCAACAAATTATATCTAGATAAACACTAAACATGTTGGCTCCACATTCAAATGTAAAGTAACTGGGGACTAGCTATATCAGATACTTTTTAGAGTGTATGGGTAGCTACTAACACCATTAACAAGAATTTTAGAATATATCTACCATGTATGACCTCAAATGTGGCAACAAGTTTGATCTATGTGTTACCTATATACATTTAAAACTACATTGCAATGATATAAGAGTATAAAAAAAAACTACACATAATTACATATTCACTATCCACTTTTTTTCCAAAACAACATTCAAATAACTGTTATAGCTTACCCCGAAAAATATGTCAAAATTTCCATTCATTGTCATGAATATCCATATTTGTCATTTCCTGGGAAGGTGGTTGCAAAGTGAAATCCTGCCCAAAAAAAAACAAAACTTAGTAAGAGACAAATGTGACAAATACCCTTACATTTTTCTCCTTTAAATAATTCAGTGTTCTCTTAAAAAAGGTCTAAAAGTCTAATCACTTATCTATTAAATCACAAATAGAACAACAACTATGGGAAAATAAGAACTACACAAGTGGAAGGAAAACTTTTTCCGCAACGTGATGTGGCACATAAAAATTGTGATCGGTGCTAGTGTTACTTGCAGTGAACGTTTTACAAAATTAATTATTTAGTTGCTTGCTTGGTTTGTCAAGTTTAGAACCAAGATAACAATAATTTTCTCGTGTTTCACAGTATCATTAATTTTTATTTCTTTGCACAAATTGAACTAGTACCAAAGAATTTCTCACCAAAATTGGCAATTACAACAAAGCACAAATAATGAAATTGAAAATGTCTTAGAATATTAAGAGGTTGCAATGTCATTTCAACATATACTTCATTTTGTTTCCATATCTTCCTGGCATTCAATAAGGTGTTTATTAAATTTTAAATCTTGTATATATAACGATATGAATAAAAGTGTTCACAACCAAAGCAAGGATGAAATGCAGAGAACCCACATGCATTGTAATAGTGTGAAGTTGGCAGATTAATTTAGTTGGAAGATTTGGATAATTGGATATATGTGCACCAACCTCCTTTTTGTTGAAGTAGCTACCTGAAATCACATAGATTATGTTCCATTTCATTACATAAAAATAACATTTCAAAATACTGGGGTCACATTTTATGATGGAAAGAAAATAAGCATTAATTATTTTCAGTCATTTGTATCCAAAATAATATTGCAAATTAAAAATTAGTGAGAAACCACCTCACCTGCTCATTGTGACCCTGTGGAAAATAGTTGCTCCCAACAACATGTAAGGACACAAGCAGTCTCACACAAGCATGCCAAAGATCTGAATGAGGGCATCTCCTTTCCCCTTCTTGATGTGGCATGAACAAACAAATTGTTAATTGGATATTCATTTATAAAACTCTCGAGATTCCAATAATAACTATGTAAAGTAATATGATATTATGAATGTAAACATCTTAGTATAAAGCACATTAACTTGACAAATATTCCAAATGATAGTATTTTCCATTGACATTTTTACATTAATTATTTTCCTAAGGTGTTACAGTTTGATATGATGAGTTAATTTAACATTCTTAGCTATCACAATTGCATCTCAACATGAAATTCTAGAATACAAACAAAATTCAATGAAAAGAAAAATCATTCTAACTAGAGTAACAGACACATTAAAACGGTAAGAAGCACCATTTTCACGTTTAAGGTCTTAGAAGAATTTAAGTAGAAATTCATTACATAGATATATTTTATTTTAAATTCCATAATACTTTGTGGCCATATGGGACAAATAAAAGCTTACATCATGTGTGACATTTTAAAAGAAATTAATGTCAAAAATGGAAACAAACAAAGATAGAGGTGAAAAGATGGTAACCAAATCTTGGTCCCAACTTACTCATCTGATTATTAGGTTGTTAACCAATTCATAATGCTCTGCAAGTTATTCAAAAATAGCAAGAAATATAATATATGAATGAAAGTAAAACCAATTCTGAAGTAAAAGTTGTTTCCCTGAAACCAATGTGCTCGTATAACTGATTACACCCTAGTAAAGTTTGATAAAACCACATATGATAACATATTTAGGTCATTTTGTATAAACACAATAAGATGTGAAAATAAATTATACCTAGAAATTATTGAAGAACGTTTCTCTGTGCATAT
Source organism: Pinus albicaulis (assembly GCA_034641835.2). Lineage (NCBI taxonomy): Eukaryota > Viridiplantae > Streptophyta > Pinopsida > Pinales > Pinaceae > Pinus > Pinus albicaulis. Next base: position 772,101,375 of record CM076580.1, on the reverse strand, counting down.
ATTGTGTAATTCTTTTCACTCCCCCTACTGGTATTGTAGGTTTTAACCCTGTACAGAAATTATCTGCAAACGAATCTTAAAACAGAAAATAAACAATAGCAAGAGCATAAAACATAAAACAGATAAACACAGAGATTTTCCCCTGGATCCCAAATCGGGACGACCAACTTGATTTTTCATTCTATTCCTTTTAGTGTTACAACACATATATATACATGTCGAAGCATACATAAACCCCAATACATTAACCCTAGATTAGAACATAACCGTAGTTCCCTTGACCGGATCTACAAAATAATAGGGGCAAAAAACCATCATGCCCCAAAACCATGTGCAAACCCATGCACAAAACCATGGGCGAGTCTGCCCACTGGATAATAAGGACCAAAAAAATTTTCCCAGGGCGATACCCCGGAACCCCGACAAGGGGGGCTACCGCCCCCCATGTGACCCCCCCCCCCTCCTTCCCCTCGTACGTTGCACCTGACGAAACATACAGGGGGGGGCTATCGCCCCCCATGTTACCCCCTCGCACGTGACTAGTCATGTAAAGAATATAACACAAACCCAACATGTATGCTATGGTTCAGTGCATCAATAATTACCCCTAACGGATACAAAATCCCTGGATATGACAAAGAAATAACTGTATTTATAGACATTAAAAATTTTGATTTCCAGAGCTCTCTAGAAAATTTTAAGGATGAGTGGCTGAATATTGGGGTTTCCATTGTCTTTGAGGTCTCAAAAAATGTTAAAAACAAACATTTGATAAATGTTCTTGGTGTGTTGGCTAGTGATGCAATCTTCCTTGCAGCCAAAGACTCCTCATCATTTGTAACATTTTCTGGAGCATTGCATACTTCTTACTAAAAAGTAATAATGGTATAGGGACATCCAATATGACACAAGTCGTTAAAGATAATGTAGCTAATTGTAATGTACCAAGAAAACCATTAAGCATGTACATCCTCACATTTTCACTTTGATTGTTTGCTGCACATGTTGAATTTTTTAATACATAATATTGTTAAGCACGGAGAGTGTGACCGGATCAATGCCTTGTAGAAGGAGTGGAAGTCCATCATCAAATTCATCACAAGATATATTTTGTCCACTAAAATTACCAGATTCACTCTAAGTTACAATTACTTAAGCTCACAAGTACTAGATTTGGTAGCCATTAGCTCACCTTTAAGTGTCTGCTGAAGATAAGATAGGCATTGGGTAATATGATGGTGAGTGATTTATGGGAGAACATGAGGGTACATAATACTACAAATAGAGATAGTGCTTCTGTAGTGTAATATATCATTTTTTATCCTAGTTTTTGGTTACAAATTAATATGTTTTGTAATTCATCAAATCTAGCATGACTCTATTTGTAGATTGAGATCAATCAGTGACTGCAGAATTGCATGAGCAAAAGGATACCATACTAAGAAAAATTAAGGACATTGTTGAGCCTAGAGATATGAAATTCTATGATTGTATTTTAGTAGAAGTAAAAAAACAATCAACAAAGAGAAATACTCTAGTCCATGATTTTGTTGATTTGGGGTAGCATCAAATGTGATCCAAGTCTAAACTTTTGTAGCGAGGCTTAGACACATGTATTCTAAATAACCCAAAAAGTGTTTGGTGTAATTCCACTCATATTTTATTCTATAGAAATAATTAATTATTTTTAAAGGACCCTAAGTTAAAATTTAGGAAAATAAAATAATTAAAGAGTATTAATAGAATATGAGTGTCAATGAGCTAGAAGAAACAGATCAACTCAAAAGTTAATTATCCATTGCTTAAGATTTAATCTCATTTGTTGAATGTTCAATGAGAAGATTATAAGAAAGACTTGAAGGGTCATTTAGAAATTACATTCGAGAGACACAGAGAATCTAAAGATCAAATTCTTCTGACAGAGCAGTGCTCAGATGAAGATAAGATCTAAGTGATTCTTCATTGCAGTGAGGGGTATTATTACCAGTTGGAAGTTTTCTTAAGTCGGAGAGTACACAACATTAGAGACAGAGAGAGCCACAACACCACGTAGAGTTGGTGATGCCTAGCCTATGCAGTCACTGCGCAGACTGCAGAGGGAATGTTGTTTTCCTGCCAAAGAGACAACGTAGAACCATATAATACCTCAGAGAGATTTTCTACAGGCTCAATCTTCAGCCAGCAAGAAGACCAGCGCAGAGCCAGAGGGGCAGCCTAGCTGTGACACAGTGACCATGTAGAGTGACACAGGCACTATGTAGAGCCAGCGCGGGGTAGTCCAACCTTGGTGCAAATCAGTGCCAGTTTCCCATGGAGGAGTGAGGTTTGTCTCACGAGATCTGTTTCATCAGTTTTGTTGAATGTATTGACAGTTTCATCAATCATGGACATGTACTCAGAATTTACTCATAATAACATAAACCCTCAGATCTGCTGCACCGGTTTTCCCGATTTGGATTTTTTCGGGGACATTTGTCCAAAAATAATTGTTTCGAATAGTTGTGTAATTTGTGTATGTTCAAATTTGTTTCAGCACTTGTATTTATTCCACAATATTATTTGTGTAGGTTGTAGTGAATGGATTTCAATATTTTCTTGTAGAACACAGTAAATAATGTGTTAATTTAAATAACAAATATAATATTTTCCATTAGTTGCTGCAGTAGAATACCTGGTTTTGCGATTTTTCAAATGGTATCAGAGCTTGTTTAAGTTGAGTTCAGGCGAGATAAAGAAAAAAACCTATAAATCCAGCGTTTGTGAAGTCGGGATAAAAGATTTGTAGAAGCAATAGATCAATCTCCCGGAAGATTGTGCAGTCCAAGCTAGGATGGGTAGTAGATGCAATGAAATCTCTCTCTGATTGAGTTGACAAGGAGGTAGGATTTTTCAGATCACAGTTTTTTCGAGGCAGAGGGAGCAACGTAGTAGATTAGTGTAGATCAGTAGCTGGAGGGACACAGTTGACTCTAAAATATTGATTGCTGGTGCAAAGTGTCAAGAAACATAGAAGACTCATAGCTTGGGGATTTTCTGACCTTAGTGAGTTTTCTTGCCCAATAAACTCAGATTCCCCATGTAGTAGCAGCAGATTTTGTGGCTTTCTCATCAAGGAGTGCGTACAACCAACTGCACAGAGGGTGACAGGAAATATATCGACAATAGTCGGGTGAGATGACCACCAACAGATTGTGTGACAAAGACCAGTTGGATGGTGCCTCCAACTATGTGATCTGGAGGGCAAGAATTTCCTTCCTTCTAGATGAGCACGATCTCAAGCACTTTATCAACAATTCTCAGGCTAAACCAGTGGATGCAACACCACTATGGGCCTTCAAGAATAATATGGCGAAGGCTAAGCGATTGATCCTTGATGGAGTGAGGGATCACATTGTTCCACACATATCGGGCAAAGGGACAACTAAGGAGATCTAAGATGGGCTGGAGACACTATATCACGAGCCTTCCAAGCAGAGGAAGATGTATTTGGAGGAGATGATGCACACCACCAAGATGCAAAAGGGAGAATGTATTGATCCATTCCTTTCTCGGCTTCAGGAAAATCAAGATCAGTTGGAAATCGTAGGATCAACACCTAAGGCCACAAAGATTGTCAAATTGGCCCTCAACTCAGTGTTTGAGGAACACCAAGTTTTTATTAAGAGCATCTCGGGCAGAGAAAACTTGTCGGACTGGGAGTCAATGTGGGCAACTCCTCAGCAAGAAGAGATGCATAGAGATTTACTCAAGTGTCAACTTGAGGGCAGCAGTAGCAACAGTTCGAAGACCAAGAAGGAGGAAGAGGAGAATGTGGCCCTTGCATCAAAGGGGCAACAAGAGCAACACAGAAGGAAAAAGGATCTTTGATCAAGTGTTTCTGGTGTGGCGAGATGGGTCATTATGCCACACAGTGTCCTCTCAAGAAGAAGGACAAGGATGAGAAACATGATCCTCAGGCTAGAGAAGCAAAGATAGAGGAGGATGATTGTGCGATGATGGATAATATAACTCCAAGAAGGAGGTGGGTTGATTTGGAGTTGTAGGCCCAGAGATCTACAAGTTGGGAAAGCTCCTTGAGGAAGTCCACCTCTCAGATCATCACCTTGCTATGGGAGCCCACAACAAAAGTAGTAGGATGGACGAGTGTAAAGGATTGATAAGAGACTGTGCAGTAGCTAGCAATGCCAGAGTCTGAGCAGTGCATAAGAGAGGCAGAAACATCGCAGTGCAGTGCAAAGCAGCAACAATGGAACAACTTCAGAGAGACATCGCAGAGGCTAGAAGCAGTCAGATATTCATCACAGAGATGCAGTATACTTGTCTATTTTTGGATGTTTTTCAGTTGCAGTAAGCAACTGTGTTGCAGTGCAGGAGCAGTTGATAGTGGCAGAGTTAGTAGTAGCACGGATGTAGAATTCGCAGACAGTTGTAGTACAGAGGTAGTCTTGGAAGTGGCAGTGTCAACAGCAATATAGATGCAGTGATTTTGTAGAGTTGATTGACATCAGAGTCAGACATCAGCAACACAGAGGGAGATGCTTCAGAGTCAAAATATTATGCAGCAGGGCATATTGTTAGAGCACAAACCTTGTTAAGAGGTTGTATTGATTTGGGGTAGCATTGGATGTGCTCTAAGTCTCAAATTTTGTGGAGAGGCTTAGACACATGTATTCTAAATAACCCATAAAGCATTTTGTGAAATTCCACTAAGATTGTATTCTATAGAAATAATTAATTATTTTTAAAGGACCCTAAGTTAAAACTTAGGAAAATAAAATAATTAAAGGGTATTATTAAAATATGAGTGTGAATGATCTAGAAGAAACAGATCAAGTCAAAATTTAATCTTAGCCATTGATCAATATTTAATCTGGACCATTGAATATTCAATGAGAATATTATATTAAGGACTTGAAGGGTCATTTAGAAATTACATTCGAGAGACACAGAGAATCTAGAGATCGAATTCTTCTGATGGAGCAATGCTCGGACAAAGATCAGATCTAAGTGATTCTTCATTGCAATGAAGGGAAGTATTACCAGTTTGAAGCTTTCCTAAGCTAGAGAGTACATAGTAGCAAAGACAGAGAGAGCCACAACACCAAACAGAGCTAGTGATGCAGATCCTACGCAGTCACTGCGCAAAACTGCAGAGGGAAAGGAATTTTCCTACCAGAGAGAGTGTACAACCAGATCAAATCCTAGAGAGATTTTCTAGAGTTTTCTAGAGGCTCAGTCTCCAACCAGCAGGCATACCAATGCAGAGGCAGAGGGGCAGCCAAGTTTTGACGCAATCACCACACAGAGTGACGCAATCACTGCACAGAGCCAGCGTAGGGCAGTCCAATCCTGGTTCAAATCAGTGCCAATTTCCTGAGGAGGAGTGAGGTTTGTCTCACGAGATCTCTTTCATCAGTTTTGTTGAATGTATCGACAATTTCGTCAATCATGGACATGTACTTAGAATTTATTGCATAATAACATAAACCCTCAAATTTGTTGCACTGATTTTCCCAAATTGGGTTTGTCTGGGGACATTTGTCCAAAAATAATTGTGTCTAATGGTTGTGTAGTTTGTGTATGTTTAGATTTGTTTCCAACTTTTATTTTTTCTCCAACATTATTTGTGTAGGTTGTAGTGAATGGATTTCGATATTTTCTTATAGAGCACAGTAAATAATTTGTTAAGTTAAATAACAAATATAATAATTTCCATCACTTGTTGTAGTAGGATTCCTGGTTTGCAAATTTTCATAGCTTTAACATACATTGTTACACCAAAATACAATTCTACATCATGGTTGAAAGCATCAGTGCCTATTTGCAGGGTGAAGAGAAAACTGAAAATGGACCCATAGGTTTAGAATGGTCAAATGCAAGCATTAAACAAGCTTGTCATTGATGAGTGTGAGATCATACCGGAGCAATTGAGTACCTACATCAATTCCCAAGGATTATTTGGCTATGCCTATCCATTTATATATAATGGAAGTTGATGAATTCACTCTAGGGGAAGAATAGGTATGATGTTGCTACTCCAAAGGTGTAGCATTTGGGAAAATGGGGTGCTTCCATAGATTGCAGAAGTTTGACTATTAAGTTGACCGAGTTTGATTGGATTTTTTCAAACTATTTTAGGCTAAATTTTACTATGAGAAGAGGCCAAGTTTGACTGTCTTTGACCAAGCTCCATTGGGAGGTATTTTATGGTTTGACCAACGTTGACTTTTCTGGCTAGGGCATCATGTTGATTATTGTAAATTGTACTCTCTCTCAACTAAATTTAAAGAATAATAAGAAGATTTGAACAAAGGGTTTTCCTCGCATTGGGGTTTTCCTTGGCATCCACCAAATTATTGTCTTTTGTCTTGGCTTTTCCTCTGTCGATCTATTTATGTTCTATTATCATTTACTGTCAATTTTAATGTGATTGCATAACTGGAAATTAAATTGGGCTAATAATAAATCTTAAGAATTAAATTGATCTTACCATAGAACATACCATGGTTAGCTAAAATTAACACCTTGTGTCTTGATGAAATCTTACCTTTACCTACAATTTGGAGGGTAAGGTGTAGATAGGGAGAGAGAGAGATATCTTAACATATTTCGCATCCTCTCCATCAAGGTTCAATTTTCATAAATGACAAGTTGAGCTCTTGTCGAGTATATTGTTGTAACAGCTTCAAGCCTTGTTTGATTAGTCCAAACAATATATGTTACCTGAAAATAATATAAAGATATTTCAATAAGGAACACACACAGAGACTAATGTAGGCTTACTTCTTTATTTTATTTTTCACATTTTCTAGAAATGCATTTGCACTCTGACATTGTATTCTTCGATCTCATTGAACTATTTTTGTTGTCACTTATTGGACATTAATAAAATTATCTAAAGAGAGACAAAAAGATCCCAACCTGTGTGTGTATAGAGAGAGAGAGAGAGAGAGAGAGAGAGAGAGAGAGAGAGAGAGAGAGAGAGAGACCATATGTTTAGGTCTCTATCTCTCTCTCTCTCTCAAATCGCTATAAAAAGTGAATGTGACAATGACCCAAATTCAAATCCTGGAAAACAATGCTACTTCCCTACATGGAGTTTGACAGATGTGGCTATTGATTATATTGATATTGTTGAGGTAGCTTTCATGTGGGTTATTGTATGGTCCTAGGCAAGGGGCCAAGAAACCTTATTATCCACTTAAATATGTTAGGGTGGTTCAAGCTTATTTCCACATTTTCCATCCATAAAGAGACAAAATATCATATATATATAGGGGAATAAAGCATTAAAAAAAAATAATAATAACAATTAGAAGGATAAAACAAAAGGATAAACTTATAGCAATTTAATCAAAAATAAATAAATTACACAAAAAACCCCTAATACATAACAACATTATCCATTGTATAGATACTAATCTCAAAGAAAAAATGAGAATTTAACAACAACAACATCAAGACATGCTTATAAAATGAGGACACATGAATAACAAATAGAAGAAGATAAACCAAAAGGATAAACTTATAGCAATTTAACAAAAAATACTTAAAATAAATAAATTACACAAAAAAAACCCTAATATATAACAACATTATCCATTGTATAGGTACCAATCTCAAAGAAAAATGAGAATTTAACAAAAGAAATAACATCAAAACATGCTTATAAAATGAGGAATGGTATGGAATACCTGTAAAGCTTCGAGATAAACATTTTTATTGTTCTATGTTTATTCTCAAAAATTCTCCTTTGTGCTTTCCCAGAAAATTTTGGAAGTTCATTCTGACTAGTTTGGCTGCTATGAAAGGTTTTGGGTCCAACCACACCAAAACAAAGTCTGACTCAGAGTATAAATTAGATATAGAAGCCAATATTTACTTTTAAATAGTGGTAATGTTTTTCAAATTGGAAATTGTTTATTTGGAAAGATATTTATGAATTTAATAATTAACCCAAGTTTACCATTTCACAACAAGTAATATCAAATTCACATAACAATAAAACTTGTTTTATCAAAATTGTTTAAAAATAACACATAAGGCAAGGTAAATACCAGATAAAAAGGCTCATGTGACAAAAATGGTGAGGGTGTAATAATTTGTTATTCATAATATCTTTTATATAAAGTGTATCACTCTAGCTAATCAAGCTCAAGTTTCAGATGAAGCTAACATTCTAGGCTAGCTTGCATTTCAAAGTGAAAATCAACTTCAATTAAATTAGGGGTGGTAGGTGTTTCGAGGGGGGGGGGTCATACTAGATCCTAATAGAGATTTGGAACTATCGTTTCATTGGGGTATACAAAATCCAAAAATAATCAAACTAAGGCTTATTCTCTTTGTCAAAATCCTCTCTTGTAAAATAACATCAAAACGGAGTCTTTGATAGTCGATTATCATAGGAGACTCAAGCATAATTATCAAATTGATGGTCTTGAAATCAACCCCACTCAAAATCAAACTTTCTTTGTAGCAAAAATCCCAAAGGAGATATGCAGCCTACACCAAGAATAAAAATAACACAATTATCAAGTTGATTCTTTGGCCAGTGAGGCCATCAGACTTAAAATAAGTGCACTTTGAGAAAATAGGGAATGTCAATTTCATGCAATACCTTAATCCTCTTAGGTTATGGGTATAAAAACATGTAGTAACATAAAGACAAGTAATCACCATTTGTCACATAGCCACTGTCAAGAAAGGAGCTCAGACTTGATATGACTAGCCCACCCCTCTTTCACATGCTTGAAATTAACCCTAGTCTATCTCTTGAATTCCTGTACAATGGTCTTCATTGGCAAGGTGTGATAACGATTCACTGAGTGGGAGAAGCTGACATCATCACATGGAGAAAGGTTATTCAAAAAATAATTATCCCAGTAATATCCCCTCTCGATGTCTAGCTAATATCCTAGAATTTATATTTTTTTGGATTACTAACACGGCCTTTTCAATGTGCATTCCTTTGCTTTGGCCCCCAAATCCAAGAGTGCATAGTGTGTGTTTCCACTATTCCAGTTGTTCATTTATTTTCAATACCTTTCCACTCATGGATTCTTATTTCACACGTACCCTTTTGGTTCTCTAGTTTTTACTTCTAACTAGTTGTTAAATCTTGGTGTCCTATACTCTCTCCATTGGGAGTATGGTGCTCCACTTCTTATTGGGCACTACTCACGCTAATATTCTCAATTTTTTATTCAGGAAGCTCTGTTATCCTAACACCTTAAGTGTTTTGTTGTGTGATTTTCAAAGCAGGGAGCTTTATTTCATGTGTTTGAATCAAGGTTATATCTGGACAATTTGTGTGCAACAACTTGAGTTGCAAAAACCACTGTCAATAGTTGGCATCAAAGTTTTTTTATTGAGTGTCACACTAATGGATTATACTGAAGCCCGAGAGTTTAAAAGGGTTCTTCAAAGACATGAAATTTCCATATAATGCAATATATCTTATATTTTTCCAGTGACTTCTAAAGTAAATGAAAATGAACACCAATGGACTACAGAAAATATTATAATTATGAATAATGTGGACCACCAAACACAAAAAATCAATGTCTTTGAGGTAGAATGTCATTTCTTGATTCTTGAAGAATATGGTTATCAGTCTTAGTAAAGGCTCTCACTTTGCACCTTCTAACTACAATATGTCAACAAATTCAGTGCAAAGAGATTTTAAGGAGGAAGAAATAGTTCACCAAATGATGGAAGACATTGATTTTGGAAAGCCAAACTCCTTTCCTTCCAACAATGGGCAAGAAGAAGTCACAGTCATAATGTCTTTCACTAATATCTATGTTTAGTAAAGTAATTAGAAGATTCGGTGATTTTAAGTTGTATACCCAAGGAATTTTTGGATGGACAAATTTGAATCTATGCAAGTTTTGCTTTGCAGCATATGATACATGCTTATTTCATTTGAATACTATGAACAACAGTATTTTATACTTTTGCTAGAACTTTTATGATACAAAGTTTCCCACTTTTGGTTTTTTAACAAGAAATGAAAGCGTACTTCAAGTAAATTCTCAATGTTAGGTGCATTGAAATGACTAAATAATAAAACAATATTTTAATCGAGGAAGTTTCATGACAATTTAACAAAACCCAATGGAATATAATAAATAAAAACAAGACTTTTGTAAAATGCATTAACAAAGTTCCAATCAAACACAGGTTCTCATAAAATATTTTATCTTTTTTGGACAGGTAAAATAATTCCTAAATAACTTTAGCCCCATATTCAATGCGATGTTATATATCCAGCTAGAAGAGAACAATAAACAAAACTGAAATTTTTGAATTCACACGATCCTAGTAGAAAGAATGTGTTAGAAAAAATTATTTCCAACAAAATTACTTGCTGGTGTAAATCTTGGAAAAATTTATCATTGATAAGCAGTAGTTACAAATAGCAAATAGATTTACACATGAATTATTGTTGTCTCTAACATTTTAAGTAAAAAATGATTTCAGCTCAAAGAACTCAAGCTTCAGGTCAAGATAAAGTTTTCCAAGTGAAGCAATGTATCAAAGTAATGCAAATAATGCACAACATACATAAGGTAAAATACCTTGTTCATGCACAGTTCAAAGCTTTCATTAGAAAAATATCATTTTAATTAGGGTAATTCCGAGATAGCTAAACAAAATATCTTCAAACAAACAACGACATGGATCTCATTACACAAAAATCAACAAGAAAATTGTTTCTGACAGAAAAAAAAAAAGAAAAAAAAAAGAAAAAATCAAAATCTTCTTTCAAAGTACACGAGTTCAGAGTAAGCTTGATTCAAGAGCTTTTTGGGTTATGAAGAAATATAGGTCATAAGGCAAAAAAAAAATAATGACTTAAAATGCACTGACTGATAAACGATACAATCTCTCATGCTTACATACATAGAGCAGGTACCCAGCCAATCATACATTTACCAGGTCAATCAAAGTCTTTTCTATGGTATAAACAAGGGTATAGGTATAGGTATAGCCTCTCCGAACCAGCAACGAGAGAAGATCTGAACTAGGGCAGGAAACAATGGAATAATTGCTCTATGTGCTCAATCCAGCTTGAAAGAATATTTGTTTTTATTATTTGATAGGGGCCACCCAATAAGTCACTTAAGATTTTTGCTCAAATTGGTAGTGTATCTAAGTAGCGCAGCTCGAGCAGGGTATCCAGTGAAGGTTGAAAGGGAAATTTTATTCTCACACCTATGGACGACATACACAAGCATACAAGCATACGAAAGTTATGAAAAGAAAATCTAGCATAAAATAATCTGATCAATCTATAGTATGCCATGCCACCGAGGGCAGGGAGATGGGAATTTTGATTCATCTCGAACTCGTACCCCTCCTTTATTACCCTTATCATCTTGCTCAGTGCCACCTTTCAGATAGATGTTAACAAGCAGGAGTTTAGATGTTAACGAGTAGGAGTTTCTGATTGTCTTTGCTACTCTATCTCAATGGAGTGGAACAGAGGGATTCACAGTAGCTTGAATACAAAGTCTTTAGGCAGAGATTATTTTCAATTGTTTCTTGTTACAACACACCCATACACACAGAAAACTAACAAAATTTTAAAAATAAAATGTATCATTTAAAACCTAGCGAACTCGGAAACACTATAAATTAACTGAATCAAGCTATAATCACAAAAGGTTGAAGATTAAAACATAAATGCCCCAAGATCATGCATAGAACAAGTGACATGAAAATGTGAAACAGAATAAGAAAGTTGTTGATTTCATCAAATAAATGGAGTGCAAAAGAAATATATTTCGATAGAATTAAGTATTCATCGGTTTCACCCTCATCGCTGCCAGAAGCATCTTGGCATCTTAATCGTCGTTTGGGTTGGACGCATCTACCAGCTGATTGTCTTCATTGTCTTCATTGTCTTCTGCCATCGGTCTAGTCATGGCTTCAAGCTTCTCCTGGTCTTCCTCTTCATTCTTGATTTCGTGACCCTTCTTCCTCGAAGGAAGCCGGGTCATTTGATGAAATCCTACTGCCCTTGCCCATGGATCGACTCGATCTACTCAGCTGCGGAGGATAAATCGCGGAATCGGTATGGAAATTTGGAGCACAAATTTGAAACCGTTGAACCAGCCAGGGTTTTAAATGTTAATGAACAAATAAAACCTTTTTAGCCTTCTATCCGTGGATTGGGAATTTGGGAATTTTTCCTTCCTAATTTATTTGTTTTCACCTTCTCGCCTAAATTTGAGAGAGGGGGAGGGTTCCCACCAAGGTTTGGAAGTTCCTGAAAGTTTAGCCTTATATCCATGGATTGGGAATTTTTACTTCCTAATGCATTTTTTTCACCTTCTCGCCGAAATTTGAGAGAGGGGAGGGTTCTCGCCAAGGTTTGATTTGGAAGTTAACGCATTTTCTTGATTGGGTTTCCTCGCAATGAGGGTAACCAGAGCAGTATTGGTTGGTCCACTCTGGTAGGCAGAAGGTTCTAAGGAAGTTATGAGCCTTGGAGTATTTGAAGCATTGTATGTTTAAATATGTATAATTAGTTTATGTGTAGATATATAACTGATGTATTATTAGTTTAGATATGTAGATATATTGTTGATATTGCCAAGTAGTATTTGTAGAATTGTATATTTAAATATATAATATATATAATTATTTTATGTGTAGATATATTGTTGATATTTCCAAGTAGATTTAAAGATATATCAATATTCTTAGAAGCTAAGATATTTCATCTATAAAGTATTATAATTATAGTATTGTTTTTGTTTTAATATTTGTCAAGTTGAATATATGTAAATGCAATTAATGATTTTAATGGAGGGTGTTATAAGATCAATTTAAGGAAATCGTAAAATGGAGAGGGTCATGAAATCAATAAAAGGATATTCATAGGGTTAAGGGGTGTCAAGGTGGTAGAATATTTCATTAAGAGAACCAGATAGAAATTTAGGAAATCTTGATACAAATTACACATATGTATTTGTTGTGGTGCAAATGTAACAATGTTTTTGAAATTCTTTTGTAAGGCATGCCAATGGTCAAGTTTGCCATGTTTTTTAGAAGTATGAATGTGTATGTAATGGTGGAGTAAATGACTTATGTTAGGAGGGATGAGGTTGAACCCCCAAAAAATGCAAGCAAGGAGATCAATATAGGAACGTTGGTGGTGTGGGTCAATGAGAATTGGGCTATTTAACTTGCTTTGACATACATTTGTTTTTTTTAATGAATTTTTTTTATGAACATAAGCAAGTGGCAATTAATTGATTTTAGGCATTTCAATGTGGTAGAATCATCTCCAAAGTTATGAAAGCACCACTTTAACTCGTTAGTTACAACTATGTGGTATTTATTCTACTAAAGTCACTCTAGACTTTGACCTAACGCCATCTTAAATAAAAAACCACCTTAAGAAGGAAATTTGGCCCATGAGGGGTGGACATGTCACATGGCAATATTGAACACTTGTGGGGGAATAATAATAGACTATTTCACCCACCAAGAAATAAGCAAGCCCCCATCAATGTTATGCATTACTTTAAATGGGTTGAGTATCCTCGGACGTCTCTAACAATCGTATTGAATGTATGTGATGTTAACTAAGTTAACCAAAAAAACATGCTTTCAATAATGATAACAAGACTTACACACAATTTATTGCATTGAACAATCAAATGAGGCTTTAATACTTATAACCAACCATACATGCAGTTGATCAAGTTGACCAACCTAACACGCTCCCACTAGTGATAACCAAAAGGTACATGTTGGTAAGCAGGTGACCAATGTGGTATGCCTCAACATTCGTAGTTGAACATAAATGTTTTTGATGGGGTTGAACAACCTAACATACCTCTCGCAAGTGTAGTTAAACAAGCATGATGATAGGGTTAATATCCAAGATAGTGTTAATAAGAAATAGATGTTAATAACCAACCTAACACATCACTAACAATGAAAATGGAATGTGCATGTCAGTAAATAAAATAATAGACATGACATGTTGTTCATTAAGATGGTTGACATGACACATAACTCGCTAAGTTGACCAACTTGACAAACTATTGGTTTTTTCATTGAACTAACATGTCTTTAATGAACACAACCAAATATGCATTGTTTTGAACAAGTAAAACAACCTGGCATGCCTTTAACAATAGTAACAATATGCGCAAGTTGTGGATTGTGAAAACCAAATTAACATACCTATGATAACCGTAATCAACCATACATGCCTATTGTGATCAACCCTTCAGGAGTTCCCTTGCTTTCGTGCAAAATTAAGCATGCCATGCAACTCTTGGACTAGCTTTGCTACATATACAAATTAAGTTTGTATTTACTTGTTAGAATTGAGTTAAAGTGTTTCCCCTTTAAATTTCACGGGTTTGAATCCAAGGGAAATTAAGGTATGTATACCTCCATGGATTAAATAGTTAAATCATTGCATGAAGGGAACCCATTGTCCCATGAATAAGGGGGTCTCACATGCCAATTTAGCATCTAACTATATTATAACTTTACATTAAATACTATTATTATTTTCTTGTGTTAATATGAGTGTTTTTAATATTTAATATATAGTTAAGTAGATTACCCCTTTAATACTTAGTGAAGTATTCAATATTGGATGAGAGAGTTGTAAGGTTGAAATTTATATACCTCATGTTAATTTGGGTGTTTGTATCATTTCAATGCAAAATTGGATTTCATGCATATCCATGGATCAATTAAAGGCATTTTCAGATGCCAACCAAAGAAATTAAATGTTTGGCTTAGAACTAGCAGTTGGGAGGAGTTCATTATCATATTCATCCAAGGGTTTCCAGACTAAATAAACTAGGGCATGTGTTTGATTTATGGGATAATGTTTAAAATCATGATATGAGGAGAGGAGTTCATGCAAGTCCTTCTTATGGAAAGGCCCTACACCTCTTCCTTTATTTCTTAAAGTAAACTTGAAAGAAGTGATTACAAATATATGATACATATAATGTGCAAACCATTCACAACATCACGACATTAAACATTTACACGAGATGCAACTTAATTCATAGTTAATATATTTTTTCCTTTAAAAAATTAATATATGGTACCATGATATAATATAGTGATTCACCAACATTGGCCACCAAATAAATAACCTAAATGAAAAATGTTATTTATGGTGAATATCATCCACCATAAACTATGATTATTAGCCACTCTGACACCCCTAAGTTTATGGTCACTCATTGAACATGACTCCAAGAGTTGTTTCAAGCTTCTTAAACTTATTCTTTCCCAAAATACTAATAACAAAGTCTCATCACCATAGCATTTTTTCTGTGTCTTTCATCAAATCCTCTGCAATCATATTTTTGTGTTATCATGAATTGACATTTCAATTCCACGTGTTTTCCTGTTGCGTCTTTTAAAGGGTATCCTTCATTATCATGGTAGACGCAAAGTCACATTCATGGATCCTTCTATGTTTTGGGTACCATCTCATTACTTGCAATGGTTTCCCTCTAAATCAACACATGGTAGGCACAATAAGATCAACCAAAACAAATTAGCACCGAAAAGACCATCGATTTCGAGTTAATCCCTGCCCTCTACCATAGCGAAATTTTTGTTTTGAATAATTTATGTCAATGAATAACATCATTGTGAGTAAAAAGGTAATGTGGTTTGGCTTGGCATCTGCTTGTTGCATTAGATCGAAGAGAACAAGGTCGTTTTTACCATAACCGTGCATTCCATAAGCAAGAATCATCGAATTCCATTAGATGACATCTCTTCTAGGCATTCTGTGAAATAAATGGCGTGAAAATTTGAAAATTCCACACTTAGCATACATTTCTATAAGATCATTCATCACAATAACATCAAACTCAAGCCTCCTATTGATCACATAATCATGAATCTCTTTACCCTGTTGCAGAGTTGCTAAGTGTGCACAAGTAGGGAGAATGCTACTGAAAGTGACCATGTATGGCCCCATACCAGCCACTTGCATTTGATGAAGTAGATTCAAAGCCTATGCAGGAGGCCCATGTTGGGCATATCCTTGCATTAGTGCTTTGGCATTACCACGAGCCTGCAAAATATATGCATACATATTGAAATCGACTGAGATGCCCTTTTGGTTAATTTTATGGAGTACACCCAGATCTTCATTCAACGGGCATCACTTGCACATGTTTTCGATGTCGATGATGCAAATACCGATGTCGACAACATTACTAACTTGCAATTCTGAATCAATGCGTTGTTTGGGAATTTTCATGGCAATCATCCTTGGCCATTCCCTCAAGTGGGAAAATGAATTTCCAAATGAAAAAAGGCGCAAAAATTTTACCATAATGTGTAAAAAATGTTATTTGAATATAATAAATATTTTGATTTTTTAAAAAGTTATTAAAGGTTATAAATATTTTGATGTTTTTTCAAAAATAAAGGTAATTGAATTTATAAGTTATTTTTTATTTTTTATTTATTTTTCATTGTATATGACGAGTCTAGATCCATTTTAACTTCAAACCGAGAGAGTTCAAATCTCTTTTACTCTTAAAGAGAGATTTTCACCTTAAGAAAGATTCGATTCCTTCATCTAGGCACTTGGTAGATCCAGAGTTAAGATGGATCTAGATCAGTTTAATTATTAATTATAGTTATAGTTATAATTTCTTTTTTTTCTTTTTCTTTTTTTACGGAGTCAAAATGTTAAAGAGGACATCACAACATCTTTACCATGGGAGAGGAATTAAATAACTATGGAGAAACCATATAGGCCCATGGAAATATTGCAGGCCGAGAAAGGGGTGTGGAGTTTCTGACTAGAGCGAGGCGTAGTTTTGACAAAGAATGAATAGGCTTTGGACAATGTCAAGCTCTAATATCCTAGTCAAAATGAAAAATAATATTAAATGATAACCATAAGATTTTTATTTACATGATGTATATTTTTTAAGTACATAAATCGTCATTGTGATAAACCCTTTGAAGACACACAACAACCCATCAAATATATTTTTCAGATGAGATGTTGGTTTCTTATTATCAAACCCACATGAAGGAGGAGGAGTTGGTGTATTATGCATTGGAGGAGGGGGTTTTCAACAAATTTGGGCTCGAGTCACAAGGATTTTATCCATTCAAATTTGCAAGTTAGATCGAAAGGTCACCATGCCTCAGTTTTCGGGCCTACCAGGTCTTCAGAAAGCAAATTTAATAATTTGATAGTTTTAGTCATCTAACAATTTAGAGGCCCTAACCCCTCCTCCAATCGTGCATTGTTTGGGTCTTTTGCTTCGTCCAACCCAAGGGCGCTCAAGGCCATTAGTGAGGGGCTGCAAAACTCTTCTTTGGGTTCTCTAACTGTGAGTTAGGTTTCCCTTTAATTCTTATAGAGATCATAGAAAGACATGAAATGTGTTATGACTTTTTTTATGGCTTTCAGAAGTTTCATAAGTTACAAATTTCTCTGGTTTGTTTTTTTCTTGTCCTTCATCTCAATTGTCATCGGCCTTGCCCTCCTTAGATAAACTGGTGAAGGAGAACCTTGCCTCGATGGCGAAGGAAGGTCAAACCGATGTTGAGAATATTTGAATCCATCTGCAATGTTAAGATTTAGAGACAAAAGGGTATTCAATTTTTTTATTTTGTAGATGGATTTAAATACTCTTTTGTCTCTAAATGTTAACACTGCAGATGGATTTAGAGACCCCTATAGTGAAATGAAACATTTAAGTATCAAAATTGTATATTTCCATTTCCGAAGTGACACAATTAAAAATTACTAACATAAATGACTAATTCATATACTTGTTCCAATTATTATTTGGTAATATTTGTATTCTTGGACTATAGTAGTCATTTATGTTAATCATTATTAATTTTGTCACTCATTATCCAGTCATTTATTTTATTCATAAACTAAATTATTCATTTCAGTTAGTCGTTTTTAGTTTGGTCACTTATTATCTAGTTGTATATTTTATCCCTAGACTAAATTAGTCATTTTTAGTTCGGTCACATAAATTTTCTTAAATTTAGTAATAATTCACTTGAAATAATTGTGGTGACTAACTTTTTTAGTCACCTAGTCACTAATTTCATCATTTTCTACTAATGATAGAAATCCAATAAAAAAAAATGACAAAATTGTAAGACAATTAACTTAAATGAAAATTACAAAAGGTGCTTAGCTAAAAATTAGTGGAAAGGGTCCCTATTATTGAAGAAAATAATTTAAAAATGGAGGGTGTTAGGTTTTCCCTACAACAATGGTGATACACGGGAGAAGGACCAGTTATCTCTGATTAAAAATAATGAATTTACATTTACTCAAAGGTTAAAAATAATGGAAATCACAAAATAATCCACTAGTAAAATATTTCCATAGGTCCTACATAAATAGATTAAGAAATTTGAGTTTGTAAAGATAAGTACTTAAAACAGATTTGAGTAAAAGTGATGAATCCAAATTTGGGAAAAAAATTTCTTAAAACTACTTCATATTAAAAATAGAAGAAGGTAGTGATAGGAGTTTTTGATAAAGCATATATCCATTTTATTATTGGTATCTGGCATCTCTTCACTGCCAGCGAGCTTGAATAATACCTTGACGAAGTTGTGTTTTATGCCATACACGCCTAGTCCCGCTGCTAGTGAGTATCCATATCCCTGACGGGTTTAATTGTATTTCCCATGCTTCCTCTTTTAGTCACCCTTTTTGATAAGCATGTTTGCAAGCTTTTAGTTTATGATGTATTTGAGTGAAAGAGGTGGGATGGTGATATAGATTTATGTTTAATGGAAATAATACTTTCATAATGTTTACTCCAAATTCTTTCCCTAGAACTATCAATCAGATGCTTTTTATGTGGAGGGGTGGGAGGGATTCATTGTATTAAACTCAAATCAGTTCTTTCATTGAAAAAGTAACCTTGATCACTTAAAAAGGATGTGTGTTCCTCCATGAAAAATAATTAAAGCAAGATGATTTTATAATTCCATAAAGATATGCCTCTAATGATAAATGAAATTCACCAAAATAGATAGAGTAAAATATTTCCCATGTATGTCAATCATTGTTAGGTAATAAAAATACCTTTCGCATAAATCATGGCAGAGTCACAAAAATCAAAACAAAACTAAAAACAGAAGGAAAATGACTCCTAAACTAAAGTAAGAAACAAAATCAGTTAATGAAAATAATAATGAAGAAAGCAAAAACTAAAAGAAAAACAAAATTTTAAAAGATAAACTTGAACAAAACTATTTATATAAATTTCTCAACAAAGGACTATAAAATAAAATAAGCATATGTATGTTCCAACCTGTGTTGAGATTTAAAAATAATAATAATCTTGTAGAAGAAAATGAGATTATCAAAATGTAGAGGATGAATAGCAGTGATGATAGATAATACGTTGAATGAGAAGTCTTTTTCTATTGCAATTTTTCTTTTTTCAAGACAAAATCTGCATAAAAGAATCTTAACCATTTTCTAATAAAAACAATGCTTAAAGAAACAGATTAGAGGGTTAGAAAACTCCCCACTTTAGTTGATTTGATGAGGATAATTACTGTTTCTTTCAAGAATCTCAAAGAGGAAAAGAAAATGATCTGGTAGAGATGTGAAAGGTTCATGAAGACCTGTAAAAACAGAGTTCAAGGATCGGAAAAACTAAAAAGAAACAAAACTAAAACCTAAAGTAAATAAATGAAAATGAATAAAAGTTGGCCCATGAAACTTACCATTGGAGAACTGCATTTAATCTTGCCTAAAATGTATCATTTTCTTCAACACAATTTAACTTCTTCATATGATTAGAATTAAAAGCATGAAGAATTTTTATTGACCTAAAATAATTATTTATTAAATCTAAAGTAAAATAAGCAGTAAACTAAAATAAAGCAATGTTTCATGTTCAAGGAATCATAAATAAATCACTTCCACAGAAATATGAATGAATATATGCTTCTTTATGGATTGCAACGATGGATTTCTCTTTTCTTCTTCTATTCTGAATTTATATCAGCCCCAAAATATTGAAGATGATTCAAAATCTCAAATAATGAGAAATTATGTATATGAATAGGACTTGAATTTTAATATGATAATTATGGAGTGATATATCAAAATAAAAGAGAATAAAAATATGAGTTAACCAATGGTTTATTACCTTCACCTATTCCAAATTCCTTATGAGTGAGGGAGATTGTCGAGAAGAGTAAAAGGAGTCCATGTACATATACTATGAATGATGTATATCCTTTTAGTCATAAAGTCATCCATATGAATGAATACTTAGATTTGGCCAAAATTATGATTGAAATACATCCAATTTTTGTACTAGCATGATAACATGAAAGTAGCATATATATTCAAAAGATAATCAAACGAGACTTCATGTATACATAGTGAAATATTAGAATGAATTGATCAGGGACCTACAAAGATTCTTAACCCGATATTCTGAAGTTTTAAGTTTCCAAGAAAATCAAAGAAAAAGATAAGAGATTCAATTTTTCCAAAAGTATAAATGGACAAAACTTTTATAAATAAATATCTTGCTTGATAATGTTTCCGACGACAGAATTTCTCATAAGTTTAATGAAATTTCACCTTCGATACAAGAAGTATCGGTATTTAGAATATTAAGAGCAGCAAGACCCTAGAACAAAAGCTTTTGTGTAACTTTTACAAACTAAACTTACGATATTGATCATGTCCAATAATAAATTCTTGATAAATGTATAATGTAAAATAATTTCTTTTTAAAACATCAAACATTTTCATATCAGAGGTAAAATTTCATAAGAGTCTATAAAATAGCTGCAATGACTTTCATTCCAATAATACAATAAATTGAAGTTTTTTAAAATGGCTGCAAGAGCACTTACATTTACCTGTAAAATAGATTCTAGGAGAGGAGTTCGAGATTTAATGAATATGAGAATGAATCAAGTATCAAATATCTCAAAATCCTTTTCTGAAGCAAAAATCAATTTTACAAAATTTTGAAACCAGAAAATTCCAATGAAGATAGAAAAATAGGGCTCATTTCCTTTGCTAAATGTGTTAGACAAGATAATGGAAAGAAAATGAAATGTGAAGCTTGGAGAAGTAATTCTTATAATTCATTTTAAATTCTTCTGATATAATACAAACCCAAGAGTATGATAAGCAAACAACTTCGAAATTCTGAAAAAAATATCGAAAAATGAAAAGTAGAGGATCGAGATTCCAAAATTCATGACTTAGAGGCTCCGAGTTCCTTTGGAAGAAATGAATATAATTAAAGGGAAAACAATTTGGTGAGTGTGATGGAATGGTTCAACTCATCTTGGAAAATTGTAAGATTTGGAAAATGCATAGATAAAACCACAGATAATATCATTCATTATAAACATTTTTATGCGAAATTTCCTTGGTTTATGTCAATTTAAAGAAAAAATAAGCATAAGAATGTCATTATAGATAGACCAATGAGAGGCAGAATATGAAAACGTGTGTTCACATGGTATTTCGTATAGGTGAGTGCTTATCCGAACGTTTCACATTGTGAGATTCTTTGCCATGCATAACTTAAAAGCTGCGACTTTCTCCTTTGCTGATATGCGATCAAGTTTTCTATAATAATTAAAATACAATGGTGGAGAGCTAGATATCGACATCTATCACATCGGACTATCTTAAGACAAAGTTTTATTTTAGTTTTGCAATGGGATATAATTGTTGTGATGATAAAGTTGCGATATGAGCATAGTCATATCAGAGATAAGAGAATAATTATACCAGAGATAGGAGACGCTGATATTATTCTTGCGATAACGAAAATGTGATAAATCATGTGGCTCGTTGGTGGGACCGGATTTGGTTTTATAAGAAATCGGCGATTGGAAGATTTGAGTACGAGACGCAATATCGTTAGTACGTCGGTGTGCAATGAAGAATGGTCCTGATAGATTTATTATATGGATTAATTTTATATCGGATTCAGGTGATCGGAACCTATAAACATATGCCCCTACCAAACTTGTGATTCATGAATGGACACAATATCTTTCAAAACTAATTTTAAATGTCACATTGGGTTCGAGGTTATGTGGACATCGCAATTTTTGACGAAGTAATTTTATCAGAGAATGAGCGAGAAGGAATATTGGGGGACTTGCATCAAAGGTTTGTTGTAGTATTTAATTCAAAAATAAAGCGACTAATTTAACTTTGATTTTAAAATAAATAACCCTTTAATAATTTAATTAGCTGTCGGAATATCTTATTGGAAATTAATTTTACCAAAACTTTCTTATGAAGAAAGTTGTGAAATATAATGATCTGATATGATTCCTGCAAAAATTTATTAAGACTTATCATGATTTCAATGAATATAAACAAAATTGGATAACCTTCAAATTTTAGATGAAATAATAAATACTTCCCTGAACATGTTATAGAAAAAGATTTAGCTACTTGCTTATCTTGAGTCTTCATAACCAAGTCAATGAAGACTTGATGAAGCTTCAAGTTCTCCCAAATTTTCTCAAAATTTTCATATCTTCAACATCACCTACTTATTTAATTTAAAAATGCTAAGTAACGAGTTTTTATATTGCATCCACTTCAAATTTACATCAGAAGACAAGAGTGGTAAAAATGAGTTCTTCAGAATTACTTGTGAATAAAAAATTGTCAAGTTGTAGAAAATTCATGGAATTTCTTCATTTATGATTAATGTAATGAATTTTTTACGTAACAAGACAATTACGGGGTTCAAAAATATGTATGGTCTGATTATTCAAGAGCTACTAAAATACTCTAAGCTGCTTTTCCACAATTGAAAGGGGATGCCAAAAATAAATCACATTCATTACTTGCTTTATTGAAAATCTGAAATAATGAATTAAATGCAAACATAAAATAAAATTAATTTATTCTTATTTCTAACTTAATGAAGGAAACATGACTAGGTATAATCATACTTCCGATGTAACCACTCTCTCATTTTAATTTCTGCATTTATGTACATGTCAACCATTAGTAACAAAAATACAAATATAATTAAACTAAGGAAACAAAATTTGAAAGTAGAATGTACATTTATTGTTAGCAATTTATTTATAATCACCTTCTTTTGAAATGACCTTTCCAACTAAATTTTGATTAGATCATAGAAATCTGGTTGGATTTCCATTATTGAGTAGGAGAGGATTAAAAGAGAAGATGACATGCCCAATTGTGGAAATGGTTATTCAGAAACAATGGCATGTATGATTTTATTAGTGTTATGTTCAAGTGTTAAATTATTAACAATCTTCCATGAAGGAAAAATTTCCAAAGGTATTTCTAATGGATCAATGAAAAATGGATGGAAGTCTGATAGATCCAACGGAAGATTATTAATTGAATTAGATTGCTAGCCATATAGTTAAAATACAATCTCTTGTTGGCACTGCTTTGAGAAGTAAGAAGTAATTGATAAGGAATGAACATCAATTGAAATTGGAAGTTTAATAGCTCTTGATGTTCACAATTATAATTTGAATCTTCATTTTTCCATTGGGGTAATGCATCAATTGAGTGTTAAAAATTGAGCTACTCAATATACCAACACAAAGTATCTAAAAATCTAAGACTAAAAATAGACAATAAATCTGAAATTAAGAATAAATGATGGAATAATTAAAAAATTGAATCATAGTTTACACTAGTGTTACATTTCTTGTTACGGCACAATTGAGACTTTTTTAAAACAATTCCTCTTCACAAGAATTGAGCAGAATAATGCAATAAGAATGATTGTTGATACCAACTTGTGAATTTGAGAGAAGGTTATGACTATAATTATGAATGTGAGTTTGATCATCATATAAATCATAGATTGGAATGGTTTCTTGAATGATGAAATCATGAGTATGATTAATTGCTTGAAAGTGAGAACTATTTGAAATAATTTTTGAATTAGATTGTTCTTCATTTTCACATGTGATTCAACTTTGATCATGATGATTCAATTGTAAAAAAGACAAATCAATATCCTCAATGTAAAAGTAATTATCATAAATGAATTCACGACATTCATTAGAATTTCCTTATATCTTGTTCAATGTATCAAAAAGATGAGGAATATTAAGCTCATGTTCATTAATTCCAAAAGAATGATCAATAATTAATTCTCTATCTTGATCAAAACTAATAGGCAATTCATTTAGATCATCATGTTTGTTTTCTGAAATATCTTTACAGTAAAGAGAGGATAAATTGCTATTAGAAAAATGATCAGGATAAATGGAAAAAATATGAATCCAAAACAATGCATTTGAAAATGTCTCTATTTGAGAACTCTTGTGCATTTTCTTCATTGCAAATTTCAGATTTAGGATCATTTTCTTGGCTATTTGTGTTTTCTTGAAAAATGTTGCTTTGTTGTCCTGAATTTGGAATTTTCTCATTCTAAAAGAATTCAGAAATTTTTATAGCAGATTGTGTATTATTGGAAACTTTAATCGATGCTTTAACTTACCGACTTATGCTCTGATTTTCTGATTCTAACGCATACTAATTTTCAAATTTTAAAGCGATATCTTTTTCAATATTGCTGTTAATATCTTCTTGTATTTGACTAGTGAAATTTTCCAAGATTTGTGATTGAGATTCATTAACATGTGAAGGTGAACCTTTATCATTATCAGTATTGTAGGAAGTGTGCACTAAATGAAGGAATTGATCATACATAATAGATGCCCCTTCATCATCATTTGTTTTCACCTCCATATTGAAATTCTCAATTATGTTATTGAATTGGAAGGAAATTGAGAAAAGCTTGAAATAATTTCACATAGATTATTAATGGGAAGAAGAGAGAAAATATGTTCAAACCAATCTAATAATTCAGCTTTCAAAGGTTTATCTTCATTTTTAAATTTTAAACAATTTAAACGAAACTTGATGATAAAATCAAACAAAGATTCATTTTGAAACCTTCATAGACCTTCAATTTCGTCACATACTTGTTTGTAGTCATATCTGTTAAATTTACAAAGAAATATTGTAATAAATTGACCCCAACTTTGAATTGAGTCAACTGGAAGTTATTAACACCAGTTTTTGGCTTTTGCCAAGAATGTAAGAGTAAAAATATTGCATAAAATACCTTCATCAATTTTTTGAAAATTAGAATTCGAAAAAAATTGAATGAGTTGTAAAGCATGATTAAATGCAGAAGTATTCCTCTTACCGTTAAACTTTATCTGAAACAAGAGTCTTACTATTTCTGGTGGAATATTGGATGATGAACGTCCAGATATACAACTCCAAATTGGAAGTTTTAGAGGAGCCATTGTGATAAAAATGAAATGTTAGAATATAAAGACTCCAAAGGAAAACAAGTCTTGGCCCTCCTTCTAGCGCCATGTTAATGCCTTTAAATTCGCTACAACAACACGGGGGATGACCACCCAGTCCAAACCTTAAAGCAATTCCTTTTCTGTTTGGAATGGTGGTTCTAATTGGTTTAACTAGGTCCAGTTATCTTACCTCAATCTCCAATGGCTTAAAATATAATTTTTGTCTACCAATGGAGAAGAGACATCAGATCTTCCCTCTTGCTCATCAGACAAGAAAGTAATATTTAAGCTAATTTGGGGCTTATCAAAGCCACAACTAAAGCCTTGCCTCTTTGGGAAGATGACTTCTAGTAATGTAGAATTAAATCTAAATGTAAAATTATTCTAAAATGCAAGAAAAATGAAAATTATCCTAATCCTATCTTAATTAGGTAGATTCAGATCTAACCCCGCCGAGAGCAAGATATTTTAAATAATTGAGATTTAATTATATCTGGCTTATAATGAATATCAGACTAACAAAGAAGTTCAATTCATTGATATTATGTATACCGAAAGACATCCTATTCATATATCTCTTAACTAAGATAATCAACCAACAACATTTAGGAAGTAGTTCACAAAAATGATATTGATTGTTAAATCAGTAATTCGAATAATTAAACAATAATATGAGGAAATAGTTCGCAACATATCACTATTTTTTAATTCGATATTTGAAATACATATTTCTGAGTAAATAGTTACTCAGAAATCATAATTTAACCCTTAAGAGCAAAGATAAATAATATCGTATAATTGAAGAAAATGACTCATACAGACAAAAGTGCACAAATATGAATAAAATGACACATTTCTGCTACATAAAATGAAACCATTATTTAAAACAATAGTATTATAAATACCAATTTATTGAAACCATTTTTCTGACTCTGGTCTCCCACAGTCTTTACAAAGCTTAAATTTCTACTTTTAAAACAAGAGTTTTAGAAGTAGAAACTATGTTCTCCATGCATAATTCAGAATACAAAGTAAAAATCCTCAATAATCCCCAGATCTGAGTTTTCTCTCCTCTACCCTACAACTCTAAATCCTCTATACAATAGTGCCTTCAATAATTCTTGAATTGCAGAGAAGAGGAGCCCCTTATTACATTCTACAATCTTCTATTTATAATATTTACAAAAGACTTCTTCAATAAAAAGTTGTCGAAGAGTGGTTCTGCTCAATCAATTTCAATTGGCTCAAAATTGTAATCTTCAATTTCTGGAGCATTTTCATTTATTGAGATCTTCTTTTCCTCATCTTTTCAGTTGTTTTGCTACAAAAAAAAATCAAAATAAAATTAAAATGTAAAAATAAAATCAAAATGTCAAATCTGGAATTTTAAAAAATTCCAATTAAAACTTAATTACATAATTGAAATAAAAGAAATCTAAGATTTCAGTTAATGCATGTGATGATCTAATTTTCCAAGAAGAACACAGACGAATAGATCTGCACTCAAAAGAAGTTTTGGGCAAATGAAAATGCAAAAAATTAAACTCATAAATTAGTTTTGTTAAAAAATTTGAATCGTAATCTTATGTTGCATTTTAGACCTAATAAATGATCAAATATGGAAATGAAACCACTTCAGGAATAATCTCCATGATTTTATCTATCCAATGAGTCATCCCGGACCTCATTTGGCCAAGTAAAACTCAATCTATGAGCTTCCAAAATTGATATATAAATATAGACAGAATTCTGGAATTTCTATTGCTTAGGCTAAAAATCAACAATTTTAAATCAAATTCTAATTCTAATTTAAATTATAATATATGATTAATTAATACTAATTAATTACAATTATATTATTAATCTAATTTAGTTACAAATTAATTATTAACAAAATTGAATTAATTAAAAAAAATTATTAATTTAATGATTAATTAAAATATTATTATATTAATATTATAACTGTATTATATAAAAATTATAATTAGTATATATAATTATGATATTATAATATTATATATAAAAAGATTTAAAATACAAAAAGTTTTAATCATTCACGTATTAGATTAATATGAGGGTGGAGAGTTATGGATGTATAAGGTGGAAGTCAACGAAAGATGGAGGGGTAAGGATGAGGTGGATGGAGTGAAGTGAGGGTGAGGGTGAGGTCACGAGAGTTATAAGGAGTCTAAAAACTTTATATTAAAATTTTTAGTATATTGTATAAAATAAATTTCAAATTGCAATCGCAAATTTTGAAGTGAGGCGCTTGTAGATTTTGATTGAAATTGCGATATGTGATATGTGATATTGTTATCGAAATTTTTTATCGCAATTTTCTTTGGAAGCAAGAGAAGAATTGAGAAGTGGGACCAAGCGGGATTAACAATCCTACAAATCGCACTTCAGCCATTTCGCAATTTTGGGGTTTTGGGTTTGGCAATTTGTTTTAAAATAACAAGTTGGAATAAATTACCAAGATCCTGAAACGTATTTTCGTCTATTGTGGGTCATTTTGTAGGACCGAAAGTGAAAAATAAAAAAAATTAATAAAAATTTAACTAGGGACTAATATTTACAAGGAATGACTATTTTAATCGTAAAAATTTAAATATCATACACTTTATACATTTTTTAACCCTAGCAATAAAGTGATCAAACTTCAAAGGAGTGTCATTTACAAACAGGTTGACCAAATGGAGCGAAATAAGTATCATTGGAAAGCTTGTGAAAAATCGGATTCAATGAAATAATCAAAATAGAAATCCGATAAAAACAAAAAAAGGACAAAATTGTAAGACAATTAACTTAAATGAAAATTACAAAAGCTGCTTAGCCAAAAATTAATGGAAAGGGTCCCCATTATTGAACCAAATAATTCAAAAATGGGGGGTGTTGGGTTTTCCCTACAACACCTTCATTTTCTTACTTTTCTATTTCATGGCTCAATGTTGAAATGTTCCAAGAAAACTCTAAGTATCCAAGATTGTGAGAGAGAGAGAATAATGAGAGAGCTCCAAAACTAAACTGAGAAAAGCCACGAACTGATCCTCAGATGCATTTTTATCAATTAGGCCTCTATTTTCTTCATTTTCCATTAATTTCCTTCGTTTTCCTCCTCATATGCAACATGTGACCTTTTACCTTCCTTTTCTCCTAATTTCCTTTATTTCCATAAATACATGTGCCAAAAATGTTTTTTTCTCTTTAATGCCTTAGCCGTTACCTTTGCCAATTTCCCTTTTCCATAAACACATCCAGTGATGCCCACTATGATATTTTTCCCCAACATTCAACTTGAAATTAGTGCCCCTTAACTGTGGCCTTATTGTTTTTCTTTTATTAACTTTTATTACATGAACTTTTAGCCTAGTTTTGTTACACATTGTGTGTGCACTTTACCTTCCACGTAACACTAATTTTTCTCTAGCAAACTGCTAAAAAACCCTTTGTGTCCAGAAAAGAAATATGCTCTACGAAAATATTGTGATGCTCACCTCTGCCTATTAAAATCACTTTCTTGGACAAATCAAACTTTATTACCACCTGCAACTGGAAAATCGAACCTTGTCCAACAATTCACACTACCTGGATAAGCATTGCATAGCCCCTGGGAAATTCATGTTGTTTCTCCCTCTAAGCCACGAAATTATCCCTCTTTTTCTATGGGCCTCCTATCTGTAAACTATGCTCTGATACCATGTGAAAATTTCTTGAAATTAAACAAATCGAATTAATTCTCCTAACTGATTATTCAGTTTATTAACCTTCTGATTAATATAAAATTAATCCCATTTCATTTATTCACAAAATAAAATAAAATTTGCAGAAATAAAAATACTGGAAACTGAGAAATGCTAAAACATACACAAAAATTATGACAATGTCATTTTTGGACAATTGTCCTTGAAAAAACCCAATGTGGGAAAACAGTGTAGCAGTGAGGGGTTTTATTATTATATAGCAACAAAATTTCCGAGTACAATAAAATGTCACCAAACTAGCTATTTTACTCAAGAGAAATACTGGAAAAAATATATTAAGGGATTTTATGCTCTCTCCAAGAAATTTCGACACCTGACTGCCTCTGAAAAGCAAGTCGTCCAACCTGCTCTACGCAACCTCCGTGTCACCCTTGCGCGGTCTGCTACATGCTTAGCCCAGACATCTTGCAAATAAAGTCGTCGTGCTTGTTGTTGACTGGGAAACTCTCTCTCCAGCACTCTGGAAA
This sequence comes from Pinus albicaulis, assembly GCA_034641835.2. NCBI lineage: Eukaryota > Viridiplantae > Streptophyta > Pinopsida > Pinales > Pinaceae > Pinus > Pinus albicaulis. The sequence continues at coordinate 772,071,803 of CM076580.1, read as the reverse complement.
ATCTTTCCATTCTCTGGAACTGAAAACGAGTTTCTTCTCAACTAAATCGAACTACTTAATTGAGGCTCTATGTTTCCCCTATGAAACCCCTTGGAGAATATGTTTGGCCTCCCATTTATATCTCTCTTGAACTGGAAACTCCTCTATAATATTGCTCTACTTTCGCTCTGCCACCTGCTACGCAATCTACTGGCTCGATTTCTCTTGCTGAATCACTCCTGATACTGTGAATTTGAACTGCCTAGGCAATTGAGTATCTGCACTCATGTGTTTTCCATCTACCCATCGACCTCTTCTTATAATCTCCAGTTGAGACTTCAATGATTATGATTAAAACTTAATCGATGGTTGAGATCATCTCCAAGTTGATTCGCGCAAGTTTGTAGAAATTTTTCACCTTTCTCAATTTATTCCTATTAATTAACCATTTTTCCTAAGTTAGAATTAGGGAATTTTTAATTATGGTCAATTAATTTAATTGAGCCATCTTTAGGTGCAACTTCCAGAAATAATTTTTTGGTTTTGGAGAACTCTTTTGTTTTAGCCTCTCCCCAAAGTCTCGACACTAGAGCACCATATGATGCTACAAAAACTAACAACATCTAATGGAACTACGAAGGAAAAGGATGCCAACTTAGAAGTTCTTAATTCATCCTTCATAACTTCAAGTGAATTAAAAATGATAAGTTTTCGACTTTGGGTACAATGAGAGGAAGCTTTTAAAGAAAAATATTGACATAAGCCTTGCCAAAGTGGAGAATAAAGTTAATAGTTTGCACATGCTCCTTGAGGGGCTTTAAGTCTTTATTTAAATCCCTTTGTACCCATTTTAAAATCAAATGGAATATTTGTAAGGCACTATTCAAAGTTAAACTATAGAAATTAGAGCACTTGTTACTCCTAAAACCGCGTTTCCATAAAATTCTTATGTAGTTCAGCAAAAGCTCAATTTGATTGAGGTTCCAATTTAACCATTTGATAGGGAAATACAAAAAAATTTCTTTGTTGGTTTTTGAGAAAATTGCTTGAGATGGAGTCTTAGGGGATATGGCCTCACTGTCCACATGAATTTTCAATTCATCGTGTTTGAATATTACATATACAAACTCCTTCAGGATGTTCAGACAGAGATCACATATCCATAAATTTTTGTTGTTCAGTCCAATCTCAAGAATTAATTTAAAAATTGGATTTAAAACAATCAATACAACAAACAGCAAGATTGTTCACTGAGCTATTAAGATTATAGAAAAGATAGTTCAAAGTCTTCCAACAAGACATTATCATAGAAACATGACATTTACTAGACATGAATTCCACAAAGGAAATCATAAGAAATTTCAAGTCTTTGAGAGGTGGGTGGTGCTAGTGTCAGTATTTTCATACTGCCATCAGTGATCAAAAATAATTTTTTCATATCATTTTAGGAGTCTCACTTAGAAATTTGTAATCATTCCATTAGGTCATGAAAAAATTTACTCACTGATGGTAGTCTTAGTCCAAAAAACATCACTCCTCCTCACAAATTTATATTTTCTGGCCCACCTTCATGTCTTCCCGAGCATACTTCAGACATGAAAGTCCATTTCATCATGCCATTATGTTAGTTAGGTCACCATGAATTCTAGTCATTCAAAGTCTTCATTAGGTCTCTGGGTTTCATTTTTTCAAGATCCAAATAAAACATCATTTCATTGCATAAGATCAACAAAAGTATGAAAGTGATCCAAATAATATCCATTTACCATATAAAGAGTATTTGAAAGCATGTAAATATGATTTTCAAAGTTGTAATTCTACTTTCAAGTGTGAGTTTCATTTTAAAATGTAATTTTATTCCAAAAACACATATGTAAATTTATTCTTCATTATGTAGTTTTATGTTCATTATATGTAATAAGTATCTACTTCCCAAGCTTCCAACTCAGTTCCACATGCCAAACAAGCACATATCAAAGTGAAAGAGTTCTCAATTCATCCACTTATCAAATGTCAAAGACAAATTTCAGAAGTGTAAAGGTATTCTACAAAGTTTAAAAGTGAAATTTGAAACATTAACAAAGTGGGTCTCAAAGTATCAAAATCAAACTCACTCAAGTATATAAACCCTCATGACATCAAAATAAACTCCACTTTCTCTTGCCAACATAAAGAAACCTCAACAAAGCACAAAAAATCAAGAAGGAAGGAGAAATTTTGCAAAAACAGAGTCTGGCATTGCGCCCTTGTGTTTGGAGATGCACCCCTGCGTTTGGCGTTGCGCCCCTACATTTGGCACTGCGCCGTTGCCTTAGGCCATGCACCCTTGCCTTATGCATTGCGCCCTTTCCTGAAAACACTCAGGAGCTCCAAAACTTGTGCTACCAGCTTCAAATATTCATCCAAAGTACTCCACAGCCTCTAGAAATCAAGTAAGTTACCATTTGCACCATTCCTCTCCTTCTCAAGTCAATTTGTTGGTGTTTGAGATTGTTTAAAGCGTTGGTGTATATTTTAAATGTGAAACCCTAGTATCATCCCCTAATTTCTAATTACATTTCAGTTTCCTTCCCTAAACACTTTCATTTCTTTCCCAAATAATAATTACCCTATCCTCACTCCCTATATCATAATCCCTTTTCCCTAAGCCATTTTCCTTTGAAACCCTAAGACCTAGGCTACTCATTTTCCTAGGCTCCCAAAATCTCTAACCTGTAATAAAATTCCCTATCCCAAACCCCATAACATTAGCACTCCCTGTCACTTCCCTCATTTCATAAACCCTTTCCCCCATCTCCATAAATTTCCCCATCCCATTCCCACCTTCCCAAAACTCATTCTCCATTATCATTCCATCTCCCTAGGGTTTTCACACTAAGACACTATGGAAGAAGAACATAACAAAATTTATAGTGAGGGAGAATAAAGAGAGGAGAGGAGGCCACACAAAGGAGGGAAAATCCTTAGACTTGAGCCAACAACTACCAGGGAACTCATGGCATCTCCCATGGATGTGGCATGTTTTAAGCATGTAGGATGTTTTGAATTCTGTGAGAAAATATAAAGGGTCCAACATCATCCTATGTTGACCAAGCTATTCATCTCCAATCTCCATGAAAACCAGGTAACCCTTGCTGGTGTCACTTTCACTTTGTCCACTGCCATCATATCAGCTGCCACTAGAATCCCAAATGTTGGGGAAAAATGGTTCAAGCAAGAAGACTTGGAGGAGCATTATTTTGAGCCATACATCAAACCTAGGCATAAGAAATAAATAAAGGGGAAGTTTCCTTTCTCTTACCTCTTGGAGAGATATGCCCCTATGATGAAAATAATCATGAGATATTTTTCTTGTGAAGGTAGGTTCTCAAGACTTTACACTTATCATATCCGACTACTCATGTACTTCAAAAGAGTGAGGATGCTCAACATACCTTATTACCTCTTCTGGAGCATTCATAATATGGCATATATTTTCCAAAGGAGAGAATCTGAGAACCAAATGAACAGTTTCTTTCACCATTCCCTCATCAAAATAATAGTCCTCCATCACCTCAAACAATTGAACATTTCATGGAGTTCATTCATAGCTAATGACATTTTCATTGCTCGACCTATTCAGCATGCCCAAAATGTGCCTTCATCATCTCATCCTTCCACATACAATCCTCCATCTCAGCCCACAGTTCATGCATCATCATCACATTAGCTTCCTTCACCCATTTCACCACCATCATCTCTATTTCACATAGAGACTGGGTCACCTAGTAGAGCTGAGATCAATGATCCTAAGAAGGCTAATGTGTTTGAGATAGAGCCATTGGAAAAAACATACCAGAGGGGTCACAGGCACATTAGGGGACATTTGAGGTCTAAATGGGGCCTCCTAAGGAAATTATAAAATAATAGTGGAAATAATGGAATAAGATTTGATGACATCATCAAATTTTAGAGGGAAAAAAGAAAAAACTACTTTTTCAAATCATATTTTAAACTTATATCCCAAATTTTTTACTCAAATTTTGAGTGGGAGTACTCGTTGGATGCAAAATTTAATTCCTCACCCAAGGAGTACCCATGTTGCATACTTCTGATGGACCCTGCTACACGAAAAATGAGAAATACATGAAAAACGTGATTGCAATAATGTTTTTCCATGTATTTCTCATTTTTCACATAGTAGGGTCCATCGAAAGTATGCAACATGGTTACTCCTTGGATGAAGAATTAAGTTTTGCATCCAATGATTGTTCCTGCTCGAAATTCAAGTAAAAGCTTTGGGAGATAAGTTGAAAATACAAGTTGAAAAAGTAGTTTTATTATTTTATTATTTTTTAATATTTTTACCCTTTTAATTAAAAAATGGTGAATCATCCCCCATGGTTGACATCATCATCTTGAATCCTATTGGTTCTTATAAAGTTTATTTTTGTTGTACATTTTTCTTAGGAGGCCCATTTTAGACCTCAAAATTCCCCTAATGAGTGTTTTCCCCCAAGAGTGTGGGAGGGGCCTTGCCTTCTACATCGGCAAAGTTGGTAGACAAAGGGAAACAAAAGATGACAGAGGCAAAGATTCAGGCAAAGATCAGACATGAGGAGGAGGACCTCCATGAGACAGATACAAGATTTTTACAAACTAATCTTGATAGATATAATTTTTTCATTGACTTTCTTGAGTATGAAAATCAACAGCTGAAAACAAAACATGGAATTGAAGAGGTCAAATTCATCAAGGTTCAAAGAGAAGCAGAAAAAGTCAATGTCTTGCTTCAAGAGACACTAGAAACATATGGTGTGGCAGATGAGGCAGAATAAAAAAGTGCCAACGAGAAGGCCTAGGACTAGAGGGCTGAAAAGAGCTCTAGCCCTAGAGAAGCAAAATGAGGTTGAGCTTTCTAATCAGCTAACCTTGAATAAACAACTTGCAATGGTAGTCAATGAAAACCGAGAGCCATGGCTTGATAGGGCTAAAAATCACTTAGAGAATATTTTGAAGAAGGAAAACAGAGATAATGATATGTTGAGAAATAATTTCAAGCACTATGTCCAAAAAGACAAAATTGCAAAGGCCAAGCTCAAAAGAGCCAATGAAAAAATTGAGGCTTTGACCATGCAAGAAGAGGAAAGGAGACTTGAAATATTTGTTGAAGCTTCACTTCACGCCTAACCTCATCATCAGCAGAAAATTATCAAATATTGAAATTTTTGGGGTAATTTTTGAAATTTTTGTGATTTTTTTTGCAAACCTGGATAGTCTCATATCAGCTAGACTATCAAGGGCACAACGCCCTAGACGTTGCGCCCTTGTTTGAGGCACTCTTTGACCAAAAGGAGACCACCCCAAGATGCATAATGACAAGCACATTCCATAAAAAAATGTTTTGGAGCTTGTTTTGGACAAATGGCAAGTGCAAAGATGAAAAAACACACAAAAAAACAATGTTCTGCCTCTTTTTTTGCCTTGGTGTTGCGCCCCTGACCAGTTGTGGGAGAATCACTTTTTGACATGGAAAATAAGCTCCATTCAGAAAACTAAAGATAGAGATATAAAGTGTAATATATAGGCTTTCCATCAAGCCATCCCGAGCCTAATTTGGACATGGGTAACCCCTTCAAAAGTGGAGCTGAAATTGGCACTGCGCTTTTGACCTTCGCACTGCGCTTTTGACCTTTTTGCTGCAATTTTGATTTTCACTTTGGAAAATGATGATTTTACTTATGTAATTGAGGGAGGTAAATGTAAATATCATTTTTTTCCTATTACCTAGGGTAAATACATTATATGAAAACTCATGATGAGGTGTAATGAATCAGTTTGCAAAAAGTGAGGGATGAGTCAGTTTGACCACCCTACACTTTGGGCAGTCAGCTCAGTTTTTGGTGGAACTGCTCCTCCTCTCATGGATTAGACCCCTGAGGCTGGGAGGAGTTATTTTGAGGCCTATATCATGTAAATTTTCAGTCATTTCAGAGGTTGGAATCAGTTGGATGTTGGCATACTGATCAGAGACTCTATTGTAATCATTTTGGCAGGAGATTAATAAAAGTGTTGTAGTTATTTATTTGGGATGCCTGTGGTGTGGATTTATAGCATTGTTTCTTCTCCTATTTCATTTGTATGAATGTATTATTGCTCCATTTTCCATTTCATGTCTATTGTATTATCACTTTCAAGTTAGAGAAACATAATTCATCTCAAATGCTCTGTTTTTGGAAAGTTTTCATAGCCTGTTCATATTTCTTTTAGTTTAGGAAGAATTCATCTTTAATGCTCTTCATAAGCCCTCACCTGTCTGAATCATTCCATCCTAAGAACCCTAATGTGCTAGCCTTTCTACCTACCTTGCTCCATTGAATCTCTGTAACCCTAATCGTATTTTCCCTGACCTAGCCTCTTTGACCTAAAATCCTCATCCAGCAACCCCGATCAAACAAATCAAACCCTTCTGTATTTCATACCTAGCCTAAAACCCTAATTTATCCAGCCCTCTTGGTTGTGACCTTGTGGAGAGAGCCCTCTCTGGTTTGTAGGGCTAGATACAAATCCAAAAGATTGTTTTATGGTTACCTCTATTGGGATTTCTTCTTCAACCTTAGAAATCTGGCGAAGTCATAACAGGCGGATTTTCTCCTAATGTTGTCAGAAGAACCATCTCGAGTGAACTTTTTTATTTGTTGGAGTCTAGTCTACCATTAATTACATAGGATACTGGATGAAGGCATCAATCAAGGATTCCCATACAACCTGTGTAGCAATTTTGACTTGTGTATCTGTATCTGAAAAATCTTGTTGTGGTATTTTTAGCATATGGTTAATAAGCGACTTGATTTTTATAACATTTTCCCCAAGTAAGTGAATAAACCATCCCCAATCTTGAATAACATAAACTTTACATAAAAAATTTTGCAACAACTTCTCCATATTCAAAAGTAAATTTTGCTTGATGTCTATAGCAACAACCTTAAAAAATAGTGGTAATGGAGATGATAAAGTCAACATTGCTTTTTGAAGGAACCTTTCAACCATGTCTCTTTATATTTTATCAATGCTAATAAGACTTTGATAAATTGGGTGACACCAAATATCTGACAAATCCCTCATAATATTGCTCATCTCATCAACCAATTTCACCACAACCTATGGACTGACCTATTGTTGTAGATTCTGTGATTGATGCTGATATATCAAATTATGTTGAGTTTGTGTTTGTTTTTTTTGTTAATGAGATTGTTTTTTCTTGCATTTTGTATGAGACTTTTGTTGTTAATTATTTAATGAATTTTCGGATATCCAAAATATATTTGACATGCCATTAGTATGTCACCAAGGGTATAGATTCCAACCTAAGAGAATCCTAACATAGTAGATAATGCGATGTAAAACTAACAGAACTCTCTGTAATGCTATATTGAATATTTTCAGATAAGAGATGTGGTTGTGCTTGAACTTGGCTAGTTTGAAAAAATGTTTCATTTGAATCCAAAAACTTTTGGTCACATCTAGTAGAATTGTCTATAAAATAATTTATTACTGGTCCTGGACTTTTCATTTATATTTCTTTTATTCTGGAGGAAATTTTCCGCATATAATCTTCCTGGGTGTTCTTTCCTTTGCCTACTTCCTGATTGGGAACTAGGGTAGTGTTAATCCCAATAAAAGGATCAACATCATCCTCTTGCAATCCAGTTTCCAATTTTTTTCTTGTTCTTAACATTCCCACTTTTATTCCCTGGAAACACCATTTTTATTAAATTAAAGTTTCCTATCAACTGGTAAGTGGAGTACCAATCACTTAGGTTTTTCTAACAATTTTTTTAGATTATAGTTGTATGCTAGAAGGGTTTACAATAACTCTGGCATAAAATCTTGTGTGGAATTCATCTTCCTTGTTGAAACAATCAATATTATATCACAAATAATATGGATTTTTTCTGGAAAGATCAAATTAATTCTACCTACAGCCTGGCGGGAATACCAATTGTGGTACCACTGTAAAGTCCCTTGTCAGTCTTCCCTGAGATTTTTTTTGTTGTTTCTCTCGCTTGCTGGTATGAATTAGATGATTTTATTGGGACTTTATGGGAGCATGTTTATTCCAAGTATTTATAATGCATGCGAAGCACAATTTCAAAAACTCCAACACATATTTCAAAGGGGCAAGACACGTGATACACAAAATAACATAAGACTGGTTTATTCAACTATAGAAAATCAATGACATCCCCGGAGGCTAGAATAATGTTTGAATGCATAGGACCATAGATTTGAAGTTGTTAGCACAATTTGGAGGTTAAACGTTATCCACAAAGATGATCCCACAACCATGAACCAGTGTGAACTTATCCTCCCTCAAGCTCTTGTTCACACGTACTCTCCACCACAACATATATGCCCCCCTGTTACATCACACACAACCTTCACACAACAACCTCTTGTGTCTCCTCATAGGCACCCATGTCATCTATCAATATGTGAGGCCCTCCTAAATCTCAATGCAGCCCCTGCAGCCATAGGCTAACTCCTTAGTTTCCTAATTGTTGGAGGAATCACTACACCTATATATAATCCATATTTTCCACCCTGCAATCCTAGTCACAATATGAAACCATAGGGTATGGAATATATCTTTGAATGATAGAAAAATTCATCACAAATAAATATTTTTATGAACATTCCTTCGATCTAGCTATCATGGATGATCATCCATCATAACTCAATTGGTTTCAATGAGTTTTAGTCCTAGGAAGAGATGAGTCGATGCTACACTCTCCAATCCAATATCTAGGAATAGAAATGCATAATCATCCCATGAAACTGGTCTCCATTTTTTTTAAACTCCATTTTTCTTCTTTTTCCCCCTCTTTTTCAAATTTCAAATTAGTATTCTTGCTCATTTTTTTTTTTTAGTGATTCCTAAATTTTTTCACTTTCTCAATATCACTTAATAACATCCCTTTTCAATAATTATTTAATGCCACTTTATCAAGTCACTTTTGTTCTTATTCACATTAAATAACTAATTTATTCCTTTTTCATCTTCTCCATCTGGCTAGACCACTCAGAAAGGGACATTACACACAAGTGTCTCTGGGGGGTCCCAATTTTCCAAGGGAAATATCCCAACTAGTACCACTTTTCCCACAATTGTTCCTACATATGGGGGTCCTCTCACTACAGGACGTCCTCTTTTTAGGACCAAATATATTCCCATCAACAATTATACTTTTGATAGTTCCTTTGACCATGGGGTTAACCCCCCTAAGGCCAATAATCTTTTTGCCACCTTGTTTAGTCTAGGGCCTCAAAACCCTAGGACTAAACCTAGTTGATCAAAATATACTTCCATTTCTTGCTTCTCTCAACTTGCTATATTTGGAAAAACTTAGGAATGACCCCATTTTACACAACGCATGGTGGCCATGCATGCCATTTAAATTACCATTTGATAATCCAAAATTCAATGGAAATCTAGGAGAGAACCTAACAACACATATAACCACATACCACTTGTGGTGTTCCTACAATTATTTGGTGGATGGAAATATTCAAATGCATCTCTTCCAACAAACTCTGATTGGTGATGCCACTAAATGGTATAACGAACTCGACTACTCATCTTATGACGATTATGCCACCTTGGATTGAAAATTTCTAAATCATGTATAGTTACCATCCCAACAAGAGATCTGTATTAATCTCCTATCTACATTTAGGTAGGATACTTCCACTTACATTAACCCATTATCCCATTATCCCGTCTGATCACATTTAAAATCTCATTTCACATCCTTAATAACAGTATTTACCACACTCTAGTGGATAAAGGATCCTCCACTTGTATCATGGCCTCATCATGTTGGAAAATTATCAGTTCTCTGACACTTGTCTAGTAAACCACTATACTCCAGGCCTTTGATAGCTATATTTTTCCACCTAAGGGAGTCCTCCAAACATTTTCCATTTAGCTTGCAGGGAAAACTATCATCATTTATGTAGAGGCAGTTGATGCCCCACTTCAGTATAATTTTCTCCTTGGATGTAGTTGGTTTTTATGCCATGAATACTATGATGTTGTTAATATTTCTCATTATTCACTTTTCCCATGAAGGAAATATAATTACCATCAATCAACTTTCATATTACATGATAACTAGGACAACTACAAGCACTATGATGCCATTTGTTGGTGGCACACCTTCCAACTATTCAAATGTCGATGTAGGTCTAGTTAAGAAGCCATCATTGATTGACATCTTTCCAATTCCCCCACCTGATACTTCTTTCCCTGCTACTCCGATGCACATGATCTCATCCATCACCAGTAGATCACATCGATCCATTGATCCTTGGGCGGTGTCATCTCCTTTAGATGTAGATTTTTATGGCAAGAAAATGTTGCTTCAAGTGGAGGTGATTTCCTCTCAAGTGCTCATATCAATGACGCTTGCCACTAATTAGAAACTCCACAAAAATATGGAACATGATCAGGTTACTTTTCCCACGCAGGCCATCACTCCACTTATTTCACATGAGTCCCTCAATGTCAAGTTCCATTCACAAAATTCCATCTTGGAGGTCATGGATTTAACTGATTAAAAAAGGGAGGATATGTGTCATTATTCCTCTATTTTCATTCATTTGTAAATGGTGGGGCTTGGAAAACTAAATCTTGAATGAAGTCAGGGGGCATTTCTTGGGTCATCTAATGGTGTCACCCTTGGACTAAGTCAAGTCTTGGAATTCTAGTATGGAACTTGTCACTAAAGTGTCCAACTGAGACCCTCCCATTAACAAGTGTCTTTTGCCTCTATTTTCTTTTGATATCCATCATCAAGGAGTTGTACTATCTCACCATTCAATTTTTATGTACTCTAGTAGTTCACGATAATGATATGATCCTAGGCTTTCACTATAATTATCAACCTTTAGGAACATGGAAATTGAACTATATGCGGTGTGATTGTGGGATGGTGTGTTATATGATGCTATACCATGAGAACATACAGATACCATAGGAATCCTTGGCCTATGCATGACAATTAGCACTATATGATGTAACCTATAAAACTATATTATACCTTGTATATAGGTATTTTATTTTTGGTTTGGTGTGTTATGTGACTGCTTCTTATTTTCAAGTGTGGGTTGCTTTAGTTCATTGCTTATCATTCTTGGTGCTTGATTTTCATTTATCAATCATGTACTCTTGACTTATCATAGGCACACCCATGATGATACCAAGAGGTTACATTTGTTTCTTCTTTGGAAATTTTGATATTTGTTAAAATAATTAAGCATTTATATAAGCATACATTTCCACAAAATATGAATTTTAAATCACATCATTTGAAGTTAAAAGTATGATCCAAACCATATACGGATAGTACATCATATCCAAAAATCCCCCCAAAAAATTATAAAATACAAAAAATGAAAAATATATGCTCTTCTTGTTACATGATCCATGTTTTATTTATTTAATTTGTGATTTAACCATGGGTCTAGTCTTTCTAGATGGTTTTTATGAAATGGGATGGCATTTTTATTGCAACATCCACTATATATTAGGTATGTTTTTTTTACTTCAATATATAGAGGTAGGTCTTTCCCTACATCTTTTCTTACATTATTAACGGCCCACACCATCTTCATTATGCCTTAAGTTCAATCCCACCATGTTGTGATATTAACCTCTCTCTTTTTTCATGTTGTAACTTGAGTGGTAGAGCCTACTATTCATGGATATCCTATATTATCACCCACTTCCCATTTTGGTGTCTATGCTACAATGTTTTGTAGGCCCGAGATTCCTCATATATATTCACCATGACATGAATTGTCTCTTCTACTAGATTTTGGTTGTATCACAAAGAGGATCTTGACAATATTTTGGTTTCTTACCATTGTTGATGCTCACTATTACTAAAGTCTTTTGTCTACTACTACACTATTTTTTTCCCTCTTTTCACTTACTCCCACTGCAATCATGTTTGACCTCTTGTCATTTGCATCATCTTGTGCCTTTTCTTGGTGATTTTTTCCCCTTCCTAGAGATATTTCTACGATGAGTGGGTTTCCCTTGCTAGCCTCTTTACATCATCTTTCTTATGGTGGTTCTACTAGCTCAAAACTAGATGTTTCCCTTCTATACCACTTGTTTCTATAAGACAAGCTTCCTTTGTATTCTTCTCTCGCTCACTAAATAATGAAAGAAAATAGGCTTACTATTATCCATTTCTTTCACTTGTTAAAACAATGAGAAGGATACTAAGAATACGAAGGATAATAGGAATACTACTATATATTATTTTATCTCATTAAACCATGAAGAATACACTTCACCAAGCATACTTTTACCTCTTTTTCAAGCTCATTAAAACCTCATGAAAAAGGCACCCTATTGAGTATCATTTTACCTCTTTTTTGAACTCATTAAAACTAAAAAAAAAAGTAACTATCAAGCATACATTGTTTTCTCTTATAATTAGTGATGATTTTACTATTAATATTCAAAACCATTAGATAGCTAGGCTCTCTATCCTTTCATCATGTACAAATATACATCATTAATTTGGGGTCAAAACTCAGGTATTACATTCCCCTACCCCTTATTTTCAACTCCTTAGTGCTCAAAACCATGATGGTGCACGTATATACAAATTTATATCAACATTTCAAAATAGATGTGAGTATGCTACCACATACCATCTGCAAGCTCCCATGGCACTTCTTCTAGGTTGTAGTTAATCTAGTGGAAATTTACCTACGTGATGTCTCTCTTCCATAGCACCATGACCTTTCTATCCAGTATACCTATTAGCTATACCTTGAAGTCTCATAACTCCAACTAAATTAAAGTCCAATTAATTACATGGTTAATATCATGTAAATAGTTTTTCAGAAAAGACACATAAAACACATTATGCACTTTTATGGAAGTAGGCAATACAAGCATGTATACAACTGGTCTTGTCCTATGCAATATCTCAAGTGGACCACAAAACCTAGCCACTAACTTAATGCAAATTCCCAACTTCAATGAGATTGGTTTAGATTTATTTTTAAAAACCCACTTCAAATTCTCTATCTATCCTACTCTTATCTGCATAACTCTTTTGTCTATCCCAAGCTTCCTTTAAATTATGGTTAATCTTTACCACATGCTCTTCCATCTCCTTGAGAAATTTTGGCCCAAGTACTAGTCTATTTATTAAGTCTCCCGAACTTACTGGAGAATTATGTTTCTACCATGTAACACTTAAAATGGACTCATCTTCAATGAAGTGTAATACCCATTATTATACACAAAATCGAATAGATGCAAAAAAAAAATTGCACTTGGATGGTTTATTCATAACATATATTCTCAACATGTCTTAAATTATTTGATTAACTCACACTATTTTCCTATTTGATTCTAGATGACATGTTATGATAAATTTTATATTTGTAAAAAATCCTTTAAAATAAATCTCTCCAAAATTTTGAATTAAACTTCAGTTCTCTGTCTAAAACAATTGCTTTTGGTACTCCATGAAATCTATCATTTTCTTTCATACATATTTGTGCAATATTAGTTGATTTATGATTGAGTTTCTGTGAAATAAAATGAGCATCCTTTATCAATATATCCGCCGCCACCATTATTGAATCATTTTGTATTGTTGTCCTGGAAATTTGGTTATAAAATGAATGGTTACAACATCCCATTGCCACTCCATATTTTGCAATGGTCGTTGAAAACTAGTTGGGCATATATGCTTACTTTCACTCTTTGACATTCCATGAATATAACAATATAATTAGTTTTATTCTTCTTCATTCACCAACATTAATATTGACTTCTCATTGTTTTTTTTTCTTTATGATTTCCATAATTTCCTAGATAGAGAACATTATGCATATCTTTCATAACCAATTTCCTTAATTCCGATAATTAGGAACATGCACTTTATTTTCGAACAAAAGTATGCCATATTCCCATAGCTTGTACTCTTTAAATTTTTGCGGTACTTATTGCAGTAATTTTTCTTATGCCTATAGGTAATGTCAATATGTAACAACAACCTCTAAATTTTTTTATTTTTGAATCTAAGTGTGCACACTAATGGTTGTAGCATGCATAATATATACCCTTCTACGTGAATGCATTTACAAATTTTCTCTCCTTCCCCTTGATCTGCTTGATGTCAAAATAATTTTCTCTCAAAAATTCCAACCTTCTTGTTTGTTAGAAACATTTAAATTTGGTTTTTCAAATAAATATTTCCAACCACTATGATATGTCCTCAATTCAACATTCCTTCCCATCAGATAATATCTCCACATTCTCAAAGATTTCTCTCAAAACAAGTTCCAAATAATGTGTGGCATAATTTATCTCACATTCTTTCAATTTTATTGACTCAAAACCAATTAGAAGTCCATTATGAGTAAGCACTCCACCAAGTCTTTCCTTGCATGCATATGTACATACCATAAAATCTTGAAGATTGGTGCACCTATTAGTAAATCCTTCAATAGATAAAAAAAAATCTTTAGATTATGTTGTTTGTGCAAATTTTGTTCCCTTATTTTGTAATGAAGTGATGGGATGAGAAATATTTGAAAAATGTTCTATAAATCTCCTGTAGTATCCAGCTAAGCCCATAAAATATCTAACTTCTGAAACATTCCTTAGTTTTGGACACCCCTTAGTAGCTTCAATATTCCCTAAATCCACTGCTATGTCTTCCTTTGAAATGTTGTGTCTCAAATAATGAATATTATCCTGGTAGAAAGAATAGTTGCTTAGCTTGGAATATAGTTGATACTCTCTCAATACTTTTAGTGCCAATCTTAGATTATGTTCAAGCTCTTCCTCTGACTTGGAAATAATTAGCATATCATCCAAAAACACAATGACAAAATTTTCCAAATAGTTTCTAAATATACTATTTGTTAAACACATGAAGACATTTGGTGCATTTATCAGTCCAAAAGACACAATTAAAAACTCATAATGTTCATACCTGTTCAAAAAGTTGAGTTACTTATGTCTTCTTCCTTTATACTCACTTGGTGATTTCTTGGTCTCAAGTATATCTTTGAAAATATATATTCTCGTCTTAGATGAACAAATATGTCATCAATTTTGGGTAGACGATATTTATTCTTCATTTTCTCCTTGTTCAACTGTCTAAAGTCAATACATAACCTCAATGTTCTATCCTTCTTTTTCATAAAAATGATGGGTGCTACCTAAGGTTACACATGTGAGCTTATGTACCCTTTCTTCAGAAATTCCTCTATTTTCATTTTCAACTCTTTCAATTCAAGTATACTATTTTCTTAAGGTATCTTTTGGAAACATCTCTTCAATTGTGAGGTTGAAAAATCCCTTACAGAAATTGGACTTGGAATTCCTTGCATAACACTTTAATTTCCTTCTTCAACAAGGAATGTAAATGTCTTATTACGACAATTATAGAGTGGCACAGTGCTTGTCCAGCCAATCTATTCCAATTAGGATACCATAATATCAAGAAATGATATACAAATCTGCAATATACGTCCATTCCAATTAGATTTATGCAACAAATCCAGGCAATTTCATTGATTAATTTTTTGGTTCTAGTGTCTAGTTGAATGAACCATGATTTTTCAAGATTTTTTCATCAAATGAAACCCTTCCACTAGTTTAGGATCAATGTAACTATATATTGCTCCTACATCACTTAAAATGGAAATAATTTGATTTATAATATTACCTTCCACTTCAATTATGTGGTATTGATGCTTTGTTTATCAATCCTCCAAAGCTACATATATTCTTGAAATATATATGCATATGTCTTCCATTGTTGTATCCTCTTGGATGTTATGAAAAAATATTATTGTTTCATCTTTGTGAAGAAAATCTCTATACAAATGATCCCCTTTACATCCCCAACATTTGAGTGGTGCTCTTTCTCTTTTTCCCATGGGGTATTCCACTTTGGTTTCATATTGAGTATGTTGAATTTGTTGATATCTTTCAAGGCTATTTATTTTGAAAAGTGGCTTGAATCCATTCTTCCTTTGATCTCACCTTTCCTTCTTCTAATCTCTCCAAGATTCTTGAAAATTCTCTTTGCCCCTGTTCTTCTCATACAATTATCTGGCCTTTATAATGGTTTCATCTAAAGCCCTAGGCTCATCAAATTGAACCTTGCCTTTGTAATAATATGGAAATCCACATAAGAACCTCTGAATTTTCATTTTCTCCTCCTTAATGAACCCACATACCTCAATAGCTTTGAAAATTTTCTTTCCTATTCCTCCAAATTCATGCTTCCCAATTTGAGTTCAAAGAAATCTTGAATATTCTTATCATGATAATGCCTTGAAAGATATTGCTGTTAGAAAACATTTCTTGCATTATATCCAAGAAACCCTTTTGTCATCAATTTTTTTGAATTGATTCAATCCGTCCCACCACATAGAAGTGTTTCCTTGCAAATAACATATGCCTACTCTAGATTTTAAGTTATATTAGTAGTTATCGTAACACCCCACCCCACATTTACCTACTTTTACAAGTTCTCCAGGGTAAACATGAGATGGGAGTTACTATGTGCAACCTGATTTCTAAGATAGACTTATGGAAAATGGGTCCACATGTACAAAAATGACTGAAAACACCTAGTGACACATGATCACACTATTATCAACCTAACTTGACCCAAAGCTACTTCCTTTCAGTTTCATTTACTTAAATTTAACACAACTTTAAATTTTTGGCAATTTTTCAGGTCCTAAACTTCCGAGGTTGTTTTGAGGGCCTAAACGAAATTTTCAGGGAAAACAAAGAGATATTGGAAATGAGTTATTATTATATCCAAACAGAGATCGTATGCCAAATTTACAATCTTGAGAATTTTTCAATCCAAATTGTTTATTTATACAAATAATTTGTAAGCATAGTATTTATAGTTCAGAATGCATATTTGTACAATAATTCATTAATTTCATCAGAGAATCATTAAGAAGGCCTGTTTCCTCTCTTTTTACCTGCAACAATACACATTAACTCATATATTCATATAAAGTAATAAAGAGCCCATCAAACCATTGAATAAATCCATAACAAGAGCATGTTATATAATGCAAAATATACCATGCATGTAACAAACATTTAACTAGAATTGAACCATGAAAAACCAGTCATAAAATCATTTAATAAACTAGTACTTGTGCTCATTAATATCAATAAGGAATAACACATAATAACATATGAAAATTCCAACCAATTCAGGGACTTCCACGTAGCACCCGACCATAGATTGGGTTGAACCAAATATTTTTTTTCAGCCAATCACCCCTGTGCCATATTCCAAGCATGAATGTGGGATCTCATGGGGTAAACAAAAATATAACCAAAAAGGGAATCCAAAATTTAAACCACCTCCACCCTCAAGCCAATGTGATCTCACCTAAAATGGTCCAGATATCACCAAACTAACACAAGCTTGGATGCCTCATAATTTATTCACCATACCCAGAGGAATTTCGTGTCTCCACCCACCTATCAAGGGCTTCATGGAGAAAACAATATCCACCGCTAACCCTTGGGATTTTCCTGAGACCACCTCACCCGGATAAAAAATCTTTCAAAAATACAAAGCTCAACCAAAAAGGAACCTGCTATATCCTAGCTATTTGGAAATGGAAAAGGAAATATTGTGCACCACTCTGAATCTAGGAAAATCCCATGCCAATGACAACAAAATAACCAAATAACCAAATGCATACAACATTCAAATCCCAACAAGGAAATCACTTGCAACTTGTTACCTGCAATTTCATCCTACTATATAAACTTTTTAAACTTCTCCTTGCACTCTCTTGATTTCCTTTGCTTATTTTCTTGTGTCTTCCTTGTGCTTTCTTCCTCTTGTTGTAGTTTTTCCCCTCTTATCTCCTCCAAGTGAATGCTAGAATGTCCAAGTTTTTCCAAGAGTGTGATAGTGTGATCCCAGAGTGTATGATCCAAATATTAACTAATATATTCATAGAATGCTCTCCCTCTCTTTTTATTTTCTTTTAATTTTTCCTCCATTCTCCCCTGCATGCATATTCTTGTCTCTTCATATTCCTTTTATCTTATTTTCCTTTATTTCTTAAATTAACTTCCATTTATTGTCTTTTGTGTTTTTCCAATGCCAATGTCAATTTACATAGCCAATAATTAACCACAAGTGATGCTCAGTTTAATGTTTTTCCCCACATTCAACTTGTAATAGGTGTCCCATTACCTTGGTCTTGTTTTTTCTTTATAATGTACTTCCATTTACATGGAAAATCAACCAAGGCTTGTTACAATTATGTAATTAAAGATACTTTATAATTCCAAGTAACCAAGTTTAAGCATTGTCCCCCTCCTAATTTCACCATCAAACGTAGGTGACTTAAAATTCCTAAGCTCACCTTGCAGGATGCCAAACTCGTGTATTCTTCTCTAATTTCTATCAAAATACATTTATGGGCCACTCTTAGACATCAAATGCGTACCTCATTTTGGATGAATGAATGGGTGAGTGATGATATATTGAACTTTTTCTAGCACTTATTGAGTGTCTAAATCCTCCATATTCATTCCTTCTTGTGTGAGGTATTCCTTCTTCCTCATATCTTGAGCCTGATCCATTTCCAACTTATCATTGCAACTAATTTAGGATTTGCGATAACTAATTTTTGATTTTATTGTGTCCCTCTTGTTCTCTTAATATTCTTTCATTTTTCAACCTTGTAATGTTTCTCTTATGCTATCAAAATCCTCATAGTATTTATCAACTTGGTTCCACTCTGCTTCTATTTCCATTGGATTATGTCCTTGTATTGCTCAAAATAAGGTTTAGGCCCTTAAATCCCACCTTATAATTGTGAATTCTCGGTTCCTCTTTTATATTTTTGTTTTGTAATCTTGAGTTTTTATTGTACTAATCATACTCCTAATTTGGTTAAAAAGTGCATACAATTACATTATGTTTGACAAAAAAGACATTCATAAAATTATAGAAATCACATATATAATTTTTCTCCTCTTTATGGTCACTACTATCCTTCTTTTGACTTGCTAAAAATTTCTGCTAGTCAATTCCATTTTTGGGTGGAGATATATATTATATTCTTCATTAAGTTTCTATTGACTATTCATATTCCTTATTATGATTTGTGACCAAACATTTATGGTTGTTTTAAGTTTTCTCCATTTTACCCAATTACCTTTGTGATTTTGTAGGCACGTTTTTGCTAATTTCTTGAATATTTGTATGCTTAAAGTTCAAATGATAATCCATTAGTGTATTCGATAGTCCAATATATTTCTATTGACTACTCTCATTCCTCATTTTGAGCTCAAAGCTAAGAGTTATGCCTCCTAGAAATGAATTGGTACCTTTACACTATTTCCACTATAACTTTCACACCCTAGCTCTGTTTGTATTTATGGTTTCTCATTCAAAGCTCTTTTTAAGCTCGTTCACTTAAGATACAATGACTATGTGTACCAATATACACATAATTATTTTATTTTCAGCAAAAATAAAATGTCATTCAAGCCCTCAAAATAACTCATAAAGTTGATCATATATAAAAGCATAGGGAAAACTTATATAATTTCACAATATAATTGTTGATGTGGCCTACATACATAGTACCTTGTAATCATGCTAGATCACCTCCTTTATCACCTGACCTACCCTGCCATCACCTAACCTATTTATTTTTCCTTCTCAATTATCTTCTTGCTTTTCTTCCTCCCCTCCCCCCTCTTTATCATTCATCTCTATCTTTCTTCTATTTTTTATTTTATTTTATTTGTATTCATAATATATAAATATTTGGGGCATGTGCCTTGTTTCCAATTGGAAACATCTGAGACCCTTGATGGGGATAAGAGGGCCCCACTCCATGACTATCCTCAAAACACATGGTTCACCTCTTTAATAACTCTAGCATGCATTTTCTAACCATATTTATCCATTCCACTAGATCAACAATTAAGATCACACCTCAAATATTTTAACAAGTGTTATTTGGAATGGTGCAAGTTGCACTTAGATGCATCCAATGACTAGGATAATCCCCACCATATCCATGACTTTAATCACTTCAAGAAATTTTTAACATGCACACAAATTATATTTTCTCAACTACCTGATATAGTAGTTTGAGCCTATACAACCATTTTCCATATGGTGCTTCCTAATAAGCTATGATATTTTACTCATGTTTGAAAATCGTTTCACTAAAATCTTGATACCACTACTCCACAACCTAATACCACTGATGCAACATGGCTCCCATGTTAGCCCATGGACCCTACCACAACATACAATAGACCCACCCCAAGCTCGCTGATGAGCTCCATCATTAGACATATTTGGAGGGGTTAATGATCACCTTTTTTCCTTCTTAGATCTCTTTTTTTTGCATTTTTATTATTATTTGGTTTTATGATGCTAGTATAGGTGGTGATTAAGGCTAACATACTATGAGTGCCTAATATGAGGTTGAGTACATAAAATCAGGAATTATTAAGTATTTTTTATAATGATTTTATCATAAATACTTGGAGGAGACAACAAGGAAGAGTTATAGGAGGTTTGCCCACCCTCCTTAACTCTAAAAGGCAGCCAAAGGATCCCAAAGATTCTCTCCAACAATTCGAATTCCAAAGGCAGCCAAAGGATCCCAAATATTATCTCCAGCAATTCAAATTCCAAAGGTAGCCAAAGGATCCCAAATATTTTCTCGAGCAATTCGAATTCTAGAGGTAGCCAAGAAACTCAATATTTGTTTACTTGGAGTCAAGTGGACTCAATAACTATATTCTAGGGAGCTATTGGTAGATTTCCTATAAAATAAATAGAGTAGAGATAGAGCTAGGAAGGATTTGATTCTATTTGAAACTTTGTTACAAGCTATTGAGATTTTTTATTCTTTTACTCAGTGATGAAAATTTCATAAATGTATGAGTCTATTCTTTTATGAAATGAGCGGACTGATTTCATTTTACTTATTTAAGTTTTAGAGAGCTAGGCTTGTGGGTTAGGGCCCAATCCATGTGCCTCAGCCTCTCTGCTATATTTGTTCTCTAATTTCTTTCATTCCATTATTTCCACTTCTAATAATTTCATTTATGTTTCAAGTTGTTGTTTAGTTTTGATTTCAGTGTGTTGTTGTAGGTTTCATTTGCTTGCGAGTAATAGAATAGAGGAGAAAAACCAAAAATTTGTGGATCAAAACCCCCTTCTCATCTCTGTCAATAGAGCTTGAGGAGGGTGAACCTTCCCATAGACCCAAGAACTTACTTATGTTCATTGTTTCAGAGATTAAAAGTAGAGTTGCATTACCATTTTCCAGTCTTCCTTTGCACTGTAGTTTTTACGCATTTGTCTATTTTTCGTGCATAGATCAACAGAGTCGTTTGCAAGAATTAATGTTAAAGCCCCAAAGCAGCTCTGTGGTGCCTCCCCGCTTCATTTCCCATCTCCCTTCCATTTCTATTGTTACACTTCTATTCCTTGCTTTTCTCTTATCGCAGCTACTGCAACCATTTTAACTTGAAAACCCTACAAACACTTTAAAGTTTGACCTCCACCTTTCCTCCTCGAAACTCCGGCTATCGCATTTTTCACTTCGGACCTTTCTCCCAACTGCGCTATTGCTTCTCCACCAAGCTTGCGATGTTGCAATATTGCAACATCGCAAATCACAATTTCTATCGTTTTTCTTTAAGACTTACCACTCCTTTACGCTAATTGGGATAACTCCGTCGCATCGCACATTGCACTTCACATCGTTTTCCCTTTTTATTTAAGACTTACCGATCCTTTTCGTCGATTTTGATACTATCATCGCACTCCGCCGCTAGTCCCACTACTACGTCACACATCGCACATCACACTTCACATTGTTTTCTCATTTTATTTAAGACTTGCCGCTCCTTTTCACCGATTGCGTTACTATCATTGCCATTGCACTTTTTGAATCATTCCACTCCAAAGCCTTTTTTTGCCATAATAAATCTTTAATAAGGTTTAAACCAGCTCTTTTCACTTCTAATCCCGGTTTCATGTGTTTATCCCTCCATTAGCATCTTTACCCCTTTCTTATCCAAGCTGCAAATCAACACTTTTTCAATTAGAATTAAGTCCTGGATAACTTAGCTGCATGGATAGAAGCATGGTAGATAGAGCATAAGATAATTAGGGTGTGTTTAGCCAGTTGGCCAAGTTTAGTGTGGTTTAAATTAGTTTCCTTTCAACAATTTAGTTTAGTTTCCTTCCTGTCATTTCTTTTTAGAAATTTAATATAATTTCTTTCTGTCATTTCCTTTCTTCACATTAAATTAGTTTCATTTACGTCATTTACTTTCTGAAAATTAAGTTAGTTTCCCTTCTGTCATTTCCTTCCAGCAATTTACTTTTCATTTTTTATCATAGTTTAAGAAATAACACCCCTTTGTAAAGCAGAAGAGGATGACATGAACAGAATGCATCTGTTGTGTATATATCACTTCCACCTCCAAGTTTGTATGAACCTCGGGTTGATAAAGTAAAGTAGGGAAGCCCCTGGGAGTTACAACGCTCTTGGTGAAGTACTAGGGCTCACCATTTTTTGGTGCCATTGCCAGGGAGGTGTCTAGTAGATGCTTTGATTTTTTTTAAGCATTCTTTTTTGCTTTCTTTTCTTTCATGTCATTTCAGAAATATTAAAAAAAAATACAAAAATATATGATTTTCATGCCTCGTACGAGTAGGAATACTCAAAGACAAATCTTACCTAAAATCCCCACATCACCTCCTAGCCAGCCTTCATTCTTCTTTAGTGGCAATGAGATTGAACCCCCAATAGGAGAGCCTTTTGAATATTTTGAGGATCTTATTGGGGAAGAATAAGAAGACCTTGTTTCTACTGAGGGACCTGCTTCACCTATCTTAACCATGGTTGGGATCCAGAGAGCCTTTCCCATAAGAGAGGTAGACGTGGAAACTAAGATGAAAAAAATTATCCCCTCAGCTCTTCCACACTTTTATGAACTTACCTCTAAGGACCCTGACACATTTATGTTTGAATTTGTTGTTGGTTGTAGGACTTATGACTACACCTTTGATGATCAGAATTTGAAGCTATTCCCATCCACCCTTAAGGATGCAGCCCTGTTTTGGTTCATGGGTCTGCATGGGGATAGCATCACTACCTAGGCACAGATGGAAGAAAATTTCAACAACAAATACAGAGACTAATGAAGGTCCAAGGAAACTAAGGATGAAATATTTAGGATGACTCTAGGACCTGATGAATCCCTAGAGGACTATGAAGAGAGGTTTTAATTAAACTATAAGAGAGCTAATTGTACTCTTGATCCTGGATCACTTAAACTTGTACTTCTTCGAGGGATTAGTGAAGATATGATAGAAACCTTGAATATGCTATCAGGAGGAGATATCTACCAAAAAACCTATGAAAAAATCAAAACTGTCTTCCGGAACCATTCTAGGGCATTTAGGAAGAAGGGCAGAGCTAGCCAAATTAAATCCAATACCCCTTCCTCGTCCACCTTCATAAAACATGAGATTGGAAACATGCTAGAGGACTTCAAGAGTGACATGCTTCACACCTTTTCTTTTCAAATGGACACAATGTAGGTCAAAAGGAAGCAAGAGGAAGCAGAGAGAGCCTTGGCCATATTTTGTCCTAGATGTACTAAGAAGCACCCAAGAAATGAATGTCCACTGAATGTCATAGAGGTTTTCTTAGTTTGTGAGGAGAATCATGCCACATAAAAGTGTCCCTCCTTACCTAGACTTAAAGTTGCATATCAAGGTGGGGAAGCAATGCCAGAGAAATTCTGTTTCATCAACTAGAGAAGGCCTCAAGGCCCTCGGTCATATCGAAAAGGTATGCAAGGTGCACCTTACTCTTACTATCACAACAATCAGAGTGCACCCGTGCAACCTTGGTACACCCCCAGTCCTCCATCATATTATACACCTCCTACTTGGCCTTACAACCCTTCATATCATCCTCAACCAGTAAACCAACCATTTCAGTAGTATGTTCCACAACAACCTCAGTGGAATGATCCATCCCAAGGGTGGAGGCCTCAAAAAAATCAACCACCTGCTCTAATGCCTCAACCCCAACCTCAACCTCATATTACTCATGCTGCTCCACCTAGGCTACCTATACCTGCACAACCAAATCCAAAACCAAACAACAGATAGGCACAGTAGGCTCCCAGTGGAGAAACATCCCATCCAGCTTATGTTGTGGAGATACAGGAGGTTAATCTTAGGTCGGGAAGATTACTCCCAGAAAACCATCCTCCATCTCCACCTATAAAGGTTGAGGATGGAAAGGAAGAAGGTAACACTCAGATCCAACAACCTCCTTTTCCTGAGCACCTGATCCACCCTAGTCAGCACACCCTAGAGGAGACTAAACTCCTGGGAGAATTGGAAAATTTGTGTATAAATATACCACTTCTCCAGGACATTAAGGATTTCCCTATCTATTACAGGCTCATCAAATAAAAGTGCTTCAAGAAACCTGGGAGAAGGAAGAGAGATACCCCCACCATCAATGTGTTAGGACAACTATCCAACCTAATGTTGGGGAAGGTGATATTTCCAAAGTACTTGGACACTAGTAGTCCAGTTTTTTATGTGTATATAGATGGTGTCATAGTCCCCAACACTCTGATTGATCTAAGGCTGCCATAAATATCATGACCAAGGAAACTATGTTGAAACTTAATCTCCAAGGGACTTTAAGGAAAACCACAACAGCTTTGCAACTTGTAGTTCGGTCCACAGTAACTTTGGAAGGAATTTTTGAGGATGTTATGGTTACCATTGACTCTTGGGAGTATCCTACAGATTTCCTGGTCCTGCAAACAAAAACCAAGTTTAATGGTTATCCCCTCATCTTAGGGAGACGTTGGTTAGCCACTGCAGATGCTTATATTAGTTTTAAGGTCAGAAACATGACTATAAAAAATGGGCCTTTATCTAAACAACTAATGTTATATCCTCCAGTCCAGCCTTCCATTGATCATGATCTCCCTATATGGTTGGAGGATGAAGAAGATGAGTTATATAACACTGCCCCTATATGTACCATAGATGATATTCTTAGACGGGGGAAGCTTGATGAAGATGAACTCATCGACCATGCCATTCAAAACCAGTCCTCCACTAACATTCCTCTCGAAACCTTAGTCAAAGAGTCTGAAAGCGAACCTTGGATGGAAGTGCACTCTGTTGAGTCAACCTCTGAAACCACCAAGGCTATTGTGTTTGGCCCATCCAGATCTCTGAAAATCAACCCAAACCTCTCGAATGAAGAAGAGAAGTAGTTATGCCATGTTTTGAAAGAAAATCTTGAAGCATTTTCTTGGGATTACAAGGACATGAAAGGGGTGCATCCTTTAGTATGCATACATCACATTTACATCAAAGAAGTATGCAAGCCTGTGAGACAACCCCAAATAAGGATGAACCTGGCTTTGAAGGAAATAGTAAAAGAAGAGCTGCAGAAACTATTGGATGCAGGATTCATATATCCTATATCCAACAGTGAGTGGGTATCCCCTCTCGTCCTAGTCTGAAAGAAGAATGGGAAGTGGAGAATTTGTGTTGACTATCGAGAACTTAACAAAGCCACCAAGAAAGACCATTTCCATTTTCCCTTTACAGACCATGTCCCGGATGGCCTTGCAGGGAATAATTTCTTTTCCTTCTTAGATGGGTTCAGTGGGTACAATCAGATTCAAATCAGCCCTGAAGACCAATATAAGACTACTTTCACCTACCCTTGGGGTACCTTTTCTTATAGAGTCATACCCTTTGGGTTGTGCAATGCCCCAAATACCTTCCAAAGAGCTGTCTTGAGCATATTTTCTGAGTTAATCCATGACTCTGTCGAAATCTACATGGATGTTTTCACACCATATGGGGATGACTTCCAGGAAGCTCTCTCCAATTTGGGTAAAGTACTAAGAAGGTGCATTGAGATGCATCTATCCTTGAGCCCAGAAAAGTGTGAATTTATGAATAAATTAGAGGTTGTATTAGGACACTCCATATCCCAAGCAGGAATACACATAGACCCAAACAAAATCACTATCATCAAGAGGGTACCTGCTCCTCAAAAGAAGAAAGATTTCAGGAGTTTCTTAGGCTTAGTTGGTTAATATAGAAGATTCATAAAACATTTCGGCAAGATGGCTTCGCCATTATTTGGGTTATTGGCCAAGGATTCTGAGTTTATTTGGTTCGGTCCTTGTCAAGAGGCTGTCGAGCTCATTAAGGAAAAGTTGACTACTGTCCCCATCCTCCGAGGTCCAAATTGAACTCTGCCTTTCCACATCCACACTGATGCATCCGAAAAAGATGTAGGGGAAACATTAGGATAATTAGAGGACAAAATAACTTATGCCATTTATTTCATCAGTAAGAACTTGTCCAAGGCTGAACAGAATTATACTATTACTGAGAAGGATATGTTAGCCATTTTCCATGCTTTGAACAAATTCAGGCATTATGTAACTGGATATTAGACCTTTGTTCACACTGACCATGCATCCATCTAGTATTTAATGAAAAAACTGGATGTTAATGCTAGGATAATTAGATGGTTGTTACTTTTGCAGCAATTTGATTTGACTATTATTGATAAACCTGAAAAGGAGAATGTTGTTGCAGATTTTTTATCCAGGTTAGCTCTCCCTACAGGTGAAGAAGGAATGGTGGATGACCAACTACCAGATGAGCATCTCTCTTCTTTATCAGCACTCTCACCATGGTTTGCTGATATAGCCAACTACTTGGTTGTTGGGAGACTCCCTCCTAATCTTTCATTCAAGGAGAGGAGCAGAAACATCAGAAAAAATGCTCCTTTCTCATGGATTGGGAGAAACCTTTTCAAGATAGGCCCTGATCAGATCCTAAAAAGATGTGTGAGGGAGGAAGAATTTTTTGATATCCTATCTGCATGTCATGACATCCCATGTGGAGGCCACTTTGCTGCAAAGAGAACTGCTTACAAAGTTTTGCAAACAAAGTACTATTACCCTACCCTTCACCAAGATTCTAGAAGATACACCAGCAGGTGTGACTAGTGCCAAAGGATGGGGAAACCCATCCAAAGGGATGAGATGCCTTTGCACCCTCAGGTGGCTCTTGAGCAATTTTAAAAGTGGGGGATGGACTTTGTTGGACCTATTGATCCACCATCCGAACAAAAGAAGTATATCATAGTCTACATTGGTTACCTAAAAAAGTGGGTTGAAACAAAAGCAGTGAAGGTAGCAACCTAGGAGAAAGTACCATAATTTTTGAGGGATAATTTGTTTTACAAGTTTGGGTAACCCGGAGAAATAGTCATTGATTAGGGAGCACAATTCACCTCTCACCTCATTGAGAATCTTTTGAGGATGCACAAGATTAAGCATAGAACTTCTACTGCCTATCACCCTCAGGCGAATGGACAAGTAGAAGTAACTAACAGAGATTTAGAGAGCATCCTCACCAAGGTTGTGAGCAATAGAAAAAAATATTGGGCAAACATATTGGTAGAACCTACTTGGTCCTACAACACTACTTGGAAGATAACAACAGGATTCACTCCCTATGAACTAGTCTATGGTAAGGCTCTACTTTTAGTTGAGTTTGAATTCAATACTTTAAGAATGGCAGCTGAATTAAATCTAGATCTATCAAACGCCAAAAAATAGAGGTTGCTACAACTAATGGATTGGATGAGTTCAGAATGAAAGCACTTCTTCACACAAAAGTATTTCAGCTGCAAAAGAAGGTAGGGCATGACAAGAACATCAAAGAAAAGACCTTCCAAGAAGGATATTGGGTGTTGTTGTATGATTCAAGGTTTAAATATTTCAAAGGCAAGCTAATGACAAGATGTTTGGGACCTTACACAGTGGAAAAATGTTTTGATAATGGCACAATTCAAATCAGAACCATAGATGAGGAAGGAATCCTCTTGTTTGTCAATGGTCACAGACTTAAGATTTACAAGAAGCCTTTGTCAAGGGCGGAGTTCATAAATTAAATAAGCAGAGAGGTTTATGTGATGGGAAACTTTATAGTTTCCCACACCTCCTGGAAAAAATAAAAAAAATATCCATGGGTGAAAACCTCTCCGAGGCATCGAAGGCAAGCTAGTGGGTTGAAAACCTTGATGGAGGCAACTCACTTGCTCAAAAAAAATAAAAAATAAAAAAAGGGAATAAATATCCATGGGTGAAAACCTCTCTGAGGAACCCAAGGCAAGTTTGTGGGTTGAAAACCTCCATGGCGGTATCCCACTTACTTAAAAAAAAAAAACAAAAAAATACATTTGCATCTATGTGTTTTCTGTGTTTGTTGTTTTGCAGATTATTAATGGTTTTTGGAAACATAGGGAAGCATCATCTTCTCTCCCCTTCTATTTTACCATCCATCCCATCATTCACTCCATTCATTTCCATGACTCCTTCCATCACCTCCATACACCATATTCCTCCATTCCTGAGCACAATGTAGCAAAAGAAATCAAGCCACAAACTGCTACAAAAATCAAGAAGTTCCTTCAAAAACAAAGTTGTTCATGGACTGCAAGAACAAAATGACGAGCTGTTAAAGAAGACCCCAGGAAATACATGACTGCCACCATGGCATATGGAGAACCACCACGCAACATCTACAACAGGAAGAAACAACAAGAAATATCAACATCTCACTTAGAGAGTTTCTCATTCAAGAATCTACTCACTCAAAAAAAATAAAAAAAAAATAAGGAAGAACGCAACATATAAGAGGCTTGTCTCCAAATTCCAGCTCTTGAAAATGATTTGAAAACAACAGGTAAACTCAAGTATAGCTTCTCACCCCTTTCTATGCATCCATAATAGCCAGAAATAATTAAATTTTCAGACTTAGAGTTTAAGGGGTAGAAAGGTGGCCAGTTAGCTTGGCCACCATCATGAAGTATGACTAGGGAGAACTGCAAAGTCACAACACATGGGCATGCAAAATAAAAAAAAATTTAAATCAAGTGGAGTAGACGAGAACGAGGGGATGAAACACACAGTCCATCATGAATTAACAGAGAGAAGGAAACCACGGTCTCTAACAAAAACTGGAGCTGAGGATGAGTTACATAAGCGCTCCAAAATTAGCTATGAAATCTAATAAAAAGAGATTTCGTCTCATCCAAACCAGTGAATTTAGAATTTTTTTGGAAATAGACTGAAGGGATCTCGCAAAACAACAACACCGAGAGTGGGTTGCATATTTGAATAGTGTGCAGCAGCAACAAAACAACATCACCAGAAGAAGAACAATAAGAACCAGAAGAAGGAGAGGAAGAGACAAAGGGCCAAGGAAAAGCAGAAGAGATGGCACTAGAAGTCATAGAGGTAGCAGAAAGTGACCAAGAAGCATACTCACAACACAACACCACATCCCCTCAAGACAAAGAGGTAGTTTCCACCTTAGCTCCTCTAAGCACAAAGAGAAAAAGGAAAACCTTTATGTATTTCAGATCTGACAAGAGTCATAGCATAAGTCAGAGAGAGCCAAAAAATCCTCCCACGAGCCTGATTATCATTCAATAACACCAAGGGAAGAGGAAAGAATCGAAGAAACAGTTTTGAAGGATGAGCTGCAGAAAGAATAGGCAGATAATGTAGCACTGAAGGAGAGATTAAAGCAAAAAGGGCAGCGAGTAGCCACCATGGTAGACTTATGCATAGAAGCCCTTCATCACAGACTCCCTTCTGACTCATATGTTGTGTACCTCAAGGAGAAATGGATACTATTTCAAATCAAAACTCTAGCCTCCCATGAATCCCTACCTTTCCAATATTGTTGGAAATTCATGGATTTCTACAAGCAAGCTAACATGGCTGATCAGGAAAAGATGGCAAAGTTTTATGTGCATAACCTTGTGCTGAAAAATCTGGATACTTGGGACCCCAATCCTACAATGGAGGATATGCAGTTGATGGATTTAGTATCTTGGATGATGAATGAGGACACTAGAGAAAAAGAGATATGGAGGGTCATGAGAAGAAGAAATAGAGAACCCTTACATATCAGACCGAAATTTTTCAGCCCAAGAGAAGTCATCATTAAACATCAAGAGATGGAAAGGGACCCTGCACTAGTTGAAAGCTACCTTCAGACTCAAAAATAGGTAATAAGCCACTTTGATGATGTTTCTAGGCATATAGAAGATGAGTGCATTATGGATAGCCAGAGGAGATGGAACAACCTCCCTCACAGCCTCAAGAACAGGGAGTACCATACTCTAGAAAGACTGAGGGGTGCATTGGAAAGGGCACCATTATACAAGAGGGCCATGCAGGCCAAAAATATGCAATGGTTGGGACTAAAACTCAACCCACGTTTTTTGTTGGGGCTGAATGATGAAAAGGGCATAGATGCACAAGATAGAAAATGGGAGGATGCAGAAAAGAATAATGGTTTTTACCCCCTTGGGGAAACTCCCACACTTCTTCCTCAGGAAATTATGGGAGTAGTCAAAGCCTTGAAGGAAATACAAGAGGAGGATTAGTCGCTTATAGGATAAGCAACCATTCAGTAGGGGGGTGATGATGAGCTCCATCATTAGACATATTTGGAAGGGTTATTGGTCACCTTTTTGCCTTCTTAGATCTATTTTTATTGCATTTTTATTATTATTTGGTTTTATGATGCTATTATAGGTGGTGATTAATGCTAACATACTATGAGTGCCTAACATGAGGTTCAATGCAGAAAATCAAGAATTATTAAGAATTTTTTATAAGTATTTTATCATAAAGACTTGGAGGAGACAGTAAGGAGGAGTCATAGGAGGATTTACCACCCTCCTTAACTCTCAAAGGCAGCCAAAGGATCCCAAATATTTTCTCCAGCAATTCGAATTCCAAAGGCAGCCAAGCAACTCAATATTTGTTTACCTGGAGTCAAGTGGACTCAATCACTATTTTCTAGGGAATTTTTGGTAGCTTCCCTATAGAATAAATAGAGTAGAGATAGAGCTAGGAAGGAGTTGATTCTAGTCAAAACTTTGTTGCAAGCTATTGAACTTTTTATTATTTTACTTAGTGATAAAACTTTCAGAAATGTATGAAACTATCCTTTTATGAAATGAGCAGACTTATTTCATTTTATTGATTTAAGTTTCAGAGAGCCAGGCTCTTGGGTTAGGGCCCAATCCATGCGCCTCAGCCTCTCTGTTGTATTTTTTCTCTGCTTTCTGTCATTCTACTAGTTCCGCTTCTGATAATTTCGTTTATGTTTCAAGTTATTGTTTAGTTTTGCTTTCAATGTGTTGCTATAGGTTGCATTTGCTTGCGAGTAATATAATAGAGGATAAAAACCAAAAATTTGTGGATCAATACCCACTTCTCATCTCTTTCAATAGAGCTTGAGGAGGGCGAACCTTCCCACAAACCCAAAAACTAATTTCTGTTCACTGTTTCTGAGATTAAAAGTATAGTTTCATGACCATTTTCTAGTCTTCCTTTGCACTGTAGTTTTTACGCATTTGTCTATTTTTCGTGCATAGATCAACAGAGTTTTTTTCCAGAACTAATGTTAAAGCCCCAGAGCAGCTTCGTGGTGCCTCCCCACTTCATTTCCCATCTCCCTTCCATCTTTTCTGTTACACTTCTATTCCTTCATTTTCTCTTATCGCAACTACCGCAACCATTTTAACTTGAAGACCCTCCAAACACTTTAAAGTTTGACCTCCGCCTTTCCTCCTCAAAACTACTGCTATCACATTTCACACTTCGCACCTTTCTCCCGACTACGCTATTGCTTCTCTACCAACCTTGCGATATTGTGATATTGAGAAATCGTAAATCATAGTTTCTATTGTTTTTATTTAAGACTTATCGCTCCTTTTCACGAATTGTGATAACTCTGTTGCATCGCACATCGCATCGTTTTCCCTTTTTCTTTAAGACTTACAACTCATTTTTTCCAATTGCAATACTATCATCGCACTCCATCGCTGCTCCCACTACCATGTCACGCATTGCGCATGGCACTTCGCATCGTTTCCCCTTTTTATTTAAGACTTACCGCTCCTTTTCGCCGATTGTGATACTGTCATCTCAACTCCACCATTGCACTTTTTGAATCATTCCACTCCAAATAATTTTTGCGCCATAATAAATCTTTCATAAGGTTTAAACCTGCTCTTTTCAATTCTAATCCTGGTTTCATGTGTTTATTTTTCCATTAGCACCTTTACCCCTTTCTTCTCCAAGCTACAAATCAACAATTTTTCAATTAGAATTAAGTCCTGGATAGCTTAGCTGCATGGATAGAAGCATGGTAGATAGAGCATAAGACAAGTAGGGTGTGTTTAGCACGTTGGCCAAGTTTAGTGTGGTTTAAATTAATTTCCTTTCAGCAATTTAGTTTAGTTTCCTTCCTGTCATTTATTTTCAGCAATTTAATTTAGTTTCTTTCTGTCATTTCCTTTCTGCACATGAAATCAGTTTCATTTCTGTCATTTCCTTTCTGCAAATTAAGTTAGTTTCCCTTCTGTCATTTCCTTCCAGAAATTTACTTTTCATTTTTTATCATATTTTAAGAAATAGCACCCCCTCGTAAAGCAGAAGAGGATGACATGAACAAAATGCATCTGTTGTGTGTGTAGCACTGTCACCTCCAAGTTTGTACGAACCCCAGGTTGATAAAGTAAAGTAGGGTAGCCCATGGGAGTTGCAGCACTCTTGGTGCAGTACCAGGCTCATCACCTGCTACTATGGGATGTCCACGTCACCACCACCACATCACTTTTGATGTCATCATATGGAAATTCCTAAATTTTCTATTTTTTTTAATAATAATATTTCAAGAAAATCAAGAAACATTTATTATGGCTATTGAGGCACCCCAAATTGGCCCATACTACTTGGGTACTGCAACAAAAAGCTTTGATACCAATCTATGGTTAACCCTCATGCTTGAGTACAACTGAGAAACCTAATTTTTTAGTGAAATTTACTTTCAATTACAATTCTTTTAAACTCAAGAGATTCAAGAAAATGTGCATGTCATACATAGAGTCTGTTGGAAATATTGTCATTGATGGCAAAGGAGCACAAAGGAGCAGCACTAGAACCAACAATAAGGCAAAGGAGTAGATGAGGCAACAATGCAGTAAGCAAGCATAAAAGAGTAGCAGAGAAGCAGCAAAGGCAATAGAGAAGAAACAAAGGAAACCGAGAAGTAGCAAAGACAACAAAGGAAGCTAAGAAGCAAGGTAGACAAGGAGCAGATGCAGCAGAGGCAGCAAAGGCAACAAAGAAGTAGAGGCATCAAAGGCAGCAAATGAAAGCTCGAGACAGTGTAATGGTTTTATGAATAACCAGAAGAATAAGCTCAGGAGAGATTCACGTTGAAGAACTCTGAACAAGCTCAGAAGGAGTAGCGTGGAGGAACCGGTGTTACAGATCAACGACAGTATAAATAACACAAATCGAATAAATACATAATACTTGGAAGAATTCTTAAGAAGGAATCGACGGCGAGCATCAGATCTCAGAATTGAGGGTTAAGAATTGACGGTAGAGATCAAAGCAGGAAGAAGAGCTGAAGAAGAACTGCATGAAGGCGAGCAAACGGTCGTGATTAGTATCATAGATCTGAAGGTGAGAGATGAATGGACGCTATGACTTCGCAAGTCAAACAATATAATATACGATGAGATGGAGGGAGAATGTGAGGACCATTGGATCTTGTAGCAAATCAACAGCAGACGGTAGATCACAAAATCGCACATCGGAAATTTTAAGGTTTAACTTCGAGACATCACAAGGTATGTTGTTTTGGTTGTGATGCGGTAAGGATCGAACGACACGATGTGATGAAGGGAGTCCATGTGTCAGCATTGCGCAATAACACACTTCACATGGTTTATGTTTTATCGTTATCGTTAGAGTGGGAAACTTGCAGGCAAGTATTTGTGATGAGTTGTGATTGGTTCAAGGTATAGTGGGACCCTCCAGTGGGAAGTTCTACATGTCTGCACGTGATTTGGTTTTATGTGAAGTTTGTTTTAAAATGTATGCGTTGTTTGATCACTAATGTATGTAGGTTGTAATTTACTCTGGATTTGTAATCAACTGTGTGTATAAAGGGAGTTATGTGGACCATGACCCACGGGTCTGCGGGGTTTGTGTAAAGAAGCCGGTTAAGATTAAAAGTGACCTGAAGATGCATCTGTGTGTTAAACGAAAAGACTAAACACAACAAATAAAGGCTCGAGTAAGTAAAAGGATCCAACCCCGTGCAGAACAGTGCAACAACATGGGTCGAGTCGGGAAAGAAGGGCATTTATGCAACACAGTTGAAATATAACTACAGAAACAGAAAAGACAAAAGGACAGCAAGCAGAAGAGGACAAATGCACAACAAAGCTAAGAAACTGAAAGGGTTGAGTAAAATAATTGATTGTAACTGTAAATGTATTACTTATTTTATATTATTTGTGATGCAAAGGCAATTCTCTGTAGGCAAAGAAAAACTCCAATTTAATACTGAATGAGTATATAGTGAGGAAATGAATGGGTGGAAGGAAAGAGTCATGCCTATTCACTTCATATTCCCATATAGAATGAAAACAGCCATGAAGTGATCTCTATAAATGATGTTATTGTAATGTGTATAGAGAGGTTAGAGAGTGGAAGAATAAGACAGAGTAGATAGAGAAGTCGTGAAGATCCAGAGCTAATATAAAGCAGATTTGAAGACTGGAAGGACAACAGTGAAGAAGGAGAAAAACAAAGTTGATATCCAGGTAAATCAGTAGATGATTTATTGTAGTGTGAGGAAGTTGGTGCTTCCATATCAAGTTGTAGCTTGATATATGTTCAGTTGTAGCTAGTTGAGGTAAGAGCCTCCAGTGAGTTGTAGCCTGCAAAAAATAGATGGGAGTTGAAGCTTCCTTGCAAGTTGTAGCTTGCAGAGTTTGAGGTAGTGGCCTCTTGTAGGTTGGAGCCTATAGAAAATAAATGGTAAGAGGGAGTTGGAGCTTGCCTTTACATCACAACAATAATAAGATGTGGTTTTCTCCCTTATGGGTTTCCACTTATATTTGTTGTCTATATGCATGATGATTATGTGTTGATTTTCTGTATTTAATCTTCTTAATACTTGTTGCTCACATATTAATATTTTTGTTTCATTATACATTAATTTGATCATGAAATGAAAGTGTAAATAAGTTTTAAATAAATTTTTAAAAGTCCATGAATGTATTAATTTGGTTCACCCCCCCCTCCCTCTCAATTTAACCAAGGTTTCAATAATTGGTATCAGAGCCAATTCCTTCTATATTCGTTTAACAACTGGAAGGAGATCCTAGGTCCCCAAAATGGCTAGTCTAAAAGGACGCTCAACAAGTAAAGCCCCATTTTTTACTAGCACAAACTATGCCTTTTGGAAAATAAGAATGAGGAAATACATAATGTCTCTAGGAATAGAAGTTTGGGTTGTCGTGGAAGAAGGATATGCTCCAAAGGATACTAACACAGAGAAAGAAGCCAAGAGAAACTTCATAGCTAATGCAAAAGCCATGAATTAACTCTTGATCCATCTGTGTGAAACATAATTTATCAAAGTAATGCACATTGAGACTTCCAAAGATATCTGGGATACTTTAGAAAATATCCATGAGGGAGATAAAAAGGTGAAGATGGCCAAACTGCAAGCCTATAGAGCTTAGTTTGAAAGTGTAAAAATGAATGAAGATGAAGATGTAGCATGTTTCTTCTTAAAGGTTGCATAAGTTGTGAATAACATGAAATATCTAGGATAAACCATTAAGGGATGTGTAATTGTACAAAAGATATTGAGATCTTTACCATCCAGGTTTAACCCTAAGGTTTCTGCCATAGAAGAAAAAGCAAACTGGGAAACACTGACCATGAACCAATTACTTGGAAAATTGGCCTATGAGATGAGACTTCCAAAGGGGAAGTCAAACGTGAGGGAGGTAGCCTTTAAGGCAGATAAGTGCAACAAAGAAAAGGAAGATACATGCTCCTGCTATGATGAAGAAGAGGCCAAATTTGTCAGAAGATTTGATAGAGACACATGAAAGTATAAAGGTAAACTTCCATTTAAATTCTTTAACTGTGGAAGTGTGGGGCACTATGCATCAAAATTTCCTCATAAAAAAATAGAATATCAGTCAAAAGGGAAAGAGAAAACCAATTTCAACAATAGGCCGAAAGGGAACAGATTTAATAGAAGATCATTATATGTTCAACAAGACAGCAGTGCATCTGAGAGCTCAGATGAATCCCCCAATGAAAAAGGAACATTAGAATTTATTTTGATGGCCAAGGAAGATCTTGACGAATATCTCCTGGAATTTGAAGACGAAGGTAAGGTAGATCTTGAGGGGGAAATAATTAGTGCCCTGGAGGAAATAAGAAGACTTAAACTCAAGTGCAGAAAACAGAAATACATTCTCCTGAAATATGTAAAGGAAGAACCAAATTCGGAAAACATCATTCAGTTGAAAGTAGAACTTGAAGAAGCTAAGAAGGTGGAAGACATCCTGCTAAAGAAAATTAAAGATAAAAATCAGGAGAAAGAGAAATTGGAAGAAGAAGTAGTATGCCTGAGAAAGAAATTAGAAAAGGCCAAAAGGGAATTATCTATGAACATTCCATGAATCAAAATCTCTGAACAGTTGGAAAAAATAATAAATTCTCAAAGATCTCCTAATATAAAGGCTAGGATAGGCTATGAAGGAGAAACCAGCAACTCCAAGGCAAAAGATAACAAGAATAGCATTTTTGTAAAAGCTGCAAAGGATAATGAAACAACAAAAAGGGATTCCTCATAATTAGAAACCAAAAAGACCATGATATGTAATGAAACAAATAGAAACAAGAAACAACCTCAAATGACAAAGAAATAAATGAATAAACAGTCAACAACAAAAGACTCATACGCTCCTAAGGATGAATTGAACAAATTCGGAAGATGTCAAAGGAGGTTCCTTCCTCCTGTGAGAAGTATCACTTTCCTCACCTACCACAAACCTGGATATATTGTGGCATATTGTAAGATAAATCAAATCCAGACCAACTAGCAAAAGGTGAAACCGAAGAAAATATTACCTCAAACAACTCTCTCTGCCAGAGACATATACTACTTCCATGGGTATTGTTTTTATTGTAAAGGGTTCGGGCATAAATCCATGGAGTGCAGAGCGTATATACAGAGACTGGTGTAAGGAAACTCAAGGGGAATTAAGAACAATGGTGGATTCACTCATATACATAATCCATTCATAAATACAATCAAATGATTTTGCTACCATAAAATTGGGCACAAGTCTCATGAATGTCCTCTCAAAGACTGTGGTCCATCTCCTTAGGAAATTTACCAAACAAACAACTACATGCAATGGAAAAAGAAGCTAAATAAGTGTGATCTAGTTCTAATAGCTCAAGATCATAAAATCCAATGGTATGTGGACAATGGGTGCTCAAAACATATGACTAGAGACTGAATCAAGTTTATAACTTTTGATTAAAATAAATATGTAATGTAACATTCAACAATGATAGAGCAGGGAAAATCAAGGGAAAAGGCTCAATTAGCCTGAATAATGGAAGAGGAGAGGCTCAGGATGTACTATTTGTGAATGGTCTGAAATCCAATCTACTAAGTGTCAATCAAATGAGTGATAAAGGCTGTGAAGTCCTTTTCAGAGCCCAAGATTGTGACGTAAGGTCTATCACCATAGGAAAGACCCTGATCAAAGGTGTTCGAGCATAGAGTAATGTCTATATAGTAGAAGAATAGAATGAAGCATGCCACATCAACAAACTTGACAAATCTTGGTTATGGCATAGAATATTGGGACATTTAAACTTTGACCACATCATCAAACTGAGCAAGAAGAAAGATGTCAAAGATTTGCCTGCAATAAAGAAGCCTCCAAATACCATATGTAAGTCCTACCAACTGGGAAAACAAACTTGCACATCATTCAAAGCTAAAGACCAACTATATACAAGTAAGCCTCTTCAGCTTGTACATATGGACCTATGTGGACCTTCACGAACTAATGCACCGGGTGGAGAATCGTATTTCATGTTGATAATAGATGATTTTTCTAGATTCACGTGGGTGGAAATTCTCAAATATAAATCTGAAGCATTTGATAAATTCAAGATATTCAAGGAACTGGCAGAAAATCAAATTGGATGTAAGCTAAAATGCATCAGATCAAACAAAGGAGGTGAATTCACAGATGATGATTTTGCAAACATGTGCAATGAATGTGGGATAAAGCAACAATTTACAATTGCAGGTACACCTCAATAGAATGAAGTGGAAGAGAGGCAAAACAGGTCAGTACAACAGATTGCTAGAGCCATGATGAAAGAAAGTAACATTCCCCAAACCTACTGGGCAGAAGTAGTACACACAACTATTCATATTCTTAACAAATCTCATCTTAGACCAAATTGTGACAAGACTCCATATGAATTGTGGCATGGGAAATTGGAATCAATCAAGCACTTTAGAGTCTTTGGTAGAAAATGTTTCATAAAGAATAATGATGAAAAATTGGGGAAGTATGATGAAAGAGCTGATGAAGGAATAATTTTGGGATATGCATCCAAGAGTAACGGACACATGTGCTACAACAAAAGATTGCATAAAATTGTGGAAAACATTGATGTGAGATTCGACGAAGATCTACCAAACAGAACCAGAAGCACAAACTGCGCCAATCCTGCAGATGATCATGAAGATGAGAATCAAGAAAATGAAGAACAAATTAAGACAACAAAAGATACTATATTAAACTCAAAAGGACCCTCTAGACACACTCAGAAGAACCATCCAGAAGATCAAATCATTTGAGACAAGAGTGCAGGAGTCCAAACTAGAAGACAACTAGCTGAATAGACCGAGGAAGTGTACCTAACCATGTTGTCACAGATAGAACCAAAGAATTTCGATGAAGCCAGAAAAGACAAAAATTGGGTAAATTCTATGAATGAAGAACTAGACCAAATTGAGAAAAACAAGACCTGGGAGTTAATGCCAAGACCCATTGGGAAAAATGTCATTGGCACAAAATGGATATTCAAGAATAAGATGAATGGACAAGGTCAAGAAATCAGAAATAAAGCTAGACTTGTATGCAAGGGATACTATCAAATCGAAGGCTTGATTATGATGAAAATTTTGCCCCTGTAGCAAGAATGGAAGCAATCATAATGTTTTTGGATTTTGCATGCTATCATGATTTCAAGGTATATCAAATGGATGTGAAGTCTGCCTTCTTGAATGGAGATCTAGGGAAAGAATTCTACATGGAAAAACCTGAAGGATTTTCCTTAACAGATAAACATAAATATGTGTGCAGATTAAAGAAATCCTTATATGGTCTCAAAAAGCTCCGCGTGCATGGTATTCTAGGCTGGAAAAATACTTACAAAAGTAAGGTTTCAAGAAAGGAGGAGTATAAAAAAATCTGTACATAAAGGTTGATGAAAATGAACTCTTAATTGTAGTAGTATATGTAGATGACATCATGTTTGGTAGCAACAAAGATGAGTTAGCAAAAGGATTTGCAGAAGAGATGAAGTCATAATTTGAGATGTCTATCATTGGAGAGCTTGCCTTCTACTTCAGACTTCAAATTCTATAAAAGAACATGGGAATACTCATTTCACAATAAAATACTTAAGAGACATGTTGAAAAGGTTCCAAATGGAAGACTCCAAACCTGTGTCAACTACCATGGTCACTAGATGTAAGCTATGTGTTGATGATGGATCCACAAATGTAGATCAAAGACTTTACAGGTCTATGATAGGAAGTCTGCTATACCTAACTGCCTCTATACCAAACATTATGTTGGCAGTATGACTTGTGGAAAGATATCAAGCAGCACAAAAACAGAATCACTTGCTAGGAATCAAGAGGATATTTGGATATCTGCAAGGAACTGCACTTTAGGGCCTATGGTATCTGAAAAGAAAAGACTTCACATTGAAAGTATATACAGATGCAGATTGGGCCAGATGTGTGGATGATAGGAAAAGCATAAGTGGAGGTGCATTTTATTTGGGAAGAGTCTGGTGGCATGGTTAAGAAAGAAGCAAACATCTATCTCTCTATCTACAACAGAAGTAGACTACATAGCAATAGCAGCTTGTTGCACACAAGCAATGTGGATGAAACAAACTATCCAAGACATGAAGGTAAGCATCAATGAACCCATTTATATCAAATGAGACAATACAAGTGCAATAAGTATATCAAAAAATCATGTACTTCATTCGAAAACCAAGCACATCCCAATAAAGTACCACTTCATTAGAGAACAAGTAGCAGAGAAAATAGTAAAGATGGATTATGTACCAACAAAGGAACAAACAACAGAAATATTCACAAAACCTCTTGCTAGAGAACCATTCGAATATCTAAGAGACAAACTAGGGGTAGTGTTTGCAGATGATACTCTCTGATATGATCAAAAGAAAAAAGAAAAAAATGATGTTGGAAATACACCAGCAAAGGCTATAATACAAGGAATAGAAACAGTGCAGTAGGCAAGTGATAGTCGGTATCAGACAAGAAATCATCACTCCAGGGGGAGAGTAGCCCATAAAAGTTGTCACAAAAGAGCTAGAGCTATGGCACAGTGGTATGATACAAGTCCTCAAGATCAGAGTATTATGACAAGAGTACATCAAAAGTTCAGCACATATCACCTC
This sequence comes from Pinus albicaulis, assembly GCA_034641835.2. Taxonomy (NCBI): domain Eukaryota; kingdom Viridiplantae; phylum Streptophyta; class Pinopsida; order Pinales; family Pinaceae; genus Pinus; species Pinus albicaulis. Next base: position 772,031,002 of record CM076580.1, on the reverse strand, counting down.
TATCAAGAAGTAAGGGACATAAGTACATAAAATTCTATAGTGAAAAGCCTTCCATGCAATCTCAATAATTTTCAAAGTGTTCTCCCAACAACTCTGGTACACCAGTCTGGAGCAGCAAGGTATAAATTCAGAAGAAGAAGGCCTAAACACAACTTAGAGAGAAATAGCGAAAAGATAGAAACTACACTGGGAAATGTGCAACCCTTTTCCATTGATGTCAAAGGGGGAGGAAAAGAAAGCAGAGGAAGAAAAACACTTCTTAGAATGAAAGGGGGAGGAAGTACTGGAGGAATTATTGGAGTGTTGGTATATGTGTTTCCATCTGTTAGAGTCGGTCTTTACATCCCTCCGTCAGAGATCATTTCTCTTATTTCATTTCATTGTTTAGGTGTCTCATTTTGCTCATTCATCTGCATTCCGTTAGGGGCATGCAATTATCTGACAGAAGGTTTTTGTTCTCTCATTTTCCCTCATGCTTGTACCTGCTGGGTTGGTCAAAATTTATCAAAATTCATCAAAATGGAGTTCATGTCATTTACAGTCATAGATACTATTTTGGTCAAAAAAGAGTCATTTTAGTTTCTAGGTCTAGAGTTTGGTCTTTAGAAATATTAAACAATGCCCGCAGGCCATGAGGATGTCTTCAATAAGTTTTTGTTTCAAGATTTTCATTGTCATATGCTCGAGGATGTTTCTTCTTCAAAACTTTGTTTTGAAGAATAAATTGTCAAATTTGTTTTTGTAATAAATATGTATCTTTCCGCCATGAAATACTTCACATGCAAACTCTGGTCCTCTGTTGAAGTTCAATGCCACCATTCCTGCAAAAATCAACCAATTTCATCATTCAAGCTCAGAAAGTCAGTGAGGAAACAAAAAGACAGAAGTTGTATTAAATGCAAAAAGTGCCAAAGTCAATAACATTACAAAATGGGTTTTGAGAAGCAAAAATTAAAACCATCTCTTTATAAGATATTTCTCAAAGTTATTAATTCATTTGCATCAAGAGATATTCAGGAAATCCAAGAGAAAAGTCGATGTTGAAGTTTGGAGGGACGGAACTCTAAGTTTAAAGGGTCGACTGTGTGTTTGAAATCAGCGCGACGCATTGGGATAGAGCACAGTGCACCCAAAGAGCGCAGCGCATAGATCCGAAATACACTGTGCATTTTCCAAAGGGCGTGGCACATTGGGCTTGTGCGCGGCGCACAGAGCCTCCAAGCCCAAAATTTCATCAGTGCTTCTAAATTCTTCAAACGATTCAACTCTTTTGATCCAAGTAAGTTGTGCGTCCTTGCCATTTGATTTTAATTCCTGTTGGGTGCTATTTGGAAGGAGGAATTCAAGAGTTTAAATGGTGAACATATAACCCTATATCCATATCAAAATTTTCTCCTAGGGTTTGAAATTGGGTGTCAAAACTTGACTTTGGTGCCAAAACACTCTCATTCCATTTTCACTTGTGTTTTCCACCACTGTTACACTATTTTCAATATCCTTCCCCATTCCCTTTCATCCTAAGCTACTCATATCATTCCATTCCCATTTCACTATTCCAAATCCTCTTATTCCCTATACTTATCCCTTTCTCCACATCACTTATAAATCCCCAAATCCCTAAGTCCCAAAACAGTGACTGCCCTCACACTTAAATCTCACTTGACAGTCCTTTTTCCCACTTAATATTTCCTCACAGTCCCTCATTTCATACTTGGCACATTTGGCATTAAAACATACACCAAACTCTTTTTTTCACCATACATATATCAGCATATACTTGTCAAACACCTTGTTTTCAACATCATGTCAGAGACAAATTCATTATACGAGTAGGGATATGAGCAGGACAGTGACTCAACCACCGAGCTAAATGTACCAAGGAGGTCTCATAAAAGTGGCAGGCACGTCAGAGAGGAGCCCATTTCTTTGGCTCAATTGCAGGCCTGCCTGCTTGCAATGACATGCTTTCAGCAACATTCATGTTTTCAGTATTGTGAGCTGATATCTTAGATTCAACACCATCAGGAGTTGGTTCGCTTATTTGTCCTACATTTTCATGATGGTCATGTAAACCTTGCTGGAGTGAACTTCACCTTGACACCAGAGACCATTTCTGAGGCAACCGGGATACCAAACATAGGTGAGGAGTGGAATAAGAGACAACAGCTGGATAGATCATATTATGAACCTTACATCAGGCCTGGATATTTGAGGCAGTTGAGCAGAGTATTTCCATTCCGGTTTCTGAAGGAGTCCTATGCGCCATTAATGAAACTCGTCATTAGATTCTTCAGCTGTGAGGGTAGATTCTCACGCCTTTACGCATACCATATCAGACTTTTGATGCATTTCACGAGGGTGCGACTGATGAATATTCCATACTTCATGTGCCGAAACATAGAGCAGATGACTACCCTTGTGCAGAAGAAGACTCCAAAGCAGCAACATAACAACATTTATCATTATGCGCTCATTAAAATCATTGTAGTACATCAGCTTCGATTGCAGGGCATCGCATGGGATGAGTTCATTTCTCGTGACTTCTTTACAGTCCCTCAGCTTCCTCCAGAGATTTTTCACAATGCAGGTGAGCCTTCGCATCAATTTGAGGTTCTTGAGACAGAACCTATCAGTGTTCCGGTGTGTGTTACATATCAGAGAGGTACCAGAGCCTTATTTGCAGCAGCACGACGAGTACTATCTCCGCCCAGGGTGGAAGGGGTCTCGTTACCTTCGACAGCAGCGCGAGTACTAACTCCACATGTCGTGGAAGGAGTCTCGCCTTCTACATCAGCACAGGTACAGGATAGAGGCAAGAAGCCTATGCATGATGAGGGACCCTCGGGAGGCCAAGATACTGATTTTATATTAATCGATGTTGATTCGAGCTCTCCCAGCTCAAAGCTGAAAGATATCATCCAGGAGCAGAAAACTGAGATCGACACGCTGATCGAGAAATTTCAGAGAGCTCAGTGGGTTATAAATTACTTGAAGCAGCAGAATAAACAAATGGAGGATCAGCAGACACTCATATAGTTGCGGCAAATCCGTGAAGACCGTGAATTGGCCCGAAAGAGACCAGGTGACATGACACCATTTGAGCAAGAGAATTGCCTTACGAGAGTCAACATTCATCTGGAAAAGCTCTTGGTGAAGGCCAATAGGGACAAAGAAATTCTCAGACATATGAAAAACCACTATTGGGCCTGCACACATGTTTGCAAAGAAAAAATGAAGATCCTGAAGGCGACGTTGAGAAAAGCACTGAAACGTCGGAAAAGGCCGGATCCACTCCGAATCTTGGCTGAAGCTTCCTTGGCTGAGCATGAGACATGATGGGAGACCTTCACTCCAAATTTCAGAAAATTTGGAGAATATTTTTTCATTTTTGAAAATTTTGGTTGCAAAACAGGTTTTTTCGCCCGACGCATCGTGCCACCCGACGCGCGCTTATGATTGGGACATCTTATGGAGGAAAACTTGATATTTTTGGATTTTTTATGGTAAATTATGCATGCTCAAGAATGGATGAGATATTTCATGAAGTTTTGGGTGGTCTTAAAGGTCAAAAACACTCCAAAAATGACCTTTCTGCCACTTTTTGCACCAGCATGAACCAGTCTTGGGAGATTGCAGTTTTGGAGGGGTAAATGACATCCAAATTGAAAAATTCCACTTGGGTTGGATAGCAGACATCCAGGGCTTTCCAACGAGCTATCATGATTTCAATTTGGACTTCAGGAATTGCCCCAAAAATAGGCTCAAAGTGGCACGACGCATTGAGTTTTTGAGCGCGGCGCATAGAGAAATTTTGCCTCATTTTCACTCTTCAGCTCAGAAATTCGCCCAGTTTTGACTAGTTTTACTTTTTCATGTGATGATTGATCTATCTTAATGTAATTTTGTAGCTATGATGTAAATTTGGCATGTTTTTACTTGTTCTAGAGGATTCATTCACTAAAAAGTGAAAATTAAGTGAATGGATCAGTTTCCTAGCATATAGAGGCAAGTTGTTTGGCTGCCTAGATTTTAGTTCCATGTTTAGAATTGGTTGAAACAACTCCTAGAAGGATGAGCTCGACCCCTAGAGGCATGGGAAGGGGTTAGGATGGTCTATATATTTTATTTTCTGAGAAATTTTTAGGGTTGGACTCTTGGGAATAGTTTGGCACCTCATTGTATATTCATTTTCAGATTTTTGGCAAAGGAAAGACCAGAGTTTTGCAGCACTTGTTGGGATCCTTGTGGCTCTGAGTTTTGATGATGTTTTTCTTCATGTATCTGTAAGTTTCATTGATTTTTATGTATGCCATTTCCCTCCTCTTTTCTTCTGAATTAAACAAATGAGTAATAAGGTAGAATTCATTAGTTTGCTGATGCTCTGCCTTAAAATTTTGTTTAGTTTTATATGTTTTCCTCCGTTTGAAGAGGATCCTTGCACTTTATTGCCCTCTTCAGCTTCTCAACAGTATTTTCTATCCATTCATTGAATCTAAGACATCAAAGTCATTGCCTACCCTGCCCCAACTTGAACTCTGCAAGAATTTGGCCTCATCCCCAAGCCCAAAATTGTTTTCCCCTTTTCCAACAAAAACCCCTAAAAAATCAAAATCAAACCCTCCTATTTGTTTATCTAGCCTAATATCAGTTTTTGTTTAGTCATATCAAGCCCCTTTGAATATTTTCATTGAGATTAACCCGGAGAGAGCCCTCTCCTGTCCTCGTAGGGCTAGCTACGAGGCTGAGCGTGGTTTGGTGTTGTCCTTTTTCTGCCTTATTTCAGCCTGAGGTGGATTTGGGAACTAACATAGTGGCGAACATACTGGGGAAAGAAAATGGTTTTCTTTTTGGTGTTATTTGTTTCATAAGTTACATACGGAGCCTGAAGTTATGCCATGTAGCTTTCGAAACGCTTTTGCTTTGCATTAGCGGAAGTAGATAAACGCTGCTTCAGTCAATCTTCGGTTTAGCTTGTGAACGTGAAATTTGACTTGTGAATTACCACAGTATATTACATCGTTCTGGACTTTTGGGTGATTGAGTCCAGAATTTGATAGGCTGAATAGATCGGTTTTGTCCTTTTATTTTTGAATAGATCAACACACTGGCTTCCAGAAGATATACTAGATCAAATCTCGATCCTGATCCGCCTCCAGTGTATGAGAATCCCAATCTGATTTCAAGAATCCTCCGTCGAGAAAGTCCCGTGATCCCTTTGTTGAAATCTCATTCATGCCCGACTGTATTTGAGTTCCTTGAAGATATTGAGTTTGATGATCAATTCGAGTTGTCGTTGTTTGAAACTAAATATGAAAGTGCTACTGGTTCTACCGTAATAAATCCCGAGTTTATCAAGTATCTTGAGGTTGAACAAGCTAATATATCTATTGATAGTTACATCTTGAACATCCAAAACTCTATTGTGGCAAAGAATATTCCTGAGTTTATTGAATCCGCTTCTGAAACTCTTGGTCCATCAGCAGTTACTTCTGATTCACAGGTTCACGCTGAGCCTTCTTTTATTCCTAACATTCCCATGCAACCATGTATTTCTAATCAGTAATCTGCAGTAGTTCCTCCTCCATCTCCACCACATACACCTCATACATCTACTGCTCCTTCTCCACCCGTTTCTCCAAGACAGATTATAAACCCACCAAGAGCAATGGCTGCTAGATTCGCACCTCTTGTCTTGCCCAAGAACTTGGATCCCATGCCCGCTGATTATCAAAGTAAAATCCCTTTGTTTGATGGTACTCCTCAAAGTGTGCTCGCTCAGCAGCATATTGATAGAATGACAGACTTTTTTGACCTCCATGAAATTGATGAAGAGAATGTCTCCATGAGATTGTTTGTGCAAACTTTTGGAGGTGAGGTACGCAAGTGGTTCAGATCTTTGCAGCCCAGAAGTATTAATACATTAGAAGAGCTTCAGAGACAGTTTCTAGATCGGTGGGAGATGAAGAAAGATCCGCTTCAAATCACTTCTGAATATACCAAGATCAAGCGCAATCCTGGTGAGTCCGTCCAAGATTATATTATCAGATTTAATGCCGTTTATAATGCAATTCCTGATGATTTGAGGCCATCTAAGAAATCAGATTTGTTAAAATTCCCAGATGGTTTTGATCTGGAGATGGCCTATTCATTACGAGATAGAGATCTGCCCACTTTAGAGGACATGCAGAAGATTTCCATGAGTGTTGAAGCAAATTTGAATGACAAGAGAGCTAGATTGAAAGCAGAGAAGAAAGTTGTGATAAAGGAAGAAGCTTCTACATCTACATCAGATCAGATACTTCGTAAAGTGGAAAGAATGATTGAAAAGCTCACACTTGATAAGCCCGAACCACAGATTCGAAATCCCAATTTTCGTGGTCAGCAGCAGCCCCAATTCAGGATTAAACAACGAGAATAGCGAGCACAAGAACCAGCAGTCCAGCAGCAAGTAAAGACACCTCTTCAGCAGAATTTTGTTGGTCAGGATTCAGATGATGAAGACGATGTAGTAGGGGTGGAAAATCACTTCTTTACTCCTGATGATTTTCCCATTTATATCACCGAAGATGAGGAGTATGCAGAAAGTTCAGCGGTACAAAGAGATGAGGATTTTATCTTGGCTAATGATGTTGCTCTTGAGGAAGAGTCGGATGAGTATCAGAGAGGTTATATGAATGCATTGTCAGCACAGCAGAAGCAATATTCTCTCAGAAACAGATATGTACCTGTCAATCCAATCCAAAAGAGAAAGGAAGTTTCAGCGCCTAAAAACGATTCACCTGTTGCACAAAAGAAAGCAAAAGAGATAGTTGATCCCGCTGCCACCAAGTCATCATCAGCAGAAAAATCAAATCATCCAATTAAAATGAGGGAGAAGGCTGAAAAGAAAGATGTTTCAGCCAAAGAGATCGAAAATACTTCAGCCTTTAGTTTGGAGAATGAGATTTCTAAATTAAAGGTATCCATTCCCTTGACTGAACTAATGAGGAATAGTAGTTATAAAGGTCAAGTTTCCAAAATTTTGAATTTCGATCCCATGTCTGATATGGTGAATATTGAAGATGATCAACCTGAATTGATATTTGGACCAGCTTTAGATGCTGAGTCTCCGGACAGCAAAGTGCCTCCTTTTTATATTAGTCTTCGACTGCATGAGTTTGTATTGCATAATGCCATGTTCGATTCCGGTGCTTCCCATAATCTTATGCCGAAAGAAATCATGGAGAAGTTGGGTTTAGACATTACCAGGAAGTGCCATGATCTTTATTCATTTGATTCTAGCAGAGTGAGATGTATTGGGCTCATTAAATACTTGGTTGTAAGTTTGGATCAGATTCCTACAAAGAATGTTTTGATGGACGTTGTTGTAGCAGACATTCCTCCGAGATTTGGTATGTTGCTTTCCAGATCTTGGGGAGAAAAATTGAAAGAGACATTACAATTAGATTTCTCCTATGCAACGATTCCCGTGTTTGGCCAAATGAGAAAGTTGTACCGGGAACAAAAAATGAAGTATATGATTACAACTAAGGAGAAACCGGTCAATCATCCGATTAATTATGTACATACAGATTTACAGTCTTTTGTTTTGTTTGTCGATAGTTTCAATGATGTAGATAGTTAGTTAGTTCAAGCAGAAGATATTCCAGAGATTACCGATAATTTCAAAGAATTTTTGCAAAAGGAAAGACAACAACCGGAAAGCACAGTTGAGCAATCAGCTAAAGATAGTGGACAGCAAGCAGAAAAAACAGAGCTAGCACAATTTCAGCACCTAGAGGATGATGAAGAGGGTCTATGGACCATGGATTTCGATGGTGCAGTGGGAAATGATGGTGCTGGAATTGGTATTTGGGTATGCAGCCCTTTTTCCGCTCCAAACAAGGTATCGAGCAATGTACGGGTGTGTTCTTACAAATTAGCATTCGATTGTTCAAACAATGAGGCTGAGTATGAAGCTCTGATTGCTGGCCTAAAGATTCTTAGAAAGATGAATGCTACGAGAATTGCGGTCTATGGCGACTCCAAATTGGTGATTAAGCAAGTAAAGGGTGAATATCAAACGAAACATCCCCAGATGCGGGCTTACCGTAATGCTGTCCTTGATATTTGAAGCAGTTTTCAGATTATACTTTGACTTGTATTCCTCGCATTCAAAATGGAATTGCAGATGCACTTGCTAAGGCAGCAAGTAACTTGAAGATCCCAATGAATTCAAGTAATAAGTTCAAGATCCATGTAAAGCACCGTCCTACCGTCCCGGATAATCAAAGACGTTGGCAAGTTTTCCAAGATGATGATGAAATTAATGATTTTCTGCAAAAAAAGGGTAAGTTCAAAGATATCTCAATTGATGTAGAATATGATGATGGTGATGATGTTCAAGTCAATCAAATGGAAGTGTTGCAGCTGAAAGACAACGTTATTCCTAAAGGTTTGATACCTTTAGAAGAACTCTTCGATCAGGATGATGTGGCCAAGGAACCAACCTTACGACCGACTGAAAAAGGAGTTGAAGATGTAAATATTGGGACAGCTGAAGACCCCAAGATGGTGAAGTTATCCAAATCATTGCCACCGGAGGTAAAAGAAAAATATGTGAGTTTGTTGTCTTCATTTTCTGATGCTTTCGCTTGGGATTACTCAGATTTAAAGACGTATGACACCAATATAATTCAGCATACTATCCCAATCAAGCCTAATCAGAAGCCTTTCAGACAAAAGCTAAGAAGAATCAATCCGAAGTTGTTGCCATCAATTGAGAAGGAGGTAAACAGGTTGTACAAAGCATGAATCATTGTTCCCATCAGATTTTCTGATTGGATTTCCAATTTAGTGCCAGTGTGGAAAAAGACAGGTGAGATTTGATTGTGTATTGATTTCCGAAATCTGAACAAGGTTTCATTGAAGGAAAACTATCCATTGCCTAAGATGGATCATATATTTCTGTGAGTATTTGGAGCATCTCGCATGTCACTACTTGACGGTTATTCTGGATATAACCAAATTTTGGTCCATGAGGACGACCGTGACAAAACAGCATTCACCACTCCGTGGGGGACATTCCACTATGCCAAGATGCCATTTGGTTTGAAGAATGCTGGTGCGACTTTCCAGCGGGTGATGGACATGGCTTTTGCGAATGAGAAAGATGTTTTCCTTGTTATATACCTTGATGATTTGACGGTCTTTTCCAATTCAGATGAAGAGCATATGTATCACTTGAAAGTTGTTTTTCAAAAGTGCAGAAAATATGGTGTCTCTCTTAATCCTAAAAAGAGCTTGTTTGCCATGGATGAGGGCAAATTACTTGGCCACATTATTTCCAAAGATGGCATTCGTATTGATCCAGCACGTGTTGAAGCAATTAAGCAAATTGACCCTCCCAGGAACAAGAAGGAGATTCAGTCTTTTAATGGTAAGATGAACTTTTTACGCCGTTTTGTCCCTAACCTTACTGAACATTTAAGAGAAATAACAAATATGCTGAAAAAGGACAGCCAATTGAAGTGGACTGAAGAGGCGGTAAAGTCCTTTAATTTGGTGAAGTTGGCACTATCTTCAGCTCCGGTGTTAATTAGCCCGGATTACACCCAAGATTTTATTTTGTTTTCCTTTTCTTCGGAGCATACCATGGCAGCTGTGTTAATGCAGAAAAGAGATGGACATGAGAAGCCCATAGCATTTTTCAGTCGAACTATTAGAGACGCAGCCTTGAAGTACAATATCATTGAGAAATAAGCTCTGGCACTGGTAAAAGCATTGAAATATTTCCGGGTATACATTTTGCATTCCCATATTTTGGCTTATGTTCCTAACGCTGCCGTGAAAGATGTTTTAGTACAGACTGATCCGGAAGGAAGACGTGGCAAGTGGATTGCAGCTTTGCTGGAATATGATGTGGAAATAAGGCCCACGAAACTTATCAAGGGACAGGGGCTAGCGAAACTTATGGCTGAATCGAATTTGCATGCGCTAGACATAAATCTGATTGCTGCTATGTCTGATGAGGATGAGGAGAATTCGCCACTTCAGGTATCGGAAATTTTTGTTTCTTCCCCATGGTACTCAGATATCGTGTATGTTCTTCAAAATTTGTCATCACCGCCCGACATGACTAGAAACAAAGGTAGAACTTTGAAACTGAAGGCTGCAAAATTTTGTATTTTGAATTCTGCACTTTATTGGAAAGATCCGGGTGGTGTTTTGTTGAGTTGTTTGGTGGAGGAAGAAGCGAAGAAGTTAATGGAGGATTTCCATAAAGGAGACTGCGGGGGTCATCATTTTTGTAAAACAACTGCCAATAAGATTTTAAGAGCAGGGTACTATTGGCCAACATTGTTTGCTGATGTGTATAAAATATTCAAAGGCTGCCATGAGTGCCAGATTTTCGAAGGAAGATAGAAATTACAGCCATTTCCACTCAAGCCTATTGAGGTTAGTGCCCCTTTTCAGCAGTGGGGTTTGGATTTCATTGGGGAGATCCATCCTCCTTCCTCGGGACAGCATAGATGGATTCTAACAGCCACCGATTACTTCACGAAATGGATCGAAGCAGTTCCCACAAGGCAAGCCACCGATTCGGTAATCATTTCTTTCCTTGAAAACAGCATTTTGTCTCGTTTTGGTTGCCCGAGTAAATTGATCACTGATAATGCAGCGGCTTTTAAATCAAGAAAGATGATAGAGTTTTGTGCTAAGTATAAAATTTTTTTGGGACATTCAACCGCCTATCATCCGCAAGGTAACGGTTTGTCGGAATCTTCCAATAAATCTCTAGTCAACCTCATTAAAAAGTTGTTGGACATAAATAAGAAGAGTTGGCATAAGAAGCTGGTAAATGCGCTATGGGCTGATCGGGTGAGTCAAAAGAATTCCATTGGTATGTCCCCCTTCGAGTTAGTTTATGGAGTGGATACAATGTTTCCTACCTCATTTTCTGTTCCAGTGGTCAAGCTTCTTCAAGAAGCTGGTAGTGAAGAAAGCCATATGCAGAGAAGGATAAATCAAATGATTCATTTGCAGCAAACGAGAGAAGAGGTTTTCCATAACACATTCAAGTTGCAAGAGAGAATCAAAAATATCTATGACAGGAAAGCGAAGGCAGATAAATTCTAGTTGGAGGAAGTGGTACTGAAGTGGGATGCTAGGAATGAGGACAAAGGAAAACACGGTAAGTTTGAAAATCTCTGGAAAGGTCCATTCAATATTGCAGCATATCGAGGTCAGAACGCCTTTCTTTTGAAGGAGATGAACGGTAAAGACTTTCCAGGAGGGTCGGTCAATGGTCGGCTGCTCAAGCGGTACCATTTCTAAGATGTTTTCTGTTGATCATATTGTCATTGTACATATCACGTATTTCAATTTCATTGTAAGTGTGCACTGTAGTCTTTTCTTCAGTTTGGGGCCCGAAGTGAAGGCTATAATTCTGAAGAAGGATTTCAGTTTTGGTTTAAGTCTGTTTAGTCGGTTTGTTTCAGTCATTTTTGTTTTAAAGGTTGAGTCAGTTTGAGTCAAAGTTTCAGTCAAATAAATTTATTTAACAGTCTTGAGTGGTTTTGTCAAAATAACGGAATCCATAGCCCAATGGACGAAGGCACTGGTCTGCTCTCCCAAAGATCTATCGTTCTTGGCACCTCCTAGGAGCTACCATCCCCATTGGAGCCAATGTTAGAGTCGGTCTTTACATCCCTCCATCAGAGATCATTTCTCTTATTGCATTTCATTGTTTAGGTGTCTCATTCCGCTCATTCATCTACATTCCGTTAGGGGCATGCAATTATCTGACAGAAGGGTTTTGTTCTCTCATTTTCCCTCATGCTTGTACCTGCTGGGTTGGTCAAAATTTATCAAAATTCATCAAAATGGAGTTCATGTCATTTACAGTCATAGATACTAATTTGGTCAAAAAAGAGTCATTTTAGTTTCTAGGTCTAGGGTTTGGTCTTCAGAAATATTAAACAATGCCCGCAGGCCAAGAGGATATCTTCAATAAGTTTTCGTTTCAAGATTTTCATTGTCATATGCTCGAGGATGTTTCTTCTTCAAAACTCTATTTTGAAGAAGAAATTTTCAAATTTGTTTTTGTAATAAATATGTATCTTTCCGCCATGAAATACTTCACATGCAAACTCTGGTCCTCCTTTGCTGAAATTCAATGCCACCATTCCTGCAAAAATCAACCAATTTCATCATTCAAGCTCAAAAATTCAGTGAGGAAACAAAAAGAGAGAAGTTGTATTAAATGCAAAAAGTGCCAAAGTCAATAACATTACAAAATGGGTTTTGAGAAGCAAAAATTAAAACCATCTCTTTATAAGATATTTCTCAAAGTTATTAATTCATTTGCATCAAGAGATATTCAGGAAATCCAAGAGAAAAGTCGATGTTGAAGTTTGGAGGGACGAAACTCTGAGTTTAAAGGGCCGACTGTGTATTTGAAATCAGCGCGGCGCACCCACAGAGCGTGGTGCATAGAGCCGAAATTAACTGTGCATTTTCCAAAGGGCGCGACGCACTCATAGAGCGCGGCGCACAGAGCCTCCAAGCCCAAAATTTCATTAGTGCTTCTAAATTCTTCAAATGATTCAACTCTTTTGATCCAAGTAAGTTGTGTGCCCTTACCATTGTATTTTAACTCTTGTTGGGTGCTATTTGGAAGGAGGAAATCAAGAGTTTAAATGGTGAAAATATAACCCTATATCCATATCAAAATTTGCTCCTAGGGTTTGAAATTGAGTGTCAAAACTTGACTTTGGTGCCAAAACACTCTCATTCCATTTTCACTTGTGTTTTCCACCACTGTTACACTATTGTCAATATCCTTCCCCATTCCCTTTCATCCTAAGCTACTCATATCTTTCCATTCCCATTTCACTATTCCAAATCCTCTTATTCCCTATACTTATCCCTTTCTCCACATCACTTATAAATCCCCAAATCCCTAAGTCCCCAAACAGTGACTGTCCTCACACTTAAATCTCACTTGACTGTCCTTTTTCCCACTATAATATTTCCTCACAGTCCCTCATTTCATACTTGGCACATTTGGCATTAAAACATACACCAAACTCTTGTTTTCACCATACATATATCAGCATATACTTGTCAAACACCTTGTTTTCAACATCATGTCAGAGACAAATTCATCATATGAGTAGGGATATGAGCAGGACAGTGACTCAACCACCGAGCTAAACGTACCAAGGAGGTCTCATAAAAGTGGCAAGCACATCAGAGAGGAGCCCACTTCTTTGGCTCAATTGCAGGCATGCCCGCTTGCAATGACATGCTTTCAGCAACATTCATGTTTTCGGTATTGTGAGCTGATATCTCAGATTCAACACCATCAGGATTTGGTTCGCTTATTTGTCCTACATTTGCGTGATGGTCATGTAAACCTTGCTGGAGTGAACTTCACCTTGACACCAGAGACCATTTCTGAGGCAACCGGGATACCAAACATAGGTGAGGAGTGGAATAAGAGACAGCAGCTGGATAGAGCATATTATGAACCTTACATCAGGCCTGGATATTTGAGGCAATTGAGCAAAGTATTTCCATTCCAGTTTATGAAGGAGTCCTATGCGCCATTAATGAAACTCTTCATTAGATACTTCAGTTGTGAGGGTAGATTCTCACGCCTTTATGCATACCATATCAGACTTTTGATGCATTTCACGAGGGTGCGACTGATGAATATTCCATACTTCATGTGCCGAAACATAGAGCGGATGACTACCCTTGTGTAGAAGAAGACTCCAAAGCAGCAACATAACAACATTTATCATTATGCGCTCATTAAAATCATTGTAGTACATCAGCTTCGATTGCAGGGCATCGCATGGGATGAGTTCATTTCTCGTGACTTCTTTACAGTCCCTCAGCCTCCTCCAGAGATTGTTCACGATGCAGGTGAGCCTTCGCATCAATTTGAGGTTCCTAAGACAGAACCTATCAGTGTTCCGGTGTGTGTTACATATCAGAGAGGTACCAGAGCCTTATTTGCAGCAGCACGACGAGTACTATCTCCGCCCAGGGTGGAAGGGGTCTCGTTACCTTCGACAGCAGCGCGAGTAATAACTCCACATGTCGTGGAAGGGGTCTCGCCTTCTACATCAGCATAGGTACAGGACAAAGGCAAGAAGCCTATGCAGGATGAGGGCCCCTCGGGAGGCCAAGATACTGGTTTTATATTGATCGATGTTGATTCGAGCTCTCCCAGCTCAAAGCTGAAAGAGATCATCCAGGAGCAGAAAAATGAGATCGACACGCTGACCGAGAAATTGCAGAGAGCTCAGTGGGTTATAAATTACTTGGAGCAGCAGAATAAACAACTGGAGGATCAGCAGACACTCATAGAGTTGCGGCAAATCCGTGAAGACCGTGAATTGGCCCAAAAGAGACCAGGTGACATGACACCATTTAAGCGAGAGACTTGCCTTACGAGAGTCAACATTCATCTGGAGAAGCCCTTGGAGAAGGCCAATAGGGACAAAGACATGCTCAGACATATGAAAAACCACTATTGGGCCCGCACACATGTTTGCAAAGCAAAAATGAAGATCCTGAAGGCGAGGTTGAGAAAAGCACTGAAACGTCGGAAAAGGCCGGATCCACTCTGAATCTTGGCCAAAGCTTCCTTGCCTGAGCATGAGACATGATGGGAGACCTTCACTCCAAATTTCAGCAAATTTGCAGAAGATTTTGTCATTTTTGAAATTTTTGGTTGCAAAACAGGCTTTTTCGCCCGACGCGTCGCGCCACCCGACGCGCGCTTATGATTGGGACATCTTTGGAGGAAAAATTGATATTTTTGGATTTTTTATGGTAAATTATGCATGCTCAAGAATGGATGAGAGATTTCATGAAGTTCTGGGTGGTCTTAAAGGTCAAAAACACTCCAAAAATGACCTTTGTGCCACTTTTTGCACCAGCAGGAACCATTCTTGGGAGATTGCAGTTTTGGAGGGGTAAATGACATCCAAATTGAAAAATTCCACTTGGGTTGGATATCAGACATCTAGGGCTTTCTAATGAGCTATCATGAGCTCAATTTGGACTTCAGGAAGTGCCCCAAAAACAGGCTCAAAGTGGCACGACACATTGAGTTTTTTAGCGCGGCGCATAGAGAAATTTTGCCTCATTTTCACTCTTCAGCTCAGAAATTCGCCCAGTTTTGACTAGTTTTACTTTTTCATGTGATGATTGATCTATATTAATGTAATTTTGTAGCTATGATGTAAATTTGGCATGTTTTTACTTGTTCTAGAGAATTCATTCACTAAAAAGTGAAAATTAAGTGAATGGATTAGTTTCCTAGCATATAGAGGCAAGTTGTTTGGCTGCCTAGATTTTAGTTCCATGTTTAGAATTGGTTGAAACAACCCCTAGAAGGATGAGCTCGACCCCTAGAGGCATGGAAAGGGTTAGGATGGTATATATATTGTATTTTCTGAGACATTTTCAGGGTTGGATACTTGGGAAAAGTTTGGCACCTCATTGTATATTCATTTTCAAATTTTTGGCAAAGGAAAGACCAGAGTTTTGCAGCACTTGTCGGGATCCTTGTGGCTCTGAGTTTTGATGATGTTTTTCTTCATGTATCTGTAAGTTTCATTGATGTTTATGTATGCCATTTCCCTCCTCTTTGCTTCTGAATTAAACAAATGAGTAATTAAGGTAGAATTCATTAGTTTGTTGATGCTCTGCCTTAAAATTTTGTTTAGTTTTATATGTTTTTCTCCGTTTGAAGAGGATCCTTGCACTTTCTTGCCCTCTTCAGCTTCTCAATAGTCTTTTTTATCCATTCATTGAATCTAAGACATCAAATTCATTGCCTACCCTGCCCCAACTTGAACTCTGCAAGAATTTGGCCTCATCCCCAAGCCCAAAATTGTTTTTCCCCTTTTCCAACAAAAACCCCTAAAAATTCAAAATCAAACCCTCCTATTTGTTTATCTAGCCTAAGATCAGTTGTTGTTTAGTCATCTCAAGTCCCTTTGAATATTTTTATTGAGATTGACCCGGAGAGAGCCCTCTCTTGTCCTCGTAGGGCTAGCTACGAGGCTGAGCGTGGTTTGGTGTTGTCCTTTTTCTGCCTTATTTCAGCCTGAGGTGGATTTGGGAACTAACACCATCAATGCCAAAGGGGGAGATTGTTGGAAATATTGTCATTAATGGAAAAGGAGCACAAAGGAGTAGCACCAGAACCAACAATAAGGCAAAGGAGCAGATCAGGAAACAATGCAGTAAGAAAGCATAAAAGAGCAGTAGAGAAGTAGCAAAGGCAGTAGAGAAGAAGAAAAGCAACAAAGGAAGCTAAGAAGTGGGTTAGACAAGGAGCAGAGGCAGCAAAGAAGCAGAGGTAGCAGAGGCAGCAAAGAAGCAGAGGCAACAGAGGAAGCAAAGGCAAAAAAGAAGCAGAGGCATCAAAGGCAGCAAATGAAGGCTTGAGACAGTGTAATGGTTATATGAATAACCAAAAGAACAAGCTCAGGAGTGATTCGCGTTGAAGAACTCCGAACAAGCTCAGGAGGAGTAGCATGGAGGAACCGGTGTTATAGAGCGGCGACAATATAAAGAAAAGAAATAGAATAAAGACAGAACACTTAGAATAATTCTTAAGAAGGAATCGATGGTGAGGATTGGATCGTAGAATCGAGGGTTAAGAATTGACGATAGAGATCAAAGCAGGCAGAAGAGGTGAAGAAGAGTTGCGTGAATGTGAGCGGACAGTCATGATTAGATCGCAGATCCGAAGGTGAGAGATGAATGGACGTGATGACTTCGCAAGTCAAACAATATAAGATACGATGAGATGGAGGGAGAACGTGAGGACCCTTGGGTCATGTGGCAGATCAACGACGAATGGTGGATTGCAAAATCGCACATCGACAACTTTAAGGTTTAACTTCAATACATCGCAAGGTATGTTGTTTTGGTTGTGATGCGTAAGGATCGAACGACGCTATGCGATGAAGGGAGTCCATGTGTCAGCACTGCGCAATAGAGCACTTCGCATGGTTTATGGTTTATCGTTATCAATAGAGTGGGAAACTTGCGGGCAAGTATTTGCGATGACTTGTGATTGGTTCAAGGTATAGTGGGACCCTCCAGTGGGAAGTTCCACATGTCTGCACATTATTTGGGTTTATGTGCAGTCTCGTTTAAAATGTATGCATTGTTTGATCGCTAATGTATGTAGGTTGTAATTAACTCCGGATTTGTAATCCGTTGTGTGTATAAAGGGATATATGTGGACCATGACCCACGGGTCTGTGGGGTTTGTGTAAAGAAGTCGGCCAAGATGAAAAGTGACATGAATATGCAATTGTGTGTTAAATGAAAAGACTAAACACAACAAAGAAAGGCTCAGGTAAGTAAAAGGATCCGACCTCATGCAGAACAGTGCAACAGCTTAGGTCGAGTCGGGAAAAAGGGCAGTTATGCAGCACAGTTGAAATATAACTACAGAAACTAAAAAGACAAAAGGACAACAAGTAGAAGAGGACAAACACACAACAAAGCTAAGAAACCGAAAGGGTTGAGTAAAATAATTGATTGTAACTGTAAATGCATTATTTATTTTAAATTATTTGTGATGCAAAGGCAAGTATCCGTAGGCAAAGTAAAACTCCAATTTAATACTGAAATGAGTATATAGTGAGGAGATGAATGGGTGTAAGGCAAGAGTCATGCCTGTTCACTTCATATTTCCATATAGAATGCAAACAACCATGAAGTGATCTCTATAAATGATGTTATTGTAATGTGCATAGAGAGGTTAGAGAGTGGAAGAATATGACAGAGAAAATAGAGAAGCTGTGAAGATCCATAGTTGATATAAAGCAGATTTGAAGACTGGAAGGACAACAATGAAGAAGGAGAAAAATAGCGCTGATATCTAGGTATATCAGCATATGATTTATTGTAGTGTGAGGAAGTTGGTGCTTCCATATCAAGTTATAGTTTGATATATGTCTAGTTGTAGCTAGTTGAGGTAGGAGCCTCTTGTGGGTTGTAGCCTGCAAAAAAAATATGGGAGTTGGAGCTTCCTTGCAAGTTGTAGCTTTCAGAATTTGAGGTAGTGGCCTCCTGTAGGTTGGAGCCTACAGAAAATCAGTGGTGAGAGGGAGTTGGAGCTTGCCTTTGCATCACAACAATAATAAGATGTGGTTTTCTCTCATATGGGTTTCCACTTATATCTGTTGTCTATATGCATGATTATTATGTGTTGATGTTCTATATTTAATCTACTTAATACTTGCTGCTCACATATTAATATTGGTGTTTCATTATACATTAAGTTGATCATGAAATGAATGTGTAAATAATTTTAAAATAAAGTTTTAAAATTCCATGAATGTATTAAACTGATTCACCCCTACCTCTTAGTTTAACCAAGGGTTCAATAGAGTCATGTAATACCAAGAAATGTAAATAATGCGATGCAAATGCTCATAGATGCATTATAATAAGCATACACAACATTTAAAGAGAACCATCATAAAATAACATAGTAGAATATTATTACACAGAGAACACATAAAATAGTTATCTTTATAAAGATTTACCAATCGAATACAGACATTGGATGTTCCAAAAAATTATAGGATATATTGTGCATTCATTATCTGTAATAGGCCATTCTTGAGTTAAGGTTGTGATAGGACAAGGATGGCTTCCTAAGCCAACTCTATAACTCACAGATAGATAGTTAGTTCACGAGCTTTATCTTCTCACAATTATACAATGGTCACATTTGCCAAGGTTACTCAACCAATCCCAAGGCATCTCAATTTATAGCTCTCTTTCCCCTTCAACCTACACAACCCAAGGAAATGAATCCCTTTCCTTGAAATCCAAACCCTTAGGTTGTTCCATTTCGATCTAGCACTATAGTTATATTGGTAAATAAATAGCAATGCTAAAAGCTCTAGAGACTCTTAAACATGGATAGATTCATCAGCTATGCTGATGCATATATGCAATCTAGGCACCCTCTTAGTTGGAATAATAATAGGTATTCACATATAGCAAAAAAAAAATGTCTCTTAGCAATATTCCTCCTATCCCTGGAAGCAATAACACCAAAAGTGAATGAGGAATCCCCAAACCCAAAAAAAAGGTAACATTAAATATGCAAGTTCTCAAAATGACATGTGACCTTTTCAAGAAGTTCATATATCCACCTTTTTTCAACTAATTCAATTATGGGTATAAATAATAGGTTTACCCTCTCTAGCTATGCTCTAGTGGGATAATAGCCCCTATACTTTTTTTCATATTTTCCTATAAACACTGAAATTTTTATTATTATAATTCAAAGCCATTACATAGCTAGATTCTCGACCTTTCATCATATAAAATATGCATCATTAATCTGGGCTCAAAATAAAATATTACATTAAATCCCTCATTTATTAATCATAAAATGAACATATTCTTGATTGAAATTCCAATTAATAGTATTTGTAATCTAATTAGTTTTTCATCCCAAATAATTACGCCGTAAGGCATTTCATTTTGAGAAGAACTCTCCCAACCGCCACTTTGCACTCCTATGCATGATCAGATATATTTTTAGACGATTGAGAATTCTTCCACCGTTAGATCCCACTCTTTTAACTGTCAACCGAATCTTGATTTGTGTAACCGTTCAACTTATTGATCTTTAAAATAGTTATAACCCATGAACATTTTTCCATGGAAAGTTTCGGCAAGGAAATGGAACCAAGTTTAGCGTCATGCCAACAGGATAGTTTTCCTGTCCATCGTTGTTTTCTAGCTTATGATTTTCTCTTTACAACTTATTTTATAAAATAAATTTTATTTAAAAAGTAATGTCATTACACCAACTGACCTTTGATTTATTATTTATTCAGTCACATCTTGAATATTTCCCTATTGTAGAGCTGCTTTCTTTGTCATTATCACGGTAGATGATTGAATGTTGATGGAAATGGAGAGAGCAGGGATAAGTGCCCAGGCTGTGCTTTCTTTCCAAAGGAACTAGAGGAGAAGATATTGGCTCTAATAATGGTCCATTTTATCTGCAATCCTCTCACTCAAGGGTTCTTTTTCCTTCCCTTTAGGTCGTCCATAGAAATAGTCATGGCCATCGACATTGCATGAGGATACAAGAATACACATAAACTAATGGTGGTGGGTCGAAATAATGAAGACCAGATAATGGAAAAATACGATTCCTTCGAAAAGGCATGGAGGAATGTGGGGCATCTACCAATAAATTTGAATGCATCTACCTGCATAATTTCATTTTCAACAAGGGTTTCTTTTATTGTATCACAAAAGAGACAGTAGAGAAGACACACATCATAGGTTTCAACATTCGAGATGGAAATTTCATTTTTGTGCCATTGCTTGATATTCCTGGTGCTGAAATATCACCACATCTTCTTTCTTATGGCTCAGGGATTCACACCCTTAAGAGTGAAAACACTTGATTGGCATTTTTCCATTTTTCTCGGGTTTAAATTGCTTAGAAAATATATTATATTATAATCGATTATGATGCTTTTACATTTAAAGTGAGGTCCTTTCAAATAATAATAATGTATTTACAGATGTTTATTGATTTCATATTTGTTTTTGGGTGTATTATATGTTGTTAGTATAATATTTATTTTGATTGTATTATATTTCATATTATATTTGTATAAATTTTTATATATTAAAAATGTTAGATCATTATTTAATATTTTCTTTTTTATAAAATCGAGATTTATTAGTTTTTATATATATTAGTTTTTAGGTAATATATATGTTTAATGAATGATACATTTCTTCATTTTTCATTTCCACACTCTTTAAAGTTGTTGATCATTTGCCTGCACTAGCTCATAAATATTAATCATGAATGTGGAATTTCCTCTGACATATGAACCTTAACATAAATCTAAAGTAATTTTATAGAGAATTAAGTCAATTTATAAATAATTTTAGAATGAGTCTCTAGAGGCTCTATTTGGTGGCTTTGCCTCGCCAAAACTCCCACAATATTTTATTTTTGAGAGGCCACATGATATTTGAAGTGAAGCTCCCATAGTTACGTTGTAAGGTATTTCCCTTTGAAAATAACTCCCCAATTGCACCATGAGATCTATTGTTAGACGATTGGGAGTTCTTCCACTGTTAACTGTCAACTGTATCTTGATTTGTGTAACTGTTTAACTTGTTGATCTTTAAAATAATTATAACCCATGAACATTTGTCTACGGAAGGTTTAAAAAAGGAAAGGGAACCAAGTTATGCTTCCTCCCAATAGGTAAGTTTTTATGTCCATCATTGTTTGTTAGTTATGGTTTTTTCTTTGCAGAAGCTACAAAATTTTGGTCTATTTTTCTCTTATATCCTCCAGTATGCTCAAGAGGTTATGGTTGCCTTCGTTTAATGTTATACAAGTAACAATTGACTTAGTAAGATTGCTACTAGTAAGCTGAGTCTAGGGTTAAATCCCCAGGTAACTCCTAATATGTTTGGCATGTGTTGTTGGACTCCACATCATGTAGCATTCACTCCCACTGTAAATATTCTAACAAAATATCAAGTACTAGAAGAGATTGATTCCAAAGAAGAAGTACAAGTCTACACTTCAAATTATATTCATTCTCGTGCACTTTCCCTGGACATGAATTGTTGCAGTTGTCTTCAACTGTGTGGGAAGTATTTGTTAATTCTTGCGTTGAATTATCAAAAATAGATTTATAAGTATTTGGATGACTCACTGAAGTGAGTTTACACACTCCTTCATTATCTGTGGAATAAGAACTTTCTCCCTCATGATATTCCATGAACTTAAACTTCAGGGCACCTAGTTGGGCACTCATGCCTTGAACATTATAATTAATCGCGTAAACTATTCCACTATCTTGAAAGCCCATTAATTGAGAGACATGTATGATAGATTAAGAACTCCAATTCATACGACATATCTCATAAGGCCCAAAAACCTATTTGGATTGCATAATAATAATGATTGTCTGGAGATGGATTGTCAATCCCAATTCGTAGAATATATACAATAACGTCGAGAAGCCTTGTTTTTTATTCATCTCTCTCCTTTTGGTTGAGATCAATTAGATTAAATGCTTTGCCAAAATTGCGATCACGACATATAAAGATCAAATAACAACATTAAATGATTATAGATTTATCTTGGAAATTTGATAAAAGATTCTCTTCTTTTCTTGAATGGGTTTAAACAACTAAGAAAATGAATATTGAAAAATATTTCTTTGATTCTCTTGGCCAAGCCCAGAAGTAAATAAATTATTTTATTTTGTTCTTTCAAGCCAATGAAAGGAGAACCATTCCTAAATTATTGCGAATTCAACGGTCAACCAATAAAAATACATATTTGATCATAAATATTTTCAATTTATTCTTTCGCAATTGTATAACATGATTCCCATATTGTTTGAATTTTTAACAATTATAGAACATGTTTTAAAATAATACGCATATACAATGAAATATGGAAAATGTACTATAACATGTTTTATAATGTTGCACACATAGAATAAAATACGGAAGAAAAGAACCAATGCACTATGAAAAACCTCATGAATCCAAAGATAGCATTGAGGATGCACACTATCAGAAATTGAAAGTGGTTGTTTTGCTTTTCCATATTGCATTGCAGGGGAATTATAATTACAAAATGATTAGATCGCAGTTATGCCCAAAATAAAGAATTTGTATTATTGTGCAAAATGTAAAGGTGCATTCAGTTTATGACAGGAAGGGATCATTTAACTACAAATGTCGATTGAAATGAACAAACTAGAATGAAACATGGAAAAGAAAGATACAAATGAAACTTCCTAGTTGCTTCATAAAGATGAAACTTCCTTGGTGCCTTTACTCTTCATCGGCTCGATCATTTGATTAACTTGGATCATCTGTAGGCATCTCATATTTGCAAAGTGGAAAAAAGTTTATAAAATGAAGCCATTGATTGATGCATTTTCCATGATAGAGATGTCCGCACGATAGTTCATGTCCTTGCAAATCGAACAAATAACATCTTCACTCACCACTTGTTACGTCGTAAGGTGTTTCCCTTTGAAAAAATTGTATAGTCCTCACTTGTCTCTTCCTTATAGGTGAGATTTATTCTTAGCTTTAAGAGGCTAAATTTTATTCATGTATTTTGATGGGTTCAACGATAACCTTGACATTTTCCATTATTACTTATCATATTTTGTTGTGCCTTTCCTGCTATTGTGATGTGGCCAGCGTGACATCACATGATCAACCATGCTCACTCCAATTCAAGTTCAGATGAATGTACACTCTAGTCGTACGATGAAAAATGAAAGTGAGACAAATGGCGTTAGGCTATTTGTTGCCTCAATTCACGGTAATTGCATATCTCGTGGCATTGAAATCCCTTTCATACTATTTCAAAGTTTCCATAGAAAGATTTCATACCTATTTTGGATGGCCCATGAAATTTCAAAATCCCGCATATTGTATAAGCGATACATTCCAACTCACAACAATGGTCGACATGTATTCGAATACATTGCTAATGTGATAAGGAAACCACTCATATTATGAGTTATTTGAACTGCAGTTGTTGGCAGGATCCATTGCTAGATGATGAAGTTAATTAGAAAAAATATTTTTTTCCCTGACGAGGGAGTAGACGAGCATGGTTGATCTGCCCAACGTCACAAGTTTTCTCAAAATATATTACTCTTACATGAAAAAAGTATATTTATATGTACCTCTAAGGAAATTATGGAATTAAAGGAACATTTTAAGGAAATTTGAAATTTATAAATAATATAGAGATACATAGATTGTATATAATAATTATTTATAAATAGATTTTTATAAAATAAACAATTTAAGGACTTATGTGAGATTAATCTTAAATTTTTAATGTTTATTATTATTATTTTTAATTAAAATAAAAAAATAATTTAATAATTTAATAAATGTTTGATAATAAAATTTGATTTTTTTTAAATGTATTTAAAAAGAAAAAGTAATAATTAATAATAAAAGAAGAAGTAATTTTTAATATTTTATATTTGTATTAATACTTTGTTCTTACTATAATTTTTTTTATAGTACAAATTAGAGAATTTTAATTTAATTATCAATAATTATCATATAGATTAATTTTCACGAAATATTTCTAGCAATAGTCACTATAAGGGATTGACGAATAATTGTAGAAATTTGCTGAATAATGATTAATTATCCACCGAGACTATCCTGGTCACATACTATTTGAACTTCATACACAACACATGATCTCTTCCACTCAGATCAACTCAGATCATCAAACATGCGGAAATAAAATCAAGCGATAACACATCAAATCCTCATACACATTAACACAGTATGTATGGGGAAAGCTTATAGCTGAAAACCCCACAGCTATTGTGTATATTATAATGGAGAAATCAAAATGACAAACTACGTTTTAATGTCTCCACCAGAGGTACTGAGTACTTTCTCATACAGTTACTCACAATCTAGCTCAGTTTTGAACAGGTTACTGGTTCAAAACTCACCGCCAATTACCTTGCCTCTATTGCGTGTTTCAATGCTATGGGATGGCCTCTTTATATAGATAAACCACCAGCCTGAACTGCGCAATCCTCATGGGCTTACTCCACCTATCTGTGTGTTGCAAATAGCAACAGTATAGTCACAACTGATAGCTAACTCCACTCTTTCATCTACCTCTTTCACTGGTCTCCACTGAACTGATCATGCACTGTAGTGAACTGATGTGTTCTTGAGTTGAATAATGAGTTACTAATTAATGAATTAAATAATATTTAATTCAATCCACTCATAACTAATTGATTATCTAGTTAAACTAATCTCAACCAGTTCAACTAAAATAAACAGAACACAACTCCACTAGCTGTCTCATTAACTCCACCAAACTTCTGCCACTGAAGTCCTAACTGAAGTCAACCATGCACGATGCCATCAAACCCTTGGGAATAGCGTAATTCCTCTGTCAGATGCATGAGCCACTTCCAAGGCTCGAACTGAAGTGCTCCAAGAGAGTAAACTGAAGTTTAGAGTCCAAATATTATTAAGGGTAAATAATATTTGACTTCCCTATTTTTAGGATAGGCGGTCTAAAAATAGACTTCGACCTATAGGTCCAAAAATAGAGGTCCATCTATTTTTACCAACATGACCAATACTCCAAGAATAACATACTGCAATCCCCGGACCATGCTCCATATGTCTAAAAATAGACATAGTCTAAAAATAGATTTTGCGCCAGAATTTGCCTGCGGGCCCACTTAGTGAAGGCGGCTTCATTTCACTAAGCTCCATCATCTTGCTGCATTTTCAACACTCCCTCTCAGCAAGATATGGATTATCTGCAACCCCTATCCTGCCTCTATGGAATTCGAACTTGCTCTTGGTGAGCGCCTTCGTCAGGATGTCGGCATCCTGATCCTCCGTGGGAACATATGAAAGCATCATGATTCTCCGCTGAACATAATCTCTGATATGATGATACCAATCCTTGAAGCCATGCCGCCTCAACTGATCCTCCTTTCTGTACCATGAACCATATCCCAATGTGCCTCTGATATAACGCAATACATGCTTGCCTGCCTTCCAAAAGAGCTTGGTAGGCTTAACCATAGCTTGCGAAAGGTGGTTAACTGCATAGCATATATCAGGTCGTGTATTGACCAGATACATAAGCGACCCCACCAACTGTCGATAGACAGTGGCATCCACTACCTCCGCTGAAGTAGCATCCTCCTTCCTCCAACCACCAGGAAGAGGAGTGTCAACAGGCTTGCAGCCTTGCATGTTGAACCTCTCCAAAATCTCCCGAGCATACTTGCCCTGAGAAACAAACAGTCCTCCGTTGCGCTGCCAAATCTCCAATCCCAGGAAATAATGAAGGATGCCCAAGTCCTTCATCTCAAACTCTCGTGCAAGATCCTCCTTGCATGAAAGTATCAACTGCTCATCGCCAGTCAAAATCAGATCATCTACATACAGTACGATGATCGACAGCTTCCCCTCCACCACAATCTGGTACAGGTTAGGATCCGCCTCACTCTTGGAGAATCCAAGCCCGGTGAAGTAGCTGTCTATCCGAGTGTACCAAGCACGAGGTGCTTGCTTCAGCCCATACAGTGCTCTCTTGAGTCGGCACACATACGACTCACTGCTGAAGATCTCAAAACCTTCAGGCTGCTCTATGTACACCTCTTCCTCAATAACTCCATTGAGGAACGCAGTCTTCACATCCATCTGATGAATGTGCCACCCCATCTGCACTGAGAGAGCAAGGATCGTCCGTATGGAAGAGTACCTTGCGACAGGTGCAAAAGTATCCTCATAATCGATCCCCTCGATCTGTGAAAAGCCACGAGCGACAAATCTTGCCTTGTACTTCTCCACACTCCCGTCAGCCGCCTGCTTCACTTTGTAGATCCATCGCGAACTCACCACTGATTTCCCCACCGGTCTTGGGACAATCTCCCATGCACTGTTCCTGACGATCGAATCATATTCTTCGATCATGGCATCAACCCATGTGGGTTCCTCCACAGCTTCCTCAAAAGAGGATGGCTCCGTCACAACACATTGACCCACAAGAGCCATGTATCCAGTGTACCGATCCGGTGACTGTCTCTGTCTGCGCTGTGATGTAGGTGCTCCTACAATCTTCTCTGCATCTTGAGCCAGTCGCTCAGATTCTGTAGTGCGCTTCCGCCCTCGGATGGTTGGTGCTGCATGAGTGGTCTCTTCCACTCCACGAACCTCCTCTTGTGGTTGATACACATCTAGAGACTCATCCTTAGGAACTAATAGCTCCTCATCTACATGCAAGTGTGGCTCCCTCTCAAGCGAACACTGCATGGCTTTCTCCTCCTGAAATTTTATATCCCGTCGCACAACGGTCTTGCGACTGTCTGACAAATACACCCGATAGTTGTGAGGTGTATCAGTGTACCCCACAAATATTCCAACCTCAGCGGTTGGATCCAGCTTCCTTCTCGCATCCTTCGTCACATGCATGTAGACCGGAGAACCAAAAATCCGCAAATGGGAAATATCAGGCCTCTTGCCAGAATAAGCCTCCTCTGGTGTACTCATGCCAAGAACCTTGTGAGGACAACGGTTCTGCACATACACTGCTGTATTGCATGCCTCAGCCCACAAGTGAAGGGGTAGGCCATGATCATGCAACATCGCCCGTGCAGCACCCACGATCGTTCTATTCTTCCGCTCAGCCACCCCGTTCTGCTGTGGGTTATGGGGTGCGATGAGCTCTCTCCGAATCCCTTCTGCGCTGCAGAACTCCTTGAATTCAGCCGAGATGAATTCACCACCGTTATCACTCCTTAGAGCAATCCCCTTCTTCCCCGACTCCTTCTCGACCAGTGCTTTAAACTCACAGAACTTCGCGAATGTATCGCTCTTCTTCTGCATGAAGAAGATCCAGCACTTTCGAGAGAAATCATCAACAAAGATCACATAATACCTGTTCTTTTATTTTCATAAACCGAGCGAGAAAGGATCACACACGTACGCGCATAGCTCTCTCAAGGATCGTCGTGGCGCGACTCTCCTTCTCGTCGAAAGGTGGCTTTCACATACTTCCCTAAAGTACACCTTGCTGACGCAATTTGAGCACGCAGTGCCCGTAAAAGCCCGGTGAGAAATATGGAAGTCTTTAAGCTCCCACTTGGTGAAGGAGTGGCCCAGTCTCACCAGTGCTGGGTGCTTTATCATCATCCAGCTCATACTTCTTTTGCCCTTGCATGCCATTAATCATCTACCTGCTCATAAGGTTCTTGGTTCGAACCCCTATCTTCCGGGTCTCTCCAGTGGTCTTACTGCGCAGGAAGGCTTTTCCTTCGCTGAAGACCACATCATACCCCTTATCCTCCAACATCGCCACAGAGATCAAGTTCTTCTTCAATCCAGGTACATGCATGACATCCCTCAATACAAAGGGTTTACCAGACTCCCTCTGAAAGGATATGGTGCTGATACCAGTCGCACTGTATCTACCATCATCGCCCATCTCGATGTGCACACCCAAATCTTTGTCCTCCAGATCTGAGAACAACTCCCGATCTCCCGTCATATGAAATGACGCACCGCTGTCCAAGAACCATACCGATCCCAGCACACTTGAAACCAAGCATGCGATCGGTGAAAAGTCAAGCTCGAACTATGAAGCCAAAGCTTCTCCATCTGCAGATCTTCCCGCTGCTTGTTCTTCTTCTTCTTTGGACAATTGGTAGCATAATGTCGAAAGCAGTCCTTGTGGTGGTAACTGACACCGCCATATCTTGCTTGCACCGGGAGTCTTGACGGGGGTTTTCTTTTACTTCTTTCTGCTTTGCTTTTGACATAAGCACTTGGAGTTTTCTTCCATCGACTCCCTCCTATGGCCGATCCATCTGAGTAGTCCTCCTTACCTCCTCTTATGGGATCCACCCAAAGGTGCTCCCACATCACGGCGGCTTCTCCCAGGTAACCGACACTATCTTGATATGAGTGCCAAGCCTTCGGAAGACCAAGGAGAGCCAGGTCGACCATGTCCTCGTCTTCGACAGTCACCCCCACACTTCCCAGCTCATCTCTGCATTGAGTGAACTTCGTGAGGTATTTGGCGATACTGTCGCCTTTCTCCATCTTGATGTTCCCGAGCTTATCTTTGAGCGCCAGCTTCCTTTGGTCGCTCTTACTCTGGAATAGATCCGTCAAAGCTTTCCACATTAAATATGGAGTAGCCTTTCCATGCAGGCTTGATACAATATGATCCTTGACGCCCTCCAACAGGATCCTTCGACACTTCGCCATCTTCTTTTGCCATGCATCGACTTCAGCTGCATCAGTGGGCTTTTGGACATCCGTATCTACGAACTCCTTCAGACCATTATCTTCTAATACTGCTTCCATGCGATCCTTCCATGCAACATAATTCGAACTGCCTTCAAGAGAATATTCGAGTCACAAACCGTTGAAAGACATTTTCAACACTGGCACCAAGAAAACAAAACTGCTACAAAATTTCGAATTCCACCTCAAAGCTCAACCGCTCTAGATCTGTGAGAAAAAATTATTTCTAGCACAGAGATTGACTGCAAGGGGCATTTACTAGACCTTTCACTTTCCGAAGAAAGATGAATCCGGAGGCTACCTGGCCCGCATGCAGACTCTGTCTACCGAAATAAGTTTGTAATCACTGTGATGATCAATCTCTGCTTCAATAGCTCTGATACCATGTAGAAATTTGCTGAATAATAATTAATTATCCACCGAGACTATCCTCGTCACATACTATTTGAACTTCATACACAACACATAATCTCTTCCACTCAACCAACTCAGATCATCACACATGCGGAAATAAAATCAAGCGATAACACATCA
The DNA here is from genome assembly GCA_034641835.2 of Pinus albicaulis. Lineage (NCBI taxonomy): Eukaryota > Viridiplantae > Streptophyta > Pinopsida > Pinales > Pinaceae > Pinus > Pinus albicaulis. The sequence continues at coordinate 772,001,578 of CM076580.1, read as the reverse complement.
AATCATCATACACATTAACACTGTATGTATGGGGAAAGCTTATAGCTGAAAACCCCGCAGCTATTGTGTATATTATAATGGAGAAATCATGTAACAAACTCAGTACAATACTCCTCACAAGTACTCAGTACTTTCTCATGAAGTTACACACAAACTAGCTTGGTTTTGAACAGGTTACTGATTCAAAACTCACCGCCAATTGCCTTGCCTCTATTGCGTGTTTCAATGCTATGGGATGGCCTCTTTATATAGATAAACCACCAGCCTGAACTGCGCAATCCTCATGGGCTTACTCCACCTATCTGTGTGTTGCAAATAGCAACAGTATAGTCACAACCGATAGCTAACTCCACCCTTTCATCTACCTCTTTCACTGGTCTCCACTGAACTGTCCATGCACTGTAGTGAACTGATGTGTTCTTGAGTTGAATAATGAGTTACTAATTAATGAATTAAATAATATTTAATTCACTCCACTCATAACTAATTGATTAGCTAGTTAAACTAATCTTAACTAGTTCAACTAAAATAAACAGAACACAACTCCACTAGCTGTCTCATTAACTCCTCCAAACTTCTGCCACTGAAGTCCAACTGAAGTCAACCATGCATGATGCCATCAAAACCCTTGGGAACCACGTGATTCCTCTGTCAGATGCATGAGCCACTTCTGTAGCTCGAACTGAAGTGCTCCAAGAGAGTAAACTGTTGTTTATAGTCCAAATATTATTAAGGGTAAATAATATTTGACTTCCATATTTTTAGGAGAGGCAGTCTAAAAATAGCCTTCAACCTCTTCGACCTAAAAAATAAAGTCTCATCTATTTTTACCAACATGACCAATGCTCCAAGAATCTCAAACTGGAATCCCCGAACCATGCTCCATATGTCTAAAAATAGACATAGTCTAAAAATAGACTTTGCGCCAGAATTCGCCTGCGGGCCCACTTAGTGAAGGCGACTTCATTTCACTAAGCTCCATCATCTTGCTGCATTTTCAACAATAATCTCAAAGATAGTTGTGTCATTTTTGCATTTTCAATTAATTAAAAAATGAGGTGTCCAGATATGTTATTGGACTTTTATTGCTTGTTGTTGCTTTACTGTATTTTTCTTGCTACATGTATTTTTTAAACATATATATGTTTAACAAATATATTAATTCTTTTTTTAAGGTAAGGGTCAAAATGATATGCAAAAGGCTCAATTGCACCATAGAGTATACTAGGGTTTCTATAGCCTTCAGGCTTGAAACAACTAAACTTCAAAAACAAGAGCATCTCCTATAGCTATGTGCCACTCCAACACATTCCCCAACTAGCATCCAGCCCACATGTTTCCTCTTTTGGAAACCTCCCCATCGATTAACCCTCTCGTCGAATGACCTGACATCCTCATCTAGTATGGAGTGCCCCGATGTAGAGGAGCTCATTGATTTTTCAAAGAGCTCTCTTAGATCCCCTATCTTCCGCATGCAATCGAATTACTCCATCCATGGTAACACTAGACCAAGGAAAAAAATTAGCATCCCTCTTATTCCACTATGTACCATCTACAATTACTCTTAAGTTTCCTATGATTATGGACCCTCAGCCTCCACACCCTCACTACCTTAACATAGCCTCCCCCCTTCATAGGGCATGGCATTCCCTCATCCCACACTCCATCCCCCACTTTTCCCTTGTCTCTCCTTCCTCACCTCCCATACATATAGGGGAAATTATATCTTTGAACTCTCCATGCACAAAATATTTTCCCCACTCCCTCCCTAAAATAAACCCATCAAAACCAAACCCTCACCTATCACCATGATTGAAGGCTAACATATCCCTATCAATGCAATCCCAAATGTGATGGGGAAAACCCTTATGGGTTTTTTCAATGGAAAAAATCCCTCCACGTCGACGTTAAAGGATTGGATCTCCTCTTCATGGAGCCCTTTAATAGGTTATTTGCCAAATTGTTTTCTCTTTGTCCATAGTTGGATTGCTTTTGTTTTCACACTTCAGAGAATTGATCCTTGATAACTTCTCATGATTGGCCATGTGGACCCTCTGGTCTCTTGTTGAGAACCCAAGCCATAAATTTTGACCCAGCTAAAGAATCGACAAAAGGAGAAAAATTTGGGATATACTACCAAGACTTACCCTAATATACTTCTCAAAACATATCTTGGTCGCCATGGGGGGAAATTGGATGATTCTTCATGTTTAATAGAATTGGGTAATAAAAAGGAATAAACGATGGCTTTGGCAAATTCAAATAGTACATGATAATCTCTCATATATGCAGAGGAAGATTATTAGTGACTTTCCTTCACATGTTTTAGATGCCATATGACTACACACCTCAACCACCAATGCTAGGGTTTTGGTCCACCTATGAAGTGAAACAAATGAATATGGGTAAAAAAACATGTGAAGATTTTGAAAGACCATGGAGTCTCCATGTCGAGCTAGATAAATTTTCAAACATGCATGTCTATGAGTGTCTAGGAGGAGATATTAGCTCATGGCTCCTCAAAATATGGTAAGCATATATTTTCCTTCCTCCATTTCCCACATAAGCTCTATTTCTATGTTTGTAGCAATTTTTTAGACATATAGATTAAATTCACACCACTCTTCCCTATTTATTTTCTTTGACCCACCTCCCCTACCCTCCTCTCCCCCCTCTATTGTCACAGTTTCCCCCACTACCCCTACCTTCAACCCTCCCCTTGGATTTATGGCTTCCACTCCTCCCTTACCCCTATGCCTTTTGATCCTCGTAGCAACTAGGATCCCTCATATATGAGGATTGATACCCAAACTACCCCCTCCAACCTCGGTGCCCCTAAACCCCTCTCGTCGAGGCCCCCATATGAACTCTAGCCTCACTCTAAACCCTTAGATACTATAACATCATCAACTGCGCTGCAATAGAGTTTCCCATCAATGTTGCAAATTTTACACTAAAAGTTATGAATAATTGAGAGCTGATGTCCGACTCATTTTCATTACTTGGTGATGTCTGAAATTTGTGAGGTTGTAATGCAGATTTAAATTTGGAAAGATACCCATCATATTGTTCATGAATTAATATTATTTTATTTAGCTTATCATCAGCTACTTGTATTTTTTCAAAATCTATCAAATATTTACTATTAGAACTTGAAAGACCATCTTTAAAGACTAAGAAGTATTTCTTTTGCAACATGATGCAATTGCTAATACTATTTCCTATCCATCCAATATTTATTGCAAAATACTTGGAAAAAAATATTATAATTACCATTCTATTTCTCTCTTTTTTTAATTACTAAAAAATTTTATTTCTCCAACCAAAAATAAAAAATGATGTCAAAAAGCAGTGAAAGCCAGAAAAAGCAGGCGTAGCCAGAAACGAGAGCTATATTGAAGAGAACAAGGGATGCAAGTCTTTTGTCAGGCCATTCATCAAGAATCTTAGTAAGCCCCGTGTGTCAGCCAGAAAGGGCCGCCTCCTCTTTTCATCCTCGCCTCTGTTTTCCTTGCAGGGAAGCTCTTGAGCTGAGTAGGCCGAAACCCTCGCACTGTTCGGCTTATTAACCCTAATTCCGCCTCCGGAGGGCTTTAATAATATTTTGGTCTCATCATACCTGGTACAAGCTGCAGGCTTCCATGCCGAATTATTAATAGGCCCCTGTTTCGATTGATTCTGGAATATATTGCATTTCTTTATGCCGTGCTTCTGTGCTTGCTTTGCAGGAGGAATATTCAAGCTGGGCAATCTCCGCAGCATATCCTTCCCTCTCTTTCTGTCGCTGCCGCTTCTATCGAGAAAATCTTTGAGTCTCCAACGTTTCGAACCTGTACCACAAGAATCTCTCTCAGATTCAACCTTCACCCGACCTTGATGAATTCTATTCTCCTTCACAGAGTCCTCCCAAAGAAAATTACGCAGAGAAGTAGATCGCCCCTTATCTTTGCCCTTTGAAGCGCCATGACCAGCATTAAACTCATCCTCATTCCCGGAGGCATTAACCGACCTTAAATTCGATCCAGAAGACGGAGGAGGACGTGTTTGCTCATTTAAAGGACGGATTTGGCCATTGACAAAAAGCTCTTCTGCAAAAGGTTGATCTCCATCCGCCTCAGAGGGCCGTGAGCTGAATTCAAACTCAAAGCTTGTGCTACTGGATACATGGTCACCAACACCATTCAATCCCTGGATATCTTCACAGATTTTTGAGTCCTGTGCAGTTAAACATTCATTTCTGTATTCCTCCCCAACTGATCTTGTCAGATTGTTGTCCAATTGGGATTCGGAACTTTGGAGAAGGTGCGTGAGAAAATGTGTAGGACTGGTAGGCTCGCTGAAATAAAAGTCGTCGCTCACATTGCTGCATAAACTCTTCCGTCCTGGGCTGGACGGAGCAGTATTGATGATGCTCACACTCATTGTAATGAATGGAAAACCTTCTGGGATGAGGATGAGAGATTAAAGGCTTCCTGAATCCCCTTCGCTTATGACAGACTACATGATGCATAAACGCCAACGATATATAGTGGAACGAAATGAGAATAATGGAGGTATTGAAGGTTTGAGTATAAAAGTAACCTTTGGGAATTAAACTTTTCAACGGGTCATTAGGCTTTATTAAGATTAGAATGGTGATAGTATTTGTGTGAAAGTGAAAAGGAAAAGTAGTAATAATACTAGATATGGGATTGGATTTGTGTGAATGTATTTGATATGCAAGCTGACTTTCCTGTCATTTCACATGGCAGTTTAGAAATTTGAGTGACGAGATGCAGAAACGTTTTGCACAAGTATTTCAATTCAAATTGGCTTCTTTTCCCACCAATAGTCTGCAGCTTCAAGTAAAAAAAATATAAAATATGTTGAATTTTCATGGCCACGGTATGCCATTATTTATTTGTCATTTTAGGTAAATATCAATTGGGCCATATGACTGCAAAAGTCTATAATGCTATCTCATACTTTATACGCACTCAATTATTGAACGTACTCCAGTCCAAGTCCATGTAAGTTCGAAAAAAAGAAGAACAATACCTAATCTATGAGGGCCTACATCGTTGCATTTTATAAATATTTGTCACTCAAACATACATGATTGTCATACCAACTTTATAGCTTTTCTTAACAATGTGATTAATATTATCAAACACATTAAAATTGTTTCAGTTGTACCGAGCAATATAACTTGCGGCATATAGGCATGAATTTTATTATTGGTCGTAATTTATTTTAATGAAAATTGTGTTAACTAGGTGAAAAAAATAAAAATTATAAAGTTTAATTTGTAATATATTATTTTAAATTGGGCTTGGAATATGTTTTAAAACTGTTTTTGTTTGACTAAGAGTCCCTTTTTTTGGGACACAAGGAAACAAATTAATGACCCAAGACCCACAGGCATTTGGAGGAGTGAAAGTCTGCCCCCTTACGGACCACCAGCAGGTATTCCAGGTGGTGTGGTTTTCCTTGAATAACGGTAATGAGTCAGCTTGCATTAGCGGATAGCAACAGAGATGGTTGTCCTCACAGTTTGACAACTGAGTTATGATAAGTTTTTCCCCTATGTAAAAAAATATATAAATTCAAATAATGATTAAATAAAATAAAACTACAGTAATGAAATAATGTTTAAAAATAAATAAAATAAAACTACATAATAATATTTTAAATAGGAAATAATTAAGTTTTTTAATGGCTAATTCTTAATAGATCAGAATATTTAATATCCAATTATGTCTTTTACTATTTAATTAAAACTTTAATTATTTTGAAAGTCTTCATTAAGGAGGTTATTAATTAGTGCACCTTTTCTTTAATAAGGTCACCTTACATCTACCAATTACACACCTTAACTACTTAGTGGGCCTAATAGGGATAGCTACAATACATTAAGTAATAACTTATCCCCTAAAATAGGGAAGTTAGGGTGGGGCCCTTTCAAACCTTTTCCCTTATAACGAAATGTTGCCCCTATGGCTAGAGCTAAGGAAACTATTGTAGGATCGTGACTACTTTGCACACGATATCTTTGGGTTGTGTATCCCTCCATTGGATCACGATTTCTTGGATAGTGCATTGACATATATGACATTCTCTTTTGTCTAAAATGGCCTCAAGTTGCAACCAAATGGAACCCTCATCATCTAGTGTTGTGAGGATTGTTTGACCTAAACGATTTGGCTCAATCACTTTCCTCAAGCATGACACATGCAATATTATATTGATATTAGAGTGGCCCAATGAAAGCGTCAATTTGTAAGTAACATAACCAATTGTACATTATCATATGTTATAGAGTCCACAAAACTTATGTGCTAACTTCTGGTGGCTCTTTACCTTGAGTGATGTTTTCTTATATGAATGGAGACAAATAAACATTTTAAATTAGTACTCAAATTTATGTTGTTTGTTATGTTGCTTCATTTTATTCTACACTAACACCAAATTATCCTTGATTGTACAAAGAATGATAGCAAGAGATGTTGGGGTTTTATCCACCTCTTGAACTTGAGACATGCCTCGTAGGTATGAGATCGTTAATGGGGGATTTTGTCATAGATGGACTCTCAAAGAGACATTTTTGTAGCACCATGATAAGAGGAATTATACTACCATTATATAAGTGTTAGCCACTACACCCATTGGGCTAGTCATTTCAAAGAAAAAAGCATAATAAATAACTTTCTAAACACTTCTTAATTACTTCTATTTGATTATATATTTAGAGATGACATATTGAATTCATGTTCAACTCGGTACCTTAAGTTGAAAAACCTCTTTCTTAGAAATTGCTAGTAATTATAGGATCATGATTGTTATCAACCTATTTGTCACCCCTATTATGGAGGAAAGAGCTTATCTTCACTCACATTAGTTGAGGTTTGAGATATCATTCTTGTAGTGATCTGTTCTAGTTAACTAACTTTGATATTACTTAAAACCTTGGTCTATCCTTACATCACATACAATATTATTTGAGGACCTAAGGTCAAGGATCCAATTAGTTTACTGTTATTATTAGTGGATGTGCTGATATTGTGATGCACCAAATTTAGGTTATTTTTAGTTGTGATGATGATGAATGTGATGGACCTATTTGATGATTATATGTACTCATGTTGATGATGATTCCATTATATGTTTCCATGTTTACATATTTTGAGGACTATCTAATTGATTCTAGTTAACAATTATGTTGATGATTATGTTATAATGACCTTCTTGCATGTGCATTTATATCAAGGAATAACCTTATGAACCAATGTTGTTGATGCCTATTTGATTGTGGTAGGAGGCCACCTAGATACACGTGCATGTGATGAGTTAGCGAACTCTAGTTTGATCGATTTCATATTATTGATACTAGAATTCAAGTTTTAACTAATATTGTGTTGTAATTGCTAATGTCATGATGGTGGTTGCAGGCACATGCCATTTGTTTGTCAAACGACTCACACGTGGGTAACGAGGTTGTATAGGACAAACATAATTTCATGGGAGGAGTGGGACAACATCTCTGATATGACATGCTAGCACTCTCGTCGTGACTTGGGCTAGAAGTTATTGGGATGCCTTCTCCTTGAAGTTTACGATGCCACGAGGGTGGACCTTAGATTGGGTCACTCATAAGGATTTACTAGGTGGTGTGCATCAAGGCAGATTCCTTAATCCCCAACACCATTAGTCTCACCATATAGATAAACATAGGATATGAAAATGATATTTGTCTTCATGCCTAGCTTCCCCTCTTAGTCATAGATGTTTGAAGGGCAAATGATGTGGCACCCTTGGAACTTCGTAAGGAAGTCCTTGAAGGAAATTTCTGACTTTGCAACCTTGACATCTAGAAAAAGATGGAATGTAAATGATGGTTCATGCTCATGCACTGATAAGAACTTATACACCGAAGGAAAGTAAGAGGATATTGGGAAAATTCAATCAAACGTAAACTTTTGGGAAATGCAGAATAGGTATAATTATAAAACAAAACCAAATAAGTAACCCTACCATCTTCACTTTTGTAAAACCTTAAATATATAATGCATATAAAAATAACTCCTAAGTATCTAAATTGTTATAATTACATTGGGAAAAGGGGATAGAGTTAAAATAGAAACATTAATCTAATGGCAATTCATTTTCACTAAGAAAAGAGGGTTGTGCATGAAATTAAATAATAATAATTTAAAATTTGAGAAATTTAATTTCACAAGAGAATCTCCATGTGATAAGAGCATAGCGCAAAAATATCCAAATAAGACGTTAGCTTGAGAAAAAATAGGGAGTAATTGTGAGACAAAATCTGAGACCTACCTATTGAATTAAGCTATGAACAAAAAAATTAGGGAATATAAATTTGGATCAAGGGACAACTAGGAGAAGAAATAGTGAAAGATGTGTGGGTGAGGGAAAATAATTTTAGGAGTGTTTTAGTGATAGGTTGACACATGGATAGATGAATAATCAAAATGTTCGAATAAAGAAAACAATTATTTTTCATGAGGTAATGGCTTTCGTTATCAAAGTATTCTATAAAATAAGGAGCAAGTTATGAGAAATGGGCACTCACTTTTGATCTTACTGTTGGATGATTATCCTAATGTCATTGTGTACTTAGAGTGACTATTGAGATATATGGTGAGATTGGTGGAAGTGGAGACTCTGTGAGTGATAAACTCTTGAGCTTGAGTGTTCTCCTCCACTTGCTAGTTTTTTTCTTTTTCTATACATTATCATCATAGCTAGGGGGTTTGTGAGGAAGAAGAGTACCCAAGGAAAGGCTAGGAGGTCAACCAATTATTCAACATCGTTCAATCGAGATGTAGGAATTTCACATGTGCATGGGGACTACATCAAGGGAGCATGAGGGATCAACAGATCCAAGTATCAAGTTCAATCCCCTTGGTGCATAGTATCGAAGGTATTTTAGAATTTTTTCTATATGAATTATTATCGATTTCCATGTGCCATGTAGTAGGATTTAGGAAGATGTTGGTATAATATTAATTCCTAGTTATTAATTGTAGAGGTTTGAAGGATTTTTTCACGATTACAGGATCTCTCATTCATGGTATATGTAACTTGAGTTACTTGTATGCATATAATCCATTATTTCAGTTGTAATATCTAAGGATGAATTAATTTACAAAGAGCATCTACTATTGTTTATATGTTTTGATAACGTTGTGACCTTCGGATATATAATTTATTTTGTTAATGAGATTCTTTGTATATATGGCACCATTAGTTTTGAAAAAAAATGGTAATTAGGAGGGTTTCTATGCTTGGTATTAGAGCGAAGTTCATACACTAAACTAGGCACACCACTTTATTATGTCTATAAATTAAAGCCCTTGTTGAAATTTGTTGATCCTACACTCTCTTTTGGTATAAAATTATCAATCAAAGTGTTTGACCCGTGTGGGTCGAAATTGCTTCACAAACTCAGATCTAATAGCCTTGCATTCCACAGAATAGAGAAAACCTATTGAATCCTTTTTTGTTGGTTTAATTTTTCTCTTCTCCATGCAGGTAAATAACGTATCATGAGCATTGTAACAAACAATGTGCCTATATTTTAGGAATTCCTTGTGTATTTCATCACAATCTTGGTCCTCCTGCACACATGATCATTTTGAGTTCCACTTTTCCTCCACCAACCCACAATTGATTTTCTATGCTCAAACAAAATAATTTCTTTAGTGAATTTTAATGAAGCCCATTGGGGAAAAATCCTGTAAACTTTCTTGAACCAAACTAGAAGCTATAAACTTGAAACTTCAATAGATTGTTGTGTTGCAACAACTTCATGTTATATTCATCAATTTTATACCAAAACCTTCAAGATTTCAAGACTCCCCATAAAAAACCCCCAAAATAATGGATAATTTGTATGCAATAAAATATGTTTCTCTTAAATCCACTAGTAGGTTATGAAACTTACCAACCTCCCCCTCCCCCTCCCCCATAAAAAAAAGGTCTAAGGTTTTAAGGACACAGGCCTTGAGTTCTAAAACTAGAAATTTCCCATGATTTATCTACCAATGAGTGCAATAGAAATTCCAACCGGCCTTTGCAAAAAATATAAAATGTTAGAGAGTAACCATGAAAATGTTTTCATTGAACTCTCAACCACTTCTTGAATCTTTTGTATCCCATTTGACAACCACTAAACCATCCGAGCATATTCTCTCAACACTCATCATATCCTGAAAATTAAAGGGAAACTATCCCTTCAAGTTTAATTGCAAACCAAAAAAAATGTCCTGCAACATTTGTCATTATGTCATCCCCTTTGTTGTAGTAATTTATCTTTGTCATACATTTAATATGTTTATGCAATGTGCTCATTGGTTCAATTTTATTTTCTCCAAGGTGATTAATAGATTAGTTGATGCCCTATAGGATCTTAATTGTTTCACACTACATGCTTATGAATGTCACTGCACTCTAAAAATGATATATATATATATATATATATATATATATATATATATATATATATATATATATATATATATATAGAGAGAGAGAGAGAGAGAGAGAGAGAGAGAGAGAGAGAGAGAGAGAGAGAGAGAGAGAGAGAGTCGTGTTATAACCAATTGAAATGAACATCATATCATTGAAATTCCTTTGATGTTGAAGAATTATTAACAACTAAGTATTATAACCAAATTTCCATTGCTAAAATCTTGATGTTGTTCTTCATATAATTAGTTAGTTATAAATTAAATAATTCAAATGTAATTCAACTAGACTGCAGGATATAATATATTGAACAAATCTCATTAATTTTGTTAGATATCGATTATGATCTCATATTAATAATTCTAGATATAGAAGATTAGATAAATCAACGAAGTATCTACTACTTGTAATGATATTCAAATTTGTCATTGCAAATAGCTCCATAATCAAAACAATCCATCAAGAATTGAGTGAGTCCTTAGTTTATATGTTCAAGTTCAAGAGAAAATTTTCATAGTGATACCCTTGATAATTAATAGAATCTTTATGGTTGATCGGGTTGTTCATTATTTAGTGTTCCAGTTGAGCTACGAAGGAACGTCCCATTCAATTAAGTGAACTACAAATTATGTAACTAACAATGCCTGAATGCTTAACTAACACTAGAAAATAAGATAAGTGTTGAATAGCATCATACGTTAGAATAGAGTTCTTTAAAAAAATTAATATTCACTCATGTTTAGGTTGAAAGAAGCCACATTAACTAGTTCTTGGAAGTCAACGAAGTGTACAACACATGAGGTTACTAATGGAAGGAATCAAAGTTAATCTTGCGTTGTTGTGCAAATCACAACATCATTAAAAGGTGGATTTAATAAATTTATCTCTATACAAGGACAAAAACGATTCATTATTGACTGATAGAAATATATAATAGCATGCATATGTGTATATTATAGTTAATAACAAGTAATAAGATGGGGTATATATATCTATATATATATCATGTTACATTGTAAATTAATACATTAGGAATGTTATAACTTATTAAATGAATTGTTAATTAGTTAACAATAAAATGTTGTCCAAATAGGTTTTAATTAATATTTGTAGCAAGATACTTTTATTAGTGATTCAATATACAACAATTGATATATAAAAAGGCGGGGTTCCAAAATAAATCATTAAAAAATGTTAAAGAAAACTGGAGAAAAGAACTATATCACACATTCCCATACTCTTGGATTGAGTGAAAAAGTATTTGGAAGACCATTTATTCCATTACCTTTTCATAGTGAACAAGCGCATCCTTCACTTTGTCAATCTCCATTAATTAATTCCCTTCGTTCAAAACTTGTGCCTTTAGTTTTGGAGGACATCTAATTCTAACACATTAGGAGCTCCATCATTTTGATTTTGTTGCTACTGTTTCTTCTTCTAATCTTTTTATTTTTCTAGTTTTGGAGGACATCTACTCTAATCTTGACACATTAGGAACTCCATCACTTTGATTTTGTTGTTATTTTTTCTTCTTGTAATTTTTTTATTTTCTAGTTTTGGAGGACATCTACTCTAATTTTGACACATTAGGAGCTCCATCATTTTGATTTTGTTGCTATTGTTTCTTCTTGTAATCTTTTATTTTTCTAGCCCATGCTTCATGGGTGCATGAATTATATCTTTTTCTCCATATTCCATTTTACACTTCCCTTGTAATTGAGCATGGAATTAGAGTGTTATTTTAACAAGAGAAATTTGGATTTCCTTGGTGAAAATTGAATTGATAATTTGGCAGGGGTTACCTCCATTGTAAGGCGTGTTCCTAATATATATCCAATTTGGAGAAATAAAAAACTTAAGCCTTGTAGTACGCAAGAAAAAAAAACTTTCTTCTTGGGCGTGGATATAAATTTAGTGGGGTAATAAGCATGGCTACATGGGAGGTCAAGTTATTGAAATTGAAATGAGGTTGGAGTGGCTTGATAAGAATAACCTTTTCCAATTCACTGTAAATGATAGCATGTTGAAGTACTATAAAATGTGAAATAAGTATATTCTACTACAATCCCTAAATTTTCGAAATGATGAGAAGTATGAAAATGCGGGGTACACATATGTTGTGCTAAGAAAATTTCAAACTAAAGAATAGACTTGAATATGTTACTGTTTATTGAAGGTAACCAAGAAGCATTGTTAACACTATGTATCAAGACATTCTAAGAAATGTGAAAGTGGTATTTGTGAAAACATTGAAGATGGAAAAATCCAAGGAACTAGATCAATGTTTTAATAGGGAGTTGTACATGCCTCATGTTTGTCACACTATATTACACACCTCCACTAGTCCAATACCCCAACCAGAGTAACTTCATCATCAAAATAATATCTTGGTCAAAAACAACAACAAGAACATTAAGACGAGGTTCGAATAATAAATATTTAATTTAATTTTATATATCTTCCAAGGCGGTTTTAGGATTTTTTAATTTTTAATTTATTTTTACTTCAAGGGTTTCAACCAAATAAGCCAATAATTGGCCGTTCAACATATAAGCGTATAACCCCTTGTATGCTTCAAAAAGCTTTGTTAACTTATCATTTGAACAAAACTTCCACTACACTCATAATTATGAGTATGGTTAATCACAACCCTATTATCGACATTGCGATTAAACCAAAGTATAAAACTATTCCGTAAGTTCAATGAAAATCATACATTTTCATTTCATTCTATTCGGTATGCTTCTTAGCACTTAATTAAAGGCTAGTTTGATGTATTGAAGATGTGAAAATCCAAAAATAAATAAATTAAATTAGAGTTTTGAGTCAACTTTATTCTAACTTCTAGGGGAAAAGTTCAATATATTCATAATTTTTTTTTATAGAGCACATTGTAATTCCTTTAATCTAGTACTAAAGGTTTATCATATTGTTCTAAATTTCCATATTTTTTTCAAATTCCACAAATATTATGATTCATGAATGAATTGGTCTCAGAAGTTGGTTATTCTAGGAATTTTTAGAAATTTTCAGTGCATTTTTATTTAAACTCTCAAACCTGATTATAGTAAACAAGAACTGGGGTTGAATTCAAGCATATTTTAGGACAATTTTGCAATTGACATGCATTGAAATCTTATATAGGACCTCTAGGAAAGTACCCTTAAAGAAGTATAGAAGTTTACTTAAAATAAAATAAAGAACAAAACAAAACAAAAAAACATATTGATATGCATAACCTTCAAGTTTTAATGCTATACTGAGCAACAATCTGGAAAAGTCCAAGAAAGTTGCTTTAAACTGAAGGGGGAAATATGACCACACTTATTCTATACAATTCCAATTGCAATAAAAATAACTAATTTGCTAAAAAGAAAGACAAATAGTTGAGACAAATATTTGAGAGCCACAAAATATTGGACTCGAGCCAACTAGATTATATCTATGTATTCCAAACTCTTATTGCTTGTCCTAGCATAGTGCATACGAGATATATCTAACTCCCAAATGGTGGAGGAAATCTTGTATATTGCAAACACTAAAGAATAATAATATGTAAGATATCTATTTGGGTACCATAAAACACAATTGTGAACTTGGATTCTATGAGACCCCTTTGGATCTATCTGAAATTTGAGTAACAACACAAAATAGATTACTTCTTGATCTTGAACTTAATTTAGAACAATCAAATCAAGAGATCCAAAAATGACTAAAAGTTGACCCATACGACATGTACTCACTTTAAGATTGGATAGGCTATGCATGTAAAAATCACAACCTTAACATCCCAAGAATGATCCAGGTGGATATCAGTGGCCACCCATCTATTCCATTTGGACCCGCACCATCAGTTCTTTCAGTTTTTCACTTTCAGCACAACTTACTATTTTTAGCAGGTTTTTGGTTCTCTAACTTTCGGAGCCATTTGGAGGCCCTAATGATCCAGGTGCATATTTGTGGCCACCCACCTATTCCATTTGAAATGCCACCATCAGTTCTTTCAATTTTTCAAATGCAACACAACTTACTATTTTTAGCACTTTTTCAGGTCCTGAACTTCCAGAGCCGTTTTGAGGCCCTAAACGACTTTTTTGGGGAAAACCTAGAGAAACATTGGTCCATGGACCTATGTTGGACCCATGATTCTCACACCAAAATTTTTACTCCTCGAATAGATCTCTCTAATGAGGTATGATGCGCGTCAAATGGATATCGTATGCCAAAGTTACGTCCCCGGGAAGTTGAAGCACCAATTTACCCAAACGGGGCCCATAGCCTTGGCGCTTCATCTCCTATGGTTAAGTTTTTGGATGTTTAGGGTTTTACATTGTTTCTCAACAATAAATAGGCCTTCGAGCCTCATTGTAACATAGTTTTTGAGGCATGTAGCCACCACATATCTTCTCAGAGATAAGCTACCATCCGCGCCCTAGCTAGTTTATTTCCATTATGTCTGTAAACATATTTCAGTTATTTGATATTAATGAAATGAAGTATTATTTCCGCTAAATCTCTGTGTTTATGTATATTTCTGTATTTTATTGCGTTTCTGCATAAATCCTGATCAGTGGTATCAGAGCGGTCTGCTCTTTCTTTCTTTTTCTTTGCATGTCCCCAACGAGGTTAGGGTATAAGGAGTTAGGGATCGATCTGGTTGAACCCTTGCAAGATCAGCCTTGCAAACCCTGATTACCTCCCATGGCGGAAGAAAATAAAGATGAGGGAGCAGGAGATCCTATCAAAATATTTCTCGAGGATGCCGTCGAGAAACAAAGGAACGTAATGATGGATAACTTTCTTCAGATCCTTCAATGACTGCCCACCTATGATGCATCTGCATCCAAAAACCACTCTGGAGGTGCCACTCCCTTCAAGGTACAGGTAAAATTTTAGATTCTTGTATTTGAAGGGCAGATAGATGCAGATGCCGTAGATAGATGGTTGAATTTGCTAGAAGGGTATTTCTCGATCCTCGATTTCTCTAACCAAGAAAAGATCATTTTTTCACTCCTCAAAGCCACCCCCCATGTCAAAGACTGGTGGGAAACCTACTGTGAGCAGAAGGACGAGGGGGAACCCTCTTTATTCTCAGTCGCACCCACTTGGAATTGATTCTGAGATGGCATCGAGGAACAATATTACCCCGTGGGGATCTATGAGGACAAGTACATCCAATGGACCATGTTGCAGCAACAAAGGGATCAATATGTGCATGAACTAAAGAATTTGTTCCATACCTTGCGTAAAAAGTTGGGTATTAAAGACTCGGAAAGAAATTTGGTGCTCAAGTGCCGCAATTGTCTACACAGACACATTCAGGAGGAAATGGAGTTCCTTGATATTACCTTGCTTGGCACGGAATATTGCTATGCTGCCAAGATTGGGCAGAAATTTAAGTAGAAGAAGCGAGACTTTGGATATACGAATTCGAAGCTAGGGAAAGGTGCCCCCGAACCATATAACAGAGGGAAGAGCCAAAGCGGGGTGACTCAAAACACCACCACAAATCTAAATAAGGACACAGGGAAGTTGTGTGAATTTCATAACAGCCCCACTCACAACACAAACAAGTGTCGGGCCAAAGAGTTGCTGGTGGCCGAACTGAAGGCACCCAAATCAGATGCATGTTCTGATCCTGAGCTAGAACCAAACAAGGGAGATGACAAAGGGAAGAAGATCATTGATGCAAACCCCAGTGCCATTTTTTCCACCACCAAGATCCATAGGGAGGATCCAGAGGATCCAGATGAGGGGGAGCGCCTCTTCCATTCGCAGATGTGGGTGAAGGGTTCTCCACTACAATTTCTTGTCAGCAACGAAAGCCAAAAAAACCTCATTTCAATAGAAGTCGTGAAGCGGCTCAACCTACCAACCATAGCACACCCGCAACCATATACCATTGGGTGGCTTCACCCAGGGAGAGATATCCACGTCCGCCAACAATGGCGCCTTCCGTACAACATCAAGCCATTCACAGATGAGGTATTGTGTGATGTTGCTCCTCTTGATGTAGCTGATGTATTATTGGGCCAACCATACTTGTGGAGGCGACATGTTGTGTATGAGTCTAGGCCTCGTTCTGTTGTTATTACTTTTGGAAATAAATTGTATAGGATACCAGAGGTAGTATCGCCTCCTCCCATCTCCTTGACTATTGCAAAACAACGTAGTAAGACTGTTTCCCAAACCAGAAAATTTATTTTCCTTACAAATCACTCACAAGGAAAGAAGAAGATTGTGGCCACAACCTCGAAACAAGGCTCCCCTGCACGGCTGCAGCATATGGAAAAAGTCGAGGAGGAATACAAGGACATTTTCTCCTCACACATAGAGGTTCCTTTACATTGTTAGGACAAACACTCCATCAATCTGACCCCCGGTGCACTGCCACCTGATATTGCCATACCTCATGTAATTACACAAACATAATCCACACATGTACTATCTGAGGCAACCAAGTATATTGAACGCATCTAACACGTTCCCCAACACATCCGCTAGCAGGTCCACGACATCTTGGACGAATCCAATACCAAGTTCAATAGAATTTTCCTCTCATGGAGGAACTTAACGCAATGGGGACCATTGCTTCCTATGGAGGGAGGAATTATCCAGGTGGATATCGGTGGCCACTCACCCATTCCATTTAGACCCACACCATTAGTTCTTTTAGTTTTTCACTTTCAGCACAACTTACTATTTTTAGCAGGTTTCGATTTCTGAAATTTCAGAACCGTTTGGAGGCCCTAATGATCGAGGTGGATATTGGTGGCCACCCACCTATTCCATTTGAAAGACCACCATCAGTTCTTTTAGTTTTTCAGTTGCAGCACAATTTACTATTTTTAGCAGTTTTTTGGGTCCTGAACTTTCGGAGCCATTTTGAGGCCCTAAACAACGTTTTTTGGGAAAAACTAGAGCAACATGGGTCCATGGATTGATTTTTCTCACACCAAAGGTTGTAATCCTTGGATAGATATTTCTAACGAGGTATGATGCGCATCAAATGGAGATCGTATGCCAAAGTTACGTCCCTGGGAAGTTGAAACACCAATTTACCCAAACGAGGCCCATAGTTTTGGCGCTTCATCTCCTATGGTTAGGTTTTTGGATGTTTAGGGTTTTCATTGTTTCTCTACAATAAATAGGCCTTTGAGCCTCATTGTAACAGATTTTTTGAGGCATGTAGCTGCCACATCTCTTCTCAGAGATAAGCTACCATCGCCCTAGCTAGTTTATTTCCATTCCGTCCGTAAACATATTTTAGTTATTTGATATTAATGGAATGAAGTATTATTTCCACTGCATCTCTGTGTTTATGTATAATTTTGTATTTTATTGTGTTCCTGCATAAATCCGGATCAAATAAGTACAACAAACATTGTGATGTAAATGGACATATAAATGAGAAATGTTGGAAGCTTCATCAGGAATTGTTTTTGAAAAGGTACACGCCCAAAAAAGGAGCATATATAACTACCAAGATAGAAAGTAAAAGGACAAAAAAGAGCTCTGATTTGGATGAGAACATTTTCTGCATTACATTGTAGAAGCAAAGGTGAGTGGAAAAATGAATCTATTCTTTCGCGTCAAGGTTCAATTGAAGAAGAGGAAGGTAAATGCACTTTTTATAGTGGTTCTCAATCCAATATAATTTCTACATCTTTAGTTGAAGAATCTAATCTAGAAACATATGAGAATTCACAACCATGTCATTTGAATTGGTTGCAAAAGAAAATAATTATGTTATGAGATTCACACGGTGTTGTAAGTTAAAGTTAGCCATATAAGTTTAAAAAATTTATGAAGTGTGTTGTGGTGTAGCACAACTTGATGCATCTGAACTAATGTTTGGAATTGGTCATCTATAGGATAGAGATGCACTCTTTTACAAAAGATAAAATAAAATTTGTGTGCTCCAAGGTAGGGTTACCTAGTTTATTAAGACATACAAAGGAAAGGATCAAACAAGTTAGGGAAACAAACTAATTGGTAGAATGAAAAAAAAATAGTATCTTCAAACGGGATGAAAAATAATACTTGGAGAAAAGGTTGGGAGATGTATTTCCACATTTTTCACAATTGAGTTTTTTAGGACCAAAAAGACTCCACAATGGGGACAATGGTGATAGAAAACAAATCAAAGATCCAACTCTAGTCCCAAGGAGAAAAGAAGATAAAATTGGCTATGTGAGTGCACTATAAAAGAATAAATATTGTTGCTTTGAAGGCCAAGAATCCATGCAATATGTAATAATAATATGTTCATGTGTTATTCCTTGAGTGATCAAAGTTGATTGTCATGGAAAAATTAGTTAAGCCTTGAAAGTGAACTAAGGACATTTCAAACAAATTCTTCTAGTAATATGTAGTGTCCCACTCTAGTTGACTGACTTTGATATTACATTAACCTAGATATAGCCTTATGGAACATACATTATTCTTTGAGGACCTCAGGTTGAGGGTTCAATTATTTTACTATTATTATTAGTGGATGTGATGATAATTATGATGCACTAGTTTGATGTTATTTTTGGTTTTGATGATGGATATGATGGACCTATGTGATGAATATGTGTAATCATGATGATGAATTCGTTATGTGTTGGGTTGTTTACATATTCTAAGGACTACATTCTTGTTTTTGGTTAGCGATTATGTTGATGATTATGCCATAATGATAATTTAACATGTGCAATTATACCAATGACTAAAATTATGAGCATATATTACTGATGATTATTTATTGTGGCAAAAGGCCACCTAGATTCACCTGCATGTGATGAGTCAATGACCTCTAGTTTGATCGATTGCATACTATTGACACTAGAACTTAAGTTTTAACTAATATTTTGGTATGGTTACTAAGTACATGATCATAGTTTCATTCATAGGTCAATTTATTAATGGAATGACTCACACATGGGTGATGGGGCTATACAATACAGATGGAACTTCATGGGAGGGGTGAACAACATCCTTGATTCCACCTGCAAGCACTCCCATCATGACTTGGGCTGGAAGGTATTGGGATAACTTTGCCTTGAATCTCATGATGCCATGAGGGTGGACCCTTCGTTAGGTCATTAATGAGAATTTACTTGGGGGCACACATCAAGGTGGATTCTTTGATCCCCAACACCATTAGTCTCACCGTAAAAGCTGGCACAAGATATAACAATGGTCTTCATAATCATGCCCAATTTCCCCTATTATTCATGGTACCCTTGGAACTTTGAAAGGATTTTTTTGAAGGGCATGGTCGACTTAGTATCCTTGGCATCAGGAAAAATGGAAGGTAAATGATGGTTCATGCTCACACAATGATAAGCACTAGTACAGATAATGTAAGCAAGAATTTTTTGGGAAAATTAAATCAGAAGAAAACTTTAGGGAAAGGGAGAATATGTATAATTATAAAGTTGAACCAAATAAGTAACCTAAACCCCCTCACGCTTGGAAAACCTTTGATATTTAATGCATATTTAAATAACCCTTAAGTATAAGAATTTTTCTAATAAAAAAGGGAAAAGGGGACATAGAATTAAATAAGAAACATTAATCCAATGATAACGTACTCTCATTAAGAAAAGAGTCTTGTGCATGAAGTTAAAGAATAATAATTTAAATTTTAAGAAACTAAAATTCATGAGATAACCTTTGTGTGGTAAGAGCGTAACACAAAAATATCTAAATAAGATTTTAACTTGAGAAAAACTAGAGAGTAATTGGGGGACATAATCAAAGACCTACCCGTTGACTTAAATTAATGAACAGAAAATAGAGAGTATAAATTGGGATCAAGAGACAACTAGGAGAAGAAATAAGGAAGCATGTGTGGGTGAGGGAAAATAACATTATAATAAGAAAGTAATAAAATAATTTTAGGAGAGTTTGGGTGAGAGGCTGGCACTTGGATAGATGAATAATCTAAATATTGGATTAATGAAAACAATTAATTTTGCAAGAAGTGACAAGTTTCATCATTGAAACCTTTTATAAAAGGAGCAAGTTATGAGAAAGGAATTCTTTTTTTCCTTACTTTTGATGACTATCTTAATGCTATTGTGTACTTAGAGTGACTATTGAGATCTATGGTGATTTTGGTGGAAGTGAATGATATATGAGTGGGATATTCATGAGTTGGAGTGCTCTCCTCCACTTGTTAGTGTTTTTCTTCTTCCATACAAGCCTATGGCAGCTCAGGGGTCCATGGAGAATAAGAGTACCCAAGTACAGGAGGTCAACTCATGAGTTTGCAACGCTTAGTTGGGACACAAAATTTCCACACGTGCACGAGGTGTCCATCAATATAGCACAAAGAATTGGTGGCTCTGTTTTCAAGTTCCATTATATTGGTGCATGATATCAATGGTATTTATAAAAAGTTTTTATATATATTATTATTGTTTGTAATAGTAACTGGATTATAGAGGTTAAAGGAAAGTTTCATAGTTGAAAAATCCTTGGTTGATGGTATGTGTGCCTTGATTTATTTATATATATACACTACAAGAAAAAAGGACATTGGTGAGGGTCATGCTTGTGACGGACCTTTAAGGTCCATCACCAATGTCACATATGGCGACAGTCCTTAAGAAAGCATTGTTGTAAGTGTATATAGTGATGGTCCTTTAAGGTTCGTCACCAAAGCCACTTTCAATGACACTTTTGGTGAGGGTCGTTAAAGGCCCATCACTAATTCTCTCTTTGGTGAGAATTCTTGTGACAAACTTTTAATGACCCTCACCAATGCTCTTTTTGTTACTTTTGGTGACGGCCAAAATTTTTTCATCATCATTGATAATTCCAATGATTTTTTGATGACGCTATGTGCCTGTTAATATATTTTTTTTCAAAATATCACAATTTAAGACCATTATTATGGAGTATTTTTTATAATATGTCCAATGCCATAGTGGTTAGAGTCAGTCAAACTATTAAGAAGTAATTAGTGTGTATCATTTCCCTCAAGTAATGACTAGTTGAATAGAGTTTTCCTATCAAGGAACACATGATTCATATCTATTAAGTTTATTATCTAGCAAATTCCCTTTAGATAAAGTTCCACTAGTGGATGTAGGAAATATATTATTTAATAGTTAATCAAACTCTATCAATTCTATTAATGAGAAAGACCTAACACTCCTCAACAATCTGGGCACACCTTAAATTAATGTTTTCGCACATGCTAAAATTTCTTAACACCTCACACGTCTTAGAACATCTTGTCATGACATTGATGCCCAAGCACATGGTGGCATGCGCTAGAAAAACATAGAACTCTCCTAGAATGTGTTGGTATGCATGTATTCCCTAACATTCCATGTAACACCTTGGTTGCATGCATTGACATACATTAGCACTTGGCACACAATGCCACTTGGCATGTATTGGGACCTATTATTAGTGTTCCTAACATGCCCCTTTTGAAAAATATAACGTGCCAACTTATTAGCCCTAGTATGTGTTCATTTCCTTGCATTTTAGCTTGGTTATTCCTTTTTTTTCCTTGACAGTTCTTGACACAAATTGACATACCCTGACACCCTACACATCCTTAGCACCTGGCATTTATTGGCATATATTGACACTATTTGGCACATATAATTAGCACACCCTAGAACTCCCTAGCACACTTTGGCACTTCTTGACATGCCTTGATATTCCCTAGCATGCCTTACCAATGCTTAGCATACCTTGTGACTCCCTCCTTGGCATGAAAACTAACACTCATTACCACTAGTCCTTGGCACATGTTCCTCATATTCATTAACTTCCATGAATTTTGACCTAGTGATCCCTTAATGTTTTGTCCTAGTACTCCTTAACACTCCTTAACATGAATTAGAACTCTCTATCATAGCTTAACACCCTTCAACATGCCCTTTCACTTCATAGCATGCATAACACTCCCTGACACATATTGGTGCTTGGAAAGTATTAGCATGTATGGAATACATTGAGATGCCTTAGTATGATTTGGCATGGTTTAATATTAAATTTATTTGAGATCAATTGTTGGAAAGTAGATGAGAAGCAACAAAGGAAGACTTGGCACTTATAATGCACGAAGAATTTGCACTTGGAACCTATTGGCACCTAGTGTTGGTGTGCCTAGCATGCTCCACTTAGAAAAGGTAAATTGATGACTTATTAACCCTCTTATGTGTTCATTTCCTTGTAGTTGAACTTGTTTCTCCCGTTTGTTTCCTTGACAATCCCCGACACGCATTGACACACCCTTGCAGAGTCTTGGTATGCCTTATCACTTGGCACATCTTAGCATGTTTGACACGCCTAATTCACACTATCTGGCACATATTAGCATTCCCTAGCACGCATTGGCACTCATGTCATCACAACTAGCCTGTACATTTTTTCACAACTTGTGAACCCAATCAAGTCCTTGGCTACTACAGTTCATGTGACAATATTGGCCCGTCTCAACCGCAACAACTTGAAAAATTGCACCTACTACAAGTATATTGTTCCTTGTTCACCTAAGAACTGCCTATAACTCATCTTATGCCACTCGTGTCCAAGCTCAACTTGTCCCACTTAACTAGTTACCAAGACAAGGATCACATGACCTAGCCATAGCCATAAAAAAAAATAAGCAACATAGCTTACACAGGAAATATTTCACATGTATGTTCAGTTCATATAAATAGTAGAACATAACTAAGAGTTTGCAAGAACCAGAAGATGCACAAGACACAAAAGATATAAACTAACACAAGTCGAGTGCCCCAAAACTTATACACAACAATGTACAATGTGAAACTATATAGAACAATTTAAAACATGAGCATGTAGACAAAGTGTGCCGCATCTCATTTTAAAAAAATAGCTAAAGGCAAAACAATGTTGTTCCTAGAAAAAAGTGATTTCCCTTTGTCAAAAACTGATATGTCGAGCCTCGTATAAAAAACGTAGGCTTGGCTCTTGCAAATCCTATTTTGAACTTCTCCTAACACACTTATTCCTTAGCACACTTGAATTCGTTGAAACTCCCTCGCACACACTCTTATTCGTTCCTTTCCATGAATTTTTACCTATTTATCCCTTGATATGCCCTGAAACTCCCTAACACTCTAGTTCAACATGCATTGACATTTTCCGACACGTGCTAGCATGCCTTTTCATTCCTTTTCATGCCCTGACCCTCCCTAGCTATCATGCCCTCACAAGTATCCTTACTTAATTTTCAACTTGGGAATCCAACCAAACCTTCGCTTGAAGACAAGAGCTTAACCAAGTTACGGTTACTACAACTAGATTATGTTGTTGAATTGTGTAACTTGGGAGGTGGTAATCCACAAGCCTAGTGAGATGATTTTGTGTGAGTTTAGTCACAAAAGGATTCGTGGGAAAAGAAGCCAAGAAAAGGGATTTTGGACTCAAGATGGGGTTTAAAAATATAAAAGAAAATTGAAAAGGGAAATAAATATCTCCTAAGGTCTAAGTGGATAAAACCCGTAAGTCCTAAAGGGTTCCTGAGAGGTCTAGGAAAACTATTTAAGGAGGCCTTAGGATGAAGGAAAGAAAATATAGTGAGAAGGAGTTCATTTGACTGGCAAGTGAAGATAGTGGCCCCATTAGCATGTCTAAGATTAAGATGCCTCAATATGGTTTAATATTAAAGTTATTTGATATAAATTATTAGAAAGTAGAAGAGAAGTAACAAAGGATGTTTTGGCACTTAGAATGTGCTATGATATGTTCATTTCCTTGTAGTTTAACCATTTTCTCCTTTTTGTTGCCTTGATAGTCCCTGACACTTATTATCACACCCTTGCACATCTTGGCATGCCTTAGAACTTGACACATCTTAGCATATTTGACATGCCTTCAAACTATCTGGCACATGTTCGAATTCTGTAGCATGCTTTGGAAATCATGCCCTCATAATTAGCCTTACATTTTATCACAACTTGGGAACCCAATCAAGTCCTTAGCTACTGCAGTTCATGTGACATTGGTCTGTTTCAGCCATAACAACTTGATCAATTTCACCTACTACAAGTGGATTGTGCCTTGTTCACCTAAGAAATTCCTATATCTCATCTTAGGCCACTCATGTCCAAGCTGAACTTTACCCACTTAAGAACTTACCAAGACAAGGATCACATCTAGCCATGGCCATAAAAAAGAAGAAGCAAAATAGCTTATATAGGCAATATTTCACATGTATGTCCAGTTCATATTAATAGTAGAGCATTAACTAAGAGTTTGCAAGAACCAAAAGATACATAATACACACAAGATATAATTCGTCACAAGTGTAGGTTTTAACCCCGAACAGAAATTATCTACACACGAATCTTATAACAGAAAATAAACAATAGCGAGAGCATAAAACATAAAACAGATAAACACAAAGATTTTTCCCTGGATCCCAAATCGGGACGACCAGATTTATTTTTCATTATATTCCTTTTAGTGTTACAACACATATATATACATGCTGAAGCATACATAAACCCCAATCCATTAACCCTGGATTAGAACATAACCCTAGTTCCCTTGACCGGATCTACAAAATACCAGGGGTCGAAAACCATCGTACCCCAAAAAACCATGTGCAAACTCATGCACAAAACATGGGTGGGTCCGACTATGAGTGGGACCGCACACCAAAAAAAATTTCGCCGAGGTGCTACCCCGGACCCCGACAGGGGGGGCTGCCGCCCCCCCTGTGACCCCCCTGCTGCGCCCGACGCAACATACAACACGCGGGACTAGTCATGGAAAGAATATAACACATACCCAACATTCTCCCACTTGTTGTTTTCTTTCCACAGGGGGCCACAAGAGAGCTTAGTCATTTGGCCAATTCTTCAACACCCATTGTTTCTCTACACCAAGAGAACTTTTGAGTGCTCACAGACTTCGTCAATGCATCTGCAACATTCTTCAAAGTGTCCACCTTTACCAGCAACACCCTTTTAGCCTCAACCATATCTCTAACAAAGTGATATTGAATATCAATGTGCTTTGTCTTTGAATGATAAGCAGGGTTCTTAGCCAAGAAAATTGCACTTTGGCTATCACAGTCTATCCTTATAGCTTGTTGTACCAACCCCATACTTGAACACAATCTCCGCAACCAAACTGCTTCCTTGCTTGCATGAGTGGCTGCTATGTATTCTGCCTCTGTAGTTGAAAGCGCCACTACAGACTGTCTTTTACTCATCCAACTGACTGCACCTCCAAATAGGCTAAACACATACCCACTTGTAGATCTTCTTTGGTCCAGATCTCCAGCCCAGTCTGCATCAACAAAACCACGAATGTCCAACATTATTTCTAATCCTGGTCTTCCCTGGTAGCACAAGCCATAATCACTAGTGCCACGTAAATATCTGAAAACCCGCTTCACTGCTGTCCAATGCTCCTTCCCCGGGTTTGACATAAACCTGCTCAATACTCCCACTGCATGTGCAATGTCTGGTCTAGTACAGACCATTGCATACATCAGGCTACCCACTGCACTTGCATATGGAACATGGGACATATCCTCCTCTTCTTCTTGTGTCTTGGGACACTGTTCAACAGACAACTTTGCACCTACAGGAATAGGAACACTCACTGGTTTACTATCCTGCATATTGAACCTCTGCAATATAGTCTCGACATACTTCCTCTGGTTTAACCAGAGCATCCTCTTTGCCCGATCTCTCTTAATTTCCATGCCCAAAATATAGTTTGCAGCATCAAGATCCTTCATGTCGAATTTGGAGAACAGTTGGGTCTTCAAATCTTGGATAATTTCTTTGTCATTTCCAATCAACAACATATCATCCACATACAAGACTAAATAAATAACACGGTCACCAATTAATTTAAAATAAACACAGTGATCCTCCTTGCTTCTGGTGAAGCCAAGTCCCCGTATATAGGTATCAAATTTCGGATACCACATCCTTGGTGACTGTTTTAACCCATACAGAGACTTCTTCAACCTGCATACCAGTTCTTTCTTACCCTTCACCATAAAGCCTTCAGGTTGCTTCATGTAGATCTCTTCTTCTAGATCCCCGTGAAGAAATGCTGTCTTCACATCCATCTGTTCTATCTCAAAATAAAATGCAGCAGCAACAGATAAAAGTAATCTAATAGAAGTAACTTTGGCAACATGAGAAAAAATATCACCAAAATCAATTCCTAGCACTTGGGAATAAAATGTTGCTACCAACCGAGCTTTGTATTTCTCCACCTTGCCTTCTACATTCATCTTCTTCTTAAACACCCATTTTCTCTCGATGGGCTTCCTTCCAGCCGGCAACTCCACCAGATCCCATGCCTCATTTTTGTGCAAGAATGCCATTTAATCAACCATGGCCTCCTTCCAGAGTTTTCCATCCTCTGAATCTACTGCCTCCCTGACAGTTCTAGGATCATCATTAGTAATAGTTAAGGAAAAACCTGAACAGAAAGCAGATGGACTATACCTTTCTGGTTGCCTTCTTTCCCAAACTGATCTTCTCAAAGCTGGGGTTTGTGGCTCTTCCTCTAATGAATCTTCTTCTATTGTAGAGTCTGATTCATCCTCCTTTAGCTCAAAATCTATCTTCTCAGGTTCCTAAAGTATCACAACAACATCTTTCACCTCTCTAAACACCACATCTCGACTGTACACAACCTTCCTTGTTTCTGGGTTCCAAATCTTGTAACCTTTTAAACCATCCTTATACCTAATAAAGATGCACCTTTCAGATTTATTATCCAACTTGGTCCTTTTCTCCTTGGGAACATGTACATATGAATCACATCCAAATACCCTTAGATGTGAAAGAGAGGGTTTTTGACCAGTTCATATGTCATGTGGAGTCTTATCCTCCAACGCCGATGAAGGTGATCTGTTAACCAGGTAACATGTAGTCTCTACTGCTTCTGCCCAGAATTCCTGTCCTAACCCGGTACCACTGAGCATGCTTCTTGCCTTTTCCATCAGCGTTCTGTTCATTCTTTCTGCAACTCCATTTTGCTGAGGTGTGTATATAGTCTGCATGCTACCACATTTCTTACGTAACTCTTCAAATTTTCTTACACCCCCACCATTCACATTCCTTGCCTTTATCTTCTTCTCTCTCTGGTTTTCCACCAGAGCCTTAAATTCTTTAAATTTATCAAAGACTTCAGATTTCTTCCTCAATAAATATATCCATGTATTCCTTGAGAAGTCATCTATGAATGAAACATAGTACACAGATTTTCCTAGTGATGGAACTGACACAGGTTCAAACACATCACTGTGCACAAGTTCTAATATCTTGTTCGCCCTCTTAGCACCAGAAAGAAAACTCACCTGATTCTGCTTCCCATATACACAATGTACACAGAAATCAAAATCCAGAGAGCAATTAGACATACCTTCTACCATACCATTTCTATGGAGTATCTAAAGGCCCTTCTGTCCAATATGTCCAAGCCTTTGATGCCATAGCATGGTTTTTTCTCCGAAGACAGCTAGGATTTCCGCTTCACTTTCAGGAACCATAGAACTGTTACACCCATCAATAATAGTGCTACCTTGTAGCTTGTACAGAGTTCCGATCCGAACTCCCCGCATTAATACCAGTGCTCCCCGAACCATCTTGCAGGCAACTTTCTCGAACACTATTTTTAATCTCGCATCATCCATTCTGTTTACGTAAATTAGATTTCTGCCAATGGGGACATATGCATCAGAAAATTAACTTTCCACCTTGCAATGTTTTGAATTTCACGTCCGACGATTCTGGCCTTCCTATCATCCCCTCGGAAGACATCACCACCATCATATTTCTCATACTCGCAGAACCACTCCCTATGGGGAGTGAAGTGAAAGGATGCACCTGAGTCAATCAACCATGACTCATGATCTACATGTGCATTTGAAGAAGAAGCCAAATACACATCCCCACCTTCATCCGAGGTGGTTTTTGCCTCTGCAGAAGGAGCTTCATCAGATCCCTTTCCTTTCTCAGGAGCTTTAGATCTGCATTCCTTTTTGTAGTGTCCTTCCTTTCTGCATTTCCAGCACACCTTTACAAACTTTCCAGGAGATTTAGATCTTCCTCTAGATTTAGATCTCCCACTCGAAACCTTATTCTTGTTTCTATTTTGGGACCTTCCTCGTACAGATAAGGCATCTCCATTTTGACCCTCCATATTTCTCCGTCTCATTTCCTCCGATAGCAAGGTTGAGACAATGTCATGAAAATTCAAGGTAGTTGTATTGCTACCTATTGCAATAACTAGACTGTCCCACGAGTCTGGTAGAGAACACAACAAACTGATGCACTTATCTTCATTTCAGATTTTAATATCAACAGATGACAGTTGACTTAGCACAGTATTGAAGGCGTTCAGATGCTCTATCACCAAGTCTCCATCCTTCATCCTCAGGTTATACAACTTTTTCTGCAGGAACAAATTATTCACCAGAGACTTAGATTGGTACAAAGTCCCAAGTTTTTCCCACAAATTCTTCGCCGTAGCTTCCCTAGATACATTAAACAATACTGAATCTGAGACACACAACTGTATTGTGCTCTTAGCCTTCCAATCGAGTTTCTTCCAGTCTTCATCTGACATTGTCGTTGGTTTAGTACCTATATCTATCGTGATCCACTGATCTTTATCCATTAGCAGATCCTCCATCTTGAGCTTCCACAACTCAAAACTATGACCATTAAATTTCTTGATCTCTATCTTTCCGCCGCTCTCCATCTTCTTTCACAGCAAGAATCAATCCCACAGATCTCCCACTGAACAGGGTCTACCTCAAGCCCAAGCAAAAAACCCTCAGTAGCAAAGGCGTCCCCTTGAAGCCAAAACAACTCCGATACCAAATGTAGGTTTTAACCCTGAACATAAATTATCTACACACGAATCTTATAACAGAAAATAAACAATAGCGAGAGCATAAAACATAAAAGAAATAAACACAAAGATTTTTCCCTGGATCCCAAATCGGGATGACCAGCTTGATTTTTCATTATATTCCTTTTAGTGTTACAACACATATATATACATGCCGAAGCATACATAAACTCCAATACATTAACCCTGGATTAGAACATAACCGTAGTTCCCTTGACCGGATCTACAAAATACCAGGGGTCGAAAACCATCGTACCCCAAAAAACCATGTTCAAACTCATGCACAAAACATGGGTGGGTCCGCACACCAAAAAAATTTTCGCCGGGGTGCTGCCCCGAACCTTGACAGGGGGGGCTGCCGCCCCCCCGTGACCCCCCTGCTGTGCCTGGCTCAGCGTACAGTGCGTGAGGCTAATCATGGAAAGAATATAACACATAACCAACAACAAGCCAAGTGCCCAAAAACTTATGCACAACAATGCACAATATAAAATTTTCTAAAATAGTTTAAAACATGACCATTCAGCCAAAGTGTGCCACATGTCATATAAAAATAATAGATAAAGGAAAAATAGTATTTTTGTCAACACAAAGTCTCCCTTTGTCTAAAACTGCTTTGTCGAGCCCCTTATTGCAATCGTAGGCTTGCCTATTGCAAATCCTATTATGAACTTCTTCTAACACACTTCATCATTTTCACACTTGAATTCACTGAAATTCCCTGTCAGACACTCTTATTTGTTCATTTCCATGCATTTTTTCCTAGTTCTCCCTTGTGATGCCTCAACACTCCTTAACACTCCTCAACATGCATTGACATTTTCTGGCATGTGTTAGCACACATTTTAATTCCTTAGCATGCCCTAACCCTCCCTAGCTATCATTCCCTCACAACTACCCTTACTTAATTTGCAACTTGGGAACCCAAGCAAGTCCTCACTTGACTACAAGAGCTTGAACAAGTTATGATTACTACAAATAGAATGTGTTGTTGAATTGTGTAGCTTGGGAGGTAATCCACAAGCCTATTGAGATGGGTTTGTGTGAGTTTGGTCACAAAAGTATTTGTGGGAAAATAACTAAATTGAAGGGGTTTTAGACCCAAGATGGGGTTTAAAATCTAAAAGAAAATTAAAAGGGAAAAACAATATTTCCTAAGGTCTATGTGGATAAAGCCTATAAGTTATAGAGGGTTCTTAATAGGCCTATCTAGGAAAATATATTTAAGGAGGCCTTAGCATGAAGGCAAGAACATCAAGTGAGAAGGATCTCATTTGATCAAGGAGGTCAAGAGAGATGTAGTCCTAAAGTAGGTCGAGTTAGAGGGTTTAGTAATGGTTTCTAAAGGGAGGCCATGATCATCCACCAAGAGCAAGATCATCATGTGAGGGTTCACAAGAATGTCACATACCTTAACGGGTTCGAGATAGGAAGTAGGATGGCATACTATTGGTTCTCTTATGGAAGATTGAGCTCAAGAGAGGCATCTCATGAGAATTTGGACATGTGATTTCAGTGGTGTTTCTGTGTGAAGGCCACATCAAATTTTGAAATAGTAGAGAGGGTTGAGACCCTATATTGTGGTAGTTAGTAGGCTTCAAGGTTCATGATAAAAACCAACACAAATGGAGGAGGTTTTGCACTAGAATTTAGGCCAGAACAGAAGTAAACATAGGTGTAATATTGATTGAGGTAACCATAGTTCGAGGGCCCCGGTAGAGATATAAATTTTAGGTCAAGATTCAATAAAAGAAATGCCTAGAATATATGGATCCATATGAGCTAGGCTGAGTCTCTTATGGATGCAAGAGTTTTTTTTTGCTATGGGTGGTTAGGGTTTGTTCTAAATAAATTATAATAGAATTATAATACCCTAGTGAGGGAGGTTTCCTAGCATATTCAATCCATAAGGTAAGCCCTTAAGACTATGACAAATATACGTAGAAGAAGAGGGGTCGTGACCCTTAGAGAGAGGTTTATCTATACAATATATACCACATATTTGGAGGATGGTTTGAAGAAGTATGTGCGGAGATAGAAAATCAAAAGGAAGGTGGAACCTAAGTAAAATCTTGAGCAGAAGAAATGTGCCATATGAGGAATGGATTGACATGAAGAGGAGTTGATTTGGTGGAATGTACATAGAGTATTGGAAAGAGATATGAAGCAACCTATAAACAGTTAGTCAATGTATTTTTAGTGGATGATTTGAGACCCTAGTTCAATCATCTACAAATTGTTAGAAGGATGATAAGAGGAGTAGTTCATATTTGTTCATAGATTGGATAACAAAGAAATTGGTACAAAAGAATAGTGATTTTGAGAGGACTCAAATCACTATTAGGTGGCAGATTTGAAGAGCCCTAGATGAGGGCAGTGTTGTGGGAACTAGATCAGTAAACAAATTTATTATGGTTGGGAAAATTGATGGCAGTCCAAGTACAGGTGGAGGGTTGTTTGGTGATTGTCAAAGAGGAGCCCTACGTCTTGTACTTGTGAATGAAAACCAAAATGGTAGAAGGGTAGGCATATTGGGCCTAAGGATGTGTAGACTTTGAAGGACTAAAGTAGTAGACAAGTGAGCTAGCCAATAGCCCTAGTTCAATGTATTATAGAGGATTGAGTCAGTGAGATGAATGGAAACCTCCATAGCCCTAGACTTGTCACCTTAGAGCAACAATATGGAAAAAGTGGGAATATCACAGAGCTTTTCACAAATGTATTTATGAGCAACTGGTAGAAAACCCTAAGTGTTGTAAACCTTAAAGGAAAAAAGAGGTAAATATAGGTAAAAATTTTTTGAGCCAATTTCATTAACCTAAAAGAGTTGAGTTCATTGATAGAGGTAAATTGAGGAATTGCATAATGGGAGGCAAGAGTAACTTCCAGATGTGTTCAGGACATGTGGAATGAAAGGGATATGTGTAGCCACCATAAAAAAAGTGGGTCAAGTGTTGTCTTGTTCGAGGTAGATTGGTTATCAAACACCAAGCCCTAGTTGTATTCCTTGTATCAATGTGATTGTAAAGTGCCATGATCCCTGGTACGAGAGCTCTAGCCTATTCTATTATAGTTTGTAATTTAAAGAAGAACGGTTTGAAAAGTTAAAAATTTTCATGTGCACTAGTTGATTCCCTAATGTGTGTAGATTTCATTGTGAAAAGTAGATGTGTTGTGGCACTTGAGTGTGTTTGCATCAAATATTCTAAGACCAAGTACAAATTCTCATATGTCATGGAAATTCAACATATGCCTTGTTCACCTAAGAATTACCTGTAACTCATCTTAGGCTAATCATGTCCAATCTCAACTCATCCCACTTAACAAGTTACCAAGACAAGGCTCATCACATGCAAATTTGGTTGTATAACAACTAAGAAAAACAATTTACATCTTGACATGCCATAACAACTCGCATGTCTTAAACGCCTTGGCACTATGTGGCATGTGTTAGCATCCCCTACATTACTTGGCATGCTTTTACACACCCTAAAACACTTAGCACTTCCTCACATGCCTTCGTATTCTAGCATACATTGGCACTCCCTAGCATATAACCTTGTCACACCCTCCTTAACACACTTAGAACTCATTGACACTCACTGTCACACACTCTTATTTGTTCATTTCCATGCATTTTGATCTAGTTTTTCCTTGTGTTTTCCTGACACTCCCTAGTATGCATTGGCACACCCTAACACCTAACACATCTTGGCATGTCACCCTAGCACTCTAGAATTCCTTGGCACTACCTAGCATACATTTTCACTCTCTCCTTAGCACACCCAGAGCCAAATGACACTCCCAGTCATAAAATATTATTAATTATTTCCATGAATTTTTATGTAGTGCTCCTTTGTGTTTCCATAACATTCCATAACACTCCTTGGCACGTGTTGGTACACCATAGCACCTAGGAGATCTTGGCATGTTTCCCTGGCCTCTAGCATGCCTTAACACTGCCTAGCATACCTTGTCACTCCCTCCTTAATACACCTAGAACTCACTGACACTTCCAATCATAAAATCTTATTTGTTCATTTCCATGAATTTTGGCGTAGTGCTCCCTTGTGTTTCCCTAGCACTCCCAGTTAACACTTCCTTGCATGTGTTGGCACATTTTGGCCGCATTCCGCCCTAGCACTCTAGCATTCCTAAGCACTTCTAATAATTCCTTGTCACTCATCCTTATCACACTTGGAACTCATTGAAATTCCTTGTCACACACTCTTATTCATTCATTTCCATGCATTATGACATAGTTCTCTCTTGTGTTTCTCTAGCACTCCATAACACTCCTTGGCACACATTGGCACACCCTGGAACTTGGAACATCTTGGCATGCTTTCCTAGCACTCTATCATGCCTTGGAACTGCCTACCATACCTTTTCACAACCTCCCTAGCACACATAGAACTTGCTAAGACTCCCTATCACACATTCTTATTCATTCATTTCCATGCAATTGAAACTATTCCTCCCTTTTGTTTCCCTGGGACTCCCTAGCATGCATTGGAACCACACCCTATAATGTAGCACATATTTGAATTCCTAACATGCCTTGGAAATTTCTAGCATGTGTTAGCACTTCCTGGGATTCCCTGCACACCTTGGAACTCCCTAGTTGTCATGCCCTCATAGATAGCCTTACTTCTTTTACGACTTGGGAACCCAATCAAGTCATTGAAAAATTAGTGCTTTGTTTAGCCCAAAGTCTCCCTTTGTCCGAAACTTCTTTTTCCATCCCCTTATCACAATCGTAGGATTTTCTCCTGTAAGTCCTATTATGAAATTCTCCTAATACACTTCGTCCATGGGACACCTCGAATTCACTGACACTCCTTGACAAACACTCTAGTTATTCGTTCGTTTCCATGCACTTTGAACTAGTTATCCCTTATTATTCCTTGACACTCCCCAATACTCCTCAGCATGCATTGACACTATCTGGAATGAATTAGCACATATTTTCATTCATTGACACACCCTGACACTCTTTAACTATCATGTCCTCATAACTACCCTTATTTTCTTTTAGACTTGGGAACCCAACCAAGTCATGCCTCAACTACAACAACTTGGCCGAGTTTCATTTACTACAACTATACTATGCCTTGTTAACCTAAGAATGGCTTATAAATCATATTAGTCTACTCATATCCAATCTTAACTCATTCCACTTAAAAAGTTACTAGTTCCAAGCTCACATCCAATCGTGGCCATAAAACAACTAAGCAACATAGTTTACATCTTGACATGTCATAACACCTGCAAAGTATAACAATCCCTTGGTACTATGTGGCAGGTGT
Source organism: Pinus albicaulis (assembly GCA_034641835.2). NCBI lineage: Eukaryota > Viridiplantae > Streptophyta > Pinopsida > Pinales > Pinaceae > Pinus > Pinus albicaulis. The sequence continues at coordinate 771,966,923 of CM076580.1, read as the reverse complement.
TAGCATCCCATGCATTCCTTGGCATGCTTTGGAACTCCCTAACACACCTTAACATTCCCTGACATGCTTTGACACACTAGCATGCCTTGGAATTGCCTAGCATATAATAACCTTGTCACTCCCTCCTTAGCACACTTGGAACTTGCTGGCACTCCCTATAACACACTCTTATCCGTTCATTTCCATGCATTTTGAACTATTTATCCCTTTTGTTTCCATGGCACTCCCAAACAAATCTAACTTTTTAAGAGCATCTACAACTTGCATAAGACTTGTAGGCAACATGCTACATCTCAAACCATTAGCTTTAATACAATGTTGGAGAATTGATGGATTTTGTATATTAGAAAACTCGTATTATAAAATAAAGGTGGTGTCTAAATACATTGTTACAACACATAAGAACAACCAATCATAGTTCAACATACTAAGAAGTGTAAGAAACAAAATTATTTCCATACACAACAAAGGTAATCTATTTTTCACCATATAATAAATACACCCATAAGACCATCTTTTGTAGCACCAAGATGTAACCAACACAATCCACACTTTTCTTAACATAAAATTAATAATAACTTAAAAATGATTTGAATGCAAAACATATTGGAAATGATTCATGGTAGAATGGAGGAATTCAAAAGGTTGAGTTGGAAATCCAAAAGATAATGCAAACCCTACATAAGGAATAAAAACATCACAAGCAAGGTTGACCTTAGACAATAAGGATAACAAATCCTCTTAACCACCCAAACTAAACCTAATTGAAATCCTAATTTCTTTTTGATCCCTTTCGAATGCTTCATAGATATGAAATTGGAATGGATATTGTTTTTTCTATTTATAAAAATTATACCTCAGGCTCCATTTAAAATTGGATATTGTGGGTTGTATTTAAAATGGATAAATTGAATTGACATGAAGCATAACCATATTGAGACCTTGTCCAAAACATGTTTTGGAAATAAAGAATTGAATTCGGTGATAGTGTGGGTTTTCTTTAAAATAGATAAATTGAATTGACATTAAGCATAACCATATTGTAGCCTCGCGGAGAACATGCTTTGGCAATAAAGAATTGAATTTTTTCATAGAATAATATTTAAAATTGTTTCTTATTGACTAAAAACTTGTTTTCCTTATACACAAGGAAATAAGTTAACTAAGAAATAAAAAAAAGTATCTTGCAATAGTGAAAGTCCACCCCTTAATGGTCTGCCAATAAATCATTTCAAATAATATAATTTTCCTTAAATAACATTAATGAATTACCTATATCACTCTATTTTTCTTATACACTAGAATAAAAATAAATTACTTAAAAATGACCATTTTCAAATAACTTTCCATAAAATATGGTGATATAATAATAAAAAGTATACACTAAATAGCCGAGTCCTTCCATAGAATGAGATACAAAGGCTAAGATTGTTTTAACAAAAACAAAACACTAACATTTACCTTTTCCCTCCAGAGAGAGCAAGGGTTCCCTCCCTACCTACATCTACATTTTCCCTGAAGAGGAAAACAAGGATAAAATCGTAGAGAAAGAAATAAAAGTGCTAGGAGAGAATTCAATTGCTCACTGGTCTTTCCTGAAATCATTCAAACAATCCATTCCTCCTCTCCATCTCTTATTTCCTGTTTAAGACTCCACTTCAAGTCAACATTTTTACTCCACAATTTCCTAGGGTTTATCACTTGACCAATACAATTCGTGTATACTCAATCTAGTATATAATTAATTGTGCAGTGCCTTGGAATATCCACCACAAATGGGGAACTCGAATTCTCTACATGCACTACCTATTTTGGGTTGATTGATTAGTTAACTAGATGGTCTCTGAGTTATAATAAAGTCCCACTACAAAACTGACCTTCCACTAGTTCCTCCAACAGTTAGAACTAGTTGAAATGAAAGGAACTTGAAACAACTGACCTTAATTGCTACAAATTAGCAATAACACATGCTTAGCTGAACTCCAACTCCTCTAACTCGAATTTACTAAGATAAATTAGTGACAAGATCCATGTCACCTCAGTTAACTGCCTCCAAGTGGTCTGTTGATGTGGAAATTCAATTTTTCTCAATTAGACCAAGGCAAAGTCAAATTGAGATTTTCTTGCTGCATTTTTCAACATAAGGCATTTTCCTACTCTAGATAATGTTTTCTCTAAACCAAGTATGGTAACAAATGTGTTTTTTGTTGTTTTTCATCACTTCCTTTGGACGAGAATTTTGGCATCCCATAAGAAGATTTTTGAAACAAAATCCACTCATAATCTCTTCTTCGAGCATATTTTGGTTCATTTTGGGTTGCCAAACACCATATTTCTTGTAGGGATAGTAGGTTCCTCAGTATTTTCTGGTTTAACCTTTGGTCCATGATGGACATCAAGCTTGATCAAATCCACTGCCTTCCATCCTAGATTGAAAGATAAAAAGTACTCGATATGATTATTGTAGATTTCCTTAGATTATATAATTGCGAGGATCCACATACACATGTTGAAAGCCTTCCATATTTTCAACATAAATTTGACATAAATATTAATATTTCTATTTCCCAGAAGCCTTTTCAAGTGTGCTTGGGTCCCAAAAATTGACACAAATTGATGTATCTATATTCATGGAGTAACACATGAAGATACCTCCCAAACTTGGAACGAGGTAAGCAACGAAACCAATTTTGAGGAATGCATATAACAAATTCAATAACAAGTTCAAGATATTTTATAAAAAATTGCAAACTCCAAGTACAAGTAGATACACAATCCATTCGGTTCCATATATGTTTCAGGTTGGTGACAAGTTATGAATGGACTTGCATAAAGAGAAATTGACAAACTCCCAGAAGAAGCTCATACCATTTTGATACAAGTCTTACACCATCACCAAGGCTATGGGTGCAAATTCTTTCGAGGATAGTCATAGGATGATTTATATTACACTAAATTTATATGTTAGGATGATTTATGCTTGATGGGGTGCATGCCTAGGAAGAGTTCCTTTAAGAGAATGAAAAATACGATCACACAATTACTTATATAAGTAATTGTGCTATCTACCCGAATGACATGAGGTAACAACATAAGAGATTTGAAAAGTGACATTTTAAAGGTTTTTTTTTCATATCAATGTATGTGGATCATTATGTTTTTTTTTCCAAAGCATTTACATATGACTAATTTTTTTTAAATAGTGCATCACTCTAATATTATTTCTCTTACATGCTCCTAGGTTATAAGTCAAAGCATCATAGGTACTAAAATTCATGAAACTCTTGTTTTTCGCTCTAAATAACCAAAACTCCCAAGTGTGCTACTCTTAATACTTAAATTTTCAATATTTTTAAGACTACTTCCTCTAATTGTTATTGTTCCTCCATAAGTAAGTTGAATAAGAGGTGGAATTGAACCATTATTAACACGTTAGTGTAGTGTTACCTATTTGTATTTAAGAAGCATAAGGGGTGGGGTTGGTCTAAGGCCAACTTTGCTATTGTCTAGTGCCATTCCCACTACTAGGTTCTCATCCTCTGTTGGCCTTAGGATATGGTTTCCCATTAGTTCATTTGATTCTTTCTCATTCTCAATCTCATCCTACATTTCATATGACCTACTACTTTGTAATCACATATCTCTCATAACCTCACTCGAGTGTGTTCATTAGACCTCCTTGAGGTGCATTGACTACTACTCTTTATTGAGATATATTTTATCATAAACCCTTTGTTTCACAACCATCCATTCACCAACTCACCTTTCCCATTGAGATTATCCAACTCTCTCATCCTCACTTCACTACTCACTTCCTCTTTAATCTCCTTTTGCAACTCCTCATTGCCTTTTTCATTTGCTCACATCAAATTCAACCATCACTCATTAGTTATATCTACTTCCTCAAAAATTTTCAACTTTCTTTTTAGATTTTGTGTCCTTCATGGTCATTTAGTCCTTTGAGCTCTCATCCTTTCCAACCCAATTGTGAACCATTACTTAATGCAAAGTTTTACACCACCATGATAAAAAAAGTTACTAGGAAACAAATTTTCCTTCATGAACAATCCTTGTAGAGTTTGTGTTCAATAATCTCTCTCAAAACCCCTTCTCCTTATCTTTTGAGTACAACTAGTATAATTCATGGGATTTTTGTTTTTCGAATATCAAAATTTTTTGTTTCCCTTGTCTATTTCCCTCGAGTTGGGTTTGTGTAAGGAAGGAGGAGGAATGGTGCATCCATGTTCTCATAAGTTTGATTTGATACACTTCATTGAACTCAAGAAATTGGATTCCAGTGCCTCCAATCGTGGTGAATTCATTTTACAGAAGGAATCCGTCACTTCAAAACTCTTCTAGATTAGCACAACGAGGCACTCAAGAGGTTTTATGTTCAAGATTCCACGGAGGAAGACAAAACCAAAGGCATGGATGATAATATGTTGAATATTATTTTGATTCTCCTCTGTTCATGAGTGATTCCTACAGAAAACAAGCCATCTTGCAGCATGTCTACCATGCCCAGAATTCAAAATTTGATGCTAAGCCAAATGAAATGGGAATTGTCCAACACATTTTAGCGATTTGTAAGAACCATGCGTTAACTATCACCAACCAGTGAATTGATACAACTTAGAAAGAATTTATGCACATTTTAAACCCTTTCGTGATTAGAACCTGAGATGTCAAGGGTGTGGGTGCCTCTGTTATTTTGCTGGTCTTTAACAATGAATTGGGATTCACTAAACGCAACATAGATTTTCTATGCAACTTTGGTTGATCGACCAAGCAGGGAAACAGACAAGGAAATTACATTGGCAAGAAAGGTATTCATTTCTTAAAACTTGTACTCATAAAACAAAAGGAAATTGGGGTGATAGGGAGGTTTTTCAATCCTTGACTATCTACTATTTAGATAAAATGTAATATATATTTCTAAATTTGCAGAGATTGAGTTTAGAAACTTCGGGGAATGGCTGCTCATATGCAACATGTTATGAAAACAATACAAATTGGGGTGATTGGGAGATTTTTCTAGCCCTGTCTGTTAAGATAAAATTTGCACTAGCTATCTGAATTTGAATAGTTTTTCTTTAACTTCTTTGGCTCATGGCTATTTAGATGAAATATGGTATAAAAACATAATAGAATTGCGGTGATTGGGAGATTTTTGTAGCCTTGTATTTTTAGATATAATTTGGTGTGTGTTTTTAAAGTTATGGAATTTGGGTTTAGGAGCTTTGGCTATGGTGTTTAGATGAAATATTTTTTGAAAATAGGATGGAATGGGGGAAATTTGGAACTTTTTTCTAGAACCAATTGTTTAGATAGAATTTGTAGTGCATCTCTCAGTTTTGAAGTTTTTCTTTAACAAATTTTGGCTATGGAAATTTAGATGAAATATTTAATGAGAATATACTAGAACTCATGTGATTGGGATCTTTTCATAGCTCTGGCTATTTAGCTTAAATTTGTAATGTATTTTTCAATTTGTGTAGTTTGGGTTTAAGAGCTTTCGGTCATGGATGTTTAGATGAAATATGTACAGAAGAAAATAGAATTGGGATGAGTGGCAGTACTTTCTAGTCCTGACTATTTAGATAAAATTCACTATAAATTTCTAAATTTGCAGAGATTGACTATGAAAAATTTGGGTCATAGTTGTATAGCTTAAGTGTGTATGAAAAAAAAGAAAATTGTGGTGATTGGGAACTTTTTCTAGCATTGATCGTTGATAAAAGTTGTTTCATATTTCCAAAATATGTAGAGACTGGTTTTAAGAGCTCTAGGCCATGGCTATTGAGATGATATGTTATACCTTTCTATATGTTCAGGGATTGGGTTTAAGAGTGTTTTCTTGATAACAAAATAACCTTACATATTTAGCAATGGATATACGATAAGGTTTAATGAGATACCTCCACCTGAAACCAAAATTAGATATATCGTTCCATAGTGGATAGATGAAAAATCGAGCATTAAAGACCTCCAAGAAGTGTATGGTTGTGAGGTTCCAAACACAATGATAATACTGTCTTTGCGGCCTGAGAAGGTTGATTTTGTGAAAGAGCAGCTAGCTAATATTAGTCCTGAAGTAATTATGTTTATGTCTAAAATTAGAAAGTTTTTTGTTTGTGATAATAATGAAGACTCTGCACTGAGCAGGGTTAATGCAATTTTTGTTTCACGAGAAACAAAATTTAGAACTACCAAGAATGAACACAGTCAATCATTTATTCGTCGCAATTAAAAAAAAACAATAGAAATCAATTATGAAGATATTCACTTCAACTTGTCATGTAATTGAAACTCTAAAAAGGATTTCTTGGGATGGAGGAAATTTCATAAGGAGTAGGCACATATTTCTTCCTTCCCATCGCATATTAGAGTGAAAACCCTTGACTAGAAATAAGCTTGAAGAAAATTGATTTCTAAACCACTTTCACTGGAAAGATTTACTATTTTCCCACATTTACAAGGCTTGATAAATCGTATGAGGTACCCCATTCTATTGACATGGGATTGAGAGGGCCATGATGAATGAAGAAACTGATTAAATAGTCAATTAAATATTTATGATAGCATGGTAACATTTTTTACTACAAGTTCTAATCCCTTTTATATTCTTCTAGGCAGCTGAAATTCCATTTTTGATGGATTGAAATATTGTCATGGATATAGGCACATAAAGAAATTTGTAGCAGAAAAATTACTGGATGGTTAGTGAAGAAAATAAATTGCATTGCTAGCATCAAAAAGTCCCTTATGGATCTTTAAGAATGTTAGGGTGACATATTTCATGGCCAGGCCTACATTCAAAGATGGATTTGTTCAAGTTCTTGACCATTATGAGTTCCATTTTAGCAAATAAACAAAATTGAATTCCATGAATACTATTCACAGTTCAATCTCAAAAGCAATACCCCAAGCGAACACATCACAACATGGGCCCAACAAGCAATCCCAGGCAATAGCTTATAGCTCCCTCCAGCCAGCGACTTCTAGTCTAATGATTTTCTTTTATCAATTTCCAGCCTGTCTTGCTGACTTCAATCCAAAGAAGTTAATCTATACGAAAAATGGGTTGAAATATCCCTTGAATATTATATACACATGTCTAACATTAAGCTATAGTCGATTCTATAAAGACATGCCTAAAATTCAACTATTTGTGTTGTAAGGAGTTTGCAAACAACAAAGAAGATTTCCATGCCCATGTTTTTTATACAGCTAAGGGCTCAAATGTAACTCCATGTTGCTTAGCTATGTATGTTTAGCTACATGTGGTCTCACTATGGCTTGATTGGTCTAAGCCACTTTCACTCTGATTCATAATCCTTGGTGGTAATGTTGAGTACACAAACAGTACAACCTCAACAACAAATCAGGCAGTAACTTAAAAGGGAGTAATAATTTATCCATCATATTTATATATAGAGTTCAAAACTTTGAATCTCAATTAGTTTCATGCCACAATGACTTATAAATAATGAAATAGAATCTCTACACCACATCTGTCTATATCAGGAGAATTTTCCAAAACAATTAGCTATTTGCAAGAAATGCAAGATAGCAATCATCGACCAATGAATTGATACAGAGTAGAAATAATTGATGCACATTTTAAACCCTAGTGCCATTCTAAGATACATTACTTTCTTGACACAAATTCCTTTTTTTTGACAAACTGAATATTATGATTTATAATCTTGAAACTTCCCTTTTACAAGTTGGTTGGTTGTATTAGTCCCTGGAACTTTGTCCTATTCCATTACCTCTTGGCATCTAAGCAAGACTTAAATAGGATTATTGTAGATGACACTTATAGATAGAATATAGTACTTCTCCTCTGGCGGGCCTTAGAACTATGATGGATTTGTGCAAAGACCACTTCATGCATACATAGGGTTTGGATGCATGCCCTTGGGTTTTTCTTGGCCATTTTAAGGTCTTCCATGAGAGAAACAACAACATAATCAGCCCCAACCTTGCTAGTATGATGTGTTCACCTTATTTGAAATTGCGGTTATAATGAAATTGCAGTTATAAGGAAAGACAGATTGGAATTGTGAGTTTTGGGAGTTATTCAAATCTGTTAAATTTGCCTCTGATATTTAGCAGAGGAGAATCCCGCAAGGAAGAATTTGTATCTCCATGCATGATAGTGTTTGCTAGTTTGGCTGAATTGGGTATATCTTCTCATATAAGTAGAATACCCATTTTCTGTATCTATTGGAAGAGGTAACAACAGTATTGCATTTGTTTTTTATGCTTCTTTCCTGGTTCTTGTTTAGGTTTTCTTGATGTTGTGACTTTCTATTTCCATTTTGTTATTTTATGAGGTCATCAAAATATGATCTATATTTTCTTTGAATCTGCCCTTTGTAAGCTATGCTCTGCATATTATTTGGAAGATTTTTGGAATTCATTCAAGTGGAATCTAATGGATCTTCAAAATTCAATTTTGAGACCAACCATTATTTCTGCATATGGATGGAACTACCATTGAATCAACTAATTGTTAGTGCATATGGATATGGTTCCTCAGCCTGTGCATAAGGATCTTATTTTGAAATGACTTTGAACCCACTAGATACTGATCATTCATCCCTTCCATGAGAATGGTGGTTACCTAACAGTCGTATTGTGTTGGATTTTTGATTTGATTGTCATGTTTCAAATTGTAAGATTGGGGGTTTGGTTTCATTGGCATGTTTCAAATATACCATTGGTTGTGAATTTGAAATTGGATCTGCATTGTTATGTAGGGTGGTCATTTGAGTATGCTTTTGTGTTCATAAGGGACAAAGAATTTATTGGGCACTATTAGAATGTGTTATGCAATATGCTGCATTTTTGGAATGATATTGTTGTTGGTATCTTTGTCCTTCTAGGCTTCTCTCAAATTGTTCCAGAAAAATATCGTTTGCAGCAACTGGACATTGTACAATAGGCATATGAATAAATTTTGTTCTCTCAAAAGAAAAATCGTTTATTGGGTGCTAGTGTATTGAGTTCTGCAATATGCTCCATATATGTTTCTGTGATATCGTTGTTGGTGTTCTTTCTATTCTAGGCTTTTGTCACATCATTCTAGAAAATATATGTTTGCATCTACTGAACAAAATTGTAAATGAATTTTTTCCATGTATTGAGGAACTTACCTGAATGATTATTTGTTGCTTGATTGCTATGATATTGTTCAGAACAATACTCATGTATATCAAAGTATTGTTGAATTATCATTTTCTGTTTGCCCATCTATGAGATTTATCTACTAGAATTGATGTCTATCATCATCATGTGCTACTATTAAAGGTTTTCATGGGCTGGTTTGTGCAGGAGCAGTTTAGTAATTTGGCATTAAATTTGCAAGAAATTTGGTCTATGGGACTTTTACCCTTGAGAACTAGATGGCATACAAAGATGACTTGGAGACAGGAAATAGGGTTCGTAGTAGAGATGTGAAGAAGCATCTTTTAGAAAAAATTAGTCAGCGTATCAGATTAAAATCTAGTCATCCTAGTGGTAAAGGGGCAAAAATTGCAGATGTTCACTCCTTCCAAGGGAGTTCTCTTGTTGCAATAATTTGTACAACTATTGTTGCCTTGGGGCCTATAGAGTTTGGATTCTGTGTAAGCCATTTTTCTTATTTCTTATTTTAATTCTCAACCTTTGTCTTGAATACATTTCAGTCTTCAAAACAGGGAAGGGCTGATTAAATTTCTCATGATTCTGGAAAAGTAATGTTGTAATAGGTTGGATATTCATCGCCTACTCAAAATGGGATCATTGATGATCTTGGTTTAACCGTGTCTCAGGTATGTTTTCACTGTTAGATGATTTTTAAGGGCATGTATTTCTGTCAGAATTTTAGGGTAAGTACACTGATGATCATACATATCTTAAGAATTTCATGGGCCTATTTAATATATATTTTGGTGCATTTACTATTGTCCAATGCAATCAAGTCCATAAGTTCTGAATGCTACCAAAAAAAAAAATTCAATTGTTGCCTACTGGGTTAAAATGATTAATCTTTCCCAACGAGACTACAGAAAGGGCCCATTGTGGCGTAAAACATGTTGAATTATATGTTAGTTCTCTTTATTTGAATCCTTGTGAAATGTGGGAGCCATGGTGGGCACAATATTCAGTGGACATGTTGCTGATTATATTGGATGGAGAGGCATAAGTGCCCTTAATACTATATATATCAAGTTCCAACTCTATCATTGTTCAATAAGACTTGGATTTATAAGCTTAATTACTATTTTTGGTTTTTGAAATTATAAATCTTTATTTCAAATAGATATCAACTTGTTATGGGGACAATCCATGTAGTCCCCTCATTTATGTGGTCTTAATAAGATTTTTTTTTCCCCCTACGGATTTCATCCTTTTGATTCATTTTGGTAGGATTAATCTCTTCTATGTTTGTATGCATGCATTATTAGTGGCTTTCATTCCAAATATTATTGGTTGGCTTGTAATTTTTTTTGCAAAGGAAATTTAAACTACCTTAGAGAAGGGTCTTGTCTAGAAATTAAATAGTTTCTAGTTCATTTGGATTCTAAATTGGAAGCCAATTTATTATTTGATCCTGCTATTGTTGCTGGATTATTTATTTTTATACTAGGGAAGATTGTTCACATGGTTTGGAGTTGGGGTCATCTCATTTTATGTAAGTAAGACCTTCCTGACAAGGTTGGGAAAGGGCCATTTCTCTTTTTTTTCAAACTAAGGAAAGTGAAGTGCATCATTGGGGTCGTTGGAGAAAAATATATAAAAAAAAAAGTGAGAAAATATTTTTGGTTTCTTGTACTTGAGGAAAGGATAGATAAAGGGCCTTTTTTCATGTTCCTTCCACTTTGCAAAAACATTCTTGTGTCTTGCAACTAAAAAAAAACCCTCTTTTCATTGATGTCGTGTGCCTTTAAGTTAATAGTGAGAAAGCAAAAGCTTTCATATATAGATTACAATAAAGTTGAGTCAATTAGATTTATGAATGTGAGATAGACCGAAAAACACATTAAAGTGAAATAAGACATCAAATACATAAAATAAAATAAAGTCCATATGACTTTATTAGTGCCTAAATCTAGTACCTAATTGACCATTATTAAACAATGAACTAATATTTACTTTAATACCCTCCCTTAATGGTCAATCTACTATATACACCAAGCTTATCCCAGAATTTTCCATATTTTTTAGGACCCAAACCTTTGGTGAGAATGTCTGGAGTTTGATACTTTATAGGACAATACTACAATTCGATAGACCCATCTTCTGAAAGCTATGTGATGAAAGTGGTAATATACCTCAACATGTTTGGTATGCTCGTGAAAGAATAGATGCTTGGAAAGTTTCATAAAGCCTTGGTTCTCACATCATAGGGGTGTTAGCTATGTTTGTTTCATTTCAATGCATCCTATTGAGCCAAACTGCCTAGCATAGTTCTTTCACTACTCCTTGATATTCTTCTTCTATTGACAAAAGGGCTTGTGTATGCTGCTTCTTGCTAGTCCATGTGACTGCACCTATGCCAAGGCTAAAAACATATCCATAAGTGGATTTTATATTATCAAGAGAACCTTCCCAATCTGAATTTGTATACCCGCATAGGCTAGGGTATTTTATTCTATTGTAGAAAATGCCAAAGTCAAGTGTCCCTTTAACATATATCTGCACTCACTTTGTTATTATCTAGTGATATACCTTTGGCATTATCATGAATCTGGAAATGAAGCTCACAACGAAGCTCAAATTAGGTCTAGGGACTCTAAGATATATCAAGCTACCAGTTAGTTGCTTGTACATTGACTCATTGATTGCCTTATAGTCAGTTTTGGTTGAAAGTTTCAAACCCTTTCTCCATAGGTGTAGACGAGACTTTTCAATCTGTCATTCTAAACTTGTCCAAAAAACTCCTGGCATATTTTTTTTGTGAGGAAAAAACATTGTTACCTATTTTCCAAACTTCTACAACTAGACAATAGTGTGGGAGGCCTAGATATATCATGTCAAAAAAAATTCTCCTAATGGATTTGATGTGTTATTGAGATTGCCTCACTACGTATGATAATGATATCATATACATGTATGAACGTAAAGATGATATCAATGCCAACTCTTTGCACATACATGTTGGAATGTGAATCACTCCATTGGAACCCATATTCATCCAAATACCTATCAATCTTGATATACCATGCCCTAGGAGCCTATTTAAAACCACACATAGCATTCTTTTGTCTACAAACCAAATGCTCCTTCCCTGAAACCTGAAAATAGTATGGTTGATACATGTAGACTTATTCCCAAAAATATCCATTAAGAAAGGCACTTTTCACGTCCATACAATGGGCCTTCCAGCCAAATTGTGCTAGCATGGCTAGAACAAGTCAGATGGTGCTCATATTTGTTGTAGGAGCAAAGGTATCCTCATATTCAATGCCCCATTGCTAAGAAAACCCTTATGCAACAAACCATACTTTGTACTTGTCAAATGTACCATTTTCCTTGTACTTGATATTGTACATCCCTTTGCAGCCATTGGGTTTCTTCCCTAATGGAAGTGGTGCGAGATCACAAGTCTGATTTTTCATCAAACTCTCGTATTTGACTACCATGGCTCTTTCCAAATTTGGTCTCCCTTGTGATTCCTCAAACATCTTGACTCATAGATTTCCTTAATATTGACCATGAGAGAAAAGTTGACTATGTTCTTTGTTTTCTCTATCCACTCAATAATCATCCCTTGATCATTTTTCTTATTCAAACATATCTAATGGTGTTGTGCCATTTCTTGGGTCTCTTCTTTTGATCTTCCTCATCCAAGTTAGTGTTTCCACCATGACCTAGACCACCTATATCTAGATCATAAATTACTAGTTTAGGAGGCTCATCATGCTCAAAATATTCCACCCCCCTTCAAGTGCAACTACCTGAAGCTTGACACCTAAATCCTCAACCCCTTCCATCTTCTAAGTAATTCAAAACTTAGGGGAATTTTGGAAAGGTCCAACCTCCTCATAAACAACAACATCACTATTGAAGCTTACCCTATTAGTGTCAATACGAATCAACCTATAAACCTTATAGTGTTGTTGTACCCTATAATCATTAGCTTTTCTCTTTGGACCTAATTTGGTTATCTTCTTAGCTAGAATCCAAGTGTAGGCAATAGAACAAAAAAAATTATGATGAATTACTTTGGAATTTCTTCCAAACCATGGTTCTTTGGGACCTTCTACTTCATCGCCATCATGGGATATCTATTCAATAGGTATACTATTGTGAAAATTTCCTCAACCCAAAACCTATTTGGAGTAGACTTCCTGTGCAACATAAACCTAGCCATCTTTGTGATAGTACAGTTTTGCCTCTCAACCACTACATTTTGTTGTGGAGTGTAAAACCTTCCAACTCATCATGGTGGAATGCATGACATGAGAATATCACATTGTCGAATCAATGTAAGGATGCATTGAGTTAATGTGCATAAGTAGATTATGTAAGTGTGCAAGAAGTTGTAACCAAATAGGCATGCACTACCACTCCAGCAATACTGATAATAGAAAAAATTAAGTGTATAAACACCATAATAAGATAAAGGCAGAAGAAACTATTCAAAATAAAAAAATATTCAAGTAAGAGTTGGGGGAACCTGAACATCCAAGCTGGAATGCACCGACAATTTCTATATGTAGATATCTTAAATTGAAGATATTGGGCAGGGCTATCAAGCTGTATGGGGAATCCTTTGACCATAAAATCTCTCAAGTTAATTCTAAGGTGAAACATGAAACACTACTTTTCAACAGGATCCTCCACAGGATTGAAACTGACCAGTGATTGAATGGAACCTGTATTAAATAAATTTTGAGAAGTTGTTTTCTATTTCCACTTTGTAGAATCCAATTCATAGTTTGTTGGAGATTGTATAGGTACACCACAAAGAGAGATAGTATGTGAGAAAAAGGAATGATGATCCACTGGATGAGAGGATTTCTTAGGAAGGAGGGTACTCTTCAAGGATTTAGGTGAATGATAGAGAGCTTAAAAAATCTCACATCTCTCTGTGGCAAGAAAGAGTCCTCCCATTTGGGTTGTATCACTTTTTTAATATTAAGAAAATTTTCTTTGGAAGGACCATTGAATGGGCCAAAATAATACAAAGTAAACTAAAGCACACATTTACCGATATTAGAATTTAGGAAAAGATAAGAAAATATTAATTGGACTAATGTATCGATCCATGTGAACATGATATCCATTCGCTCTCTCACACACTCAATGTGAAAAATTTGTCTCCTAAAGGACATGATTTGGGTAGTATATCAGTTGCCTCAAAAAATTAGGTTCGATTCAATTCTTCATTCAACATGATACTAAGAAGTTTCTAAGTTGTCTCCTACTAATATGCTAAACTGGTCAACATCAGTTCAGAAATTCTAGATGACTCTCATGGTGTTGCAATTTTATTTAATCTTACAAGTTGGCATACTTTCTTAGTCCCACAGTGATGAAAAAATTCCTCAACTATTAATCCTAAAGAATCCCAATAATGGGTGAACATGGATAGGCCAGCTTGACTTTTCTCACATGTCTTCCATCTCACTTAGACACTTATTTTGGGAACCCTTATACATTTACTAAGTCAGTTTGCTAAGGCCTAAGATGGGAAAAATAAATAACTAGTGTGCAAGCAACAACACACTTGAATAGATTGAACTTAGCCTAGTCTTATGATGGATGTACATTTTAAGGGCTTATTTCTGAATTAAAAAACACTAAAGATATATAAAATAACTTTTATTTGTCCTACAATTCCAATAGTGCACATGGCAAGATTCTCTGCAAATATCTTTTGTTGCATATGGTAGGCCTTTGAATAGACTAAGCTTGTACTAGCATAATGCAAACATGACTTGCAAGTCACCACTGTGTTTTGGTTTCTGAAGGCTGCTGCATTATTGGCTGACTAGTGAAATATCAACTAGTGAATAAGTTTCAAGCTTTAGAGAAGTCACAGTATATACTACAATTTTGTCTTTCAGATTGGCCTCTTGACCAATTTTTTCTAGGAATGTCTGTTAGGAAAAAATAATTTCTTTCCTAACAGGTTATGACCCTCTTGAAAATACCAGGTTCACTAGAACATTGGAAGAAAATATCTCATGCACACATCATGCTACAGCTACAAGCCATTGCAGAAAATAGAAACCAAGGTGAAAAAGGATCTACAACTACATGGTGGAGTGTTAAACCTTCCAAGTCATCATGGTGGAATGCATGACATGAGAATATCACATTGTCGAATCAATGTAAGGATGCATTGAGTTAATGTGCATAAGTAGATGATGTAAGTGTGCAAGAAGTTGTAACCAAATAAGCATGCACTACCACTCTAGCAAATACCGAGAATAGAAAATATTAAGTATATAAACACCATAATAACATAAAGTTAGAATAAACTATTCAAAATAACAAAATATGCAAATAAGAGTTGGGGGCACCTGAACATCCAAGCTAGAATGTACCTATAATTTCTATATGTAGATATCTTAAATTGGAGATATTGGGTAGGGCTATCAAGATGTATGGGGAATCCTTTGCCCCTCAAATCTCTCAAGTGAATTCTAAGGTGAAAGATGAAACACTACTTTTCAGTAGGAGCCTCCATAGGATTGAAACTGATCAGTGATTTAATGGAACCTATATTAAACAAATTTTGAGCAGTTGTTTTCTATTTCCACTCTATAGAATCCAATTCATAGATAGTTGGAGGTTGTCCAAGTACATCACAAAGGGAGGTAGCATGTGAGAAAAAGGAATGATGAATAATGCCAGGGGGAAGAGAGGCTTTCTTAGGAAGGAGGGTACTCCAAAAGGATTTAGGTGAATGATAGAGAGTTTCAAAAAGCTCACCTCTCCTCGTGGAAAAAAGGAGTCCTCCCATCTGGGTTGTATCACTTTTTTTAAATTAAGAAATTTTTCTTTGGAAGGACCATTGAATGGACCAAAATAATACATAAGCACACATTTACCGATATTATCCCTTAGGAAAAGATAAGAAAATATAAATTGGACTAATGTATCAATCCATGTCAACACGATATCCATTCACTCTCTCACACACTCAATGTGCAAACTTTGTCTCCTAAAGGACATGATTTGGGTAGTATGTCAGTTGCCTAAAAAACTTAGGTTCAAATCAATTCTTCATGAAACATGATACTAAGAAGTTGCTAAGTTGTATCCTACTAATATGCTAAACTAGTCAGCATCAGTTCAAAAATTCTAGATGAATCTCATGGTGTTTCAATGTTATTCAATATTACAAGTTGGCATACTTTCGTAGTCCCACAGTGCTGAAAAAATTTCCTCAACTATTAATCCTAAAGAATCCCAATAATGGGTGAACATGGATAGGTCAGCTTGAATTTTCCCACATGTCTTCCATCTCACTTAGACACTTATTTAGGGAACTCTTATACATTTGCGATGTCCGTTTGCTAAGGCCTAAGATGGGAAAAATAAATAACTAGTGTGTGGAAGCAACAACACACTTGACTAGATTGAACTTGACCTAGTCTTATGATTGATGTACATTTTAAGGGATTTTGTCCTAATTCAAAAACGCTGAAGATATATAAACTAAAATTTTCATTTTTCCTACAATTCTAATAGTGCACATGGAAAGATTCTCTATAAATATCTTTTTTTACATATGGTAGGCCTCTGAATAGACTAAGCTTGTACTAGCATATTGCAAACATGATATGCAAGTCACCATTGTGTTTTGGTTTCTGAAGGTTGCTGTATTATTGATTGACTAGTGAATAATTTTCAAGCTTTGGATAATTCATAATATATATTATAATTTTGTCTTGTAGATTGGTCTCTTGACCAATTGTTTCTAGGACTGCTTTTTAGGAAAAAATAAGTTCTTTCCTAACAGGTTATGACCCTCTTGAATATACCAGGTTCACTATAACATTGGAAGCATATATCTAATGCACGCATCATGCTACCACTACAAGCCATTGCAGAAAATAGAAACCAAGGTGAAAAATGATCTACAACTACATTGTAGATGTATTGTAGTGACAATACTTTCTTGAATGTCTGTTATCCAACATTCATAGCATTACGACAAATAATAATAGTTTGTATTTAACTCCAAATAATATACATTCCAATAATAAGTTGTCAATCATAGTTTTACTTTGTGGCAATGATTTTCCTTATGCCCTTCTCTTATTTTCAGTCAAAAAATAGATTTCCTATATTGATGAAGTTCCTACTGTAATATGACCAACTATCAGACAACTATCTCACTATAATTCTAGATAAAATGAGCAATGTATCCAAATAATAAAGAAACTGAAAATGATGGTAGACATCACAGGTTAAGCAACTAAATAGGTAGTACGCATGATATGATATTCCATAATTCACTACCTTTCCCATTTATAAAATAGTTTCTACAAAAATTCTGCTGCATATTAGTTATTTATGTTTCTATTTATTGATATTTTGGCTAACACGAGGATTACAACCAGCCTTTCCATAGGAAATACATATGGCTTATGCAATTGGCATACCATTGTTGTTACTGTAACTAACATTTCCTGATAAGAAGTTATAGTTGAAACATTGCATTTACTTTTTTTGGCTTCCTAATTAGGATTCATACGCGACCAAATGAAAAAAGCTTTAACTGTTGTTATATGCAAAAACATGGCACACTAGCATTTGAGCGGTTTTCTGCAAATTACAATGAAAAATAAAAAAGTGAAGGCTTGCATCTCCAATGAAGTGATAGTAGAGTTTCCTATTTATAATATTCTAGAGTTATTATTACTATTATTTTTTCATTTCTTTTTTACTGTTTCTCCCTAGTCAAGGTGTTTCTCAAGTTTGATGGCTCTGAATGCTAAATAAACTGCTTGATGTCTTGCAGTGGAAACACCTCACATCTTAGCATAGGTCGAAGATCTAGTTCTAGTACAATAACACAAATTGTGGAAGTTTTTCTAAGTGCCTACTACTGAAAGCCTTGCCATTGTGACCCAAGTGCTATTTGTCCACAACTAGAAGGTTAGTGCATTGGGAAAAAGAGAATGTTGTGTGTGTTGATGCCTCACATAGGGCATCTTTTTGCAAGCCCTTTTTCCCATCATTTGCAAGAGCAGTTTTCATATGCAAGATGCACATAACATTTTCTTTGCCCAATAAAATAACCTTCTAGTGTTGCATGAACTTCTAGCCTCTTTATACTAAGAGACTGTCTAGAACTTTGTCACTCTTTGTTTGTAGTTATCCTGTGAGTTTAGTCTGATTGCAAGAATTTTGCCTTCACATTCCTTCTCAATGTTTCTGCCATAAGCTCAGTGCTACTTGGGTTTGGATTTGTTCCCTAGATATCTCTTGGGGTCTGGACCAACCTTATAATATGATGGCAACATTTCTATACCTCCACCACGTATATCACTTATCATAGGCATTTTTGTTTCTCCAAAATGCCATTACTCTCGCAAAAGGGTGCATTCTAATTTAATATTCTTTCTCCCACAACTCAACATGTTGTGTGCAATGTGGTGCATGTTGGGTGATTTCGATGGCTTCTACAAACTAGTTATTAGACAACATTTCTAACCTCTTTGGAAGGAGCTACTTAGTCATGGCTGCCTCTCTGACAATTGTTGGTATTGATTGTTCATTAATATATTGAAAAACTCATCGTTGGGGATTAATGTTTCAATTTTATCAAGTGTCCCTTTTTTCATATTCAACACAAGCTGAAATTTTCATGCACTTAGTTCATTGGAGCAAGGCTTTCTAGCTTGCCTTGAATATTGAAAGAAAGACAAAGAAGAGATCCCTAAAGATGGAGCATCATTGAAAATAATTCAAGCTTCTCTCAGTGGATGTTTTCTAATCCCTCTTCTTCTGATCCTTTCCCTTGTCATCTTCATTTGTTTACAAGGCATGACAAAGATACCCATAAGTCTAAATTTTAGCCCAAAATAAAGTGTAATGATAATGGAAATGTTACGAGAATGTTCTTATTATGCCTAATGGTCTGCCCATTCTAATGTGGGATGCCTTAAGCAAAGAGTTCTAAACACATATTTCTTTGGTTGAGAAAAAGGTAGGAGAAGGTTAAAATGATTACAGTCAACGATACCAGTTACATAAATGGTTGTTGTGGACTTCCCAATCCATGGTGGGAATGCCTCTGTTACTATGTACGACAATTCTAACAATTAAAAAAAATTTGGAAAAACAATTCTAAGCCCACAATTATTCTTAATCATCAGTGACTACTTCACTTTAGATAAGGATGCTTTGTTTGTGCAAAATTGTTGCATTATAGTTAAGATAGTGATAAAAATCTTATTTCACAAGACCATGTGACTTTTCTTAATTTTCCTTCAAAATGTTAACCTTGGTCTAAAATTTTAGGGTTGGATGAAGGATAAGGAACCAATGCAAGTTATGAAGGTCCATAAATTCACTTTTGATATTGATCCCTCTTTGACAATATTAAGTATGATGGCACTCTTGTTGACTACTGTGGTATTATTCCTTGGAAGGTTTTATCAACATGATTACCATGCAAGCTATTATACATTGTCTTGAAACTTCCCTATTTTTGCAGAGATGGATTAGTGTATGATTGAATTTTTCTTCCGTTTCCACTTGTTTGGAAACATTGATGTCAAGTTGGCTACTTGATCTTGAATTATTCAAATTCCCATCTGATATTTCATAATGATAAGAGGAAATTATTTTTTATTAAGATGAAATATAAGTGTTGTTGATCCTGTATTGTTGGGTTTTCTTGGAATTACATGGTTGTCCAAATTCAACTTGGTTGTCATTTCTCTTTTTTTAAGTGATGACTATAAGGCTAAGTTATATTTAGAGAGAAAAATATGAAGCATTAAAGATGCACCAAGAGAAGTAAGGTTCTATAACATGTGGGGTGGGAGTGATCCTTGTGTGCGTGCATGCTTGTGTAGTGCTAATAAAATATAATAGAAAAAACAACCAACATCTTCTTTTTAATTACCTTATTGTCTTAGCTAATGGATGGATCTTTTCCTTAAACCTAGATTATGTCCAATCTCATGGTGGCAAATTAGATGTTGAATCTAATGAGAGATGCAAAATTTTACATGTTAGAAAATAAATGTAATTTTCATTATTTTGGTAAATAAAAAACTATAAAAAAATATCCAATACATGTATGCATGTTTTGGGTCCTTACATTTAATTTATCGAAATTTTGCGTTAAATTTGAAGTAAAAATATTTGTATTTGGTCCTCACATTTTGACCAAGTATTTGTTAAATCGGGGACCTTTTTTTCAATGTCATTTTTCTTGAATTTGGACATGAACACAGACCAACTGACTTATATTATTGTACAAAATGCCAATCTAGCTAATCTAACATAGATTTATCATGTTTGGATCTTATTAAGAGTCAGGAGGGATCAACGAAAAGGTGAACGCAATTATGCATTCGTGAACCTTATGTAAATATCCATTTTAGGTTATATTCTAAAGTTATATTGGTTTCATTAATTGTACTATTCTCAATTTTGGGCATTAAAATATGGGAGAGAGCTCTATTAGATTTAAAATTGAAAAATATTTAGTTGGGGTCATTTAATTTAGACAATCTGCTGATCATGATTTTCTGCAGGATGCATTACTACCAACGAATTGGGCACTGTTATGTGCTCTCTAGGACATAATCCAACTGAAGCTCAACTACATGATATGATCAGTGAAGTGGATGCTGATGGAAATGGAGCAATTGATTTTCTGGAGTTCCTGAATCTCATGGCTCGAAAGATGAAGGTAGGGTTCCAGGGTTCTTTACCAATCGTTTATGAAGTTCTACATTTTAGATTCTCTTTTTGTTTTTTCATATCATTGTGATGTATTTAGATATTTCATTTTCTCTCTCATGGCTCGAAAGATGAGGGTAGGGTTCCAGGGTTCTTTACCAATTGTTTATGAAGTTCTGCATTTTAGATTCTCTTTTTGTTTTTTCATATCATTGGCATGTATTTAGATATTTCCTTTTCTCTCAATCCTTGGTTCGACGTTTCACATATCCCCTCTTTTTTGGTAATGGAAAACAATTACTTTGATATGTGGGCAGTTATGAACCCTAATTTTGCATGATTTTAGAAAATCCCACATGAAGTTGGGGGCTGTGAAATTCAATCAACCATACACATGATCAAGGCTCTTTGTTCATTGGGATTTGAACTTGGGTCATTATTGTTTTTAGTTTTCCCTATGTGGTTCCTCGTCCCTGGAGATCTATGTTAAATTTGTACAAAATTTTAGATATCATTCAGATATCTAAAATTTATAATTTATAATTTGAATATTTACGTGATAAAGGAAAGACAAAGGTCTCAATTATAAAAAGTCACCCAACAGTAACAACATTGAGATTTTTCTTTCATTCATCCTATAACATATTGCATTTGTCTTCATCAATGCTCTTCTTCCATATGTTATCCACTTATGAAATTCCTTATTTGGTGCATTTGCTAGTTATAGGTCATTTATAGGCTATAAATGTCTTCAAAGTTTCAATTATAATTGAATATTCAATTGAACATATTGAGTCTCTTATACGTAACTATTTTTTCCTCCACCCACTTTTCATAACTTTATAGCCATTAGGTAGGGACCTACATCTTCATTATTGTTTTTTTTGTTTAGTAAAAGATTGTTGAGACTTTAATTTATTGAAACTTGTATAATTTACAATCTATAATGTCTCAAGATCTAATTTTTAGAAGTCTAATTCTTTAAAGGGTGATAGCTCAATGGAAGAGCACTTGATTTACAAGCAGGAGGTTGGTGGTTCGATTCCATCGTGCTCTGATATTCATATGGAATGGAGACGATTAGTTTTTGGTGACATAGGCTCTTTTGACCATCAACAATGAGCTTATGGTGACATTTTTCGACCCTCACCAAAATATGAAATGGTGACTGTCAATGAACGCCACCATATATACGCATTCATAGTGATGACCATGAAAGGTCCATTACCATAAATCGTTGTTGATATGAAATGGTGAGGGTCATTGTTTGTCATTATAGTCATTATTTGTGACAGACCTTGAAGTCACCAATGAGCTTATCATGACATTTTTTGACCCTCACCAAATATGAAATGGTGACGGTCAATGAACATTGCCATATATATGCACCAATAGTGACGACCATGAAAGGTCCATCACAATAAATCATTATTGTTCATATGAAATGGTGACTATCACTATCTGTCAGTATAATCAATATTCATGATGGACCTTGCGTTTCGACGAGGTCACCTTTGGTGACGTTCCGTTTTTTAGTGACTGAGGCTATTGTCCATCACAATTGCTCATATGAAATGGTGGCAGTCACTATCCGTCATTATAAATCATTAATGGTGACTAACCTTGAATGTCACCACAACACCTATACTTTCAGCAATGCCACCTTTGGTGACATTCATTTTTTGGTGACGAAGGCTCTTTTGACCGTCACCAATGAGCTCATGGTGACATTTTGCGTCCCTCACCAATGTACCTTTTTCTTGTAGTGATACAATACTTTATGTTTGTTTTCATCATCGATGAATGAATAAAATTTAAAAGAGAATTTACTACTACTTATGATTTTTATGACTTTATGACCTTGGGATGCATAAATTATTTTCTAATAATATATTTTTTTGTTTTTCTGTGTGGAAACACGAGTAATTGAATAATTAAAAAATAAATAAAAATGAGTACTTAAGAGGATCTCTACACTTGGTATCAAAGTTTCGGTTCAAATTCTAGGACCTATTTTTCCTTTGAAGTTTAATTTCCATGAGCGACATGATAATATCACAATTAGAATATTGTGTGTTGAATTCCTATTCACTACAAGGAAAATACCCTCTAGCAGATGTTTTTGAGGAAGCCGTTATAAAAATATCCCAGATATATGTTTGTAGCGAAGGTCATTAGAGGAGGTTGGCGGGTGGAGGATTTTGTGGTGTGTTTCTAATCATAACACACACCAGTGCATTTTATATAAAGCACATCGGTGTGTATTATCAAATGGAACACCGAGACACTATGCTCTCCATACAAACCGGGCCGGTGCATCTCAGTAATCTAGTGCACCGGCGCATACTATCAAATGGCACACCGAGACACTGTGCTCTCCGTACAAACTAGACTGGTGCATCTCAGTAATCCAGCGCACTGTAAAGAAGTGCGGTGCACAATTGATACAACTGTCTGGTGCGTCTCATAATCGAGCGCATCGAAAAAGGGTTAATTTAAAAAAAATAATGGCCGTAAAAAAATTCATTTTTACTTGTTCAGTGCTCTAAAGCTCTCAATCAATGGTGTGAGTTTTTATTCTCTGAGGCACCCTACCATCAGTGCTCCCATTGCCCGCATTGCTCCTGTCCATTGCTCACCGTGTGGAGTTTGAATTTTCAAAAACGGTGGGAAATTTTCATTTTTAGCATTCCTCAGCAAAGATGCCTCCTCGACGCGCAAATGTGCAGGTAATCTACTTGTTTCTCAATAACTTAACCTTTTAGTGGATAAATTTCTCAAATTAACTTAAAATTTACCATTTAAAAAAAAAAATTCTGCGCGGTGCATTTTAGCCATTCGTGGTGCTGCCTATAAATTTACAGGCCGCACCACAAATGGTGTTAACAAAAACCGCACCAAGTTCGGGTGGAGTACCGAGAAAACACACACTGCTTTACACTAAAATAGTGTAGTGCATTTCGGTTTCTAGCCACATCGACCATATAATTTTTTAAAAATAACACAATATGTACGGTTGTACGTGGGTGCGATCGTTTACCGAAATGCATAGGGAATTATGTACAACTGTTAGGCAGTGCGTTGCCCAAGCTAACCGCCCCGGGGTAGATAGTTTGGTCAACGCACCACACAAAAAATATTTTCTATTTGCGCGGTGCGTGAATTTTTTTCATGTGCACTGTGGCTGATGCGTGATAAACAGGTACGCACTGGTAGCAGTGCATGACTATTTTTTAGGGTGCACCGATTTTTTTCTTTCTTTCAATAATATATATATATATATATATATATATATACACATTTTTCATTTAATAAAAAAAAAATGTATTTAATATGTGAATCATTCAGCGACGTCAATGGAGAGAAGAAAGGAAACAAAAAGAGCATATGGAGGACCATTATAAGAGAGGGAGAGAATTTTGTACCCTTGCCCTATTACGACACCTACCTAGTTGATATTAAGGGAGGTAGGCCTCCTTAAGTTCTATGAGGAGGCTACATCCCAGAAGGGGCATAGTGGGATATTGGGACTATTGATCTATACGTGGGATGCCCACCGATAGGCTTTCCGGGTTGGTCCTAAATAGTGGTATGAGCCCTAGCCTCTCTATGAGAGGGAAGGATTTTCTCCAATTCCTAGATTTCCCCGTTGGTTATGCAGTAGGAGTCAGTTGGCATAATCCCAGAGATACATTAGGGACGATATACTTTTACCGATTTTTAGCTGTCCAGTGGCCAGTTATGCATTGTTTCATTTGGTCTAGAGGAGGTGAGGTGCCTCTCACTACTACTAATGACCATTTCCCACTATACTTGTGATGGAAAACACATTAGTTTCCCACTTTTATTTTATGTTGACTCTTTATTCCAGACGCCACGACGTGTGAGATGGTCTGCCATTTTTTTGTGGCAGTTTTGTATAGCATTAGATATATGTTGTTCTCAGTCATGTCAGAGGTTGAAATTCCCTTTTGCTTTAGAGTTATTTTGTTTATTTTTTGTAAGTTTTTTAGAGACGAGGCCTAATTTTTTCCGACAGCCTCATAGGCCGCTGTTACATGTACGGATGCAAATGTGGAGCCAGATGATTCCCAAGAGGGGCTTGTCCAACTATCTGGCTAGGATATCTATTGATGCACTGGAGTTGATAACCATTGTTGATTATCACATGTTCGTGATGGTGCCATGTCCTTATGCAGGTTTGGATTAGCGAGGGTGTACCAACATTCTCTTCACACAAGATGAGCCACCAGATGCTAGTGGTAATATTAGTGTTTTCTTTAAATTGATATAGTTTCATTTTATTGTCTTAATTAATTCATTAGAATAAAATTTATTCTAACAAATTCTTTAACTTGTTTTATTAAATTTTTTAATGAAAATTTCTAATTATTGTTGTGTACTATATATTTTGTGGATATTGGCACATTCATTGGGGACATTATTCCACCCCCATTGGATGATCCTGTAGATCATGACGAGGAGATAGTGGAGACCATGGATTAGGGTGACAGACCTAATCCTCAGGCGGAGATCCTCACGGGGATGCGACGTAGGGTAGACATCCGATTAAGGATGGAGTTGGGTGACTAACCGTATTAACTCCTGGTTGATGAGGGAGTCTTCCCTGCTACGATCAGAGAGATCCAGGTTGATTGTAGGCTCACAGAGCTCTAGAAAGACATGCCTCGCGATATTATTACCCTTATGCATCATATCGTTGGAGCTTACAGGATACTGGTGGCTAGGATGGATAGGCATCATGGAGATGCATGACAGAGTAGCTCATCGGATAATCATGATCACAAGGGTAGTAATCATCATTCCAGTACTCCACCTCCTCCTCCTTGACCTTGCTCTAGATATTAGCAGCCAATGTCACGTCCTGATGAGTAGGCATCTTCTGAGTAGGCACCATCCATTGAGCAGGTTGCATCATCGACTCATCAACAGGCACCTCCTGAGCAGGCACGTCATCCATCTGAGCATGAGGCTACACTATCGACTGAGCAGGCCTCGAGTACTAGTTATAGTATTGATGTAGTACCACCAAATATTTGAAATTTATATGCATTTCCATTATAGTTATATATTTTTGACATTATATATATATATATATATATATATATATATATATATATATATATATATATATATGGTGCATGTATTTTATGTTCATGTTGATGTACTTAATTTACATGTTGGTGTTCATCATGATGTGTATATTGTTAGGTCATGTTAGATATGTTCATGTAATATGCTTTCAAATAGATTTGTATGTGATACCAATTATTTGACGTGAGATGTATATTTGATGTCTGTGTTGTGATGATATTATACAATGCTTTTGTTTTGTTAGATGATCATGATCACGATGATTAGATGATGTTAGCGAATTTGAATATGTATTTTAGAATATGATGTTTGTACGATGGTTATCATGATCATGAAGTTTATTTTTAATATTAAATCATAATAATTATTAAATATTATGTATTGGTAATTGTAATTGTATGTAAAATTGTAAAAATTGTAATTGTAATTGTATGTATTGTCATGATTCAATTGTATTAAAATTGTAAAATTTGTAAATTTGTAAAATTGTAATTGTAATTGTATGTATTGTCATGATTCAATTTTATTAAAATTTTAAAATTTGTAAAATTGTAAATTAATTGTCAATTTTGAACCATAACTACCGTAAGTAAAATGTATACTGTACATATTGTTAGATTTCCATAATTGTAAATTTGTATGAATATAAATAATTGTAAAATAATAAATCTAGAATAATATGAATTTTTGTAACATAATAAAGTTTAGAAAATAATGCAAATAAATTCATGTTTAGAATTATCATTATTTTATTATGATCTTACATACCAAAATAACAGTATACGTTAATACATATTTTAAAATTTTGAAGATATCACATACATACATACATACATACATACATACATACATACATACATACATACATACATACATACATACATACATATATATATATATATATATATATATATATATATATATATATAGGGTGCATTTGTTTAAGTAATGATATAGTGAAAAACCATTTAAAGTAATCAAGTAGTTGTATTATTTTAGGAATTGACATAAAAAAAAGAACTTGATACAGTGCATTGTTTTCGAGATTAACATAATTGAAAATTATCCAGTGAAGTGATTTTAACATTAACACAATTCAAACAAATTAATTGAAAATAAATATTATAATGTTTGGAAAAAAAGAGTCTTAGTTATAAGGTTAAGTCATATTCTTTATAAAAACTCATCCTAAATAGTATAAATGATGAAATAACACATGTACCATATCACTCTTTGTTCTCATGATCACCCTCATTATCTTCCAGCTCGCTTGGCATGATAACACTATTGTTCTCAATTTTTTTTTTTTCATTTAGGGTCATGACCCAGTATGAACCACCAATCCCTATCCAACACATCTGGGTAAAAAAACACATGGTTGCAGTGTTTGGGGAAAACATAAGGCTCCTTAGCTTCATCCCACATCTTTCTAGAGTTGATACATATCAACCTACTATCGCGATCTTCCTTTACATTATTTTGATCAAAGGTGTCCCACCACTTACACCTGAAAATAACGCATTGGAAAGAAGAGAATTCCACTTCAATGATCTCTTGTATCTTTTCGACGTAACCTAACGTCCCTCGTACTAGGTTTTGATCATAGTGGCTAACTCGACTAGATTGATCGAATTCAACTTTCACTCCAAAATATTGTATCATGTTTCCATCATCGACATTTTCTATGCGAAAATGGTGTTCATACACCCACATAGATGGGAAAAAATGCACCTATAAAAAAGTTAAAAAATCATAGTGTCATGTGTCTAATAACCCAACTGTTAAAATATAATATATAGATGTTACATTTAAAAGGTTCATTATTAAGTTTAAAATGTACATAAATAGATTATTATTGAGTTCCTACACCCAATCCCTAAGTTTAGCACATCCTTTTCAGCAAGCGGGATAATGACCAGTTGCACCGTATTTCTCTCTAACTTGGTCAGCAACCCAACTGTTGGGGCATATAATTGGCATATTTTATTTTAAATGATTGAGATAAGGCACACTTTTACCATTCAAACATCTGAATTCATTCCTGTCACTCTCCCATTTCATCCTCTTTTGTTCATACAATGCAACCCATGGTCGTGTCACTTTCGAATGGTAAAGAACAAATTTATTGATTGCTTCAATTTTTGCGTTTGCTAATGAAATCAAACCAACATATAGTACATATGAGATCAAAATATACATTATATCGAAGTTCAACGTGAATATTTAATTTGTGTAAATTTGAAAAATTATAAGTTGCTTACTCTTTATCAAGCATCTTTTTCCATTCGTTTGGAAAATCTCCCCTTCTCTTTTGTCTTAATCCCTTTCATCATCCCAAATCATTGCACATGGTATTTTCTCGATCTGCTTGATGTACTCACTAGCATAATAGAAATAATCATATGATATGTGCCCCTCTGCCATAGACCCCTCAAGTTTTGCCCTTTGTCAAACAAAACCTTTCAATTTCTTCATGTACCTCTCTGAGAATAACATCCAACGACAACAAACCACCCCAACTAATTCAACCTCATCTACTAGGTGGATTAGAAGATGAATCTGCAAGTCCATGAAAATCGTCAGAAATTCCTTCTCAAACATACAAACAATCTCAACTATCCCTTGACACCACCATGGAATGATAGCCACATGAATCTCCTTTGACGTGATCCAACTTAAAAATGTAGATAATTTAGATATGGCATGTCCTAGGTCTTGGGGGAAGTCATGTTTCACACACCCACACACGAACAAAGGATAATGACACTACAAAGTTATAAACACATGCAATAATATACAAAATTAGTTATGTTTTATGATCTCATGGGATAAAATTGATTAATATAACAAATAATAAAATCATTCTTTTGACATTAAAGTTACTATTAGAAGATTCAAATGGTCATGTGATTTCAACCCCGACAAATGGTCTTCCACGGTGAAGCAGCACCGTAATGAAGACCCATATGAAGATGGCACCCTCACACCCATTATGAACTTCCTTTGCCAAAGAAAGATAATATTTTCTTAAAATCCATGGGACATAGCCTTCTTTGAAATACCAATTAGAGGGACTAGCCTCTAATTCTATACTTTATAATTGTCTTAGCCAATGTTTCGTTTTATTTTTTGAAGTAATAAGATATTTCCTAACAGCCAATGTCTCACTTTTTTTCGATAATATGTGTCTCCATAAAGAAGATGAAACATTTTTAAATATACGCACGGGATCTAATAAGTGGGTAATATTAAGATGCTCCCAATATGGGAGGTTATAAAAGATAGATTTTATTTTCATCCCAATGGGCAATTTCTCAACATAGGTGTTGAAAAATTCTGGATAATATAACATTGGCTCCTTATTTGAATCAAACATTTCTATGAAATCCTTCTCCTTTTCTCTCTCATATGTTGTAACGCATTCAAATGTTGGCGTTCTTGCAGGCCTTTGCGTTCTCTCTTGTTTATTGTTGAAAGCGGATTTTTCTCTTCTGTAAGGGTGTTATTTTGGGAGGAATACCCATAATTAGTCATACAATGGCTTTCGTAGGTCATTGGAACATATAGATTTCAGAGAAGGTCCACAACATTTATATCCATAATACCCTTTTGTTAGAATACCTGTGAAATTATTGTATACAATATGCATGGCACATTAAATAATATCATGAAGGTCAGAACAATTACAATGAACTAAATAATTAATATGCAAAATAATATTGTTACATATATAAAAAAACAATAAACATGTAATTTACCAGAGAAAACTCCTAAGCCTGGATAATCATGTGTCGTGTAAGCACATATGCCATACAACGTAAAACTCCTCTCTACAATGATGGGCCTTGATACATCGTGCACATTTATCCCATCCCATAATTCCTTCAATTCATCTACCAATGGTTGTAAGTAGACATCCAAATTCTTCACTTGACTTCTACGAGGGACTATGAGAGCCAACATAAGATGTTCATTCTTCATGAACAACCATTGGGTACATTTTTATTGATCACTACTATAGGCCAAGCATAATAGTTGGTGTTCTGGAGGGAATATGGGTTGACGCAATCCATGGCTATGTTGAGTCGTAGACTTCGTACTTCATCCTTGAATTTTTTAGGCCATGCATCCTCTATATGCTTCATGGCTATTGAATCTATTGGGATTCTCATAACTCCCAACTCACTTTTGTGTGAGGCATGCCATCCCTGCAACATAAAAAATTCTTTGCAATGAAAGAACCTTTGAATCCTTGGGATTATAGGCATGTGCCTCAATATCTTAAAAGGAGGACCACGTGATTTACCCTTCTTTTTTGATTTATCATACCTGTCATGCCCACATTTTGGACATATCTCTTTATCTGCATATTCTCCTCTATATATAATAAAATCATTTTGACATGCATGGTATGATATGTACTCAACACCCAACATTTTCAACAATTTATTTGTCTCTTCATAGCTACCGGGCAAGACATTATCACTCGGAAGAACCTTATTGTTAGAAAATTATATATTACAAAGCAACGCAACACATAAAATATGCAG
The DNA here is from genome assembly GCA_034641835.2 of Pinus albicaulis. NCBI lineage: Eukaryota > Viridiplantae > Streptophyta > Pinopsida > Pinales > Pinaceae > Pinus > Pinus albicaulis. The sequence goes on along the minus strand of CM076580.1, from coordinate 771,936,384 downwards.
AAACACAAACACAAAAAACATATAAAACAAGAGAGACACAGATATACGTGGTTCAACTAATTTGGGCTACGTCCACCAGGAACATCCAATACCTCCTTTATATTATCCAGAAAAATGAAGAGACACAACTTACATCAGATCCGCGGTAATATCCTTGGTTCCCTATCATAGTCTCCCTATCTATTTCTTGCTCTAATAATACACATATAATGCATAGCCGCAATACAATTCCCTCATACGAAATGAGGGGTTGTCTTCTAGGGAAAAAAACCCTAAATTAAGCATAGCTTCTACTGTTAGATCATTCGCCTAATGAATGACCTATATTGACTAGAAATTACAATATTTTACAAGGAAATTAAACATAACTTCCACTGTTATATCATCCCCCCCTTGGACCCCCCAGGCAGCATTTAAACAACGGGCGGCGTTGCCGCCCCGTTAAGAACAGGGGTCCAAAGCTGTAATACATATAAATAAAGAAGAAAATCAAGCTCCACACCCAACACATATCTTTGAATAACCTGTATGGAAAATATTAAATGTACAATGCTAATAATTATTAACGTTCATAAAATTGACCATTTGTAATGTTGATTGTGTGACAAGATTTCTCAAAATATAAGGGACTTGATGGTCAATTACCTCAAAATTTTTGAAAAACATGCATTCGACAAGCCAAAATTTTCTTTCAAGCTATACAATAACATCATTGTCCCCAACTGGGTAGACTTTTACTGACTGCCAGGTCCAAACAGAGGGGTCGTAGAAGCAAATTTAAGGCTTTCGAAAAAGGTGTTAGCGATATGAGCATCATCCCCTAGTTAATCATCGTTTTGGAATGCATCTAAAAACATTGTCTCCATGGCAGTCCCATCCCTTAAGTAATCATCCATACCAACCTCTATTCGATTTCCTCCATTGCGAGCTTGTGAAGAACTACTATTTCTGTAGTCATTCCTAATTGGTTAATCTGGATGTAGTGGGAATTGAATAGGTGGTTGATTCAACCATTCTTGCTATCGTTCCTCTCTAATTTTTTCTCTTAATTCAACCTTCTCTTGATTTTACTTTGTCGTGGGGTGCAAAAAAAGATGGTAGGTAGGTCGCTCATCATCACTAGAATCGTAATAATTTCAAAAATATATTTGAACATGATTAGTACAAAATCGATGATATCAATTAGTAAGCATATCAATGCATGATTAATTGGTTTGACGTTGAAATAATTACATTATACCAAAAAATTATTATTACCATCATTGTCCCATGATTGTGGCTAGAAGATGTCATGTTACAATTGGAAGGGTGAAGTGGTTTTCCATTTTCATCTACCAACCACACCTTGTGGTATAATGCTCCTGATAAGAGCTTCTGACCTTTTGGAACTGTTTGAATATTTTGTGCATCTAAACTCGATTTTGTATCTGCATGAACTTGAAAATTTGTATACATTAATTTTATTCAACTGATTGACATGGATAAAAAAATAAATTCAATTATATAATGAAAATATAAATAAAATCTGAAGTAATTACGTTTAGAGATGGATAGGAAAACTCCGCGATGGAATTTGAGAAATATTATGGAATGAGATGGATTTTGAGAACTTTCCATTTGATATAATTATGAGATTTTCTCCCTGCATTTGAGAAAAATCAACAATAAATTTTGGTGTACATACCTAAAAGTAATTTCTGTGCCTTAAAAATTAAGTTATTGTTATCAGTTCTAATGTAATGTTAACCGCACCAGTGCGATTTTATTACCAAACGCACTGGTGTTGTTAGTTAAAAAACACACCAAATATCGGGAAAAAAAACACAACTTTATTTGTTTGAAGTGAAAAAAAAGAAGTAAATTGAAAAATGAGTGGCAAATGATTTTTCAGAAATCTAATTTCATAAAAATGTTCTTTAAATAGTAAAAGCTATTCATTATTTCATTATTTTTGCAAAAAATTTCAAGGAGGGATTTGCACGAGAGACATATTGTAGTGCCCTACTCTAGTTCACTGACAATTATATGAATTTTAACAATATTTATCCCTAAGGCCTAACACTTTATTCTTTGAGGACCTCACGTTGAGGATCCAAATACATGACTCTATTATTAGTGGATTTGATGGTTATGTATGTTCTTTATTGATACTATGATGGTGACATCATTAATGGTTATGTATGTTCTCTATTGATATGATTTTAGCATTAATGGATATGAATGTTCTCTATTGATATCATGATGATGATAGATTTGATGGATAGGTATGTTTTTTATTGATGTTACGATGATGATGGCTTTGATGGATATGTTAGTTTCCCATTCAAGATGTTATGATTATGATAACCATGATGGATGTGTCCCCTATGTTAGCTACTTACATTTTTTCTAATTCAAAATGAAGAATGATGTGAATGACTAGGTCATGTTGATGTTGCTATTATGATAATGAATAACATTGAGAAACTTTGTCACTAATGATTATTTAGTATGAAAAGAAACCACCAGAGGCACTCACATATGATGAGTTGACAACATCTGGTTTGATAGAAATTAATATTTTGTCTTTGAAATTCTAAGTCTAATTTGAAACTTTATATATATATCAGTGGTTGTAGGAACATGTTATTTTCTTGGCCGAATGACTCACATATGGGTGATGGGGTTGTACAATTGGATGGAACAACACGTGAGGGGTGGGAAAATGTCCTTGATCTCACCCGCTAGTGCTCCCGTCGTGAATTAGGCTGAAAAGGTCGAAACACCTTCGCCTTGAAGATCACGATGTTGTGGGGGCAGGTCCCAAATTTGATTTGGTCACGAGGATTTTCTGGGGGGCGCGCATCAAGGGGGATTCTTTGATCTCCAACACCATTAATCTCACTAGAGCAGGCGACATAAGAGATGATAATGGTCTTTGTCGTTGCACCTATACTTTCCTTTCATAGCCACTAGATGCTTGAAGGGCAAGTGGCGTGGCACCCTTGGAACTTCAAGAGAAATTCTGGAAGGGCATGACAAACTTGGCACCCTTGGCATCACAAATAAACTGTTAGGCATGGCACCCAACTTGACACCCTTGGAACTTCGAATGGAAGTTCTTGAAGGGCATGGCCAACATGACACCCTCGACATCATTAAAGAAACTAATAAATATAATCAATATATGAAAATCCTACTAATTCATATCAAGTTATATATGATGTTAGAACAAGCGGAATTAAATCAAGAATAAAACTTAGGGTAAGGGAATAATAGCAAGAAATAAAATATTTTACCCTGATAACTATATCCTTTCCATGTAAATAAAAAATAAAATATTAAGTGGATAATGCACATAAGTAACTTAATTATAAAAAAGGGGGAAAGAGGGACATAGAGTTAAGTATAAGATTAATAATAAAATAGTTAAAAAAACTTTGTTAAGAGAAGAGGGTGGTGAATTAAAATAAGATTAATAAATTAAAATTGGAGATATTTAGAGAACATCAATGTCGCAAGAGCCAAAATAAGAATATCCATCTAAGAGGAAAAATTGAGTTAAATTAGGAGGTAGTTAGGGGACCAAATTTGAGACTTATTAGTTAACTTCAGTAATAAACACAAATTAAGGAACAGGAAAGGGGGGATCAAGAGACAACTAGGAGAAGAAATAGGAAGTCTCGTTGGGGTGAGGAAAATACTATTTTAAATTAATATTTAAATAAATGATTTTAGAGAGTCTTGGTGAGAGGGTGACACATGGGTGGGTGAATAATAAATTTTTGGATTAATAAAAATAGTTAATTATGCATGAAATGCCAAGTATAACCTATGAATCCTCCTATAAAAGAAGGGACAAGTCATGGGAAAAAGGAATTTTTGGCTTACCATATTGTTGGATGGAGGATATTATGTCGTTGTGAGTGGTTACGAGCTATAGTCAAGGTTGGTGAGGTAGAGGAATTTAAAGAGGGGACTCTTGAGCCAAGGAGTGCTCACTTATACTAGCTAGCGTATTCCTTCACTGTATAACCCCATTCCAGCTCGAGGGTTCGTGAGGAAGGAGAGTACCAAAGGAGTAGGTTGGGAGGCCAACCGATGGGTCATTACATTCGGATTAAGCATGACAACATTCATGCTTGGAGGTAGACAACAAAAAAGGAGTTCACGTAACAACAAGTCAATTTGAATCTCGTCTTTGGGTGAATGATACCTATGTTATTTATAATGGTTTTCTATATGAATTCATTATGTCTATAATTAACATGTAAAATAGATGTATGCGTTATGAAGTTAAATTCATGGATCTTTGATATAAGTGATTAATTTTTCTGAGTTTCCAACTTTGTATGTTTATGGTTTAATTCTTAGTTTACAGTATTATCTCCTTAAAATAATAAAAATATTATATATATATATATATATATATATATATATATAGCATTGAGTTCGTCTAGTAAAGTATAGGGTTGGTTCTTACAATTGGTATTAGAGCTTAGGTTCGGCCTCTAGGACTTGTGGAACCTTTAAAACTTACCTTTCATGAGTGTCGCCATGATTTATGGTTAAGGCCAAAATTATCGTTAAGACAAAAAAGAAAAATAGAAGAAATTGCATATTCAAAAGATTTTTTTTCCTTACAGTAAAAGGTAATTCTATCTAAATATTTATGCTTGATAACATAAAAGTGAAAATAAAAATAAAAAAATGTTGAGTAAGATTCCACTTTTTTCAAATCGTAGCTTCTGGAGCATTGATTTTGGATTTCTAATTTTTTTTTGTCTTCCTTATAAGCTTTGTCAGTGCATTCAACCTCTACCTGGCTGTATGTAATTTTTGGTTTGTTTATATAATTTGAGTATAATTATATTGTAGATAATGGAGATCTTAAAAAAATATAACGGATTTGGAAAACAATTGAATTTGATCAATTAAAACATAAAATGATGAACGTGTGTATTTACCATTTAACCACGATCACAAAGGCTTAAAGAGAAGCCATCATTTTGAAATGGGGACCTGGGTTGCATAAATATCATTCTCCATTTATAACTCAACACCATATAATAACAATCTATAGCTTTAGTAAGTTCATAGATCTGTTTTGTTAGGGCTGTGATCTGTGACTAAAACTGAGTCTCCATTCTCATATACTCTAGTGCTTCCCTCAGAGTTACGTTTTGTTGTTGCATTAAGGGAATCTCCACAACGACATTCTCTTTTGTATCTAATCCATATCTTGTGTTTTTAATATAAAATCCAACTATTTATTTTTATGGATATGGGAGTTTGTAAAATTTGTGCTTCTCTTTAGGAAAAAAAAATCAACCGTTGTTTCCAAAAATTGAAATAAAATTATTCATCCTCTATTGTCGAGGATGGTGATGATCCACTTTCCTACAAAAAATAGGTACATTTTCCTTTGAAACAATAAAATTTTTAGGAATAACTTTGTATATGTTTGCTTCGTGGATATGCCTGAATGAAACATCTGATGTCCACTGACCAGTAAGTAAACAACCAGGTGAGAATGTGAAGAATTACAAAAGCACCAAGGGAATAGTTGCATCCACAAAGTCTCTGCTAGGAAGGATAGCCAGGAGCCAAACGACAGACAAAAATCACAAAAGGCCATATATCTAAGTTCCATGGCCATGATTTCCATCCCAAAAGCTCTATTAGATCCACAACTGTTCCTTCTACTAAAAAACCTATCAGTTATGCCAAGTGTTCCTCCAGGTCATAAACACAACATAATGACAAATATTTTCAGTTTTTACACAAATTTTGACTCTTAAAATTCTCTGGTAAGTTAGAAAATCTCTCTACTTTTACTCTTCCAATTTAACTTCCATAAATAATTCCTCCAAATTCGTTTGGGCTAAAAATAAGCAACAGGAGCTGAAACACGAAAATTATTTTTTGATCATTAATGGAACAGGGAAACCGATTTGAGGGGCTTCTACTCCATGCATTGCAATTTCACTCTGTTAAAATTTTGTTTTGAATTAAATTATTAAGATCATGTAAAAAACCAATTACTCCAGATCTAGTCTAGATCTAGTTAAGTGTAGTTCTTAAATTACTATGTAAGGTAAAAACCATTTACTCCAATTACCCCAGATCTTGTTAACTGTAGTTAAGTGAAGTTAATAAATTTATTTTTAACGAGTTATTCTGACCACTATTGTTTTTAATAAATTCTTTACCTCAGTTTACATTAGTTTTCCCTTATGAGTGAAGGAACAAACATGATCTTTCTTATTGCATTAAAATCCTTCATGCACGATGAATCTTAAGCTCTGCTCTTATAGCTCCTCCACGACACACGATTATGAAATATGTCCATTTCATGAGCTTCACATAACTTACAAACTTATAAGTGGTTGTATTAAGTGATGTCTTCTCATAAACTTATAAAAAAATAAAATGATAAAAGAATTGAATGATGTTTAGGAAGAGAAAAAAGGAACACATTCTTGGTCACCACAATGAGAAGTTAGCGATTGGATTTAGTCTTATTAACAAGTCTCCTGGGATGCCTATTCAAATTATAAAGAATCTTAAAATGTGTGGTGATTGCCACTCAGTAATCAAGTTGATTTCCAAGGTTATTGGGCGGGATTTTGTTGTATGAGATGCTAACCATTTTCACCATTTAAATAATGGATCATGTTCTTGTGGGGATTATTGGTAATCCAAGATGAAACAAGCAAGAGTATTGGCTTATGTAATAGGAAAATTATGCTTATGGTAAGTCTTGATTTGAGCTAGACTTGATGTGTTTACTTTATAGAACAATCTATATTTTTTTTTCATCTTTCTCTAATGGATTAAAGGAACAAGAAGAACCACCTTGGCATAATTATGAATTGTCCTAGGAACTATTTCTAGCCTAATTCTTGGAATATTTTCAAGATTTTAGAACTTACGCATATCTATATAAGATTTTAGAACTTACGCATATCTATTTACAACTGCTTATCTTGCTAGCTTCACCAAGAAATGAATATCTTGATAAGAATGTACAAAAAAAAATGAATGAAGAATCTACACTACAGTTGGACAATTTTGACAATAATAATGATTGATATCAAGACTACATGGGGAATTTTTGTCATTCTTGGCATGATTTTCATAAACCTGATTTGTTGAGTTTAATAGAGGTATAAATTGTATATAAATGTTAGAAAGAGTTAGTGTAGGTAGGATTAACTCTTTAGGATAGTTCTTTAACCAAGTGCATGTGCAGAAATAATCATATTTTCAAAAAAAATATTTTTAAATTTAAAGTATTAAAATATATACTTTTGGTCCATATTTTTGGAATTAACAAGAGAATGTAAGAAGTCTATTGAAATTTCAACTAAATACGTTTTATTTTATAAATTTCAATTTAAAGTATTTGCAAAACCAATTATATATATATATAGATATATATACTCAAAATTAAATATTTGCAATATATTTTGATTTCAATTCAAGTTTATGAATGGTAAGACTAAGATTTGGTGAAGGAGCTATTGCTATGCGTAATTTTCATATTGAGTGGTAATTAGGATTCACATGCAGTCAAGGTATTTTCACTTTTATATTCTTCTCGTATCTGTACTTCCTTCACTAAAGTCGATCTATTTAATAAATAGAGAGAGTAATGAAAATGTGGAATTATTTCTAGAAAAGAAAATCAACATGAGGAGATAAATTTAAAGATAAAATATGAACACAATATTAGTAGGATTCTGTAAATTTTGATATTATTGCTCATTTCCCATTACAATTGAAGAAAACAATAGTCAGTTATAAATCAATGCAAATTTAAAATTATTAAAAGAGAACAAGGAACCGGGATTTGACAATATTTTAATCTTACCTACTATACATTGTCAACAACTATGGTAAATCTACATATTTACATTTTTACTCATAGAGTTAATCTATGCAAAGAATTGCAAAAAAAAAATGGTGGGAAATAACTCTTGGTAGATGTCCCAAGTAACCCTTGCACTAATTCCTATGACATTCTAGCCATCTCAATTACATAATTCTACTATCGTTACATTCATTTAATTATTTAATTATTTTCCCTTTTAAATAATAGAATTTATTCTTATATATTCTTTCAGTATTAACACTTTTCCTTACACTTGATATTTATCTGTGCATATTATTAATATTAGAGTTGTACTTCCATTATGGAAATCATAAAACAATTAGAAACTTATTTTTTCTCTCTTTACTAATGACAATCTCAGTTTATATTATAATAATGCTACCGACCACCTCTATCATTTACATGACATAATGTAGTCTAAGCCTACTATGATGAGTTATATTAATTGTATCATTATGATTAAATATTATAAGAAGGTTTGAAATTGATAGGTAAATTAAATCATCAAGAACTTATAAATGCATAAATTGTTCTTTTGGATATATATATAATAATAACAATAAATTATAGAACCACTCAGATTGATTATTAATTTTATTGATTGGATTTATCTTATAATAAAATTCGTGTTAAATTGTGATGGGATTCATTGGTGAACCATGGTTAGAAGAAGTACAAGAAGGAGTGGGGAAAATAGAGGGTGCAACATGACGCCACCACAACAACCAACCCCTGCCACCCCACCTAATGATGAGGAAAACATCACAACACAAGGACAAATACCAGTTGGGGAAGTGCTAAAATTAATGAGATAATTCCAGCACATGCCTGAGGCATTAATAAACTGTCTCGAATGAGATCATGGAGGAACAACCATACAAAATGAAGCACCTTGAAACACTACAAGAAATGATGTATGTCGAGATTTGGAAAAGGTAAAATTTCCAAAGTTTTGGGGGTCCACTGATGGTCAATCTGCAGAGGCATGGTTAGAAAACATGTCTATGTGCTTTACCCTGAGAGAGTACACCTCAAACATGAAGGCCAAGATGGGTATATTCCAGCTAAAGGGAAACACACTACTTTGGTGGAAGGTATTGTTACCCCAATTGGGGATGGATATCTCAGAAGTAACTTTGGAATTTTTTGAAGAAAAGTTTAGAGAACGCTACCTGTTAGAGGAATTCCTTGAGAGGCAATTAAATGAAATAATGCATTAAAGCAGGGGAGTCACTCAGTACTGGAGTATGAGGCTCGTTTCATGGAATTAATCTGTTATACCCCTCACTTAGAAACACAGAAAGGCTCAAGGTGAACAAATTTGTGTTTGGAATAAATGGTAAAATTTGAGCTAAGGTTAGGCTCATAATTCCTTGCACCTTGCACGAGGCAATTCAACGAGCGATTATCGCATAGGAGGATATCATGAATAGTGGAACTAGTAAGAAAACCAGGCCTATTTGATTAGGAGTAACCAGTGGAAATAGTATGGAACGTAGAAATTTTCAAAGGGGGCTTGTGCTCAATCATCAAAAGTGGTCAACATGAAATCAAAGAACACCATATAGGCATCCATCTCAGCAGCTGCATAGGGTACCTAAAAAAACCCATCAACAAAAACATCATCGTCTTATGTGACAACACCAAGTCACACCACCTCGGCATCGATCCCAACTGTCTGGCTCCTTCCAACAGAGTTCCTGGCCAATTCCCAGTTCAATCGGTAGTAGGAGCCAAGCTCCTAAGAGGGGTTGTTGGACTTGTGGAGGTCCTCACTACGAGATGGATTTCCCTCAAAAGATAGGTAATACCAACTCAAATTAGAAAGTAGCTACGGTGGGGGATTTGGGGAAGGCTCATCACATCCATGCAGCGGTGAACAATCACCAAGTCGAACACCAGCCCCTGTGTTGGAAACCTTAGGTAATATTGATGGTATGAGTTTTGTCATTTTAATAGATCCAGGAGCTACTGATTATTTTATTTCTTTAAATGAATTATAAAGGATTAAACATAAACCAATTGCACAACATGATTTTAGACATGTAGAAATGGCATGTGGTATGAAAATAAATGTAGGAAAGACGGTAAAGGATTATGAGGTGGACCTTGGTGTATGTAGGACCAAGGTATCCTTGTACTCTACGATTTGAGGAGTCTATGACGTAGTTATAGTAATGGATTAGTTGGAATGACATGAAGAACTCTTAGACTGCAAAGATAAGGCACTACATTTCATAGATAATGATGGATAAAGAAAATCATTGAGGGGAAAGAACCTAGGGGTGTCCCTGAGGTTCATCTCCTCCATGCAACTAATGAAATGTAGAAGAAAGGGGTGTCAAATGTTCACGGTGGTAGCTCTAAATGATAAGTGTAATCCTGAAAAATTTGATAAACATCCATTTCTTGTTGAATTGAGGGATGTATTTACCGAATAACTACCTGGGTTGCCCCCAAAAAGGGAAATTGATTTCACCATCGACCTTAAACCAGGCACTGAGCCTATTGCAAAGGCACCTTATCATATGTCAGCTCCATAACTAAAGGAATTGCAAATCGAATTAAAGGAATTTTTGGACTTGGGGTTCATATGACCCAACATATCTTTGTGGGGAGCTCTTGTGATTTTCGTTAAGAAGAAGGATGGGTTTTGGCGACTGTGCATTGACTACCGCCGGTTGAACAAAGTGATGATAAAAAATCAATACCCTTTACCAAGGATAGATGAATTGTTTGATCAAATGAAGGGGAAAATGTGTTTTCAAAATTAGGTCTAAGGTCGGGATATCATCAGTTGAGAATCAAGGAAGAATATATCCCAAAAACAACCTTTAAGACAAGATTTGGGCATTATGAATTTGTAGTTTTACCCTTCGGACTGACAAATGCCCCGGGTGTTTTCATGATTTTGATGAATGGAATATTTCAGGATTACTAAGACAATTTTTTACAAGTATTTATCGATGACATTTTGATCTACTCAAAGACTCCATAAGAGCACAAAAAACACTTGAGGATAGTTCTTCAATGTCATAGAGAAAACAAATTGTACGTAAAGTTGTCAAAGTGTTCCTTTTACCAATCAAAGATTCATTAACTTGGACACATTATCTCTGGGGATGGTATCGCGGTAGACCTGAAAAAGATCGAGGCCATCATGGAATTGCTGGCACCAACCAATGTTCATGAAATACAAATTTTCATGGGCATGGAAGGGTATTATCGTAGATTTTTCAAAGGGTTTTCGAAGGTAGAAAACCCCGTTATCGAACTCCAAAGAAATAACAAGAAATTAATTTGGACTAAAAAATGTGAAGAAGCATTCCAAAGGTTAAAGGTGTTATTAACAATGGCACCAATTTTGAAAGTGCCAGATATGGAACAAGAATTTTTGGTTTGCACCAATGCCTCCAAGCAAGGGTTGGGTTGTGTATTGATGCAGGAAGGAATATTAATAACATATGCATCAAGAAAACTTAGAACCCACGAAGATAACTACGCAACCCATGATATATAAATGGTAGCAATTTTTTATGCACTAAATATTTGGAGACACTACCTTCTAGGAAGGAAGTTTGAACTTAGGACTGACCATTATGGGCTACAACACATATTCATTGAGGACCACTTAAATGCAAGGAAAAGACGATGGTTTTAGGTAATTAGTGAATATGATTTTGATATTACTTACATAAAAGGGACGGTAAATAGGGTGGCTAATGCTTTAAGTAGGAGGCCTTATATATTTTCAGTGATTCCCTTAAAGAAAAATTTAAGGGAGAAGTTGCTTGACTTGCAATCTAAGGACACCTGGTACAAGGAGGTTAGAAAGAGTTTGAGGGAGGATGAAATGAGGATCCCAAAATATGAATAATACTCCCTTGATAGTGATGTACTTCTACGATTTCGGGGAAGGATATATGTGCCACCGAATGAAGATATACGCTAGTTGATATTGAATGAAGTAGATCCCACAATATACATGGCACACCGTGGTGTTAAGAAGATGAGTGCAGATCTGAAACCACTCTTCTTTTGGAAAGGAATGAAGAAGGAAATTGTAAACTTTGTAGAAAGATTCTTAGAGTGTCAACAAGTAAAAGCTAAACACAAACATCCAGTAGGGTTATTGCAACCCCATGATATACCAGAATTTAAATGGGAATTTATATCAATGGACTTCATTATGGGACTACCAATGACCTCAATATGACATGATTCTATATCAGCGTAGTGGTGGAAACCTTGACTAAGAGTGCCCATTTTATATCGGTTAAGACTACATAGAAGGCACCAGAGATAGCGAGAGTTTTTATTGATGAGATTGTGAGATTACATGGAGTTCCTAGGAAGATCATTAGATAGGGGAGAAGTGTTTACAGGAAGGTTTTGGACCAGTTTCCAAGAAGCCTTGGGAACCCAATTCAACTTCAGCATTGCAAAGCACCCTGAGACAGATGGTCAGATAGAGAGGACTAATCAAATCCTCGAAGACATGCTACAAATGTATGTGATGGATCAATAAAAGAGATGGGAGGAGTTTTTACCCATGGTGGAATTTCTTATAATAACAATTATCACAGTTCCATCAAGATGGCACCATTTCAGTTCGTGTATGGAAGGTCGTGTATAACACCTCTTAGTTGGGACCAACTAGAGGACTGAGTATTAATAGGGCCAGAAGTGGTGCAAGAGATGGAAGAAAAAATGACTATGATTAAAGGGAGGCTAAAAGAAGCACAAGATCGACAAAAGAGTTATGTTGACACTCATCGAATAGACCGAAGTTATGAAGTGGGAGATAGGGTGTTCCTGAGAGTAAGGCCCCAAAAGAGCTCTATAAGATTTGGAAAGGGAGAAAAATCGTCTCCAAGATTTGTGGGACCTTTTGAAATCTTAGAAAGAAAAGGGTTGATAGCATATAGGCTTTCCTTACCTCCATCCCTAGATCGTATGCATGACGTGTTTCATGTTTCTGTTTTGTGTCATTATATTTCAGATCCTTCACATGTTATTGAATTAGGTCATTTTCATGTTTCAGACGAGGGCACGGTGTTGGTCGAACCAATTCGCACATTGGACCAGTGAAATTTGCAGCTTAGATTACGGTTATTGGACCAGCTTAAGGTCTAATGGTACAATTACAGTCCTAGTTCAGCCACTTGGGAGGACACCGAGGAGTTGCATCACTGTTTTCCTTATCTATTCTAAAGAATTCGAGACGAAGTCTATTATTAAGAGGGGGTGTATGTAGTGCCCTACTCTAGTTGACTGACAGTGATATGAATTTTAACATTATTTATCCCTAAGGCCCACACTTTATTCTTTGAGGACCTCAGGTTGAGGATCCAGACACGTGACTCTATTATTAGTGGATTTGATGATTATGTATGTTCTTGATTGATACTACGATTATGACAACATTTATGTTTATGTGCGTTCTCTATTGATATGATTGTAGCATTAATGGATATGCATGTTCCCTATTGATATCACGATGATGATAGATTTGATGGATAGGTATGTTTTCTATTGATGTTAAGGTGATGATGGATTTGATGGATATGCTAGCTTCCCATTGATGTTATGATTATGATAACCATGATAGATGTGTCCTCTATGTTAGCTACTTACATTAGTTCTGATTCAAAATGAAAAACGATGTGAATGACTAGGCCATGTTGATGTTGCTATTATGATAATGACTAACACTGAGAAAAATTGTTACTGATGATTATTGAGTATGATAGGAAACCACCAGAGGCACTTGCATATGATGAGTTGACAACATCCAATTTGATAAAAATTAATATTTTGGCTTTGAAATTTTAAGTTCAGTTTGAAACTTGCTATATATATATATAGCCTGCAACCACTAAGATATCATCAGAGTATATATATACATACTCTAATGATATCTTAGTGGTTGCAGGAACATGTTAGTTTCTTGGATGAATGACTCACATATGGGTGATGGGGTTGTACAGTTGGATGGAATAAAATGGGAGGGGTGGGACAATGTCCCTGATGTCACCCGCTAGCACTCTCGTTATGAATTAGGTTGGAAAGGTCGAAACACCTTTGCCTTGAAGATCATGATGTCATGGGGGTAGGTCCAAAATTTGGGTCGCTCATAAGGATTTTATGGGGGGCGCACATCAAGGCAGATTCCTTGATCCCCAACACCATTAGTATCACTATAGTAGGATACATATGAGATGATATCGGTATCTCTCGGTCCACCTATAATTTCCCCTCATAGCCATTGGATGCTTGAAGGGAAAGTGGCGTGGCACCCTTGGAACTTCAAATGGAAGTTATTGAAGGGCATGACCAACTTGATACCCTCGACATCATTAAATAAACTAATAAATATAATCATATACAAAAATCCTACTAATTCATATCAAGTGATATATGATGTTAGAACCAAGGAAATTAAATCAATAATAAAACTTAGGGTGAGGGAAGAATAGGAAGAAATAAATATTTTACCCTAATAACTCTACCCTTTCCATGTTAATATATATATATTAAGTGGATAATTTACATAAGTAACTTAATTAGGCAAAAGGGGGAAAGAGGGACATAGAGTTAAGTATAAAGATTAATCATAAAATAGCTAAAAAAAATTCATTAAGAGAATAGGGTGGTGACTTAAAATAAGATTAATAAATTAAAATTGGAGAAATTTAAAGAACCTCCATGTGGCAAGATCCAACATAAAAATATCCATCTAAGATGAAATTTGAGTTAAATTAGGAGGTAGTTAGGGGACCAAATCTGAGACTTATCAGTTAAATTTAGTAATAAACAAAAATTAAGGAATAGGAAAGGGGGGATTGAGAGACAACTAGGAGAAGAAATATGAAGTTTTGTTGGGGTGAGGAGAATACTATTTTAAATTAATATTTAAGTAAATGATTTTGGAGAGTCTTGGTGAGAGGGTGACACATGGGTGGGTGAATAATCAAATTTTGGATTAATAAAAATAATTAATTATGCATGAAATTCCAAGTGTCACATATGAATCCTCCTATAAAAGAAGGGACAAGCCATGGGAAAAATGACTTTTTGGATTACCCTATTGTTGTATGGAGGGGTTTATGTCTTTGTGAGTGGTTACGAGCAATAGTCGAGTTTGGTGAGGTAGAGGACTTTAGAGAGGGGATTCTTGAGCCAAGGAGTGCTCACCTCTACCAGCTAGCACATTCCTTCATTGTATAACCCCATTGCAGCTCGGGGGTCCGTGAGAAAGGAGAGTACCCAAGGAGTAATCTGGGAGGTCAAATGGTGGGTCATTACATTCGGACTACGCATGCCAACATTCTTTCTTGGAGGTATATGACAACAAAGGAGTTCAAGTAACAATAAGACAATTTGAATCTTGTCTCCGGGTGAACGGTACCTGTGTTATTTATAATGTTTTTTTATATGACTTCATTATGCCTATAATTAACATGTAAAGTAGATTTATGTGCTATGAAGTTAAATTCATGGATGCTTGATATAAGTGATTAAATTTTCTGAGTTTCCAACTTTGTATGTTTATGGTATAATTCCTAGTTTACAGTATTATCTCCTTAATATATATATATATATACTGTTCATTTAGTAAAGTATAGGTTTGGTTCCTACACATACCTAGAGAAAAAGAGCATGAGAGCACTATGGAGAAACAAAATACTTTTTAACAACAACACTATTCAAAGAACTAGAATTTGAAACATCTAGTGATTCACACAAAAACCCTATAGTATAGTAAAATTGTTAAAATTTAGTGTAATAATTTTTTTTTTTCACTGTTTCTGTTATATTTAATACATGCATAGTAAAAAATTTAAATTTTACTGTGCATTTTACTAATAAAATCATTTACAATCTTTATTCTTATTTATATTTAATTAAAATTCAAAAAAAAAAAAACAAAAAAATCCATTCTTACATTAAACCCTTGCTTCTTCTTGTTTATGTGACTTCACAATTAGGGCTTTTTCTTTTTAGATTTATAGGGTTTGTATTACTATATATATAGGCGTATGACATATAACCTATATTAGTATTTGCAGGGTCGGATCCCAATCCCGACGACCCTTTCACGATTTTTTAAAAATAACTTTTGGTAATCGGTGTGCACTGTTTAAAATAGCGCACCGATGCACGATTGTAGTATAGTGGACCAGTGCGTGATTGTAGTATAGCGCATCGAATGCATATTGACAAAAAAAACTGTTTAATAAAAATATTTTTTTTATTAATTTATGTTTATGTTAATCGGTGCCCCAGTATAAATATAATGCACTGGGTCTCCTTGTTGATAAATGGCATCATACGGTGTTTCTACTATATTGGCGATGCGTTTATAAGAACCTACCGCACCGTGTTCAATGCGTAAGTTGTGAAAGTCACACCATTTTCTTGATTTTATTTTTACCTGAAAAGTATGTGATTTATTGATAAAATATATTAATGAATGATACAGGTTTTATATTGATAAATAAATGGCTGACAAGTGTTAAAGTAACAAAAATACTGATAGCACATCTAGAAAAGAAAAAAAAGGTAAGTTCTTTGTAAATTATTTACCAAAATTATTATTTTTGAACTATATGTAAGTTTAACTAATATGTATTGTTTAGTGTGTATCACACAAAGCCACAAAATGATGAAGTTCGATAAGATTCTTTTTGATCTAAGACCAGAAAAGTGTAAAATATTGATGGAAAAATTGTGGAAGGATGAGTCATGTGAATGAAAAAATACTATCGACCCAGTATGAGTTTCTTTTTTGAATTTTCATTAATAATATAGTTAAAAATATTAGATAACATGTTTCAAATAATCTATTAATTCAGATATGTTTAATGTTCTACAAGGACCAATAGAAAAGAAAAATAATGTTTTTCTAAGAAAATAAAAAAAATAGAACATGCAAATGAAAATGAATTGCTCTTTAGCTCATCTGGACTTGTGTTGGAAGTTAACGAAAGGGGGGGGGGATTTTTAAATCAATCCAATGATTCGAAGAACCAAATTTTATTTAAACTACAGGAAGAGTTTCCATAGAATTGGTCAATGAGAGATGTCAGATTTTTAATAGCAAAAACGTACAACAAAATAGAAGGATTGAAAAAGTAATATTCCTTTAAATGTTTTTATAGAATTATGTGTATATATTACTACAAAAAATTCATTTATAAATCACTTTTGTTATATTTAGTTTTAATATATCAATATAAAAATTAAATAGTTTATTATCATGTTAATTTTTCAGGAAGATTATGAAAATCTCAAAGGATGAATGAGTTGATATCAGAAATATGTCAGTAGGAATGTCCAAAAAGATGTATAAGGAGATGGTCAAAGAAATGGACATAATTGCATCGTACGAGGAGCCATCTCAACAACAACGTGCTTCAAATGTAATATGTAACCATTGAATTTTTTTATTAGGTACAATAAATAAATAATTTAGAATTAAATGTTAATTTTCTAGTATTTTCTTGCAGAAAAGAAAAGAAAATGGAACCCATTCAACACATAAAATACGACGACAAGGAAGAAAATGGTTGATATATATGTTTGTGATTAATTTTTACTTCCTTATAAAAACTTAACTAGAGTTCATTTTTGTATATTTTAAGTTGTTTTACAACAATCATCATTGAATGTCTTCAAATAAGTGCTAACATACAAAGAAGAACCATAAGAAGAATTGATTGACATCGGGTTTCATATGGGTTGTCAGTGTATGTTGGCATATTAGAAATTAATTGTGGAGTTTGTAAGCATCTATCTTGTTTTACTTTGCTCCGTCTATAATTAATAGAACACAAAAATATTATATATTAAATCTATGATTTTTTATGGGGTGTAAAACTTGTAGGAAACAAAGTATGGAACTACACCAACAAATGAATTGTTGAAAGATGGCATGAAATTTGGTTTTGAAAGAATGTGTATAGTTCACAAGTCAATTATTTATATGGTACATTTATTTTCGATTTATATTGATGTATATTATTTAATATTGCAATTTTCATTATTCTCACCAATGTATATACACTCATTACATTTTATTTTTATGTTTGTAGATGGCACTTGAAGAAGAAGAAAACAATCAACACAATGAAAAAAACATTCCTGAAAATAACCCAAGTCATGGAAGTAGCTCGAGCAGTGACAACAGTTACAACGAATAATAATGATCAATAAGTTTGGATATCAAAGCAAGGCGCATTTTTTAAAATATTTTTCTGTTAAATTAGAAATTTGTTTAATGTAATGGACATAGTGTCCCAATTAAAAGACAAAGGGATACCAATAATTTCCCATTTTGTAGAGCAAAGAGTGTCTTATATATATATATATATACGTTTTAATTTATTCTATTGTGTTCTCCATTGTCACTGTGAAATGTTACACCATTGATTAAATATATGGATGATTAAATATATGATAATGAAGAGATGAAAAATCTAATGATATGATATAATAAATTAATCCAAACATCACATTCAAGCACTAATAAAAATTTAATTGATATGAATACTATTATAAGACATGCATCGAATTTTGATGAATAATGAATTTAAAATAGTCGCAATAATTGCACAGTCATAGGTCGATGTTTCTAAAAAATAGAAAATGAACACCAGTGCCTGTTAGTTACTGCGCATCGGTGCATTTGTATGATATTGCGCACCGATGCGTTTCTACGACCTATGAGCACCGCACCAAATACCAATACCAATTGGAACGCCTGGTGTGCTTTATCGATGACTACGACTTGGGCGGATAGGCGTTGCATGCACATGTATGGTTTTCCTTTAACATGCCAGTGCATTTTTATAACTTAACGACCTAGTGTGTTTAAACACCTTAACAACCTGGTGCGTTTTTACACCTTAACGGTGCCGGTGCATGCACATTCTATCGGCCTAGTGCGTATTTGTGGGTGACATACACCAGGACATTGCTAAACACCCCGGGGCTTCCGAAATTTGTTTTCCATCTCGATGCTTGGTATGTTTACAGTTCCTATGTGTAAAGGTTAGACCACACTGGCGCGTTCACGCATGATGTGCGCGTCGATGAGAAAAACATCCGTAAAAACCTACGGCTGCCCAATTTTTTTTTAGTTCTGTTGAAGTTCCATTAGAATATCATTCAAAACCTTTGTTACCAAAAACATATGTTGTAGCATTTCTTTTTTTTTTTGAAAATTTTGGTCAATTTTATAACACTAAAAACCTCCTTTATAACCTCCGCTAGAGTGTATTTTCCTTGTAGTGATTTGAAATTTAGGTACATAATATGAAGTTGGTGGTGTAAACCACACTAGATCATTAAAAGAGAGAATTTATGCCACAATTAAAAGTCAAGAAAAAATAATAAAATGATAAGAATATTTTAAATTTAGCATCAAAACTTCACAGATTCGATGTTATAAAATTTATGAACATAACTTGCCATAGTGTAGATTGAAAATACTTTATCACTACGAAGATGGATCTCCTAATTATGCATGATATGTGATCTTCCATTAACCACTTTGATAGGAATTATGTGAATTGTCCTTTCCGGGTCCGCGAATTAGAAAAGTGACCATAACTCTAAGCTTTTTATTGTTTCTCTCAAATCTCCTTTCTGTCACGGTATCTCCGAGTAAGATTTGGCCTTCTTAAGGTGCCATACATGTAACCATGACCAAAATATGGGACTAGATCCCATTCATTCCAGTCACGAGGCCCCCAAAACATGAACACACGAACACTCTAATGGCAGGTTTAAAATCATTAGAGGAAATTTCAGCCTAAAAGTGCCCATGAAATTTTCATGTAATTTCCATGTCATAATATGTAAACCAATAAAAATACTTTAAATTTAAAAATATATACATGTAAATATGTTGGAAGGAAAAAAAGAAAACTACTTTTTGAATTGTATTTTTGGCTTATCTCCTTATAGGTTTACTCAAATTTCAAGTGTAGACACTTGTTGGATGAAAAATCAAATTCCACATATAATGAGTACCCATGACACATACTTCTTAGAAGACTCGCATTAATAAAAGTTGAAGATACACTAAAAAAGTGTGTTGAACATGTTTTTTGAATGTATCTTCAATTTTTATCATTATGGGTCTTCTCAAAAGTATGCATAACGAGTACCTATAGAATATGGAATTTAATTCTGCATCCAACGAGTGTCTACACTTGAAATTTGAGTAAAAATATAAGGATATCAACCAAAAATACAATAAAAAAGCGTAGTTTTCTTTTTTTATTCTAAAATTCATAACTCTTATTTTATTATTTTTCCTTAGAAGGCCACTTATAGGCTGAAATATCCTTTAATGATAGCCTTGTGTTTTGAAAATTGCTATACCTTGTGTTGAAGATGACTTGGGAAGCAATGAGATTCATACTATAAATTGTCACCTATGCTTCTTATTATCATTAGTCTCCCCTATAGAAAGATATAAGAAAGTAGATGGATACAACTTAGTTAAACGTAATATCTAGGTAAGAAGAAAATGTTTTATTTCAGTATATTACGATATTTGAAACAAACAAGTAATAAATGTTCCCACCTATTGTGCCATTATCTAGTATGTTCCTAAAATTTACCCTGTGAAGTAATTTCGAGTGAGGAATGGAAATTATACATTTATAAAATGTTATTGATTGTAATCCCTCCAGGAGATTGATTCTCAAATTCCTTTGATTCTTTGTTAGTAAATTGTGAAATCTTAAGTAAATTCATAATAAATATCATTAGAGGGTTAAATTCAAGCTTGGATATTCATATCTAATAGTTCACATGACTCGAGTTCCTAAATAAAAATTTTCTTTGTTCTCATTACAACAATTGCACTGATAGAATTTGTAAGCATAGTCAAGCTTATTATTATTTGATATTGTTTGTTAGGTCCCTATAATACTAGTATAGTCCCTTATTGTTGTTAGTGTAACCCCCTTATTGTTATTATTGTATCCCTGTAACCCCCATATTGTTATTATTGTGCCCTTAAATTATTATTGTTAGGTCGGCTAGGATTACAGTGTGGCCCCACTAGGATTACATTGTGGCCCCATGGACTCCTATATATAGAAAGGAGGTTTTGTAATTTGTATCATCCAAGAATTGTTCATTCATGTAATGTATTGGAGGTTTCCCCCTCGAAGTGGCTTATTTCTAAGGCATTGTTATCTCTTTTCTTCTATTTTTGGAGTTGGTTTCATGACATTTGGTATCGGAGCTTTGGGATTCTAGGGTTTCGCTGCTCCAAACAGGTCATCGTGGAATTTTTGCTATAACCTTTTTTATATGAAGGTTTAGAAGCTGAAATTTTTAGAGTGCGAAGCCAAAATCTTGAGGAACATCATTGCAAAATTTCAGAGCTTGGTTTGCAATAATTTTGGAGATATGATCCATGGAAGGTAGGTCATTTTTGAGGCTCCTGAATTTAACCTAAACAAGTAATCGTGGAATTTTCGCTATAAATTTTTTTCTACAAAGGTTCAGAAGCTGAAATTTTTCGAGTGTGAAGTCGAAATCATGAGGAACATTGTCGCAAAATTTCATAACTTGGTTTGCAATATTTGCGGAGATATGATCTATGGAAGTTAGGACTTTTTCAGGATTCTGATTTTCATCTCAAAGAGGTCATCGTGGGAAAATCTTCATAAATCTCTCTCTGAGCATCAGATTGGAATGCTGTAAAAAGTGACCACAAGAACATGGACTGTATTTTTATTTGTATCAATTTTAGAGCCAAAGGAGTAAACAGTGACACGTGGCAAGTCGTACAATTTCGCTCTACTGAACCAATCCATAATTGGATCATTGTGGGAGATTGGACATAACTTTGTCTTGAAGAATCTAAATCAGATTCGACCTGTGGAATTTGAAAGAAGCTTCAGAGGGCTACTACAGGGCCAAATTTTAGATATTGAAGATCCACAATTATAGAGATAATTCAATTTCAATATCGAGCTCCTCAAAAGCAAGTAAAAAGTGTGTATTTTTTTTCCGAATTGCATAAGTCTTGTTTGAAGAATCAAGTTGAATTGATTCCAAGAGAATATTGTAGAATAGATATCAGTATTGGATTCTAAAATGGCCCCTAAAAAGAATTCAACACCCATTAAGCCTTTAGAAGGCTCTACTATGACTCATTAAGATGAAGAATGGCAACATGACATATCAAAATTACAAGAGCAAGTGCAACAAATTTCGCTCTCGCAAAGAGAAACAAAAAATGACGTGGAAGTTTTGAAGAAAGGCATGGAAAATAATATTGATGGTTTGAATAAAGGCATGGAATCTAAGATGGATGGTTTGAAGAATGGCATGGATGGCATGGAAGCCAAGATAGATGGCATGGAAGCTGGCATGGAATCTAAAATGGATGACGTGGAAGCTAAGATCGATGAAAAATGGAAAACATGAAGAATGATCTAAAAGCAGACATGGAAGATTTGACAAAGTTGATACAAGAAATGTTTCCTAATTGTGAAAATATAGTAGATGAAACTCATGATGAGAACAAAATAAACATTAATTGTGATTTCATAAACTCTAATGTTGGAAGGAAGAACCACCATATTCCAAAAATGGATATGAGGAATTTTGATGGAAAGAATCCTGTAACATGGATACTACAGATGGAGCAATATTTTGATCTCAATAATGTGAAAAACACACAAAAGGTATGCATCGCAACTTTACATTTAGAACAAAATACATTTGTATGGTATCGATGGCTTTGCTCCCGTAAAAAAATTGTCACTTGGTCAATTTTTACGGAGGAAATGATAGCACATTATGAGGATACAAAGAGCAACACTTTCTTTAGCCAATTGATAAATCTCAAACAAAAGTGTTCAATGGGGGAGCACATTGAGGACTTCCAAAAATTGAATATAAGGGTAACTGATATTTCAGAGGAACATAGGATTGATCTCTTCATAGGTACTTTAAAGGATAACATCCAACATGAAGTTCATGTTTTGGAACCTGATTCATTGGAGAAGGCATTTAGGTTGGCAAGAAAAATTGAATGTAAAATTATGGCGACAAGGAAGCCTACCACTCACTTCTATAAAAAGGGAAGTGTTGCTACTCCTAGATTTCCACAACCTACAAGGTTGACACCACAACAATTGGAAGAAAAAAGAGAAAAAGGGCTTTGCTACAGTTGTGATAGAAAATACACTAAAGGTCATAAGTGTGCTGAGAAGAAATTATTTTACATAGATTGTGAAGAGGAAGAAGAAAATGAACAAGAATCTTCAAAAGAAGAGGGTATACACCAGGAACCAACCCTAGAAGAGGAAGAAATGAGTCCGACCATATCATGTAATGCATTGGCAGGAATTACCACTCCTCAAACTCTTAAGATAGAAGGACATATCAAGAATAAAAAGGTAATAGTGTTGATTGATTCAGGTAGTACCCATAATTTTATTCATTGTAAGGTAGCCAAGGAAATCTTTCCTATACCCAGCACCAAAATTTCAAGTGATGGCTACAAATGGAGGAACTATAAATTTCTCTGGAAAATGCCACAATATCAAGATAACCATGGGAGAATATGTATTGAATAGTCCAATGCTTTCCATTCCTATGGGAGGTGCTGATGTTGTACTAGGAGTACAATGGTTACAATCTTTGGGGACGGTAGCTTTTAATTTTCAAGATCTTTTCTTGAATTTTTTTTCAGAAGGTAAGGAAGTTGAATTACAAGGTATTGCAGGGAAGCCGGGAAAGATAATAAGCTCTAATGTCATGACAAAGCTTCTAAAGAAAGAACAACGAGGCGTAATTGCACAATTATGCTCACCAGAAGTTCCAACATCAAAATCATCTATTTCTGCAGATCTCCAAAATGTCTTGGACAATCATTCCAAGGTGTTTGAAACTCCCAAATGACTCCCACCTATTCGTGATCATGATAATGCTATTCATTTGATTCCCGGAAGTGTTCCTCCAAACATCAGGCCTTATAGATATCCTTATGTCCAAAAGAGAAAAATTGAACGTATGATTGTAGAAATGTTAGAGGCTGGTATAATTCAACCTAGTCAAAGTTATTTCTATGCTCTTGTAGTACTAGTACACAAGCAGGATGGATCATTGGGCATGTGTCCAGATTATAGGGAGCTCAATAATCTCACCATTAAAGATAAATTTCCCATTCCTGTGATTGATTAATTATTGGATGAATTACATGGAGCAATTTATTTTACCAAGTTGGATCTTCATTCAGGATATCATCAAATTAGAATGAAGACTAAAGATATTCCGAAAACATCATTTTGAACTCATGAGGGTCATTATGAATTTTTGGTCATGCCTTTTGGCCTTACCAATGCACCTTCTACATTTCAAGGGTTGATGAATTCCATTTTCAAACCCTTCCTTAGAAACTTTGTGCTAGTATTTTTTGATGATATACTAATCTACAACAGGTCTTGGAAGGATCATGTTCAACATGTTGACAGGGTGCTCAAACTATTGCAGGAGAAACAATTATATGCAAAAACATCTAAATGTTTCTTTGGAGTACAAGAGGTGGAATATCTAGGTTATATTGTATCTCACGAGGGTGTTAAGGTAGACCCTAAAAAAATTAAAGCCATTAAGGAATGGAAAGTCCCCACAACCATAAAGCAGTTGCGAGGATTTCTCGGGTTAACAGGGTATTATCGCAAGTTTGTTAAGAATTATGGGAGAATAGCAGCAACTCTAACAACATTATTGAAGAAAGATGCATTTTCATGGACTCCTGAAGCAACTAAGGCCTTTGAACATCTTAAAGAGGCAATGTGCCTAGCACCGGTCTTAGCTACGCCAGACTTCACAAAAACCTTTATTGTAGAATGTGATGCCTCAGGAAATGGAATTGGTGTTGTTTTAATGCAAGAAGGAAGACCCATTGCTTTTGAAAGTCATCCAATCAAAGGAAAGTATTTACAGAAACCTATTTATGAGAAGGAAATGTTAGCAATACCGCATGCACTAAAGAAATGGAGAACTTACCTAATGGGAAGACACTTCAAGGTAAAAACTGATCATGATAGTCTTAAACACTTTTTGGAACAAAGACTATCTTCAGAAGAGCAGCAAAAAATGGGTCACAAAGATGTTGGGTTATGACTTTGAAATAATCTACAAAAAAGGAAAGCTTAATGTTGTTGCAGATGCACTCTCAAGAAATAATGAAGAGGTGGAAGCATTGCTTTGTGCTATTTCTATTATCCAACCAGATTGGATAACTGAAGCAAGAGATGAATGGAAGAAGGACAAAGATGTATGGACACTCATTCAAAAGTTGCAGCAAGATCCTAGTACATCTGATACATTTAGTTGGAAAAATGATTCCTTATGGTACAAAGATCGCTTATAGCTTTGTAAGAATTCCCATCTAAAACAAAAGATTCTTCTGGAATTGCACACTTCTCCTTTAGGAGGACATTCGGGATTTTTAAAAACTTACCACAGGGTGAAGAAAGAATTTTTTTGGGATGGCCTTAAATCTGATATTCAAAAGTTTGTGGCGGAATGTTTGGTTTGCCAGCAGAATAAAGTGGAAACAATTAAGACCCCAGGACTTCTACAACCTTTATCCATTCCAAGCCAACGTTGGGAGGATATTTCAATGGATTTTATCACAGGTTTACCTAAGTCCGAAGGAAAGAGTGTCATCATGGTGGTAGTTGATAGACTTACCAAGTATGTACACTTTTGTGCATTATCTCATCCATTTAAAGCAAGTACAGTTGCTACTACATTTATGGACACAATTCAAAAGCTACATGGAAACCCAAGGGTTATTGTGAGCGACAAAGATCCCATTTTTACTGGAAATTTTTGGACGGAGTTATTTTCTTGTTTGGGTACTCAATTAGCTCATAGCTCATCCTATCTTCCTCAATCCGATGGTCAAACTGAGATAGTAAATAAATATTTGGAAGGATATCTTCATTGTTTTGTATCTGATAAACAAACACAATGGGTCAAGTGGTTACCTCTCGCTGAATGGTGGTATAACACTTCCTTCCATACCGCAACAAAAATGACCCCATTTATGGCACTTTATGGATATCATCCACCATCGATTACATCATCTTTAAGGGAAAATTCGAAGGTTCAAGCAGTCGAAGATCACATCGAGCATCAGCAAGAAGTTCTCCAACTCTTAAAGGATAACCTGAATTTTGCACAAAATCGAATGAAACAACAGGCAGATCAACATCGCAGCGAGAGAAGTTTTGATGTAGGAGATTGGGTATTTTTACGGCTACAACCATACAAACAAATGTCCCTCAAGCAAGCTAAGAAGGATAATAAATTATCGCCGAAGTACTATGGTCCTTACAAGGTGTTGCAAAAGATTGGTACTATGGCATACAAATTGGAGCTTCCTGCTTCTTCACGAGTGCATCCAATTTTCCATGTTTCATGCTTAAAGAAGGTTATAGGTGAAAATCTTCTAGTTCAAACAATATTTCCTGAACTTGATGTGGAAGGAAAAATCATATTGGAACCTAAAGCAGACACACAAAAAAGAACTCGACAGCTACGAAATAGATCATTTTCAGAGTATCTCATCAAGTGGAAGAACTTACCCATTGAAGATTCTAGATGGGAGGATGAGAATTTTATACAGAAGCACCCAGAGCTACTCAAGCATTGAGGACAACACTTTTTTGAAAGACCGGGGCATGTTAGGTCCCTATAATACTAGTATAGTCCCTTATTTTTGTTAGTGTAACCCACTTATTATTATTATTGTACCCCTATAACCCCCATATTGTTATTATTGTGCCCTTAAATTATTATTTCTAGGTCGGCTAGGATTACATTTTGGCCCCATGGACTCATATATATAGAAAGGAGGTTTTTTAATTTGTATCATCCAAGAATTGTTCATTCATGTAATGTATTGGAGGTTTCCCCCTCGAAGTGGCTTATTTATAAGGCATTGATATCTCTTTTCTTCTATTTTTGGAGCTGGTTTCACAACATTGTTATACTAATGATCACACTGAGAGGGGGGAGGTGAATTAGTGTAGAATCCAATTATACCAAATTAAGAAATTTTAAAATTTTATCAAAAATAAGAACATGACAAAACATCAGTAAACATTATCATCACATCGACACATGAAAACACCAAATTTAGGTGGAAACCCTTGTAGGGGAAAACCACAAATATATTTATCTTCTTCAATATTTGATTGTGTCAGTTTGCAAGCACTAACCTGATAGAGGCACCAACCACCACACTAGATTTGAAGCCACCAACCTACTGGAGGAACCAAAACCCAAAATATATTTGCAAGCACCAACCTGTTGTAGGCTATAACCTGATTGACGCAGCAACCTATGAAATGTGCAAGAAATAAATTGTTGTAGGATCCAGCTTAATTGAGGCACCAACCTCTAAAATATGCAAGCACCAACTTGTTGCATGATCCAACCTGATTTAGACACCAACCTCTG
Source organism: Pinus albicaulis (assembly GCA_034641835.2). Classification (NCBI taxonomy): domain Eukaryota; kingdom Viridiplantae; phylum Streptophyta; class Pinopsida; order Pinales; family Pinaceae; genus Pinus; species Pinus albicaulis. The sequence goes on along the minus strand of CM076580.1, from coordinate 771,908,990 downwards.
AAATGTGCAAGCACTAACTTGTTGTAGGCTCCAACTTGATTGAGCCACCAAACTTTGAAATGTGAAAGCACCAAATTATTTTAGGCTCCAACCTAATTAAGGCACAAGCTTCCTTCACCAAAACATAATGGACCACTTTTTACAATATTTCATATTCGATCCACAAGCTCAACACGATAACTACTTCTTCCAAATCTAATCATATCGACAAAGCTTTAACCAATTCTTCAAACATCAATAACAACTTATTTTTCATTTCTTGTATCACACTAAACCTATTCATATGACCCATAAAATTTTGACAATAATGAAATAAATACAACTTCCTATCCTAAAAAACATATCTTCATGAATTCTCATCTCCCTTTTCAAAATCACAAGAAAATTCTATCCATTTCCCCTTTCTCCAAAAAAAAAGGCCCTCAAATTAACCCATAAAACATTATCAAAGTTACTCTTTGTACAAACTGTACCTTTTCAATATTTTGTCTACAAAATGCACCTTTTCGACGCATGTTGAAAAAAATCACTTCTTCGATCTATCAAAAAGTTTGGAAAAAGGCACTCCTAAGGGAAAAAATAAATTTTAGCAATCCTGACTGAAATCGAACATATGACCTCTCCTAAACCCATTAAAGTCAATACCAATTTGGCTACTGTGTTACTTATTTATCTCAAACATCAAGAATATATTTATCACACCATTCATTTGGTTTAAACTTGTTACAAAGCCAATTTTGGCTCTGGGCCTAACCACAAAATAACGCCACACTGATAAAACCCAAAACTATGCCTACAAGCTTAACCAAATGATGTATATGTCTCAAACTAGACTTGAACTTGTAAGAGAACCAAATATGGCTTCAGGATTAACCGCTAAGCCACATCATGTGTATATGTCTTAGACTATACTTGAAATTATGCTTAACCACTGAGCCACATCATGTGTCTCAGACTAGACAAAGTTGAGTATGCCTTCAATCCTGCACCAAGAGCTACCTTGTGAACACAACCAATATGCCTTTGGCCTAAACCAAGACTTTTCATATAAACATAATCAATATACCTTCAGGTTTACCATGCACAAAACAAAACCAATATACGTTCAAGCTTCATCATATATGTCTAAGCACAATCATAACCAATACGCCTTTGGGATTTACCATATATGTCTCAAAACAAACAAAACAAATACACCTTCAAGATTTACCATACATAAAATAACCAGTATGCCTTCGGGCTTTACCATGAGTTACTTCATGCCTATCTCAAACCAAATAGATCCTTTGGGCCTCACCATGCATTGTAAACCAAAAAAATTAATGCATTTTCGAGCTTCACCATGCACTGTAAACTGAACATATCAATATACCTTCAGGCTTCACCATGCATTATAAACCAAACATATCAATCAATGATTGAATTCACTTCTTGGAACTACACCAACACACACACACAAACACACACAGATATACATACACACACACACACACACACACACACACACACACACACACACACACACACACACACACACACATATATATATATATATATATATATATATATATATATATTGTTAGAAATACTGACGAGGAGGTGGTGGTGAATTTGTATTTCATTCCCAATTTATGTTAACTTATGCTTTCATTTCACAATTATCTTAAACCATTAATTCATTAGCAGGATATTGTGTTATAAAAAATGAGAAACATTAATTATAAAAGAAGCAAACCATAAGAATTTAAAGCATATCAACACATCAACACATAAGGACACCAAGATTTTAGGTGGAAACCCAATGTGGGAGAAATCATCATCGTTTTTGTTACATCTTCTTCTTTTATTATCAAGAAAATCCTTCTTGCAATTTTGTATTGGTGCAAAATATTTCCAAAACGTAGGCTCCTAACTGCACAAGGCTGAAACCTCCACTCATTCTCCAGCTCCTACTGGAAGGGAGCTACAACCCCTTGATCAAGTTTACCATTTCTTACCAAAAGGAAGCTCCTACTCCATCACTGAAGGTTGCGACCCTAAACACCTTGTCGAACCTATTTCAAAATTTTCATATTGGATCCACTTGTCAATCAAGCATCAAGAATATGTAGGCTACCACCCACACTAGCCATGTACCAAGATACCAAATATTGAATCATTGAATACCAATACCAATACTGAATACCACTATGCCAATCACTGAATACTGAATCATTGAATATCGAATGCCAACTAAATCACTAAAGCAAACCAATCACTGAATTCTCATTAAACCACTACAACCAGATCAACCAAATATACCAATACTTCCAATACCAAGCACTGAATCATTGAGTAGAAAAACTCAATACAAATATGCCAATCACTAGGTCACCAAATATCAATATGCCTATACAATCATAATACTGACCAAACCAATATATCAAGCCTCAAAAAAATTAACACTATGCAAGGTTACACCAAAATATGGCCATATCAAGCCATAAGTGGCTATGCCATTATCAAAGCCATAAAATTTTCTGCCAATATCACTATCAAAATATTCAATAAAGTACAACTCACACCCAAGTACCAAGTTACAAGCTAGTGAGATGTCAAAGTAACCAAGTTATAACAAATCATCAAACCATACCATGCCAACTCTTGTTAAGAACTATATCAAACCCTAAATTTCGATTTCCAAACCATATATATTGTCATAAGAGACCTATCACAATCCCTTGTCAATTCTCATCCATAAGAAAATGATCAAGTCAAGGTAAAAAACTTTTCACCATGCCAATATCAAAGTCGAATTTAGTATCACTGTCAAGCATAAAATTCCTCCTGCTAGGCAGTGTAAGATAAGAACAAACAACAACATACTTATTTCATTGTGGCTCATCAAATTCATAATCATAAGGATCAATTAGATTTGCCTTTCTTAGTCACTATCACACTAAGGTCACTGCTAGGATACTCCATAAAAACACAATGCCAACGGGTTTCAATGAGTCTTTTTCCAATAGTAAAAAATTCAAATAAATAGCTTACAAGAACCTTATCCCAAGAACCTAGTCGTTGTACTCAATACAAAGCGTCATTCAAGTCATATAGGTCTCATCAATATTCATAACCTTTGCTATAAATTCAATCAAGATAAACATCATTCACTTCGTACACATCCAAGTATACCAACACATTCTGCAACCACCTATGATAGTCATGTTATAAGACACAACAATCCTTTGGCATCAATATCAAACATAAACAAGGAGAAATCATTCTATGCATCAAAATTAAAATCTAGACACTGATACATATATTGTCAAAAGGTCTTCCAAACTTAACTACATAATGATCTTTTAATACTGCAAAAATGCAGTGACATTGTAGCCAATATAAAAAGATCTTTATCACCTACAGGCAGTTAAAAACACATCATAAATATATTTGTTCTACAATCATTCCTTTTCATTACTGAATGAAAAGTTTCATGCTCTATGTACTCAAGGAAAAATAATCCCAACCCTCTGTACCTACATACATAATATTAAGCCATAACATCTCTACCAAACTAAATCATATATCCTGCACACATTCAAATTACTCAAGAAAATAACACATCAAGAAGAAGCAATGCCATTGTGCAAACTAGTCACTGTCACCATTAAATTCTTTGCATGCACAAAGAGATCTACAATATCATTAACCAATCACAGATCCAAAAGACTCTATGTAGTTGCATATAATATTCATATCTCTTCATATGGCAATACTATGACCTTTGTTAAGATCTGAAATCAAAAGAAGAAGCAATGCACATATTATATTGAAATTATATAATTCTTTGTCATCTAAATTATAGCATCATGCCAAATCAGATCCTTGCATACAGTTAGCATCAACATACACTAGCAGACATATTCAAGATCTTTCAATTACACTCATTTTTATGCGAAATTTTCACGATTGCAGAAACAAGTGAATTCACTAGACCTAGTGGTATGGTTTAGAACAACAGAAGACAAAAATAATGAAGTTTTCCTTAAAGAAATTAGAGAATGGTAAAAAATCCTAACTATGTAGAAATATTTCCTTTCCTCCTCGCTTGTAAGCTCCAATTGTAGCTCCAAGTTCTACAATTATAACCTGCACACACGACTAAAACAAGAAAAGGATCCACAACATCCATGTATCATAATATAAATTATATATTCAATGAATCAACATGGAATTAAAGTACATGACTAAAAACATAACACAAAAAATATAGGAAAACAATATACAATTTGTATGAATAGAAATAGGAGAGATTTTACAATCATAAATAGTATTTGACTATGTAGATATCTCCCCAAGTTGAGTTTTCCTTCCTTGTCACAAAGCACACCTAAAGATCAACCCTAATGCATGAATATTATGACTCCTTAAGGTTTAAGGCAAAAACATAAGGGAACTATCAATATCCAAAATCCAACCTTGATGCTATGGATGACAGTCAATTTATAGGAGAAGTGTGGTAATTTACGATTTACCATTATGTTCTTGAGATCCACATATGATCGGAGGATGAGCTCAAGGTATAAGAGGTGAAGTATCCAAGATAGGATTATATAGGATTCAAGCTCTTTATCCATGGTAAATAGTTAAAACAACCTTGGAAGATTCTGGAAGGGGAAGCTTCAAAATATCTTTTAATTTTCCTAAATTTCTAGAATCAATGCACCTACATAAGGGAGAAATAGGTGTTGATCATCGTAGGTGGACAAGGATGAAATAAGCGCTAAACATAGGTGGCCAAAGAGGCAAGGTGCGTTGGGGCTAAAAAAGAATTTTTTTGAGAAATTATTCCCAGAAACTAATACTTTATGGAGAGGTCATGCTTATGAATTTGTGTAGGTATGATGACAACATGTTCAAAAAAATTTATTGACCTGGTTTACATGAATTTTGGGTTGATGTGACAAAATGGTCTGTAATGGATTGCCCCTTAAATTAAAAAGTTAGAAGCAACAACTAATGACTGAAGTGCTTTACCTTGTGACAAGTCTGGATCAAGAACAACTGGTCGAGATCATCATCTATTACAATACATTTTAATCATGATATCATTGTTGATGGAGGCATACCCATGCTTAACACATGAGCTAACATTACATGTACAATGATTAAGAAGTATTTTCCACTGATGACATAGAGTGGACCCATTCTGAGATGACTGTATGTATGATCATAACCATCATACTTTGTAATATTTGAATTAATCTTCAAATCGCAGCCTAAATGGAAGAAAATAGATCTCGAGTCTTCTATCTCATTCACTTGATCATTCAATATACGAGTCTAAGCATGTGACTAAATGATTTGGAGTCAAACATGGTAGAAATGATATGATTATCAGCCAATGATGTAAGATGTTAATAGATGTGAGAGAAACCATTGATGATTTTAATGTATCTCAAGGTACCATAGTACAATCTGTATGGTATGAATAGATGAGATGAATTCTAACACCATACATAATCTTTCAGTTGAAGGCTAATGATGAAGACCTATCGACGAGAGTGAGGAAACTTGTCATTGATGTATGCAAGCTGCAAGGTACCAAAGGGAGTTTCTAAGTCAATTTCTTGGATAATGAGATGATGTCGAAAAAAAGTGACCCGTTGTAGAAGGGCCTTGATGTATTCCACCTCAACGACATGAAATGGGCATCAAGATTTGAGACAGAATGATGTTGGTGTGTAACTAGTTCATGAAAGACATACATGAATGAACGCTTAGTAGTATTGTAGCATATATCAACTGAGGGACTTATTTTGAACATATCGGTGACACTTTATGGAGTTGGAAGAATTGACCCAAAATTGAATGCAAAGGATTTTGATATGGTATGATGAACCAAAGAGAAGCAGATTTACAAACCCAGAAGTCAAGGATATGAAGTGAAATATTGTCATGTTCAGGAGTGATTCATTGCCATTAATAGGTTAAGTACCATGTTTTCCCAATTTCCCCAACCATTTCTAGTCAATACCTCTTTATTTTTGACAAGTTTTAGGAGGATAATATATGTTTTATCTGTAAGTTCATCCTTTAGATGAATCCCTCTGAGTATTTTTAACGAACCTTAAGAAGGAGTGGTTCCGTACTATCATCTATGACGATTCCATCATTGTTTTATTATTTTATGAGTCCAAAGAAGGTGTAACTTGACTTCTTTTTCATGTTTAGAGAGTTTTAAAAAAAATAAAAAAAAGAAATCTCCAAATATTCCTTTTCGTAAATAGTCTCTTAAATATGAAAAGGTAGAAAACGATGCTCAGGAGAACCTCTTAGCCATGCTCGACTAAGGTATTCCTTTTTTGTAAATAGCCTATCCTAGTCCGGAAAAGGGTTAAAATGATATTGAGTAGGCGTTTTAATCACTCCACCAGATCTCTAAGGTTGAAAAAGAAATCTCAACAGAGGTAACCATAGACCAATATTTTGGCTTGGTATCTAGCCCTACAAAATCGGAGAGGGATCTCTCCACATTATCACAACCAAGAATGGTTGGATGAATTGGGATTTTAGGCTAAGTATGAGTGCAAGGTTTTTTTTTTTGAATTGGGTTGTTGGATGAGGATAATTAGGTCAAAGAGGCTAGGTCAGGGAAAATAAGATTAGGATTGTAGAGATTCAATGGGGAAAGGTAGGTAGAAAACCTAACACTTTAGGGTTTCTTGAGTGGGATGGATCAGACAGGTGAGGAGATAGAAATAGCAAGGCTAAGCATGAATTCTTTCTAAATTTAGAAAATGGACAAACTATGAAGGTTTCCCCAAAATAGAGCATGAGAAATCTATTATGTTTATCAACTTAAAAACCAGCATATCATAGAAATGAAATGGATCATGAAATAAAACATTCATACATAATGAGACATAAGAAGAACAATGCTAAATTTCCATACCAAAGGTATCCCAAAGAAATAGCTACAGGCTTTTCATTAATTTCCTGCCATTACACTAGAATCTCTAATCAATGCATTAACATCCAACCTGTGTAATGAGTCAAAAAGTACATGATATAGACCTCAAACAACCTCTCCCAACCTCAGGGGTTGAATCCATGAGAAGAGGAGCAGCTAATTGAGCTGAATACCTGGAGTGTAGGGAGGGCAAACTAACTCATCCCTCACTTTTTGCAAACTGATTTATTACATGTCATCAAAAAATTTCACCTAATGTATTTACCCCTAGGTAAGTGTAAAAACACCATAATTACATTTACTTCCATCAATTACATAACTAAAAACATGATTTATCAAGGTGAAAAACAAAATTGCAGATAAAACTCAGAAAAATAAGACACTAGTCAGTTGCGCAGCGCCAGTGTCAGGTGCGCAACACGAGTGTTAGGTGCGCCCTCCATCTTGCAACTGAGTTTTGGATGGGTTGCAGGTGTACAAACTAAGCTCAAGATAGCTCATTGGAAATCTTATCTAGTCTACTTTCTAGATCTATGTTTTTTTTTGCAGATTTGACTTGATTTGACCTCCCAAAAAGTGATTCTCCCAAGGCTGTTCAAGTGTGCAACGCCAAGGTGAAAAAAGAGGCAGAACTGTGATTTTTGAATGTTTTTGACTTTTTAACCTACCAATTTGACCAAAAAAGGCTAGAAAAGTGGTTTTCGTGCATATTTTCTCTGTTATGAATCCAATGTTGGTCTCCTTTTGATCAAAATATGCCTCAAACAAGAGCGCAACGCCTAGGGTGTTGCGCTCCTGACAGTCCAACTGTCACATGACTATCTAGGAACTGTTAAAAACTTCAGATATTTACAAAGGTGTGTCAAAACCTATCAAAATTTGCTGCATGGTGGCTGATGATGAGGTTTATTCATGGAGTGAGGCTTCAAAAAGGATATCAAGCCTTCTTTTCTCTTCTTGCATGGTTAGGGTTTCAATTTTTGCATTGTTTTGTTTAAGTTTTGAGCTTGCAATTTTGTTTTCCTTGGCATAGTGCTTTCCCATCGTTCTATGAATATCATTTTCTTTCTTGGCCCTTTTCAACAACTTCTTAAGGTGGTCATTTATTTCCTGAAGTGAACCTTCTTTATTCTCATTGATTACAACTACGAATTTCTCATTAAGAGTGACCTCATCTGCTAGTTCTCTTTGTTTCTTACTTTCTAGTTCTAGGGCTCTTTTCAAACCTCTAGTCCTTGGCCTTATTTTTGGAATTTGTTCTTCTAGTTCATCTAGCACACCATATTTTTCTAGTGTATCTTCAAGCAAGAATTTAGCTTTTTATGCCTCTCTTTGAGCTTTGATGAATTTCACTTCATCAATGAAGTGTTTGGTCTTTAGTTGTTGGTTCTCCTGTTCAAGAAAGACAATGACAGATTTAGATCTATCAAGATCAGTTTGTAGCTCTATAATATTGGCTTATTTTTCCTTGATGACTGTGCTAGTGATCTCAGAATCATCTTGCTGATCCAAGTCAACAAGGTCAAAATCCATTTCTGTTTCATGAAGATTTCCCTCCTTATGCCTAATCTCTTCTTGAATATCTGCCTCTATCATCTTTTTCTTTCCTTTGTCTACCTACTTTGTCGATGAAGAAGGCAGGGCCCCTTTCAAAACCTGTGGAGAAAACACTTGCCTATGACCTCTCAAATATTTTTTTTCCAATGTCTTTATCTCAGCCACTTTTGTCTTTTGAAGCTCAATGTTCTTAGCCATGCTAGATGACCCAATCTAAGTGTGAAATTGTGATGATGGTGGTGAAATGGGTGAAGTATTTTGAGCTGATGAAGAAGTAGATATTGTGGGCTGATATGGAGGACTAGATGTAGAAGGATGAGATGGTGGAGGCACAACTTGAGCATGTTGAATTGGTGGAGCAGTAAAGATGCCATTAGCTATGAAAGTGTCCCATGAGATGTTCAATTAATCGAGAGGTGATGGAGGAAAATTATCTTAATAAGAGAATGGTGAAAATAATTTTCATTTGACGGTCATAATATATCCTTTGAACAATGTATGCCATTTTGTAAATGTTCCTGAAGACAAAATAAGGTATGTTGAGAATTTTGACCCTTGTGAAGTGCAATAATAACCGGATATGGTAGGTGTAGAGTCTAGAGAACCTTCCTTCACAATAAAAGTACTTCATGATGATTTTCATCATAGGGGCATACCTATCCAGGAGGTGAGAGAAAGGAAATAACCTTTTTCCTTCATTCTTGTACCTTGGCTTGATGTATGGCTCATAGTAATGATTATCCAAGTTTTTTTCCTTGTACCAATTTTAACCAACATTTGGAATTCTAGTGGCAGCTGCTATGATGGTTGTGGATATTGTGAAAGTGACACCAGCAAGGGTTACCTGGTTGTCATGAAGATTATATATGAAAATCATGCTCAAAACAGGTTGATGTTGGACCCTTTATATTTTTTCACAAAAGTCAAAGCATCCTACATGCTTGAAACATGCCACAATCATGGAAGAGGCCATGAGTTCTCTGGTGTTTGTAGGTTCAAGTCTGAGGATCCTCCCTCCTTTGTGTGGCCTCCTCTCTTCCCTTTATTTTTCCTCACTGAATTCTCTGTTTTTTTCTTCGATAGTGTCTTGGATAGAAACCCTAGGGAGATGAATTCTGAGTGAAATGTAGGTTTAGGGAGTGGGGAATGGGATGGAAAAAATTAGAGAGATGGGGGGAGGGATTATTAAATTAAGGGAGGTAACAGGGAGTATAAATGTTGTAGGATTTGGGAATAGGAATTTTATTATAGGTGTGAGGATTTGGGAGCCTAGGAAATTGACATACCTAGGTCTTAGGGTTTAGGGGATAAAGGGCTTTGGAGAAAGGGATATAGCGAAATAGGGATTGGGAAAGGTTAATTGTAATGTGTGAAGGGTAGTGGAAGTCTTAGGAAGTGTAATTGAAAATTAGGAATGGAAATAGGGTTTTCAAGCTTTGAAAACTCCAAATTTCACACAAGAAACTTAACACCATGAAATTTTCATTTAAGAAATGTAAGGAGGGTGTGATGAGGCCCTATGTACTTGCTAGAAAATGGAGAAATCCTTTGCTAAAGTTTTGGAACACTTGCACAAGATTTTGGAGCTTGTAGACAAAATTAGACAAGTGTGCATTGCCTATTTTCCAGGTGCGCAACGCCTTTGGTCTATGCGCAACGCTTGTCCTAGGCGTGCAACACCTTGTTCCAGGTGAGCAACGCCTCCCATAAACTCGGCCTTTCACCTTTCAAATTTGATTTTTGATCTGTGTGAGTGATGGATCGATGGAATAAAGAGAAAATGAATGTCTTTTTGATCTTTGGATGGGCTTTAAGCTTGATGGATTGGATGCTTTGAGCTTTGGGACCCACTTTTCCTTCTTGCTTTCACTTTAAACTTTTGAAACCATACCTTTCAATTTGAATTCTTTCCTTTGATAATTGATCATTTTGATGGACTAAGAACTCTTTTCACTTTAATATTTTATTTGTTGGCATGTGGAACTCTGAGTTGGCAATTTGGGAACCTTGTATTTATTACATATTAAATGACATAAAATTACAAAATAAAAATAAAAGTTACATTCTTTTGATATAAAAATTACATTCTAGGATGAAAATCACAACTTTGGAATCAAAATTACATCTTTGAAAATCATCTTTACATGGTAAAGAGATGTTGTTTTGTTCACTCTCTTACTTTGCTAGCTTTATGCAATGGAAATGATGTTTTTACTGGACCTTGAAAAACCCTAGAAACCTAATGAAACCTTGAAAAAAAAACCCTAAAGACCTAATGAGACTTTGAAAGAGTGGTTTTCATGATGACATTAGCTTTATGGATGATGTACAGTCAGAAAGGTATGAAATTGAGCCAGCAAGTAATGGAAATTTAGAAAAAGTGAATTTTTTTGACTTAGGGCTACCATCAGTGAGTAAATTTTTGCATGACCTAGTGGAATGAATAAATTTTTCTGAGTGGGACTCCTAAAATGATATGAAAATAGGGTTTTGATCACTAATGGTAGGATGCAAATACTAACACTAACATGCGTCTTTTCGTTTATTTTAACGAGTTTGAAAAGACAACTTCTCGACAATATTTTCATGTTTAGGGAGTCTGAAAAGAGCTAAAAGAGGACTCCAGGGGGTTCCTTTTTTGTGAGTTTATAGAGCCTGAAAAAGTGATAAAAGTATGATGCTTCATAAAAATGGTTTGCTTCAACTCAAAAATGTCATTAAATCCTTCAAACAGTTGTTAAACTGCTTAGAACACCATCAAAAGACTAAAAATATCTGATTATACATGGAAAAATTAGGTCATATTTAGGTAAAAATAATAAAAAATAATAAAATAATAGTAAAAATGACCATAAATAGATTAAATGTAATTTCATTTTTACCAATTCAGTTTTTACCTCTTGGTATGTGAGATCTGAGTGTCCCCCCAAATCCCTCCTCTCCCCCCCCCCCCCAAAAAAAAAAAAAATTCAACAACTGATAGCAGCCAATCCAGTGGATCATTTTTAGTGGTGTCACTTTCAGGTAGGAGAGCTTTCCTTTCTCTTTCTTTTCACGATTCTCATTTTTTATTTCACGCATTTTTTTTCAATTTTTGAGTGATTTGGGGCTTTAATATTGCACCCTAGCTCTAGCGCACCCCTTCAATGTCGAAAAGTGTGTTGGGCCAGGAAAAGTATAACTAGGAAGAGTGCTTCAACACACCTCCCAGTGAAGGGAGGGTGTGTTGCAGCACTCTATCCTCCTTTAGTAGGGTCTGCTAGGCACATTTCAAAAAAATGTTTTTCTATTTTCACACTATTTTTCCTCAAATTTTTGCATGGGATTTTTTCTAACGATTATTATTGTTGTGTATCAGGTATCCATTGGAACAAAAATGGCCTTTATTTGGTGAGAAAGAGAACATGAAAAACAAGGCATGGATGCTCCCAATCATCCAACAACTATTCAAGCTTTGAGAAACTATGTGATTCTCAAGTTCTTTTGGATTCCTGGGATGAGAGCACAATTGGAATTATTGGAGTATCTTATCAGAGCATGGGATGTTCAGGCACAATGCTTCAGGCTTGGAGAACATATGCTCAAAATACAGGTGGAAGACATTTATTTCTTGATAGGTTTATTAAGGAGAGGATATCCTATCTTGTTATCTGGTTCAAGAAGGGGAAAAGAGACTATACAATACTATAATGTTGCACACTGTAGACCTCATTCCTAGCCAAAAAATGAAGGTAAAATTGAGATTAAGGATGTGGTATGTTTTCCTCTCAGGACAATCATTTTTATCATATCTATATTGGTTGGAAATGATACCTTGCATTTGGCTAACAAGTCCCAAATGAAATATGCATTAGAGTGCATAGAACCAACATTGTTCAATTGGAGTGAGGGGGTGTTAGCAAACATGAAGGAAAAAATTACTAAGGCAAGGGATGGATGGTTGAAAAACTTTGGATATGGTTCCATCGTGATATCATTTTCCTTGGAGAGGATTCCACTACTTCGTCCACAACATATTTCACTTGAGCTTCAAGATCCCAGAGCTCCATGAATGAGGTGATAGGTAGATCCCATGTCCATAAATGCAAGTTAATCTTCCAAATCTATGTTAAACAACACAAATGGAATGGACTAGATTAGGATAAACATGAAATACAATTACTATTCAAATTATATACATTTATAATACATTCTTGTGACCCTTTGTCTTCATATACCAAGTGGTCTGTTGGACTCCGGTGACTGTTCACATTCCACTCCAACCCTTAATGGATTATGTGTCCAAAATTCCCCCCCTTAATCCGAAGGGGTATATACGAGTCCAAGAAGAGAGATATAATACAAAATATAGTAATGCATGACAAAAATTGGTTGAATGTGCTCTCTTAAATGATGGAATAAGGTGGGAGAACTCAAGGTCTCAACGAATAGTGGTTTAAGGATGAACACCAACACTGGAACACTCAGTGTAGTTCCTGGAAACATTCCAAATATGGCAAGAAGCTGAAATATTCTGCTAGAGGAACTGTCCCTATTGTCTTGGAAATGGAGACCATTTGGGTCTCAAACTATAATGCTTAGTGTTGTTCCAAAAACTCTTCCAAATTTGGCAAGAAGTTGAAATATTCTACTAGAGGAAGTGTCCCTAATGCTTTGAAGAGGAAGACCTTTAACCTAAAAAAAGGGAGGTCTATAACATGTGGTGGTTTAAGGAAGGCCACCAACCAAATGCATGCTTAGGGGCTTCTTTGTCTTTGGCTACAACTCTGAATCTGGGTATGGTTTTCTCTTACTGTAGGCTCAGGCAAGAGGTTCGAGTTGTGGCTTAGGATCTCTTGATTATCTTTGAAACTTGTAGATAACCATCAATTTGACCCTTGGAAAATGCAAGGTGAGAAGATGAAAAAACTCAATTGCAATACTTTTCAGTGCTCGTGATTTTTTTTTGTGATATGAGAAAAATATCTTCTTGGTTTTTGAAGCCCATTGCCAACAATAAATCCATCCAATATGAATCTTTATTCTTGTGGGAGGCTTTCTTCTAAAGCATATGTTTGAATAATGAGTGTGTTGACCACAATGCTTACATGGGAGAAGATCAAAACAATGATCTTTCACAAGGAAAACTTTGTCACAATGTTGAAATTTGATAATTTTTTGTTGTGGAGGAGGAGAAGGTGAATATGATTTGTCCTTAAGAAATCCAACACTATGGAATTCGACAGGCTTTGAATAATCTAGAATATCAAAGGAAACCTCCTTCTCATATCCAAGACCTATTATTTTCTTATTGCTGACAAGCTCTTCCCAAGGTATGATAATGGGGTTGGGAAGTGTAGGCTAAATTTCTGCATCTGCATGCAAATCTTCTCTTGAAGTGGCCACTGAATTAACTTTAATTTAATTGACTTGATCATTTTCTGGTTGTTGATGAGAGTTTGTCTCAAATTCAAACACTAGATTGTTCTGAACAAAAAAAAGTTTAGAATGATTCCTTTTATGTTGTAACTCCTCTTGTTGTAGGTGAGATTCAAGCTACCAAAACAAAAAATTTCCTTGTGCATTTTGCAGGCAGGTTTTAATGTAAAAAATAACGTTTTTGATGATTTCTACCATCTCATCAACAATGGAATGAGTCAAGACATTTATAACTCTAATACATCACCAATTAGAGCCATTTTTACTTACAACAAAAGGATATTGAAGAAACTCTACATTTCGTAATCTAGAGAGGAATGGAGATTAATAGTGGCTGGATAAAAGACTCTAGACTATCAAAATCTACAATGAAGATTTGATGTATCTATAACAAACCAAACTATCATACAACTTGTCTACACTTGTCTTCAAAATAACTCAAAAACGACGTTGGAAAATATAAAACATGTTATTTTAAAAAGGTAATTGAATCCTATGAGAATGATATACTCAAAGTGAAGAATGCACGATTGGTGGATATTGGGTTGTGAATGGTCGTAGGAACCGTGAGTTGAGATCGGTGGTAGTCAATGGAATTTACTAGGTATTTATGCAGGAATGACAGTGCGGAATGGAGTGTCGAGCCTTCATGTCATGTTAGAGATAAATAGAAATGTCATAGGTTAGAGAGGTTTCATTGGCTTCTATGCCTGGATTGAGACTCGAACTGGGAGCTGTCGTTTCTCATAAGACTACTAATAGGTGTTATGAAATACCATTGTGGATTACCTATCTGTCGTGGGTGCATACAAGAAATGAATTTCTCTATTTGCAGAAAGGAATATATGGTAGGAAATGCAATAATGCAGAAATGGAAGAAAACATGTGTAATGGGTGAAGCACAGCCACATCTCACCACTATGGACAATGCTTGGGCATGAAATGGATCTCTTGGACCTTGGTGGAGATGTGGGAATCCAAGTGTAGCATGGAACACATAGAGAATAGAATAAATGAATATACATTCAACATTCAAGAATTTTCTAGGAAAATTTTAACATAATTGGTACATAGATGTGAGTATGCAATGCACAAATTTCAGAGCGTTAGAGTAAGTGCACAGTGAAGAAACAAATTTATGAAAAATAAAGTGGCGTAAATATGATATAATTGTAAGAGGTATGGAAGCTAACTCAACAAGATTCATGTTGAGAGGTCAGATCGATAGGTGTGTGGCAAGGAAAATGGACTGATGCCATGTGAAATTTGCGTAGCAATGAGATAGGTAGGTGCAGATTAAAACACTCTATAAGGTGGAAGTTATGGTTAGGAGAAAGGAAGAACTGACATGTACATAGAGGCCAAAAAACAAGTGGCTCAAATGGGATCAGGGTTAGAATTCACCCGCTCTATACCATGTTAAACAACACAAATGGAATGGACCAAATTAGGATAAACGTGAATGGAATTTACTATTTAAATGATATACATTTATAAGAAATCTTTGTGACCCTTGGTCGCCATATACCAAGCTGTCTCTTAGACTCGGGTGATTGTTCACATTTTACACCAACCATTAGCGGATTAGGTGTCCAACATTATGATTGAACACTATCCATATGCTGGGATGGACTCTTGCAGAGACTTGGAGCTCGTGCTACATAAAGGTAGGAAATAGAGTGACATAGGTAAAACAAAATCATTTTGAATGTTTTTAATTTTTGGGTTTTATAATTTTTTTGTTATTTTTCATGTATCCAAGACTAACTATTTATTTTACATGTAGATATTGGACCTGTTCAACGAGTGGCTTCATCCTATCTTTAGTGTCATGGAGAACCACTACATGAAAAAATTAGAACACATGATGTTGCAGGGGCACGGGAGGAGATGTGGGATCTCAATGTGGCTGAGACTCTTGCAATGCTTCAATGATATGTTGAGGGATTGACCCAATGCATACCAGATACTAGGGTCAATCAGATCCCTTTGAGACTATAGCGCTACACCATTCGTGTGCCAGATCATATTAGCCATATTTTGTGCAAAGTAGCCTATGTGGTTGTTTGCTACCGTGAACACCATCACGAATAGTCTACTAGGAGGCCATAGAGCCATATTTTGAATACATGTATTTTTTATATGAAAGGCCATGCAGCCATATGCGTCTCATAAACATCATTTTTTAAAACTAAAACTATATATATACAACTATCTACTTATCATTGTTTCTTATGTGCTCTATTATCTTGTTTAATGTATGATGTGGATTGAATTTAATTTACATGTGTCACAAATGTCTATCTAAAACATGATTTTCCAATTCATCTATTAATGTGTTTAGACTTCTAGGAATGTGTTGATATTGGATATAATCAAAATCTCTTTCTAGAAGGCGAACCCTTAAAAACATACAAAGCATAGTTGTATGTCTTACTCAATATACATTAGTTAAATGCACGTTAAATGTAGTACTGCAAGTTGTGAGTCGAGTCTGATGACTATATGGTGGATGCCATGAGAAATAGCATTAGAAAATAACTCGATAAATGTGCTATACTCAATGATGTTATCGGTAGAGAAAAAAATACAATTCCCTTGTAAACTCATTAACTCACTATTCAGAGCATGTATAGCCCACGCTGTAGAGGAAAGGTTCCAAGTACAACGAATGGCGCCATCAACATAACCAACATATGGTTGAAGGGATGTTGAGATCTGCAAACCAAATGTAAAGAAAGATTAATAGAGATGTTAGGAAACTTCGAACACATTGCAAACACACTCAACACACCTATAGATAGTATATACAGAGTGACTATGCAAAAATGAATTAAGCATATTATTTTTTGAGGTACAACCCATTTCTGGGATGCACCAATGGAATTCCATAAAATTAAATAAGCTCGTAGGCCCCTTTCACAAGGACACGTTTCAATATGTACGAGCCTAACCATATTACCTAGAACTTCCAAGACCCAAACTTATCAGATTCCTGATCATACAATAGGACAAGGTTATATTCCGAGAAGGCACACGGCTTAACATTCTTTTTTTATTTTACCTTAAGGAATTTCTTGTAGGCCTCATTGACCGTCACAACATCGCACTGGGTTTCATCTAAGCATGTCAGATGCAAGAGATGTTCTTATTTTGCGGAAGTGGTAGGGGGGAGTTTGATAAAAAGTTTTAGACACAAAATATTGCACTCAATAGGAAGAATTACTTCTAGAACATACACCAATTGAAAAGATGTGAACCTAGTAGTAGTCTGAACATAGGTTCGATATGCCCACAAAGTTGCATAAAGGGTAAGGTTCCAATCTAATTTGTGGATCCTTATCATGCGCTAAAGCGTTTTTTTCAAAACTTTATTGATAGCTTCGACTTGCCCATTTTCCTGTGGGTAATAAGGTGTTGAGATTTCATGTTGAAGGCCAAATTTGGAAGTCAACTCAGACATCATGTGATTATGAAAATGCTTCCCATGGTCTATAAATATAGCCTGTGGTACACCAAAACTTGCAATGATGTGATTGAAGAGGAACAAAGCGATTGTTTCACCGATGTTATTACATGTAGGCATCACCTCGGCACACTTGGTAAAATAATATACCGCCACAATGATGTAGCCATGTCGCGTGACCGAGTGAGTGTTACATGTTAGAAAGTCAATTCCCTAGTTAGCGAAAGGTCCAACAATGATAACATGGTGTAAGGAGTTGGTAGAGCATGGATTTTACAATCATATATGTGGATAACATAAAAATTTTAGACTACATGGATGAAATTGCAAAACATAGTAGGCTAAAATTAGCGAGCACTTTGTGCGGGGGAATAATTAGACATAAGTCCACCACATGCCCTTGTTATCACTCCACCAGATTTCTAAGGCTGAAGAAGGAATCACAATAGAGGTAACCACAAACCAATCTATTAGCTTCGTATCTAGTGCTACCAAACTAGAGAGGTATGTCTCCACAAAATTCACAGCCAAGAGGGCTAGATGAAAATGTTTTAGGCTAGCTATGAAATGCAATTTTTTTTTTTTTTTTTTAGTGGGTTTGCTGGATGAGGATTAGGTCAAAGAGGCTAGGTCGGGGAAAATAAGATGGGAATTGCAGTTCATTCAATAGGTCAACATAGGTAGAAAGCTTAGCACTTTAAGGTGATTTTTTTAGATGGTTTCAGATTGATGAGGAGCTAGGAAGAGAATACGAGATGTATTCTTCCTAAACTTAAGAAAATGTAAAAATTATGAATATTTTCCCAAAACAGAGCATGAAATAAAATACATTCTCCCTATCAACTTGAAAATCATCATATAATAGACATGAAATACAAATGAAACGAGAGAATAAATAATGCCAAACATCCATACCACATGTATCCCAAATAAATAACTGCAACTCTTCATTAATTTCTGGCCAAACTGATTACACTATAGTCCTTGATTAATACAACAACATCCAACCTTTTTCAACCATTGCTAAGAGTGAAGAAAGGGGAGATATAGACATAAAAACAACATTCTCTCATTCTCAGGGATCGAATCCATAAGTTGAGGAAGATATCCACAAAAATATGAACTGATAGCTGAAGTATTGGGAGCTCTAAGTGACTCCTCCCTAATTACATTGAAAATGATTCATTTGGCTTGATGATAAATTTTACATCATTAATCTACCTCTAGGTAACTTATCCACATCATAATTGCATTTACCATCCTCAATTACATAGGTGAAATCATCATTTTCAAAGATAAAAGTCAAATTTGCAGTGAAAAACAAAAAATACGAGCAATTGGTCAAGTGCGCCATTTTTATGCCAGGTGTTGATTCTTTAAGGTGACTATTATAGGCAACCTATAAGCTTCTCATTCAATTTTCAACCCATGGTAAGTCTTCTTATTTCAAGAGTGCGAGCACAATATATGCGAGTGAGATCGGAAATAGCTCTATATTACTATGAAGAAGATCAATTAATTCTCGAAGTTCAATCAGCTCAAAGGGAATGGAATTTGTAAGTTGCCGTTAAATATCCTATCTAAATAAGCCTAGCGAGAGTAATCTATGATTGAACAACACACTTTATGAATTGAATAACAGTCCTATAGAATGGAACAACAAAATCAATGAATTGAATAGCAATTGCTTATTTTAATTTTGCAATGGAATTCTCTTGCGAACTAATTGACTAACATTCTTTTGTATTAAGCACAACAGGAAACCCTATAGTATTGATGGAAATATCTAATTCTTGGCGATATTAAGCATTGAACAAAGATCGTGCTAAACCTTATAAATAGATATAAAGGAATTGAGAAAATGATGAAAATGTCCAACAGGTATAAAACTATTACTGTAAACCAGAAACATGAGCAATAAAATTCCTGAGTGGCATAGGAAACTACAACATCACAGGCATAGAAGTTTAACAAGTACAAAGATATCTCATAGAGTGCATTAGATAACTAAACATAAATTCCATAATTAACATACATTACAGAGGTGAGCGCGGAAACTCCTAGGGCCAGGCCCAAACCACCAGAAGTCCAACGCAATGGAAAACTCAGGAAATGACTATTCAAAATACCAAATTATTTATTAAAAAGAGTCAAGACATGAATACAAATGGAAATTTCTGTCCTGATACGCCTATTACAAAAGATAATTCTTATTTCACCTCCCCTCTTTCATCCATCCTTGGCCTTTTTAAAGGCAATTTCGCTTAGTAGAATTGTATTTTCCAAACGACAGCCCGCTGAGCGTGGCTATTGTTTGAGTTCTTCAGACGTGGATCTGTATTTTCGCCTTCTGCTCGTCCCTGTGGATTCATGTTCTCTGTCTATCAGCTGTATTTTGGTATGCGTTGATCCAGCTGCCTCATTTTCCTGCAAATAGATATGAAATAAATCAAATCCTTGTTGTTTTGAACATCCTTCTTACCGTTAGTCTATTTGTCCTGATTTTTCATTAACCCTCCTTTCCTTTACTGTCAAGATGAGAGAAATTATAAAAATGTATGATAATTCAAAGTAAACGTAGGGTGAAAACATACCTTAAATCCGGCCCAACATACTCCCCCGCTTACCTATTTGTAGGTCCTCATGCAAACAAATGGATGAGATGCAACTGTGTCAAGGAGTAGGCAGGGTAGAGTTCTTCCTTGTATGCTCTGAAACCCTGTTTCTGTCTAATTTTTGCAAAGGAAGCATTTGTGTTCCCTTCTGGAAATTAGTAGTCATGATCATAACCCTTAGAGGGGTACCAGATGAGAGGGAATCTATACCTGCACCCTAACCATGCAGGACCCATGTTGAAGACCAGGTTACTATATGAGAGGAATCTGGAGGTGGCTGCTTTGAAGTTTCTGTAGCCAAATGGCTCCCTATTTTTTACATTGTTTGTGGAGGCCATACATCTTTGTTTGGCTACTACTAGGGTTGCTTCCTGGATGTCTACGAAATGTTCTCACCCATGCTCTATAATGTCTTTATGGATGGGCCCCAGCTTAGTCCTTATGCCCTTTCTTCGCATGAAATTATTGTGTTGGATGAACAATTGCAGGGGTTTAGTAGGCTCTCCTATAACCCACAGGTCTAGGCCATGTTCTCTCTTTTGGAAAATGTTATAGGCTTTGGCCCACCTAATCTGGTTCTTAGCGAAGTAGAGGAAGGCCTGGAACTGAACATCTCTTATAAAGGGACTAGGATTACTATCCATGTCCTCTTCTAGAAAGAATTTGTGCATGTAAAGTTCACATAAAAGGTGTTGGACTTGTTCATCTTGATCATTGTAGCAATGAAAAAGTTCTTCTATAGTTTTGAAAGTTGTGGGCTTCCCCGCCCCGACGGCCTTGATTTTCAATAGTAAATATCATTCCACTAGGAATAGGGCATAGTTGGTGGCTGGTGCCTTGCATGTTAGTGCATCAGAATACAGAGAAATTTTTTTAGTGATTTGTTTCTTGGCTTGAGCCACCCGATCTTGTGCCCTTTTTACCTTTTCCTGCTCTTCTCTGAGTTGGGAAACTATTTGATCTTCTGTGGTAGAAAGGTTCGTGAATTTCTTTAGCAGTGCCTGATGCTCTTGTGCTAGTAATACTTTCTTTTTGCACTGTGCCAACTCATGCTGTGTTCGAATTAATTCATTATACTATTTTTGATTGAAATCTATTTCAACTAGAGGAGCATAGGTAGGAGTTTCCTCCGTTTGGGTTTCCTTTTCTATGGCAAATTCTTGCCTAGTTTGGACAGAGGCTTCGATAGTGTCCACCATGTCTGTTTGTAGCTCGATCTCAACGGTACTTGCCAAGTTAGTTTGCATCTCGGCCTTAGCAGTATCTTCTAGGTTAGTCTACATCTTAGCCTCAGTAGTATCTACTAGGTCAGTCTGCATCTCTACCTCAGCAGTATCTAACAAATTGGTGACCAATTCTGTCTGGGTTTCTGTAGTTTTCAATTCTTTCTTAGGCTTCCAAGCCTTGTTTACCTCTTTCAACTACTTCAACACATGTTTTACCAATTTCCTTAACCTTTTGCAGGTTCTGCTTAATTTCTTGAACTTCTTCTCAGCTAAATTTTCTTTTGGTCTATCCCTCCTGTAGGTTTTCCAGGAACTCAATTTCTATCTCTATATCAAATCCATGTAATATGTGTAAATATGGCAGCTAGCCAGCTTGCTGGAGGATAGCGCTATCTAATCTGAAATTGAGAAGTTCGAAGGTTCATTCCGGTGAGAGTTTCCTCCCATGGCTGATGCGTTTCCTTGAGCTAATTTCTCCTTCTGATTTTGTTCTCTTTCAGCTTTGTTGTTTAGAATGAACACTGTATGCAAGAGAAAGGGAAATTTCAGCCTTCTGCAGGTAACTTCATACCTTAATTGCGATACTCCTTCTGTCTTATCAGCGTATCCAATGGAATTTGTGTAGGAACTTCGCATGCTTGCTTATTTACGAATAATTACACCCCCTTTGCTGAAGTAAGGGCATCCATGTTCTCAAGTACAAGAGGGATTTGATCAATCATGAATGCATAGGGGGGAATGTCAGGATTTATTAATCATATCCTGTATGTAAGAGTGGAGGCCGTGGCTTTGGAGCTCAAGGAAAGAGTAGTAATTGGGTAATTATGAGCGCATGCAGTGTAAAAGTTAGATTTGGAAGTTGTCATAAGTGTATCTCATGCAGAAGTGACAGGAGAGGGGGAGAAAGAAGTATAGCTATTATTATGATGGGATTTCCTTCTTTAATGATAAAGTGTGATGAAAGAAAGAATGAGATAGGTAATGATTGGTGTTGTCATCTTGAAGTTCAAACATGTAAGCATATCTCACTTATAGTTACTTATGTGGTAGACTAGAATGATCACTAATTCGAGTAGTGGGCTTATGTTAAGAATGGAAGAAAAATGGGAGATAAGGTATATGTAAGAGTAATTGGCTATCGTTGAAACATACTGTCATACCATAAGCAGAGCCACTGCTGCCACGAGGCGTTCAAAGCCTCAATAGGGTTGCTATTTTAACCCTAAAAATGAGCCAGGATCCTTATGTAAAAGTAATTATTCTGCCAATTTTGTGGAGGGATCACCGTGGTAGTATGATAGCCAGATAGCCATAGTGCCACTCACCAGAGTTGTAGTAGAGTGATCAGGCTAGCTCATGATGAGACCTCCTATCCTTCAAGCAGTTGAGAAGGTCATTACCCTAGTGTGGTGGCCATTGTGGGCATGTCACTTGCTAAACTCTCATGAACATGGTAGGTTGACTCATGATGAGACCCCCTATCCTCTCTTGAAATTTTTTATATGAGCATAGTAATTTTTTTTTTTGAAACATAAGAATTTTGATTTATGAGGAGGTCACTCTGCTGGTATGATGGCCAGATAGTCATAGTGCCATTCACTAGGATTGTATAACAGAGTGATCAGGCAGGCTCATGATGAGACCTCCTGTCCTTCAAGCATATGAGAAGGTCATTGCCCTAGTGTGATGGTCATTGTGGGCATGTCACTTATTAAACCCTTATGATCATGGTAGGCTGGCTCGTGATGAGACCCCCTATCCTCTCTTAAAAAATTTCATGTAAAAATAATAGTTATTCTTTATACATGAAGGGAGGCTCATTAACTCCTTAAGAGTTAGGCATGGTTAGAGAGGTAAAAATAATTCCAATACAATTAATACCCTTATTCCTATTTCTTCATATCGAAGGGAAATACTACTCGAAAGTGCAGAAAGATATACCATCATAAGATCATGTATTGTATGATAACATATTTGAGCTGGGAATGCCTTAGCATTTCATTTCATATATGTATAGTGTCGGCTTCCGGTTTAGAGATTATAGTGTCAAAGAATCATCATAGTGGTAATTTTACTGCTTCCCTCTTCTCTTCAACTGCCACTTCCTACTCGGAGATGATTTTTATGGATAGGGTGTGGATTGAGGGGAGGATATCGAAAAAATAAAGAATAAAAATGCAAAAACATGGCTGTTCAATCCGATTGAACAACAACTGTTCAATGGGATTGAACAGCAAGGAGAAAACAAAACAAAAAAACTCGGTTGTTTAGTTCGATTGAACAACAGCTATTCAATTGGATTGAACAGCAGTTGTTCAAAGAATTTGAACAACAAAATAAAAACACAAAGACATGGTTTTTCAATCCAAATGAACAGCAAATGTTCAATTGGTTTGAACATCAAGGAAAATAAAAACACAAAAACACGACTGTTCAATCCAATTGAACAACAGATGTTCAATTTGTTTGAACAACAGTCATTCAAAGAATTTGAACAAGGAAAATAAAAACACAAAAACATGGTTGTTCGATCTGATTGAATAACAGTTGTTCAATTGGATTGAACAACAACCATTCAAATAATTTGAACAGCAAGGAAAATAAAAACACAAAAACACGGTTATTCAATCTGATTGAACAATAGCTGTTCAATTGGATTGAACAGTAGTTGTTCAAATAATTTGAACAACAAGGAAAATAAAAATGAAAGAGAATGAGAAAAAGAATACAATTGCGAGTATGAAGAATGTACAACAAAATAAGAACTAGGAATTGTAAGGAAATTATATACATTATTTACAAATGATTGTAGCAAACTCTCATGTACTTTAGGTTGTGGGGTTATCACCCCCTTCTGCCACAAATTGGATGGTGGGATCGTTTCGTACCTGTTGGCAGAAAGAATCCTTTGTGAGAGGTTTGCAATAGAGGCGTACTCTATGCCCATTGACTTGAAATGTAGAACCAGGCCCATCTATGGTGGTCAAGGTGAGGGTACCATTGTTATGCACTTCTTGGATTTCGTATGGACCAAGACATCTTGTCTACAATTTTACCAAAAAACTTTGGAATCTGGAGTCATAGAGAAGTGCCCAATCTCCTTTCTAGAATGTTTTCTTTTTTATGAGCTTGTCATGCCACTTAGCTGGCTGTTGTTGTATGATCACTATGCGCTGTAGAGCCAGTAGTTGTGTTTTATCCAATTCATTTATTTGATGGAGTCTTTTAATCTATGCCTCCGTCAAGTCCAATCCTCCTTCCTAGGCTGTCCTTAGAGTTTTGACTTCGAATTCAATGGGAAAAATGGGCTCTCTTTCAAATACTAGATGATACGGAGAGTATCTAGTGGTGTTTTTCCATGTTGTGCGATAAGCCCACAGGGCCTCTGGAAGTCTAGTGGCCCAATCTCGGCGATGTGATGATACTGTTTTAGTAAGGATTTATTCAAGGAATTTGTTGGTGCTTTCGACCTGTCCATTCGTCTGCGGGTGGTAAGGAGACGTGATTATGTGGGTGATGTGATGATTCCATAGAGTGGTTTTGACTTTATTACCTACGAACTGTGCCCCTCCATCGGTTATCACTTCCCATGGTAGACCATATCACACAAATAGCTTGAACAAAAATTTAATCAAATATTCCTCCGTGGCTCTTTATAAGGCTACTGTTTCCACCCATTTTGTTACGTAGTCTGTGGCAACCAGTATGTAGGTTTTCTGATTCGATGGTGGGTTGAACGACCCAATGAAGTCTAGTGCCCACCGTTCAAATGATTCTATTAAAAATTGTGGCTGTAGTGGAATTTCAAATACTTGGCCTGGGCGGCCCATTCTTTGGAAACTATCGCAGGCTTGGACATATTTTTTCGTGTCTTTGAAGATTTTCGGCCAATAATAACCTACTTGTAATACTTTGTGTCCCGTTCCGCGATCTGCAAAATGGCTGCAACATGGTTCATTGTGACAGGCCCATAGGATGTCATAGATCTCGTCTTTCCGGATGCATCTGCGTATATGCAAGTCGGCTCCTATGTGGAAGAGGTATCCACTGATCTAGGAGAACCTGGCACTGCGTTGTACAATCAGCTTTCGTTCCCTTGATGTTAAATGCCTAGGCAGTTTCCCTACTTCCAAGTAATTTGCTACATCTGCGTACCATGGTGTTTTTACTACTACGGAAAACATATGTTCATCAGGAAACTGATTGTCAACTACTAGTGTTTCATCTACCTTTGGAACTCTAGATAGGAAGTCTGCGACCACGTTTTCTTTTCCTGGGCGGTCCTTGATGGTTATGTCAAATTCTTGAAAAAGCAACAACCAACGAGTTATTCTCCCATTTGTGATTGGTTTATTGGCTAAATATTTAATGGCAGAGTGATTAGTATAAAAGAGTACTTGGTAGGCCGTTATATAATATCTAAACTTATTAATAGCATAAATGACTGCCAGGAACTCTTTTTCTGTCACTGTGTAATTTAATTCAGCAGAGGTAAGATTTTTACTGATATAATAAATAGAATAGGGCTTTTTGTCTTCTTCTTGACCAAGAACTTCCCCTATCGCTGTATCGAACGCATCTGAAGAAATGTGAAAAGGAAGCTCCCAGTTAGGACCGCATAAGATTGGTGCTGTCGAGACTAGTCTCTTTAAATTTGCAAAATTAGTATCACATTTATCAGACCAATGGAATTCGACGTTTCCAGTTAGAGCATACAACAGTGCAGCAATTTGTGAGAAATTCTTATAGACCTATGATAATACCCTGCATACCATAGAAAAATACGCACCTCTGTCTGTGTGCAAGGTGTGGCTAATAAAAGGATTCCCTCTATTTTGGCCGAGTCTACCTATATTCCTGCTACATAGATATAGTGCACCAGGATTACTCCTTCGGTCATCATCATGTGGCATTTTTCATTGCTTAGGCATAAATTGGTGGCAATACATCATTCCAATACTTTTTCTAGCGTTTCTAATGCTTGATCAAAATCATCACCATATGGGGTGAAGTCGTCCATGTAAATTTCAAGCCCCTCATTTATTAAATTAGAAAAAATGTTGAGTATGGCCCTTTGAAAGGTTTTTGGGGCATTGCATAGTCCGAATAGTAGCACCTTGTAGCCAAATGTACCCCATGGTTAGGTAAAGGTCGTTTTATCCTAGTCTTCGGGGGCTATTTGGATTTGATTATAACCGCTGAAGCCCTCAAGAAAAGAAAAGAAACGCTTCCCTGCCAATATATCTAGGACCTGATCAATAAAAGGGAGGGGGAAGTGGTCCTTCTTTGTTTCCTTATTCAGTTCTCAATAATCCACACAGATTATCCATTTCCCATTCTTTTTAGGGATGACTACTAGAGGGGAGACCCAGTTGTTGTCTGAAATAGGATAAATGTTATTCACATCTAGCAGTTTTCGCAGTTTCTTTTTTACCACTTCTTTTAGACGAGGGTTTAACCTACGCTAGGGCTATCGAATAGGCCGAGCATCCTTGTCGGTATATATGTGATGGGTGCATAGCTGGGGGTCTATGCCTTTCATGTTTGGGTAGTCCCAAGCAAATGATCCTTGATACTTCTAAAACACCTTTATGAGCTTCTGCCTTTGGTCATTATCCAGATTGCCATTGATATTCAAAGTTTTCCCTGGCTCAATCTCAACGGGTATGCTGTTGCGTACAATGGTTGTAGGTATATGTTGATTATCAAGGTTTTTCAGGAGATCTTCTTGTGTTTCCTATTCAAGAACTATTTTCAGCATTTGGAATTTCAAGTTTTCAGATGCAGACAGCTGATTCATAAAGTTGTTGATTACATCATCTTCCATTTGATCTTTAAATTCAAGAGCTTTGATTAATGTCAGAGGTGGAAGGATATTTTTCTCCCAATATGTATGTGGATGCTTGTGAATGTGTACCATGGGTAAACTTGGTCTGGCAGGTGGGTAAATGTTAATGTTCTTTATGGAATCTCCCCTAGCAATGGTCATGATGCCTATCCGGCAGCCTATGTAAGCATCAACTGTTGCTAACCAAGGCCATCCAAGAATCAAGGGTTGCCCGTCCATTCAATTTTTTGGGTTAATAACTAGGAAATCAATCGGATACTCCCATGAGTCTAAAAAAACTAGTATGTCCTGCAATATTCCTTCTGGCCTGATAACAGACCAGTCAGTGAGTTCCAACAGTGTAGTTGTGGGTTATAACAATAATATGCCTAGTTTTTCACAGGTTCCTATTGTTAAGATGTTAATGGCCGCCCCTAAATTGACCAATATGTTTGGAAAGGAGTGGTCGAAGATTTGTACGGTTACTATGGGATTCCATATGTTGTCTTATTTAATGGGGGCTTCCTTGCACAACAATAAGTCAGAGAGTGTTCCTACTATGTGAACGGTGGGAGAAATCCTTGCTTCTTTTGCTTGCTTCCTTCCACACAGTTCTTTAATTTTCTTGGCATAGATGGGGATGTCTTGTATGGCCTGCAGAAGAGGAATTTTGATGCAAAGGTTTCTCCATTCTCCCAAAATATCAAATTCTGGGGAGACTATAGGTCTAGGCAGTGTTAACCTTTCAAGGAAAGGAGTTGAAAAAATCGTAAGATTTTCAGGCTTCTCTTGGTCAATATTTTCCTTTTCTTGCTCCACCTCTGCTTCAATTACATTTGTTTGTCTGGGCTCTGTTGGAGTCCCAGATTCCAATTGTGGTGGGTTCGTCCGTTATGCAGGCGAGATAATACATCCTGATCTCAGCCTTAGGTCATTACATTGCTTATGTTCAGTTTCGAGGTTGGGATTTTCTATAATATGGATTAGCTAAACCTGCCTGTTGTTGGGGTTAGGATTGGGTTGGGCTGGTAACTGAGGATGGATGATGGGCTGAGGGTTGTGTTGGATAGAGTATGGAGCTGGCAGTGTAAGTTTATTTTGAATTTTTTTCCTTATTGGTGGGTGGGTCATTCCGAGAGGTCGTTGTCAATTTTGAGGCCAATTTTTTTGAGAAGGGGATGCTGGCCACTGAGTTTGATATGGGTTGTTTTTCCAATATGGACAAGAGCAGGGAAAACTTGGCCAATTATTCCTTGTAGAGGGTTGCATTAGCCAAGGAGGTATAGGAAACAACTGAGACGGCCAAGTGGAGAAATGCGGTTGATTTTTCCAAGCTGCTAAGTGATTCTGTTGGTTAAACTGTGGAGAAGGAAATAACAAAGGTGGATCTTGAGGAATACTTGGTCGTGTCTGCCATTGCCGACACTGGTTCATCAAGTAGAATGGTTTTTTTTCTTCTTCTACTTCTTTTTAAACTTCTTTGAGTCCTGGGAGTGAAGGGCAGTGATCCATGGCATGATCCTTATTGCAGATAGCACAAGTCTGAATTGTGTCTAAGGGGCATTCCCTTTGGCTGTGCTTCTTCCTACAACCTGGGTAGAAGACAGCCAAGTTATGTTCCGCTATAGCTTGCTTCTGCTTGGCTTCTAGGACATCAAGATGTGTTGTAAAAGTATTTAAAATGTCAGTTTTGAAGTCTTCCAAAAGATTTCCAAACTCTGCCCTGGTTACGTTGCCACTAGACTACTTAAGATCTTTCTTTGTCGAGTCTCACCCAATTGGCTTATTTTGCATACTGCCCCGAGAGAACCTGGTACAGAGTGAAATAATTTTATCATATTATTCTTGATGGATGTCCCCTCTTCCCATTATATTGAGTGTTTCAACCCATTCTTCTTTCATTCCCTTAATTATTGTTGCTTTCAAGATGTCTTTGGACAATGCAGTATATGGGGACCTTTGCAGATTATATTGAAATATTTCAACATAATCTTCTAATGTCTCATTGTCTTTTGCATACATATTGAAGGTTTCATCTTTTAATTCCCAAGCCCTGCAATAATCTTGATATTTGGTTAGAAAAATGTTCTTCGTTTGGTCCTAGTTATTGATGGTTCCCCCATCGAGTCCCATGAACCAGTGTAATGCCGCCCCCTTCAATGTAGAGGGGAATAATTTCAGCTTCTAAGGGTCAGTGATATATTAGTCATATCCCCTACATAAGACGTCGAACTCAAATAAAAATGCATCAGGATCTTTTGAGGTCAACCCATGGAAGGTGGGGATGTTTTGCAGGGGAATGGATTTCATAGGGGCGTTAGCAGCATGGTCAACAATGGGATATTCCAATGTCAAAGTCTGCCTTTGATTTTGGTTTGATTATTTTCCATTTGATCAAAGATATGCCAGTATTATTCAGGGATTTCTTGTTCAGGAGGAGTGATCTTAGCGGGATTGGGTGGTGAGAGGGGAGGAGGATTTACAACACTCCCTCGATCTGGAATACCAAGCGTATGGGTCTCGACCACTTTTTCAGGGGATTCTGGCTCTAGAGCCCCTACTTTTATTTCCCCACTAGTTTCTCCTTCTCCTTCTTGTAAATTGCAAGAAACTCCCTCTCTTAAAGGGTCAGTACCTATGTGTTCACTAATCTAGAGGCTTTATTCAGACCATTTAGTTTAATTGTGAATCTTGGCGTGGGCTGAAAATGGTGAGGCTGCTGCCTGAGGGAGAGTAGTAGGACTTTGAGTGGGAATGATTCTGGGTCCTACAGATGCCTAGGATTCAAATCTCTTAACGATTTCGTCTATGTATGTCATTCTACCAAGGAATACTGGTCCTTTGGGTTTTGTAGACTTTTGCGAATGATTTTGATTTGTTTCTATCCTTTTCTTCCTAGTCTTATACTAACATTTGGTAAATTGTTGAGAAGTGGGTTAGGGGGAAAGTGTTTTTCTTGCCAGTATGCAGGGTCTTACCTCTTGTTTTTAATACCCAATTCTTCGCAGCAATAGAGAACAAGAAATGAAGGATGTCGCTCTTCAACACTCTCCTCGGCAACGACACCAAAAATGTTGGTTCTTTAAGGTGACTATTATAGGCAACCTATAAGCTTCTCATTCAATTGTCAACCCAGGGTAAGTATTCTTATTTAAAGAGTGCAAGCACAATATATGCGAGTGACATCGGAAATAGCTACTCTATATTACTATGAAGAATATCGATTAATTCTCGAAGTTCAATCAAATCAAAGGGGATGGAATTTGTAAATTGTCGTTAACTATCCTATCTAAATAAGCCTAGTGAGAGTAATCTATAATTGAACAAAAGACTCGATGAATTGAATAGCAGTCCTATGGAGTGGAACAACAAACTCAATGAATTGAACATAAATTTCTTATTTTAATTTTGCAATGGAATTCTCTTGCAAACTAACTGATTAACATTATTCTGTATGAAGAATAACAAGAAACCCTATAGTATCGATGGAAAGATCTAATTCTTTGAGATATAAAGCATTGAACAGAGATCATGCTAAAGCATTTAAACAGATATAAATGAATTGAGAAAACGATGAAAATTTCCAACAGTTATAAAACTATTACTGTAAACCAGAAACATGAGCAATAAACGGCCTGAGTGGCATATGAAACTACAACATCACAGGCGTAGAAGTTTAACAAGTAGAAAGATATCTCATAGAGCGCATTAGATAACTGAACATAAATTCTATAATTAATGTACAATACAGAGGTGAGAGCGGAAACTCCCAGGGCTGGGCCCAAACCACCAAAAGTCCAACACGATGGAAAAATCAGGAAATGACTATTCAAAATACCAAAATGCTTTATTAAAAAGAGTCAAGACATGAATACAATTGGACAGTTTTGTCCTGATACGCCTATTAAATAAGATAATTCTTATTTTTCCTCCCCTCTTTCGTCCATCCTTGGCCTTTTTAAAGGTGATTTCGCTTAGTAGAATGGTCTTTTCCAAACGATAGCCCACTGAGTGTGGCTGTCATTTGAGTTCTTCAGATGCGGATCTATCTTTTTACCTTCCGCTTGTCCCTATGGATTCATGTTCTATGTCTGTCAGCTGTCTTTTGGTTTGCGTCGATCCAGTTGCCTCATTTTCCTGCGAATAGAGATGAAATAAGTCAAATCCTTTTTGTTTTGAACATGATTCTTACTGTTAGTCTATTTGTCCTGATTTTTCATTAACCCTCCTTTCCTTTACTGTTAAGATGAGATAAATTCTAAAAATTTATGATAATTCGAAGTAAATGTAGGGTGAAAACATACCTTAATTCCGGCCCAACACCAGGTGCACCCTCCATGTTGCAGGTTGCTTTTGACTAAGCTTTAGGTGTCCAAACTGGGCTCAAGATGGCTTGTTGGAAATCCCTTCAAGTCTACTTTCTAGATATGCCTTCAGTTTACAAAATGAAACTAATTTTCCCTGTTAAAAAATGATTCTACCAAGACTTCTCAATGTGCAGTGCTAAGGACAAAAATAAGGCAGAACCATGATTTGTTTTCTTGTTTTTTGACATTTTGACCTGCTAGTTTTGCAAACCAAGGCTGGAAAAGTGGGTTTCTTAGATTTATTTGTCATTTGGAATCCAATGGTGGTAGCCTTTTGTTCAAAAAATGGCTCAAAAAAGAACGCATCACCAAGGGTGCTGCGTGCTTGACAATTTTGTTGTCATAACACTGTCTAGGAACACATAAAAAAGACAGAACTTGCAAAAATGACCCATAATGTTTCAAAATTGGTGAAGTGAATGCTGATGGTGTGGCTAGGCTTGGAGTGAAGCCTCAGCTAGTATATCCAATCTCCTTTTCTCTTTTTTCTTAGTTAGGTCTTCAATCTTTGCATTTGATGCTTTGAGCTTTGCCCTTGAAATTTTTTCTCTTTTGGCATAATATTTATCCATTATCCTTTGAATGTTGTTGTCTTTTTTAGATTTCTTTAAAAAATTCTCTAAGTGATCATTGATGGCCTGAAGCCAACCTTCCTTGTCTTCTTTGAACATATATGTGAATTTCTCATCAAGCATAGCTTCATCAATTATTTCTCTTTGACTTTGCCATTCAAGTTCCAAGGCTCTTTTCAAGCCTCTGGTTCTAGGTCTGCCTCTTGGTGCTTGTTATTCTTGTTATTCAAGAAAACCATGCTTTTCAAGTGTCTCTTCTAAAAAAACCTTGGATTTTTCTGCCTCCCTTTGAGTTTTAATGTATTTCACCTCATCAATGAAGTTCTTTATCTTCAACTGTTTGTTCTCCTGCTCAAGAAAGGAAATGAAAAAATTAGACTTGTCAAGATTAGTTTGTAGCTCCTTAATCTTGGCTTCTTTCTCCTTGATGACTAAGCTATTGATCTCATCGTCATCATGCTCATCTAGGTCAACAAGGTCAAAATAATTTTCTTTCTAATGGAGGTCCTCCTCCTCATGTCTGATCTTTGCCTGAATCTTTGCCTCTATCATCTTTTGTTTCCCTTAGTCTACCTACTTTGACGATGTAGAAGGAAAGGCCCCTCCCACACTTTGTGGGGAAAAAAATTTCCTCTGACCCCTCTGGTATGTTTTTTCCAATGGCTCTATCTCAGCCACATTAGCCCTCTTAGGCTCACTGATCTCCATTATACCCGGTGACTGAATCTTAGTTGAAATGGAGATAAAGGTGGTGAAATGGGTGAAGGAGACTGATTTGATTATGATGAATGTATTGTGGGCTAAGATGGAGGAATGGAAGTGGAAGGATGAGATGTTGAAGGAACATTTTGTACATGTTGAATAGATGGATCGATGAATATATCATTAGCTATGAAGGTACTCTGTGAAATGTTCAGTTCTTTGAGATGATGGAGGACTATCATTTTGATGAGGGAATGATGGAAAAGACTGTTCATTTGGTGTTCATACTTTCTCTTCTGGACAATAAATTCCATCTTATTAATGCTCCAGAAGAGGTAGTAGGGTATGTTGAGTATCTTTACCCTAGTGAAGTGCATTAATAGTCGGATGTGACAGGTATAAAGTCTAGAAAATCTACATTCACATGAAAAGTATTTCATGATGATCTTCATCATGGGGGTATATCTATCCAGGAGGTAAGAAAAATTAAAAACCCTCTTTTTCTCATTCTTATACCTAGGTTTGATGAAAGGTTCATATTAATGCTCCTCTAAGTCTTTTTTATTGAAACATTTCTCCCCAAAATTTGCGATCCTGGTGGAAGATGATATAATGGCAGTGGACACATTAAAAGTGACACTAGCAAGAGTAACCTGGTTGTCATGGAGGTTAGAGATGAAAATTGTGGTCAACATAGCATGGTGTTTGACCCTCTAAATTTTCTCATAGAATTCAAAACATACAACGTGTTTGAAACATGTCACAGCCATAGGAGATGCCAATATTTCCCTGGTATTTGTTAGCTCAAGTCTAAGTATTCTCCCTCCTTTGTGTGGCCTCTTCTCCTATGTTTCTTCTCCCTCACTGTGTGGTCTGTTATCTTCTTATGCCATGGTGTATTAGTGTTAAAATCCTAGGGAGGTGCAATGATGGTGGAATGTGGTTTTTAGGAATAGGGAATGGGATAGGGAAATTGAGGGAGATGGGGGTAGGGATGTAGAGGGGTTTGGAATAGGAAATTAATTATAGGTGTAGGGAATTGAGAGCCTAGGAAAATAATGTACCTAAGGCTTAGGGTTTTAAGGTAAGAAATTCTATAGAGAAAAGGAAATGTAATGTAGGGTTTTAGGAAAGGGTTTTTTACAATGTGGGAAGGGTAATGAAGGTTTAGGGACTATAATTTGGGATTTGAGAATGTAATGGGAATTTTGGAGGTAAACTATGGTTTTAAAATTGAATAAAGACACCAATTTATTTTAACAAAATTCACAAACAAAAAATCAACTTGATGAAGAAGAGGAATGGAGAAATCATAGCTTACCTGCTCTGTTGGAGGCCATGGAAACCACTGCTGAAGTATGGAGGCAATGGCACGAGGATTTGAGGAATTTTTGGAAATTGCTGAGGAAAACGGGCAAGCGTGCAGGGGATAAAGCAGGCACATAACGAATAAAGTAGGCATGCAGTGCCACACACAAGTGCGCCCTCCCTTTTCCAGGTGCACAGTGCTTCCCCTGTTTTGCGAATTTGGCCTTCTAAACTTGATTTTTGAGCTATGTTAAGTTTGCTCGATGATGGTAGGAGACAAATGAAGCTGAATTTGACGCTATGGGGGCTTTAATACTTTATTGATTTTTTTTTTTTTAAACCCACTTTGCTAATGTTTTAAATTTCACTTTTCAAACCTTCGGAAAATACCCTTTACACTTTGACTTTTTTCTTTGCAGGTTAACCATCTGGAGTAGGCACTCTTTGATTTGACATATTTTATTTCATTTTGGCATGTAGAGTTGAGTTGGAAGCTTGGGAATAGTACTTATTACATATAATGAACATAATACTACATTAAAATAAAAGTAAATTACATCTATGTTTTTGAATAAAATTACATTGCAAAATAAAAATCATAACTTGAAAGCAGAATTAGAACTTTGGAAATCTTCCTTTGAGATCATCTTTCATGTTGGAAAATCCTCTTCAGATGATAAAGGAATATTATTTCAATCAATATCATACTTTTGTTGACCTTATGAAGTGAAATGGTGTTTTATATGGACCTTGAAGAATGAAACCTAGAGACCTAATGAAGACTTTGAGTGACCAGAATCCATGGTGACTTTGACTGACATAATGATATAATGAAATGAACTTCCAAGACTGATTTATGATTAGAAAGACATGAAGGTAGGCCAGAAAATATGAATTTTTTGAGGGAGAGTGAAGTTTTATGACTAGGGCTACCATCAGTGAGTGATTTTTTTGCATGACCTAATGGAATGATTAAAATTTTTTTGAGTAGGACTCTTAAAATGATATGAAAATAGTATTTTTGATCACTGATGGCAGTATGAAAATAGTATTTTTGATCGCTGATGGCAGTATGAAAATACTAACACTAACATCGGCCTTATTGGGGATGGTAGCTCCTTGGAGGTGTCAAGAACACCGTAGACCATGTGCCTAACCATGTGGGCCAATACGGTAAAAAAATCAAACTGAAAAATATGACTAAATGTTGAAAACTCAAATGAAATAAACTGAATTTGAACTGTCTTGAAATTTACTGAAAAAATGACTTAAGATTTTACTTACTTGATTGAAAACTGAACTTGAAAATGACAGAAATTCAATGAAGCTCCATGGCCTTCACTTCGGTCTCTGAAATCCAATGATTTTATACTTCATACTTGCAAAAAACTAAATATAGAAAGAAACTTGCTGCTGAAAACAAAATCAAATCAAACTAAATTGATCCCAACCTACTCTAATCTGATGTACATTTTTTGATTAGGTGAAATGATCCTTCCACTCTAACCAATCCAATAGATGGATTTACTGAAATTATTCTCTCACTTTCCTCGAGCAGGCATAATGATGTACATGTAGGAAACTCATGATAAAAACATAAAACAAGACTTATGTTGACAAACAAGACAACCTTCATCTTGAAAATCCTGAAGACTTACCATGTCTTGAGATCTAGCAGCAAAAATACAAGTACTCCCTTCATTCTAATTTGAAATAACACTTGGTTGTTGATTGATAGGAAATCATAGGGAAGTATGAACTTAGGTTGTCTGAGTGTTGGTTGCAAATTCCTGAAGCACAGGATACTCTGACTCTATCACTTTCATGCTAATTATCTTAGGTTCATACTCTTCAAATTCATATTCTAAATCATCCTCAAACATGGCAGCCCTATCATATTCATGAAAGAAAACAATATCTATTAGTTGATCTCCTTGCAGGAAATTATCATCATAAATTGGCTTGCTCTCAACAACTTCCTATATAGTTTCATCAATCTCATGATTGTCATCATTTAAACTCAGATTTTTATTTTCAATGATTGAAGAAGTTTCACTAACACATTCTTGACTATGTAAACACTATAAAACTGCATTAGATTGGACTGTAATATGATTGTTCAAGAGATAATCTATCTCATCTTCAGAAAAAGGAGAAAACTGAGTTTTATAGTAGTTAACATTGGCTTGATGATTCTCATTTTCAAGATCAGGAATAGGAATTTATTTTTATAGGTCCTGGTATTTTTCATCCAAGGAGGAAACTACTTATTCTTGTTGGGAGGAAAAATCATATAGGGCTTCTCTGATCTCATCATCTAGACAATCTTCATTCCCATACAAATTTTCAAGAAACTCAATGAAATTATCAGAGATCTCACAACAACTATCAATCATTGACAAGGAAGAATTAGAGATTTTATAATGTTGAAAGAAAACTGAATGAAGGTACTTTAGAGAATATAAAATAGGATATGGTAGAATCTCATACCATGATCTCGCTTTTTCCTCCAAGGTAGTCATAAACATATTCATTAGACAATATTCAGGAAACTCAATCTTTAGTCTGTGAATATGCAAATGAAATTTGACCAAATGCAAACTAGAATCTTCACTGTCTTGACCCTTAAAATTTGACAGTTTTGATTTCCAATCTATATGAGGAATACGGTTCGGAAAACTAGGAATATGAGCTCGTTTCATAGGAGCATACCCTTCGAGAAATTGAATCCATCTTGAAAATTTCTTCAAGCTATTTA
Source organism: Pinus albicaulis (assembly GCA_034641835.2). NCBI lineage: Eukaryota > Viridiplantae > Streptophyta > Pinopsida > Pinales > Pinaceae > Pinus > Pinus albicaulis. The sequence continues at coordinate 771,872,219 of CM076580.1, read as the reverse complement.
TTTTCATGTAGTGGAATGGGAATGAAGTGATGATTTTTGGGATCTTTCAGTCAATGGAGTCACCGGGTGAATGGTACATCCTTCCTTTGTGTCAAAATTCTGTTCACCATCAACAATTAGATCTAAACTTTGTTGTTATTTCCCGGGGAAGATTTTATTTTTCATTCTCGGGCAACGATGCCAATATGTTATGACTCCACCAAGTTTATAAGGTTGAAGAAGAAATCCCAATAGAGGTAGCCACAGACCAATATTTTGGCTTGGTATCTAGCCCTACAAAATTGGATAGGGCTCTCTCCACAAAAATCACAGTCAAGAGGGTTGGATGAAAAGGTTTTAGGCTAGCTATGAAATGCAGAAGGGTTTTTTTTGTTTTTATTTGGTTTGTTGGATGAGAATTAGGTCAAAGAGGCCAGGTCAGGGAAAATAAGATGGGAATTGCAGTCCATTCAATGGGGCAAGGTAGGTAGAAATATTAGAACTTTAAGGTGGTTTTGTGAGATGGTTTCAGACTGATGAGGAGCTAGGAAGAGCATAAGAGATGTATTCTTCCTAAACTGAAGAAAATGGAAAAATTATGAAGACTTTCCCAAAACAGAGCATGAAAGAACATGTATTCTTCCTATCAACTTGAAAATCACCATATAATAGACATGAAATGGTTTATGAGCTTCAAAAAATTCATACAAATGAAATAAGAGAAGAAACAATGCCAAAATCCATACCACAGGTATCCCAAAGAAATATTTGCAACTCTTCATTAATTTCTGGCCAAACTGACTACACTATAGTCCTTGATCAATACAACAACATCCAACCTTTTTCAACCATTGATATGAGTGAAGAAAGGGAAGATATAGACATCAAAACAACATTATCTCATCCTCAAGGGTCATATCCCTGAGTTGAGGAAGAGATCCACAAAAATATGAACTGATAGCTGGAGTATAGGGAGCTCTAAGTGACTCCATAATTACATTGAAACTGATTCATTTGACTTGATGATAACTTTTACATCATGAATCTACCCCTAGGTAACTTATCCACATCATAATTACATTTACCAACCTCAATTACGGTGAAATCATCATTTTCAAAGATAAAAGTCAAATTTTCAGTGAAAATTAAAAAATATTTGCAATGGTCAAGTGCACCATTTTTATGCCACGTGCGCCCTCACAGTGCTAGGTGTGCCCTCCATGTTGCAGGTTGCTTTTGACTAAGTTTTATGTTTCCAAACAGGGCTCACGATGGCTTTTTGGAAATCCCTTAAAGTCTAATTTCTAGATATGTCCTCAATTTTCAAAATGAAGCTGATTTTCCCTATCAAAACTTCGTCCTCCAAAGACTGCTTAGTGTGCAGCGCCAAGGCCAAAAATAAGGCAGAACCATGATTTTTTACTTGTTTTTTGACATTTTTACCTCCTAGTTTTTCAAACCAAGGCTGGAAAAGTGAATTTACTAGATGTATTTTTCATTTGGCATCTAGTGGTGATGGCCTTTTGGTCAAACAGTGGCTCAAAAAAGAGCGCAATTCCAAGGGTGCTACATGTTTGACAATTTTATTGTCATAACACTATTCACGAACACATAAAAAAGAGAGAACTTGCAAAAATGAGCTAAAATGTTTCAAAATTGGTGACGCGAGTAATAATGGTGTTGCTAGGCTTGGAGTGAAGCCTCAAATATTATATCCAACTTCCTTTTCTCGTTTTTCTTAGTTAGAGATTCAATCTTTGCATTTGTTGCTTTGAGATTTTCCCTTGCAATTTTTTCTATTTTGACATAATATTTGGCTATTCTCCTTTGAATGTTGTTTGCTTTTTTAGGTTTCTTAAAAAATTTCTCTAACTGATCATTGATGGCCTAAAGCCAACCTTCCTTGTCTTCTTTTATCATATCTGTGAATTGCTCATCAAGCATGGTTTCATAAATTATTTCTCTTTGCCTTTTCCTTTCAAGTTCCAAGGCTCTTTTCAAGCCTCTAATTCTAGGTCTGCCTCTTGGTTCTTGTTCTTCTTGTTCTTCAAGGAAACCATGCTTTTCAAGTGTCTCTTCTAACAAAACCTTGGGTTTTTCTGCCTCCCTTTGAGTTGTGATGTATTTCACCTCATCAATGAAGTTCTTTATCTTCAACTACTGGTTCTCCTACTCAAGAAAGTCAAGATTAGTTTGTAGCTCCTTAATCTTAGCTTCTTTATCCTTGATGAATATTATAGTGATATCATCATCATCATGCTCATCTAGGTCAACAAGGTCAAAATCATGTTCTTCCTCATGTAGGTCCTCCTCCTCATGTCTGATCTGCACCTAAATCTTTGCCTCTGTCATATTTTGTTTCCCTTTGTCTATCTACTTTGCCGATGTAGAAGGAAAGTCCCCTCCCACATTCCGTGGGGCAAACACTTTCCTGTGACCCATTTGGTATGTTTTTCTCCAATGGCCCTATCTCAACCACATTAGCCCACTGAGGCTCACTGATCTCAATTCTACCCAGTGACTGAATCTCAGTGCGAAATGGAGATGAAGGTGGTGAAATGGGTGAAGGATACTAATATGATGTGATGAATGTAATGTGGGATGAGATGGAGGAATGTAAGTGGAAATATGAGATGATGAAGGCACATTTTTTACATGCTAAATAGATGGATTAGTGAATATATCATTAGCCATGAAGGTACTCCATGAAATGTTCAGTTCTTTGAGATGATGGAGGAATATCATTTTGATGAGGGAATGATGGAAAATATTTTTCATTTGGTGTTCATACTCTCTTTCTAGACAATAAATGCCATCTTATCAATGCTCCAGAAGAGGTAGTAGAGTATGTTGAGCATCTTTACCCTAGTGAAGTGCATAAATAGTCAGAGGTGATAGGTATAAAGTCTAGAAAATCTACCTTTACATGAAAATTATTTCCTAATGATCTTCATCATGGGGGCATATCTGTCTAGGAGGTAAGAAAAAGGAAAAACCCTCTTTTTCTCTTTTATGTACCTATTACGTAGGTAAATCATCTCTGCAGACAAAGACGATCCCTTTAGCCCTGGAATGGGTCTAATAACAAAAGGGAAAACTAGAGTGTAGGCTCCTAATTACTGAGTGAAATAGACATGATATATCAACCTACTTGGAGTCCAACGTTGTCATCACAACTATTATAGTGGTGGCCTCTCGATTCCTATGTCGGCAAGTCACGATCCTTTCGCAGCGATGCTTAAATACCTGAAAAAAATCAACAATCAAGATCAGCATACGAAACAACAATCTCATTCATAATTACTAAATAGTCAATGAGGGTTAATAATATATTATTAATAAAACACATCAACGTGATATGGGAACCAGACAATAGTTATACATATGTATTAATATAAGAAAGAGTTACAACCAAGCCTTAACGTCGCAGCCTCCTTAAGCAAGGTCCAGTTGAAGCGCGTCTCGATGAATGTTAGGGAATTCGGATGGGATGAAGGCACAAGCCTAAGCTGTCTCAATAAGGGACTCTTCCATTCTATCTTGAATAGAAATCTCTCCAACGTTTCTGCTTCTTCATTTTAGCTCAACTAGCTTCATCAATGGAGGATGAGTTATATTTATAGAGGGAGAGGAGGAGGTTGGGATCCCCACTATGGTGGAAGGGAGGCCTTATCTCATGGGAGGTTTCCCAAAAAGGTGGAAACAAGAGGCCAAAGGAGGAATGCCATAGTTATTTAGTCGAAACACTCCCCATGACTCATCCACGAAGTTGTTATGATCGAAACTTCACCTCTATTTTTAAAAAACTTTCCATAAATAGATTGGCGCGGGTAGCTAACTGAGACAAAGTGCCAGCTGGCGTGGGTGCCAATGTTAATCTGCCTCATTGGCACGAGGGCATAATTGGCTACCAGCGCCAAGGCCAAAACAAGTGTTTTTGGTGGTCTGTTCAGGAGATGGTCAACAGAAGGAATGTTTGACTCATGGTAAGGGATGCAATGATGATATTTGCAAGGAAAGACACTTTATTTTGTTCACAAAAATGAGCCTCCAATGTGCAGGATGGGGATTACAGGGACGGTGACAAAATGTTGTGTAACATATGCCCCCTAAAGCATGAGGTCCGAGAGAGAGGAAGGGGTTAAATGCTTTACGAGAATGTGTTCGAACCAAACACCGCTGTCGGAAGACCTACAATTACAAGTACAACAGATATCTATGAGACATGAACATGTGGCATGGGCGCAACCATCCATAATAGAGTATATATATGAACTGAGATCTGAGGTATGGACACAGCCATCCATAATAGAGTATATATATGAACTCAGATCCGAAATATGGACGCAGCCATCTAGCAGTAAGGATTAACAAATAGACTCAGGTATGGTCACAGCCATCCAATCAAAAGAGTCCTGAAACAAATCATGATACATCATAATATCCCACAGCCTAGATTTTATCAGACAAAACCCAGGGTCTTGCGCTCCATCTCGATTCAAACAAGTACAGATTCAAGCATGTGAATATCTAAGCTAAAGTCGAACATGCAAGAAAATCACCTGATTACCAGCCAATGATGAAAGTTGTTAACAAGCACGAGAGAAACCACCAATAATGACAATGGATCTCAAGGTACAATAGGTACAATACACGGAATGTGAACAGTGATCTAGCGTCAAACACCCGCAGAATCACCCCATCGAAAGATAATGATGTGGACCTTTCGTCGAATGCGAAGAACCTACCATTGAGGCATGCAAGCTCCAAGGTACTAATAGGGAGTCTACAAACCAACTTCCTGGATAATGAGCTGAAGTCGACAGGAAGTGACCTAGTCGAAGGAGGGCCATAATGCTTCCCACATCATTGACATGAGATAGAGGAATATGATGAAAGTGAATCAATACCAACAGAGAATCAGAGGGAGGTTGAAAACTAGAAAGGCAAACTTATCTTGAACATATCAGTGACACGACTCTGGATTTGGTAGTATTTGACATCAAGGGATCTGTGGTCATGATGATGTGGCAAAGAGAAGATGAGAGGTCAAAATAGATTACCCAAACTCACGAAGGCAAGAATGACAAAATGAGATGTCCCCAAACCGACACGAATGCAGACAAGTGTCATGTTCAAGAGCGACATACTGCCGACACAACTAAAATTTGGTTCAATTTCCCCCCACCATTTTTGGCGAGTGCCCCAATTATTTTTTAAACAAGCTTGAAGGGGATAGCATATGCTTGTGCTATAAGTTTGTCCTTCGAAAAAATCCATCCTAGTATATTTTACGAGCCCTAGGAAGGAGGAACTTGATGAACATCATGGTGACGATGTCCGATGTCATCAGGGTTTAACAAGTCTGACAAAGGAAGAACTCGGTGCCTTTTCATGTTTAGAGAGTTCGAAAAGAAGCGGAAAAGAAAACTCCAGCATGTCCCTTTACGTAAGTAGCCTCTTAGATCCGAAAAGGTAAAAAACAATATTTGAAAGAACCTCTTAGTCGCGATAGGCTAAGGTATTCCTTTTTCATAAATAATTTATCTTAGCCTGAAAAAGGGGTAAACGTATAATGGGTAGATATCATTTCACAGCCATTTAACAAGTTCAAAACGACAAGAGTCTCGACAATATTTTCAGTTTTAGAGAGTTAGAAAAGACCTGAAAGATGACTCCAGTAGTGACTTTTTCATGTTTTTACCGAGTCCAAAAAAGTATAAAATGTAACTCGTGACTTCATCACTATCACATTAAAGACCTGTCACTACACAAGAAACAAACGTAAAACCCATTTCTCAAAATAACATAATGTAATAATCAAAAATATTAAAACCTAATTAGGGTTCTGAAAAGTTATAAAATGCCAAAAATGGTAAAAAATAATTACTTTTCACTTTTACCTCTTGTGGAGCAATAGTGACCCCATTTTACCTTGCGATTTTGCGGCAATGATAGTAGGAAATCCAACAGACCAATCTTGAATCCGTCAGTTCCAGCTAAGAGCCGACATCCTTCCCCACATTTTAAGAGTTCTTTCTTTACCTGCAATCTTTAGTTTTGATTTCTGAAGGGGAAATTGTGAAAAGTAGGGCACTACGGTCGGTGTGGGTTTCAGGCACGGACTCACGCCAACCGCCCAATTTTCTAAACTAGGGTGCGCCCATTTGCACGACTGTTTCTAAAACAGTTGTGCTAACCATGCAGACCTCTTAAAAAATTCTCAATGCAAGAAATCAAGCCTAAAATTCACAAATTGCAGCATTGGGTTTGGCTAATAATGTCCATATGAACATGTTTGCAGGTGAGAGAGTGAAAAAATGGTGATAGAGAGTAAGGAACGGGAACACAACAAAGAGGATGAGCTTGACATGGGAAATGCAAGATGCATGGAAGCTCTCAGAGACTATGGACTGAAAAATTTCCTCATGACACTGTGTCTCAGAGCTCAACCAGAGCTGCTATAATACTTGATCAGTATCTGGGACGAAGATTAGGAAAAATTCATTCTTCGAGATCAGGAACTCAAGATTTATGTTTCTGATATTTATTTCATAACATGACTGTCGCGGAGGGGGGTAGCACTAATCTTGACCGGCACCAGGCCCACCATGGAGAGCATGGGCATGGTGATTGACAGGGTATGCCCGAGAGCATAGAAAGGATCAAAAAGAGGGAAAGTGGACATCCACACTATCTCGGATTTAACACTAAGGGTAGTGCTACACACGATCACATGAGCTGCAGGAACACAAGAATTGCATGAAGCAAAAAAAACACAGCTACTTCTCTCTGTAGAATTCTTGACATCGACCATCTACAACTAGGCAGAGGTAGTGAAAATCAATATAAAACGTGAGCTAACAAAGTGAAAGAAGTCCAAATTGAAACAATTTGGTTATGGGTCTATCCTGGTATCGTTCATTCTGGAAAGGATACCAATATTTTAGTGTCAGGAGGTGATAGTCCCAACACCACCAACACTGGAACCATGGATGGCTCGATGGGTAGCTCTGATGGCAAGGTTAGGGGGTGGTCAATAGATGTCCTGGAGACCAGAGTTTTTTTATTGGCTCCATCGAAAGTTGATTGTCGTGGAGGACTGGCCCTACTCTGGCATAGATTTCACTAGTGATTTGGACTTCCCACTCCCAGAAGGAGAGGATTGGGATGAAGCACTTGGTAAGAATCATTTTTTAATTTTTACGAGTATTATGATTTTTTTTGGTATGTATGTTTTGACAATTAATCCATGCATTTGAAGATGTAGGCCCAGAGAGACCTGCAGGGATGTCTCTGATAGCAAGGCGAATACCTCATGATTTTGATGTTGCCCCTCAAGGCGAGGAGGAGGAAATCATGCACAACTTAGAGGGAATTTCCCGTGGGGTCCCAGACTATGCACGTTTTGATGATGTTCATTGTGCATACCAAATACATACTGTGGGATTGTCAAACTGAGTTCACCACTTGCTGAGGCGGCTTGTTCGGGAAGTGACATGCTATCATGGTAATCATTTCGAATAGACTCCTAGGCTTTTATTTCTGCATTTTGTTGTGAGACATGGTGTCTCAGAATGTAACAGAAGCACACATATTTTTGAAATTTACGGTGCACACTGATGCAAACTTTCCATATATATATATATATACATCTAGTTTCCTATTTAATATGAGTCTCTCATGTGATGATGATTTTATAGATTATTCAAATGTCTTTCTAGCGAACGAACACGTTGTTGAAAATATGATGCAAAGTGTTGTCCTTGATGGCAACCCACTGAATGGAGATGAAGACATGCGACTGTTGACATATGTTGTCCTTGATGGCAATCCACCTGATGAAGTTATGCTTGACTTGATGGACTTGGTAAATGATGTAAATCTGATGTGATATGTTGTTGAGTGTTGTCCTTGAAAGGCAACCCACTTGATGAAGATGATGAAAACTTACCTGATGAAGTTGTGCTTAAGAGAATGTGTTCCTGATGAAGAAAATATGATGTTTCTACAGTGTGTACAGAAGGCTATGAAGAAAGGATTTCAGAATGTACTCAAAGTATGATGAAAAAGAGTATGTCTCTTGGTATACGCGGATTGGCCTAAGGGAAGTCGCGTATGCACGCGGAAAATAACGTGCCAAGTCGCGTATGGTCTCAAGCGCTCAAAAAGTGCAAAAATAAGGGTAACCACCATGGTATTGACCCATTGTATTGGGTAATGATCCACCTAAATGACCCCGTCCAGGTAGTTTTGGGCTCGTGGTATTGGTTTGGCTCGTGGTATTGAAAAAGGGGCCAGTGGTATTGAAAAAGGATAAACCTATATAAGGAGAAGAAATTCATTGTGCAAATGAGGGGTGTGGGTGCAAGATGTCTGAGCTTAAATGAATACTTCTCTCTGAAGTAGATCTGAATGGAAAGGGTTACACTTGAATGATAAATCTGAATGTATGATGCACCAATGATGAAGAAGGGGATCTAGATCTGAAATGCACTTGTATTTGCTAGATCTTCTTATGGAAGGCCTAGATATGTGATGAGGCGAACATCTAGGCGAACATCTGTCTGAAGTGAAAAGGGTAAATCTGAATTGAACATCTGATCTGATGAAGTATGCAGCTCTGTAATCATTGAAGATCTATACGCTACTTCGCCGCGAAGGAAGCGCGTATATACGCGGCTTATCTGAAGTAAAAGCGCGTATGCGCAATGAAATATACACTGAGGTATACGCTGGTTTGTGTGGACGGAAGCGCGTATATACGCGACATCAGTAAAGGGAAAGCGCGTATGCAAACTAGGGTTTGCTGAAGCAAGGGGTATGAAATATCTGATCTGTTCTGCTGTGTTTCTGCTATCTGATCTGTGTTGATATGTATATGTTGGTGATGAATGTTTGTTCTTAAAAGTATGGAAAGGGTCCAGTATGAAAATATGATGAAATGTGGCCTGCAAGTGGTGTTCTATTGAAGTTGTTGGATCCAGTGTGAAAATTGATGAAACGTGGTCCAAGGTGGTGCTGAAGGTTGTAGCCTTCAGTCAGGGGGTCGTAGCTCCCTTCCAGGTGAGGCTGGTAAACGAGATCGGGGGGTCGCAGCTCCCTTCCAGGAGAGGCTGGTAAACGAGTCAGGGGGTTGGAGCTCCCTTCCAGGAGAGGCTGGTAAACGAGCGCAGGTGGGTGCCTGCGTGCTGGTCAAGTCTGCGCCAGCACATATGTTGTAAGATGTTTTCTCTATAATAAAATATTGAAGGCTGAGCAACTGCAGCGGTGGTTTTCTCCTGACTTGGGTTTCCACCTAAAAATCCTGGTGTTCATGTGTGATGCTTTGTGTGATGGTTTATTCTGTTCTTACTGCACATGTTTACTGTTTATTAAACATCTGATGAATGAATGATGGAATAATAGAAGTGAAGATTTAATGACATATCTAGATCTCTGTGTATACGCTAGTTTCATAAAGGGGATCCGCGTATATACGCTAGTTTATTGAAGGAAAGTAGCGTATGGGTTTTAAGGAATGAAAAAGTAAAAAGATTTGATTATGCAGTAAATACTGATTCACCCCCCCTCTCAGTATTTTTCCCAACAATTGGTATCAGAGCCAGGTTCTTCTGCAGAAGCTTGATCGCTTGAAGGAGATCCGTCGCAATGGGAAGTCAAGAAGGAGTGATGTCTATAAAGCCGCCTCTATTCAATGGAAGCAATCTTATTTTCTGGAAGGTATGAACAAAAGCATATCTGCAAAGTCTTGGTGCAGATGTATGGGCAATCGTGCAAGAAGGTTATCAATACCCGGCAAATATTCCTACTGATGCAGCTGAAAGAAAGAAGTATGAAATCAATGCCAAAGCAATGAATGTCTTATTGGGAAGCATGTCTGAATCAGAATTTGCTAAAGTGATGCAGCTACATTCAGCAAAAGAAATATGGGACAAAATCATTCTAAGCTATGAAGGAGACACAAAGGTAAAAAGTGCAAAACTCCAAACTCTTAGAATCGAATATGAAAATTTGAAGATGCATAGTGATGAAAGTGTTGCCAGTTTCTTTCTTCGTCTAGATGATATTGTAAATCGGATGAGAAATTTGGGTGAAACCATGGCTGATACTACTCTGGTGGAAAAGGTCTTGAGATCTTTGACTTCAAAATTTGACTCTAAAGTTTCTGCTATTGAAGAAAGGCAAGATCTGCAAACTCTTTCTGTTGTTGAATTACATGGTACTCTGACTGCTTTTGAAATGAGACAAGGAGGTCCTTCTCAAATAAGAGAAGCTGCTTTTAAGGCATCTACAAGAGGAAAAGAAAAGGAAGTTGTCAAAGAATCCAACTATATATCCGATGAAGAAGAAGCGAATTTCGTGAGAAAGCTCCAACTAGGTACTGGAAGATTCAAAGGTAAACTTCCTTTCAAATGCTTTGAGTGTGGAAAAGTTGGTCACTATGCTGCTAAATGTCCTTATAGAGAAAAGCATGGTAAAGGGAAACAATTTGAAAAGAAAAAGAGTTATTATGCAAAAGAAGATGATGATGAAGTGTCCAGTGAAGATGAAGAAGATTCTGACCAAGATCTAAAAGTGCTCATGGCTAAGAAGCAAAAGAAGAAGGTTACTCGAGGAAAGGAGATACCTCATAAATCATGTATAGCAAAAATTGAAGAAGATGAAACAGATTCTGACGAAGATCTACAAGCACTCATGGCAAAGAAGAAAAAGGAGAAGGCCACGTGTAATACTCTTCTTTGTGCAAACAATAGTAAAGATAGTGAAAGTAAAGTTGTGGATCTAGAAGAAGCTCTCAAGATTAAATTTGAAGAACTGCAAAGTTCATATAATAATCAAGAAACTATCTATAAAGAGATGATCTCACAAATGAAAGATCAAATAGAAATGCTGAATGAACAGGTGGACAAGTATCAAAGGTTTCATACTTATGCATCCAATCGAATTAAAGATCTAGAAGCAGATCTTGAAAAATCAAGCAAGAAGAATGAAGGACTTGAAGCTGCAATCATTTGTCTTCAAGAAGATTTAGAAGCATCAAGTAAGAAAAATAAGGAACCTCTACAATCATTTGAAAAGGAAGGCCTTGAAGCAGAAATCATCTCTCTCAAAGAAGATCTGGAAAAATCAAATAAGAAGAATGAAGAGTTGCAACAAACATGTGAAGGAAATGAAGATTGGTTGAAAGAAGAGATTCTAAATCTGAAGGATCAAGTAGAAGATGGAAGAAGGAAAGAAGAAAGCATGACAAAGCAATGTCAAGCTTTGGAGGTTGAGGTAAACATTCTCAAAGGTAAATTAGAAGAAAAGGTAAAACTTTTAAGGTTTCATGATAGTACTAATATTTTGGACAATATTCTAAGTAATCAAAGGTCTCCTGCCATCAAACTTGGTCTTGGTTTCCATGAAACTGTTAAAGGAGAATCTAGCTCACAAGGAGGTGCTAAAGAATCAAAGGACATCAATGCAAAATCTAAAGTGTTGAAAGAGTCAAAAGATCAACCAACAATCATGAATTCTCAAAGGAATTCATTCAAAAACGATGAATGTTTTAAATGTCATAATTATGGGCATGTTGCAGCAAATTGCAGGAGCAGATCATTTCAGCCACAAACAAACAAATCCTACATAGAAAGGTACTCTGGTTCCTTCAGGGGATATTGTTTCTCATGTAACATGTATGGACATAAAGCAGTTGATTGTAAAAGGAGGAAGATTAGAAATACTCTTTATGATTCTTATGCTTATTTTTCTGGCCACATGAGATGTTATTCTTGTAACAAGTATGGACATATAAGAAAGGAATGCAGGTCGAACAGATATGAGAAATTTCAGCACACAAATAGAAAACAAATCTGGAAGAAGATGGAGGGATGGAATAAGAAACAATCTAGAGAAGAAAAGGATGTTTTTGTGGATGCTCTAGAAGACAATGATTCTCTTGAAGAAAAAACTCAATTCAAGATGAAGGACCAATCAGAAACGTAGGGAATCATGACCCTACTGCAGTCATCCGCTTCTGAAGCTGACTTTTCTTATTGACTGCAGGAATGATGTGGGATACATTATGAGATTTAGTAATGTATCGTCACAGGGGGAGCAATGCGTGATGACTCTCATGGTTGATTTGATTATTCTGGTTATGTTTACTTCTGACAGCGCATCTGATGTGGAAAGGATAGGTACAGGAGGTACAAGTTCTAAGGAAATGAAGGAAGATGAAATTTTCTATGCCTCACCACACGCGGGTTCCATTAATTGTGTGTCGCGTATATACCGCAGTTCCAGAAGACACAAATACGTATGCACGATGATAGAAGATTACAGATAACCGGAGATCGGCGGCAGGTTCAGGAGCATCAGTCTGATTGTTAATAACTGTATTATTGTCTCAGTATCAGCTTAGTTTCTTAGTTCTAAACAAATGATGATATGATACATGGGTTCTTGTGTTGAATATTATGGTTGAAGCCTGGTTGCTTTATGATGAAGAGCTTTCGTTGTTGAAATGAAAGTCTTATAATTCAGAGATTAGGACAGATCATGCAGAGATTGTTGCTGATGACTTACTTCAGATTGCACAAGATAATGAAGAGCACTGGTTTAGGGGGAGCAGCAGGTTGAATACTAATGATTGCATTGTTGGCAATATGACTGCTTGGTCTTTGGTTTTTGTGATACTCATGCTCAAATGATGATGACTTGGTACATTGTTTATTATGATGAGATTTTGAGCCCTGGTTGTTCTTTGTACTCACACATGGATGAGTTGGATGTCATTTGATTCAGAAATAAATCATGCAGAATGTGTTACTATGGTTGAGAGATCTTTTGCCTTCATATGTTACTTCATGTTAAATCTTGAAGATCATGGTGATGTTGGACCACATGGATAATTGCTTGACACCTATGTGAATATGTTGTTCTGATATGAGAATCTTTCTTGGAAAGATTGTATTGATGCTGCAAAGAATCTGAAGTCTTAGTTACTATTGTGCTGATGCTACAACCGTTGGATGACGCTTGAAGACACAACTACACTATTCTACCTATCTGTAGTCCAGGGAAGCATTCAAATGTCTCAGAAAGAAGCTGAACACTATCTTTGCCTTACAAAGAATCAGATCTGGTTGAAATTTAGAAGATGTCTTGGGATATGCGGGTTTCCTGAAACACAGTCGCGTATATACGCGAGTTCCTGCACAGAAAACCACGTATGACTAATTGCTGACAATTTTTGGTTGGTTCAGCTCTCTTCAGCACAGCTGCAATGCTGTTTGGTATCTCTGATACTGTTTGGTATCTCTGGTGGTATTCCAGTTCTCATAATTCTGTTTCTAATGTTTTGATGAAGATGCCTTGATGATTTGTTGGTGGAAGTTTTCAGGATGCACAAACTAAGGGGGAGCCTTAGTCTTTGGAAAGATTGCGTGGTTGCACAGATTCAGGGGGAGCATTAGCTTTGCTGAGTATAATGCAGTGTTGGCATTATGATGGTTCTGAAATATGTTCTCTTTCTTGAGGACTTTCTGGTGTTGGTCTTAAATGGTCATTTTTGTAATTTGTTGAAAAGGTCTTGTTGAGACCCATGATGTAAATTTGTAATATTCAGTCATGTAAGGACTTGTCAAATTTTGTAAACCCACTTGGTTGGGTAGCTGAGTTGAAATGTGTAAACCCACTTGGTTGGGTACTTGAGTCTTATATGTAAATCCACTTGGTTGGATATTGGATGTAAGTATGAGTCTTTGGTGATAGGAAGTTCATAGAGTCATGTACTTCATTGACAAATATGTTTGAAGATTCAGCATGAACTCGGGGGGAGCTTGGCCACTTCAGCACATATCAGATCTGCAGAATGTTTCTTCCACATAAGGAGGAGAATGTTGGTTTTTGATCCGCCCTTTGCCCTTGATGTCAAAGGGGGAGAGTGACATGGTGTTTGAATGAAGAGAAGATAATGATGTCAAATATTTGAGAGAGTGACATATTTGGGAGAGTGACATGGTACCTATCTGTTGTGGTAACCAAACACCATCGTGGTTGCCATCAAGTCCAAAGGGGGAGATTGTTGGAAATATGATGCAGAGTGTTGTCCTTGATGGCAACCCACTGAATGAAGATGAAGACATGTGACTGTTGACATGTGTTGTCCTTCATGGAAATCCACCTGATGAAGTTATGCTTGACTTGATGGACTTGGTAAATGATGTAAATCTGATGTGATATGTTGTTGAGTGTTGTCCTTGGAAGGCAACCCACTTGATGAAGATGATGAAAACTTACTTGATGAAGTTGTGCTTAAGAGAATGTGTTCCTGATGAAGAAAATACGATGTTTCTACAATGTGTACAGAAGGCTATGAAGAAAGGATTTCAGAATGTACTCAAAGTATGATGAAAAAGAGTATGTCTCTTGGTATACGCGGATTGGCCTAAGGGAAGTCGCGTATGCACGCGGAAAAGAACGTGCCAAGTCGCGTATGGGCTAAAGCGCTCAAAAAGTGCAAAACTAAGGGTAACCACCATGGTATTGACCCATTGTATTGGGTAATGATCCGCCTAAATGACCCCGTCCAGGTAGTTTTGGGCTCGTGGTATTGGTTTGACTCGTGGTATTGAAAAAGGGGCCCGTGGTATTGAAAAAGGATAAACCTATATAAGGAGAAGAAATTCATTGTGCAAATCATATGTGTGAGTGCAAGATGTCTGAGCTTGAATGAATACTTCTCTCTGAAGTAGATCTGAATGAAAGGGTTACACTTGAAGATAAATCTGAATGCATGATGCACCAATGATGAAGAAGGGGATCTAGATCTGAAATGTACTTGTATCTACTAGGTCTGCTTATGGAAGGCTTAGATCTGAATTGAGGCGAACATCTAAAGCAACATCCGTCCAAGTGAAAAGGCAAATCTGAATTGAATATCTGATCTGAAGAAGAATGCTGCTCTATAATGTCTGAAGATATATACGCTGGTTTGGAACAGCGGAAACGCGTATATACGCAAACAATATGAAAGCGCGTATGCGCAATAAAATATACACCGAGGTATACGCTGGTTTGTGTGGACGGAAGCGCGTATATACGCGACATCAGTGAAGTAAAAGCGCGTATTCATACTAGGGTTTGTTGAAGCAAGGGGTATGAAATATCTGATCTGTTCTGCTGTGTTTCTGCTATCTGATCTGTGTTGATATGAATCTGTTAATGATGTATGGTTGTGCTTAAAAGTAAGGAAAGGGTTCGGTCTGGAAATATGATGAATTGTGGCCTGCAAGTTGTGTTCTCTTAAAGTGGTTGGATCCAGAAATTGATGAAACATGGTCCATAGAGGTGCTGAGGGTTGTAGCCTTCAGTCAGGGGGTCGTAGCTCCCTTCCAGGTGAGGCTGGTAAACGAGATCAGGGGGTCGTAGCTCCCTTCCAAGAGAGGCTGGTAAACGAGTCAGGGGGTTGGAGCTCCCTTCTAGGAGAGGTTGGTAAATGAGCACAGGTGGGTGCCTGCGTGCTGGTAGGAGTCTGAACCAGCACATATGTTGTAAGATTTTTTCTCTATAATAAAAGATTGAAGGTTGAGCAACCGCAGCGGTGGTTTTCTCCCGACTTGGGTTTCCACCTAAAAATCCCGGTGTTCATGTGTGATGCTTTGTGTGATGGCTTATTCTGTTCTTACTGCACATGTTTACTATTTATTGAACATCCGATGAATGAATGATGGAATGATATCAGCAAAGAACTGTTGACATAACTAGATCTCTGTGTATACGCTAGTTGCTTGAAAGATATCCGCGTGTATACGCAAGTTTAATAAAGGAAAGTAGCGTATGGGTTTTAAGGAATGAAAAAGTGAAAAGTTTTGAGTATGCAGTAAATACTAATTCACCCCCCTCTCAGTATTTTTCCCAACAATTGGTTTCAAAGAAAGGTGTCCTTCTCGCGTGCTTGATCGCTCGAAGGAGATCCGTCGCAATGGGAAGTCAAGAAGGAGTGATGTCTATAAAGCCACCTCTATTCAATGGAAGCAATCTGATATTTTGGAAGGTACGAACAAAAGCATATCTGCAAAGTCTTGGTGCAGATGTATGGGCAATCGTGGAAGAAGGTTATCAATACCCGGCAAGTATTCCTACCGATGCAGCAGAAAGGAAGAAATATGAAACCAATGCCAAAGCAGTGAATGTCTTATTGGGAAGCATGTCTGAATCAGAATTTGCTAAAGTGATGCAGCTACATTCAACAAAAGAAATATGGGACAAAATCATTCTAAGCTATGAAGGAGACACAAAGGTAAAAAGTGCAAAACTCCAAACTCTTAGAATCGAATATGAAAATTTGAAGATGCATAGTGATGAAAGTGTTGCCAGTTTCTTTCTTCATCTAGATGATATTGTAAATCGGATGAGAAATTTGGGTGAAACCATAACTGATACTACTCTGGTGGAAAAGGTCTTAAGATCTTTGACTTCAAAATTTGACTCTAAAGTTTCAGCTATTGAAGAAAGGCAAGATCTGCAAACTCTTACTATTGTTCAATTACATGGTACTCTGACTGCTTTTGAAATGAGACACGGAGGTCCTTCTCAAATAAGAGAAGCTGCTTTTAAGGCATCTACAAGAGGAAAAGAAAAGGAAGTTGTCAAAGAATCCAGCTATATATCCGATGAAGAAGAAGCAAATTTCGTAAGAAAGCTCCAACTAGGTACTGGAAGGTTCAAAGGTAAGCTTCCCTTCAAATGTTTTGAGTGTGGAAAGGTTGGTCACTATGCTGCTAAATGTCCTTATAGAGAAAAACATGGTAAAGGGAAACAATTTGAAAAGAGAAAGAGTTATTATGCAAAAGAGGATGATGATGAAGTATCCAGTGAAGATGAAGAAGATTCTGACCAAGATCTAAAAGTGCTCATGGCTAAGAAGCAAAAGAAGAAGGTTACTTGAGGAAAGGAGATACCTCAGAAATTATGTATAGCAAAAATTGAAGAAGATGAAACAGATTCTGACGAAGATCTACAAGCACTCATGGCAAAGAAGAAAAAGGAGAAGGCCACGTGTAATACTCTTCTTTGTGCAAACAATAGTAAAGATAGTGAAAGTAAAATTGTGGATCTAGAAGAAGCTCTCAAGATTAAAGTTGAAGAACTGCAAAGTTCATATAATAATCAAGAAACTATCTACAAAGAGATGATCTCACAAATGAAAGATCAAATAGAAATGCTGAATGGACAGGTGGAGAAGTATCAAAGGTTTCATACTTATGCATCCAATTG
This sequence comes from Pinus albicaulis, assembly GCA_034641835.2. NCBI lineage: Eukaryota > Viridiplantae > Streptophyta > Pinopsida > Pinales > Pinaceae > Pinus > Pinus albicaulis. Next base: position 771,854,972 of record CM076580.1, on the reverse strand, counting down.
AATTAAAGATCTAGAAGCAGATCTTGAAAAATCAAGCAAGAAGAATGAAGGACTTGAAGCTGCAATCATTTGTCTTCAGGAAGATTTAGAAGCATCAAGTAAGAAAAATAAGGAACCTCTACAATCATTTGAAAAGGAAGGCCTTGAAGCAGAAATCATCTCTCTCAAAGAAGATCTGGAAAAATCAAATAAGAAGAATGAAGAGCCGCAACAAACATGTGAAGGAAATGAAGATTGGTTGAAAGAAGAGATTCTAATTCTGAAGGATCAAGTTGAAGATGGAAGAAGAAAAGAAGAAAGCATGACAAAGCAATGTCAAGCCTTGGAGGTTGAGGTAAATATTCTCAAAGGTAAATTAGAAGAAAAGGTTAAACTTTTGAGGTTTCATGATAGTACTAACATTTTGGACAATATTCTAAGTAATCAAAGGTCTCCTGCTATCAAACTTGGTCTTGGTTTCCATGAAACTGTTAAAGGAGAATCTAGCTCACAAGGAGGTGCTAAAGAATCAAAGGACATCAATGCAAAATCTGAAGTGTTGAAAGAGTCAAAAGATCAACCAACAATCATGAATTCTCAAAGGAATTCATACAAAAACGATGAATGTTTTAAATGTCATAATTATGGGCATGTTGTAGCAAATTGCAGGAGCAGATCATTTCAGCCACAAATAAACAAATCCTACATAGAAATGTACTCTGTTTTCTTCAGGGGATATTGTTTCTCATGTAACATGTATGGACATAAAGCAGCTGATTGTAAAAGGAGGAAGAATAGAAATACTCATTATGATTCTTATGCTTATTTTTCTGGACACATGAGATGTTATTCTTGTAACAAGTATGGACATATAAGAAAGGAATGCAGGTCGAACAGATATGAGAAATTTCAGCACACAGATAGAAAACAAATCTGGAAGAAGATGGAGGGATGGAATAAGAAACAATCTAGAGAAGAAAAGGATGTTTTTGTGGATGCTCTAGAAGACAATGATTTTCTTGAAGAAAACACTCAATTCAAGATGAAGGACCGATCAGAAACGTAGGGAATTCCGACCCTACTGCAGTCATCCGCTTCTGAAGCTGACTTTTCTTATTGACTGCAGGAATGATGTGGGATACATTATGAGATTTAGTAATGTATCGTCACAGGGGGAGCAATGCATGATGAATCTCATGGTTGATTTGATTACTCTGGTTATGTTTACTTCTGACAGCGCATCTGATGTGGAAAGGACAGGTACAGGAGGTACAATCTCAGGAGGAAATGAAGGAAGATGAAAATTTTCTATGCTTCACTTTCCATACGCGGGTTCCATTAACTAAAGTCGCATATACACGCGAGTTCCAGCAGACACAGTCGCGTATGCATTGATGATAGAAGATTTTATATGATAACTGAAGATCAGAAGCAGAGGTTCAGGGGGAGCATCAGTCTGATTGTTAATAACTGTATTATTGTCTCAGTATCAGCTTAGTTTCTTAGTTCTAAACAAATGATGATATGATACATGGGTTCTTGTGTTGAATATTATGGTTGAAGCCTGGTTGCTTTATGATGAAGAGCTTTCGTTGTTGAAATGAAAGTCTTATAATTCAGAGATTAGGACAGATCATGCAGAGATTGTTGCTGATGACTTACTTCAGATTGCACAAGATAATGAAGAGCACTGGTTTAGGGGGAGCAGCAGGTTGAATACTAATGATTGCATTGTTGGCAATATGATTGCTTATTATCTGGTTTTTGTGATACTCATGCTCAAATGAAGATGACCTGGTACATGGTTTATTATGATGAGTTTTTGAGCCTTGGTTGCTGATAAGTATCTTTTGTACTCCCACATGGATGAGTTGGATGTCATTTGATTCAGAAATAAATCATGCAGAATGTGTTACTATGGTGGAGAGATCTTTTGCTTACATATGTTACTTCATGTTAAATCTTGAAGATCATGGTGATGTTGGACCACATGGATGATTGCTTGACACCTATGTGAAGATGTTGTTCTGATATGAGAATCTTTCTTGGAAAGATTGTATTGATGCTGCAAAGAATCTGAAGGCTTGGTTAATATTGTGCTGATGCTACAACCATTGGATGACGCTTGAAGACACAACTACACTATTCTATCTATCTGTAGTCCAGGGAAGCCTTCAAATGTCTCAGAAAGAAGCTGAACACTGTCTTTGCCTTACAAAGAATCAGATCTGGTTGAAATTTAGAAGATGTCTTGGGATACGCGGGTTTCCTGAAACACAGTCGCGTATATACGCTAGTTCCTGCAAAGAAAACCGCGTATGACTGATTGCTGACAATTTTTGGTTGGTTCAGCTTTCTTCAGCACAGCTGCAGTGCTGTTTGGTATCTCTGATACTGTTTGGTATCTCTGGTGGTGTTCCAGTTCTCATAATTCTGTTTCTAATGTTTTGATGAAGATGCCTTGATGATTTGTTGGTGGAAGTTTTCAGGATGCACAAACTAAGGGGGAGCCTTAGTCTTTTGGAAAGATTGCTTGGTTGCACAGATTCAGGGGGAGCATTAGTTTTGCTGAGTATAATGCATTGCTGGCATTATGGTGGTTCTGATATATGATCTCTCTTGAGGTCTTTTTGGTATTAATTATGAAAAATCATATTTGTACTTTGATGAAAAGGTCATGTGGAGACCCATGTTGTAAAATTGTAATATTCAATCATGTAAGGACTTGTCAATTTTGTAAACCCACTTGGTTGGGTAGCTGAGTCAAATTTGTAAACCCACTTGGTTGGGTAGTTGAGTCTCATATGTAAATCCACTTGGATGGATAATTGATGTAAGTATGAGTCTTTGGTGATAGGAAGTTCATAGAGTCATGTACTTCTTTGACAAATATGTTTGAAGATTCAGCATGAACTCAGGGGGAGCTTGGCCACTTCAGCACATATCAGATCTGCAGAATGTTTCTTCCACATAAGGAGGAGAATGTTGGTTTTTGATCCGCCCTTTGCCCTTGATGTCAAAGGGGGAGAGTGACATGGTGTTTGAATGAAGAGAAGATAATGATGTCAAATATTTGAGAGAGTGACATATTTGGGAGAGTGACATGGTACCTATCTGTTGTGGTAACCAAACACCATCGTGGTTGCCATCAAGTCCAAAGGGGGAGATTGTTGGAAATATGATGCAGAGTGTTGTCCTTGATGGCAACCCACTGAATGAAGATGAAGACATGTGACTGTTGACATGTGTTGTCCTTCATGGAAATCCACCTGATGAAGTTATGCTTGACTTGATGGACTTGGTAAATGATGTAAATCTGATGTGATATGTTGTTGAGTGTTGTCCTTGGAAGGCAACCCACTTGATGAAGATGATGAAAACTTACTTGATGAAGTTGTGCTTAAGAGAATGTGTTCCTGATGAAGAAAATACGATGTTTCTACAGTGTGTACAGAAGGCTATGAAGAAAGGATTTCAGAATGTACTCAAAGTATGATGAAAAAGAGTATGTCTCTTGGTATACGCGGATTGGCCTAAGGGAAGTCGCGTATGCACGCGGAAAAGAACGTGCCAAGTCGCGTATGGTCTCAAGCGCTCAAAAAGTGCAAAACTAAGGGTAACCACCATGGTATTGACCCATTGTATTGGGTAATGATCCGCCTAAATGACCCCGTCCAGGTAGTTTTGGGCTCGTGGTATTGGTTTGGCTCGTGGTATTGAAAAAGGGGCCAGTGGTATTGAAAAAGGATAAACCTATATAAGGAGAAGAAATTTATTGTGCAAATCATGTGAGTGGGTGCAAGATGTCTGAGCTTGAATGAATACTTCTCTCTGAAGTATATCTGAATGGAAAGGGTTACACTTGAATGATAAATCTGAATGTATGATGCACCAATGATGAAGAAGGGGATCTAGATCTGAATTGCACTTGTATTTGCTAGATCTGATTATGGAAGGCTTAAATCTGTGATGAGGCGAATATCTAGGCGAACATCTGTCTGAAGTAAAAGGGTAAATCTGAACTGAAGATCTGATCTGATGAAGTCTGTTGCTCTGTAATGATTGAAAATCTATACGCTACCGTCGCTGTGAGAAGCAGATAAGCACGCAGCCGTCAACACACACAAGCGTATGCAACAATAAAACATAAAAACATACACCGAGGCATATGCCGGTTTGTGGATCGGAAAGACAACAGACATGGTTACGACATCGCGGAAGTGGGGTGTAAAAGCGCGTATAAACCAGGTTTGGTCGGGCCGCGGCACAGCATCTGACAGTCTGGCCGTGTTTCTACCATTCCGATCCGTGCGAGATGTATCTCTGCTGGGTGATGCGGTCGGTGCTGGCAGGCATTTAGCCTGAAACAGACAGCGGTTCGTGTTGATGTTTCTATTGAAGTTGTTGGATCCGGTGTGAAAATTGATGAAACGTGGTCCAAGGTGGTGCTGAGGGTTGTAGCCTTCAGTCAGGGGGTTGTAGCTCCCTTCCAGGTGAGGCTGGTAAACGAGATCGGGGGGTCGTAGCTCCCTTCCAGGAGAGGCTGGCAAACGAGTCAGGGGGTTGGAGCTCCCTTCCAGGAGAGGCTGGTAAACGAGCGCAGGTGGGTGCCTGCGTGCTGGTAGAGTCTGCACCAGCACATATGTTGTAAGATGTTTTCTCTATAATAAAATATTGAAGGCCGAGCAACTGCAGCGGTGGTTTTCTTCTCGATTGCTCACCTCTGTACCCGTGTTCATGTGTGGATGTCAGTAGAGTGGTTTATTCTCGCTGCATCGTACAAGCTATCGTTATTGAATATCCAAGGAAATGAATACATTAACAGAAGCATTTAATGACATATTCACACTGCATACGATGAATAAGGCACATGATACACACGCTAGTTTACAGAAGTAAAGTAGCGTATGGGTTTTAAGGAATGAAAAAGTAAAAAGATTTGATTATGCAGAAAATACTGATTCACCCCCCCCCTCTCAGTATTTTTCCCAACACACGTAAATACAATCTTAAAATGTGTGGGTTTCTAATTGAATAACACTCGTTAAGATGAAGAACAACAAGCTGTGAGTCTATATTTACAACCAATGCGCTAATGCCAAGGGTAATTGCCTCGGTTAACAGTTCAATGACAACACTATATTCAGTGACATTGTTTTTAGTTCGTCCTAGACAAATACCTTGCAGGTATATCAAATCATCAGCAGGATCATAAATCACCCAGGCTACCAAAGACAAGTTCCGGGTACTGCGGGAAGCACCATCCGCGAAACCAACATAAGGGGTAATAGACATCTGCACAATAAGCAACGACCCAATAAGCAGGAAAATGATAGCAAAACACACCAAGCCAAAAAATGTACAAAAATGAAAAACCACTTATGTACACAAAACATGCATGAATGACTCATGCATAATACTTTTTGAGATACAACCCATTTATGGGCTGATCTAAAGGATGACCTCCGTAATCAATGAGCTCATAGGCCCCGTTTTTCAAAACGCGTTTAATAATGCCAAATGGGTTGAAATTTTCCTGCCCCCAACTTAAAATCATGAGCTTGATCATACAAGAGGATGAGGTCTCCTTCTACAAAAGATCGAGGAGAAATCGACTGGTCAAAATGGGCTTTGACTCGCTTCTTCTGTGCTTCGATGATAAAGGCACAAAATAGCGAGTTTCATCCAGCCTCTCTAAGTAGAGGAGACACTATTATTCAGGTGAAGTGTTGGGTAGTAATTCAACAACTAATTAGACCAAAGGTATTTCACACTCAATTGGAAGGGTAGCTTCCAGAACGTAAAAAATTTGGAATGGAGTGAATCTAGTCACATCCTTGACTGAGGTTCGATATGCCCAGAGAGCCGAAAATAACATGAGATACCAATTGGATTTATGGAACCCAATCGTACGTTGAAGCATAGTGACTAAAACTTTGTTCACAGCCTCAACCTGGCCATTGGCCTAAGGATATTATGGCGTTGAGCTGTTGTGACGCAAGCCCAACCTGGAGGTCAACTCTGCCACCATATAATGCCTAAAATGAGAACCATGATCGGTGACGATAGCTTGAGGGACACCAAACCTAGAAATGATGTGATTGAATATGAATTGAGCTGCTGTCTTACCGTCGGTGGCAAGTGTAGGCATTTTTTGGGCCCATTTGGTGAAGTAGTCAACGACTATGATAATATAAGCATTCCCCCCGGCCGAGTGAGGGTTAAACGTCATAAAATCGATGGCCCACTTTGCAAAGGGGCCAACGGTAATGACAAGGTGGAGATGTGCAGGCAGAGCACACATCTTGCACTGATAGATCTGGAAATCATGAAATTTACGGACAACAAAAATGAAATCCTTGAAGATGGAGGGCCAAAAATACCCGGCACGAAGAATTTTCTGTGCAGTGGCATAACGATTCATGTGACTGCCGTAGGCGCCACTGTGGCAATCATTTCTAACTTTCTCAACCTCCTCGAGGGTCAAACACCGACGGAGAATGGAATCTACTCCGACACGGTAGAGTGTATCTTTGACTATATGATAAGGTTGCGACTGATGAGGGATGCATCAACAAGCATCCTTCATCAACTCAGATCTAAAAGTAGAAGTCTGAAGGTATACGATGATATCACTGTACCAAGGATCGAGGGTAGAGAACAGAAAAAGTGTATCGTCTGGAATGTGTTCTTCAGAACCGGACAGAGCGGAATTAGAGGGAAGGGAGCAGATCAAATCAACAAAGACGAGTGATTTCTTTGACTTGACAGTAGTAAACACCAAATCAAACTATTGAAGGATAACGATCCGCTTTGAATATTTTCCCCCCAGCAATTTTCGAGACAATATGTAGGTCATAGGGTTGCATTCCGAAATCACAGTCACAGTACACAATAGAATATAATGACAAAAATATTGAACTATTTGAATGATAGCTAACGCTAACTTCTCAAAATGAGCATAGCACATTTCGGTATCGAGAAGGTGATGAGAGAAGTAGTAAATAACATGCTCGTCACCGTCATCATCATCTTGAACCAAAACCATGGAAATCATGCTGAAATTTGCAGCTAAATAGAGGAAAAATCGTGATGATAGTTTGGAGGGCGCAATAGAGGAGCGTTGACAAGCAATGTCTTCAAAGCATCAAAATACTTTTGGGTGACCTCATCCCAAAGGAGAGGGACACCCTGCTTTAGTAATCACGTGAATCCTTTAGCTACTTCAACATAGTTAGGTATAAAACGGCGTAAGAAATTAGCCTTCCCCTTCAGACTCTACAGCTGATGTAATGAAGATGGAGAGGGGAGATTAATAATAGCCTCGACTTTGAGTCGATCAAGGTGAATCCCATATTTGGATACGATAAACCCTAAGACTCTACCGGAATAAACGCAAAAGATGCATTTGTGCGGATTGAGCCAGATATTGTAGCATCAACAATGAAGAAAGATATGATGAAGATTGTCAGGATGATCCTTACAGTAAGCTAAATGAGCCGGAAGGTCATCTAGATAAGGTTGAACGATGTGCTTAATATCATGAAAATCATATGACATCGCTTGTTGAAACGTGGCCCCAACATTCTTCAAGCTGAAAGGAAGCTTCTTATACGCAAAAGTACCCCAAGGATAGATGAAAGTGGTCTTATGCTAATCAGTCAGGAGAATGTTAATCTGGTTATAGCCAGAAAAGCTGTCCATAAGGGAAATTATCTCACTCCCAACACAGTTATCAATGATCTGATCAATAAAGGGAGTAGGATAATTATCCTTGGAACAGGCCCGATTTATGTCACGATAATCAACACAAACTTGAATGGTTCCATGTTTCTTATCTATAGGGACACTGTTGGACACCCATTCTATCAAGGGAATCGGGTAAATGAAACCAACGTTGAAATTTTTTTCAACTTCACGTTTAATGGCAACAACTTTTCAAGGATGCACAAGACAAAGGCACTGACGAACAGGCTCTGAACTAGGGTAGGTAGGAATCTCATGCACCATGATACTGGGATCAATGCCAGGCATTTCTTCATAGGACCATGCAAAGACGTCACTAAACTCGCGGAAAAGGCTAGTATAAACTTGAACTTCATCCGAAGAATAGGTGACCCTAAGATGGATTTTATCAACGATTCTCGGCTTGATAGAAATGTCAATATGAATCATTTGCGTAATGTTACTCAAGTTACCCTCCGAAAACACTTCATGTGTTAGAATAGGCATTTGAAGTAGAGGAGAAGGAACTTGAGATGAAAACCTCTGAAGGTACATAGACATAGCCCCGAGGGTAGGCATGAACAAGGAACGATGATGACCATCATTCCACGGAAAATCATCGAGATACATAGTTTCCATGATGGCTTCATCGGAAGGAAATATATCTTGCAAGGGATAGGATGACTCTGAATCATCGAGCCAAGGGGATTGAGAATAAGCGTCGAGAGACATACTCAAAGTAGCATGATCAGAAGGTGGAGAATTCGAAGCCGCAAGAAGTTCACAATAATTGAACTCAATCAGACTTAAAGGCATTGAATCTCCAAAAGAATCGACCTGTTCAGGCAAAGGAATAATCCATGGGTCATCAAACCAAGAGATCATATTGATCTGAACAGTGTTAGGTGGAGGAAGAGGAAAAATACCCATGAGGGCAGGATATTTGAAGAGACCCAACCCAATGCTCTCACAGGGAATAGGGATCTTATCCACATACGGAACATTGTTCTCAGAAGAAGAAGTGAAGAATGACAATTGATCAATAATTGATCTAAGAATGGAAGTACTTGAAAATGTGTGCAAGGTATCCATTTCCATTAATTAAATGTGTGCAAAATTCTCCAAGTCTAGCTGATTAAACAACTACTTAGATCTATTCCAAAAATTGACCGAAGCAGAAATTACTGGATATGTCACCTTTGATAAAGGATGAGATTCATAGGCTACCTGGCCCTTTACAGACTCTGTCTTTAGAATTTGTAGAAGTTAACACTCACAATTTACATCAAATTATATGCGCAAACTATTATTCATGTCTTGCAATTGAAACCAAGTGTTTATGGAAACTGTATAAGAGTTTATGTGTGAAGGCAAGTTAATTTAATTTGTTGTTTAACATATTAAATCAGAAATTTTCAACAAGATAACTTCAACATAACATGACACATATGTTTGGTGAGAAGTTCACCCCTCCTGGGCTACGTCTGCTGGATCAAGCCTCCCAAAATGAGCTTGTCCTCTTGTATTAAAATGCTAATACAAGTTTAAATGTGTCTCAATAGACAAATCTGAATGCAAATATTGATTCAGAAGACAGGAAAAAGCTAATAATGCCTTTCCAAATTCACTAAACAATGAAGAATTACCATAAATAGTGATTTCTTCAATAAGGCCCTAACGGCTCTTTGAAATCCTCTGTAGATTTTTGGGCTCTCTAAGTCCTCAAACATGTATGAAACCTATTTCATTAGGTTCAAAAGGTCGAAATTAGCTGAAAATGATCTTTGGTTCACCTCAAACAGAGAGGTACAACTCAAAACAGCTCCAACCCCAAAATGGCCCTAGTGGCCCTGAAAACTCTCCTGAAGGTTTTCAGACTCTGAAAGTCTTTAAAAAGTTCTGAAACCTATTCCATTGGTTTCAGAAGGTGGAAAATAGTTGAACATGGTCTTTGTTTCACCTTAAATAGAAAGGTACAACCCAATACAACTCTATTACCAAAATGGCCCTAGTGGCTCAAAAAGCTTCCCTGAAGCTAAAATGGTTGTAGAACACCTCTACTACCTCTGGAACCTATCTCAATGGCTCTAAAATGCTGAAAATAGTCAAAAATGACTTTTGGTTCACCTCAAATGGTTAACCATAGCTCAACACAGCTCCAACTCCCTCTTGGCCCTCATGGCTCTCATTGCTTCCTTGAAGCAAAAGGGAGTGAATATCAACTCCAATGGCTCTACAAACTATTCCAATGGATTTATAATTCTCTGAATACACGAAATCAAAAAAAAATTCGTCCAGAAACAACAGTTATGACAGAAACAATATTTTCCCAATGTCAAGTAAAAATCCCACTAAATGTGGGCTAACTGTAGATAGTCCAACTAAAACTAGCCAAACCCCAAATTTAATGGAATCCACTCCAAACTTGGTGGACGGTTTAACTTGGCATTAAATTTCGGGCGGAGTGCTGGTCACACGCACTTCCACGAAAACCGCTGGCAGTTTTGTTAACAAACCCGCCAGAACAAAACCTTCGCATTAACTGTTATATGGTGGACACATGTGCAGTCTATGGTTTAACCGCCGCTTAACTGTCGGAACTAAACCCGCAGTTAACATTTTAAAAACTGTAGCAAATGGTTGTGGCCACATGTCACCATGCCACTAACTGTAACCGCCGACTTTAAACTTTATGCCAGGGTCATAGCGCTCGGGTCATATGGCAATGTAAAGTATGGGGGCTGGCCCCCTTTGGCAGTTGCCCAAACTACGTTCAAAATTTAAATAGCACATCGGAACTTGATATGTTAAGAAACAGAGCATAGCCCGCCTGGTCGGGCCGCTTGGCTGGCAGCGTGGAGACCACAGATCAAAACCTGTAGAGTAACAAAATTTTGACATGCCAAATATTTCCACGGCCTAGGGCCACGTGGCAGCCTCTGGGAAGGCCACGTGGCACCTGCTGATTGGACAGAATCTTCAAAAGTAAAAAAAACATCAAATAGATGCATGCCACTTGTCAAACGTAGATTGGCCCAGGTGGAATATTCCAAGAATATTCCTTGGAATATTCCTTTTTTAATTTTTAAAATTTGGAAGTCAAACCTGGTCAAACTGGTCTTTTGCCTGAAATTGTGAATTTTGAAACTTGAATAACTTACACATACAGTGTCGGATTTGAGTGTCATTTATGGCTACATGATCATATCGATGAGGCCTATCCAGTCGTGCAGGTTGAAAGTGATTTTGAACACTTTCAATTTTGAGCTTTTTCCATAGCTTTGACTTGAGCTCCTGATCACACCTCCCAAATGAGAAGATTTTGGACCCCAAAAGCTCATTGAAATGAAGAAACTGAACTATAGTATAGAAAATGAGAGAATAAAAACATCCTCTTCTCTTCAACTTCCAAAAATTTTCCTGAATTGCCAACTGTTCAAATGGCGAATTTTGCTGAATGAGCCATGTACTTGTGCCAAATCCCGACCAAGTTTTCTCGCCATACCAATCTGCCATACTGAAACCAGCAATGACCCTTACTGAAATTTGTGCCCTTTTTGCTTGCATGTCTTTCTATCCCATGGAATCTTGCACTGATTTGCACTGACACTTTGTTCTCTGCACCAATTGACACCAAAGGCACCTTGTACAACATACGACATCAAAAACAAGTTGACAATGAAATGTGCTATACAATTGACACAACCATCAATGTAGAAAGTGTGCCCAAAATCGACACAAATTGACAATCATGTGTAACACAATCGACACAAGTCAACAATCATGTCACACACAATCAACAATGTAAAAAGTGTGCCCACAATTGACACAAGTCGATAAACATCAAGATACATCTTGACAAACACGTGTATGTATCATGTACAATGAACTATATACATTTCGCTAATTACACATACAACCTCTATGTACATGTGCAACTTCAACTCTTCTTTTCAAATACCATCAAGTGCATCATCCCAAAAAAACATGTGGGTGACTAAGAGCTGAACCAAAAGAAATTGCTGCAATATAAGTGAGCATCATACTCATCTTTTACACCTCCATGGCAAAACTTTGCAACAACAAAGAAATTTCTTCAACTGAAATTGCTTTTACATGCAATCTTGCATCAACTTTTCAATTGAAATACATGCATACCAAGCTGAAATTTGCATGTACAAAATGAGTAATGACTTACTGCATTAAGAAGTTAATCCACTTTCTACCAAGCCAACTCCATGGCATCTTTTGCAGTTGCAATACACCTTCATGTGTATCTTCCATTTCCACATCGATAATGGACTCCATAGATCCACTTGCACCAAACTTCTTATCCTCTAGCTACATGTACTTTGGACGATGAGTTGGATGCAAGGTCCAACAATGAGAGACATCATGTCCCTTACTTTGACAAAATGTGAAACTCTTAAGCGTTTTTTGAGAAAGTTATCTTTGCCTCTTCTGCTTCCTGTGTGCTTTCTTTTTCAACCAGCATCTTGAAGCAACATGGTTAAATCCACCACAAAATGTGCAACAAAACTTTCTTTCATTTGAACAAGAAAAATTATCATTCTTTGCTGAAACATAATCAAATTGATCATGCGAATAATTATACCTCTTTTGCTACATGGAATTTCCATCCTTTTTGTCTTTAAAAGACGATGAACTAGAAGAGGAGACAACTTTCCTTTTCGGACTTTCATCACAATTCTTCTCTTGAAAACTATTTGAACTTGAAGGCTCGCCATAAGTGACATGTTTACCCTCTACTTGCTGCAATTATGGCTTAAAAAAATGGAAATCATCCTTAAAAAAATTGACATATGTGCATAGAAGAACTTGGAATAAAGGTTCTCTTTAAATTTGCATCACATGCATTCAAGGATTTGGAGTCTTCACCATTAAACTGCACATAACCAAGACCAACATTCTTGGGTCACTCCACAATTGAAATAGGGTCAACCGTGCCTTGTGCATGCTTTCCCAAACCTTTTACTTTTTGATAGCCCATCTTAAACATTAATTTGGACCCGATTCCCCTTGTATGTTTTTCAAAATAACCAACACACTTTTTAGTTAAGGAAATTCAAGACAAGTTGGAATGGTTTACCTCTTCCTCATGCTTGTTCTTGGACAAAGCTTCTTGAGCTTGAAGGAATTGTTTCTCCATGTCATGCAACCTTTGGAGAATTGTTTCCTTCTCTTCCTGCATGGCTAACAATTGTGCATGAAGCTTAACACATTCTCTTTGATCCTCAATGAGAATATGCACCATGTCCTTCACCTTAATGAACTCATTCTTCATGTCATCATTGAAGAATCTCGTGAAGGAGGAAAATTCACTTGTAGAAGAAGTTGAAATTATGTAAATGGTCAAATTAAAAAAAGGAAATTCTGAAGAAAAGTTCTCAAAGCTTTCCAACAAATGACAAGCTTTTAACCAAATGTCAGTAAAGACCCCTTCTTAATCAAGTAGCCATAAAACACAAACTCCAATAACTTTTGTAGCAAACACTAATCAAGTGAGTTTTTTTTCCAAAGATAATATTGAGGTAGTTTGGGATAAGGAAATAGCCTCCAACTCGTTTTTTTCCTTTCCAAGACTTAGCTATCAACAACTATCTTTTCAACTCAAGAAAACTCATACAAGCAACCATTTTGCAACCAATAAAACAGTCAATATTTTACACTGTTTTAACACCTTTTGCACAAAAAAAATTCTCAATCTGAGCACAACCAAGCTTAACCAAATCTCAACCAAAGCTCTGATACCATCTGATCTAAAAATGGAAGTACTTGAAAATTTGTGCAAGGTATCCATTTCCATTAATCAAATGTGTGCAAAATTCTCCAAGTCTAGTTGATTAAACAACTACTTAGATCTATTAAAGATTTACCATAGGGGAATTTACTGGATATGTCACCTTTGATAAAGGATGAGATCCAGAGGCTACCTAGCCCTTTATAGAATCTGTCTTTATAACTTGTAGAAGTTAACACTCACAAGTTCCATCAGATTATATCTGTAAACTGTTATTCATGTCTTGCAATTGAAACAAAGTGTTTATGAAAAGCTGTATAAGATTTTATGTGTGAAGGCAGGTTAATTTAATTTTTTGTTTAACATATTAAATCAGAAATTTTCAGCAAGATAACTTCAGCATAACATGACACATATGTTTGGTGAGCAGTTCACCCCTCCTGGGCTACGGCTGTTGGATCAAGCCTCCCAAAATGAGCTTTTCCTCTTGTATTAAAATTCTTTAAAATGCTACTACAAGTTTAAAAGTGTCTCAATAGACAAATATGAATGAAAATAATAATTCATAAGACAGGAAAAAGCTAAGAATGCCTTTCCAAATTCACTAAACAGTGAAGAATTACCATAAACAGTTATTTCTTCAATAAGGCCTTGACGGCTCTTTGAACTCCTATGTAGATTTTCGGGCTGTATAAGTCCTCAAACATGTCTGAAACCTCTTTCATTAGGTTCATAAGGTCTAAATTAGCTGAAAATGATCTTTGGTTCACCTCAAACAGAGAGGTACAACTCAAAACAGCTCCAACCCCAAAATGGCCCTGATGGCCCTGAAAACTCTCCTGAAGGTTTTCGGCCTTTGAAAGTCTTCAAAAAGTTCTAAAACCTCTTCCATTGGTTTCAGAAGGTGGAAAATATTTGAACATGGTATTTGGTTCACTTTAAACAGAAAGGTACAACATAATACAACTCTATTACCAAAATGGCCCTAGCGGCTCAAAAAGCTTCCCTGAAGCTAAAATGGATGTAGAAAACCTCTACTACCTTTGGAACCTATCTCAATGCCTCTGGAATGCTGAAAATAGTCGAAAATGACTTTTGGTTCACCTCAAATGGTTAACCATAGCTCAACACAGCTCCAACTCCCTCTTGGCACTCATGGCTCTCATTGCTTCCCTAAAGATAAAGGGACTGAATATCAACTCCAATGGCTCTGCAACCTATTCCAATGGATTCATAATTCTCTGAATACCCAAAATGAAAAAAAAAATTCGTCCAAAAAGGTTCTGCCTATCAAAAGTTATGACAGAAACAGTATTTTCCCAATGTCAAGTAAAAATCCCACTAATTGTGGGCTAACTGTAGATAGTTCGACTAAAATTGGCCAAAATATGAATTTAATGGAATCGGCTTCAAAATTTGCAGATGGTTTAACTTGGCATTAAATTTCGGGCAGAGTGCTGGTCACATGCACTTCCGCGAAAACCGTCGGAAATTTTGTTAACAAACCCGCCAGAACAAAACCTTCACATTAACTGTTATATGGTGGACACATGTGCAGTCTATGGTTTAACAGCTGCTTAACTGTTGGAACTAAACCCACAGTTAATGTTTTAAAAACCACAACAGATGGTTGTGGCCACATGTCACCGTGCCATTAACCGTAACCGTCGGCTTTAAACTTTACGCCAAGGTCATAGCGCTCGGGTCCTATGGCAATGTAAAGTATGGGGGCTAGCCCCCTTTGGCCATCGCCCAAACTGCATTCAAAATTTAAATAACACATAGGAACTTGATATGTTAAGAAACATAGCATAGCCCACCCAGTCAGGCCGTTCGGCTGGCAGTGCGGAGATCGCAGTTCAAAACCTGCGGAGTAACAAAATTTTGACATGCCAAATATTTCCACAGCTTGGGGCCACATGGCGGCCTCCTGGCAGGCCACGTGGTGCCCGCTAATTGGCCAGAATCTTCAAAAGTCAAACAACCATCAAATAGATGCATGCCACTTGTCAAACGTAGATTGGCCCAGGTGGAATATTCTAGGGAATATTTTGAGGAATATTCCTTGGAATATTTCTTTTTTAATTTTTCAAATTTGGAAGTCAAACCTGGTCAAACTAGTCTTTTGCCTGAAATTGTGAATTTTCAAACTTGAATAACTTTCACATACAGTGTCGGATTTGAATGTCGTTCACGGCTATAGGATCATATCGATGAGGCCTATCCAGTCATTTAGGTTGCAAGTGATTTTGAACACTTTAAATTTGAACTTTTTCCATAGCTTTGACTTGAGCTCCTGATCAACAATAACAATATTTCCTTCATGCGGGAACTTCAGGACACGAAAGAGAGTGGATGGAATGCACAACATAGTGTGAGTCCAACTATGACTGAGGAGAAGATTGTAATTGAGCTTGGCGTCAACTACTTCTACCTCGACATTGACTGTCTTCCCTTTCAAAGTAATCAGAAAACTAGCGAGAACACCCAAAGGTTTGGATTCTCTTCCATCAAATGCTTCAAGGGAATTTGGTGATGAATTCAAGGTCGGAGAAACAATGGCTTTCCAACAAGAATATGACATGATGCACGTTGATGCACATTCGTCCATAACTGCTTGATGGATATCAATACCATTAATGACAACCTGTATAATGAGTGCAATATAATGTGGGAGTCGTGGAACGAAATTCTCTAAATCAAAAGAGAGAAGGCTAGTATCAGTAGGATCAACCCCTCCAATCGTAGATAACAAAGCCTTCCGTTGAGACAAATAAATCTGAAGTACTTCTAGAGTGGACATCGCAGATGGCAGTTGAGCCAAATCCTCAACAATACTATAATGTTGAGCGGCACGGGCGTTTGGATTGTAAGAAGACTTCCAGAGTACACCTTTAGAAGGTGGTTGTACAATGGGCTCAGTACTGGGCCTTTCAATTTGAAAAGGGCCAGAAGCAGGCGGAGGAGGAGGACCATCAACGATCTCTTTCCCCACTACCTGATGCGATTCGATATAATATTTTGATTGAGGAGAAATAGAAATAGACATAGAACCATTCATCATGAACACCTGAGAGCCAAATGGGACCGAGGATTGAGGTTTCTCTACCATCTGGGTCTACTGAGATGGAAAAGGTTCTTTAAGAACAACTATAGTTCCCTAAGTGCCTTTGAGAAATCTACTTACTTCGGCCCGTCGAGGACAGTCCTTGGTGTAGTGCTCTTCATCACAGATCAAACACAAGTTCTTCGGCTTATGCTGTGAACCATCATCAGCACGAGATTTGGACGAATCTGGTTTCGGGTATCAGCTTTGGCCTTACCTTTTCCCTTCTTCTTCCCCTTGGAAGTTTTGTCTGCCAGATTGACCTGAATGACATTGAATTCCAAGGTTTTACCAAGATTCAAAGTGGGCTGAGAAGCAGCATTATTTTAATAATTAGACTTTTTCTTCCCAGGATTTGAAGGAGAAAATTTTTGAGAATTCTGAGACATGGAACCAATAATACCATCGATGGATGGGGTTGCTAGTGCTTTAGAAGTTTCAGGTCGAGGGGCATCAGGTCGAGGGACAATGTGCTAGACTGAGAGTACACAAGATCAAGCTACTGGGCATGAGCAATGGCCTGTTCCTCGGTTACACATGCCCCCATAGCAATGTCTTTTGCAATCTAATTGATAAAGGAGGTAGTGAACCAATTAGTTAGAAGCTGATCAGGAATATCAAACTTGATCAAATGAATATGACGTCTCCATTCATGAATATGATCCGAGATATGAGTAGCTCGATCTTGTTTCAAGGATGTGAGGAGGTGTGTCCCAGTTTCATAACAAATCGATAATTGAAAATGTGTAAGGAATGCCATGGTGAGGGAGTTGAAATCCTGAAATATGCCACGAGATAGCTCAATGTACCACTTTGCAGTAGCACCAATAAGAGTCTGTTGGAAAATACGAAGTCAGATGGAATCGTCAACCCAAGAGTTAGAGGAACACCACAAGTGGTAAGTCATAACATGCGCTTGGGGGTCTTCTCCAGACTTGTCCTCAAATTTAGGAAAATCACCAGGAATCTTAGTCGGAACTGGAGGCCAATACGGGTTATGAAGAATTGGATTGTTCGTTAACTTTGACACATCAAGCAGTTCCAACATAGCGAGAAAAGGTAATTGAGGATTAAAAGGCATTGGAGGTCTATGATAAGGACCCATGTTAACATTCCACCCAGCCTGCGAGAAAATTTTCCCCCATATGTTTTGTCCCGGAGGATTCTGACCATAGGGGTTATACTGGGGTTGAGGACCAGGACACTGATTCTGAGCATACCATTGAGGTCCTTGTTGAGAAACGTAAGGATTCTGTTGCGGAATGTAAGCATGGCCTTGAGGTTTATTATACACCAACTTAGATGGATTTTGAGGGTAAAAAGTGAAACCTTGAGGCATACTATATACCGGTTGATATTGACCTTGTGTGTAATAAAAACCTTGGGGTTGAGCAGCTGGACCCTGCTGAGCAGATTGAGCGGGCTGCTAAACAGGCAGGCCCTGCTGAATTGGATATACAGGTTGAACCGGGTGCTGAGTAGGTTGAATAGGCAGTTGAATAGATTGAATTGGTTGTTGAACAGGTTGAACCAATTCCTGAGCTGGTTGAGCAGGCTAACCCTACGGAACAGGTTGTCCTGGATAATGAGAGCCACCAGGTTGCCCTTGTGGAATAGGTTGGCCTGATGGTGGAGATGGACCAGGTTTTCCTTGATGACCAGGTTGACCCGGAGCAGGACCGTAGGGTTGTCTTTGTTGCACAAAGTTTTGGCCATATTGAATGTATGGCTGTTGATGTTGTACAATAGGTTGTCCCTATGGGGGGTACATTGGCCTGACGACAATATACAATGTTCCTAGTTGAAGCTAACTTGAAGGACCAAAGGGTTGTCATTGTTGGATCGAAGGTTGATCTTGCAGACCGTAAGGTTTTCCCTAAGGACCAAAGGATTGTCCCTGCTGAGTCGAAGGTTGTTGCTGTAAGGGTTGTCCTTGTAGCAAAGGTCCTTGATGATTGAAAGCATGATAAGTATCAACAGGAAATGAATAAATGGGGTTGCCGACAACATCATAATGATGGGGAGGATTGACAGGCACTTGGGGTGGCCAAAAACCCTGAAATTTATGTTACTAAACAACCAAAAAATACTCTTCAAAAGTAAGGCCGCATGGAATCATAGGGACAATAGAGGTCATACTAGAAGCAGACGAGGACGTAGGAGATTAAGCATCCGGAGAAGGAGCATAACATCGGTGAATATCCAACATGTGCTCATCAAAAGCATAGGTAGAAACTATAGGCGTAGTAATAGCTGCACCAGCAGGTGCAGTCTCTGGAGCCTGAGTTTGTGATCTGCTCAGACCCTGATTGACCGGCCACGTAGGATTAAGTAAGAAAGACTTGCGAGTGTGAAAATACTCTGACAACTGTGTTGTAACAACCGATGTAGACAAAGCTACACATATGGTAGGTCGAACTGGGACAGATGTAACAATAACCGACAAACCCAGTGTCGAAGGTGATAGTCCTAACGAAGGGAGTACCAAACTCCTAGGGGGAGTTAATGTACTAGATTGTGCTATGGATGCAACACCAGACATAATCTGACTCAAATTCTGATAAATGGGTGGAAGTGACACCAATTGAGGAGAATATTGAACATAAACATGTGGAATATCTTCAGGGAAAAGTTGATATTCTCCTGTAGAAAGAGGCATTCCTTCACTGTCAATAGCACTCGAAGAATCCATATATGATGAAGTCATAAGATCATCAAAAGGACGATGAGGACTAGGAGGTATAGCAGTAACGACGAATGGTGATCCTGAAGTAAGAGGAGGGAATTATTCCTTGTCCCCAAAACCAGACCAAACACTTGGATGAGGCCAATTTTACTCAATTGACTCTTCAGGAGGAGATCGAGTAGTTAGAGGTAAAACAGTTAGGAGAATAGGCTGCGAAAACTCAGCAGACCTAGTGGACTGAGGGGTTTCGTAAGAAACGTCAAGAAAGGAACTACAACTAGGAGGCAGTGAGGAAGACAACGAAACTAGTGGTTCCGCCACTGTGACTATATTTCAAAACAGATAAGGAAAAATAGATAGCCAACAGAAGGCTTCAAGACCAAGGCCTAAGGAAAAAATGAAAACAAGCCAAGTAACAGACTTTTAACGGGCATGCGATCGTGGGTAATTAATTTTATGACATTGAAACCAGACTTTGTTGTTTCATTTTTTAAGAGTCAAGAAATAGAAAAAATACGGCTCTAGTAACTTTCAATTTTAAATGAGCATGAGAGGACAAGTGCTCGATGATCTCTTATATTTTTAAAGAGTCATGAAAAAATCGAAATGACTACTCCAGTAATCTAAGAAAGAGGGTGTACCAAGTTTCCGTGAACTGCCATATACACCTTGGTGATCAAATGAAAGAGAAATGACCAAGGACTTTCCGTATGTGTAGGTAGTCTCCCCGAATGTTGTGTTCAGTGTATCATGGTTACAGGGCAGCAAACTCGGCTTCCTATGGATAAAGGATTTGAACCTATAGGGGTCTCCGTTTATATACTCGACGGTACGAGGAGCACAAGTCTGTACTAGCGTTGTCTAAAGCCAAAAGAAGAACGAAAAATACTAGGTTTTAAGACACCAGAACACATCTCTAGCCTAGACCACTACAATGTGTGCGTTAGGTTCCAATGTTTCCTTAGGTTAACTCAATTGATTTTAGAGTTGATCTTGAATTATGTTTCAATTTCAGTCCCTACCGAATGTCGATCTCAAATTTCCTAAATGCAGACTACATGCAAATGAACATCATTTTCCTTCAATGAATGCTAACTAAGAGAAGGATAGAGATCTTTCAAATAATAGCAATCAATGAAATCAAACGAAGAAATACGCTAATTCATCTATTTCAATAAAGCGAAAAATGAAAAAAATCTTTATTATCTAATCAAGCACTAGTTATGCAAAATAAATTTCCTTTTCCAAACAAATAAAAGAATGCAAATTTTTTATTTTTTCAATGAAATGAAGCACACAATGCACTAATGACATGAAAAAACAAAACAAACACTAGTTTGAGGATTGTGAATGTAAAGAGCTAAATCGAATGATTCGGTGAAAGCAACACAACAAAAAAATGCACTCAAACGAATGAAGAACTCTTCCAATCAAAGAAAAAGTTGTGAAACGATTCAAACAAGCAATGTAATCTATGCTTGGAGCAGCAAAAAGAAAAATCGAATGAAACCCGAAATGACCATTCAACCAAAACAACCGCTCAAAGGATAAAAAATAACTAAATGCAATTGATCAAGAGATGTGACTGACAAGAATCGAAAAACTCGACTTCCAATCAGAAGGCTCAGTAAGCTATGACACTCAAGAATACTAAGGCCATAAACTACACTGATAAGTAAACAGACATGCAACTGAGAATAAAAATTTTGTGACAGTCAAAACAATCTCAACAAAACAATTGCAAATAAAAAATCTACCCAGAGACAAGCACAACTAACCAAAAAACTCAAAAGGAGAGTCAATCCAAACCCTACAAGATTCGACGTGACTGTAAGGCAGTAATCGTGCCAAACAAGGGTTGGCGCTAGTGCAACACACGAAACATGTGCCAATCGACGTGATTATTCAAACAAAAAATGCGCCAAGCCGTATATCTATGGGAAAATGGGAAATCCAATGAGCAGAGGTCAATCTTGACACTTTGGAGCTGAACAAGAGGACTCTAAACAAGAAAACATACCAGAAAATATAGACAAACAGGAAAACGACCGAAGTCGACTAGACAAGGGCAAAAAGACAAACTCACACTGATCCCCAGTGGAGTCGCCAATTTGTTACGTAGGTAAATCCTCTCTGCGGACAAAGATGATCCCTTTAGCCCTTGAGTGGGTCTAATAAAAAAAGGACAAACTAGAGTGTAGGCTCCTAATTACTGAATGAAATAGACACGATATATCCACCTACCTAGAGTCAAACGCTGTCATCGTAGCTATTGTAGTGGTGGCCTCTCAATTCCTGTCTCGGCAAGTCACAATCCTTTTGCAGCGATGCTTGGATCCCTGCACAAAATCAACAAACAAGAGCAACATATGAAACAAAAATTTCATTCATAATTACTAACCAGTCAAGGAGGGTTAGGAATTTAGCATTAATAAAACACATCAACGCGATATGGGAACCAGACAATAGTTATACATATGTATTAATAGAAGAAAGAGTTACAACCAAGCCTTGACGTCGCAACCTCTTTCAGTGAGGTTCGGTTGAAGCGTGTCTCGACGAATTTCAGGGAATTTAGACGAGCTGAAGGCACAAGCCTAAGCTCTCTCAATAAGGGACTCTTCTGTTCTATCTTGAATAGAAATCTCTCCAGCGTTTCTGCTTCTTCAGTTAAGCTCAGCTAGCTTCATCAATGGAGGATGAGCTATATTTATAGAGGGAGAGGAGGAGGTTTGGATCCCTACTATGGTAGAAGGGAGGCCTTATCTCATGGGAGGTTTCCCCAAAAGGTGGAAACAAGAGGACAAAGGAGGAAGGCCATGGTTATTCAGTCGAACCACTCCCCACGACTCATCCACAAAGTTGTTATGATCAAAACTTCTCCTCTATTTTTAAAAAAAATTCCATAAACAGATTGGCACGGGTAGTTAACTAAGACAGAGCACCACCTGGCGCGGGAACCAGTGTTAATCTGCCTCATCGGCGCGAAGGCATAATTGGCTACCAACGCCAAGGAAAAAACAAGCGTTTTTGGTGGTCTTTTTGGGAAATGGTCAACAGAAGGAATGTTTGACTCATGGTAAGGGATGCAATGATGATATTTGCAAGGCATGAAAATTTATTTTGTTCACAAAAATGAACCTCCAATGTGCGGGATGGGGATTGCAGGGACGATGACAAAATTTTGTTTAACAGTACCTAAGTTTGATGAAAGGTTCATAGTAATGCTCCTCCAAGTATTTTTGCTTGAACCATTTCCCCCCAACATTTGGTATCCCGATGGTAGCTGATATAATGGCAGTGGAAAATGTTAAAGTGAAACCAAAAAGAGTAACCTGGTTGGCATGGAGGTTAGAGATGAAAAGTCTAGTCAACAGAGCATGGTGTTGGACCCTCTGAATTTTCTCACAAAATTCAAAACATCCAACATGTTTGAGTCATGTCACAGCCGTAGGAGATGCCAAGAGTTACCTAGTATTTGTTGGCTCAAGTCTAAGTATTCTCCCCCCTTTGTGTGGCCTCTTCTCCTTTGTTTCTTCTCCCTCACTGTGTGGTCTATTTTCTTCTTCTGCCATGGTGTTTTAGTGTTAAAACCCTAGGGAGGTGCGATGATGGTGGAATGTGGTTTTTAGGAATAGGGAATGGGATAGGGAAATTGAGGGAGGTGGGGGTAGGGATGTAGAGGGCTTTGGAATAGGAAATCAATTATGGGTGTAGGGAATTGGGAGCCTAGGAAAATAATGTACCTAGGTCTTAGGGTTTTAAGGGATGAAAGGCTTTAGAGAAGGGAAAATTTAATGTAGGGTTTTAGGAAAGGTTTTTTTACAATGTGGGAAGGGTTATGAACATTTAGGGACTATAATTTAGGATTTTAGAATGTAATGGGAATTTTTTGGGTAAAATAGGGTTTTAAACTTGAATAAAGACGCCAATTTCTTTTAACAAACTTCACAAACAAAAAATCAACTTGATGGAGAAGAGGAATGGAGAAATCATAGCTTACTTGATTTGCTGGAGGCCATGTGCACCACTGCTGAAGTCTAGAGGCAATGGCATGAATATTTGAGGCACTTTTGGCAATGCTGAGGAAAATGGGAAAGCGCGCAGTGCCACACACGAGTGCGCCCTCCCTTTGGCATGCACGCAGTGCTTCCTCTGTTTTGCAAATTTAGCCTTCTAAACTTGATTTCTGAGCTATGCTGAGTTTTCTGGATGATGGTAGGAGACAAATGAAGTTGAATTTGATGCTATGAGGGCTTTAATACATGAGTGAAATTGATTTTTTTTATTTAAAACCCACTTTTCTAATGTTTTAAATTTCAATTTCCAAACCTTCAGAAAATACCCTTTACACTTTGACTTTTTTCTTTGTAGGTTGACCATGCTGGAGTAGGTACTCTTTGATTTGACATTTTTTGTTCAATTTTTTCATGTAGAGTTGAGTTGGCAACTTGGGAATAGTACTTATTACATATAATGAACATAAAATTACATTAAAATAAAAATAAATTACATCTCTTCTTTTGAATAAAATTACATTGCAGAATAAAAATCATAACTTGAAAGAAGAATTAGAACTTTGGAAATATTCCTTGGAGATCATCTTTCATGTTGGAAAATCCTCTTCAGATTGTAAAGGAATATTATTTCAATCACTCTCTTACTTTCTCTTACCTTATCCAATGAAATGGTGTTTTATTTGGACCTTGACGAATGAAACCTAGAGACCCAATGAAGACTTTGAGTGACCAGAGTCCATGGTGACTTTGACTGACATAATGATATAATGAAATGAAATTTCATGAATAATTTATTCTTAGCAAGACATAAATGTGGGCTAGGAAATATGGATTTTTTGAGGGAGAGTGAACTTTTATGACTAGGGCTACCATCAGTTAGTGAATTTTTTTCATGACCGAATGGAATGATTAAAAAATTTCTAAGTGGGACTCCTAAAATGATATGAAAAAATTATTTTTGATCACTGATGGAAGTATACAAATACTCACACTAACAACCCCAAAATGGCATTCATTTAGAGCTTTATCAGCATGCTCATGAGTGAGACACCTTCTAAAAACGACATCGATACCACGACGATAAATGGTATCACCAATTATAATATAATTTCTAGCCTGGTATCGAATAGGTTGCTAGTCAGAGCGAGAGGTATCAAGGTGGGAAGTCTGGGTCTGGAGATACATGATAATATCCTTGTATCACGGATCAAACAAACTTATCAAAAACAACGACTCATTAGGATTAGAATCATCAGAAGTAGACTTAGTTCCGAATGAGGGAAGGTCGCATATCTGTTTGGAAAATACTACGAATTTTTTAGATTTTGACTTGATGAACTCTAAATCGAACTCCTGTAAAATGAAAATCCATTTGGAGTATTCCCCCATAGTAATTCTCATGACAAGATGTACATCATGGGGTTTCAATTAGATACAACCATTGTCTTGCAAAGCAGAATGTAGTAGTGAAACCTTTGGACAGCTTGGACATTCTCCAAAGTTAACTTTTCAACATGAGTATATTATATTTTTGTGTCATTTAAGTTCCAACTTAATTAATAAATAGGATTTTGTCCCCTATGTTGTCCTCTTGGACCAATACCATAGTGATGGTAGCAACTGCAGCGACGAGATACATAAAGTAATTGTGTTGATAATCTAGGGGATACAACAATGAAGCCCAAACCATAACATCTTTCAAAGCATCAAACACCTTTTGGGAAGTTTCATCCCAATGGAAGGGAACCCCATTAGGGGAATTTTGAGGTTTAAAATGGGCCTCCTAAGGAAATTATAAAATAATAGTGGAAATAATAAAATAAGGTTTGATTACATCATCAAATTTTAGAGGAAAAAAGAAAGAAAACTATTTTTCAACTTATCTCCCTATGGGTTTACTCAAATTTTGAGTGGAAATGCTCGTTGGATGCATAATTTGATTCCTCATCCAAGGAGTACCCACGTTGCATACTTTCGATGGACCCTGCTACACGAAAAATGAAAAATGCATGAAAATGTGATTACAATCATGTTTTTTTTTCATAAATTTCTCATTTTTTGTGTAGCAGGGTCCATAAAAAGTATGCAACATGGGTAATCCTTGGATGAGGAATTGAATTTTTCATCCAAAGAGTACTCCCACTATAAATTTGAGTAAAACCTTAGGGATATGGATTGAAAATACAAGCTAAAAAAATAGTTTTATTATTTTATTATTTTCTAATATTTTTATTTTTTTACTCCAAAATGGTGAATAATCCCCCATGGTTGAAATCACCATCTTGAATCCTATTAGTTCTTATAAATTTTGTTTTGGTTGTAAATTTTTCTTAGGAGACCCATTTTAGACCTCAAAATTTCTCTAATTCCATTCTTCAAAAAACTCGTAAATCCTTTGGTCAATTCGGTATAATTGGGAAAAAATCTTTGTAGAAAGTTAGCCTTCCCTGGAGGCATTGTTGCTGTAAAAGAGAGGATGGAGAAGGAAGATCAAGGATCGCCTAGCATTTAAGTGAATCAATACAAATTCCTTGCTTCGACACAACGAATTTGAGAATTCAACCGAATTGCACACAAAACCCCCACTTGTGTAGATTGAGCTTGATATTATAATGTAGGCAACATAAAAATATAACCCTAATATGAATCAAATGATCCGCACGATGATTCGATTTTGCAGGTGGCTCATCCATACACGATTGTATGATGGGTTTAATTTCATGGAAGGCATAGTTCATAGCCCTGTAAAAAGTTTCCCCAACATTTTTCAAATCGAAAGGGAGATTTTGATAAGAAAATGTGCCCCATAGACAAATATATGCGGTTTATGTTGGTCAGATGGGAGAATTTTGATTTGATTATAGTCAGAAAATCCACGCATAAATGAAAATACTTCACTCCAAGAACAATCATCAAAAATATAGTCAATAAAAGGGGTGGGATAATCATCCTTAGGACAAACATGGTTGATGTCATGATAATTGACACACACACAAATTGTTCCTTGTTTCTTCATGACAAGAAATATTTTAGAAACCCAATTAGATAGGGGAGCTGGGCAAATGAAACTAGCACATAGAAGTTTTTCAAACTTTGCCTTAATAGCAACAACCTTCTTAGGATGGGCAAGACGTACGCACTACTGAACTAGCTTAGCATCTAGATAGGTTTTCATTTCATGTACAAAAATATTTGGATCTATACCTGACATCTCTTCATATGACCAGGAAAAGGCATCCCATAATTCCTAGAAAAGGGCTTTATAGATCTTGATCTCATCAGGGAGAGCAAGATGCACCAATGTTTACATTCTCGACAATTCTAGAATTGATCAAAATATCAAGAGGGATAGTGTCTTCAATATTTGATAAATGATTCTTATAATCGATTTCATGGATAGATACGAAATTCATAGATATCTCAACAAAATTGGGCGAAGAAAGATCACTAATATTGTACTCAGAGATATTATAAAATAATAACGATTGTGATTATTGTCCTATGACACATCATCCAACATCATCATATCTATGACGCTCTTGACAATTCTGGGCTTGATTGAAATATCAAGAGGGATAGTATCTTCAATATTCGATAAATTATTCTTAGAATCGATTTCATGGATATATATAGAATTATTAGATATCTCAATGAAATTGGGTGAAGAAAGATCACTAATATTATCCTTTGAGATATTAGCAAGGAAGAACGATGGTGATTATCGTCCCACAATGCATCATCCTACATAATGATCTCCATGACGCTCTCATCAGTAGAAAATCTACCAAAGAAAGGATCAAAATATGAGACATACTCTAAGGAATGATCAACCCAATGGATCGAAGAGGAGAAATCAAAGTGTGTTGAATAGATCGAATAGATAGCTTCATATTCGAGCTCAACAGGGTTAAGTGGCATGCGTTCAACAAATATATCAATATTATAAGCATCTATTACTATCCAAGGATGAGATGGAGTAGTAAAAAAATATATCATGTTGATGAAGGCAACCATATTCGGGTTTTCGGGAGGTGGAAGGGAAAAGTGAAGAGGAGGAGGAAAATAAAAGGTTCCCATTAGGGAAGAATCCTTAAGAAATCCCACCCTGACATGATGATATGGATGTGGAGCTTCTACAACAAGAGGGATACTTCCAGTGACTTGAGAATTATTGGCAAAGAAGGTGAGATGATCAATGGGCACAATCCCCCCTTCGTGAGAGAAATCAATCATTATAAAATAAGTGGAAACGACAATGGCCAAGGCATAAACCAATGTACTACCTAGTAAAAGTTTGTAATCTAAAGTTCTGTTGATAACTTTGAATTCTACTAACACCATCCTGCCAGCTAATTCGAATTGTAACAAACTCAAGATTCCATAAGGCTTTAAGCCTCTTCCATCAAAGGCTTTGAGAGTAATGGGTGACTGGTTGAGGTTGGGAGAACCAATGGCCTTCTAGCAAGAAAGTGACATGATGTAGGTTGAAGATCCTTCATCCACAATGGTCTGATGGATGGTATTACTTTGAGCAAAAACCTGAATCATGGAAGCTAATTGCAGTGGAATCTTGGGTGTATGATTCCCTTGAATAAAGAATACAAGGCTAGAATTTGAAGTATCGATGCCTCCAATTGCAGCAAATAAAGTATTCTTCTAGGAAGGATAATTTTGCAAAAACTCGAGATCTGCCATAGCTAAAGGATATTGAGCCAGATCCTCAACTATGATATAGTTCTAAGAAGCTCTCGCATGAGGATTGAATGCATATTTGTGAATAATACCCTTGTGAGGTTTAATTGTTAACTCATTTGGAACCAAATTTCAAGTAGGATCTGAAGCGGATGAGGTAGAATGGTAGGTTGATTAATAGCCTTACCATCAGATTCGTATTACCATAGTCCTTGTTTCTTGTTGCCACAATAACTTCATGTTTCTGTTTGGTAGAGGAAATCATCATAACCAAGGAAGAGGAAGCGGGATCCCGTCCAACCATGTTTGTATCTTAGTTAGGAAAGGGATCTATTAACACAACGAGCAAAACATATGATTTAAGGAATTAATTTACTTCCGCCTAATGTGGAAAATCACAAGTATAATGTTCCCCATTACAAATTAAGCAAGGATAACGAGGTTTCCATTTTATTTAGGAGACTGGTTATTGTTTGTCTAGTGGAGAATTATCTTTATTCTTCTTTCCTTTTCCTTTCTTATGACTTCCTCATTGCTGATATTTTGCTTTTTTGGATTGGACAACATTAATATCAGAAGCATAAGTTGCAGGAGTAGTGGAGGATGGGTTTTTGGCAGCCAAAATAGTAGTTGAACTAGATAGTTTACTCACTAACTACTAGATAGAAAAACCAATCACGCGAGCATCAGCATGTGATTATTTACTATGAGGTTGTGGAAAATTATTTGAAGGTATCACAACATTAGTTATTTTATCATAGAGTGTTCCAAATTGTGTATAAACAAGATCCATATATTGGTCACGAGCAATGACATGCTCTTTTGTCACAACTCTGCCTTTAGCAATGTATTTAGTGATGGGTGCTAACAAAGAATTAGTGAACCATTCAACTAAAAACTTATCAGGAATGTAGGTCTTGACCAAATGACTATAACGTAAACCTCCCTTCACATCTACCCAAGTAACAGACTAATCAGGGTAAACATGAACTGAGGGCAGTTAAGAGAAGACTCAAACTCCTTAGTGACTTTAAGGAAGTGGAATCAACACGGAAAACCATAACGCATACTCTCTGCACCTACTACAGGACCCCCAGAAGCTATCCCATCCATCAAGTTGACTTATCCTAGGGTCCCACTGAATTTTACTAAAGAAAAATCCTAGAAAATCCATTTATATGGGCAAGGGTGCATCTAGGAGGCTCTGAACACTCCCATGACATAGGAATGCATGCATATAAGGATTCAAATTCTAATACCTATGCCTGAATCTGTGGGATTTAAGGCACTTTTTAAACCCATAATCCCAGACACTATTCAAAACATCCTGTAGATTTTAGAAATAAATAAACACATGAGAAAAATGCCAAATGGCTGAAAAATTACTCTAGGACTAGGTCTGACCATCCCCAACCAGGAGTGAAATTCTGTCAAACACTTGGCATGAATGAAATATACAGGTCTAGGATACAAGAAAAAGCATAAATGACTAAAAAATCTATTGAAAAATTACAAGAAGGATCACCACCCTCTTCCTTGAACAAATATGACATTAATTAGGTCTTGCATCCATTATTTTAAAAATTACAAGTAAATACATGAAATAACCATGACATGAACCAACCATTTAACCATGCTTATAACCATCATAAAACCATGAAGATAACAATGAGATAACAACCATTAAATCCACACATTAATAAGTACAAAATAAATAGAACTTAGCTTTCATTAAACATAGGAAATAACTGACCAGGTTCGGGACTTCCAAGTACCACCCAACCATAGACATGGTTGAGCCAAATATCTCTTTAGCTAGTCACCCCGTGCCATATTCCAAGCATGAATGTGGGATCTCGTGGATAAACCAATCCAAAACCAAAGAAAGGAATCCAGAGGTTAAAACACCTCCACCCTCACCATACTGTGATCACACCAAAATCGGTGCTCTGATCACAAAACCAAACCGAACTTGGAATTCCATCTAGAATCCATCACTATCCTTCATGAATTTTCCATCTCCCTCTCTTGTAGGATTTATCGAAATCCAATCTGGGATCACTAAGCCCTAAACTGAGACACCACCCTCAGGCTTTACTATGTATCCCACCAAAACTAATCAAGGTATTCCTAGGCGTTTAGGAATTTTCCTTGAGATCACCTCTACCTAGATTCTGAAATCCATCTGGAAATTCCAAAGCTCAAAGCCAAGATAAAAATCCCAACACACCATGGCATCCAGATCCAAAAGATGGCAAGGAAAGGTTGAAATCCACTGTCAAAACCTAACAAAACCATGCCACCAATATCAAGAGAACTAAATAGCAACATGCATAAGCCATGCATGTCCAAACCAGCTAGGAAATCACCCACGCAATATGTTACCTACAACTCGTGACCTTTTACCTTATTTTTCTCCTAATTTCCTTTATTTTCATAAAAAATGTGCCAAAACTACTTTTTGCCTCCTTAATGCCTTAGTCATTTCCTTTTTCCATTTTTACTTAGCCATAAACACATATCCACTGGTTCCCACTAGGATATCCTTTCCAAACACTCAACTTGGAATAAGTGTCCCTTAACCATAGTTTTATTCTTTCCTTTATTAACTTTTATTACATGAACTTTTTCCTGGGTCTATTACAGAACCCTGCCCCTTGGGGAACACCTTATTCATTGTTAAACCACACCTACACCTTAGCAAAACCACTAAAAAGAAAACATACGAATCATGGAGATTTATAACTTAGCTCAATACAGTGTTTACACTGAATAACCTACTCAAAATAAAAAACCATGATAACATGAACATATAACATCCATACCGCTTATTGGAGCTTTATAAATTAGCTTATGGGTATTTAAATCCATATACATAATTAAATATACAAAACCATCACCAAAACATATGCCAAACATCTACCAAACATCAAACTAAAATTTCTTTGCCTCAACCGACAAACAATGGAGGATACATAGCCCGCATCTGATTCGCCATCTTGTATGTAGCTTCATCATGCCCAAATTTCTTCCACTGCACATTAACCTGCTTGATGGCTCTGTTCTTGAGCTTGAGATACTTCTGCTGCAATATGCACTAAGGTTCTGGCTAGAATTATCCTTCTTGCTCCACCTGCAATACAGACCAATCAATACATGATAAACATCCTTTATATACCTTTTAAGTAATGAAACATGAAACACATCATGTAATTTCCCTATTGGAGGTAGTTCAATTCGATAGGCCGCTGGTCAAATCCTCTCAAGTATCTCAAAAGGCCCGCAATACTATGGTGCCAACTTGGAACATGATCCAACCCTCAAGGAGCTCTTCTTAGGATTGATGTCCATATAAACATGCTCCCCAACCTAGAACTCCTTAAATACCATGTGCTGGTCTACATAACTCTTCTATCTATCTCATGTTACCTTTAGATTTATAACCTGCATTTCCTGCTCCATTTCTACCAACATGTCTAGTCCAATTAACACCATGTTAACTGGATCACTCCAACTGATGGGAGTATTACAACTTCACCCATATAGTGTCTTGAAGGGACTCAACCCCAATGAGTCCTAATACCCATTGTGGTATGCAAACTCAACCAATGGTATATAATATTCCCACTTCCACTATTGATGCATCACATACATCCTCAACATGTCCTCTAAGATCCTATTGACGCTCTCTATTTGTCCATATTTATGTGGATCATAAGTTGTACTAAAGGCCAACTTTGTGTCCAATCCTGCAAATGAATCCTACCAAAACTTGGAAGTGAAATTTACATCCTTGTTTGACACAATATTCTTTAGGAAACCATGCAATATGACTACATCTCTGATGAACACCTGTGCTACATTGCTTAGTTGAATACATAGTGTTCACTGGAATGAAATGTGAAACCTTTTTCAATTTGTCCACAACAACCATGATGGAATCATTTGTCTCATTTTCCTCGGAAAACCTATAATACATTCCATGGAAATGACCTCCCATTTCCATTCCAGAATTGTAATAGGCTGTATTAATCCACTTGGATGTCTACACTCTACCTTTACCTGCTGAAATTCCAAACATCTAACCACAAAATCTTCTATATCCCTCCTTAAATTCGACCAATAATATAATATCTTCACTGAAGTCAATGTATTCTGATAGCTTAGGTTAATTGAATATGGTTTCACATGAAAATCCCTCAAGGTCACCTTCTTGATCTCACTACTATCTGGCACATATATCTTGTCTCTAAACCTGACCAATCCATCTGTCGTGAGACAATAATCCACATCCTGTGCTCCCGCACCTGTACCTGTACTACTACCTGTACCTGTAATATTACCTGTACATATACCTGTACTCTATTGCAATATGTGCCTATCCTCCATATACCTAGCATCATGTTGACCTTGTTGTAAGATCCTATCCTAGTAAATATGTCCCATAGGAGCTCATGGTTGTAATGTGATTTACCTATATCCACTTGTGAAGAGCATCTTGACTCTGCTCTCTTTACCTTTTATGTATTTGATCTCAAAATAAAACTCACTTATTATAGCCAACCATATAGATTTCTTGGCATTCAATTTGACTGGTAAAAAAAGTATCTCAACCCACTGTGATAACTCATCAATACAAACCTACTTCCAAGAAGATAGTGCCTCCACATTTTTAGTGCATGGATAATCATTCCTAGCTCAAGATCATAAGTTAGATATTTTTTCTCGTGTTGATTCAGTTTACATGACTCATAGCATACTACATTTCCATCCTGCATATGGACTCCACCAAGCCATATTTTGCAAGAATTTGTACATACTATAAACTATTTTTGTGGGTCTGTGATCTTTAACACTGGAGCATGTGTCAACAAATGCTTAAATTGCTCAAAACTAGCCTCACACTCCTCTATCCACTCAAAATTATTACCTTTCCTCTTGAATGATGTAATCAGATAAGAAATCTGTGAGAATTTCTTGATGAACCTCCTGTAGTAGCCTACCAATCCCATGAAGGATCTCACCTCATCTACATTTGTAGGAGCTTCCCATTCTATGATGGCTCTTATCTTTTCTAGATCTACGGGTATTCCTTCCTTGGAGACAACATGTCCCAAGTAATGTACCTCAGTCTAAAACTACACTTATTGAGCTTAGTATACAACTGATTCTCTCTCAACAATCTCAACACTATTTCCAAATTCTAGACGTGTTCTTCTTCATTTTTAGAATACACCAATATGTCGTAAATGAATACAATCACAAACTTGTAGATGTCCTCTTCTTTGATGTGTACCTAATGATATCCTGCCCTCAAGTTGATCTTAGAGAACATTGCTTCTCCCTTCAAGTAATCAAAGAAGTCATCAATCCTTGGTAATGGGTACATGTTCTTGATTGTCACTTTGTTCAATTGTTTGTAATCAATGCACAATATGAGAGTACTATCTTTCTTCTTCTTGAACAACACTTGTGCATCCCAAGGCGATACACTTGGCCTAATGTATCTCTTATCAATCATCTCTTTATGCTGCAACTTTAACTCTACCAACTCAGGTGTGCTCATCCTATAAGGTGACTTTGATGTTGGTGCTGCCCATGGTACCAACTCAATAGAAATGTATACTTCCCTGTGAGGTGGAAACTCTAAAATATATTTAGGAAATACATCTTAAAATTGTAGTAGAACTGGATACCTGCTCAAAACATTTAAATCCTCAAATTTCTTACCTTTGTCACTAGATATATGTACTGCAAACAACACACACTCTTTCCCGCGACTACGCTTGGCCTACATAGTTTTCACCATCCTAACTGATGTGGCTTTCCTCTTTCCCTATAAGAATCTTCGTTCCCCATTGTCATCCAAGAACTCAATGGTTTTTCATAACAATACACTTTGGTCCTATGAAGATATAACCAGTCCATACACAATAGCATACTATATGATCCCAATGGAAATATGTTCAAGTGCACTACCGTAGGCATACCATTTAACTCAAATGCACAAGCTCTTATCCGATGATGAACTATTTTATTTGTACCTGTAACCAACTACACTAACCAAGATTTTCCTTGCATTTATTTTCTCAAACCACACTTATCCACTAGGACAGGATTAATATAACTATAATTAGATCTGGGATCAATCAGAATAGAAATATCTTGATCACAAAGCTTATCATCCATAACAATAATAAAATCCGGATGATATCCCTGCCTATTGTCCACAATTGCATTAATCTGAGGTACACTATGCCCAACATCCCCAACTATCTGCGCCTCATCTACACTATAGATATGGGGTCTACCACCCTGATACTATAGAAAAACCCTCTTACAATTATCCTTGCCACATATCCAACACTGAAACAATGCTCTAAAATCACCTCTATTCCATTGCTCTCTAGGTCCTTTCCCAATTGTATTTAACTTCTTGTAAGGAACCACATTTTCTTTCTCACCTGCATCTTGCGGGCTTTCCTGCTTCGGTGGCCATCTTTCTTTGGATTTATCATTTCCTTTCAAATCACACTTAGGCTCAAAATTGATTTTTTACTACTCATAAAAATGTCTCAATTTCTAGATGGATTCCTCTAACGATATAGGCTCATCAAACTCAATCCCGTTTCTATATGTTACTGGAAATCCGTTGATGAATCTCTATATCTTAGCCTTTTCCTCCTTGAGGTAAGTCACATATCTCAACAACTCCAAGAACGTACTAGTATACTCATCATCTACCATGGAACCCATTTGCAACTCATAAAAATCCTTAGCTCTATCATCACAGTACTTCTCCAATAAGTACTTCTTCTTGAAGATCCTCTTGAACTCACTCCAAGTCACTTCCTCCTCATAAATACCTCTGACATTCTTCACATATTCACAGCAAATATTTTCTTTACCTTTGAGACTGAATGTGGCTATCCTGCCTTCCATATTTTCTAAATATTCATGCAACCTAAAGAACTTCCTCATACCAAACAACCATGCTTCTGCATCTTGTGATTTATTCATCTCTCCGTCAAAGGTAGGTGTATTTTCTTTATTAAAATCATCATGAAAATATCCCCTATCACTCCTCTTGTAAGCATGATAGTGATGATGATCATAAGGCCTATTAGAACTAGAACTAGAATAGTACCTGTGTCTATCTCCTCTCCTATCTGGAGTGTCCAAGAATCTGACATATATAATCGTGTCATCTCTATCTAACTTGTAATTAACAGGAGAAATAATTCCATATGCACCATTAGCACCGTCCTCCTGTCCATAGCTGATCCGAATTGGTACCTATCGTTGAAAATATGACAAAATATTAAGGATTGCCGCATTTACTTCTACTTTTTTTCCCTGTTCTTATGTGATTCTATCATTTTCTGCCTTACAACTCCTTATCTCTTCCTTCAAAATTCTTAGTGTATCTACTAAATTAGATGAGTTCCCAACACCATGCTACTCATCAAATTCATAAGGAGCATATTTGTAATATACCATCTTGTTAGCCATCTTTGATTTATTCCTGCAAGGCATCTCATGTAAGCTTTAAACCAAATCACAATAAACCAACATACCTTAGCATAATTCGGGGAGGATACGTCATCTGCAAGATCAACCAATCAATGTAATACATGTATAGACATAATCATAACAACATATAAACTTATAATGCATATACATATCAACGCATAGACATCATTCTAGCTAGAATCCATTCATCTATGCATGACCATATCAACTACACACCATGACCTTATGCATGACAATGACAATCATATCACTGCGACATGTAAACATCTGATGTGTATAACCATTCATATGCTCATGAAAACACATTATAATAACACCATCAAACCTTCCATGGAAACATCACTTCCACCATGACCAACACCATGAGGATGCAACAAGTACATGGACTATAACATGAGAAACACATACATGATCGACATGAATACATGAAGACAAAAAGCATGGAAAAATAATACTTTTCTGAAGGATATTTCAACCACACTCTAATGCCACCTATATCGTACACCTCTCCTCACATCTACTAGAGTAACCAACAAACCGAGGTAAACTTGAGCTGAGGGCAGCTAAGATAAGATCCAAACTCCTTGGAGACTTTAAGGAAGTGGAATTGACGCGAAAAACCATAACACAAACTCTTTGCACCTGCTATAGGACCCCCAGAGGTTATCCTAGCCATCAAGCTGACTTGTCCCAGGGTCCCACTAACTTTTACTATAGAAAACTTGAGGATTATCCCTTGATATGGACAAAGGTACATTTGGGAGGCTTTGGATGCTCCCATGACATAGGCATGGTGTGTCTAGGGACTCAATTTCCCATAACTATGCCTGCGTCCATGAGATTTAAGGCACTTTTTAAGCCCAAAATACGAGACACTTCCAAAAACTTCCTGTAGCTTTTAGAAATAAATAAATACATTACGACAATTCCAAATGACCAAAAAATGACTTTGTTACTGGGCTTGATCATCCCAAATCGGGACTGACATTTTTTCAAACACTTGGCATGAATGAAATATACAGGTCTAGGATACAAGACATAGCATGAATGACTAAAGTATCTTATGAAACGTTACAAGAAGGATCACCACCCTCTTCCTTGAAAAAATATGACATCAATTAGGTCTTGCATCCGTTATTTTAACAATTATAAGTAAATACATGAAATAACCATGACATGAACCATCCATTTAACCATGCTTATAACCAAAATAAAACCATGGAGATAATAGTTAGATAAAAACCATTAAATCCACACATTTATAAGTACAAAATCAAGAGAAATTAGCTTTAATTAAAAATAGGAAATAACCGACCAGGTTCGGGACTTCCACGTACCACCCGACCATAGACATGGCTACGAAAAATATCTCTTCAGCCAGTCACCCCCGTGCCATATTCCAAGCATGAATGTGGGATTTCATCAATAAACCAAACCAAAACCAAACAAGGGAATCCAAAGGCTAAACAACCTCCACCCTCACCATACCATGACCACACCAAAATCGGTGCTTCGATCAAAAAACCAAACCAAACTTGGAATTCCATCCAAAATCCATCACTATCCTTGAGGAATTTTTTGTCTCCTTGTCTCTCAGGCTTTACCACAATCCAATGCCAGATCACTAGGCCCTAAACTGAGACACCACCCTCAGGATTTATTGTGTATCTCGCCAAAACCAGTCAATGGATTCCTAGGCATTTGGGAATTTTCCTGGAGACCACCTTCACCCCTGATTCTGAAATCCATTTGAAAATTCCAAAGCTCAAAACCGAGATCAAAATTCCAACAATCCATGGAATTTAAAAAAAGGCAAGGAAAATTTGAAATCCACTATCAACTTTCCCAACAAAACCATGCCACTGACAGCAAGAGAACCAAATACCAACATGCATAAACCATGCATGTCCAAACCAACTAGGAAATCACACATGCAATGTTACTTGAAATTATTCCTATTGAAGATGCTAAATCTTGCTCTTCCTTGCTTGATCCTTTCTTCCCTTTCCTTTCCTTGTCCTTCCTTTGCTTGATTTCCTCTTTTTTGGCTCAATGCTGAAATGCTCCAAGAAAACTCTAAGTATGCAAGAGTGTGTGAGAGAGAGAATAATGAGAGAGCTCCAAAACTAAACTAGAAAAAGGTACCAACTGATCCTCAAAAGCCTTTTTATCAGTGAGGCCTATATTTTCTTCATTTTCCACAATTTTCCTTCAATTTCCTCCTCACATGCAACCTCTGACCTTTTAGCTTCCTTTTCTCCTAATTTCCTATATTTTCATAATTAAATGTGCCAAAAATACCTTTTTCCTTCTTAATGCCTTAACCATTTCCTTTTTCCATTTTCCCTTAGCCATAAACACATATTCTGTGGTTCCCACTAGGATATCATTTTCCAACATTCAACTTGGAATAAGTGTCCCTTAACTGTGGTATTATTTTTTCCTTTATTAACTTTTATTACATGAACAATTTACCAGGTATGTTATGACGATGCCAACATCGCCACTCATGAATATGATCAGAAATGTGAGTGGAATCAGATTTTTTGAAATTGGTCAAAAGTTCAGTTTCAATCTCATAAAGAATGAGAAACTAAAAATGGGTTAAGAATGTAGTCACTAAGGCACTAAAATTTTTAAACAAAGCTCATGGTAATTCAATACACCATTTTGTTTCCATATGAGTAAGTGTCTCTTGGAAAAGTCGTAAACAGATAGAGTCATCACTTAAAGAGTTCGAAGAAAACCATAAAGGATACGCCATAACATATGTAGATGATTCTTCTCCAGGATTTCCATTTAACATTGGGATATCACTCGACAATTTTGTACAAATAACCGACCACCAATGAGAGTGAAAAATGGGATCATTTGTAAGTCGGGTAAGATCTTGCAATTAAAGGGTTTCCACAATTGGCGACTTCCTATTAAAGTCCAGTGGAGGATACCTTGGATAAGATGGGATGGATTGAGAAATAGGTATTTTCACTTGTGGATAAGGTGGATTTTGGTAACTTAGATAAACCTAACCTTGATTCTTAGTTTAAGGATAACCTTGAAAAGGTTGAAATGGTTGAGTTTGGATTTCCTGACCTTCGTAAGGAATTTGAGGAATACCTTAATATGGTTTCTCTGTGGGATTTTGTATCATCCCTACGTAATATTGGTTAACTTGTCCTTGTGCCATGCCATATAAATGTTGACTCACTTGGATTTGAGGAATATCCTAACCGAGTGGTCGAAGTCGTAAGGCACCTTGAAGAGGTTGGGTAGGTGGGACTTGGGCAGTCCCAGATACTGGTGGAATGGGTTGAGTTAAAGGTGCAACCTATAAAGGTTGAATTACATGGGCTAAAGCTTAAGAAGGTTGAGAAATAGGTTAACAAGTAGGAATCTGAGATGTAGGTGGAATAATTTGAGAAGTTTGAACTTGATACATAATCGAGCCAGGTTGTACAGGCAACATAGGATGCCAATGATTGGAAGCCATTCCTGGATATGGAGGAACATAATGGGGTTGAGCACTAAGTTGCAATATTTGATTAGGAGATTGGAAGACTACAACAATAGGTTTCCCCCTTTCTGAAATATGATGGGAGTATGGAGGCAACTTCCCCCTAGGAAGAGGGTACCTAGTATAAGGTGGATTGGGTTGTTGTAGGGTCCATATCCACTGACATATGGACCAGCTTGTTGCTCTACTGAAGTTTGGGATGGAGGAGGAAGAGAAGACTGTGTAACACTCATAAAATAAGTTCCAGATGGTATTCCAGAAGATAATGACATGGGAGAAGTCTATGGACTAGATGTTGCACAAGAAAAGGTACCAGATAATGATTGGTAACTAGCACTACAAGGAAAAGACCCTCTAGCAGAGGTTATAAAGGAGGTTTTTAGTGTTATAAAATTGGCCAAAATTGTCAAAAAAACATCTGCTACAACATCTGTTTACAGTTATGGAGGTTTTGGCGGAGCTTTTAACGGAATTTCAACACAACCAAAAAACCTAGGTGGCCGGAGGTTATTATGGATGTTTTTCTCATCAGTGCACTACTAATGTGTCAACGCACTAGTGCGTGTCATCTAAAAGGTGGCCTCTGGCAGTCGAAGGTGCATGCACCAGGCTGTCAAGGTCTAAAAATGCACCGGGCGCAGTGTTGGTGATACAATGCATGGGGCCATTCTAATTGGTCTTGGGATTTTTGTGATGCCCATAGGTCATCTCAACGCACCGATACATAGACTTATAGAAACGTACCGGTGCGCAGTATCAGACAAACACACCAATTTTTATAATTCGTATTGGTATTTTTGCGGTGCCCATAGGTCGTACAAATGCACCGGTGCATAGTCTCACATAAATGCACCAATGCGCAGTATCGCACAAACGCACTAATATTTATAATTGGTATTAGTATTTGTGCGGTGCCCATAGGTCGTACAAATGCATCGGTGCATAGTCTCACATAAACGCACTTGTGCACAGTATCACACAAGAACACCGAGATTTATAATTGGAATTTGGTATTTGCGCAGTGCCTATAGGTCGTAGAAATGCATCGGTGCACTGTATCATACAAACACACCGGTGTACAGTAATTGACACACACCGGTGTTCATTTTGTATTTTTTAGAAACATCGACCTGTGACAATGCAATTATTATGATTTTTTAAAATTCATTAATCATCAAAAGTCGACACATCTTATAACAATATTCATTTTAATTAAATTTTTATTAATGCATTTGAATGTGATGTTTGGATTAATTTGTTATATTAGATCATAAATATTGTGAATTTTTTAAATTCAGTATTCATCAAAAGACGACACATATCTTATAACAGTATTCATATCAATTAAATTTTTATTAGTGTATTTGAATGTGATGTTTGGATTAATTTGTCTTCATTATAATATTTAATCATCAATAAATTTAATCCATGGTGTTACATTTCATAAAGACAATGGAGAACACAATAGAATAAATTAAAACATATATATATATATATATAAGACAGTCTTTGTCATACAAAATGGGACAATTATTGGTATCCCTTTATCTTTCAATTGAGACACTATGTCTATTACATTAAACAAAATGTCTGATTTCACAGACAAATATTTCAAAAAATACAATGCCTTGCTTTGATATCCAAACATAGTGATCATCATACTCCGCTTGAACTGCTGTCATTGCTAGAGTTACTTCCATGACTTGGGGTTATTTTCAGGAATGTTTTGCTCACGGTGTTGATTGTTTTCTTCTTCTTCACCTTCCATATACAAACATAAAAATAAACTGTAATGAGTGTATATACATTAGTGAGAATAATGAAAATTGCAATTGTTGGGTGTGGAGCCTGATTTTCATTCTGATTTAGAGATCCTTGTTTTAGCTGGATGTATACCCCAGGAAAACTGTACACCCTTACAGTGGGGGGGGGTGCGGGGGGGACTTGTCCCCCTCGCGGGGTCCAGGGATGCTGACCCCCCGGCTGGGGGGTTTGGGGGCCAGCGGTCCCCTGGCAGGGGTTTCGGGGGTAATGCCCCCGAAGCTAAAAACAGATGTAAAATTGCCTTGTAAAAGTATAGTAATTTCTAGTCAATCTGGTCCATTCATTAGGCAGATGATCTGACGGTAGAAGTTATGTTTATTTTAGGGTTTTTTTTCCCTAGAAGGCAACCCCTCTCTTTGTATGAGGGTATTGTATTGCGGCTATGTATTAGATGTATATTCTCTGAGCGAGAAACAGATAGGGAGACTGTGAGAGAGAACATAGGATATTATAGTGGATCTGCTGTAGGTTTTGTCTCTTCATTTTTTGCTGGATAATAGAAAGGAAGGATTGGCTGTTCGGGGTGGACGTAGCCCAAACTGGGTGAACCACGTATATCTGTGTCTCTCTAGTTTTATGTGTTTTGTGTGCTTGTATTTTCCGCATATTTTATGTGTTTCATTGCTCCATAATATATAATTTTCTAACATAAATATTAAATAATATA
Source organism: Pinus albicaulis (assembly GCA_034641835.2). Taxonomy (NCBI): domain Eukaryota; kingdom Viridiplantae; phylum Streptophyta; class Pinopsida; order Pinales; family Pinaceae; genus Pinus; species Pinus albicaulis. The sequence goes on along the minus strand of CM076580.1, from coordinate 771,813,466 downwards.
CATCAATGTAAATCGAAAAGAAATGACGTACCATAGGAAAAATTGACTCATGAACTATACACATTCTTTCAAAAACATGTAGTATGGCATCTTTCAATATTTCATCTATTGGCACAGTTCCATACTTTGTTTCCTGCAAGTTTTATACCCCATAACAAATCACATATTTAATATAAAAGAATTTTTTGTTCTATTAATTATAGATGGACCTAAGTAAAACAAGATCGATAGATGCTTAAAAATTCCACAATTAATTTATGATATGCCAACATATACTCACAACCCATATTTAACCTAATGTCAATCAATTCGTCTGATGGTTCTTCTTTATATGTTAGCACCTATTTGAATACATTCAATGATGATTTTTGTAAAACAACTTAAAAAATACAAAAATGAAATCTAGTTAAGTTGTTATAAGGAAGTAACAATTACTCACAAACTTAGATATCAACCATTTTATTCCTTGTCGTCCTATTTTATGTGCTGAATGGGTTCCATTTTCTTTTCTTTTCTGCAAGAAAATACTTGAAAATTAATATTTAATGCTAAATTGTTTATTTATTGTACCTAATAATCAGAAAATTCAATGATTACATATTACATTTGAAGCACGTTGTTGTTAAGGTGGCTCCTCCTGTGTTGCAATTTTGTCCATTTCTTTGACCATCTCCTTGTACACCTTTCTGGATATTCCTACTAGCATATTTCTCATATCAACTCGTTCATTTTTTGAGATTTTCATAATCTTCCTGAAAAATGTAACATGACAATAAACTATTTGATTTTTATATTGATATATGAAAATTAAATATAACAAAAGTGATATTTATAAATAATTCTAGACAAACATTTAAAGGAATATTACTTTTTCATTCCTTCTTTTTTGTTGTTGTACGTTTTTGCTATTAAAATTCTGACATGTCTCATTGACCAATTCTATGGAAACTCTTCCTATAGTTTAGATAAAATTTGGTTCTTGGAATCATTGGATTTATTTTTGTATTGTAAGTGGACATAACATCTACACATTTGTTCCACTAGATCCCTCAAAATTTTCTAAAATTTTTTCCCCCTTCCGTTAACCTCCAGCACCACTCCAGATGAGCTAAGGAGAAATTCATTTTCATTTGCATGTTCTATTTTTTTTCTTTTCTTAGAACAAGATTCATTTTTTGAGTTGTTGGTCCATGTAGAACATTAAACAGATGCGAATTAATAGATTTTTTGACACATGTTATCTAATAATTTTAAGTATATTATTAATGAAAATTAAAAAAATAAACTCATATTGGATCGATAGTATTTTTCATTCACCTGATTCATCCTTTTGCAATTTTTCCATCAAGTTTTTATGCTCTTCTGGTCCTAGATCAGAAATAATCTTATCGAGCTTCATCATTTTGTGGCTCTGCATGATACACAATAAATAATACATATTAGTTAAACTTACATATAGTTCAAAAATAATATTTTTTTGTAAAGAATTTACAAAGAACTTGCCTTTTTTTCTTTTTTTGATGTGTTATTAGTATTTTTGTTACTTGATCTCTTGTCAGCCATTTCTTTATCAATATGAAACCTGTACCATATCATTCATTAATATATTTTATAAATAAATTGTCAACTTTTCAGGTAAAAAAAAATCTCAAGAAACCAGTGCGCCATTCATGGTGTACGCACCAACGTTGGTGCATGGTGGTCTTATAAACGCACCGCAAAAATAGTATAATACACCGTACAATGCTCTATGTCAACAAGGAGCACCAATGCGTTACATGTTAATTATTGCACCGATTAACACAGAAAAAATAATAAAAATTGTCTAGTGTTAGATTTGTAGCATAAATGCCCCCGCAAACAAGGGACCACCATATAGTGCTCTCTATCAAATAGGAGACCTAATGCGGTGCGTTATATGTTACAAGGTGCACCATTAACACAATATTTTTTTTTTGCGAAACAGCATGTGCACGGTGCACCATAATGAAATAGCACACTGATGCCCTATTTTACATATGGCGCACTGATTAAAAAAAAGGTTTTTCAATTTTTTATCACACAGTACTTGCGCGGTGTGTTGGGATAATCCAGCGCACCAGTGCACTAGGTTACGCCAGGCGCACCGATAAAAAAAAAATAATTAAAAATTCATGCAAGGGCCGATATGGATTGGGATCTGACTATGCAAGTCATCCCGTGGATTGGATTTCATAAGCTTATATGTAGCAATACAAACCCTATAAATATAAAATGAAAAGCCCTAATTTTGAAATCACAGACACAGGGAGGAGAAAGGGCAGAATAAAAAGAATGAAGGGTTTAGGGTAAAAATGGAATTTATTTATTTTTATTTTTCTGAAAATGAAAAAAAAAATTGAAATATTTTTCTTACTGCGTAAAAAAAACTGCAGATAAAGTAAAAAAATAAAATAAAATTTAATCACGAGATCGTTTGAAATTCTATGTTACAGGGTTTGAATCACCATAGGTTTGGAATTCTGATTGTCTGAATACTTATGTTCGAACGTATTTCACTGCTCCATAGTGCTCTCATGCTCTCTTGCTCTAGGTATGTCTCCTGCAAATCTATGGTTGAATGTTTTTGCAAAAATAGTGAAATAATGAAAAGAGTTTAGTATTTAAAGGATTGTTTTATGAAATTAGATTTTCAGAAATATTTTTTCACCCATTTTTCAATTTACCACTTTTTTTCACTTAAAACAAATAGAGTTGTGCTTTTTTTATTTGCGGTTATTCGTTACCGATGCGTCACTAAATAGAACCACATCAGTGCATTCATTGATAACATGACACCGATGTGCAGTATCTAAAATGCACCGGTGTGATTATCCGTACATTAGCACCGATAACAAGAAGTCCATTTTTAAGACACCAAAATTACTTTTAGGTGTGTACACCAAAATTTATCTTTGATTTTTCTCAAATGCAGGGAGAAAATATCATAATTATATCGAATGGAAAACTCTTCAAAATCTAGCTTGTTCCATAATATTTCTCAATGTCCATCGCGGAGTTTTCCCTATCCATCTCGAAAAGTAATATTTACTTCAGATTTTATTTATATTTTCATCAGAGCCTTTAGAATCTCTAATGTTCACCATTTTGAAGATGAAAAATCACATCTCTTGGATGTCTTTTGTAAGAACGGTTATAGCAGGGCTCAATGTCTTAGAGCTTTTCAAAAAGCTGAAAAAGGTCCTAGGGCTAAGAGAGATCCCTGTGAGCGGTTATCTGGAGTTCACCTTCCATTTATCCAAGGTACTACTGATAGAATTGCTAATATCTTGAGGAAACATAATGTATCTTCAACATTCAGGCCTCTCCACACTATTCGAAGTTCTCTTAGGTCGGTTAAAGACCCGATTGGCCCTTTGGATAGTAAGGGTGTTTACTTGATTCCTTGTTCTTGTGGGACACCTTACATAGGTGAAACTAGTCAGTCCATTAATCAGAGAATTAATGACCATGTTGCTGACCTTAGACATGGTAGATCTCGGTCCTCTGCCTTAGCAGAGCATGCGGAAAAAACAAAGCATCATATTTGTATTGAAGATACTGAGGTTATTGCAAGGATAGACCATTTCCACCACCGAAAGTTGAGGGAAGCCTTGGAAATTGAAAAGAGGTCGGTTAACCTTAATAGAGATGATGGGTGGAGTGTTAGTAGATGTTGGATTCTTGCTCTTCACTCTTAGTTTATTAACTTTTTTTTTTTAAAATGAATATTATCATTATTTTTATTAATTGTATTTTATTTTATTTTTTATTTTTCATTTTTTATTGTGATTTTTATTTTTATTTTTATTTTTATTGTATATTTTTATTTGTATTTATTTACTTATTTTTAATTTAATTTAATTTTTTATTTTTTATTTATTTATTTATTTTTTTAATATATTTAAGGTTCTATGTTAAAAATAATTTTAAATTATTTCAAAAATTATTGATGATTTATAGTAAATTATACTTAAATATAATTAAATATAAAAATGATTTTAAATTATTTTTAAGAATTATTGATTATTAATATTAAATTATATTCATATATAATTAAATAAAAATAATTTTAAGTTATTTATATTTTATTGATTATTAATACTAAATTATATTCAAATAGAATATTTGAGAACTATAAATAAATTTTAATAAAATTTGAAAAAATCTTTTATTCAAGTCAAACTAGCCGTTTTTCCAACGGCTAGATGGAGTTGTCCCTTTCTATTTAAATAGGTTTCTTCATCAGATTTCTCATCTTGTCCTGATGATGAACCACACTAGTTGGTCCGAAACGCGTCGACACAAATTTCTTATATGTGATTTTTACAGAAAATTTCTGATACATGAATATATGTTTTTTATCCATGTCAATCATGCACAGCTTAATTAAATTTATAATGTGTACAAATTTTCAAGTTCATGCACATTTAGAATCGAGTTCAGATGCACAAAATATTCAAATAGATCCAAAACGTCGGAAGCTATTATCAGGAGCAGCATACCGCAAAGCGCATTTGGTAGATGAAAATGGACAGTCGCTTCACTTTGCCAATTGTAACAATATCGCATCTTCTAGCCACAATCCTGGGGCAATGATGGTAATAATTATAATTATTTGGTATATTGATTAATGTTATTATTTCAACATCAAACAAATTAATCATGCAATATTGTCAACGTGCTTACTAATTGATATTATATATTTTGTACTAATCATGTTCAAATATTTTTCTAAATATCAGGATTCTAGTGATGATGACTGACCTACCTACCATCTTCCGTTGCACCCCATGACAATTTCAAATCAAGAGAAGACTGAATTAAGAGAAAAAATCAGAGAGGAACGATACCAAGAATGGTTGAATCAACCACCGAGTCAATTCCCTCTACGTCCAGATTCACCAATTAGGAATGACTACAACAATAGTAGTTCTTCACAAGCTGGCAATGGAGGCAATCAAATAGAGGTTGGTATGGATGATTACTTAAGGGATACAATTTCCATTGAGAAAATGGTGTTAGATGCATTCCAAAACGATGATCAACTAGGGGATGATGCTCATATAGCTGAGACCTTTTTCGAAAGCCTTAAATTTTCTTCCACCACCTCTCTCTTTGGACCTGGCGGTCAGTCAAAGTCTACCCAGTTGGGGACAACGATGTTACTATACAACTTGAAAGAAAATTTTGGCTTGTTGAATGCATGTTTCTTGGAAATTTTGAGGTAAGTTACCATAAAGTCCTCCCTTATATAAATTTGAGAAATATAATAAGTACACAATGAACATTACAAATGGTAAAATTTATGAATGTTAATAATTATATAGACATTAATGTACATTTATTAATATATTTTTCCATGATCACCAACTATAGGTTATTCAAAGATAAGGTTCTTCCGAGTGATAATGTCTTGCCAGGTAGCTGCGAAGAGGCAAATAAATTGTTGAAAATGTTGGGTGTTGAGTACATATCATATCATGCATGTCCAAATGATTGTATTCTATATAGCAATATGAAGACAAAGAGATATGTTTGAAATGTGGGCATGACAGGTATGATAAATAAAAAAAGAAGGGTAAATCATGTACTGGTCCTCCTTTTAAGATACTGATGCACATGCCTATAATACCAAGGATTCAAAGGCCCTTTCGTTGCAAAGAATTAGCTATGTTGCAGGGATGGCATGCCTAACACAAAAGTGAGTTGGGAGTTATGCAAATCCCAACTGATTCAATAGCCATGAAGCATATAGAAGATACATGGCCCAAAAAATTCAATGATGATGTACGAAGTCTATGACTCAACATATCCATGGATGGCATCAACCATATTCCCTCCAGAACACCAACTATTATGTTTGGCCTGTAGTAGTGATTAATAACAATACCCCCCCATGGTTGTCTGTGAAGAATGAACATCTTATGTTGGCTCTCATAGTCCCTAGTAGAAGACAAGTGAAGAATATGGATGTCTACTTACAACCACTAGTAGATGAATTGAAGGAATTATGGGATGGGATGAATGTATACGATGTATCAAGACCCATCGCAGTAGAGAGGACTTTTACATTGTAAGGCATATGTGCTTACACGATACATGATTATCCAAGCTTAGGACTTTGATTTGGTAAATTACATGTTTAATTTATTGATTTTTTTATATACGTAACAAGATTCTTTCACATATTAGTTATTTAATTCGTTTTAATTGTTCTAATCTTTGTGATATTATTTAATGTTCCTTGCATATTAATTGTATACAATAATCTCGCAGGTCTTATAACAAAAGGGTATTTTGGATTTAAATTGTGTGGACCTTCTCTGAAATCTAGATGGTCCAAGGACCTACGAAAGCCAGTGTATGATTGCTCCAGGGTATTCCTCCCAGAAGAACACCCTCACAGAAGAGCATCATCTGCTTTCAATGGTAAACGAGAGAGAACCCAAAGGCCTCCAATAACAACACTAGCTGAATGGATTAGAGAATATGAGAGAGAGAAGGAGAAGGAGTTAATAGAAATTTTCGATTCAAATGGGGAGCCTATGTTCGATGATCCAGAATTATTCGACACCTATGTTGAGAAATTTCCCATTGGGATGAAAAGGAAATCTATCTTTTATAACCTCCCATATTGGGAGCATCTTAATATTACCCACTTATTAGATCCCATGCATATATTTAAAAATGTTTCATCTTCTTTATGGAGGAACATATCATCGAAACAAAGTGAAACATTGGCTGTTAGGAAAGATCTTATTACTTCAAAAACTAAAAAGAAACATTGGCCAATACAATTAGAAATTACAGGATCAGAGGCAGGTGTTGGTCCCTCTAATTCATGGTATTTCAAATAAGGTGATGTCCCATGGATTTAAAAAAAGATGATATTTCTTTGGAAAAGGAAGTTATAATGGGTGTGAGGGTGCCATCTTCATACAGGTCTTCACTACGGTGCTGCTTCACCGTGGATGACCATATGTCAAGGTTGAAATCGCATGACCATTTGAATCTTCTAAGAGTGCGTATAATGTCAAAAGCATGATTTTATTATTTGTTATATTAATAAATTTTATCCCATGCAGGGATCATAAAACATAACTAATTTTGTATATTATTACACGTGTTTATAATTTTTCAGTGTCATTATCCTTTTTTCATGCGTGGGTGTGTGAAACATGAATTTCCTCAAGACCTAGGATGTGCCATATCTAAATTATCTACATTTGTACGTTGGATCATGTCAAAGGAGATTCATGTGGCTAAAATTCCATGGTGGTGTCAAGAGATAGTTGAGATTGTTTGTATGTTTGAGAAGGAACTGCCGACGAGTTTCATTGACTTGTAGGTTCATCTTCTAATCCACCTAGTCGATGAGGTTGAATTAGTTGGGGTGGTTTCTTGTCATTGGATGTTCTTCTTAGAGAGGTACATGAAGAAATCGAAAGGTTTTGTTCGACAAAGGGCAAAACCCGAGGGGTCTATGGCAGAGGGGTACATATCGTATGATTATTTTTTTATGCTAGTGAGTACATCAAGTAGATCAACAACAGACCAGGTTCAGTGATTTGGGACGATGAAAGGGATGAAGACAAAAGAGAAGGGGAGTTGCTCCAAACGAGTGGAAAAAAGTGTTTGATAAAGAGTAAGCGACTTATAATTTTTTAAATTTACACAAAGTAAATATTCATGTTGAACTTCGTTATAATGTATATTTTGATCTCTATGTACTATATAATGTCGATTTTATTTCATCATTGAATGCAGAAATTGAGCAATTAATAAATTCGTTCTTTACAATTTTGAAGCGACACAACCATGGGTCGCATTGTACGAAAAAAATAGGATGAAATGGGATAGTGACAGGAAATAATTCAGACGGTTGAATGGTAAAAGTGTGCCTTATCCCGATCATATTTTAATTTTTGGGTTATTATAAGACACATGACACTGTGATTTTTTTAACTTTTTTATAATAGGTGCATTTTTTCCCATCTATGTGGGCATATGGAAACCATTTTCACACAAAAAATGCTGATGCTGGAAGCATCACACAACTCTGTGGAGTAAAAGTCGAGTTCGATCAATCTAGTCAACCTAGCCACCGTGATCAAAAGCTAGTTCGAGGGACGTTAGGTTGCGTCGAAAAGATACAAGAGATCATTGAAGTGGATTTCTCTTCTTTCCAATGTGTTGTTTTTAGGTGCAAGTGGTGGGACACCTTTGATCAGAATAATGTAAAGGAAGATTGCGATAGTAGGATGATAAGTATCAACTCTAGAAAAATGTGGGATGAAGCTAAGGAGCCCTATGTTTTCCCCAAACACTGCAACCAGGTGTTTTTTTACCCAGATGTGTTGGATAAGGATTGGTGGTTCGTATTGAGAGATGACCCTAGATCAAAACATATTTTTGAGAACAATAGTGTTATCATGCCATGCGAGCTGGAAGATAATGAGGGTGATCATGAGAACCGAGAGTGATATGGTACATGTGTTATTTCATCAATATTTATACTTTTTAAGATGGGTTTTTTGAAACATTATAATTTATTTTGAATTAATTGGTAATTTGCATTGTGTTAATGTTAAAATCAATATTTCACTTAATAATTTGTAATTATTTTGATCTCAAAAACAATGACGTACTGTATAAAGTTCTTTTTTTTGTATGTAAGATCATAATAAAATAATGATAAGTACATGAATTTATTTGCATTATTTTCTAAACTTTATTATGTTACAAAAATTCATATTATTCTAGATTTATTATTTTACAATTATTTAAAATTTTACATATTTACAAATTTACAAATTTTAATAAAGTCGTTTCACGTTAATACAATTAAAATTTTCACATTAATACAATTAAAATTTTACAAATATTTTACATCCAATTACAATTTAAATTAAAATTACAGTTAAAATTTTATAATTTCACATACAATTACAATTACAATTTTATAATTTTACATACAATTAGAATTTTACAATTACAATAATTTCACAGTAATACAATTAAAATTTTACAAATATTTTACATAGAATTACAATTACAATTTCACGTACAATTACAATTACAATTTTAGAATTTTACATATATACAATTATAATTATACAAATTTAAAATTTATAATTACAATTACAATTTTACAAATTTACATATATACCATTACATTACAATTTTAGAATTTTACATACAATTAGAATTACAAATACAATTTTACATATATACAATTACAATTAAAATTACAATTACAAATAAAATTTTACAAATATTTTACATACAATTACAATTGCAAATACAATTACAATTTTAGAATTTTACATACAATTAGAATTAAAAATATTACAATTTTACAATATGATGATCATTTAATATTAAATTAATTAATAAACATCACGATCATGATAACCATCGTACAAACATCATATTCAACTAAAAAACACATTCAAATTCGCTAACATCATCGTGATCATGATCATCTAACAAAACACAATTAACATTGTATAACATCATCACAACAAAAACATCAAATATACATCTCATGTGAAATAACTTCTATCACATACACATCTATCTGCAAGCTGCACAATAAATGAACATATCTAACATGACCTAACAATATACACAACATGATGATCACCAACATATAAATTAAGTATAACTGCAACATGAACATAAAATACATGGTCCATATATATATAAAACTGAATAATGTAAAAAATATACAACTGTAATATGAATGTCATATATCAGCTAGTGGTACATCATCAATAGTAGTACTATTCTAGGCCTACTCAGTCAATGGTGTAGCCTCCACAAGCTCAGATACATGCTGATCATCACGTGCCTGCTAATCTAGTACTGGTGCCTCATGTTGACAAGGATCAACTATCAGTTGATCATCATGATGACTCGACATGGTCAATGGTCCAACCTGCTCATGATCATGAGTACTACTGGATGCTGCAGGCTACTGACTCGACATGGTCGATGGTCCAACCTGTTCTCCATGATGACTGCTAGTTGATGTTAGTGGAGGCTGCTCATCTGGCGCGGTGCGAGGTGAACGATGATCACTCCCCTGATCGTGATCATTAGATGATGCATCAATGATAGTGGATTTTCGATCATGTGTTGCATCTCGACCACGCCTATAACGTGCAAGGTCCCTCCTCAGCCGCATAACTAAGGTCGTAGATCTTACAACATGTTACATCAGGTTGTACATGTCACGTGACATGCCTCTCCGCATATGTACCAGCCTAACATCGGCCTGTATGTATCTCATCCTGTATGTATCTCATAGTAGCAGGCCTGACTCTCACCTCAACAATCAATGCACAGAGTAGGTTGCCCAACTCCATCCTCAATCTGCTATCAAGCCTACCACGCCTAGCAAAAGGCGGTACTGGCGCACCAACAGGAGCAGGTCTCTCTGCACTGGCTTCATGATCCTCGACATCTAGCATACTTGATCGTCATTAGGATCCACACCTGGATCATTTGGTGGCGTTGGCATGTCCTCGCCATCAAAAGACCCAATGTCTACAAAAAATATACAAGTACACAACAATAATTAGACAATTTCATTACACAATTTAATAAAAATAAGTTAAATAACATGTTAGAATAAATTTAAATAAAACAGTAATATTACCTCTATCATCTTGTGACTCATTCTCTATGAAGAGGATGTTGGCACACCCTCACCAATCCAAACCAACATAAGGACAGGGGACCATAACGAAGGGATGATCGTCAACACTGGCTAGCAACTCTAGTGCATCATGCAATATCCTCGCGGAAAACTCAGTCTCGCCCCTCTTGGGCATCATCTATCCCCACATGTGCATCCGTGCATCCAACATCGACCTATGAGGCTGCCGAACAAAAGTAGGCCTTGTCTTTGGAAACCTCTCAAAAAATAAACAAAAAATATCTGAAGAAAATGGGAAGTTGGCCCTCCCTTGTACATCAGCACGACATCTATCTAATGTTTTACAGAATTGCAACAAAAAAATGGCAGACCACCTGACAAGTCGTGGCTCTTGTACTAAAGAATCAACATAATATAGAAGCAGGAAACTAATGCATTGCCCGCCACTGGTGTTGTGTGAAATGGTCGAAATCAGAAGTGAGAGGCACCTCACCTCCTCACTACCAAATGCAAAAATATGTAACTAACCTCCGGAGACCTGAAAATCTGAAGGAGACAGTATATCCGCGCTAATGTATCTCTGGGAGTACACCACCTAACTCCCTGCTCCATAGCCAATTGGAACCTTTGGGAACGAGGGAAAATCCACCTCTCTCCTCGATAGCCCTGTAATGAAATAGATGTCCTCCTCAGTGGGCGCGTACCACTAGTTAGGACCAACCCAGAAAGCCTGTAGGTGGGCATTCCACCTGAGGATAAGATGTTGCAAAAAAAAACCATGTCCCTTTAGGGAAGTAGCCTCCTCATAGAACTTGAGGAGGCCTACCTACCTTAGGAGCCCCTGGGTAACTGTTGTAATAGGGCGAGGGTACGCATATCTCTCCCTCTCTCGTGCCTCCCACAGGTGAACCATGTTATACTGGTCTACCTGTTGTTGTTTTTGTTCCCTCTCTTCTCTCCTTTCACGTGTCTAAATGATTGGGATATTATATACAGTTATTTTATTAAATGAGACATGTATTTAGGAATATACATATATAAATTAAAAAAAAAAAAGAGTCGGTGCACCAGAAAATTTGCAGCACACCAGAGGCGGTGCACCTAAATTTTTTTAGTGCATCGCCCTCTTGGTATTGTTCCAAAGTCAATGGTGCGGTGGTATAACAGACCGCACTATTGCATGGATTAGTGTCGGGAGGACGATGCGCTGACCAAACTATTTGCCTCAGGGTGTATAGTTTGGTTAGCACACCGAGCTCCTGACATCATTACATAGTCAACGGTGTGGTCTTTTACCGTGTCGCACCGTTGACCATGTCAAAATGCCAGAATTTGGTGCACTAACAAAATTACCCGCCTTGGAGCAGATATTTCAATCAACGCACAACATTGCCGTTATTCCACAGGGTCAACGGTGCGGCTAGGTAACCGACCACACCGCACCTTTTTTAAATTTTAAAATATCACGGTACACCTTTTGGTACCACCCTGGAACCACTGCGAATAGCATTAGCATCAGTTGCAGTGTGGCCTGTAAATTTATAGGCAGCACTGCAAACCGGTGCGAGCCGAACAACTTGAGTGCACAATGAGGGAATTTTTTTTTTTAAATGGTAAATTTTATGCTAACTTACAATTCTAATCTGCAAAAAGGCTTAATTATGGAAAAACAATAAAAATACCTGTACATTTGGCCGTCGAGAAGGCATATTGGCTATAGAATTTGTAAAAGTAAATTTTCCCACCGTTTTGCAAAATTCAAAATGGAGATTGGTGGGAAATGCACAACAGCAGTGCGTGCAATGGGTGCAATGGGAGCACCGATGTTAGGGAGGCTCAGACAAGGATAAGTTGAACCACTGTTTGAGAGCTATGTAGCACTGAAAAGTGAAAAAGGGGTTTTTTGGCCATATTTTTTTTTATTTAACCGTGCTCTGCTGCGAGGGGTTTTATAGGCACACCGGTGCAGTTTCTTAAGACCGCACCAGACGGTTTCAATTTTGGCGTGGGGTTTTAGGATGCATTGGTGTGGAATACTTGTAAAGCACCAATGCGCTACAGTAATAAGATGCACTGGGCGGGTTTGTACGGAGTGCACAATGTCTGGTGTGCCAATGTTTTTTGCGCAACAATGCTTTCTCTTGTTGAATGCACTGGATGAAAAACATCCGCAAAAACCTCCACCTGCCAACCTCCTTTGGTAACCTTCACTACAAACGAATGTCTGGGGTATTTTTATAAGGGGTTCCTCAAAAACATCCGCTAGAGGGTATTTTCCTTGTAGTGTAGGTGGGACGGACGAGCCACCATACAAATGTGTCTATGGTGATGTTGCAAACATGGAAGTGGCTAAAACATTGGTTGTCTTGGTCATAGTGGAAGATTTAGGCTAAGAAACGATAACAAACTCAGTAATGGTTAAATTTACTAAAGAGGATTTCCGAGGGAAACTCAAGGGTGAGTTAGAAATAAGAAAATCAAATAAAGGAGCTTGTGCCAAAGTATAAGGAGGAGGGAATTGATAAAGAGGAAACCTACTCAAATGAACAGGATAAGAAGGTCAAGACTCTTCTTGAGGAATATCCTCAATACTCAGAAGACCAAATGGAAGTTCTTCACCATCGGGTCCAAGAAATACAAATTGTGGTTGAGCCAAATATAGAGGAAGAGAAGAGGAAGGGCCTAAAGTAACATGTGTAGCTAATTGAGGTTACTCACGTTGTATAACCTCGGGTTTCAATGTGTCTAAGTCAAGAAACTCAGGTTCAATAACCTCATGTAATAAACTCTCGATTTCTTCTGTTTCGACTTTTTCATGCTCACCAACTAATAAAGAAGTGATATCGGGTTCATTATTTACATGAAGAGACGATTCTGGTTGAGTAATTTCAGATGTAGGTCCAGAAGGGGTAGCTTCTGAAGTACTAGATTCAATTGTTTGCATCTATTTTTTGTTTCGACATCCAGGAGTTTCCTCAGGTGGAATAGGAGGAAATATTTGCATCCTATGCGAATGAAGAGATTGAGGGGGTTCTTCTTCCACATTGGTTTAATTTTTTTTTAGAAAATAACAACAACAAAAAATAAAAATGGGTAACTAGGCAAAAGTGTTTACCAAGAAACTTTGAATTGAAATATACCACCTTTGAAAACTAAGGATTTACGTATGGGTAGGAAATATCCCTGAATACTATGTTTAGTGTATCGTAGTGTATAAGGCATCTGACTCGGTTACCAAGGCGAGGATAAAAACCTAGTGTGGACCTCCAAAACATACTTGAAGGTATGTGGAAGCGCAATCCATGTTAGTGTTGTCTAATGCGTAACCATACATTGAGAGTAGTCCCATATAATTTTCATCTATGGAGTGCCATCCAATATACCTGGAGGTACGTGTAGAACAGTCTTATACACTTACTTACGTTGAACTGGACATCACCCTCATAATGCAATGTTGACAAAAAAATAGCTACTATGTTTAAAGACATCAGAACACCTCTCTAGGCTAGACCTCTAGATGTTTGCATTAATGTTTTAAATCCTCCTTAATATTGATTCAACCAATTTTAGAGTTTATCTTGAATTAGTTTGCAGTGTTCAAGGCTCACCACAAATTTCACCCGAATATCCTAAAATGAAATCTAGCATGATAAAATGAATTATTTTCTTTTCAATGAAAATCTATGTACGAGAGGGAAGAAACAAAGAGTATTGCAACATACAAAATGCAACAAACAAACTTTTCTAAGTAAATTTCCCTAATGCAACTGCTCCAATTTCCAATTTCACATAAAACCATAAATGAAATGAAAAATGCAAAAGGATGAGATTTTTTTTTCCATCCTCTTATTATTCAAATTTAATGAGAAATAAGATGCTACTAAATCAATGATAAGAGAAACCACATAGAATGATCACTCCAATACCAATTTGTTAGGTCCCTATATTACTACCGTAGTCCCTTATTGTTGTTAGTGTAACACCCTTATTGCTATTGTTTTATGCCTATAGTCCCCATATTGTTATTATTGTGCCCCATAAAATCTCACTATTGTTATTGTTGTTTCCTTCCATTATTATTGTTAGGTCGACTAGGATTATATTTGACCCCATGGACTCCTATATATAGAAAGGAGGTTTTTTCATTTGAATCATCCAAGAATTGTTCATTTATGTAATGTAAAGAATGTTAACCCCTCGAAGTGACTGATTTCTAAGGCATTAACTTCTCTTTTCTTCTATTTTGGGAGCTAGTTTAATATCAGAGCTTTGGATTCCAGGGTTTTGCTGCTTCAAACATGCCATCATGGAATTTTCTTTATAACATTTTTTCTACGAAGGTTCAAAAACTAAACCAAAAACACATTTGCAAAGACATCTTGAGGAACTTGGTGTAAATATTTCAGATCTTGGTTTGCAATATTTTCAGAGATATGATATGTGAAATTTAGGGTTTTTGTAGACTCCCGAATTACATCTCAAAGAGGCAAGCTTGGTAAAATTGTCATAACTATATCTTTGAGAATCGGAGTAGAATTTGGTAAGAAGTGTCGGAAATTACATAGACTTTAGTGTTATGTATATCAATTTCAGAGCCGAAGGAGGAAACAATGACATTTGGCACACCATACAAGTTCTCTCTATTGAACGGGTCCATAATTAGGTCATTGTGGGAGATTGGGCATAAATGTTTCTTGAAGAATCCAAATCAAGTCAGACCTGTGGCATTGGAAATAATATTCAGAGAGATACTAAAGGGCCAAAGATGAAATATTGGGATTCAAAATTAGAGAGACATTAGTTTCAATATCGAGCTCCTCAAACGCAAGAAAAAGGTGTGTATTTTTTTTGAAATTTACATGTCTTGTTTGAAAATTCAGTTTTAAGTGATTCCAAGGGCATATTGAAGCATCGATATTAGTATTGGGTTTTAAAATGGTCCCAAAAAATAATTCAATACCCATTAAGCCATCAGAAGGCTCTACTATTACTAATTAAGAGTAATAATTGCAACATGATATATCCAAATTACAAGATAAAGTACAACATATTTCGCTCTCGCAAAGAGTAACAAAAAATGAAATGGAAGTTAAGATGGATGGTTTGAAGAAAGGCGTGAAAGCTAAGATGGATGGTTTGAAGAAAAGAATGGAAGTTAAGATGGATGGTTTGAATAATGGCATGGAAGCTAAGATGGATGGCATGGAGGCTAATATGGATGACATTGATGAAAAAATGAAAGGTAACATGGAAGACATGAAGAATGATCTAAAAGAAGACATGGAAGGTTTGAAGGAAGGTTTGAAAATTTTGATACAAGAAATTATTCCTAATGGCAAAAAGGTATTAGAGGAAACTCATGATGAGAACAAAATAAATGTTAATCGTAATTTCATAAACTCTAATGTTGGATTGAAGACCCACCATATTCCAAAGATTGATATGAGGAAGTTTACTGGCAAGGATCTCGTAACATGGATACTATAGATGGAGCAATATTTTCATCTCCATAATGTGCAAAACACACAAAAGGTACGCATTCCAACTTTCTATTTAGAACAAAATACATTCGTATGGTATCGATGGCTTTTATCTCGTAAAAATATTTTCACTTGGTCAATTTTTACAAAGGAAATGATAGCACATTATGAGGACACAAAGAGAAACACCTTCTTTAGCCAATTGATAAATCTCAAACAAAAGGGTTCCATGGTGGAGCACATTGAGGACTTCTAAAAATTCAATATAATGGTAACTGATATTCAAGAGGAACACATGATTGATGGATTCATAGGGACTTTAAAGGATAACATCCAACATGAGGTTTGCCTTTGGGAACCCGATTCATTGGAGAAGGAATTAAGTTTGGCAAGAAAAAATGAAAGTAAAATTATGGCGACAAGGAAGCCTACCACTCACATCTATAAATATGGAATTGTTGCTACTTTTATACTTCCACAACCTACAAGGTTGACACCGCAACAATTGGAAGAAAAAAGAGCAAAAGGGCTTTGTTACATTTTTGATAGAAAATACACTAAAGGTGATAAGTGTGCTGAGAAGAAATTATTTTACATATATTGTGAATAGGAGGAAGAAAATGAACAAGAAACTTCAAAAGAAGAGGATATACATCATGAACCAACCCTAGAGAAAGAAGAAATGTGTCCGACCATATCCTATAATGCATTGGTAGGAATTACCACCCCTCAGCCTCTCAAGGTAGAAGGACATATCAAGAATAAAAATGTAATAGTGTTGACTGATTCTGGTAGTACCCATAATTTTATTCATTGTAAGGTAGCTAAGAAATTGAATTTCTTCCTATACCCAACACTAGAGTGTCAAGTGATGGTTGCAAATGGAGGAACTATAAATTTCTCTAGAAAGTGCCATAATATCAAGCTAACCATGGGGGAATATGTATTGAATAGTCAAATGATTTCAATTCAAATGGGAGATGTTGATTTTTTACTAGGAGTACAATGTTTACAATATTTGGGGACGAAAACTTTTAATTTTCAAGAACTTTTCTTGGAATTGTTTTCGGAAGGAAAGGAAGTTGAATTATGGGGTATCATAGGGAAGCTGGGAAAGATAAAAATCTCTAATTTCATGACAAAGCTTTTGAAGAAAGAATAATGAGGCGTAATTTCATAATTATTCTCACTAAAAGTTTCAACATCAAAATCATCTATTTCTCCATATCTCCAAAAAGACTTGGACAATCATTCCAAGGTGTTTGAAACTCCCAAAGCACTCCCACCTATTCATGATCATGATCATGCTATTCATTTGAATCCAGGAAGTGTTCCTCCAAGCATCAAGCCTTGCAAATATCCTTATGTCCAAAAGAGTGAAATCAAACGTATGATTTTAAGAAATGTTATAGGCCAATATAGTTCAACCTAGTCAAAGTTCTTTCTCTACTCCGGTAGTATTGGTGCAAAAGAAGGATGGATCATGGAACATGTGTCCAAATTATAGGGAGCTCAATAAGCTCACTATTAAAGATAAATTTCCCATTCCTCTGATTGACGAGTTATGTAAGAATTACGTATGAATTACATGGAGAAATTTATTTTACCAAGTTGGATCTTTGTTCATTATATCATAAAATTAGAATGAAGACCAAAGATATTCCAAAAACAACATTTCAAACTCATGAGGGTCATTAATAATTTTTGGTCATGCCTTTTGGCCTTACCAGTGCTCCTTCTACATTTCAAGGTTGATGAATTCCATTTTCAAACCCTTCCTTAGAAATTTTTTGTTAGCATGTTTTGATGATATAATAATCTACAACAGGCCTTGTAAGGATCATGTTCAACATGTTGACAGGGTGCTCAAACTATTGGAGGAGAAACAATTATACGCAAAAACCTCCAAATGTTTCTTTGGAGTACAAGAGGTGGAATATCTGGGTCATATTGTATCTCAGGAGGGTGTTAAGGTAGACCCTAAAAAAATTAAATCCATTAAGGAATGGAAAGTCCCCACAATCATAAAGCAGTTGCGAGGATTTCTCAGGTTAACAAGGTATTATCGCGAGTTTTTTAAGAATTATGGGAGACTAACAACATCTCTAGAAATATTATAGAAGAAAGATGCATTTTCATGGACTCCTGAAGCAACCAAGGCCTTTTAACATCTTAAAGAGGTAATGTGCCAAGCATCGATCTTATCTACGCCAGAATTAAGAAAAACCTTTATTGTGGAATGCAATGCCTCAGGAAATGGAATTGGTGTTATTATAATGCAAGAAGGAAAACCCATTGCTTTTGAAAGTTGTCCAATCAAAGGAAAGTATTTACAGAAAGCTATTTATGAGAAGGAAATGTTGGAAATACTAAATGCACTAAATAAATGGTAACCTTACCTAATGGGAAGAAACTTCAAGGTAAAAACTGATCATGATAGTCTAAAATACTTTTTGGAACAAAGGCTCTATTTAGAAGAGCAACAAAAATGGGTCACAAAGATGTTGGGTTATGAATTTAAAATCATCTACAAAAAAGGGAAGCTAAATGTTGTTGCAAATGCACTCTCAAGAAAGGATGAGGAGGTGGGAGCATTTCTTTGTGCCATTTATATTATCCGACTAGATCAGATCATAATCAAAGCAAGGGAGGAATGGAAGAATGATGAAGAAGTGTGGACACTCATTCAAAATTTGTAGCAAGATCCTAGTACATATGATACATTTAGTTGGAAAAACGATTCCTTATGGTACAAAGATCGCTTATATCTTTGTAAGAATTACCAACTAAAACAAAAGATTCTTTTTGAATTGCACACCTCTCCCCTAGGAGGATACTCAGGATTTTTTTTAAATTACCACAAGGTGAAGAAAGATTTTTTTTGGGATGGCCTTAAATCTGATACTCAAAAGTTTGTGGCAGAATGCTTGGTTTTCCAGAAAAATAAAGCTGAGAAAATTAAGACCTCAGGTCTGCCACAACCTTTATCCATTCCAAGTCAATGTTGGGAGGAGGTTTCAATGGATTTTATCCCAATTTTATCTAAGTCCAATGGAAAGAGTGTCATCATGGTGGTAGTTGATAGACTTACCAAGTATGCACAATTTTATGCATTATCTCATCCATTTAAAGCAAGTACATTTTCCACTACATTTATGGAAACAATTCAAAAGCTACATGGAAACCCAAAGATTATTGTAAGTGACATAGATCCCATTTTCACTAGAAATTTTTGGACAAAATTATTTTCTTGTTTGGGTACTCAAATAGCTCATCGCTCATCTTATCATCCTCAATCCGATGGGAAAACTAAGATAGTGAAAAAACGTTTGGAAGGATATTTGCGTTGTTTTGTATCTGATAAACAACACAATGGGTCAAGTGGTTACCTCTGGCTTAATGGTGGTATAACACTTCCTTCCATACTGCAGCATAAATGACCCCATTTATGGCACATTATGGATATCATCCACCATCCATCACATCATATTTAAGAGAAAATTGTAAGGTTCAAGCAGTGGAATATCACATCAAGCATCAACAAAAACTCTCCAACTCTTAAAGGATAACCTAAATTTGGTACAAAATCGAATGAAACAACAAACATATCAACATCATAGTGAGATAAGTTTTGATGTAGGAGATTGGGTATTTTTATGGCTACAACCATACAAACAAATGTCCCTCAATCAAGCTAAGAAGGATAATAAATTATCACCAAAGTACTATGGTCCTTACAAGGTGATGCAAAATATTGGTAATATGGCATACAAATTGGAGCTTCCTGCTTCTTCCCAAGTACACCCAGTTTTCCATTTTTAATGCTTAAAGAAGGTTACAGGTGACAAATTTCCAGTTCAAACAATATTTCCAAAACTGGATGAGGAAGGAAAAATCATATTGGAACTTGAAGCAGTCACAGAAACAAGAACTCGACAACTTCAAAATCAATGAATTTCAGAGTATCTCATCAAGTGGAAGAACTTATCCACTGAATATTTGACATGGGAGGATGATAATTTTATATAGAAGCATCCGAAACTACTCAAGCATTGAGGAAAACACTTTTTTGAAGGGGGTGGGGTATGTTAGGTTCCTATATTACTAGTGCAGTCCCTTATTGTTGTTAGTGTAGCCGCCTTATTGTTATTGTTGTACCCCTATACTCCCCATATTGTTATTATTGTGCCCCATAATAGCCCACTATTGTTATTATTGTGCCCTTACATTATTATTTTTAGGTCAGCTAGGATTATATTGTGACCCCATGGACTCCTATATATAGAAAGGAGGTTTTGTCATTTGAATCATCCAAGAATTGTTTATTTATGTAATGTAAAGGAGGTTTCCCCCTCAAAGTGGCTGATTTCTAAGGCGTTGATATCTATTTTCTTCTATTTTAGGAGATGGTTTCATAACACAATTTCTTTAAGCAATCAATGGTCAATAAAAAGTTTGAAAAATACCTAATTTACAAGAACATAGCAAAATCCAAACAAATTCTTGTAAAAAACTATCAAAACCAAAATAGAACAAAGCGAAGGCTTTTTAGAGACAAGGAAACACTTAGAGACAGAAGGAAAACAAGTTATATGAAAGAAAATAAGAGAGAAAGGAAAGAAAATGATTTTTTTTGCGTCTTATAGGGATCATCGCAAGTGCAAAAAAGGAACCATTTCTTTGTAGCATAGGTACAAAGAAGGAGAGAATGTGTTGAAGCACCCTGTCTCCAGACCAAGAGGTGTGCCGAGGTAGGTTCGGAAAAAATATGACACTAAAAACCAAAGCAAGCTCAAAGAAGTGTTTTCCTAAGGCTAATAAATTCTTGAATGAGTCAATGAAGGTTGCTTTAAGAGGTGAAAAAGGTACTAAGCTTAAGGAAACCATTAAGGGAAGAATAGATCCCTAGTATGGTAGAAAATTTTTTATACATAATTTTCACGATTGTTGATAAAGGTGAATTACCTAGACCTAGAGGTTTGGTCTAGAACAACAAAAGACAAAAATCATGAAGTTTTACTTAGAGAAATTAGAGATTGGGAAAGAAGCCTTCCTTCAATTTGTAGCAATATTTCCTTTCCTCCTCGCTTGTAAGCTCCAATTATAGCTCCAAGTGATATAATTATAACTTGCACACACAACTAAAACAAGCAAAGGATCCACAACATCCACATAGCATAATCTAAATTATTTATTCAATGAATCAACATGACATTGAAATATATGAGTGCAAACATAACACAACAAATATAGGAAAACAAGGTACTCTTTGTATGAATAGAAATAGGAGAGATTTTACAACCATAAATAGTAGTTGAATTTATAGATGTATCCCCAAGTTGACTTGTCCTTCCTTGTCACAAATCACACCTCAAGATCAACTCTAATGAATGAATATGATGACTCCTTAATGTTCAAGGCAACAACATAAGGGCACTATCAATATCCAAAATCCAACCTTGATGTTGTGGATGCCAGTAAATGTATAGGATAAGTGTGGTAATTTAGGATTTACCATTATGGGATTGAGATCCATATATGATGGGAGGATGAGCTCAAAGGATAAGAGGTAAAGTCTCCAAGATAGCATCATATAGGATTCAATCTCTTTATCCATGGTAAATAGTTAAAATAACCTTGGAAGCTTCTAGAATCAAAACACCTATAGAAGGGAGTAATAGGTGTTGATTAGCGCAAGTGGACAAGGATGAAACAAGTGTTGAAAGCGGGTGGCCAAAGAGGCAAGGTGAATTGGGGATAAAAATAGTGTTTTTGAGCAATTATTCCTGAAAACTCAAAATTTTTGGAGAGTTCACACTTAGAGCATTATGTAGGGATGATGAAAACATGTTCATGGAAATTGATTGATTCGGTTTGCAAGAATTTTGGGATGATGTGAAAAAATGGTTTGTAACACATTACAATCGGTGCTTCAATGTTCTTAAATCAGTTCAAACTCCATCATATATAAGTATTTACCCATATTGTAATCAAATATGTTAGCATACTAGAAAATATGTCATTGTATTAGCTGCATACATTCATATCATTGAGATTTGGATATCCTTCTATGACCTCATGCACTCTTGATCAGATTAAAAAACTTAACCAATGCACACCTAAATTATCTACATTGATATCCTTATACAACATTTGATCCCACTCTTACCATAGGAAAATACCATTTATTTCTAATTACCACAAGAAAAAATACTATTATAAATGATAACCAAATCAATTCCATCTACGCGCACAAATTCTTGTGGAGGAAACCATGGAATCATTCCTAGTTTTTATTTTTATTTACCTGCAGGCATGGCCACACCCATATATGAGTAGATTTTTCGGTTGAAACAGTTCCAGTCACCCTCATAGGCCTTCCTATATGTGGCTAAAGCCTTTTGGCCTCCATCATAAGCCTTCTTCCATGCAGATGGGGCTTAGGCTAGGGAAAAACCCTCTCTACTCAATCCAAATATATGGGGCATGATTATTCATGATTACCAACATATGTACAATCCTTTGAAGTCTCAACATTACCCTTAATTCAATTCTCTGCAACTTTCACTTACTCTCTACACTAGAACCATGATTACATATTCCTACACTATTTGTCCATGTAATCATAAATATAAACTAAGATGACATACTCCATAGACATATTCCTTCACAGAAAACATGCACAAGGTGGCACTATAGGGTGACACATCAATCAAGTTGACACATTGTGATAGGATCATAACAAACTGTGATGGTCATATTTAGGTTGACATCAATGCAGGTTTCCATCAAGGAAAACACCTAATCCATAATTCCAATATATATGTGTGGGTGCCCCCAAGATAGGTTGGAGCCAACATAAAATTGAAACTTGTTCTGATGCAAGGTTGAATTTGCATGCTTATGTAGAACCTTCCATGTGACCTTATTTGGCACCTACACTTTGACAATAGTAGCCCTTGGGGCTTACCCAATCCTCCATATGACTATGCCACATGACCTAGTCCTTAGGAGTCCATGGTCCATCCAATGTTGACATTAGCATGACATCACCATGCCACGTGGCACTCTTTAAGTGGCTCCACATGTAACTCATATATGGCCTTATTAGCCTCACAAAATCATTGAATGGTCATGCCATGTGGAACCCTACCATGATGCCACATCATCCATCATATTTTCGCGCGATCGTCTGCATCATTAGCCTATGCTACCACTTGGTACTAATATTTTTCTACCATGTCATCAATATCCTATGTCATGAATCCATGTGTCCTACCGCTGAAGGGTCCATGTGTCAAATAATTAAAGGGCTACCTAGCACCTTCCACATTTCATGTTATTATCGGTCCAACATGTCCGAGGGTAGAGAACATGGGGGGCACAACCTTTGTTAAACATCACGAAATTTTGTGCTTCATCCACCATTCATAACATCCACAACCATTATATCTTCCGCAAGATGCATGATTTTTAACCCTGTTAAACAGTTCACATGTCCACACATTAGCTATCTTTAATTACTCGCCAAAACATGGATTCACCCTGAAGATGCACGAACCTTAAAATTTTTGGAGTTTTAGATCTTTTTTTCCAATGTCACTTTCAAGTTGACTTATCTTCTCATCTTGAAGGAGTTTGACAAAGTGTGATATACCATTGGAAAGGTCTCAAAGATTCATAACCAAAAATTTCATCTATATTCTCTTTTGAATCATAAATTCAACAAAAACTAAATAATATTCAACCTATATTTGGCATCACTGATGTGATCTTTCAAGACATCATACCTTTGAAATTGGCATTCATTTTCATCAGTGATAGCAATATACTCAATAATCTCCTTCCTTTAATGTACCCTTTGACATCAATGTCATTGGTTGTTATTAATGACAACATTATGTCCAAAAAATTTGTCCAAAGTGAAATAGAATGAGCCATAATGGATTTTGAGCATCATTAATATTAAAAGTGTACAAACAGAATATAATAACAATCAAAATTAAGGAAATAAATGAATTTGTCTCATATTTATCGTTTCAATCCTTATATCATATCCACTATTATAGGCATGACTTTAAATTGTACAACTACTTAACTCTTGTTACCCAAATATGTATTGCAACAACAAATTGATGAGTGATGTGTTCCATAAAGGATTTCAGAGGATACTATGCATTCCTTCAATATTGGTTAAGTAATTATAGAAATGAAATGAGCGATTTAATTCATAAATATTTTGAGTTGGATATTATTGTAAATATTTCCCATGGTACTAAAATATGCCCTCGATATCACCTAAATAATTCTTCCCATAAAATATTAGATTGAATATATTTTATATTTCCCTTTATCACTTTTCTCCTAGTTTGGAGTCTTCTTGGAGTTGGATTGATGATAAATTTCCTTAACAAATCTCAATTCTAGTGCTAATTGTGCTCTCTCAAGTAAACACCTAGTCTATTTTAAAGTGGACACCTCAAAAAATAAGGACCGACTCTTACCTTTTAAATCCTAGAAAAGGTTATCATGACCTTGATATCAACTTTGATACTAATATCCTATAAATGTGGTTGGATAAATCCCAATATTTAACAACTAATAATTCAACTAAAAGGAACTTCTTGTCATGGTATTAGAGATACAAAAACATACCAGATTGATAGTAACACAGACCACTTAATCTACATCACCAGATAGGATCTTGATAGGACTCGACCTTATATACTTCGGGCATCAAGTTTCAGAGGTTTGCGAAGGTCTATAGGCCAATAACTAGTGTATCCCAAAGACCGATATACCAATAGGCCAATGACCTAGTGCAGATGAAGGTCGATATAAAATTAAATTAGTGTAGCTTGATGGCCAATAGGTCAATGCACAAATGAATCCTGAAGTTTAATAAGTTGATGATGTGACACAACGCAAAGGTTAAGAGGCCAATGACCCCATCATAGCAAAAGGTCGTTAGGCCAACAAAAAATACACAACTCGAAGGCTAATGGACCAAAAAACAAACTTATATTGTCAAAAAGAGTTGCATGTTATTGTTTGTTGACGGATTCTTGTTGAAAGGCAAAAAACCTAAATTTATTAACCTTACCTCCCTAGTGCAAAGAAAATTGAGCTCATGTAACCAAGCACTAGGATCGAGGGTGCGAGATATAAGACATATTGATCATGGTATATCAACCTTTTCACATTATAACCAAGATCATGACCTTTTCTTGTGATTTGGCCAACCACAAATTTTATCGGGGGGGGGGGGGGGGGGGGTGAAAATTATAATATATTGTTTAAGGATACTACTCATAATTCAGTTCGCCCCCATAACCTTAACCCTGATCCTATAATATTAAAGTATGATAATACCTATTCCAAACCCACAGAATTTGAAAATATATAATAGGTAATTCTTTCTTACTAGTAGATAATGGATCCTGCCATCAAGATATCGAGTCTAGATGGGTATCGGGATAGCGGACTCAAAGAATGTAGTAGTTGGATTTCCGATATGAAATCAAACCAATATCACTTGATAGCAAATTTTGGATCTCGCTAAAATTTTATCGGATTCCAACAACTAACAAATACTTGTATCATATTTTTTCTATATGCAAATGCAATATTGATATACTGATAGATAGAAATATCTTAACATATGAATCATTATCTCTATTAACTAACATAACGTCCATAAAGGTTAGAAATCATCTATTTTACATGGTATTCCCAGTTATAAATAATATCTCTCTTGAACTGCACATAATGAATTATGCCATTGGAAATCTCTAATGACTGGCTTAAAACCTTGCTTTGAACCTTCATTGGTTCAATTTATCACGGTGTTCCTCTAATCTTAAGCTCAAATAAACCTACCATTTTCATGCACACTATACACTTTAAACATATATTATGATATTTGGTTATATTTGACTATTGCGAATGAAGTTTTTCTTCATATGTTCAAAAACCGAGAGAATAAATAATATTAAATAAAAAACCTAGAATTCAGTCACACACACACATGATAAAAGATATTCACACATAAACTTTACATATATGGAATATTTTACATTAATTGGCCATTCCTTTACTCTCTTAGACCTATCTTGGGTCCTTTTGTCTCTCTCTAATATCTCGTTCTATTTCTCTCTATCTAAACATGATTGATTTTGTAGAGATATTCTAAGAGTGTGATTAATCAAATTATAAAATACAATAACATAAAATATGGGGTAGGATGATAATTGTAAATGTGATAAGGATGAGTTAAGTTTTATATCTTATACCTATAGACAATTTATCTAGCATTGATAAATTTGATATAATGGTTGTAACTAGCTTAACATCCCTTGACTTAGAAAATAGTAAATTCTTTAATGTAAATGTTGGATTATATGTGTAATTGATTTATCTTATATAACTATCATGGTTTAGTGTGTTACATGTGGGTAGGTATATACATAGGTAGCGTGATACAATGTGCAAGTGGTGTTGCAGTTTGGAATCTCAATATATAAAAGTTATAGTTATATAAAATAAAATTATACACCACTCTCTCGATATATTTCCTTGTAATAAGGGTGCTTCATGAGGGTATGAACATTGGAATGATTGTCACCTTCCACACCGATGTTTGCTACTCAATTTTGAATAATGTAAATTGGTGATTATTGGAACAGGTATCATGGCTAGAAGAGGTGGAGGAAGGAGTAGGGGTGTTATAGGGCACAACTTCACGTGACTACAAAATCCAATTCCTATCACCCCACCCAATAATTGTGAGCACATTGCGACACATGAATAAATACATGTCGGAGAATTTTTGTACTTAGTGAGATCATTCCAACATATGTTAGAGGCATTAATAACTTGTTTGAAACAGGAACAAGGAGGACCTGCTACACAAAGTGATGGGACCCAAAATCCTATAAGAAATTATGTGTTTTTTATTTGGAAAATGTAAATTTTCTTTAATTTTTTGGGTCCATGGATAGAAAAAATTCATAGGCATGGCTAGGAAACACAATATTTTTCTTCACTTTGAGGAACTACACCTCAAATAAAAATGTCAAGATGGGAGTATTCTAGTTATTATAAAGTGCACTGCTTTAGTGGAAAACATTATTACCTCAATTGGGGATGGATATCTCAGAGGTAACTTGGGAATTATTTTAAGAAAAAGTGTAGAGATCACTACCTGGTAGAGGAGTTCATCGAAAGAAAACTGAATGAATTCAATATACTAATGTTCTATAAATTATGTATGGGATGGATAGTGCGCATACCAAAACTTTTTAGTGTTAATTTCCTTCATGGTTGGGTCATGCAAGAAATTCTTCAGAAGTTTCTTCACTCCAGTATAGTTCATAAGGAAGGCATCAACTTTTGCTACTTTGAAAACAGAGTTAGGTTTGGGAAGTTTTTGTCGCTACAACAAACACCCTCCAAAATTTTTCCTACACTTGAATTTTGGGTCCTAATGAGGATATTGTGATTTTTCGTTTCGTATATGCTTCTTAGTTGGTTGACACCTTGTTAATTCTTTGAGCTCCCTCTTGGATTATAAGTGTCGAAGTCACCTGCTCACGCATGCTCAATCTGCAACAAGTTCATGAGTGCATTATTTTAATCAAGCTTGTACATGCATAGCACTACCATCAAGACTATGCCGAAGAAATTATCAACCCATGTCAATAGTCAGTTCATGTTTTCATTGACAATCTCTCACGTTTGGCTATGATTGTACTTTTATTTCGGTGAGTTTTCCAAACTGTCACTTTTGCGCGCCTTCAGTTTCACGAGTGTCGTTGTCATGTTTTTTACTGTCGCCATCACTTTATTTAATTTTAATTAGTGTAATTTTGATGTTATCTTGGCTCTGACATGTGTTTTTTTCACCGTCATTCACATATCGCAAGTGTCATTTGCACTTTTATCACTATATCGAAATTGTCGTCTTTTAGCATGGGAAGTGTCGCTTATCATGTATAGTGGAGTTTTGGATTGTTTCAAGGGGTAAATTTGGTGTTGATGAGTCCTACTAGTCACGCTGACATGTTTTACAATCATTCCCAAAGTTTCATGCATTGTCACACAAGTGTCGTCATTTTCTTTACAAAGTGTATCTTTTGTGTCAGACTTGGAGAGGTATGTTGCATTATTTTCACATTGACAACATCATGTTGTTATTTTTTTTGAGTGATCAATTTCTTGCCTTTGAATTTTCTGAGTGCGTGATCATGATCTAGTTTTTTCTCTACTCACTTGAGCCTCACTAATCCCACACTTATCCTTACCCGGAAAATTTTGTTCCCGGGAAACTTGACTTCACTCAGCCTTCCTGAACTGCGCATTGCGTAGTCTCAACCCTCAAGCCTTGGCCTTGCCTCTTCGAATTTAATACTGTGTAGTATCAATGCTCAATCCCAATCCTTGAGCTCCAAAACTGTGCAATACTTTCCTCCAGCCAGCATTCTCTATGCATTGTGTAGTCTCAAACATCAAGCCTCAACCTCAAAATCTTGAACTGCACAACTATAATCAATTTTCCTCTCTCCCTCCAAAACTGTGAATTGGGAAAACTAAATATTCAAGCCTCAAGCTTGAGGCCTTGAACCCCTCAACTACACAATATCCCAATTTTTTCTCCTGTCCAAACTGCACATTGGGCAACTTCAAACCTCAAGCTTTACCTCTTGAGTTCCTCAACTACACAGTCACTCAGCCCAGGCCTTCAAAACTTCAAACTGCACAGTCTCAACCCTTTAGCCTACAACTTGAGCTCTTGAGTCCCTCAATTGCAAAAATCCTATGCCTAGGCCTCCAAAACTATGCATTGCATAGGCTTAAGGCTCAAGCCTCTAGCCTGAGTCCTTGAGTCTCTCAACTGCAAAATCCTTTGATCTTGGGCATCCTAAACTGTGAATTTTGTAATATGAACCCTCCGTCTCAAACCTTGGCCTCTAGAAATTTACAATCCCTGAGTTAGTCACTCATCCAATGACAAGTTCTCCCTAACAAGTGATTTCAAGAAGCATCTTAGGCTAGGGGTTCATCAGAATGATTTTTCCTTATCATGGGTGAATTGTAGTCATAGGTATTCTATTATGTCATGACAAGATGATGATGAAGGATATGGATAATGATACCATGCTAGAAGACACCTAAGGAGATGAGGAGATAAGATGATCATCTAGAAAGAAGATGAAGGAACACTAGATTACAACAGAAGACCAAAGATTAGGACCACATGAAGGCTCCACCTAATTCACAACCCTTTGGAGGGAATATATGAATAACAAAGCATATATCTGATGAAGAAAAAGTATTGGATATATATGTTAATGAAGACAAAAGTAGCAAGAAGGATAGCTCGGCACTTCCACATCATCATGCAATCCATGTCATTAGTTTCATGTCATGTATGGTCACGATTCATTATTTTCCACATCATTTGTGGATTATGTAAATTCAATATTGAAGAAATGTAATGTAAAGTGGAAGTCCAAGAGTCATCCATGTAATATGAAAATTCATGTAGGAAGTTGAAAGGTCATTGAGAAGTAAAACAATCATGAGGTTAGTCCAAGAGTCACAAGAGATGTGAATGGTCACCCCATTTGTTATATATACACCTTCATTTCTCATATAAAGTAATTTTCACCGTGGCTCCTCCTACCAAGCATTCATGAGGAAGATAATTGTTTTGGAGGAGAAAGTGTCTGCTCTAATGCTCCACTATTAGGGATAGTGGTGTTCACTGTCTTGATGTACCTTGGAACATTATCAAAAGATTGTTGAGCCAACACACTTTCATGCATATGTTGTGAATATTGTAATACTATTCTTTAAATGTTTGTGATGTATGTTGTTTTCATCTATACTAAGGAAATTGAACTATTTTGGTGGCTTTGGTACTTATCTTATTGAATATGTGTTGTATTTTATTTAATAACCATTGCTTCCTTGTGAACTATTTCGCCGGTTGATCAATGATTCATTCATATGTATATGCTCGTGTTCTTTTTCCATATTAGTACTATTACTTGTCTTTAAAAGTCCCACTTTCCTCTTCCCTCTTGGTATAAGGACTTTGATATTATCTGCAATTGAACATTTCACAAGTCGTACTCACTTGTTGATTCAATATTACTTGTGCATTACTCTCTTGTGCTGAACTTTGTAGCCACGGAAAATTTATAAGAATATATGGCAGTCAGATAGATATCCTAAATGGGGCTCCTATTCCAAATGGTGTGAGGTCTAATTTGGACTTCACATCAGGGATACCCCCTTAGTTTATGGATTTCCAAAACCTGTCAAAAAATTGTGCTAGAAGGAGGGAGGGATGACATGTTGTGCCTATTGAGTCTGTTTTGAATCTCTTATCTTAAATGTGTCATTCTGAAATCATAATTCAAGGGTGTTTTTCTAACCTACCCCCAGTAAAATTTTAATCCCTGATGATCCTCTTTATCACTTGACTGAATTAAATTTTGATGGTGGGGATGGAACATCCATAACCGAGCACATCTATGATTTTCTTAAATTTTGTGAATATTACGAAATTGATGATGAAGATTTTGCATGTGTTTCTTTATTCCTCACCCTTGAAGGTTGTGTTAATCGATAGTGTCATACCTTACCATTTGCTTCCATCAATTATTTTCATCATTTTCTAAAGGATCTTCATCAATCCTTTGATAGGTATGATTACCGAGATGTTTATAAAAGAATCAGTCATCGTAGAATGGGACCTAATGAAACAATTGATGATTTTTCTAATAGATTCCTTCAGTTGTGTTATGAATTTCCTAAATAAGACTTCGATTGGGATTTATTCAAGCAAAATTTTGAGCATTTGGTTCATATCTCTTTTCACCTTTGCACAAACAATCCAAACCACTTGATGTTTATGCTTCTCCAACTCTTGTAAACCATGAGACACCCCTAATTTTAGAGGAGGAACCTCATATTCCTTTTGTTCCTTGTCCTCCTCCTTTTTCATTTCCGATGCAGGTGTCTAGTCCTTGCGAAAATAATAAAGTTTGTAAATTTGCAAATCAAATTCCTAATCCATCTTCTCATTCTCATTCCACTTTTCACAATTCAGATCCCATGGAGGAAATCTAGGAATGGTTCATGAAGTCTATGTTGAAGACTAATTTCTCCATTCCTCAAGATGGTATTAACACTTATAACTCTAGTCTTGAATCTGATTTGGATTCCTATCACCCTCTACCCTCTATTTCTCATGGTCCCTTTCCCCTTAATTTTCTTGATCAGCCTATTCCAAATCCAAAAAGTGATCAGGTGGGGGGTAGTCAAATTTCACAAGTGGAGAAGTATGAAGGTGAATATTCTTTCAATATCTCTTTTATTTTTCAAAATCCTCCATGTGAATATGGTGTTTCCTCATTCTAGGCAGATATTGAATATGCTAATCTTGGTATTCAATCAAATGAGACCAATTTCCCTAATCAATATCAAGCCTTGGGAAACTATCATTCTGATGAGGATGACTTCGTTGACATATATGATGAAGAATTCACAAGTGCATCCACTGATCTTTTTGTTTCTCAAGATTTTTTTTTCGAAAGATTTAGATCTCAAATTCATTTCGATCAAATAAAATTTTCTTATGAACACTTCTTCCTCTTCATCTACCTATCCATTATGTTCTACCATTTGTAATGCATCAACTAGCAATGAAGATGATCCATGCTCTTCAAGTTCTTCATTTGATAAGTTAACTTCTCAATCGACACAAGGTAGCAAGGTTATCCATGATGAAGAAGAAAACAATGAAATTATAGAGCATCCATTCCATCCCTTATCATCTCTTGATTATATGGGGGAAACTCTTCGAATCAATGTGATCATGAGATTTTTCTGATGCATACATTCTTAGAATTGCGATCATAAAACTAATATGACTTGAGTAATTTGTTTCAATAATTTTATCAAAGAAACAATGTAGATAGCTTCCATCCAGATAGTGGTGATCTTGTTAACTTAACTGATGGAAGTTGTCCACATGAAATATATGATATGACTCAGTTTGAAAAATGTGGTTATCTGTCTTTTCAAAGTTTTGGAACTTGTCAGGAATTTGAGTCCTTTCAAATCTCATTGATGGTTATGTCAGGTTCTCACGATCCTGGTAAAATTCCAAAACCATGTTAGATCTAGATTTTCTCGCATAATTATTTCATTCATATTGTTTCACTAGATGCAAACTCATTCTTGATGGATTTCAGGATTTCTCGTTACAATTTTCCTATTTCTTGAGATCAATTTTTTGATCATACTACTGTGGTGAATTCATCCCCATGCATATATTGTATCGAATCCGGGTTTGGAGTGTATACCTTTTTTGAATTTGTGGAATTGCAAATCTGTTTGATTTGAAGATTATATTTGGTGAAATAATTCATATATGTTGAGTGTAATGGTGGATAATCAACTCCTAGTATTTCTTGTGAATGTCTTCGTGACACTATAAATCCTCTTGCATGTTAGCAAGTGCTTGAGTTATTTTTTGAATCAAGTTCCTCTTTTTCATCCATGACATCCTGATTGGTTTTGTATATTTACTATACTAGCATTCCTTTTCACTTCTTTCGATGATTACGATTCTTGTACAATTTTTTACCAATTACGATAAGATGATTTTTCAAATTTTTCGTGCGAGGAAGTTGGTTCTATTATTCAAAGAATTCATGAAACTATTAAAATTGATCTATCCTTGTTAATTAAAAACTGGGAATATGATGCTTTAATCAACCCATATCATCATGATTCGGTCTCTGATGACTATCATTAAACTTACCATTTTCCCACTGCACATCCAATGATAGTTGTTTCACTTCCTTTGATCTTTATAGTTTATCATCTCAATATTTAGATACTAGCCAAGCATTTGGGTACTTCAGCCTTTGCTGATGGTTACGAAAAGTCCTAACTATCTTGACATGTCGACTGAATGTGATCAGATCCATTTTCCCTCACAATATTCTCATCCTGAACGTGTGCTTCTAATTGAAAATTTGTCTTTTCAAAGATTTTAGGTTTCTCAAGAGGGTTGTTTCGAATATTATGATCCAATCGCTAAATGGTTGGAGCAATCCTACTTGGAAATCTCTGTTTTGAATAACAAGTTTCGGTCTTTTCTCATGCTTGCTAAGAAGGATGGCACAAATGAAGGCACAATCACAAGAAACTTTCGAGGTTTTCCTATTTGTAATTTTCATCGAAGAGGTAATATTGCAAACTGGTTAGAAGTAGTCACTATGATACATTTTTTTTCTAACATGCAAGGCCTTCAATTTTTTTTGCAAGTTATTCAAAATCTTATCTTTTCCTTTGCACATTTCTTTATATTTGCTTTAATTGCTTGTATCTTTGTGTATGCATGTCGGGAGCAGTTACAGTGGTTGCATTGGAAATTTCATTATACGTAACCCTAATATTCTATCTAGTTAGTTTAGGAGTAGGTATAGATGCATATTATTTTAACTACATGTGCATCCTGCATTAATTTTTTGTAGTTTCTTTTGTGTTTTCTGACTTTTGTCTCACACTCTTTTTTTGGTATATTCTCCTTTTGATTTTACCTTTTGGTTTTTTTTTCTTGTTATGTATTTTCTTTTCTTTCATGTTTTGTTAAATAAGGCTTTACATGAAAGATGTTAATTTTGGCTCAAAATACAATGTGGCAAATAGAAAAGGGCTTTCTGACACTATAACATTTGGCTAACTCTCAAACCTTCTTCTCCGTCTTGGTTATCCATTGGTCAATGATCTTCTGATGAAAAATAGGATCTTTTCATGGGGAAAGCTTTGTGTTGAACCATGATATCTGTTTTTATTCTGGAAACCTCATGCCTACACTCAGTTATTTATGTTTCAGTGTTCTCCATGATGATTTGATTGATTAGTGAAGGACAAGGGGAAAATCTAAATGATAAAATTAATTTCATAATTATCATAAAACAATGGTCGAATTTTCAAATCCTAACGGGGATCCATCTTCACGAGAGAAATGAATGAAGAATGAAAGAAGGTCGCAAAGATCAAGGTATTCTTTGAGAAAATGGAGGTATGCGCCCCTTCTTTCAATCTTAATTTGAGTTTTTTCCAGATAACAAATATCTACCCAAGATTCCCCTCCATGTAGGAAAATAATTATGGTTTTCAAACTTCTGTGGTTGTTGTTAATTGCAGAATCCAGATTTTCCATGGTATCATAATCAATGGCAGACGTTTCGAATCCCAATGGGGATCCATATTTACGACGAGAAACGAATGAAGAATGAAAGAAGGTTGCAAAGATCAAGGTATTCTTTGAGAAAATGGAGGTATGCAACCCTTCTTTCAATCTTAATTCGAGTTTTTTCCAGATAACAAATATCTACCTAAGACTCCCCTCCGTGTAGGGAAATAATTATGGTTTTCAAACTTCTGTGGTTGTCTTTAATTGCAGAATCCGAATTATCCACAGTATCATAAAATAATGGTCGACGTTTCAAATCCCAACGGGGATCCATCTTCAGGATGAGAAAAGATTGCAAAATGAAAGAAGGTCGCAAAGATTAAGGTATTCTTTGAGAAAATGAATGAAGGTATTCTGAAGATGGATCCCCATTGGGATTCGAAACATCGACCATTGTTTTATGATACTGTGGATAATCCAGATTCTACAATTAAAGACAACCACAAAAAGTTTAAAACAATAATTTCATAAGTATTATACATACTTCTCTAAACGGGAAACCTCTTCTTCTCTCAATAATTCGAGATACCTTTTCCTCCCATGAAAAAAATAAGTGCTAGTGCAAATTTATATATAAAATAAATATATAAAGGGTGAAAGAAGAGAAAGGCTTCCTGTACAGGGAGGTGAAGCAAGAAACTCCACCAGGGTACTATCCAGGATCGTTGGAAGCATATATATGTTTGTGTTCCTGAAGTGACTCCATATGGATACTGTCTAGGCCTGCTAGTGGTGGAGCAACACCAAAGATGAAAAACTATACATTGAATACCCAAAACGCATGTCTCTTAAAACATTGTGATATTGTTGGTGTTATGTTTGTGTTCAAATGAGGAGTGAAGGGGACCGTGTTCATGAACATGGTAAGTGGGGAAGTAGGGGTAATCCGAATGATGAATCAATACCTCTTGAAGAACTAGACATTGCACAAAGATTTTACCAAGGAAGGGAAGTCGAAGTTCTACTAGTGTGTTGCCAAGTTTTTTTTCTGTGACAAGAACCCTCCAAAAAATTTCCTACACTTAAATTTCAAAGCCTATTGACGATCTTGTGATCGGTTCTTCTGTAGCCACTTCTTGGTCAACTGATTCTTGGTTAAGTCTTGTACCTCCCTCTTGGATTATAAGTTTCAAATTCACCTGATCACACATGCTCAATCTACAACAAGTTCATGATCACATTCTTTTACATAAGCTTGTACATGCATAACACAATCCATCAAGACTGTTCTTGTGCAATGATCAACCCATTTCAATAGTCAGTGTGCAATTTCATTGACAATCTTTCACTTTTTGGCTATGATTCCACATTTGTTTCAATGAGTTTTAAAAACTGTCGTTTTTGTGCACCTTCACTTTTTCAAGTGTCGCTTTCATGTTTTCAATTTTCACCTTCGCTTGATTTCATCTTAATTAATGTCTTTTTCATGTTATCTTGGCTCTTCCATGTGTTGTTTACACTGTCATTCACATATCGTAAGTGTCGTTCACACTTTTCTCTTTATATAGAAAATGTTGTTTTTTAACATGTGAAGTGCCGCTTATCATGTAAAGCGGAGTTTTCACTTGTTTCAAGGGGAAAATTTTTCATTGATGAGTCCTACCAGTCACATAGAAATTTTTTACACTCATTCCCAAAGTTTCATGCACTGTCACACAAGTGTCATCACTTTCATCACAGAGTGTATCTTTTGTGTCACACTTAGAGAGTTATGTTTCATTATTGTCGCATTGAGGGCATCATGTTGTTCTTGCTTTTTGAGTGATCAATGTTGTGCCTTTGAATTTTCCCAGTGCGTGATTATGATCTAGTTTTTTCTATGCTCACTTGAGCCTCATTGATCCCACACTTAGCCTTATCCATAAAATTTCATTCATGGGAAGCTTAACTTCACTCATCCTTACTAAACTACGCATTATGCATTATAAACCCTCAATCCATGATGTTTCCTCTTGGAACTAGTAACTGCGCAATATCAGTGCTCAGTACCAGTCCTTGAACTCTAGAACTTCGCAATCCTTTCCTCCATCCATCCTTCTATGTGCATTTCACAATCACGAGTATCAAGCCTCAAACTCGAGCTCTTGAACTGGGCAACTATGCAATAACTTGGCATCTCTCACTCCACAACTACACATTGGGAAGCTTCAATATTCATGCCTCAAGCTTGAGGACTTGAAACCCTCAATTGCACAATCTTATAGTCCATTCTCCTGTCTAAACTGCGCATTGGGCATCTTCAAGCCTCAAGCTTGACCTCTTGAGTTTCTCAATTGTGCAGTCACTCAACCTAGGCCTTCATAAATGTGCAATGCACAGTATCAAGCCTCAAGCCTCTAGCTTGAGCCCTTGAGTCCCTCAATTGCGTAGTCCCTCTGCCCAAGCCTCCAGAATTGTGGATTCTGCAGTTGCAAGGCTCAAACCTCCAGCCTGAGTCCCTTAACTACATAATCCTTTGACCCTGTCCATCTTTAACTGCACATTGTGAAATATCAAGCCTTTTTCCTGGACCTTAGCCTCTGGAACTACGTAATCCATGAGTTAAACACTCAACCATACACTATTTCTATCCCTAACAAGTGATTTCGTGAAGCATATTAGGCTAGGGTTTTATCAAACTAATTTCGTCTTGTCATGGGTGAATTGAAGTCAAACTTATTCTACTATGTCATGAAATTATGATGATGAAGGATATGGATAAGGAGACCATGCTAGAAGACACCTAAGGAGCTGAGGAGATACAATGATCATGAGGCAAGAAGATGAAGGAAAACTATATTACAACAAAATACCAAATAACAGGACCACATGAAGACTCCATTTGATTCACAATCCTTTGGAGAGCAAATATGAAGAACAAAGAATATCTCTTATGAAGAAAAAGTATTGGATACATATTTTAATGAAGACAAAGCAACAATAAGGATATCTTGGCACTACCACATCATCATGTAGTCCATGTCATCAGTATCATGTCATGTATCATCATGAGTCATTATTTTCCATGTCATTTGTGGATTATGTAAATTCTGTTTCAGAGAAATGTAATATAAAATCATAAGTCCAAGTGTCATCCATGTAATATGAAAAGTCATATAGGAAGTTGAAAGGTCATTGAGAAGTCAAACAATCATGAGGGTAGTCCAAGAGTCACAAGGGATGTGAATGGTCACCCCATTTATTATATATGCACCCTCATTTCTCATATAAAGGACTTTTCATCTTGGATCCTCCTACCATGGATTAGAAAGGAAGCCTATTTTTTACCTTGGATCCTCCTACCAGGGATTAGAGAGGAAGCCTGTATCTTGGAACTTTTACTTAATTCAAAAGCTCGTTGAGAAAACATGCTTTCATGCATATGTCATGAATATTGTAAGACTATTATTTAAATGTTTGTGATGCATGTTGTTTTCATCTGCACTAAGGAAATTGAACTATTTTGATGGCTTTGTTACTTATATTATTGAAGGCGAGTTGTATTTTATTTAACAATAATTTCTTCCTTGTGAAATATTTTGCTGGTTGATTAATGATTCATTCATATGTTTATGCCCATGTGCCTTTTCCAGATTAGTACTATTACTTGTATTTAAAAGGCACACTTTTATCTTCCCTCTCTGTAGAAGGACCTTGATATTATTCACAACTAAACATTTCACAAGGCATACTTACTTGATGATTCGAGATTACGTGTGCACTATTCACTTGTGCTGAAAGTTGTAGACAAGGAAAATATATAAGAATATATGGCATCTAGGTCGATACCCTAGATGGAGCTCCTATTCCAAACAGTGGGAGGTCTAATTGGGACTTCACATCATAGAGACCACCTTTGTTGATGTATTTCCAACACCAGCCAACAAAAGCTTAAGAATTTTCTTGAAAACATTAGGGGTTAGAGGAATAGGATTCTTGGAAGAGTTTGAAAGCCATATATGCCTTTTTTTGCATCAAATTTGTTAGGGTCATATAAATTATAAGATCTCAAGGTGTTGGAGCAGGGTCTCCCAAAGGCTATGAATTTTGTCCATTTTTGTATAATTTGGTATTGTTTAGTCTAACACAGGGGTTTGGGGTGAGTTAGAGCCCCTAACACATTGTAAATGGGTTAAGGGTAGACCAAGAGTATGCGTAGGCTAAATTTCTATAAATAGATGAACATTTTTTGAGTCATAGGTAGGAAATGAATAGAGATTAATGTGAAGTACGAAATGTTAGATATGTGGTAGGGTTGTTTGGGTTAGGACTCCTGCTAGCTGTGTGCGCAGAGATCCTCTGTCCTGCTGTGTGCAGACCCTGCTGGCTGTGTGCACAAGTGGTAATTTGGGAATGTAAGAGGATTTTTGGGTAATAATATAGATGTGCAAAAGTATTGTGGATATTTGATGTTATCTGTTATGGTTGATGCAGACTTGAGTTATATAATTTGTTTGTAAGCTGTGAACTATCTATGTTTATGGTAAATACATCTGTGATTTGTTAATCTGCTGCGAATATAATGTTCTATGATTATAGCTGATAGTATGCACATGGATGCGAGCCTGTTAATTAGATCTGATAAATGTATTATGGTTGTTTATTGGGACTCCTGCGAATGGCCTCGGGCCGTATAGATCTGATAATTGCGGACCAGCTTGACTTACCTGCTCTCTCCCAGGGTGCGGAAACCTGGTTCCAGAACCCTCCCATACTACTTCGGGTGAGACTTTGGCCTGCGCAAGCAGGTCACTACCGAAAGGGCCAGTAGTATAGGGGTTTGTTGGAAAACCTTAATCTTCAAACCTGGGTCAGGACCCCTCGAGCCAAAAAATGGTTCCGTTGCTGGGACCGGGAGAATTTTGAGAGAGATCGGGTAATGCCAAGGCCGTATTGGAAACCTGAAAGAAAAGAAATCGATGAATGGTTTGAAAAATAATTTTAGGAATTCACAGTAAAATAAAACCACAGTAAGAAGTTGACCACCAAAGAGTGGAAGAATAATTACATTTTCATGGAGATCTACGAGATCTTCTTTGTAACAATTGTGAGCGAGCTCCAGGAGTGGCTCACAAGGCTAGTCAAATTTCAGAAGTGTTGGAAAAATGAGCGGGTCGCCCAGTGGACCCCAGAACGGATCCGGCAGCTGGAAGAAACTGACATCACCATTACTCGCACGGTAGATCACTGGGTGGACAGTGTGATAGGAGGATTTGTGACTAAATTTGCAGTCGATCAATTTGTATCCTACTCAGACGCGGAGCAGAGGTTCTTCAATGGGTTCTGAGGTAAGTTTTTAAATATTTTTCCACTACTAATTAAGATCTTGTTGTGCGAAAAAAGCATTTTGTGTAGCCATACAGAGTGAATGAGCTCCGACCAGATTGAGGGAACAATGCGCAGTGGTAAGTACTACATAACTAACCAAGAGGGGGATCGATCTGTCTACAGTCCAGTAAGAAATTTTGTTATGCATAGCCCTCCGTCGACACCACTGTCGAACTCCTATAGGGGTAAAAACTCACCTCCACCCCCATCGAAAGGAGATATGGCTGCAAACATGCAGCTACCTACCTTCAAAGGCGTGGGCGATGAGGACATGGATCGGTTCTAGTTTGTCACATGATCGGTATGGGTTGCGCAGAACATAGTAAACGATGTGGTGAAATCGGCATAGTTATCCCTTGCTTTTGAAGGGAGAGCCCTGGACTGGTACATGGGATACATTGACCAACATGCGAATGCAACTATCAAGGAAATTAAGAATGTGTTGAAACAACAGTTCAAGAAACCTAAGTCCTACTCTCAGATAGTAAATGACTTGAAGGATTTCAAGCAAGGACCGTATGAGTCCATATGGGAAGCTAATCAGCAATTAAATAAAGTGATCAGAGAAGGAGGATTCTAGTATGATGACAGGCAGCACACGAAGTGGTTCATTGCTATGTTGCTGCCCCACCTGCGTGTACCTATGGGTCACCAAGCTATTGAAACACAAGATAAGGCCTTGGAGGTTGCCATGAAGCTGGAAGTTGTGCCAAGAGATGATACCCAATTAGGAGTACAACATATACAAGGCCAGTTAGAAGCAATGCACATGGAGACTCAAAATATATGCAAGGAGCGAGGGACGGAGGCCAGCCCTGAAAAATGGTGCATACGATGCAGGGTGAATGGCCACACCAAAGATAATTGTCCGCTGTTGGTAGACTACATCCAAGTTGGGGGACCTAACCCACTACGCCCTAGGGAAGATGCGGGATCGAGTGGGTCGGCTATATGGTGCGATGACTGTCGCGTTGATGGGATACACGATACCAACCACTGCCCCTGCCTTACCGCATATGTCCCTGAAGTAAAACAACAATGGTGTAGGTTTTGTAGGTCTATAGGGCATGAAAAATAGAATTATTGAACATATGATCTGATGATAAAATGGGGAAACCTATATAGGGTACAATCATACCCCTCATCACCTAGATCCCCCGTAGGAATAGGAGGGTCCCCGACCAGGGCCAGGGGAGGAGGACAAGGAGGAAGCGTAGGAAGGGGTAGAGGCTAGTTAATCTACTATAATTGCGGGGAAATAGGTCACTTTACGAGGGACTACACGAACCCAACTTATAAATCCTACAGATATTGTAGACAATTGGACCATGTGATTGAGGATTTCCCTATTCTGATGGCTAAGGTACAAGAAAAGCAGCAGACTCCTACACAAAATGTACAACGAGTGAAGGCAAAACCTCTTGAGGAGGATCCGAGCATTAATGTAATAACACGCAGCAGTACGTCCACTGAAGGGTCTATGGAAAGAGCAGAGACGGAGTCTTTGATCCATAAAGAAGCTACAGAACTAGAAGGTGTGCGGCCCCAGGAGGAGACAGATACCTCTGTCGCAGCCTGGCAAGACTGGCCTCGAAGCAATACATCAGCTCCAAACAATGGAATCGGAGATGAGGTCAAACTGTTCTTGCAGGCGTGCATGAAGCTGCTCTGCAACCAACAAGCGGTAGACAACCTCCAAGCCCTACTTGATAGTTGTGCAGAAAAAGTAGCCCCGACCATGAAGATTAAGGATGTGCAAAAACTTTACAAGCTGAAGAGGTGCACTGGGCGCAAAATGTGATTAACTATGCAGATTGGTGATTATGGAATGGACCAGGTAATCCTAGACCTAGGATCTCATGTGAATGTACTACCTAAGCAGACTTGGCAACGAATGGGAGAACCTAAATTGGAATGGTCTACTATCCAGTTGTGCATGGATAATCAACAGAAGATCATACCATTGGGGAGATTATCAAAAATGGTCATAGATATCGCTGGGGCTAAGGTACGAGCTTAATTTGAAGTCATTCATATTGTAGAAGATGCGGACCCTTACCCAGCGCTCTTGGGATTGGATTGGGCCTTTGATATGGGTGGAATTATCAACTTGAAGAAACGAATAATGGTGTTTAAAAGAGAGGGAACTCGAGTGATCGTACCACTCGACCCTGCAGAAGGAGAAAGGTACACCGAACCATTATGCAAGGAAGATGGGATGGATCACATATATAAGCTAACTATGAAGGACAAAGACTGGATCAACCCCACAACCAACGATATTCCTTGCTGGGAGAAGCACAATGAATATGTCTCTGACTCCGATGAAGAGTTAGAAGATTGGAAAAATCGACTGCAGGAAGTCTCCACCCTGCGCTGCCTACGAATTACCAGAGACTTCCGATATCTATCTTCTAAGGCAAGAGAATTACCCTATTTTGATGGCTCCGGTAGTATAAAGGAATTTTTGCGAACCTTCAAAGTTGAGATTCCTAGAGAACGAAGGCTATGGGATCTTAACGGGTCTATGCGCACATCACCTGCGAATTGGTGGGACACACAAAAAGGGGCGTTCCAGGAATGGGAGGAATGTTGGGATATGAAGGTACTGCTGTTTGAACCTCAAACCGATGTGCGCGTCAAGAGATTCCAAGGCCCGGGAAACCCACGCGAGCACTTGTCTGCTTAGATGGAGCAATGGTGCGATCATACCACAGAAGAATGGGTTCAATTGTTTTTTCATGCCTTGGGACCAATTCCCGCTGCTTGGTATCTCGATGCAGAGCTATGAAAATGCACCCGCGAGTGGGCAACCCTAAGAGATGAATTTTTGGGGACATTTGGGTTAACGGGATGATTGGAGGTGCTTGAGGGAGCTCTGTAGGCTCTTGACACCATGGTGCCTGGTGAATCTAGTCCTGACGTAGTAAGATGAGGCCCCACATGGAAAACACAGATTCAGGATGATGTCGAGCCCCATAAGGCTGCCATAAAATATTGCAATGCAACTCCACGAAAGGTCTTGATTGTAGTAGCAGGGGAGGAATGCATGATTGCAAGACCTCCAATACAGGAGGCGGCTAGTACAAAACCACTAAAACCACGAAACGTTCATACAGCAGCACCACCAAAGAAGATTACGAGTGAGAACTACTGGGATGAGGAGACAATAGGATAGATGATGTAGCTAAACATAGATTATCCAATAAGTGTTCAGGACCTAAGCAGGTCAAGGGGAACTTGGGAAATACGCACGTCACGCTCAACTCCGATGCGCGGCTGGAAGAACAATAATATTATCATACACGGAGGGTGAGGGAGGAGATCGGTACTACACTCACTGCACCAGTCCCACAGGCAAGGCCCATGACTTCAAAGTTGTTGCACAAGATCTTGGGACATCTGGGCTACTATAGAAAATCTAGTCAGAGATATGCACTGATCACTGAACTTATGCACACACTGCTTAAGCATGATATTTTGTTCATTTGGGAGGGCGTGTGCCAAAAGAGCTTCAAACAACTTAGAATTAGGATGGTTGTTGTGCCTATGTTCTCTTCCCCCGCTCCGACGATGATAGTTCATAAGATTACTTCAGGAA
Source organism: Pinus albicaulis (assembly GCA_034641835.2). Lineage (NCBI taxonomy): Eukaryota > Viridiplantae > Streptophyta > Pinopsida > Pinales > Pinaceae > Pinus > Pinus albicaulis. The sequence continues at coordinate 771,770,114 of CM076580.1, read as the reverse complement.
TCGCCTGTGAAGTAGGTAGTATGTAGCTTGGCACCAAGGATAGTGACCATTCAATCACATATAATAATCGAACGATCTTGGGTGCAGAACACAATTATGCCACCACGATAAGGGAAGGGTTGGCCCTGACCCAAGAACTATAGGAGTATCAGCGCCCTCCATTAGGCCACCACTATAAAATGATTGCAGATCTGTGGGTTTTAGAATGACTACGGAATGTGACTACATTGGGGGCGGAAGTCTACAGGTGTCAACTGCTTTAGGAATATGATGTTGAATTCATCTTCGAGCCAGGGAAGTTAAGTTCAGAGCGAGATCATGTGTCCCGAGTTGAGACGAGTGAGGAAGGATTGCCCAATACGTAGCTATTCGCGAGAAGGGTTATGGATGCATGGTTTGCTGAGATCTCTCCATTCCAAACCACATGTGTTGTACCTGCCAAATATTCGGTACGACAAAGAAAGGAGTTGGCGTATCAAGCAGTGGACTTCGTCAGCATTGCACCTCATGAAGTATTGCGCAATGATGGCCTCAAGTATGTAAATTATGAAGATGTGGCAGAGGGTCATTACGCAGGTACAACGACAACACGAGAGGACTGGAAGGTTGGGCTATGACAACATAGAATTTTAGTTGGAAGGAATCCCAGTAGAATAAAGCTGGTGCAGCGGGATCACGGGAGGATTTCTCAGGGCATTGGGGTATGCTGGGCTCGCAGGGGTACACTGAGCGCACCCCGGGTGCAAAAACTAGCCGTTGAAATAGTCAAATTGGGTGAAAACAACAAATTACCTTTAGATGGAGCAGACGGTCGACATTTAATGCGACGATTTTGGAAGATTTTTTACCATTTACTTGATGGTAAGTCCCGCGTGAAGTCTACCCTACCATTGAGCGGTACTCAAGGCTATAAAATAGGTGAGATAGATTAGACACAAGTTCCATATTGCTCAAATAGCTTGTACTTAGCCTGGTTGTCTTGGTCGAAGTGGTGTTGTAGGAAATTATGTGCCGCTAGCATCTCATTCATGTCTGAGAAGCCTACCCCCTTTGACAGTAGCAACCCTAAGTTCATATTTCACACCAAAATGACGGCACGAATCCTACCGAAGTCTCAGATCTAGTAACCTTAATAGACCAAGACACTGAGGAAGTGGTGGAGGTCGAATCCAAAGTTGAAGAAATCCTCTCCACACCCAGCCCTGCCACCCGGAAAGGAAAAGAAAAATCTCAGGGCTTAGGCAAGCCCCCGAAGCCTATGAAATGGGCCGCAGGAAAGCCCCATACCTCCCCACGAAACATGAAATCCCTGAGGGCTACGTAGGAGGAGAACCATCCCACTGAGCCGATCAACTGGCTACCCCCTTTCATGTGACCACACAGGGCATCAACCTCGATGGCTTGATCACCTACCTGTAGATGTCGATGACCCCGGGGGAGGTCCCTATCATAGGTGAATCTTTTGGTCACTTTCATGAAGTTAAGTTCGACGACCATGATTTGGAAAATTTTGAGGCCTTCCCTGAGCTTGCACCCGAATTTTACCTTGATACAGTTCATGGTGATGATGGGGTCAAAGTTGTCCCCCAACGCTAGGTACATGGTTTGGTGGGCTCCAGGCTCCTAAATCTGCTTCGGATGCCCCACTTTGGACACTAAAATGTAACAGACCGGCTCGCACGACAATTTCTTGTGCTAATTCATGACGGATGTCTGTGGATCCAAGACAGGATCCCCATTGATGTTGCGCTCGTACATCGGATCACTGGTCTTCCCATGAGTAGCTCGAACCCCCTGGAGCAAGTGGGTAAGAAATATGAGGTGAAGACTTCTAAGTTTGTACGCCAAAAGTATCAAGTGGATCGTAATACTCGGGGATTTATCATCAAGACCGTCAATGACCAAGGTACGCAGTTGGGCACCATGCTGTTAGCATGTAAAATGATGAGGAAGTGTCAGGTCACCTCTGTTCTAGCCTATGTCATTCGGTTAGCTGGCTAATGTGAGAAAGGGGCATGTTTTAACTGGGCACAATGTTTGTGCGATGAGTTTCTAACCAAAGTTTGTGAGTCCCAGGAGAAGGGCCACGCCTTTTGTTACTCTTGGTTGTTGTTTCTTATAGTAGTGGTTGCCTAGGAAGCTCCTACAGAGTTCGTCCTCCCTAAGATTACCCTGGACATTTGTGAAGGGGATCGCTATGCCCACTTGTGGGATTCCACTGATCCGCAATGGCTCTAGGACAACCAAGTGTTTTGGGTCCTCTTTAAGAGTAGCATAGACACAACTATTAATCCCCGACCGCGGCTGTCCCTGGCTGTTTACGACATATACAAGGGAATTGCCGCATTCCAAGTCACTCTACACAATGTTTAGAACAGAGCGCATAAAGAAAAATCCTGGACTTCGCTTCCCTACATGGTGATGGAGGAATAAATTGACAATGTCCTTGCACTCTATCCCCTTAACTAGAAACTTGGCTTCAAAACTGGCACAAAGGGCGTTGGAAGCACTATCACATCCCAAGTTAAACCCCTTGTCATCAAGAATACTCTACAAGACACCGGTGCAACCACTCAAAATGATTCGCAATAGCAAAAGGACGTCGGGGCAGAAAATCGGATGGACCCACAAACCAGTTTGGGTACAAAAGGTTTGGAGACCGAAGAGCCTGCCTCCCCCCCACGCACGAAGCGCACAACTGAGCCAGTCAGAATGCCCCGCAAAAAGCAGCATTCTCAACGAGCGGAATGCGAAGAAACAATCACACTGACTTACAGAGACCTGGAACAAATCGCCGATGCAGTAACTCTAGCCACAAAGGACAAGTGGGTTGCCTTAGGAGAACAACAGCGGGCCGCGGTCGACACAATTCAAGCTGAGCTGTGAGCACTCCAATTAAAAGCAGACACATTGCATATCAGTGCAACCCCTGTATTCCCACCCTCCATCGCTAGTATCACAACACTGGCTACATATGACAACCACCTCTATTATCTCCCTGGCACAGCTCTGGTCCTCAGTCCATCTGACCTGGGACCCCAAGTCTAGACCAGTGCAGAAGTCCAGCTGAACTTAGCTCGGCTACTCCATGAGGTCTTACAGGGCCTCCACACCACTGTCTTTCAGGAAATCCACCATTGAGACCAACAGGTGCACCAACATCTCAGTGTAGCTGAGAAAACCATCATTGGAAAGGAGGTAGAGGTCTGTCTCGCCACCGCAAAGCACAGAGAACTCGAGAACACAATTCATTGACTTTGTGCAGATGTTCCCACAGAAATCCTAGCCTCAGCCACCCCTCAAGAAAATGTAGAAATACTGGTCGCAACACTCAAGGCTCCCCGAGATGAAGTTCAGATGGTTAAGACATGCATGGAGTAGCAGATCGCAGATCTGCAGGCTAAGTTATAGCCCGAAACACCCCTGGAGGTTCGGGCCCAGTGAACTACGCTGGTCAACGCAACTACAAATGTTATCATGGGGCAGATCGTGCAGGGAGCCCAACTACTAGAGACTACCATGCAGCTATGGACTAAGTTCCAACACGATCCAATCTTGCGAGGGATCACCTAGGACCTGTGGAAAAAGGAAGAGGAGTTTGAGACAATCGAAGCCACCTTGCCCACTTTGGTGTCTGCCTAGTGCTTACAATAACTGCGCACCAGCCAAGCACTCTAGGAAAATATCGAGGACCTACGAAAAAATAATAAGACCTTGGGTGACCGACTGAACCCATGGGCGAATGAAGCCCTCAAACTGTCACAGGATGCCGATGTTGCTATTAAGCACCTAAACCAAACTTTGGAAAGTGTTACTGCCGCAACTGAGGGACCACTATCATAAAAATTGGTCGACATTTCACAAAATGCAGCTATCCAAAGTAAATATGTGCTTCCTCTGTTCGCCAAGGCAATCAAAGTATTGAAAGTGCAGGTTGAAGCCCCACCGGCACAATGACTCGGGACGAGTCACAAGATTGTGTTGGGGGACTGTTAGAGCAGGATCTCCCAAAGGCTATGAATTTTGTCCATTTTTTTTATAATTTTTTATTTTTTAGTCTAACGCAGGGGTTTGGGGTGGGTCAAAGCCCCTAACGCATTGTAAATGTGTCAAGGGTAGACCAAGAGTCTGCAAACCACGGTTTGTGAACCATTGGATGCGGAGGCTAAATCACTATAAATAGATAAACCTTTTTTGAGTCATAGGTAGGAAATGAATATAGATTAATGTGAAGTACGAACTGTTATTTCTGTGGTAGGGTTGTTTGGGTTAGGACTCCTACTGGCTGTGTACGCGGAAATCCTCTATCCTGTGGTGTGCGGACCCTGCTGGCTGTGCACAGGTGGTAATTTGGGAATGTAAGAGGATTTTTGGGTAATAATATAGGTGTGCGAAAGTATTGCAGATATTTGATGTTATATGTTATGGTTGATGCGGACTTGAGTTATATGATCTATTTGTAAGCTGTAAACTATCTATGTTTATGGTAAATACATCTGTGATTTGTTAATCTGCTGCAAATATAATGTTATGTGATTATAGCTGATAGTATGCACATGGGTGCAAGCTTGTTAATTAGATCTAATAACTGTATTCTGGTTATTTATTGGGACTCCTGTGAAAAACCTCGGGTCGTATAGATCTAATAATTGCAAACCATCTTGACTTACCTGCTCTCTCCCAGGGTGTAGAAACCTGGTTCCAACACCCTCCCATACTGCTTCGGATGAGACTTTGGCATGCGCAAGCAGGTCACTGCCGAAAGGGCCAGTAGTATAGGGGTGTGGTGGCAAACCTTAACCTTCGAACCTGGGTCAGGACCCCTCGAGCCAACAGAAGGTGATTGAGTATTTCATAAGTTGCAATTTCATATTGTGTATGATTTTCAATATTCAAATGATTTCCAAAAAATATGAAAAAAGAAAAGAAAAGAGGGTATATTGAAAAAAGAAAAAAGAAATTAAAAAGAAGAAAAACCCCCAAAAAATAATAATACTAAAAGTTCTGAAAATCAAAATGCCACTACTGATTAGATTAGTTTTTTCAATCATACAGTTTAAGCATGATTGGACAATTTTAAATTTATGTTGAAAAGGTTAGAAAATAATGATTTTCCAAACAGTTTAATCTTGGCAGATCAGTAGTTAGGTAGAAAATAAAAATGACTCAACGGCTTAATCTGATTCAATGGATGGGATAAGGGATAGATGAAGCAATGATAGGTTTTCTGTCCATACTTTCATCAGAGTCCAAGCCTTCAATTATGTTTAACTTCATTCAATTCCTAGTTTATGTCATTCATGATCAATTTTCCAAGTTTCACACAGAGGAAGTGTTTAAATACACTTCTGTCTTAGTTTACATGTTTGTATATTTTCAGGCTAGCAGGTTTCAGTTTTCAATGAGGAAAATTAATGAAGACTCCCAACCTCAATCAATAATATTTTGGACAACCATGTTAATGAAGGAACATAAGGACTACACCTACAAAACATTTGTTGAAGCATTTGTGCATTCACAATGAGCATCCTCAACAGTATAGTAGAACCAAGGATTAATGAAGATATTAGGAAGATAATGTAGTTATCAGACCAAGTAAGAACTAGAGACTGGTACTTGTACCAAAAATACACAGAGCTCAGAATTTATGGGTGTGAGTTGGCCCCTTACAAGCTGCCAAAGTTCCTCCCCATGAGGATCTTTTCCTTGGAGTACATCAGACAAATGATCAATGCAGATGATTACATTGAATGAGGATGAAGAATAGGTTATTTCAACCTCAAGCATACAAACCCCTAATCCAGAAGAAAATAAGATTACAAAATAAAAATAAGAAAGAGGAAAAGAACAAGAGAAAGAGGCAAAAGGAAAGAGGCCAAGAGATGATCAGTCTACTATGGAGACAGATACATCTAGTAGAGAATTCAAAATGAAGTACAGAAAGAGAGCAAGAATCCATATGGAAATAGATCAGAATAAGGAAATAGAGAAGAAGATAGTCAAAAAAATCAAAGATTATCCTACTTCATCTCCATCAGGTGTCGAAACAATATTTTCTACATCTTCAGCCACAATTCCATTTCAGCAATAGAATCTACAAACACCTACATCTATTGCTGCTACTAGGGAAAAGGAGGAAAAAATCTATTACGCTTTCAAGGAAATTAAAAGGAAGAATGAGATATTGAAAACCAACGCCTACAAACAGTTTTGGAAGAAGACCATCAGTTCACAAAGTAGGCTTTTTTTAGCCTTTGACTTATAGAAAGGAAAGATGAGAATGGCTTTCTTACAAGCCCATATCTCTCAACCTAAATGATGCAGCAAAAAACTGTTGTTTACATTTAACCGCATGGACCTGTGGGTTATGGGCCCACGCATAGATCGGAAGAATTTTAAATCAACGAACTTCATAGTAAAACAAAATGAAATCACAAACGCAATATAATATATGTTGCATAACGCTGAAAACCCTTACAACACGCGAAACATTAGTTCCATGGTTCCACATCACGATAGCCAATCAGGGCTTATCGAATCTCGGCACACATAAGTTGCAATTTAAATGGAAAACAATACCATCGCTGATGCGAAGCGCGACACAAGCTCTGTCATAGATCTTCGTCAGATCCAATAGTGTACTATACCTCTTGTCTTAGCACCACCGCTTGCCCACAAACTTAACTCATTTTTGCAACCCACAACATATACATTTCATAATGCGCTACAATTAACATTTCACAAATCACACAAAATAACATTTACCACCATTCGCCATAACCCTTATCTCTTGCGAAGTATGAAATAGCGCTGAGATGACACGTGTCTAGTCCTCATCGCATCACACTTTTCATCCCTTACCACATCGCAAATAAAATAACATACCTGCGATGTATTAAAACTTAAAACCTCCAGTTTTCGATATTGCAATTTGTTGTCCGCCATTGATCTGCAACAAGATCTAATGGTCCTCACTACTCTGCCCTTCCTGGAATCGCATCTTCCAACTGATCTTGCGACAGAATCTCGTTCGTTCATCTTCCCCTTTTCAGATCTACGATCTAATCATAATCGTTCATCATTCTCCTTTGCGCCTCTATTTAGGAATTTCTGAGATTTAAGAAAACATGTTGTTTTAGCCCTCTGTGACACAGCGTTACTCCATGCTCCTTTCTTCAGCAAGTCATCAACACACTTACGCGACTGTAAGGTATGCTATTTTTTACTCGGTTTTGGACATTGACATTCCCTTGGCTATGCAATTGATGATTTAATACACAGAGTCTCAATCCTCCATAAAAATCACTACTTGGATCACATCCTACTAGTTAATCGACTTTGAAAATTTACAACAATTCTAATTAAACAACACAGTATGCTAAAATCCATACAGTCACCAAAGATTTATAAGCCATGGCTAAAACAACCATAATAATTACAAATTATACAATCTTCATTGAAATTTAACCCTGTTACAATACTACGGCTTCTGTGAGCCTGAAAACACACATTAAAATGACTTCTCTCTCTTCATAATCTCACTCCCTTAACTAGCCAACCTAGGCCAACCTCGAACTAACCTCGAGCTAACCTCTAATCTCGAACCAATCTCTCCAATCCTCTCTTTTTTATTTTCCATTTTTTTCAAAATGCTTACAAATATATACAAAAAGGAATCATGAACCAATTTCAGTTTAGATCCAACAATCTCTCAATATTTCGTAAAGATTCTCTCAATTCCACTCTTTACTCAACCAAATCCTACATTAAGCCTCTATATCCATAAAATCCTCACTCTTCCTGGAATTACTCTCTCATCCCTAAGATCTCTACAACTCATGAGATATTCTTCATTAATAAAATTACATTTAAATCTCAACTAACTTAGGAAAATAACAAAATAATTAATGGAACCCACTCCCTTTATTAAATGTGTGATAAGATTCTTAAGTCTTATGAACTTTGAAGAATTCTCCTGCATCACTAAATCACCTGCAGATTTCAAGCACACAGATTTTGAGTTTAATGTCAAGGAAATCTATCCAATAGACCAGATGGAGATGCACAAGCAGACTAGAGAGGTGATCTCCTCCACACTGACAAACAATGCAATAAGCCTATATAAGTTGCAAGTATCACTAGCTAACATTCAATCTCGGCTCAAAATGGAGAAGATTTCTTCTCTTGCCAAGGATACTAGAATCAAATCCCTAGAGGATTTAGTTGTGAAGATTGGATATGATCCAATGAATGTAGAGGCAGTGGAAGAGATCCTGAAGAAGAAGAACACTGACATAACAGCCCTGAGAAAGCAACTTAAAATGTCACCTACTAAAGACCCTATCACAAAAGACATAGAGGAGAATGAAGCACAAAAAGCAAAGATGATGAAGCTGATAATGGAGCAGTCAACACAACTAAAGCAAATGGAGATGGAGAGGAGAAATTGGTCACGGAAAAAGAAAAAGCAGTAGAAATGGCCATTGTTCCTTTGGATGATGTTCCTATTGTAGTCATCCCTAGAGCTACACAAGAAACTACATGCACATCAGGTGGTGCAGAACAGCTGGCCAAAGCCACAGAGAATATGAATATACAATCACAGGAGATAAAAAAAGATAGAAGCAGAAATCAATACCTTGAAGGATATGAAGACAAGGTCTGACAATGCCCATGAAATGGAAATACAGAGAGCTCAAAATCAGCTTGAAATAATGATAAAGGCATAAATCAAAGCTTCCATTGTTTAGACCATTGGCCATGCAAAGGAGATCATTTGGACCAACAAAATAGATTCCATGAATGAGATATGGTCTTCTATTCAAATCATATTTGAACATAAAGAGATAATTGAACAAGTAAATGACGCTATAGGGAAAGCAACCAAGGAGCTTGCAAGGATGCCTAAGACAACAAATAAAATTATCATATTTTTAAATTCCAAGAACAAGTTCGAATTGGAGGCACTTGGAATTGAGGACATAACAAAAAAAATTCTAGAAGTCAAGAAGGTGATTAATAAGAAAATCTTGGTCACACAGTTAGAGGAAAAGTTCCACAATTTAGAAGTAGGTGTCAGTAAATTCTTTATCATAATTGAGCCACTAAAAAAAAGAGGGTTACCCTCATTGTTTGTAATAAATGATAAGCCTATGCCCAACCAATATTATGTGAAGAAGCTGAAAGAGATTTCCAAGGACACAACTAAGTTTGCAAGGATTAAAGGATCAATGACTCGAAGAGATTTACTTCAAGCCATGGATAATGATTTATTCATACAACATGAAATAAAAAATATTTTTGTGTTAACGCCGAATTTTGTGAAATTCACAGAGACATATGAGATATACAAAAAGTTGATCAGGATCAAGATCCCAAATGAGCACTAGTGGGAAAATTTGTGTGACTACCGAGAAGGGTGAAAGCCAGCAAATCAGAAAATCAACAAATCAACATATCAACTCAGCATATCAACATCATATCCTTCAAATCTGCCACCACATACCAGATCAAAGCACGCAACAATGACCTTCTAGAGAATAGGCCCAGATGTCACAATTATTCCATCGTGTCCACTTCGTGGTCACACTAGTCAAATTTTAATTATTATTGTAATTAATAACAAATTTCCCATGTAGATACGAAAATCACTATAGAATTAGTTAAATACTGCATTCCTTCTTAGTATCAGGGTTGGACCCTAGATTGTAAAACTTTTCTATTGGAGCATTATATTTTTGGAGCTAGAGCATCAATAATAAAAGACCTTTTGCAATATTCATGAGCTACATTTATTTGGTGATAGTATTTCTTTGCTGTGTTTAATGTTTTCCACTACTATTTCTCTCAGTGCATCATTTAATTCTAATTGCAAAAGAGAAATCTGAAGAATAAGATTTGCTGCTAGAGCACCTTAATTTTGGCTGTGTTTACAATATAATTTTTTTTCCTCTGAATTCTAGTTAAGAAATACTTAATTTCTTTTTAACCACTACTGAATTCACTTTTTTTTTCATCTCATGATTCATTATGTTTTAAATATCCAATAAGTGCCTCTGAAGTCTGGTTAAGAAATACTTCATTTTTTTTAACCACTACTGAATTCACTTTTTCTTTCATCTCATGATTCATTATGTTTTAAAGATCCAGTAAGTGTAGTTAGTGTTGTACCTTAAGAAACAATTCCTTGCTGTGTAAAGGAATCCGTGCTCAAGACATTATATGAATATGTCACAAAATAAATATATATATGTCTCTGTCTTATAAACCCTTAAACGTTAATTATATAACCTTCAAATATTAAAACCATGCAATGTTCTGCAATGCCATATTCCATTTATGCCAAAATGAAAGAACGAAATAAAAAGAGAAGAGGATTTCAATCTGATATGCTGTCTAAAACAAAATCTATCATAATAAAACCCTGAAGAAATAGGGACAGATAAAGTTAAAACAGAGGAGCGCACATTAAGGTTTGTATAACTCTTAAATACACATGTATAAAGAGACCCGCAGCTCAAATTACTCCATTTTATTCACAGATATGGAAACATAGTGTAAACTAGATAACTTTTCAGTATAAACAAAATGATGGAAACTTGCATACTTCTTTTATTGATTTTCTGTTCTCCAGTACAAAATTTAGCTTCAAGGTTCAAAACTTGGAACCTCTTTCTTTCTTGAAATTTCCTTTAAATACAAAGTCATAAAACAGTTTCTCCTGATGAAACTAATTCCAACTGCTTAAACTCATTCTAACTGCTTAAAATATTGGTAGTTACGGAAGTACATGCCTCGAAGGGTCCTATTACAATTTGCATGATTTTAAGAAAATAACATAGTGTGAATTTGAAAACTTCTAATCTATAAGGAAAGCCGCTTCTGACACAGTTGCTGAATCAACGGCTACTCTTGGTTGAGACGTTGGGATCTCTTTCGCTGTGTCCATTGAGAATGTTTTTCATTTTTTCCATAGCTGACTTTGGGTTATCGGGGCATTCTTGAAACTATGATACTCCAACATGAATGCAACAGCTTGGCTGTGGGTAGGTCTTTCTGTGAAGAGAGTCTTCACCATCCATAGCAAATTGAAATGTCTATGCAAGAAGTTAAACATTGTTTCTCCTTTTAAAATATGCGTCTTTTCATGTCTGTTATCCACCCTGCTTTTTGCTAATACTAATGAATCTTCATAAAACTTCCATGACATAATATTCCCTTTCTCTGTCCAACAGGAAGGTAAACATGTTCTTGTCAATTTATCAAATGATATATCAAACTTCTTTACTATCTCTTTAATTCCTAGTAGCCTCTTCTCTACAACCTTCCGAAGATCATTCCTGATTATCATTTTATTCACCTCTTGAGCATAAAAATATCTATATTGTATCACAATATTTTCCAATTCCTCATCTGACTTGGAATTGATAAAATCTATGAACTTCCTAGCCCAATTTTCTCTCTTGATTGTTGTTTGTTTATCAGATAGTATTTCTTCTTCATGTTCTGAGATCAGGCTTTTCTCCTTAGCAACTATATTCAGGAAATTCCAATTGGACTTCATTTCTGAGACAATTTCACCCCAAATAATATCTTTAGCCTTTATAAGGGAAATATTACCTTTTAACTTCTCTTTAAGGTCTTTAATCTCAGCTTCAGCCTTTTGTAATTTCTGCTTATTCCCATTCGCTTCATTTTCTAGTGTCTGTATGAACTTGGTGGCTGTTTCTAACTCTGATTGAGCTCGCTTTAGATCTCCTTCTGCCATCTTCATCTCTGTGCTAAGTTGAGCAATCTGTGCTTGAGGATCTGTATCACCTATAGGAAAAACAAAAGTACAAGTATGAATTTCAATATTGTTTTGTAAAGATATAGCAGTCTGCTTTAATTTAGACAACTCTTCATCTTTCCGCAACAATTGCAGACGCAGCTCTTCTTTTTCTTTCTCCACCTCTGCTACTTCTGCAGCCATTGAATGCTTTGCAGCCGGTAACTTTAGTTTTTTTCTCAAGGAAGATATCTCTATTTCTGCACTCTTCATGAGCTTTTGTACTGCAGCTTTGTCGTTAGGATCTACACCGATTTTCATGATAATCTTTTTCAATTCCTCGTTTTGAACTGATAAAGCCCTTGAATTAGCCTTCTCCATCTTGAAATGTTTGATCACTTTCGCTAGCATGTTTTCAGCTTTAACAGCTGTGGCATTGGTCTTGGTTAAATCATTGACAATTAACTGTCCAGTCTGCATATGAAGATTCATCTTATCCCACAGTGGGATCTTCTTTACATCCATGGTTATATTTACTACATTAAAACTGCTTGAAGATACAAGGAACATCCCTGTTGGATGTGTTAGAGCCATTCTGAATTGATCCTTTTCAAGGTCCATTACAGTCAACAACCTAGTCTAATCAGCAGCTATGTGATGCTCTTCCTGAGCTTCTACATTAGCTTTTATTCTCTGATTTTTCTCTTCAATCTGTGTAAATATTTGTTTGACTGAGGGCATCTTCTCTGAGTAAAGCTCGTGACCTCTAGGAGAAGAGGGAGCATTTTGTTCTTCATTTATATGGAAGGTAAAACCTAGTGAATTTGAAGAATGATCTTCGACCAATTTAGTTCTCTTCTCCTCTCTTGGCTCTTCATCATCTACCTCAAAAACATCATCCCTACTTCTTTTATTTTCCCTTTCAGTTATAACAGGTGTTTTAATGCTTGTTTTTGATGTACTTATTTCGCCTGGGTTTGCCAGCTTCTCCTGATCAGGTCTGCTTACGTGAGAAAACGCAGAATATCCATTCTCAATTCTTCTTTGGGAAATCACTCCATGCGGATCATATGACCATTTTTCTCCTAATAGCAAATGTGTCTCTTCCAACATCTTAGAAACTTCATCAAAAGCTTGCCTCATATTGACCACGAAAGGTCCCACACTCATAGGCAATTTATACATAAAACCTTTCTTCATGGGAAGAAAGTGCACCTGATCTACATTAAGGCTCTGTCTTATGAATTCAAGGGAAAAAAGCCGCATAGGCACAAAATTTGGGAGCCTGTAAGGCTCAATATTAGCTCCATACAATCTTATCTCCGAATATTCTTCAAACACAAACCAATCTCCGAATCTGCAACTAGGTCCTAACTGTAGAAACTCCCGGGCTTTTGGTAGAAAACATGGAGGAGAAACCCCATTCAAAATTCTATAAGAAATAGACATATAATGACTGGAAAACTCAAATAACCCTGCTTCATTTTCCTCTTTTCTAGTTATGTCAGTCCAAAATAAAACTGATTGCTTTTGTTTGTTGACATCAACTATATTCAACCCCAAACTCATAAATTCTTCGACATTTTGATATAAGAATAAATAAACAATCAATGACGGGAATTTAAAGAAACCTGTAAGAGGAAAGGTCATCAACTGAGAATTGACAATCTCTTGCCAGAAAGATGGAATGTCGAGAACAACCCCAGTTTTCATCATCAGCGCGTACATTCCCAATACTGATTTATCAATTGTAAGGTCATTGTCTTTGCCCAAAATCTCTGCAATACAACTCAGAACTGATCTATTCTCAGCATCAAACACTTCCAAACTGAATTCTTCTCCTTCTAGTTGAACTTCCTTTGAATTTGATCTCAAATGGGACATACATTGATCAAATTCTTCACCTGAAAGGTTCTCAAAATAACACGCCAATGAATCTTCAGAGAATTGCAGTGGTGACTCGTTTTCAGGAAAGCAAAGTGCTTGGCGAATTAACTGCATCGACACCTGCAGAACGTTTTCTCCCTGCGAATTCATTATGAAGCACTTACCAGGATACATTGAAGAAACCAGCCACGAGATAAAATCGGGAAAGAAATGGGCTTTTGGGATATAGGCGGACAAGACACCGGATTTCTTCATGGAGGAAAAAACTGAGGATTTCTCAGTGTTTAGGGTCACTTGATGATACAATAAGGAATGGTTTACAGAAGACATGGTATCCTGGACGTCTTTTTCACTGTCCATGAGGGAATTAAGGTTTGTAGTACCAGATAGTGAGAATCGTTTTGCCATGGCTTAACGGACAACAGATGGCGAACGGAAGGGTGGCGGTAATATAGCTCAAAAGGGGAAAATGACAGCAGGTAATTTGAAAACGGGATAAAAAAAACCTTTTAACAACTGTGCAAAGCCATATTAAATGCTTGTAATGACGTGTAATGCCGCTGACGTGGAGTACAGTTGTCTTCCACCTCGCTTTATAACGTCACCGCGGGGGATCCTAGAGTACAGCGGTGAACTTCGACTTGCACCCCCCGCAATGAATCCAAGCTGTTGATCACGGCTCACCCGTGGTCAAACTAGTCAACTGCGGGGGCATTGCATTTGATAATTAACGAACTCTTTGCGCCTCCGCATTGACTCGTTCGATTTCAATCTTCAACGATCACTACTCCCGCTCGGAGAGTTGCTCGAAACTTAAACATGAAGTATACATACATTAAATTTAGAGCTTAATGATAAAATTTAATCTACAGCGAGCTCATAGAAACATTTCATTTTTTTAATGATATAGTATAAAAACATTATACTATAGCATATGCTTTTTGAAATTTCATATTTTATTTTTATTTTTCGATTTTCAACATAAAATAGGAAAGGATATGCAGACGATCCACAACAGTTAGCTTGCCTTGCAAATTCTCTTGAAAATTTGATGCAATAACCCAACCTGTTATGACTCCATATCCCAATGGAATTAGTTTAAGAAGATCTTCTAATCCAGCCAAACAATCAATCAAAAAGAAACACATATAAACAATATAACTAGCCTAATATCAGAATCATAAAATAAATCTAAATATAAAAGAGAGATCCCTCTCTGAGTCTAGGAGGGCTAGATCCTAGGCTCCAAAGTGGTTTCTATGTTGTCCTATATAATTGTTCTTGCCAATCTTAAAATTATAGAACGATAACATAGTGGCAACCATACTGGGGAGTAGCTGAAAAACTTGTCTTTTTATTTGAATTCAGAAACCCTCGTTAAAAGCATTGTATGATAGAAGTATTTTCTATGATTGGTTTCTTTCAGTTTTTGAAAAAAATCAGTTCGTATGTGCTTCTAATCTGAATTTTGGCTCCTAAAAGAATCTCTGCTAGATCCCATCTAGATCCAAATCCTCCTCCTTGAGAAGATTTTAAGAAAAACTCCTAGAACCGAAAGTCAAACAATCAGTAGATTTCTCCACAGAGAAAATTCCCTCCCTAAAAACTTTGTCACTTTACAAGACATTTAGTTTGATTTACACTTTAAACAAGGTTTAATCAGGACTAAATCTAAGAATTGGACAGACCTGACAGTATTTGATCCATCTATTTTGCAACAAAGTCCAATAAGAGAAGCTTATTCAAAAATTCAATCTGATCTTCAACTTCTCTAGGATTTTGACACTCTCCAAGATTTGGTAACAAAGTTTACTTCAACTGTTTATGATGCTTACCTTCAAAAATCTGTAGAATTAACTGCATTGACTATAACAGCTTCTTCTATTACCTCTCAGACTGCCCATCTTAAGTAAGGTATTCCTACTGCTTCCACAATCTCCACCACTTATTTTATCCTTCCCCATAAGAGCACTCAAACCTCCACACATACATATTCTCCCATCATCCATCCTTCTTGATCCACTATCCACCTTCCTCCACAACCTCTACCAACCATGGCTGCTAGATATGCCCCATTGGTGTTGCCAGCACCTTTGGCAGCTATGCCACAAGATTACCAGTCTAAAATTAAATTATATGATGGAACTGGTCCTGTAATTTCCCAATATCATGTTGAAAAAATGAATGGTTGTTTTGGCCTTCAAGAGGTAGATGAAGAAAGTCTTAAGTTAATGATGTTTACAAAGAGTCTTAGTGGATAAGTTAGAAATGTTGGTAATATGATTCCTATGTCTTAATATGTTGTCCTTGATGGAAAATCTCTGGTAAAAGATGGAGTATATGTCTTCAGTAGAAGCTCAGAAGTCCATTAGAAGAAATATGTAATGTCCAGCAGAAGATTTGGTAATATTCATAATGAAGATTCTATACGAAGTTTTGTTTAAACCAAGTCGTGTATACACGCGGATAAGAACGATCCAAGTCGTATATGTCTTTTGCGCTCCAAAAAGATAATACTAGGGGGCATTACCATGGTATTAGCCCACACGATTGAGCACCATGTCATCTATTTGATTTCGTCCAAGAATACCATCGATAGTTGTGTGGTTTTGACTCATGGTATTGGTAAAGGCTAAATATATATAAGGAGAAGAAGATCATAGTGTAAAGATGTGTGTGAAGGGCTATCACGAAATACTTCTCTTTGAAGTATATCTACATAGGATGAACTCTATTTTATTGAAAAATCTAAATTTATGATGCATCCTTGGATAGATTGATAGATCAAGATCTCTAGACCTGAAATGACTATGTTCTTGCATGATCCATTGAAGAGATTATTAGATCTGAGACCTGGCGCATGTTTGAAGAAGTGGAGTGAAGAAATTTGGGTAAGTTCTATAGATCTGAAAAATTCTGCAGAATTAATATTTACATATCTATACGCTAGTTTGTCTCAGTAAAAATGTGTATATACGCGGATTTTCTTCAGAAAAGGCGTGTATGGAAGTTAGGGTTTTTTGAAGCTTATTGCAGAGGTTTTATGTTATTGCTGCTATTTTTTTGTTGTCTGTCAATGAAGTCTTCATGTATATCTGGGTTTATTGATTGCTGTATATGCTGCTAAGTTGATTATGTACAAATCTGATTAATAAGTGAGTAAATATGTGTTATGATGACTGACTGATCAAGGGTTCTGCAGTTCTGAAAAGATATCCAACTGAAAGCATCAAATTTGGATCTGAGACTGATCATATTCTGAAAAATAGTATTCAAAGATCTATACGCAGGTTGGTGTTAAGGAAAGCGCATATACATGCGGGTTCAGTGAAGAAAAGTAGTGTATGCTTTTTGATAATGAATATTGAGGGTTAAATTTGATTCTACATACTGATTCTGAAATCTGGTTATTACAGTGTTCTGATTACAGTGATCTCACTGTTTGATTTGATGTATTGGGTGAATTTTATTATTATTGATCTTTATGAATGGTTGTGTTGAATTTGTGTGATCCAGTATGAAAATTGATGAAATTTGGTCTGCAGTGGTTCTGAGGGTTGAAGCCTTCAGTAGGGAAGTAGAAGCTTCTTGCCAGTAAAATTTGGTGTTCTGATTAGGGGGTTGAATCTCCCTTCCAGTGGTGGCTAGTAAACGAGATCGGGGGGTTGTAGCTCCCTTCCAGTTGTAGATAGAAAACGAGAGAATATTCCAGCCTTCTGCAGGTAGATGCCTGCATACTAATATGAGTATACATCAGTACAAGTTTGTGAGCAGTTTTCCATATAATAAATATTGAAGACAGAGACAACAACAACAGTGGTTTTCGCCCAAATTGGGCTTCCACCTTAAATCTTGGTGTTCATGTGTGTTTCTCTTGTGTGATGATTTATTATGCTGTTACTGCAAATATTTATCGCTTAACTAACAGATGCATGACTAATAAGCTGAGTTAAAGATTGTTTCTGAAAGGTATTTTTAACAATAAAATTATATCTGTATACAAAATTTTCTTTTGGTATATGCACGTGTATACGCGAGTTGGGTTCATCAAATCTGCATATGGAATTCAGTAAAGAAAAAGTTAAAATTATCAGTAAGATCTAAATATTGATTCACCCCCACCACCCCACCCCCCTCAGTATTTTTCCCAAGAATTGGAATCAAAGAAGGTCCTTCAAAAGAAGCTTAATCGCTAGAAGGAAGATCAGCTAAGATGAGAAATAAAGATGGGAAAACAACTATCAGGCCTCCTCTCTTCAACGGAAACAACTTAATATTCTAGAAGATAAGGACAAGATCCTATCTTCAGTCTCTTGGAGCAGATGTATGGGATATATTTGAAGGAGGTTATCAATATCCAACTTCAGTTCCTACATATGCAATAGCAAGAAAGAACTATGAAACCAATGCAAAGTTCGTCAATGCACTATTGGGAAGCTTGACTGAATCATAATTTGTCAAATTCATGCAGTTGAATACAACAAAGGAGATATGGGACAAAATCATTCTAAGAAATGAAGTTGATGCCAAGGTAAAAAGTGCTAAACTCCAAACTCTCAGAATTCAATATGAAAAACTCAAAATGCATAATGAGGAAAGAATTGCCAAATTCTTTTTACGTCTAGATGATATTGTAAATCGTATGAGAAATCTGGGTGAAACCATATCTGACACTACTCTGGTAGAAAAGGTTTTAAGATCTCTAACTCCCAAATTTGAGTCAAAAGTGTCTGCTATTGAAGAGAAGCAGGATCTAAAAACTCTTACTATTGTTCAACTTCATGGGATTCTGATTGCTTGTGAAATGAGAAAAGGAGGTCCATCTGAAGTCAAAGAAGTGTTTTTAGAGCTGCTGCAAAAGGAAAGAAGGTAAAAGAACAAGAAGGATCAGTGCATGTTTCAAAAGAAGATGAGATAAATTTTGTAAAGAAGCTACAACTTAGCACTGGAAGGTTCAGAGGTAAGATTCCTTTTAAATTCTTTTCTTGTGGAAGAGCTGGTCATTATGCTACTAAATGTCCCCATAAAGATAGTCATGAAAAGGGAAAGGAAGTGGCTAAAGGAAACAAGAAAAGGTTTATCAATAGAAAAATCTATTATACTCATGAAGATAGTGATGGTCTATCAAATAGTGAAGAAGGAGAATCTGATCAAGATATTAGACTACTCATGGCCTTTGAAAAGGACTCTAGCGATACTTTTATGGATGCATTAGAAGAAAATGACTTTCTTGAAGAAATTAATCATCTCAAAATATGTTTGGAAGAAAACAAAATTTCCATAGATACTCTAAAAAACCAGCTTATGGAAAAGGAGAAGCATAATGAGAAATTAGAATGTGAAATAATAAGTCTAAGAAAGGAAATTTAGAAAGTGAAAACTTTAAATCTTATATTTTCTAAAGGATATGAAACCTTAGATGAAATTATCAAGGTACAACGCTCTCCTCTTATAAAGACAGGTCTTGGATATATTGGAGAATCATCTCAGTCTTCAGCACCAAGTTATCTAAATGTAGCTAAAGCCAGCCTGCAACATTCTGTCTCTCAGCAAAAGAAAAAAGAAACTACTCAGGTAAAGCATGACCACTTTAATACAAGGAAGAACAATAACAGAAATATCAATCAGCGGGTAAACATAAATAGAAGGTTTCATGATCGCAGAAATTTCTTCTTTAATGGACAATATTTCTCATGTCATAATTTTGGTCATAAGGCTGCTCAATGTGTTTCATACAAAACCATCATGACCAGAGAAGAAAGAAATCAAAGAAATGAGATTGGAATAAATAAGAATACTTATAACAACTTTTCTCCTCTTAAAAATGAAATTGAATGTGCTTATTGCAATAACTTTGGTCATGAAGAATCTGAATGCAGGAGCAAACTTCAGCCAAAAGAGCATATACCTTAAAATTCCAAAGTTTGGAGAAAGAAGGACTTACAGGTTAAAGCTGTGGCATAGCTTTATTTACAGAAGGGGAAGAGAATCAATGGTACATTGATATTGGATGCTCAAAACACATGACAGGTGATAGAAATAAACTCCTTTCATACAATGCTCTAAACAAAGAAAAGAATGTTACTTTTGGAAATGACTCTCCTGATGTCATTAAAGGAAAAGGTTATGTTTTTCTAAAAGAAAAGGTCTAACAATGTTATGTATGTGGATGGTGGATTAAAGCACAACCTGTTAAGTGTGAGTCAAATGTGATCAAGGAAATGAATTTGTCTTCAGTTCAAAACAATGTATAGTACCTGAACTTGACATAGGAAAAACAGTAATAAAAGGAACTAGAACACCAAGAAATTTGTATGTATTGAAAGGTGGCCAAGAACAATGCTACTTGGGTAAATATTCAGAAAATTAGTTATGGCACGGAAGGTTGGGACATTTGAGCTTCTCTCAAATAAGCAAATCTAGCAGACTCAAAGCGGTTCGTGATCTTCCCAGCATCACTCTACCTGAAAGTACCATATGCAAATCATGCCAATTTGGTAAGAAAACCAGGGTGCAATTTAATGCTAAAGAAGGATCAGCAAGTAAGCCTCTTGAAATTATACATACTAATCTATGTGGCCCTTTAAAGAAAAAGTCACCTCGTGGAGAACAATACTATATTTTATTTATTGATGACTTCTCTAGAATGATTTGGATCGGTTTACTGAAACATAAAGATGAAGCTTTTGAAAAATTTAAGATCTTCAAAGCTTTGGTTGAAAATGAATTAGATCTAAAACTAAAATGTCTTAGATCTGACCGAGAAGGAGAATATATATCAGATGAATTCTTTGATTTCTGTGAACATCATGGCATAAAAAGAAAATTTTCTGTAGCTGGAACCCCACAACAAAATGGCGTGGCAGAAAGGATGAATAGAACAGTTCAACAAATGGCTCGGGCTATGCTTGATGAATCTGGAACTCCTGATACCTTTTGGGGAGAAGAAGCACAAACTGTGGTAAATATTTTGAACAAGGCTCATGTTCAGGTGAATAGCAATAAAACTCCTTATGAACTTTGGTATGGTAATCTTCCCATCGTAAAGCATTTCAGAGTTTTCGGAAGAATTTTTTTATCAAGAATAATGAAGAAAAACTTGGTAAGTTTGAAACTAGAGCAGATGAAGAAATATTTCTTGGTTACTCTTCTAGAAGTAAAGCATATAAATGTTACAATAAAAGACTTTGGAAGATTGTTGAATGTATTGATGTTGTAATTGATGAGTCTCTCCCAGCTCCAAAAAGGGAAATACCAACAACAAATGAAAATGATGATGATTTATATCTTCCTGCATCAATTAGTAACAATATAGAAGGTGAACCCAATGAAGCACCAGAAGAAGATCTATCTGAAAAGGCTCCATCCAGGTATGTTTAAAAGAATCATCCAGAATCTCAAATTTTGGGAGAAAAGGGATCAGATGTCCAAACAAGAAGAACCCTTGTAGGATCTCCTAACTATTTGGCATTTCTATCCGCTATTGAACCACATAATGTCAATCAGGCTAGCAAAGATGAATTTTGGATTCAAGCCATGAATGAAGAATTTGATCAAATTGAAAATAATCATACTTGGGAATTGGTTCCAAGACCTCATGATAAAAATGTAATTGGAACAAAATGGATATTCAAAAACAAGTTAAATGAAAATGGAGATGTTATTAGAAATAAAGATAGACTTGTTTGTAAAGGGTATGCTGATCAACAAGAAGGTATATACTTTGAAGAAAAATTTTCTCTCTTAGCTAGACTTGAAGCCATAAGAATGTTTTTGGATTTTTCAAGTTTTCAACAAATCAAAGTTTATCAAATGGATGTTAAATCTGCCTTTCTCAATGGTGATCTAGAAGAAGAAGTTTATATAGAACAACCAGAAGGATTCATTCTGGGAAATGATGAAAAACTTCTTTGAAAATTTAAAAAGGCTTCACATGGTCTCAAAAAAGCTCCACAGACATGGTATTATCGTCTTGACAAATATATTCACCAAAAAGGTTTTACAAAGGGATCTGATGATAGTAACTTATACACAAAAATAGAGGATGATAAACAGTTGATTGTAGTTGTATATGTTGATGACATCATTTTTGGAAGTAATGAGGGGTCCATGAGTCAGAAATTTTCTTCTGTTATGCAACAAGAATTTGAAATGTCTTTACTTGGGGAACTAACATTCTTTCTTGGCTTGCAAGTGAAACAAGCAACATATGGCATATTTTTATCACAAGAAAAATATCTTAAGCAAATTCTGAAGAAGAATATTATGGAAGACTGCAAACCTGTAAGTATGCCAATGGGAACTGGATGTAACCTCAGTTCTCATGATGATTCTCCTACAGTGAATCAACTAGAATATAGATCCATGATTGGAAGTCTGCTTTATCTAACCGGGACAAGACTAGATATCATGCATGCAGTTTGGATTGTTCAAAGATTCCAAGCTAATCCAAAAGAGTCTCATTACAGGCTGTAAAAATAATATTCAAATATCTACAAGGGACTCAAGAATTTGGTTCATGGTATCCAAAGAATTTTGATCTCACTCTTCATGCTTACACAGATGTAGATTGGGCTGGAAATGTTGATGATCGAAAAAGAACTAGTGGAGGTGCATTCTATATGGGGCCCCAATTAGTATCTTGGTTTAGCAAGAAACAAAGTTCTATTACTTTATCTACAATAGAAGCAGAACATGTGGCTACTGCATCTTGTTGCACACAACTTATTTGGATGATGCAGACTCTACAAGACATTCAAATCAAATTTTCACCTCCCATCTCCATTTTATGTGATAACACAAGTGATATTAGTATCTCAAAGAATCTTGTTATGCATTCTAAGACTAAGCACATTCCTATCTAGTATCACTTCCTACATGAACAAGTGCTTGAACAAAAGGTTAAATTGGAGTATGTTCCGTCCAAAGAACAAGTTACTGATATATTTACTAAACCTCTTCCCAGGGAAGCATTCGAATATCTCAGACAAAATTTGGGAGTTATCTTTGCCTCTCTAATTAAATTTGCTTAATTTCATAAGTTTAAATTTGATACGTTGGTTTCATAAAGACGAATCGCGTATATACGCGAGTTTCTGTGCATAAAATCGCGAATGAGTTTTGCTAACAGAAATTCTCTGGGTCAGCGCTCAGAATAGTTGTGGTGCTGTTAGGTAATCTCTGTTGTTATTCCAGAATTCATATTTCTATATCATTCTCTAATGAAGATGCTTTAATGAATTGGTTGTTGAAGGTGTTCAGGATGCATCACCTTAGGGGGAGCACATGTCTTGCTGAAAAGGATGCATTGTTGGCATTCTGATTGATTTTTTGATATATGATCTCTCTCTTGAGATCTTTTGGTCCTGTTAATGACATATCATTTTTTTAAAAAGGGATGTTAACACTCATGATGTAAATTGTTCTATTCAATCATGTAAGGACTTATTCTATTTTGTAAACCCACTTGGTTGGGTAGTTGAGTCAAATATTTAATTCCACTTGGTTGGATCATTGATGTAAGTATGAGTCCTTGGTGATAGGAAAGGTCATACTTGGTTGAGTTATAGAGTCATGTACTTCAATGAAAATATTTGAAGATTCATCATGCACTCAGGGGGAGCATGGTTAAAATAGTGCCCTTTGCTCTTGATGTCAAAGGGGGAGAGGATTTTGGGTGTTTGAAGTGTTTGAATAATGGTTATATTTAATGTATCTATCTGTTGTGGTGATCAAACACCATCATGGTTTCCCTCAAGTACAAAGGGGAATATTGTTGGAAATATGATTCCTATGTCTTAATATGTTGCCCTTGATGGAAACTCTCTGGTAAAATATGGAGTATATGTATTTAGTAGAAGCTCAGGAGTCCATCAGAAGAAATATGTAATTTCCAGCAAAATATTTGGCAATATTCATATTGAAGATTATATATGTGGTTTTTTTCAAGCCAAGTCGCATATACAGATGGATAAGAATGATCCAAGTCGTGTATGCCTTTTGTGCTAAAAAAATATAATACCAGGGGGCATTACCATGGTATTAGCCCACAGGATTGAGCTCCATGTCGTCTATTTGATTTCATCCAAGAATACCATCGACAGCTATGTGGTTTTGACTCGTGGTAATGGTAAAGGCTAAATCTATATAAGGAGAAGAAGATCATAGTGCAAATATGTGTGTGTGAAGGGCTATCACTAAATACTTATCTCTGAAGTATATCTGCATAGGATGAACTCTATTTTATTGAAAAATATGAATTTATGATGCATCCTTGGATAGATTTCTAGATCAAGATCTCTAGACCTAAAATGACTATGTTATTGCATGATCCATTGAAGATATGACTAGATCTAAGACCTGGCGCATGTTTGCTAAAGTGCAGTGAAGAAATCTAGGTAAGTTCTATAGATCTGAAACATTCTATAGAATTAATATTTACAGATCTATACACTAGTTCATCTCATTAAAAGTGCATGTATACACAGATTTTCTTCAGAAAAGGCGCGTATGGAATTTAGGGCTTTCTGAAGCTTATTGCAAAGGTTTTATGTTATTGTTGCTATTTTTCTATTGTCTGTCAATGAAGTCTTCATGTAGATCTGGGTTGCTTGATTGCTGTATATGCTGCTAAGTTTATTATGTACAAATCTGATCAATAAGTGAGTAAATATGTGTTATGATGATTGACTTATCAAGGGTTCTGCAATTCTGAAAATATATCTGATTGAAAGCATCAGATATTGATCTGAGACTGATCATATTCTGAAAAACAATATTCATAGATCTATACGCAGGTTGGTGTTAAGGAAAGCGCGTATACACACGGGTTCAGTGAAGAAAAGTAGTGTATGATTTTTTATAATGAATGTTCAGGGTTAAATTTGATTCTGCATACTGATTCTGAAATATGGTTATTGCAGTGTTCTAATTACAGTGATCTCACTATTCGATTTGATTTATTGGGTGAAATTTATTATTATTGATCTTTATGAAGGGCTGTGTTGAAGCTGTGTGATCCAGTATGAAAATTGATGAAACACGGTCTATAGTGGTTTTGAGGGTTGAAGCCTTCAATAGGGAAGTAGAAGCTTCTTTCCAGTAGAAGTTGGTGTTCTGATCAGGGGATTTAAGCTCCCTTCCAATAGTGGCTAATAAACGAGTTCAAGGGGTTGTAGCTCCCTTCTAGTTGCAGCTGGAAAAAAAGAGAAGGTTACAAGCTTCTGCAGGTAGATTCCTACATACTGATATGATTTTGCATCAGTACAAGTTTGTAAGCAGTTTTCCATATAATAAATATTGAAGACAGAGACGACAATAGCAACGGTTTTCTCCCAAATTGGGTTTCCACCTTAAATCTTGGTGTTCATGTGTGATGATTTATTCTGTTGTTACTGCACATATTTACTACTTAACTAACAGATGCATGAATGATAAGCTGAGTTAAAGATTATTTCTGAAAAGTATTTCTGACAATAAAATTATATCATTATACGCAAGTTTCTTTTGGTATATGCACGTGTATACGTGAGTTGGGTTCATCAAAGCCTCGTATGGAATTCAGTAAAGAAAAATTTAAAATTATCAGTAAGCTCTAAATACTGGTTCCGCCGCCCCACCCGCCCCCCCACCTTAAGTATTTTTCCCAACAAGAAAATGGTTCAAATCTTTACCTGCAAATAGTATCAATGAAATACCTACATTTCATCAAACATTCCTAAATATGTGGGAAGTTAAAAAGAACCCTCTTCAAATTTTATCTGAATATGTAAACGTTAGAAGGGCCCCAGCTGAAAGTGCTTAGGATTATTGCACCTGATTTAACAGTTTATATAATGCAATACCTTCTCATATAAAACCACCACAAGGTTTAGCCCTAGTTAAATTCCTATATGGTTTTGAACCTGAAATGTATTATTAGCTAAGGGAAAGAAACTTAGCCACATTAGAGGAAATTCAGAGGGATGCAATGAGTTTAGAATCCAACTTGTTAGCAAAAAGAGCTAGAATGATAACTGAAAGAAGAGTCACTATAAGAGAAGAACCTTCGACTTCTACATATGATGCTAAAATTGACTCATTTGTTAGAATTATGGAGAGAATGATGGAGAGAATTAATCCAAATGAGAGAACTATTCCCAGAGAAAATCAACCAGATCCTCAAAATATAAATCAAAATCCTAGAATAAATCATCCTCAGATAAGACAGAGAGAGCAAAGAGGTCCTAATGAGAAAATTAGGCCTCCATTCCAAGAGAATTATGCTGACGAGGATGAAGGAGTAGTTGATGAAGTAAAGGAAAATCAGATAAATTTGACGGGAATTAATGAAGATGACTTTGTTTTTCTCACCCAAGAAGAACAAGAATTATTTTCATTAAATCAGACGTAATTAGAATCTAAAGAATGTGATGATTACAAACAAGGATTTGAGAATGATATCATGGAGGTTCGCAAACAATATAACCTAAGAAGCAAGAAAAACTTTGAAAATTCCAACAAAAAAATTCAGAAAATTCTACCAAAAAAGTCTCTAAACCTGATTTCAACAAAACAATAGAAAATTCAAAGAAAAGTGTGAACAATTCATAAAAGAAGAACACCAAAAACATCACTAGGAGATCAATTGATACCCCTGCTAAAATTGTTGAAACTGATATCCCTAGGACAGGTAAACAAACTGAATTTACCCAAAAAGTAGTGGTTGAAAGAACTGATTTTTCAAATCTGCTCAAAGTTAAAACACCATTCATCATTAAGAATGAACTTTCTAAACTGAAAATTTCTATTCCTCTCACTGAATCGATAAACAAGAATGTGTATAGTGTCAGGTCCTAAAGGTACTAAACATAGGGGAGATTATTGATACTGTTAATTTAAATGATGATCAGCCCGAACTTTTTTTTGGGCCAAAAGTTGATGGTAAACCCCAGGAAGGAGGTGTCCCTCCATTTTATGTCAGTATTAATGTTCATGAGAAAATTATCCATAATGCCATGTTGGATTCAGGAGCATCACTTAATCTTATGCCAAAGGCTTTTATGGAGAAACTTGGCCTCGAAGTCACTAGACCGTATAAAGTTTTGTACTCATTTGATTCTAGAAAAGTTAGATGTCTAGGCCTTATCAAAGATCTTTGTGTCACTTTAGCTCACCAGCAAAAAATCTCATGATGGATATAGTAGTAGCTGATATCCCTCCTAAGTACGACAAGCTTTTATCATGCTCATGGGGAGCAAAGTTACAAGGAACCCTTCAAATGGATATGACTTATGTTATAATACTGGTTTTGGTCAACCAAGAACACTATATAGGGAAACCTTAATGAAGTACATAGTGAGTAGTCAAGAAAAAACACACAACTATCCTCTTTACTCTGTTCATATTGACCTTGATTCCTTCATTATTTATAATGATGGAGACATTGATTCACAGGTTACCATGCAGAAAATAATTTTAAAGAAAAACATGACAAACAAATACAAACATTACAACAAGACCCTAAAAATGAACCTCTTTGGAATATGATTTTTGATGGCTCATGTGCCAAAGCAGGCTCATGAGCAAGTATTTGGGTATATAATTCAAGAAATAATTGTGCACAAGGTCACTCCTACAAGCTAAATTTTCAGTGCACAAACAACATAGAAGAATATGAAGCCCTACTCTTAGGATTACAATTGCTGAAAAGATTAGGAGCTAAGAGGATTTCTATTCATGGTGATTATGAATTAATCATAAAACAATTAAAAGGAAAATATGTTGCAAAACATCCTAGGTTGAGAGCATACATAAATGTTGTACTTTATTTCCTAAGAACATTTGAAGAATTTGATCTATTTTTTATCCCCAGAAATAAAAATGTCCTAGCAAACAGTTTAGCCTTTTCAAAAAGCACATGTCATCTGCCTCACCCAAACAGACAATACACAATAGAGGTTAAACATCGTCCATTTGTTCCTGATAACATGAGATATTGGCAAGTATTTGGTAGTGACAAACAAATTGAAATTTTCTTACAATCAAAGGATGAATTTGAGGATAGAAATATAGACTTAGATTGTGAAGAAGACAGTCACTCTGATATACAAATTAGTGTAGAAAAAAAATTTATTTTTTTTGATGTAAATACGTCAACAAATAAAACTATTCATAAAACAGAAATACATAAAGACCCAAAAAAAGAGGAATTCGAAGTACTTCAACTCAAGGATAATATCCTGCCTAGAGGGTTCGTCCCTTTAGAAGAATTGTTTGTATTTAATGACGTGGCCAAGAAACCCAAAATGGAACCAACAGGGGAAAACTTTGAAGAGTGTAACATAGGCACTGAACAAAACCCCAAAATCTTAAAATTGTCACAATCATTGCCTATAATTACAAAATAAAGGTTGTAGCTCTGTTTGTATAATTCATAGATGTATTTGCTTGGAGCTATGAAGACTTAAAATCTTATGATACTAGCATCATACAACACAAAATTCCAATCAAGGAGGATCAAAAACCTTTTGAGCAAAATCTACGAAGGATAAATCCTGTCTTAATGCCTTTGGTTGAGAAAGAAATCAAGAAAATGTATGAATCCAAAATCATAGTTCCACTCAGATATTCTAAATGGGTATCCAACATTGTGCCTATGTTATGAAACCAGCTCGAAATATAGAAGAAAAGAGAGATAAATGCCTTAGAAATCAGCCACTTCGAGGGGGCATAAATGAACAATTCTTGGATGATACAAATGACAAAACCTACTTTCTATATATAGCAGTCCATGGGGCCACAATATAATCCTAGTCAGCATAACAATAATAATGTAAGGGCACAATAATAACAATATGGGGGTTATAGGGGTACAAAAATAACAATAAGGGGGCTACACTAACAACAATAAGTGGATACACTAGTATTATAGGGACCTAACATGCCCCTCTCCTTCAAAAAAATGTTTCCCTCAACGCTTGATTATTCCTGGATGCTTCTGTATAAAATTCTCATCCTCCCATGTGGAATATTCAATGGGTAGGTTGTCGAGTTCTTTTTTTTGTGACTGCTTCAAAATTTCTTTCGCTGCACGATGTTGATCTTCTTGTTGTTTCATTTGATCCTGCACCAAAGTTAGTTATCCTTTGAGAGTTGGAGAACTTATTGTGGATGCTCGATGTGATATTACATAATTTTATCATCCATATTAGCTTTCATTTGGTCCTTAAAACTATCCAAATTAGCCTCCATTTTTTCTTTTAAACCATCTATGTCATCTTTGATTGCTCTTTGTAAGATAGAAATTTGTTGCACTTGGTACCATAATTTTGATATCTCATACTGCAATTATTCTTCTTCATGTGTCATAAAAAATATTTCTGAGGGCGTAATGGGTATGCAATTATTTTTTGGAGGCATTATATAACTCAATACTGATATCTATGCTTCAATATGCCCTTGTAATCACTTCAAAATGATTTTTCAAACAAATGTTATGCAAACTTATTTAAAAAATACACACCTTTTCCTAACTTTTGAGGAGCTCTATATTGAAACTAAATTATCTCTTTGATTTCGAATCTTCAATATATGAAATTTGGCTCTATAGTAGCCCTCTGAATTTTCTTTTGAATTCCTCATGTCTAACCTAATTTGGATTCTTCAAGACAAATTTATGCCTAATCTCCCATGATGACCTAATTATGGACTAGTTCAGTATATCAAACTTGTACGACTTGCCACATGTCCCTATTTATTCCTTCAACTTTGAAATTGATATACAAGAAACTACAGTCCTTGTACTGGCAGCCACTTTTTACAGAATTCTAATCTGATGCTCAGAGAGAGAGTTATGATGATTTTCCCATGGTCACCTCTTTGAGATGAAATTTAGGAGCCTGAAAAATCCCTAACTTCCACAAACCCTCTCTCCAAAAATATTGTGAATCAAGCTCTAAATTTTCTCCACGTCATTCCTCAGAATTTCGACTTCACTCTGTAAAAATGTCAGCTTCTGAAACCTCGTAGAAATTTTTTTATAGATGGCATCCCACAATGAACTGTTTAGGTTATATTTAGGAGCCTACAAAACACTTAACTTCCACATATCATATCTCCGAAAATATTGTGAACCAAGACCTGAAATGTTTCTGCGACATTCCTCAGGAGTTTGCTTTCGTTCTGTACAAAATTCAGCTTCTGAACCCTCGCAGAAGAAAATTTATAGCGAAAATTCCACGATGAGCTATTTAGATTAAATTTAGGAGCCTGCACAAAGTCCTAACTCCAACAGATCATATCTCCAAAAATATTACGAACCAAGATCTAAAATTTTTCCACGACGTTCTTGAGAATTTCAGCTTCGCGCTGTAAAAACTTGAGCTTCTAAACCTTCGTAGAAAAACTTTATAGTGAAAATTCCACGATGACCTGTTTGGAGCAGCGAAACCCTAAAATACAATACTCTGATTCCAAACATGAAATTAAACTTTGCATTGATTTTAGAGATATAAACAAAGTATCCCTTAAGGACAACTACCCCTACCAAAAATGGATCATATATTCCAGAGGGTAGTAGGCTTCCGTAGGATCTCTTTGTTAGATAGATTTTTAGGTTATAATCAAGTTTTAGTACATCCTAATGATCAAGACAAAACAACTTTTACTACTCCTTGGAGGAATTTCATGTATGTGAAAATGCCCTTTGGATTAATGAATGTTGGTGCTACTTTTCAAGGGCCATGTACATTGCTTTTGTAGATGAAATTCGTGATTTCATTGTGATCTATCTGGATGATATTACTGTATATTCAAAAACTGATGAAGAACACTTCGCACATTTAAGAAGATTTTTTGAAAAATGTATAAGGTTTGGAATCTCCTTAAATCCCAAGAAAACATTGTATAGTATTTAAGAAGGAAAGCTTATGGATCGCATTATTTCTCAAGATGGAATTAGAATTGATCCTAACAAGATTGATGGTATACTCAAAATTAGTCATCCCAAGAATCTCAAAGAACTTCAATCTTTCATTGGTAAATCAAATTTTTAAGGAGATTTATACCCAATCTTGCAGAACTTTTGAGAAATATAACCAAGATGCTTAAAAAAGATTCAAAAGTTAAGTGGAACATTGAAACTAAACAATGTTTTGACCTATTCAAGCAAGCATTGACAAAATCTCCAGTCCTAATCAACCCAGATTTTACCAAAGACTTTATAGTTTTTTTCTTTTGCATCTACCCACACAATTATTGTTTTATTATTACAGAAAAACAGTGAAGGACATGAACAACCAATAGCATTTTTTAGCAAAGCCTTGAGAGATGCATATTTTAAATAAAACATCATGGAGAAACAAGATTTTTCTTTGGTCAAAGAATTAAAGGATTTTAGAGTTTACATTATACATTCACATGTTATTTCTTATGTGCCCAATGCAGTATTCAAAGACATTTTAACACATAATGGTCCAAATGGAAAGAGAGGCAAATGGATTGCTGTTATTTTGGAATATGATGTGGAAATCAAACCTACCAAAATGATTAAAGGGCAAGGATTAGTCGAATTGATGTCTGAATCAAATTTTCATGCACTAGACATCAACATGGTTTATTTATGGAACGATCAAGAGGAATTGGCGACTCCACAAATTGATGAAGCATTCCTAAATTCTCCCTGGTATGCAAACATATTATATGTTTTTATTTAATTTGAATGCTCCTCCTGGTTTGTCCAAAACTAAAGCAATATTTATAAAGTTGAAAACTATCAAATTCTACATTTTGGAAAATTTCTTATATTGGAAAGATGTTGGAGGTATTTTACTCGAATGTTTGCTAAATTATGATGCAGATAAAGTTATGTAGGAATTCCATGAAGGTGACTGTGGTGGAAATATTTATTGGAAAATCACTGCTAATAAGATCCTAAGGGTTGGTTTCTACTAGCCTACCCTTTTTCCTGGCATCCACGAGATGGTAGCTGCCTGTCACAAATGCCAAAATTTTGAAGGAAAGAGAAAATTGTTGCCCTTACCCTTAAAGCCCATTTATGTTGAGAGCCCTTTCTAATAATGGGGATTAGATTTCATTGGGTAAATTCATCCCCCATCCTCCGCCCAACATAAGTGGATTCTTACTACCACAAACTACTTTACCAAATGGATAGAAGCCACTCCTTCCAGAAATGCTACTGATTTTGTCATTATAAAATTCCAATATCCTTTCTAGATTTGGTTGTCCTAGAAAACTCATCACTGATAATGTTGTAGCCTTCAATTCCAAGAAAATGGTTGATTTTTGTCATAGGTACCATATGACTTTGGGGCATTCAACAACCTATTACCCTCAGGGTAATGGATTAGCTAAATATTCAAACAAAAGTTCAGTGAATATCATCAAAAATATCTTGGAAGATAACAAAAAATAACGGAAAAACAAATTGGTCAATGCACTTTGGGCTGATAGACTTACTACCAAAAAATCAATTGGCATGTCTCCATACCAATTGGTCTATGGCATGGATTCAATTTTTCCTTCCTCTTTAGGAGTTCTAGTCATGAAGATCATTCAAGAGATACAAGCTGAACCAAATGATATACAAAGAAGGATCAATCAAACTATTCAGTTGCAGTAGTCTAGAGAGGAAGTTTATAACATAACTCAAGTGATTCAAGAAAATATCAAGAAGATTTTTGATAAAAGAACAAAGGATGATGATTTTAATCTAGGAGACAAAGTTTTGAAATGGGATTCCAAAAGAGAAAAGAAAGGTAAACATGGAAAATTTAACAATCTTTGGCAAGGGCCATACATTATTGATGCTTTTAGAGGAAACAATGCATATTTCCTTAAAGAGTTAGATGGAACAGAGATACATGGAGGTCCTGTCAATTGTAGGATGTTGAAACGTTATTTCTCTTAAGAATATAGGTTGGACTTTCATTATTGTAAATACCACAATTTTAAAATTTATGATTTGAATAATAAATCAATAAAGGTTGAAGCCCATGGAGAAGGCCCTAAGCCTGGTTTGATGAGCTGCCATAAAACAGAAAAAGAACTCAGATGGATTTTTTGCATAAAATGGAGCATTCGAGGCTACTGGGATTAGGTTCTTGAAACTTGACTTGGAGAAGTGCCATCCCCAGCTGGAGCCACTGTTAGGGTCCTATAAATTATAGGATCTCAAGGAGATTGAGTATTTCATAAGTTTCAATTTCATATTGTATATTGATTTCAATATTCAAATTATTTCCAAAAAATATGAAAAAATAAAATAAAAGGGGGTATATTGAAAAATAAAAAGAAAGAAAAACCCCGAAAAAATAATAATACTGAAAGTGTTGCAAATAAAAATGTGTAATGACCCAAATGGGGAAAATAGGCTCAGTAGGGAATATCTTAAGATATTCCACTATGGACTCATAGAAGCATGGAAAACACACCAAAAACTTCTAAAATAGAGATAGACTGACTAGTAGGGAATTTACTGGTTATATCACCTCTAAGGAGAGGATGAAAACCAAAGGCTTCCTGGCCCGTTCTAGACTCCGTTTATAAAAGACTGATGAAACATAGCAAATATGGGAATGAAAAATTCCTCTTGGATTTTTCTTCCCTTGGGAACCTTAGATCTACAGATCTAAAGAATGGATCCAAAGAGAAGCAAAAACCAAATAAGTGAGAAGCGGGAAATTCCACTCTCAGGAAAATCTGCAATAGGCTCAAGGAGGACGCTGTATAAGAAATCAAATATAAAAATAATGCAGAAAAGGGCTAGGTTCCCTTATTTTAGGCTATGTGGGACCTCCATGTAGAGTTTCAGCAAAAAAAAAATGAGTTTAGAGGGCTTAAACAGATCTCCCACAATCAACACTAGCTGAAAATCAGCTAAAGGAGAGAGCTGGGTTAATGGAGAAACCCTCCTTCAGGAATTGTGCAGTTTCTATTGGAAGACACTGGAAATCAGTCATTAAGCTCATATTATAGTATGGCAGCAAGAAATCAAATCTATAATGAAGTTCCTTTGTAGAAGCATTGGATTTTCTTGAAGCAAGAGCAAGAATCCTTCAAAAATAATAGCAGAAACACATGGAAAAGTTGTAGAAAGAATTGACAACATTTTATATGAGGAGCTTCAGCTGATGTAGGTTAATATTCAGATATAAAACTGATAAATGGCTAGAACATCATATCCATACCAGATCTGGAAACTACCCAGCCTTCTTAACAAGATCCCCTTGGGGTTTTATCAAAATAATGCATAAAAATTTGTAGATCTAGCTTTTAATACACTGAACTGCAGAAAAATTCAGAGATTTCTGAAGATGGCTTTCATTACATTACATATCAGATCTGAACATGAATATATCAGCAAGCTACTTTACAAATCTCAAAGGGAGATGCAAGCCTCAATCACCAGAGAGCAAGTACAATAAGAAATCTAGACAACATTGAAGCATGTACATGAAAATAACGCAGTATAAGGAAGAGACTGTGTAGTAGCTGGAATGAACTGATAAAAAATATAAGAAATACATATTTGAAAGTGAAATGAGAGTAAGATCCTCTTTCGGGTGGTCACAAGACACCTTCCCTGAGAGAAATCTCCTCTAAACAACTAGATCTTGCAGATCTAGTTCCCCCACTTGCTACAAATCACAAGCAGTTGCAAAATCCTCAACAGAACCAACGCTACTATAGAAATGAAGCTTGTCCATAATGCCGGATAGTGGAGAGATGAATCAAAATCCCCTCCAAAGAGCTACTCCATGGAAGGAGAGAGGATTCCTAAACAGGAAATCCTCTTCCCTTAGGCTAAACAGCCAAGAGACTTGAGTTGCTGCAGCAACTTCTCAAAATTCTTCAACAACCTTTACTTGCTGCCTCTCCTTCTTTTTATAACATGAGGGCTTGCCAAAACCCTAAACCATCTTCTTCAACTTATCCCCTTTCACACATGTGATCCTCTTCTATAAGTACGTTGTGCTTGATGGATAAGCTTCCCTCCAAATTACGTTGTAGGTGGGGCCAAGTTGACCCATGCAAGTGAATTTCCCCTTTTCACACTTAGGGGTGTTTAATATAATAGCCCAAATTTGTCGCCTTTCACATTGGGCATGTATTTATTCTTAACTTAGGAGTTTAATAAACCTCCTTCACATACTTTTATTCATGAATTAAACAAACTGAAGTTAAAATGCAATGTTCCCATTAGCTGCAAAAATTGGGAACATTACAGTCTCCCCCAGGAAAATGTTGCTTGCCCTCAAGCAACTCTTATTGTAGATGCAAACCATCCATTCCCTTCAAATGGCATCCTCATAAGGAATGCTTCCTCCATTTGCTGCAATAGGCTATGTATGTTTGGTTACATATTTGTCTTCCACCAATGCATGAGATGACTTCCACTATGAGGTTAGAGGTCCTCTCCTTATCATGAAGTGTAAGTTGACAAATACATGATGTCCAACACCATCACAAACACATGAGAGACATAAAGTTAGGTAGCTCCTCCCATAAAGGAAAAGCTTCATCATGCAAAACATTCCTCCATCCCATGTTTGTGAGCTTGAATAAGCATTGCTATGTGTCCATTCTTAGCACTGTTGGCCTTGTTGGACCCAAACTCCATCATTCCAGCATTATGCAAAAGAAGAAAGGGAAGGAGTAATATGGGTAAACCAAAGAGGTCAAACCATATTCTCCCAAAATCAACCACCATGAGCAAGGCCCTTTGCTGCCATCCTCCATCTCCTCCATGTAATATGGACAAGCCATGCTTCCCAAAAGATGATGTGCATGCCTTTCTTTGCTACAAGTTATCTTTGATACATAAGGCATGAACCAGAAAATTATGAGTCATGGGGTGGTCACCATACTCATTCAAAAGCATCAAAGCAACAAGGGATCTTTCTGCCCTCTTCCCTCCTCATGTGCATAATGAAACCAAGCCATGCTAATGGACATATGATATGTCACATCAGCCCAATACTAAGTACCATCATCAATGCACATCTCGAGATGATCATGCCAAATTTCTCACCATACAAAACACATAGACATAGGAGTTGTCATGTGGTGGTCATACCTTCTCAAGTAAAAAAAAATTGTACATGCCTTCTCTTGCTGCAACATAACATCGAATTCCAAGGCATGATTCAGAAAATAATGAGTTATTGGGTAGCAACCACAGTCACCCAAAAGCATCCATAGCAACAAGGACTTTGCAGCCTTTTTGCCTCATCAACATGTGGATCTTGGAGCAACAACACAATGATGAACATGTAGAATGCCTCATCAACATAGTACAAGCAAGCTCCTCCTACCACATAATTTGGAAGTCATTCCTCCTCCCAAGCCAAATTCCATGCATGAAATATACCTCCAACAGAAATGCATGTGGACATATGAGACATACTTCAAGCATAGGTGAATACATGGACATAAGATATAGCATGTGATGTCCAACTCTCCCTCTAAAAATCACATCATACATGCTTCATCTTCTTATGATCTACTAATGATGTACCAAGCATGAGATAAGAGAATGAGAATCTTTGGGTAGAGAACATGTTCACCCCCAAGCAACCAGTGTTTCCATGCCTCCTTATTCATCTCATGACCATTCTTAAAGGCATAGATCAGAAAAATAGGTACCTTTGGAGAGTGATAGGAGTCTCCCAAAGGCAACCAACGTAACCAAGCTTGCTGGTCCATATATGTCTGCAAGTGATCATGGGACCCCTTTCTCACCATCCTCATCCACTCACTCAAATATGGTAGTTGAGTGATGTGTTGCAAAATCATGGCATTCTTTGTTTGCATAATACCATCTCCTTGAACCCACTGAAGAACTTTGCATCTCATGAAATACTGAAATGCATATTTGTTGAGATCTCTTAATGAGACCTTCCTCTCATGTATGATCTTCCAAAACCATTGAAGCTTTGGATCTGCAGCAATACCTCCAACATGCTCCAAGAATAGTGAAGCCTCTTTGTCACAACCACTAAGTGACAGTGTTGTAATATACCTTTTCTTCAAATCAGCACTTTGATCTAACCCTTGGCTATGCATAGATCTTGAGATAATATGTGTTGAAATCTCATGCAGACCTTGGATCAACTGATATGTGGGAACCTCTTGACAGAACACAAGAGTTCCTCCATCTGTATCAATGATGCCTCCAACTGCTGGTAAGAATGATGGCCTCCTCTCTTCAAGTACCAGCGCTAGAATCTTTCTTCTCCTCCTCATGCATCTCCTGATTCATGCATGGGAGCCCATATGATAAGAAATCAAGACTGCCTTGCAAAGATGCAAGTGACTCTTCTCTAGATGCAAGCTCCTTCGCAGCAGGTAGTGAAAATGGAGATCTCTTGCCCAAAGTGACAAGATTGACATTCTCATTTGTTTCCCTGGGAGATGTCTCTTTGTAGCTCTTCTTTTTCCTCTTCTCTTCAAACTCCTTGAGATTTTCTTCAATACTCTTCAAAGCTTGAAAAAGAAGCAATGAGATCTCTTATTCATTCATTCTCTCTTCCTTGTGATAACAGGAAGTGTATAGCTCTTCCTCTCCATCTTGAAACCCTTTAGGAGTTTCTTTCATCTCTTTTCTTCATTGCTATACCTCTCACCTTCTCCAAATAAATTGGGCATAGTGGATTTATGAGGAGATCTTGGATCCTCTGGTCTTCTATTTTACTGATAGGAGGTGCTAGGGATTCCTTCTTCTTCTTGAAATCTCATGCAACTCTTACTGCAACTTTCTTCTTCTCGAAACCCTCTAGGAGTCTTGGTGCTTCTTCTTTCTCTCTTCTGATTTACCTCTTGGGAGAGGTTCTTCTTAGATCTGCAAAATGATGAGGATAATATCATCTGCTGCATCAACTGATCTCTGCTTCTACTCTTTGATTTACTGGTAGCTTGATCTCACAGGCTGTGCCAGAGATCATGCTTTGATACCACTGTAATGACCCAAATGGGGAAAATAGGCTCAATAGGGAATATCTTAAGATATTCCACTATGGAATCACAACAGCATGGAAAACACACCAAAAAATTCTAAACTAGAGATAGACTAGTAGCGCATTTACTGGTTATATCACCTCTAAGGAGAGGATGAAAACCAGAGGCTTCGTGGCCCGTTCTAGACTCTGTCTATAGAAGACTGATGAAACACAACAAATATGGGAATGAAAAACTTATCTTGGAGTTTTATTCCCTTGGGAACCTTATATCTACAGATCTAAAGAATGGATCCAAAGAGAAGAAAAAACCAAATAAGTGAGAAGCGGGAAATTCCACTCTCAGGAAAATCTACAATAGGCTCAAGGAGGACGTTGTATAAGCAAGCCAGTATAAAAAAAACGTAGACATGGGCTGGGTTCCCTTATTTTAGGCTATGTGGGACCTCCATGCAGAGTTTCAGCTAAAAAAAATGAGTTTAGAGGGCTTAAACAGATCTCCCACAATCAACACTAGCTGAAAATCAGCTAAAGGAGAGAGCTGGGTTAATGGAGAAACCCTCCTTCAAGAATTGCGCAGTTTCTACTAGAAGACACTGGAAATCAGTAATTAAGCTCATATTACAGTATGGCAGCAAGAAATCAGATCTATAATGAAGTTACTTTGTATAAGCATTGGATTTTCTTGAAGCAAGAGCAAGAATCCTTCAGAAATAATAGCATAAACACATGGAAAAGCCGCAGAAAGACTTGACAGTGTTTTATATGAGGAGCTTAAGCTACTGTAGGTTAATATTCAAATCTACAACTCATAAATGGCTGGAACATCATATCCATACCAGATCTGGAAACTACTCAGCCTTCTTAACAAGATCCCCTTGGGGTTTTATCAAAATAATGCATAACAATTTGTAGATCTATCTTTTAATACATTGAGATGAAGAAAAATTCACATATTTTTGAAGATGGCTTTCATTATGTTACATATCAGATCTGAAAATGAATAGATCAGCAAGCTACTTTACGAATCTCAAAGGGAGAGGCAAGCCTCATTCACCAGAGAGCAAGTACAATAAGAAATCTAGACAACATTGAAGCATGTACATGAAAATAACGCAGTATAAGGAAGATATTGTGCAGTAGATGGAATGAACTGATACAACAGATAAGAAATACAGATCTAAAAGTGAAATGAGAGTAAGATCCTCTTCCGGGTGGTCACAAGACACCCTCCCTGAGAGAAATCTCCTCTAAACAACTAGATCTTGCAGATCTAGTTCCCCCACTTGCTACAAATCACAAGCAGCTGCAAAACCCTCAACAGGACCAGCACTACTATAGAAATGAAGCTTGGCCATAATGCTGGATAGTGGAGAGATGCATCACAATCCCCTCCAAAGAGCTACTCCATGGAAGGAGAGAGGATTCTTAAATAGGAAATCCTCTTCCCTTAGGCTAAACAGCCAAGAGACTTGAGTTGTTGTAGCAACTTCTCAAAATTCTTCAACAACCTTTACTTGTTGCCTCTCCTTCTTTTTATAACATGAGAGCTTGCCAAAACCCTAAACCATCTTCTTCAATGTATCCCATTTCACACATTTTATCCTCTTCTAGAAGTACGTTGAGCTTGATGGATAAGCTTCCCTCTAAACCGCGTTGTAGGTGGGGCCAAGTTGACCCATGCAAGTGAATTTCCCCTTTTCACACTTAGGGGTGTTTAATATAATAGCCCAGATTTGTCCCCTTTCACATTGGGCATGTATTTATTCTTAACTTAGGAGTTTAATAAACCTCCTTCACATACTTTTATTCATGAATTAAACAAACTGAAGTTAAAATGCAATGTTCCCATTAGCTGCAAAAATTGGGAACATTACAAAATGCCACTACTCATTAGATTATTTTGTTCAATCATACAGTCTAAGAATGATTGAACAATTTTAAATTTATGTTGAATAGATTAGAAAATAAGGATTTTCCAAACAGTTTAATCTTGGCAGATCAGTAGTTAGGTAGAAAACAAAATTGACTCAACAACTTAACCTGAGTCAATGGAAGGGATAAGGGATAGATGAAGCAATGATAGGTTTTCTGTCCATACTTTCATCAAATTCCAAGCCTTTAATTATGTTTAACTTCAGCCAATTCCCTGCTGATGCCATTCACTATCAATTTGTCAACTTTTACACAAAGGAAGTGTTTAAACACACTTCAGTATTATTTTACATGTTTGTATATTTTCAGGCCAACAAGTTTTATTTTAAAATGAGGAAAGTTAATGAATACTCCCAACCTCAATCAGTAATATTTTGGATAACCATGCTAATGAAGGAACAAAAGGACTACACCTACAAAATATTTGTTGAATCGTTTGTGCATCCAGCAATGAGCATCCTCAACGGTACAATAGAACCAAGGATTAATGAAGATATTAAGAATATCATGCAGTTATCAGACCGAGTAAGAATTGGAGACTAGTACCAGAAATACACAGAGCTCATAATTTATGGGTGTCAGTTGGCCCCTTACAAGCTGCCAAATTTCCTCCCCATGAGGATATTTTCCCTGGCGTACATCAGGCATATGATCAATGCAGATTAGGTACACTTTGTATCTGCCAAAAATTAGTCTCAATTTAGGATCAAGTCTCAAATTGGTCCTTTCATTTGCAATAGCAGAGCAGCAGGAGAGGAGGTTGAAAGAATGTTTAGGGAGATGAAATTTAATCATAGTTTCACTTAGTCTTATGACCCATTGGGCATCATCTCAAAAAAAATGGTGGAAAACAAATAAACCCCATATATCCACACCCACAGGCCTGAAATTGAGCAGTTCATGAACCAGATAGAATGGGTAGCAAATACATTGCAAGAGGTTGAAGAAGAAGTGATTTCAACCTCAAGCATACAAACCCCTACTCCACAAGAAAAGCAGATTACAAAAGGTAAAGAAGATAGAGGAAAATAACAAGAGAAAGAGGCAACAGGAAAGAGGCCAAGAGATGATCAGTCTACTATGGAGACTGATACATCTAACAGAGAATTCAAAATGAAGAACAAAAAGAGAGCAAGAATCCATATTGACATAGATCAGGATAAGGAAACAGAGCATCATATAGTCATAACAATCAAATATTCTCTTACTTCATCTCCAGCAGGTTGCCAAACTATATTTTCTACATCTTCAGCCACAATTCCATTTCAACAACAAAATATACAAACACCTACATCTATTGCTGCTACTGGGGAAAAAGAGGAAAACATCTATGACACTTTTAGGGAAATTAAAAGGAAGAATGATATATTGAAAACCAACACCTACAACTAGTTTTGGAAGCAAACCAACAGTTCACAAAGTAGGCTTTTGTCAGCCTTTGAATTAGAGAAAGGAAATATGAGAATGGATTTCTTACAAGCCCAGATCTCTCAGCCTAAATCACATGCAGATTTCAAGCACACAGATTTTGAGTTTAATGTCAAGGACATCCATCCAATAGACTAGATGGAGATGCACAAGTATACTAGAGAGATGATCTCCTCCACATTGACAAACAATGCAATGAGCCTATCTAAGTTGCATGTATCACTGGCTAACATTCAATCTCAGCTCAAAATGGAGAATATTTATTATCTTGCCAAGGATACTAGAATCAAATCCCTCGAGGATTTAGTTGTGAAGATTAGATACGATCCAACAAAATTAGAGGCATTGGAAAAGATCCTGAAGAAGAATAATGCTGACATAGCAGCCTTGAGAAAGCAACTTAAAATGTGAGCTACTAAAGACTCTCTCACATAATAAATGGAGGAGAATGAAGCACAAAAAGCAAAGATGATGAAGCTAATAATGGAGCAGTGAGCATAGCTGAAGAAAATGGAGACATAGATGGATAAATTGGTCAAGGAAAAAGAAAAGCAGCAAAATTGGCCATTGTTCTTTTGGATGTTGTTCTTATTATAGTCATCCCTACAACTACTCTAGAAACTACAAGCACATCAGGTGGTGTAGAAAAACTGGCCAAAGCCATGGATAATATGACTATACAATTGCAGGAGATCAAAAAGCTAGAAGCAGAAATCAATACCTTGAAGGATCTAAAGACAAGGTCTGACAATGCCCATGAAATGGAAATACAGAGAGCTCAAAAGAAAATTGAAAGACCGATAAAGGTATAAATTGAAGCTTCCATTGTTCAGACCATTGACCAGGCAAAGGAGATCATTTGGACCAACATAATAGATTCCATGAATGAGATATTTCCTTCTATTCAAATCAAATTTGAACAAAAAGAGCTAATTGAACCAGTAAAATTTGATGCTATAGAGAAATCAACCAAGGAGCTTGCAGGCATGCCTGAGACATCAAATAACATTATTAGATTTTTAAATTCCAAGAACAAGTTCGAATTGAAGGCACTTGGAGTCGAGGACGCAACAACAAAAATTCTAGACGTCAAGAAGGTGCTTAATAAGAAAAGCTTAGTCACACAGTTAGAGGAAAAGTGCCACAATTTAGAAGTGGGTGCCAGTATATTCTTTAACATAATTGAGCCACTGACCAAAAGAGGGTTACCCTCACTGTTTGTAATAAATGATAAACTTATGCATAGGAAAGATTATGTGAAGAAGCTGAAAGAGATTGCCAAGGACACAACTAAGTTTGCATGGATTAAAGGATCAATGACTGGAAGAGCTTTCCTTGAAGCCATGGATAATTATTTATTCATACAACATGAAATCAAACATATTTTTTTGTCAAGGCCGACTTTTTTTAAATTCACAGAGACAGATGAGATATACAAAAATCTGATCAGGATGAAGATCCTAAATGAGCAACAGTGGGAAAAATTGGGTGACTAGCAAGAATGGTGAAAGCCAGAAAATCAACAAATCAGCAAATTAGAAAATCAGCAAATCAACAAATCAGCGTATCAGCTCAGCATATCAGCACTAGATCATTAAAATCTGCCAGCACATACCAGATCAAAGCACGCAACAATGACCTTCTGGAGAATAGGGCTATATGTCACAATTATTCCATCGTGTCCACTTCGTGGTCACACTAGTCAAATTTTAATTATTATTGTAATTAATAACAGATTTCCCATGTAGATACAACAATCATTGTAGAATTAATTAAATA
Organism: Pinus albicaulis; assembly: GCA_034641835.2. Lineage (NCBI taxonomy): Eukaryota > Viridiplantae > Streptophyta > Pinopsida > Pinales > Pinaceae > Pinus > Pinus albicaulis. The sequence goes on along the minus strand of CM076580.1, from coordinate 771,727,364 downwards.
CTGCATTCCTTCTCAGTATCAGGGGTTGGACCCTAGATTGTAAATTTTTTCTGTTGGAGCATTGTATTTTTGCAGTTGGAGAAACAATAATAAAAGACCTTTTGAAAGATTCATGAGCTAGATTTATCTGGTGATGTTATTTCTTTGTCGTGCTTAATGTTTTCCACTTTTATTTCTCTCAATGCATCATTTAATTCTAATTGTAAAACATAATTCTGAAGAATAAGATTTGTTGTTAGAGCACCTTAATTTTGGCTATGTTTACAATATAAAAAACTTTCCTCTGAAGTCTGGTTAAAAAATACTTAATTGCTTTTTAAGCACTACAAAATTCACTTTTCCTTTCATCTCATGATACATTATGTTTTAAAGATCCAGTAAGTGTAGTTAGCTTGCCTTGCAAATGCTCTTGAAAATTTGATGCAACAACCTAGCCTGTTATGGCTCCATATCCCAATGGAATTAGTTTAAGCAGATCTTCTAATCCAGCCAAACAATCAATAAAAAAGAAACCCCTACAAACAATATAACTAGCCTAATATCATAATCATAAAATAAAGCTAAATGTAAAAGAGAGATCCCTCTTTGAGTCTAGGAAGGCTAGATCCTAGGCTCCAAAGTGGTTTTGATGTTGTCCTATATAATTATTCTTGCCAAGCTTAAAATTATTGAATGATAAAAAAAATTCTATAAATGCATCGTGAAACTAATTCACAAAAATCAAAGACTTCAGAATGCACCCAACATGAAAATACCTGAAGTCCAAGTTTTGTTAGTGTTCCTTTCTTCCAAGTTAAGATCCAAATACCATTTGTAAGCTACTCATTAGTGAAATTCATAATCCTATTACCCAAGTGTATTGCGGGTGTCTCTGCAAAATTCTTCTCATGCTCTATTTGGGATGTATGTTTGATACTTATCAACACTTGTTAAATGAATGAATGAATCAACAAGTGGAAAATTTGAGAGCTTTCATGTATTATTTATTAATTCTTGCTATGTGGATTCATGCAAAGGAATTAGTTCATAAGTCACAAGTATTGCATTTTTTTGGAAAGTTAGTGAAATATTATTGAGAAATGCACTTATTGAATACATAAAATAATTTCAGTTGTGCGAGGGATGTGCTAGAGTTATTAAATAATATGTATCGAAAGGAGAAAAATATTAATGAATAAAGGATGTTGGATGTGGGTTTTGGAACAAGAGAATGGGGTATTGTTGAGGAATGGCTCCTGCATCCACATGCAAAAGAAACTAGATGATAAAATGAATAAGTGTGGGATCATGTGGGAGGGATTAATGTAGGACAAAGTTATGCAAGATAAAAGGTAAAGAAAATTCTTTCATAAACCAGCATGCAAGGGAAATGATTAAGTATAGAAATGGTGTAATTAATAAGCTGCAAAAATGTAGGTGCAAATTATAGAATGTGGAATGCAAGTAAAAAATGACTTGAAGGGAAGGATGGGTTGCAACCCGCAAACATAAAAAGTGACTAAGGAAGAAAATTTCATGTGGGATTAGAGTGTGTGGGAGAAAAAGGGGCAAAAATTTGCATGACAACTTGTAAGCATAAAAATGGTTGAGTACACGAAAAAAAAGTTCAAGGAAAAAATAAATTATAATGTTTGATTAACAGATAATCAATGAATGTTGGTCAACATTTGGCTCCAACTATGGAACAGTGACCCCCCATGGGTTGCTAAGAATACAAATGGTGTAATTAGAACCATTGGGTGCATGGAGTCATGAAAAAAGGAAAATATATGGTTTTTAAAACAATGTGGAAGAATATACATAGAAGGGGGAATTAAGAATATATAGGAAGGCATAAGAACTTTAGAAGAAGAAGTGTTTGAGATGTCGCCCATTTATGGGAAATCTCTAAACAACACCATTCATGTCTTTGAGAATATAAGAGTTGAATCTAAAAACTTTCTCTCTCTAACATGGTCCAAGCCAAAGAACTTCAAACTTTGTGTGCAAGGATGCCCTTTCCTTCGACTTATTCCATGATAGGAATAATCAATCCTTTAAAAAAATATTCAAGGTGGATCTTTGGTTGAAATATGTCTTGAAAATTTGTTACCTTTTTTGCATGTTCATCATTGCTTCCATATGTTGTTTTTCCAATTGAGAAAGTTGATAATATATTTTCTAGAGTAAGCTAATATTTGTTTCATCATCTATCCCAATAGCCATTGATAAAGCATTCAATTCTAGATGTATTGAAAGTACATCTTTTTGTAATGAACCTTACACACACACACAGATATATATATATACAAAGAGTTTTCCTATTATAACATTTTTTTTCAATCTTTGATGAATTATGTTTCCCCAATCATATTTTATTAATCTTTTTAGTTTGTAAATACACAATTTAACCAGAAGAATTCTCTTTTCACTTAATATTTAACTACCATCTTTTAGAATTGATTTAAATCTAATTCTCATTAATTATAAAAATTTTACATTATTCACTATGTGTTTCTATTCTTTTAAGCTAACAACAAAATTTACTAAATTCCAACGGTTATTTTACATGCATGCACATGCGCATGTATGTATTAACCAAAATAAGGAATTCTAATCTATATTGTATATACTTTTTACCTTCAAATCATAGGTGCAACATATAGCACAGTGTATCTTTATTTTCATTGGAATATGACTTAATGTGTCAATAAGAATAAACATTACTAACTCGTAATCACTTGTCCACACCATTAACTCGATGCAATTCGAAGTCTATTACAATGTGTTAACACCTCGTTGCCATATAAAATGGCTCAGAATGTTTCAGTATTTCAATTGTGGTATTGAGTTAATGGGTTATACAACATCCAATGGAGTGTTTGTTTATTTCGTCGAGAACTCTCCGGATATTTCAACCTTTACGTGTGACATTTGTCTGTGAGTCCAGGAGTTGTATGTTTGACCTAACTATTGAACGTCTGAGATTTGTTCTTGGGTGATCGATGATGAATATTGCTTAGGGTTTCAATGAGGTTGTAATGACCACGACAATGCTTACTTTTCCTCGTTCATTTCACCTCTTGTTCTTCGCCAGTTTCTCTACTGTATGTTTGAAGGGTTAGGATTTATTTTTTTCCCTTAATATTGCTCTTGGCAAAGGTTGATTTACCACCGGACACCTCATCAATGGCAAAGGTTGATTTACCACTGGGCACCTCATCAATCATATTATAGAACTCTATGTACATTCTTTCCGACGATTGAGCAAGGTAAACACCACTCTTTTGCTCATTTGTTGTTCGAATCATTCAATTTACAAATATGAAGTTGTTTTTCTTTGTATCCCCTGACTTGTTTTTGTCCAATCATTTCTTTCAACTCGTAAAATTCGACATTGTAAGAGGATTCCCTACCACAATTATTTCAAAGGTTTTTGCATAGTTTTTCCTTCGCGCTTGGTTTCCACAAATGGATATAAATGGAGGAATAAATTCCTACTCGCCTGCAAACCCAGGTAATATGTTTTTATCTTCTTCTAGTGATCACTTGTCCAATGTATCGTTTCCTACTACAATATGCATGCCTCCAATTTCTCTTTGTTTAAACAGTATTTACAATTTGTCAATGGTGTGTTATTCTTATTGTCACTCATCTGTGCAAACCCATTAGGGTTATATATATATATATATATATATATATATATATATATATATAATTTCTGAGGTAAAACTCCATCAACCACAGGGCCTTCGGTAATGACTCTGACTTTTTTTTCCTTTGTTTTCGTCGAAGGCTCTTCACCACGCTATAACTAAACTTCTGGGTTTTGTTATAGTGTTAGAAAGGCCTATATGTGTAATATGGTTTAAACATTTATAGTTTTTCATATCTAGATTATAAACCGGATTCTTCCTTAGGAAATATAGGTTTCAATGGAAATGACTTTTATAAAATAGTAACTTTTACCGTGATCTACACTACATTTATTATATCGAACCATTTTTGGTATTACATTTAGGGTTTATATCCTTACAAAGTTTTTGTTTTCGCTTACCCAAAAATGGGTTTCTAACCTATCAATTAGTTTATAAAGTACCAAATTATAAAAATATATTCTCGTCTTTTTCTGGTTTTAATTGTAATTTTTCTTCATCCATATATATAAGGATTGACTTGTAAATTTCCTTACAAATGTCTTACTTAATTTCGTACCCAGAAATAAATATTTTAAACACAATTTGGAAAGTAATTTATGAATTACTCATTAATGGCAATTTAATTTAACTAAATGTGCATTTTTATTTGTTTTATATAACAATACTGTTTTATTTCTGTAACTATTTTTTTACCAATTTAGAGACACCCATTTCTTATTTATATCTTATAATAAGTACTATTTTTGGGATAAAAATCTCCTTCTCTTTTTAGGAAGGAACTGTACAAGATTAATTATTAATTCTAAACGACATCTTCTAGCCCAAGGGCTTATATTTCTTCAAGTAATTTTTAATTACTACTAGTGCCCTATTTCTTAATTGTTCTATTTTTTTTTTTTTTTTTTATATTACATATAACTATTATCAATAGACACTAACTAAACTTGCGGTTCTTCCTTTTCTACAGGTACAAGAATGCATTAGTAACGGTTTACTCTTTTGGGTTTTTTTTCCAATTGGACAAAGCTTTGGCTTACAACTCATTTTTCCATATACCAAGTCGGTTTCCTTCCCAAATCTTGGTTTATACTCTGCTTGGATGCGGTCATACTGGTGTCTAAGCCTTCTCACCAAATTTGAGACTTAGATCACTTTCCAATGCTACAAAAATCAACAGTCCCTCTTAGTGAGGAAAGTGTTCTAGAAATTTTCCTGTTGCATACTGATCTAACCCTGAAGCATCCTCTGCGTTGCTAATGCCCCTCATTTGTTGCGTTGCTGTCGTCTATACTGCCACTATCACTACCTCATATGTACTACATCTCCCTGTCAATCCTACATCTATCCATTTCTATTACTGAAATGGATTCTTGATCATCCCCATCTTCTCTCTAAAGTAGACAAACTTGGTATTTTCTAGAGCTTTAGTGAGGATGTGTACCACCTGTTCTCTTGTCGAAGTGTACAACAACTGTACAGATCCCCACTAGACACAGTCTCTGATGAAATGACACCTGATGTCAATGTTCTTTGACCGATCATGAAACATAAGATTTTCATAGAGCTTGATGCAACTATGATTATCACATAGAATCATGGTCGCTTCCATCTTTACCTTGATTAGATTCACATGTATCTTCCTAAGTCATATGGCCTCACACGAAGCAATGCTTGTTGCCATATATTCCCCCTCAGCTGAACTCAGAGCCACGAATTTTTGTTTCCTACTGCACTAGGAAGTCATTCCTGATCCAACATTGAAATAGTGCCTACTAATACTTTTCTGATCTACTAGGATTCCAGCCCAATCTACATCAGTGAACCCACTCAATATGATGTCATTGCCTCGACTATATCTTAATCCAAACTCTATTGTTCCCTGTAGATATCTGAGAACATGCTTGGCTACTGCCCAATGTGCCCTCCTTGGTTCCACCATGAACTGACTGAGGGTGTTGACAGCATAACGTATGCCTGGCCTAGTATTGACCAGATACATCAGGGACCCTATGAGCTGCCTATACAAGGTAGGATCAACCCCATCACCTTCGGAAGTATCAATATTCGTCCAGTTGGTGATCATTGCTGTAGCCATGGGTCTACAATCCTCCATCTTGAATCTCTTTAAGATTTTTGTAGCATATCTCCCTTGACCAAGGAATATATCACCCTTCTACTGCCAAAGTTCCAACCACATAAAATAATGCATCAGCTCTAGATCCTTCATGACGAATTCTACAACTAAATTATCCTTGCAGTCCTTGATGAGCATAGATGATCCTCTTAGGAATAGATCATCTATGTAAAACACCAGTATCAGAGGCTCATCCCCTACTCTCAGATAGTAGAGATTAGGATATGTGCCACTCTTGACGAATCCCATCTTCTGCAAGTAGCTATCAATTCGACCATACCAAGATCTAGGGGATTGCTTGAGTCCATACAAGAATTTATTAAGCCTACACACATGAGTCTTCTACTCATGTGTCTCAAATCCCTCTGGTTGTTCAATATATACTTCTTCTTCTATAACCCCATTCAAGGATTCAGTCTTAACGTCCATCTGGTGAATCTCCCATCCCACCTGCGCAACAAGGGATATCACGGATCTAATAGACTTGTATATTTGGCTACTGGGGCAAAGGTATCTTCATAGTACATCCATTCCTTCTGAGCATACCCCTTTGCCACAAACTTGGCTTTAATTTTTTCTACACTACCATCTACAACATATTTGATCTTGTAGATCTATCTCAAACCCACAAATGATCTATCCTGAGGCCTAGAAACCACTTCCCAGAAATCATTTGTTATGATGGAACTGTACTCTTCCACCATTGCATCTACCCACACCTGATGCTGAGCTGCCTCCAAAAAACTAGAGGGTTCCCAAACCTGGGCTACCAAGGCTTTGTATCTTTCCGGTTGCATGCATTGCCTCCTCTAATTTCTAGGGGCTCCGACAAACTCCTCTGCATCCCTCAGAATTTTTTGTAATTCCTTGCTCGTCCTACCACTGGTAGTGGGTGGTTCTACCTACTCTCCCTCTTGAAAATCTTCTGAAGATGAATCCCTTGGATCCTTTTGCCTTGGAGAAGCACTCGGTCTATCCTCTACTGGTCGTAGTGGTTGAACCAGAGGGTCATCTTCATACTGCATCGCTGAAGGCATCTCTCGGGATTTTTTGAAAGCTCTTTCCTCCATGAACTTTACATCCCTCTGCACTACAACCTTCTCGCTACCAAGAATGTATATTATGTAAGCCTTAGCATTTTCACTGTATCCCACTAGATAACCCTTTTCAACAGTCCTATCCAATTTCTTCCTCTTCTCTTCGAGTACATGGTAGTATGCCACACTACCATAAATCCTGAAGTGGCTTACTTCTGGCTTCCTGCCAGTGAAGACACTTTCAGGAGTGATCTTACCCAATGCATTGTGAGGAATCATATTTTGGACATATACAACTATGTTACAAGCTTCAGCCCACAAAAATTTGGTCATGTCCTGATAACATTGCCCTTGCAGCCTCTACAATAGTTCTATTCTTCATTTTTGAAACTCCATTCTGCTCCAGATTATATGGAGCAGTCCACTCTCTTTTGATGCCTTGCCTTGCAAATAATTCTGTGAAATATTTATCAATGTATTCTCCACCATTATTTGATTGCATTATCTTTATCCTCTTTCATGTTAGATTCTCAACTAGAGCTTTAAACTCCTTGAATCGATCAAAGAATTCATCCTTGGTCTTTAGAAAGTAGATCCAAGTTTTGTTAGAATGGTCATCAATGAAGGTGATGAAATATTCAACACCACTAAGAGCTCTAGTGGACATTGGTCCACAGATGTCTAAGTGTATCAATCCCAACACACTCTTAGTCTTATTTCTGCTCTTGGGGTAGGATGCCTTGGCACACTTGCCTAGTACACACCCTATGCAAACATCATCTCATTTGGTGCTCAAATCTAGAACTCCTATGATGATCTTCTTGAGAATTCTCAAAGCCCCATGGTGTAAGTGCCCCTTTCTCCTATGCCATAATTCATTCAAATCCTTCTCATCACTATTGGCTATTAGTATCATTGGAGATTCGAGCTGCAACTTATACATTTTAATGCTCTTAACTCCGATTTGTGCCTTTTTCTTCCAACTCGGTTGTTTTACATATACTCTTTTTCCAATGAAGCAGACATCATAGCCCTTGTTTTGTAGCTGAGACATTGAGAGTAATTCCATCCCCAAACTAGGCACATGCAGCAAATTGGTGGCTCAAAGCTTATTGCCAACTTTAGTTTGAAACACTATGGTACCTCTCCCAACAGGGGTACACTTTGCCTTATTTCCCATGGTGATCTGAAAATTCATCTGCTCTTCTTGGTAGCTTGGGAAACATTCTCATACCCCCGTCATATGTGCAAAAGCTCCACTATAAATATACTGAAATTCGGGAGAAGCATAGCTTGATATGCAAGCAAATTCTTCTTCCACTCTGGAGGCCAATACAAAGATGTCATGATCTCTTTGTTCTTCCATGCTTTCCCTTCTCTCTGGAGAGATGCGTGAACCCTTTCGAGTTTCTGTTACAATAGCTTATATACTTCGTTCCATTGCAAAGACTCCAATCCTGTTACTCAACTCAGCTCTGATACCATGTGAAAATTTCAATTTTGAAATTATACTGCACTTATAGATTTATTTCTCCTACTTATTTCCATAATAAGTTATTTACAAAAACCTTACAGTAAATATTCGAAATGAACACTACTGCATTTATCACTCAAGTACATATAGAGAAAAGAACAGAAAAATGCAATCATAATGACACATTTATTTTTGGACAATTGTCTCAGGAAAAACCCAATGTGGGAAAAATGGTGCAACAAATGAGGGTTTATATATTAACCTTCAGCGACAAATTATTTACAAGGAAATACTGATAGAAATAATTGAGAAACTTCTTGAGATACACCTAATATAATTCTTCTCCGGACCTCTAAAGAATTTCTGACACTTGAGGGACTCACTAGCGCTCCCTGCATCACTCCGCATCACTCCTGCATACCTCTCTATGCAAAGCCAACGTGAGATTGTGTCACTACTACGTGAGGCCTCTGTGTTTCTCCTAAGTGTTGCCTCTCTGCCCTTCTGCGTCTTACTTTCCTTGAGCTCTGACATTGTTGATGCCCTCTGTTTCCTCCGCCCTACAAATCTCCCTCTGAAATCGAATTCTATTCTTTCATAATCGACTTGCCTCGGGTTGCTGAATGTTTGCCTGACTTACTTTCCAAATGACCCTCAAGCCTTCTTTTATAATCTTCTCATTGATGAATCAACAACCCAAATTACAATTCTAATCAATGGCTAAGATTAAAACTTGACTTGATCTTTGTTCTCTAGAAGATTCACACTTTGTTTTATTAATACCCATTAATTATTTTATTTTCCTAATTTTAGACTTAGGGTCTAAAACATGAACCGAGTGAAATTCCACAAACGGTTTCTAGGTTATTTGGAATATTGGTGTCTAAGCCTCCTCACCAAATTTGAGACTTATATCACTTTCTGATGCTACAAAAATCAACACCATGAATATATTCTCCACATAATAGGTCGACATTTGGATCTGATAAAGATAGAACCATTATCTATTATAAACTTCTCTAGGATAACAAATCATGAGAAAATATGTTCCTTCAAAATTTGTCTTAATTGTTCAAAACCAACAATATTTAATCCCATAGTTTCATGCCATTTTGTAAAATAGCCAATATAAATCAATATATGAATGCCATTTACTCGAATTTGGATTAATGGGTCCAATACATCTAAGCCACATTGTGAAAACAAGCTTTCAAATATAAATGTTTTAATGGCATAGCTCTTCTTTTTATTTTCCTTGATAATTTCTGACATGGAACACATTTTCTCATTATCGCATAAGCACCCTTAAATAAAGTTGGCCAATAATAACCAACTCTATTCACTTTATGCATAGTTACCAGAGGAATGAAGTTTGCACCACAAACTCCCTCATGAAGAAGCTTTTGAGACAATTGGTGATTTAGATATCTTAACAACATACCATTAAAATTTCTCTTAAGCATCACATCAAAAATTAGAACATATAAGTGTTGTCTTTCATCTTCAACGTTTTTTTTTCTCATTTGAAGTCATCACAAATAGGAATTTTCCATATTTCAAATAAAATACAATATCTTTATACCAATCACACCTCATAATAGCAATATCTTCTTGATCGTCTTTCAGAATGATATTTATAGCTTCAATACATGTTATCAACTTGCACAATCCCTATTTCTTTACTTCTTTAAGGCCTTTAAATTGATATTGTATTTTTGCAATTTGAGACCTAGTTTTCCCATCATCCTTCCCTAAATTTTTTACTAAGAATGCATTTAACATGAGGATTTGGTACATATGCAATAACATGAGTTAAGATAATGTGAATCCTGAAATAAGCCCTTGCTTTAACTAAAGCAAGATTTTGTTTTTACAAATTTGAATATTTGAGTTCATAGTCATGCAATGTTTTTCTCATGAATTAGGAATTTCTTCTCCCTTTGTATTCTTTTGGTTAAATGATAGAAGAAACACTTTTCTTAGAAGCAAAGGAATAAAGTATGAAGTCTCGCTCAAATTCTAGACTTAATAGCATCAGATTTGTCATGATTTCTTCCCTAATATTCGTGAAAGCCATCTGCGTTTTAGGGGTCCATTCAAAGACTTGGTTCTTTTTCAACAATTTATTAGCTGGAATAATTATTGAAGTATGTTCTAGTATAAATCTTTATACACAAATTATTTTTTCAAAACATGATTGCACTACTTTCTAGGAGGTTGGAGGTTACAGATCATTTATGGATCGTACTCTACCTAGGTCAACATAGATTCCTTGTTTTCTCACAATGTGGCCCAAAAAATTTCCTTCAGATACAATGAACAAACATTTTCTGGGATTGAGAGATATACCATATGATCTACAACGCTAAAAACTCCTCCCAAATGGTTGATATGGCATTCTCGTAATTTTGAATGGACAATAAGGTAATCTTGGTAATTTGCCATGAATTATTCTATCATGTCTTTAAATGCATAATCCATGGATCTTTGAAACATTACTCTAACATTTTTTAATCCAAACGACATCCTAGTATATGTGAACGTACCCCATGGTGTCACAAAAGAGGCTTTATGTCAATCATCTTTAGCAATTATCACTTGATTATATCCAGAGAATTTGTTGAGCATTGACATTAAAGTTGATCCACTAACTTGCTCTCGAGGAGAAATTCCATATTGGTAATAGATAATTATCTTTTATAGATTCTTTGTGAAGATCAAAAAAATGTGTACGAGAAAATTTTATTTATTTTCTTTTTCACCACTACCAAATTGGATATCCATTTGGAATATTTCACTAGAAAGATGATATCAATAATGATGAATTAAAGCTACCTCAGAGGATCATTAATCTAAAATTTCAAAAGATAAAGACATTGAAACAATAATAAGACCTACATTACATACCATGCCAAAATGGTAGTTAGTCTTGAGAACTTGTTTGAATTGAATGATAAATTCAAAGGATCACTAAAATGTCAAAACCAATAATTTGAGTCTAGATGTGAAACAATAAATTTAGTACTGTTGAGAATCCCAAGAAATAAATTTTGGAAAATCACTATCTACGATTGAAAAGAAATATTACCTCAAGCTCTTGAGAGAACACTAACATATATTTGCATGGCCTTATCAAGACCTTAATACTTAAAAGGATCATACAACACACCATATGCTTAAAAAATGATTTAAAACCTTTCAAGCAAAAGTTTTGAAAGTTCCACCTTTCAATCAAACCTTTAATTCAAAAGGAACTCAAAAAGTTGTTAGATTCAAAGATCATATTCTAAGTCAAACATTCTTATTTGGTGACCAATAATGTGCCTTTGAGGAAGATAACATGGGAAATTCACATTTACGTAGATTTTCAAAATCTAAATGAGGCTTTTGAGAAAAATAACTGTCCTTTCCCACCAATGGAACAGCTCTTTCACATAGTTTCTGAATATGCGATGTTTTCACTTCTAGATGGTTTTTTAGGATACAATTAAGTATTGGTAGCTAAAGAGGATAGGCTTAAAACCACCTTCTACACTAAGTGAGGGACTTTTGCTTAATCAATGCATGTGCCAATTTTAATTGAGCTATGGATGTTGCATTTAGGGGATCTATAAACAAGAGTGTAGTGGTTTATCTAGTTGATGTGACAATATATTAATGTAATAAATCTAACCATATTCTTCATCCTAGGGAATTTTTTTAGTGTAAAAAATATGGTATTTCACTAAACCCAAAAAAGGCCATTTTTGGTGTGACAGAATTAACGTTGTTAGGTCATGACGTAATAATCATTGACTAAAAATGAGTGAAAGTGATCTCTCAATTTCCTTTACCTCACAATAAAAAGGCAATGTAGTCCTTCTTCGGTAAAATTAACATTTTTAGGAAATTCAACATGGATTTCATGAAACAATCAAACCCTTAGAGAAAATGAATTGTAAAGACGTTGATTTTAAGTGGAATAAGGAGGAAAATAAGCCTTTGAAAAAATTAAAATTGCTACTTCCCAAGCATCAACCTTGCACATTCCCAACCTCAAAAATGATTTCATTCTCACCTTTTCCTTGGATTTGTCTTTGGCTATCATTAGGAGAATTTTGAAGTATAAAATGGGCTTCCTAAGGAAAACAATAAAATAAAAATTGTGATTTTTAAAGGAAAATAAGCAATTTGTTTAAATTGTATTTTCAGATTATCCCTATATAGGTTTATTCCAATATCAAGTGCGAGCACAAGCAGAGGAAATTTACGCAAATTCTGCATCCAGCGAGTAACCACTATACATACTTTTGAGTAGACCCACATCGAAAGATATTTTTTCATGTATTAGCAATATTTTCGGTGTAGGTATACTCAAAGGTATGAAAAGTGGGTACTAATTGGATGAAAAATTTGAGTAATTACAGTTAATGGGTGCCCATATTTGAAATTAGAGTAAACCTTTAAGGAGATAAGCCAAAAATACAATTAAAAAAAGTAGTTTTCTTCTTTTCCCTCCAAAAATATTTACCCTTGGGGATGACATCATCATTATTGAATCTAATTGTTTCTTTTATAGTTGATTATGCTAGTACATTTTTGTTTTGAGGCCCATTTTTTACCTCAAAATTATTGTCATGTGTCCTTACTCAGAAGGACAGTGAGGGTAATAAGGCTCTTATCGCATTCATGAACACCAATGTACAAGAAGCATAAATGAATTATCCAACAATTTACAAGTAGGCCTCTACCATGTACAAACTAATTGAATGTTTTAGATCATACATCCTAAAAAAATACTAAAGTGATAGTACCCCACACTTTTGCACACTTACTCTTCTCTTGGAAGGAATTGGGAGTACGAGGGGAAATTGGATGATTGTTATTCAAGATTTTTATCTTGCAATTAAACCAACCAACATAGTGAGATGTAGAGGAAAATGTAAGTTGGCTACTAAAGGTTATAACCCTACAAATACAACATAAGAAGAAAAGGGCAATGAAACTATGTTTCTCCAATGATGTAATTTTTATCCCAACCATTGATTCTTGGTGTTCTAATCTATCTTATCTTTTAAATTACAAAGTGTGCCTATGAAATACAAAGAAAAGAGAGTGTTGTGTTTGAAAGCTACCCAGTATCAACTAATAAATTCAATCTTATTTCGAAAGAGATGTGATGGAGAATTATTGGGATGCTTGGAAAGAGATGATGTTGAGAAGGTACTGAAAGACTTTCATGATGACCTTGTAAGTGACCACTTTGAAGGGAAATCATGGCCCATAAAATATTAAGGGATGATTATTATTGGCCAGCCTTATTTAAGTATGCTCACACATCTATTAGAAAAATGCAATATCTATCAAGTGAGAGTAGGTAGGGAAAATAAAGAATCTATTCCTTTACAACATGTAACCATCCTTAGGCCATTTGAATAACGAGGTATAAATTTCACTATAAAAATCAACCCTCATGCTTCAAAACATCACTGGTATATTTCAACAACTATTGACTACTTCACCCAATGGGTCGGGGCTATTCCCATTGTTAGGTCCCTATATTACTAGTGTAGTCCTTTATTGTTGTTAGTGTAGCCCCCTTACTGTTATTATTGTACCCCTGTAACCCCCATATTGTTATTATTGTGCCCTTACATTATTACCGTTAGGTCGGCTAGGATTATATTGTGAACCCATGGACTCCTATATATAGAAAGGAGGTTTTGTCATTTGTATCATCCAAGAATTGTTCATTTATGTAATGTAAAGGAGGTTACCCCCTCAAAGTGGCTTATTTCTAAGGTGTTGATCTCTTTTTTCTTCTATTTTTGGAGATGGTTTCATAACCTTTGGTATTAGAGCTTTGGATTCTATGGTTTTGATGCTCTAAACTAGTCATCGTGGAATTTTCGCTATAACTTTTTTTTCTACACAAGTTCAAAAGTTGAAATTTTTACCACGAGAAGCCAAAAGCCTGAGGAACTTAGTGTAAAAATTTCAAATCTTGGTTCGCAATATTTTTGGAGATATGATCTATGGAAGTTAGGGTTTTTTTTCAAGGTCCCAAATTTCATCTCAAATAGGTGACCGTGGGAAAATCGTCATAACTCTCTATTTGAGCATTGGATTGGAATTTTGTAAAATGTGGTTGTAAGTAAATGGACTGTAGTTTCCTGTGTATCCATTTCAGAGCCGAAGGAGGAAACAATGATACATGGCATGCCATACAAGTTTTCTCTACTGAACTAATCCATAATTAGGTCATTGTGGGAGATTGGGCATAACTTTGTCTTGAAGAATCCAAATCAGGTCAGACCTATGGAATTCGAAAGAAGATTCAAAGGGATACTATAAGACCAAATTTCAGATATTGAAGATCTGAAATCATAGAGATAATTCAGTTTCCATATCGAGCCCCTCAAAAGAAAGAAAAGGGTGTGTATTTTTTTTTGAATTGCATAGGTCTTGTTTGAAAAATCAGTTTGAATTGATTCCAAGGGCATATTGAAGAATATATATCATTATTGAGTTCTAAAATGCATCCCTTAGAATACTCTACTATGACTCATTAAGAGGAAGAAGTACAACATGATATATCAAAACTACAAGAGCAAGTGCACCAAATTTCGCTCTCGCAAAGTGCAACAAAAAATGAAATGGAATTTTTGAAGAAAGGCGTGGAAGCTAAGATGGATGGTTTGAAGAAATACATGGAAGCTAAGATGGATGGTTTGAAGAATAGCATGGAAGCTAAGATGGATGGCATGGAAGATAATATGGATGACATGGAAGCTAACATGGAAGACATGAAGAATGATTTAAAAGCAGACATGGAAGGTTTGAAGGAAGGTTTGACAAAGTTGATACAAGAAATGATTCCTAATGGCAAAAAGGTAGTACAGGAAACTAATGATGAGAACAAAATAAATGTTAATCGTGATTTATTAAACTCTAAAGTTGGATGGAAGAACTACCATATTCCAAAGATGGATATGAGGAATTTTGATGGCAAGGATCCCGTAACGTGGATACTACATATGGAGCAATATTTTGATCTCAATAATGTGCAAAACACACAAAAGGTATGTATTTCAACTTTACATTTAGAAAAAAATACATTTGTATGGTATCGATGGCTTTTCTCCCATAAAACAATTGTCACTTGGTCAATTTTTATGGAGGAAATGATAGCACATTATTAGGAAACAAATATCAACACCTTATTTAGCCAATTGATAAATATCAAACAAAAGGGTTTAGCAGTGGATCACATTGAGGAGTTCCAAAAATTGAATATGAGGGTAATTGATATTCTAGAGGAACATAGGATTGATGTCTTCATAGGGACTTTAAAGGATAACATCCAACAAGAGGTTCGTCTTTGGGAACCTGATTCATTGGAGAAGGCATTCAGGTTGGCAAGAAAAATTGAATGTAAAATTATGGCGACAAGGAAGCCTACCACTCACATCTATAAATATGTAAGTGTTGCTACTCCTAGACTTCCACAGCCTACAAGGTTGACACCACAAAAATTGGAAGAAAAAAGAGCAAAAGGGCTTTGCTACAGTTGTGGTATAAAATAAACTAAAGTCCATAAGTGTGTTGAGAGGAAAGTATTTTACATAAATTGTGAAGAGGAGGAAGAAAATGAATAAGAAAATTCAAAAGAAGAGGATATACACCAGGAACCAAACTTATAAAAAAAAGAAATGAGTCTGACAATATCGTGTAATGCATTGGCAGGAATTACCACTCCTCAAACTTTCAAGATAGAAGGACATATCAATAATAAAAAGGTAATAGTGTTGATTGATTCGGGTAGTAACCATAATTTTATTCATTGTAAGGTAGCCAAGGAATTGAATTGCTTCCTATAACCAACACCAGAATGTCAAGTGATGGTTACAAATGGAGGAACTATAAATTGCTCTGGAAAATTCCATAATATCAAGCTAACAATGGGGGAATATGTATTGAATAGTCCAATGCTTTCCATTCCAATGGGAGGTGTTGATGTTGTACTAGGAGTACAATGGTTAAAATCTTTGGGGATGGTAGCTTTTAATTTTCAAGAATTTTTCTTGAATTTTTTTCGAAAGGAAAAGAAGTTGAATTACGGGGTATCGCAGGGAAGTTGGGAAAGATAATAAGCTCTAATGTCATGAAAAAGCTTCTGAAGAAAGAACAACAAGGCGTAATTGCACAATTATCACTAGAAGTTCCAAAATAAAAATCATCTATTTCTCCATATCTCCAAAAAGTCTTGGACAATCACTCCAAGGTGTTTGAAACTCCCAAAGGACTCCCACCCATTCGTGATCATGATCATGCTATTCATTTGATTCTAGGAACTGTTCCTCCAAACATCAGGCCTTACATATATACTTATGTCCAAAAGAGCGAAATTGAACGTATGATCACAGAAATGTTAGAGGCTAGTATAATTCAACCTAGTCAAAGTTATTTCTCTGCTCCAGTAGTATTGGTGCACAAGAAGGAGGATGTGTCTGGATTATAGGGAGCTCAATAAGCTCACTGTTAAAGATAAATTTCCCATTCATGTGATTGATGAATTATTGGATGATTTACATGGAGAAATTTATTTTACCAAGTTGGATCTTTGTTCAGGATATCATCAAATTAGAATTAAGACTGAAGATATTCCGAAAACAACATTTCGAACTCATGAGGGTCATTATGAATTTTTGGTCATGCCTTTTGGCCTTACCAATGCACCTTATACATTTCAAGGGTTGATGAATTCCATTTTCAAAACCTTCTTTAGAAAATTTTTGTTAGTATTTTTTGATGATATACTAATCTACAGCAGGTATTGGAAGGATCATGTTCAACATGTTGAGAGGATGCTCAAACAATTGGAGGAGAAACAATTATATGCAAAAACCTCCAAATGTTTCTTTGGAGTACAAGAGGTGGGATATTTGGATCATATTGTATCTCACAAGGGTGTTAAGGTAGACCCTAACAAAATTAAATCCATTAAGGAATGGAAATTCCCCACAAACATAAAGCAGTTGCGAGGATTTCTCGGGTTAATAGGGTATTATCGGAATTTTGTTAAGAATTATGGGAGAATTGAAGCACCTCTAACAACATTACTGAATAAAAATACATTTTCATGGACTCTTGAAGCAACTAAGGCCTTTTAACATCTTAAAGAGGAAATGTGATTAGAACCGGTCTTAGCTACGCCAGACTTCACAAAAGCCTTTATTGTTGATCAAGAGATCATGTCCCAGTTTAAAAATGCTCAAAAATGAAAGTGCTCAAAAATGTTTTCGACTTGAGCACTGGAAAGGACTCATCGCTGTGATACTGGCGCCATGAACGGTTCGCAAAACGGAGGTAGTATGCAGAAGTTATGAAGGTTTGAAAATCCCAATAAACTCCAAAAAAAAATGAGTTTGATTCAATTTGACTTATGAAATTTTTTATAAAAAATATATATATGTTCAAAATTAATTTTTCATATAGTTTATTTGGTCAATCATTGGGCACCACATGGCCTGCCCGGAGGCTGCCATGTGGCCCCAGTACGAGAAGAAATTGATGTGGAAAAACTTGTTTGAGTCTACTGGATTCGAACCCGAGACCCGAGCTCCGCGTGCAAAGAGGCTTGACCGACCCCCCTACATTTAATATCTTAACAGCCTTTGTTTACAGTTTGGATTTTTTTTTCAAATATGCAATTGGTGGAAAAATGTTAAGGGCTAGCCCCGACTATTGTGACCAGGTGCTATAATCGTGGCCTTAAAGGCCTTAACCCGCAAGATGTAAATGATTAAGAAACTGTAACATGTGCCAGCACACCTTCAAATTTAATGCGGAGGTTAGCAGATGGATAAGCCGCAGTTTCGAAGGCGGTTTTGGCAGAGGTCACATGTAACCCCGCCACTCAAACAGTTAATGCAACTGTTAACGATTCCGACAGTTTTGGAGCGCGCCACCATTTTTTGCGGGAACTCCTATTTTGAAGGAGTTAACTAGAGTTCCTCCAATTTTGGAGGAGGTTTTCAAGGGATATTGGGAAAATTATTGTTTTGGCCATACCTTCTTGGATTTTCAACCAATTTGGATGCATGGATAGCCAATTTTGGGTATTCTTGACATTTTGAACACAATGGCACAAGTTTCAGAGCCATCAGAGGTCATATTCAGTAGGTGTAGCTTCGGGAAAGATCAAGGAGCCACCAGGGTGTGGGCAGTGTTTTAGGCATCCTTTGACTGTTTACTGCAAATGAATAGTCATCTCTAACTAATTCAAGCATTATGAAGTTTTTTTTACATAGAGCATAGCCATTTGAGGCTTTATTTCACATGTACTTACCATTTTTGAGCAATAAGATATGAGGGACATGCCATTGGGAGTTGGACCAGTAGATGTAGCGCAGGAGGGGTGAACTGCTTCATCACATTTCATGAGTATTGTGCTATGTGAAGTTTATTTCTCTATTATTTATTGTTGTAAAATGTTATGCAAGCAAAATACATGCTTTAACCTCACACATAAATCTGTTTAACTAAGCTAAATCGATTTGTTTAACCTGCAAACTTCAGAGAACCTTATGCACACATTTTAATTACTGTTTGGATACTTAGCACAACAAAACTAATACATTCCATTCAGATCAAGTTGGTATCAGAGCTTAGGTTTGAGCATTAGGAGAGCTAGAGTGTCTCTCTCTATATTGTTCTTGTGCAACGTTTGTTTAACTGTTTGCAAAGTTTTTCATGCTTACTAGGCTGAAGCTTAAGAGAGGAGAAGGTCAATTGGAAAGGAATTATAGTAATCCTCAGCCAAGGAGGGCAAGAGTGCCATTATCTCCACCTTAAATTTCACCTCAAAGAGAAGTAGAAGAAGCCATAAGCATGACTTCAGGAGGAGGAGAAATTCTTGAAGACATTGATCCCAAAGAGGAAGAAAGGGTGTTTAGGAAGGCATTCCTACACATGACTGAAATGGTGAGAGTCCTTTATCAAGAAAGGAATGAAAGACTTGAAGGAGAAGGATCCAAAATTCACAAGGAAGGACAAGGATCGTCAAGAGGCCATAATGATGAAGAGAAATCCAATAAGGGTAATGAAGGAAATGGAAATGGTGGAAAGTCGCCATCGTCACCCTCATCTTCATTTTCATCTTCGTCAACCTCTACATCATCTTAAGTACATCATTCTCACAAAGTCAAGAACATGGGTAAAAGTAATTTTCTTAAACTTGATGTTAAGTTTCAATTGCCAATGTTTGATGTTGAAGTTAATGCAGAAAAGCTAGATAATTGGATTATACAATTAGAGGTCTATTTGAGAATTCAAAATTTTCATGATGACAAAACCAAAATTCAGCTAGCTTCATTGAGAATAGAAGGTGTAGCTCTTGTTTGGTGGGAAGCCAAGACAAAGGAGGAGATCAAAAAATATGGTAAGATTATCTTATCATGGTCTGATTTCACTTCTGCAATAAAACAATAGTTTTATCCATTAGCTCACATGCCAAAAGCCATAATGGATTGGAAAAATTTTAAACAGTTGAAAGGACAAAATGTTCAAGTTTATACTCAAGAATTTAGAAGAAGAGATCTTTCACTAGGAATTGATTTTCATAGCCAAAACACTTTACTCAAGTATATAGGAGTTTTTCATACTTACCTAAGACATACCATTCTCATGTTTAACCCTACAATCTTAGATGAGGTTTGTGTTCAAGCCACATATTTAGAGGCAAGGGGTAAACAAAATTTAGAAGGGAATGAGGAATGTGAGTTTAAAGGAAAATGGAAGAAAAAGAGAAATGAAAATTATAGAAAAGAGAAGGGAAAATTCTTCTTCAAACAATGTTCTAAAACAATCCATGATGAGGACCAAGTTGGAAACTTCATTCGGAGTTGAAACCAGAAATTTTTAAAACCAAAGATAAAGCCAAGGAGAAAGGCAAGACAGTTGCAATAGCTGAACAAGATCTAGGATCAGAATCAGGAGATGAAACGAAAATCATAGCTATGGCACTAAAGAACTTGAAGGGAAAATAGATTGTAAATAAACCCAGTTCTAGTATTTCTAACTATCACATAGAAGCTCCAAGTGAAGAGAAGAGAATTGAACTGTTTCATGTGAGGGTCATTTCCAAACATACCAAGGTTGACACACTATTTGATAGTGGGTCACAAGAGAACCTTATTTTTGAAGACTTAGTCAAGAAAATAAATCTTGAGACCATTCCACATCCCAAACCATATCCTCTTGGTTGGATTTTTAATGATGCAAATTTACAGGTTTCAAAGAAGTGCATGTTGTGCTTTGCAATAACAGCAAATTTTATTGACAGAGTTGAATTAGATGTTGTTTCGCTTGATATTACATGTGTGGTGTTGGGAAATCCTTACTTGTATGACAGGAAATATATATTCCATTGCCATGAGAACAAGTACCATTTATTCAAGGATGGCAAGGATTTTATTGTGAGAGCTCATCGCAAAAAACTAGACTCTTCTTTAGTGAATGCAGGGAAGATGAAGAGGCTTGTCAATGCAAGTAAAAGCTTGACATTGATGATGATTAAACAAAGGGAATTTTTATATAATACTTTTGATGTAAATGATGATGTAAATAATGAGTTGTTTCAGTCTGAAAGCAGGTTGTCTTTGAAAGAAGATGACAAGGAGTTGCAACAATCGTCTTTGGTTTTGAACGGTGCTGAAAACAAAGTGTCAGTGCAAGAAGTTGCAAAGGTCCAAGAGAGGGCAAAGAAACATATAAAAGAAGGCACAAAGTTCAAAAATGATCATTGATGGTTTCAGAAAGGCATGGTACAATGGCGAGAAGACTTGGTCAGGAATCGACACAAGTACAAGGCTAATTCAACAAAAAATCGCCATAAGGACAAGATGCAAGGTGAAAGTAATTTTTAGTTTCCTTTGATTATAGACCAATGTAGAAACAATATTTTTACTGCAAAGTTAAGTTTTTGTTCTGCAAGTTTCGAAAATGTGCAGCATAATTGATCAATGGAATCAACGAAAAATTTGTTGTTTCAAGAAAAGCTCTAATTAATGAAATCAGGGAAATTTTAGTGGATTAAGATTGGAAGAGTGGGGACATAGTCTCCACATCTTTAGGTTCAGTAGTCCAAAGAGATTTTGGGGTCCAAAAGCTTCCCAGAGGGGAGGTGTAATCAAGAGATCATGTCCAAGTTAAAAAAAATTAAAAAATGAAAGTGCTAAAAAATGTTTGCAACCTGAGTGACCGGAAAGGTCTCATCGCTGTGATTCTGGCACCGCAAACGGTTCACAAAATGGAGGTTGTATGCAGAAGTTATGAAGGTTTGAAAAGCCCAGTAAACTCCAAAAAAAAATGAGTTTGACTCAATTTGACTTATGAAAAAATTTATAATATATATATATATATATGTTCAAAATTAATTTATCATATAGTTTATTTGGTCAATCATTGGGTGCCACATGGCCTTCCTGGAGGTTGCCACGTGGCCCCAGGTCGAGGAGAAATTGTTGTGGGAAAAATTGTTTGAGTCTATTGGATTTGAACCTGAGACCCGAGCTCCTCGTGCAAAGAGGCTCGATCGACCCGCCTACGTTCAAGATCTTAACAGCCTTTGTTTACAGTTTCGATTTGTTTGTCAAATATGCAATCGGCAGAAAAACGTTAAGGGCTAGCCCCGACTATTGTGACCAAGCGCTATAACCATGGCCTTAAAGGCCTTAAGCCGCGGGATGTAAACGGTTAAGAAACCATAACATGTGCCAGCACACCTTCAAATTTAATGCGGAGGTTAGCGGATGGATAAGCCACGGTTTCAGAGGCAGTTTTACCACTCAAATAGTTAATGCAACCATTAACGGTTCCGATAGTTTTGGAGTGCACAACTATTTTTGGCGGGAACTCCTATTTTGAAGGAGTTAACTGGAGTTCCTCCAGTTTTGGAGGAGGTTTTCAAGGGATATTGGGAAAATTATTATTTTGGCCATAAATTCTTGGATTTTCGACCAATTTGGATGCATGGATAGTCAATTTTAGGTATTACCAACATTTTGAACACATTGGCATAGGTTTTAGATCCATCAGAGGTCGTCTTCAGTAGGTTTAGCTTTGGGAAAGATAAAGGAGCCACGAGGGCCACCAGGGTGTGGACAGTGTTTTGGGCATCCTTTGACTGTTTACTGCAAATGAATAGTCATCTCTGACTAATTCAAGCATTCTAAAGCTGTTTTTATAGAAAGCACAACCATTTGAGGCTTTATTTCACATGTACTTACCATTTTTTAGCAATAATATATGAGGGACATGCCATTGGGAGCTAGACCAGCAAATGTAGCCCAGGAGGGGTGAACTGCTTCATCAAATTTGCTGAGTATTGTGCTATGTGATGTTTTTTTCTCTGTTATTTACTGTTGTACAATGTTATACAAGAAAAATAAATGATTTAACCTCACACAGAAATATTTTTAACTAAGCTAAAACCATTTGTTTAACCTGCAAACTTCAGAGAACCTTATGCACACATTTTAATTACTGTTTGGATACTTAGCATAACAAAACTAATACATTCCATTAAAATCAATTGTGGAATTTTATGCCTTGGGAAATGGAATTGGTGTTGTTTTAATGCAAGAAGGAAGAACCATTGCTTTTGAAAGTCGTACAATCAAAGGAAAGTATTTAAAGAAAGCTATTTATGAGAAGGAAATGTTGGAAATACTACATACACTAAAGAAATGGCGACCTTAACTAATGGGAAGACACTTCAAGGTAAAAATTGATCATGATAGTCTTAAATACTTTTTTGAGCAAAGATTATCATTAGAAGAGCAGCAAAAATGGTTCACAAATATGTTGGGTTATGACTTTGAAATCATCTACAAAAAAGGGAAGCTAAATGTTGTTGCAGATGCACTCTCAAGAAAGGATGAAGAGGTGGAATCATTTATTTGTGTCATTTCTATTATCCAACCAGATTGGATAACCGAAGAAATGGATTAATGGAAGGCCAAAGAAGTGTGGACAGTCATTCAAAAGTTGCAGCTAGATCCTAGTACATCTGATACATTTAGTTGGAAAAATGATTCCTTATGGTACACAGATCACTTATATCTTTGTAAGAATTCCCAACTAAAACAAAAGATTCTTTTGGAATTTCACACTTCTCCCTTAGGAGGACACTTAGGCTTTTTAAAGACTTACCACAAGGTGAAGAAATATTTTTTTGCGATGGATTTAAATCTGATATTCAAAAGTTTGTGGCGGAATGTTTGGTTTTCCAGCAAAATAAAGTTGAGACAATTAAGACTCCAGATATTATACAACCTTTATCCATTCCAAGTCAACATTGGGCTGAGATTTCAATGGATTTTATCATAGGTTTACCTCAGTCTGAAGGAAAGAGTGTCATCATGGTGGTAGTTGATAGACTTACCAAGTATGCACACTTTTGTGCATTATCTCATCCATTTAAAGCAAGTACAGTTGCTATTGCATTTATTGAAATAATTCGAAAGCTACATGGAAACCCAAAGAATATTGTAAGTGACAGAGATCCCATTTTTACTAGAAATTTTTGGACATAATTATTTTCTTGTTTGGGTACTCAACTAGCTCATAGCTCATCTTATCATCCTCAATCCGATGGGAAAATTGTGATAGTGAACAAATGTTTGGAAGGATATCTTCGTTGTTTTGTATATGATAAAAAAACAAAATGGGTCAAGTGGTTACCTATGGCTGAATGGTGGTATAACACTTCCTTCCATACTGCAGAAAAAATGACCCCATTTATGACACTTTATGGATATCATCCACTGTCCATCACATCATCTTTAAGAGGAAATTATAAGGTTCAAGCAGTGGAAGATCACATCAAGCATGAACAAGTTCTCAAACTCTTAAAGGATAATCTAAATTTGGCACAAAATCGAATGAAACAACAGGCAGATCAACATCACAGCGAGAGAATTTTTGATGTAGGATATTAGGTATTTTTACGGCTACAACCATACAAAAAAATGACCCTCAAGCAAGCTAAGAAGGATAATAAATTATGTCCAAAGTACTATGGTCCTTACAAGGTGTTGCAAAAGATTGGTATTATGGCATATAAATTGGAGCTTCCTGCTTCTTCTCGAGTGCATCTAGTTTTCCATGTTTCATGCTTAAAGAAGGTTATAGGTGAAAACCTTCCAGTTCAAAAAATATTGCCAGAACTTGATGAGGAAGGAAAAATCATATTAGAACCTAAAGAAGTCATGGAAACAAGAACTCGACAACTATGAAATCGATCAATTTCAGAGTATCTCATCAAGTGGAAGAAATTACCCACTGAAGATTCTATATGGGAGGATGAGAATTTTATACATAAGCATCCAGAGCTACTCAAGCGTTGTGGACAACACTTTTTTGAAGGAGAGGGACATGTTAGGTCCCAATATTACTTGTGTAGTCCCTTATTGTTGTTAGTGTAGCCCCTTTATTGTTATTGTTGTACCCCTGTAACTCCCATATTGTTATTATTGTGCCCTTACATTATTATTGTTAGGTTGGTTAGGATTATATTGTGACCCCATGAACTCGTATATATAGAAAGGAGGTTTTTTCATTTGTATCATCCAAGAATTTTTCATTTATGTAATGTAAAGGAGGTTGCCCCCCGAAGTGGATTATTTCTAAGGTGTTGATCTCTCTATTCTTCTATTTTTGGAGCTGGTTTCATAACACCCATTAACCAACTGAATGAAAAAGTAGGTATTCATATCTTTGAACAAAATTTGATCACTAGGTTCAAGGTTCCATCCATGATTGTTTTTTATAATGCTACCTATTTTTCCCCTTTTCTTTTGATTGAATTTTCTTTTTTGCAAAGGTATTATCTTGAGATATGTTTCTAATTACTATCCATGAGGAAATAGGTTAGTTAAATCTACTAATAAGAACTTTATCTATATCCTAAAGAAGACTAATAATGATAAACCGCAAAAAAGTAACATAATGCACTCTAGGTCAACTGAGTAACCTCCAAGGAATCCTTAAGCACTTCTTCATAATTTTTTGTCTATAGCGAAGAAGAAATCCTACTATTGAATTTTGTAGCTATGGCCATTCTTCATAATTTAATGTAGAAAAACATATTGTAAGACATGTTCTTCATGTCAAATTTAAAATATAAATTTTGAAATTTGAAATTTGAATTTTTGGCTCCAAAATAGTCAAGTGAGCCCTCCCTCAAGTGAACTCGTCCCCAATGAAGAGACACACCCATTTGCAAAGGAAAAACATTATATAAAGGCATTTTACCTGCTTCACAATGTCACTATTCTACCTCACACAAGAAATATGTTTATGGGCATCCAAGTGAAGGACATGAAGAAGGACAAAGAAGGAAGGAGTTATCTCTCTCTCTCTCTCTCTCTCTCTCTCTCTAGACCTTGGACATGTGAATTCTAGGCAGGTTGAGTTTCAAGGCTGAAGTGTAGGGACGAAATTACATGGTTGAATTGCTAGGCCGAGTTATAGTACTTAGTTGCAAGGCCAAATTTGGAGGGTCAAAGTTGCAAGGCCAAGTTGTAGGGTAGTTCTTGATTTGAGGGTTGTGGACCAAGATTGACCATAAACTTTTTCATTGAATTTGACCTCAGTTGACTAGTTGCATTAGATGTATCTCTTGTTGAACTGACGAATTTCTCTAAGAATAAGGTTGTTGGATTTTCCCCCCAAGTGGGTATTCCCATGGTAAATCTTGTGTTCTCTCTGTGCATTGTGATATCTAATGTATTTATGGTTTAATTTCTAAAGTGAAATTTCTGAATGATAAACTAGAAATTTTAAAAGAAGATATATATCATTAGAAGTAATTTTCATTATTTCAAAAATATTGTGCTTGTATCTATTTCACTTTAAAATTCAACATGGTATTAAAGCTTTGGTGATGATAATGACATTGAGATTACTCTTGGAAAAGCTTTGGGAAGAAAATTGAAGAAGACATCATCTAAGATCTAATTGTTTGTCTATGACTATGGGTTATTATATGAAGAAAAAAAAAATTGGAAGGAGCTACAAACTTTAGGGATCGGAAAAAAAAATGATTGATCTCCTTCTTGAAAAGAATGATATTTTAGGTATTGTGAAAGGAAAGGTCACTAAACCCGAAAAGGACGTATGAAAACTAAAATTTGAGAAAGATAATATTACAAGAAGAAGAATAATTGTAGATTCCTCCAGAGGTCATTTGATTCCATATATTGCAAATATTGACTCTTCAAAGAAAATGTATGATGCCCTAGTTGGATTATATACTATCAAAAATGTTGTTCAAGCAATAAGTTTGAAGAATGAGCTTTGTGATGTTAGAATAACAAGAAATTATACTATAGCCTCATATTTCATGAGGATTTATCTTATTGAAATATCAAATTCAAGCATTTGATGAAATCATTCCTAAAAATGAATTAGAGACTATAACACTTAATGTTTTATCTAAATCATGGGACTCAATTGCAGCAAGAATATGCGCTAGAAAAGAAACTACATAGTTTGGTGAACTCTGGATTACATGTACTCAAGAAGAATCAAGGCTTGTGTTAAGAGGGAAGATTCAGAGATCTAAATAAGGTGACTATCAAGCATATGCAACATGTTTCAAGAAGGACATATGAAAAAATAATTTTGGTTTTCAAAGAGGAGATGAAGGAAGAATACCTGAAGGAAGAAGACATGCTCCTCAAGGAAAGAGAGACATGTCAAAAGTTTAATGTTATCAATGTCACAAATTTGGTCACTATAGACACAATTGTCTTGAAAGATCGAATGATTGAAAGATAAAGGGAAAGTAGCATGTCGCCGCAACATATCCTGAAGAACTTCCTAAGGGGCCCAAGAATGAAGAATCCAGTGACAAATATTTCTTTTACTTTTATGCTCTTACAAGTTCTATTACAGATAGTGATGATTTATGGCTAGTGGATAGTGGTGCCTCAAAGCACATGACGGGATATCATGCGAACCTCAAAATCTTAACGGAAAGAAGATTATCTCAAAAGGTAGAACTTGGAGACAACACCAATTATGCAGTTAAAGTCATTGGGAAGGATTCTATTGAGCTGGAATCAAGTGAAAACATTCATC
This sequence comes from Pinus albicaulis, assembly GCA_034641835.2. Classification (NCBI taxonomy): domain Eukaryota; kingdom Viridiplantae; phylum Streptophyta; class Pinopsida; order Pinales; family Pinaceae; genus Pinus; species Pinus albicaulis. The sequence goes on along the minus strand of CM076580.1, from coordinate 771,699,953 downwards.
TAAGCAACATATTATATGTACCAAGTTTGAGAAATAATTTGGTTTCTATTTCATGTTTGGAATTTAAGGGAGATAGAGTAGCATTTGTTGATGGCATAGTTCTTGTATAGCCAAAGGGATCTAGCATATATTATACCAATGTAGTTGAAATTCATGAAGGTAGGTTATAAAATATTGAAACAACCTACTCAATAATTGATGCATAGTGATACTAATCCATGTGAGCTTTGGCATAGAAGATACACTCACCTTCACTATAGATATTTTCTTGTTTTAAAAAAAATCCATTTAGGTGTTCCATAATTACGGGTTGAGCATGAAGAAGTTTGTAAAGTTTGTGTGCTTGGAAATAATGTTTAAAATCCTTTTCCAAGCATTGAAAGTAGATATCAGGAAATTTTGGACCTAGTCCATTCTGATATATGTGGTTCAATTCCAGTGAACTCTCTTGAGGCTCTTTGTACGTTGTAATATTTATTGATGATTTCTCTCACAAGACATCAATCTACTTCATGAAGATGGAAGATGAAGTCTTTTAAAAATTCCAGGAATTTAAGGCTGAAGTTTAAAACTTGAAGGGAAATAAGATCAAGATATTGAGATATGATAATGGAGGAGAATATACCTACAAGGAGCTCATTTAATTTTGTAAAGAAGTTGGGATTAAGAGGGAGCTAATAGCCCCTTACAATCCACAACAAAATGGATTTGTTGAAAGGAATAACAAATCTATTGACGAATTTGTTAAGGCAATGTTGCATGATTAATCCCTACCTATGTTTTTATAGAGTGAAGCATCCGTCACAATTGTCTACATTCAAAATAGAATTCCTAATCGAATTTTGGAAAAAAAAAACACTTCTGAAGAAGCTCTCACTAGAAAAAAACCTCAGGTTATTCCTTTAAGAATATTTGGTTGTATTATTTATATTCATGTACTCAAAGATAAGAGAAGGAATCTAGAGCCTTCAAGAAAGAAAGGAATATTTGTTGGATATAGTGGGTCATCAAAGGCCTATAGAATATGTGTTTTGGGTCAAATACATGTTGAAGTTAGCGGATATGTGAACTTTGATGAGAATGTAGCCTATTGGAAATCTAAAGAAGTATCCATGGATGTTGATGGTGGAAAAGAACATGAATTTCCCAAGGAAGAAGTTACTATTCCATCTAATATTGCAAAACATCCTGAAGATCTTTAAGAAGATTCAGAAGCGCCTAGTGAACCAGTGGATATGATCGTTGTTCCTAAATTAAAAAAGAGGCCAACATGGTTTAAATATACCTTGCAGGAAGTAGAAGGGAATGCAACACCACGTGGTTCCTTCAGGGAAAACAAGAGACAAAAGAGGTATTCTAGATATGCAACTTTAATGATTAATATTATTAATGTTGAACCTTCCACTCTTGAAGAAGCAACTAACTAGCAAGTTTGGAAGGATGCAATGTTGGAAGAATATCAATTGGTTATGAATAATTATGTATTAGAAATTGTTCCTAGACTCAACGGTGTCCTCCAAATGGGTATACACGATAAAGAATACAAATACAAGGCTATAGGATTCTCCCAGAAAGAGGGAGAAGACTATGATGATACTTTTGATTTGATTACCAAGTACACTACTTGTTGTAACAAATTTTGGTACACTGAAAATTAAAAAAAAAAATCAGTGAGAAATTTCCAATTTCCTTCTTGGATAAATGCTCAAACATATTCTTATTTATGCTTTTGAATGACTTATTAATTTTTTATAATAATAATTTTAATTTTAAAACAATCGTATTTTTATAAAAATATAATGGTATATTTTTATGGAAATATCTATTTAAAGTTAAAGGTTATGTTATAAAGAATTTTTTGGGTCATCCTAATCAGAAAACCAACTTAAAAAGTCAAAGCATATGGCCCACCCCGCAGTTAAATATTTAAAGTCCTTTATTTCCCATGCCTGGATATATGGGAACATTAAATCCAAGGTTTTTTACCTTACCGCATTTTACACCTGTCATCTCCTAATTTACTTCGTACCCCCCTCTTCATAAACCACTTCCTACCTACCCCCCTCCAAAAACCATTTTCCCTATTACATTTAAATCTTATAATTATTGGTAGGAAGGTTAATGGTTCCTTTGGATTAATTGAAATGATTAATCAAATTTTTTTGGTGTTAGAGCTTGGGTTCTTAAATGAATTCAGGGGTGAAAGAAAATGAATTTAAAAGAGGAAAGGGATACTTTTGTAATCAATTTTTTATGAAACTAATGTACAACTACATGGTGAAATAAATTTACAACTACATGGTGAAATGGATTTAATACTGCAGGGGAAATAAATTTTATAGGTACATATGAATTTGAATTTACTAGTGCAGGTGAATTGACGTTATAGATAAAAGTAAATGGAGGATAAGTAAAAATTGAGTTTTTACAGAGAAGGAAAAACAACACATGGTTTTGGGAATATGAGAAAGAAAAAAAACACATAATTTCAAATAAGTGGATGAATTTATTCAATAAAATTATTTGAGGAGATATTTTCTGAATTTCATTTAGTGGATTCATGAAAATAGAAAAATATAAAATGCGTTTACAAAATATTTTAAAGCATTTATAAAATATTTTCTTCCAAATATTTTATGACATTGGTGAAGCATTGTAAAAAAGTGACATAAAAACTTTCCAAGAAGATCTTCAGCGACAACTTCAAAAACCCCAGATTTTAAGGCACAAAACTATCAATTGAAGGCAAATGACAGAATCAACAGCTCTAGATTTCAAGGGCATGGAGATATTAGCATTTAGAAGACACCTAACAACAAAATATCAACAGTTTGAGGTTTCTGTAGATTTCCAGGAGTCATTCAATATTTCCAGATATCAAGGCATAATATTCCAAATAGTTCCAAATTTCTAGCAAAATATCCAAATATTATTTATTTATAGTATATTGTTTAGGATTTTATTCCTAGAAGCTTCCAACAAATTAGCAGCCTGTATTTCTATATATTTGATGAATTGTAATAAGAAAAGGGTTGGCTTTTTATGCAAAAACCTTTTAGCTGTGTAAAACTTCTATTATACAAAAGCCTTCTGGCTCCAGTTTATGACAAAATTTGTGTTTCTAGTATGTCTTTCTAGAATTTCATAACTTGCTTTCTGCACATGTTCAAAGTATTATAGAAGACCTAGGTAATAATAGATTGAGTTTCAATCTCTATGAAATCCCCTACAAATTTATAATCATTTAACTTAGATTAGGATATTGGATCGTCTGTCTGAGGTAGCTCCTCTTTGAACTGGTTATTTTTTGTCCTTCTATCTTCTCCCGAATGTGTTTGTTGGGCTATAGAACTTTTATATACACATCAAATTTTTCCTAGTTAATTAAGTATTGTCTGACTCCTTAATGATTAGGACTCCCCTTATATTATTATTTAAAATTATTTTAAAAGTTAAGTTCTTTTGTCAGGCTGGAAGCTGACACTTTGAGAAAGGAATCTACAAGGGAGGGATTTATTCATGAATAGGAATAGTGCAATCATTAGCAACTATCCCATTAAATCCTAAATCTGGTTATTGTGCTTCATACGCTGTTATCTGGTGACAGTGAACATTTTTTAAACAAGGCCTCGTAATTATTGAGGGAGCCCCCTCTAGTTCAAGGGCCAGCTTGAACCTAAAGACTTGTCGAGTTGGTTTCTCGGTGTAGTTTCTGCAGCCAAGAACTGCTTTCGAGAAATAGGTAAAACACTACAATAAGATCTATTATTACTATTACTTCTTCCATGAGTTGGAACATGCATCAAATGGAGGTAAATAATGTGTTTCTTAATGGTGTGATTGAGGAAGAAGTGTAAATAAAGCAAACTCAAGGTTTTGAGATCCATGGTAGAGAGTCCCACATTTGTAGGTTGAAGAAATCCTTGTATGGAATTAAGAAACCATCGAGAGCCTAGTATACATGAATTGATAGTTATCTAACAAGGCTTGGTTTGTCCAAAAGTGATGTTGATCCAAACTTGTACTTCAAGGTCGAAAATAATGAATTTTTTATTGGATTATTGTAAATTGATAACTTGTTTAGGACAGGTGTGGAGCATCTTATTATTCAAAGTAAGCAATAGTTGGCCTATGAATTTGATATGAAGGATCTTGGTTTGATGCACTACTATTTGGGGCTAGAAGTATGGTATAACCTCGAAAAAATATTCTTGGTCAAGGAAAATATATCATTAAGATCCTGCAGAAGTTTGGAATGATGGACTATAAGTCGATGCTAACTCCCATGGTGACAAATCTAAGAAAGTTGAGAGACACCAAGTCTGATTTCGTAGATCCATCTGTGTACCAAAAAATTATTAACTCACTGATGTATTTGGTTAATACTAGGGCAAACATTTTGTAGTGAACATGTTGAGCCAGTTCTAGGCAGAACCGAGACATGATCATTAGATAGCAAGAAAGCACATGTTGAGATGTTTGCATGGTATGATTGGCTTTGGTTTGAGATATGTCTCAAACTGTGACATGAAATTGTAGGGATATATAGATGTAGATTGGGCAGGGAGTGTTGAAGACAAAAAGAGTACCTCTAGAGGTTGGTTCCGTTTGGGCTCCACTATGATTTCAGGGATGAGTAGGAATAAGACTTCTGTCACACTTAATACTATTGAGATAGAATATACTGCAGCTAAATTGGCAAGTTGTGAAGTAGTATGGCTTCAAAAGTTACTCGCGATATTGTTTGATGTGCTCGAGTTGACAATGATATACTATGATAACCAAAGCCATGTGAAGCTGATAAAGAATCTGTTTTTCCATGAAAGTTCGAAGCACATCAAGATCAAGTACGACTTCATTCGTGACATGGCGCAGAAGGGAGCAATGAAGCTCCAACATGTCTCCACTAATGAGAAGGTTGTTGATATTCTTATAAAGCCTATATCCCAAGCGAAGTCAGTATACTTCATAAACAAGCTTGGACTTGTGGAGAATGCCTCTCTCATTGAGGGGGAGTGCTAATGAGATGGCATCGTGAATTTACATTCTCCTTGTGTCAAGTACTATGACCCGCATTAGGGAGATTATCCCTTTGTAAAGTACATTGGCTGACATAAGGGAGAATTGTTCGATAGAGGGCTGGCATTCTTCTTGTTGCATGTATGACCTAAATTAATAAGAATGGTCCTAGAGCATCATGCTCATTTAGCATTGGGTTGTGGATTGTGCTACTAGAGTTTGTCCCTTGGTGATTCACCATGTGTCATTGACCCAAACGATGGTGAACCGAGACTAGCATAGATTCCACGTGTCAAGTACCAACCCAATTCATGATGATTATTTGTATGCTAAATTATATCCTATGTGTCTAAAGTACTAACTTGAATTATGGTGATGACACACTATAGGCTTGAAGTACTCACCTGAATGATGGGATTCATTGATGCAATTGATTTACCATGTGTATGAAGCACTAAATCAAATTATGGTGAGGATATACCATAGGTATGAAGTGTTGACCCGAATTAAGGTAAATTATTGATGTTATTGGATTACCATGCGTCACAATTGTGACCTGATTATGGTGAATCATGATTTGTTATAACCTTTTCTTAGATAAATTTGTTCACAATGAAGAACATCTATGTAGTTATTGTGAATGCCTCCCTAGCTAAGAGGGAGTGTTGAATTTTGTAGCTATGGTCGGTCTTCATAATTTATATTTTATCCCTTGTAATGTAACAAGAATTATTGTAAGACATGTTCTTCATGTTGAATTTAAAAGAGGAAATTTTGAAATTTGAATTTTTGGCTTTAAAATAGTTAAGTTGATCCTTCCTCAAGTCAAATCAGCCATGTTGGAAATGTAACTAGTTTTGGTGTTCATAATTGTTATTGTACTCATTTCAATGTGTATATTTTGTAACAAACAAAAGAATAAAAAGAAAAAGTTATTATTTTAAAGCATTGGTTTCATGATCATTACTAATAGTCTTCTAGGTAAAAGCATGTTCTTTATGCTTCTAGGGTTTTTTAGGTCATGGGATTTACTGTCATGATTCAATAGAGTCAACATCATGATTATCTTGAAACATAATTTATTTTGAGTCTAGAAGGTCCTAAAAACCTCAAAAGCACAAGTCGAACCTGACAGAGACAAGCTGACATAGAGAGGGGTTATTCAAACCCTTGGAAAGGCTATATATAGAGACTTCTTCGACCTCATTTGGAACTTCATCAACTAAAGTTCGATCTGTAATAAGAAATATGAAAAGAAAATTCGAATGGCAAGAAATGAAGGAGTAAACCCTAACACGGAAAATAAATCAATTTTTTTGGCATTTTCTCTCACACGTACGAGTTTCTAGAGTAGCCACAGGGTATGAAGTTTCTAAAGTAACCGCATGTCCAAAAATTTGGTTTCAGCTGGGAACCCGAATTTTTTTGTAGGTCTAGTTCTGGAAGGGTTTGTCTCTGGTTAACTTGATTTGACTTTGGCCTAATTGGACAGTCTCTTTGGAGGGTTGACTTAGTGATAGAGGAGGACTTGGTCTAGGATTTTTGGGTCTTAATTGTCTCATTTGAAGCAAATTCTATAAGAAGAGAAAATATTTTCTCGATTTTACCCTTGGAGGGGTTTTTCTCTAGTTTGGAACCTTATTTTTGTGTCCATTATCGTTATTGTTTCTGTTCTTGATAATTTTTTATGAATAAGATCTAATAAAGAAACATAAGAAGATAAATAAAGTTCACAAGCAATTATTAAGGTTAAAGAAACTCTGAATTAATAGTTTCCACATTGAATTTTCCAACATGGTATCAGAGCTAAGTTGAACAAGAGAAGGCAGTTGAGAAGATCATCTTATTGACACAAGAAGGGTTTGCTTGTCAAGGGGAATCGTTTACAAAAGGACACAAGGAAAAGAACAATAAGACCTATTGATCTAGAAGAAGGGTTACTACGTCAAGTATTTGTTGAAAAGGACTAGATCAAGTTTTCATCAAAGGATGGCCTAAAGAGGAAATATTTCAAGAAGGTTGTTGATCTCTCTTAGAAGGAGATATATTTGAAGGCATTTCTGAAGGAAGCATCAAAGGAATCTCGATATCATTCATCACTTCTTGAAGCTATTAGGACATAATTGAAGTCTCTTTGAATATCTTGAAAGCATCAAGATAGTTGGAGACATCATCAAAGAAGGAAAGACTCTTGGTGGACAAGTAAGTATCATATTACTCTATGTTTGAATATAAAGGTCATATGGGTTCTCTCTGAAGGAAGAATCAAATGAATCTCGGTATAATTCATCACTCCTTGAAGCTATTAGGACATCATTGAAGTCTCCTTGAAGATCTTGAAAGCATCAAGATAGTTGGAGACATCATCAAAGAAGGAAAGAATATTGGTGGACAAGGAAGTATCATATTACTTTATGTCTAAATATAAAGGTCATATGGGTTCTTTCTGTAAGGAAGGAAATAAGATCGTTGGCTCAACAAATTTCCTAGCATGGAAGAAAAGGATTGATATCGCACTTAAAGAGAATGAAGTAATGGAATATGTTCTTGGTGAAATTAATTGACCTAGCAAAGACAAGACTCAAGAACTATCAAAATACAAGGGAGAAGTAAGGGCACAAAGGATCATTGTTGATTCCATTAAGGATCCAATTGTCCCATTTATTGCTAATTTGAAGACATTTAAGGCTATGTATGCCAATCTAGTGAATGTGTACTCTATAAGTATATCAAGGCAAAATATGTATTTGATAAATGAACTATACAAATTGAAGAAATTAAAGGATGAGGACATTACATCCTTTCTAATAAATATTTCTCAAATAAGAGATTAGTTTAACGGACTTGGGGAGAATTTTTTATTTTGAAATGACCATCTATGTACTAAATGCATTTCCACCAGAATGGATTAGTTTTGTAACGAGTATCTACTCTAAGAAAGACTCGACTCCTTTTGATGGGTTGTGGGCTCAATGCATTTTGGAAAAAACCAATATTGATTCAAAGGATGACATTGAATCAAATGAACAATATCAAGCCTTCATTGTTAGAATCAAGAAGCTAAAGAAGGGAAATTTTGGAAAGTCCAAGAAGAAGCCTGATATGTCCAAAGTTCAATGTTTTGGATGCAATGAATATGGACACTATAAAAGGGAATATCCAAACAACAAAAACAACAAAAGAAAGCAAAGAAGTGAAGCTCACATAGCCGAAGAAATGGGAGAACCTGAGAAGAAGTCGAAGAAAGAAGACGCCAAAGATCTTTACTATTAAGGAAGGTATCCTCTCTACCGATTTATTTGTCAAGCTGGTCTTTCCTTTAGGATATAATGCATTTTTGTTTACTTTAGAAGTATTTTTTATTTATTTCATCATAGATAGAAGCATATGATAGTAGCTTCATGTTGCTTTGTAGTAATCATCTAGTCTTTCGAAAATTGAGAAGGTTCGACCATTTTTTCATAATATTCATCCAAGTATTATCTAACATAATGTTAGAGGTAGTCATTTTACTGAAGTGGATCATCATGATCTTGTTAGAACCATCATCTTGGAAGCTTATTCGAAAAATCATTATGACAATCTTAGTATACGTTCCATATAGTATGGAAACAATACTCTTAAGGGATGGAGGAATGCAATTGGTCAAATTGAAAAATCATTGTAGGACGTATAGGTAGATGATGGAATAAGAGCAGAGGAATGCATATTGAAAGTAACTCTTGGATAAGATTTATATGTACAAGATTTTGGAATATTCTTATTATGATTTTGAGAGGGGGGTGAATTAATATTTATTTTCAATTGTTATTTTTACCATTTAGATCACTTATAATTAGATCACAAAATTAAAAATAAGAATAAATGCTTTTATTAATCAGGAATAATGAGGATTTAAATCCTCTAATAAATCAAGTACAATATAGTGTAGGGCTCCAACCCTATATGAAAACACCAATCTCAATCCACCAGGCTTCAACCTAAACTTTGCCAACCACCAATTTGGACTTCACGAGGCTCCAATCTCTAGGAACACCAACCATATCTTCCCAAGGCACCAACCTTGTCACTATGAGGCACCAACCTTTGTAATGAATAAAATAATATAAATAATGATTAATTAGTTAATTACTAACTAGGTTGAAAGGGCATGTCTGATGAGACATGACCTTTCATGAAGAGGCACCTGTCTAGGTATATAAGCAAGCCTCATTTGTAACATTCAATCATCAATTCATTCATAATATTTAATATAATATTTGTATCCTCAATGGATATTCTGATATTCCAAGTCTTCTGGAGTATTTAGCTTGAGACGAAACTTTTTTCGCTTCATTTTGTATCAGAGTAGTTCGATCGTCTGGCCATTCACGCTGCACAAAGCTGCTATGCTATACAAAAACCCCCATTTATTTTAATAAATGGGGACCCTTTAGAAATAAATAGGAAATTTATTTTTATCTTTAAAACAAAAAACTTTAGGAAATAAAGTTTTCTTTGTGCTTTTCTGCTTTATTCCTTAGTTCACATCACAAACCGCATAACTTACAACTAAAAAGACTTGAAAACTACTAAGTCACGCAGGCTGCGAAATGCGCTAAGCCTTTTCCGAAGTTATATTAAAAAACTTGAAAACACTTCAATCATCGTTATAGTTTGTTTATCGCATCGCACCTCATTTAAACGATCTAACTTATAAACAAATTTTGTATAAGTTGCGATTACGCGGACTCGACGAGTCAACAAAGTAATAAACATAAAGCTCTAAAGTCCCATAAAGTGCAACCGCTTGAATTCTTGAATGCGCACTTCGCATTTCGTAGGACTTGACCAAATGCAAACTCATTTACTGCATTTAAGTTGCAATGTGTTATTTATGTAGATCACATTTCGCAGAATTTATGAGTAACATCATAAACGGTAAAAGTTATAAGTTGCGATATGCGAATGAATGGCATTTAATTACTCAAGAATGCGAAATGACTTATGTCATATCAAACCGAAATCTGGGATCCAACGTCTTAAATTGATTGATATCTATTCTGTGTGAAAGTGTAAAAGCTTTTATTTATAAAGATTATCGGTGATTAATAGCATTTAATAGAAATAAAGGTTTTAATAGATTCATATATATTCATGCATGTTTGATATAAACGATGAATTTGTCTCTATGTTCCATGTATTTTTAATGTTTTCTCTGTTTGCTTGAAATCAAGAGATCATTTAATGGAGTGAGGAAAATTGAAATGAACAAGAAAGGTAAAGAGATTGCTCAAATGTTGTCTAAGGAATACTCATACATGTCTCCCATGTTTTCAAAGAACACCTGCAACAAGGATTGCGACATTTCTTCATGGGAGGAAATGTATAAGCCTTTCGAGGATGAAAATCCAAGGGTAATGTTGTGAAACCAGCTCCAAAAATAGAAGAAAAGAGATATCAATGCCTTAGAAATAAGCAAATTTGAGGGGGAAACCTCCAAATCATTACATGAATGAAAAATTCTTGGATGATACAAATTACAAAACCTCCTTTCTATATATAGGAGTCCATGGGGCCACAATGTAATCCTAGTCGACCTAACAATAATAATTTAAGGGCACAATAATAACAATATGGGGGTTACAAGGGTACAATAATAACAATAAGGGGGTTACACTAACAATAATAAGGAACTATACTAGTAATATAGGGACCTAACATGCCCCTCTCCTTCAAAAAAGTGTTGTCCTCAATGCTTGAGTAGCTCTGGGTGCTTCTGTATAAAATTCTCATCCTCCCATGTAGAATCTTCGGTGGGTAAGTTCTTCCACTTGATGAGATACTCTGAAATTGATCGATTCCGTAGCTGTCGAGTTCTTGTTTCCATGACCGCTTCAGGTTCCAATATGATTTTTCCTTCCTCATCAAGTTCTGGCAATATTGTTTGAATTGGAATATTTTCACCTATAACCTTCTTTAAGCATGAAACATGGAAAACTGGATGCACTCGTGAAGAAGCAGGAAGCTCCAATTTGTATGCCATAGTACCAATCTTTTGCAACACTTTGTAAGGACCATAGTACTTTGGCGATAATTTATTATCCTTCTTAGCTTGCTTGAGGGACATTTGTTTGTATGGTTGTAGCCATAAAAATACCCAATCTCCTACATCAAAACTTCTCTCGCTGCGATGTTGATCTGCCTGTTGTTTCATTCGATTTTGTGCCAAATTCAGGTTATCCTTTAAGAGTTGAAGAACTTCTTGTTGATGCTCGATGTGATCTTCCACTGCTTGAACCTTCGAATTTTCTCTTAAAGATGATGTGATGGATGGTGGATGATATCCATAAAGTGCCATAAATGGGGTCATTTTTGCTGCGGTATGGAAGGAAGTGTTATACCACCATTCAGCAAGAGGTAACCACTTGACCCATTGTGTTTGTTTATCAGATACAAAACAACGAAGATATCATTCCAAACATTTATTTACTATCTCAGTTTGACCATCAGATTGAGGATGATAAGATGAGCTATGAGCTAATTGAGTACCCAAACAAGAAAATAACTCAGTCCAAAAATTTCCAGTAAAAATGGGATCTCTGTCGCTCACAATAACCCTTGGGCTTCCATGTAGCTTTTGAATTCTATCCATAAATGTAGTAGCAACTGTACTTGCTTTACATGGATGAGATAATGCACAAAAGTGTGCATACTTGGTAAGTCTATCAACTACCACCATGATGACACTCTTTCCTTCGGACTTAGGTAAACCTGTGATAAAATCCATTGAAATCTCCTCCCAACATTGGCTTGGAATGGATAAAGGTTGTAGAAGTCCTGGGGTCTTAATTGTTTCCACTTTATTCTGCTGGCAAACCAAACATTCCGCCACAAACTTTCGAATATCAGATTTAAGGCCATCCCAAAAAAATTCTTTCTTCACCCTGTGGTAAGTTTTAAAAAATCCTGAGTGTCCTCCTAAAGGAGAAGTGTGCAATTCCAAAAGAATATTTTGTTTTAGTTGGGAATTCTTACAAAGATATAAGCGATCTTTGTACCATAAGGAATCATTTTCCAAATAAATGTATCATATGTACTAGGATCTTGCTGCAAATTTTGAATGAGTGTCCACACTTCTTCGTCCTTCTTCCATTCATCCCTTGCTTCGGTTATCCAATCTGAATGGATAATAGAAATGGCACAAAGCAATGCTTCCACCTCTTCATTCTTTCTTGAGAGTGCATCTACAACAACATTTAGCTTCCCTTCTTTCTTTTTTTTCAAATTCATAACCCAACATCTTTGTGACCCATTTTTGCTGCTCTTATGAAGATAGTCTTTGTTCCAAAAAGTGTTTAAGACTATCATGATCAGTTTTTACCTTGAAGTGACTTCCCATTAGGTAAGGTCGCCATTTATTTAGTGCATGCAGTATTTCTGACATTTCTTTCTCATAAATATCTTTCTGTAAATACTTTCCTTTAATTGGACGACTTTCAAAAGCAATGGGTCTTCCTTCTTACATTAAAACAGCACCAATTCCATTTCCTGAGGAATCACATTCCACAATAAAGGTTTTTGTGAAGTCTGGCGTAGCTAAGACCGGTGCTAGGCACATTGCCTCTTTAATATTTTCAAAGGCCTTAGTTGCTTCAAGAGTCCATGAAAATGCATCTTTCTTCAATAATGTTGTTAGAGGTGCTGCTATTCTCCCATAATTTTTAACAAACTTGCGATAATACCCTGTTAACCTGAGAAATCCTCGCAACTACTTAATGGTTGTGGGGACTTTCCATTCCTTAATGGCTTTAATTTTGTTAGGGTCTACCTTAACACCCTCATGAGATACAATATGACCCAGATGTTCCACCTCTTGTACTCCAAAGAAACATTTGGATGTTTTTGCATATAATTGTTTCTCCTGCAATAGTTTGAGCACCCTGTCAACATGTTCAACATGATCCTTGCAAGACCTACTGTAGATTAGTATATCATCAAAAAATACTAGCACAAATTTTCTAAGGAAGGGTTTGAAAATGGAATTCATCAACCCTTGAAATGTAGAAGGTGCATTCGTAAGGCCAAAAAGCATGACCAAAAATTCATAATGACCCTCATGAGTTCGAAATGCTGTTTTTGGAATATCTTCAGTCTTCATTCTAATTTGATGATATCATGAACGAAGATCCAACTTGGTAAAATAAATTGCTCCATGTAATTCATCCAATAATTCATCAATCACAGGAATGGGAAATTTATCTTTAATGGTGAGCTTATTGAGCTCCCTATAATCCGGACACATGTTCCATGATCCATCCTTCTTGTGTACCAATACTACAGGAGCAGAGAAAGAACTTTGACTAGGTTGAATTATACCAGCCTCTAACATTTCTGCAATCATACGTTCAATTTCGCTCTTTTAGACATAAGGATATCTATAAGGCCTGATGTTTGGAGGAACACTTCCTGGAATCAAATGAATAGCATGATCATGATCACGAATAGGTGGGAGTCCTTTGGGAGTTTCAAACACCTTGGAATGATTGTCCAAGACTTGTTGGAGATCTGCCGAAATAGATGATTTTGATGTCGGAATGTCTAGTGAGCATAATTGTTCAATTACGCCTCGTTGTTCTTTCTTTAGAAGCTTTGTCATGACATTAGAGCTTATTATCCTTCCCGGCTTCCCTTCAATACCCCGTAATTCGACTTCCTTTCCTTCTGAAAAAAATTTCAAGAAAAGTTCTTGAAAATTAAAAGCTATCGTCCCCAAAGATTGTAACCATTGTATTCCTAGTACAACATCAGCACCTCCCATAGGAATGGAAAGCATTGGACTATTCAATACATATTCCCCCATGGTTAGCTTGATATTATGGCATTTTCTAGAACAATTTATAGTTCCTCCATTTGCAACCATCACTTGACATTCTGGTGCTGGGTATATGAAACAATTCAATTCCTTGGCTACCTTACAATGAATAAAATTATGGGTACTACCTGAATCAATCAACACTATTACCTTTTTCTTCTTGATATGTCCTTCTATCTTAAGAGTTTGAGGAGTGGTAATTCCTGCCAATGCATTACATGATATGGTTAGACTCATTTCTTCCTCTTCTAGGGTTGGTTCCTGGTGTATACCCTCTTCTTTTGAAAATTCTTGTTCATTTTCTTCTTCCTCTTCACAATCTATGTAAAATAATTTCTTCTCAGCACACTTATGACCTTTAGTGTATTTGCTATCACAACTGTAGCAAAGCCCTTTTGCTCTTTTTTCTTCCAATTGTTGTGGTGTCAACCTTGTGGGTTGTGGAAATCTAGGCGTAGCAACACTTCCTTCTTTATAGAATTGAGTGGTAGGCTTCCTTGTCGCCATAATTTTACATTCAACTTTTCTTGCCAACCTGAATGCCTTCTCCAATGAATCAGGTTCCAAAACGCGAACTTCATTTTGGATGTTATCCTTTAAAGTGCCTATGAAGAGATCAATCCTGTGTTCCTCTGGAATATCAGTTACCCTTATATTCAATTTTTGGAAGTCCTCGATGTGCTGCCCCACTAAACCCTTTTGTTTGAGATTTATCAATTGGCTAAAGAAGGTGTTGCTCTTTGTATCCTCATAATGTGCTATCATTTCCTCCGTAAAAATTGACCAAGTGACAATTTTTTTATGGGAGCAAAGCCATCGATACCATACAAATGTATTTTGTTCTAAATGTAAAGTTGCGATGCATACCTTTTGTGTGTTTTGCACATTATTGAGATCAAAATATTTTTCCATCTGTAGTATCCATGTTATAGGATCCTTTCCATCAAATTTCCTCATATCCATTCTTGGAATATGGTGGTTCTTCCATCCAACATTAGAGTTTATGAAATCATGATTAAAATTTATTTTGTTCTCATCACGCGTTTCATCTACTATCTTTTCACCATTAGGAAACATTACTTGTATCAACTTTGTCAAACCTTCCATGTCTTCTTTTAGATCCTTCTTCATGTTTTCCATTTTTTCATCAATCTTAGCTTCCATGTCATCAATCTTAGATTCCATGCCAGCTTCCATGCCATCCATCTTAGCTTCCATGCCATCCATGCCATTCTTCAAACCATCCATCTTAGATTCCACACCTTTCTTCAAAACTTCCATGTCATTTTTTGTTACTCTTTGCGAGAGCGAAATTTGTTGCACTTGCTCTTGTAATTTTGATATGTCATGTTGCCATTCTTCGTCTTCGTGAGTCATAGTAGAGCCTTCTAAAGGCTTAATGGGTTTTGAATTCTTTTTAGGGGCCATTTTAGAATCCAACACTGATATATATATTCTACAATATGCCCTTGGAATCAATTCAACTTGATTTTTAAAACAAGACTTATGCAATTTGGAAAAATAAAAATAAAAATAAAAATAAAAAAATAAAATACACACCTTTTACTTGCTTTTGAGGAGATCGATATTGAAATTGAATTATCTCTATAATTGTGGATCCTCAATATTTGAAATTCGGCCCTGTAGTAGACCTCTGAAGCTTCTTTCAAATGCCACAGGTCTGATCTAATTTGGATTCTTCAAAGAAAATTTATGTCCAATATCCCACAATGACCCAATTATGGGCTGGTTCAGTAGAGTGAACTTGTACGAATTGCCACATGTCACTGTTTCCTCCTTTGGCTCTAAAATTGATAGAAAGAAAACTACAGTCCGTGTACTTGAGTTCACTTTTTACAGCATTCCAATCTGATGCTCAGAGAGAGAGTTATAAATAAATTTCCTATGATCACCTCTTTGAGATGAAATTCAGAAGCCTGAAAAGCCCTAACTTCCACAGATCATATCTCCGCCAATATTGTGAACCAAGATCTGAAATTTTGCGATGATGTTCCTAAGGATTTCGGATTCGTACTCTAAAAGTTTCAGCTTCTGAACCTTCATAGAAACAAATTTATAGCCAAAATTCCACGATGACCTGTTTAGGTTAAATTCAGGAGCCTGCAAAATGACCTACCTTCCACAGATCATATCTCTGAAAATATTGCGAACCAAGCTCTGAAATTTTGCGACGATGTTCCTCAAGATTTTGGCTTCGCACTCTAAAAATTTTAGCTTCTGAACCTTCATAGAAAAAAATTTATAGCGAAAATTCCACGATGACCTGTTTGGAGAAGCGAAACACTAGAATCCCAAAGCTCTGATACCAAATGTTGTGAAACCAGCTCCAAAAATAGAAGAAAATAGATATCAATGCCTTAGAAATAAGCCACTTCGAGGGGGAAACCTCCAATACATTACATGAATGAACAATTCTTGGATAATACAAATTACAAAACCTCCTTTCTATATATATGAGTCTATGGGGCCATAATGTAATCCTAGTGGGCCACAATGTAATCCTAGCCGACCTAACAATAATAATTTAAGGGCACAATAATAACAATATGGGGGTTACATGGGTACAATAATAACAATAAGGGGGTTACACTAACAACAATAAGGGACTATACTAGTAATATAGGGACCTAACAGGTAATAACCAAAGTCGCCACAACAGGCACGTCAGTTACTTCAGATGTGACTTACTTCGACGCTGCATGTTCATTTGTCCACAAGATAGCCGCACGGCCAAAAATTATTCCTTACACAGACATGGTTAAGTGGGTAATTGATCACGTAAACATAGAAGACAGAACATTAAAATATTCAAAAGGCGAGAATATTGGAACATTCAGGGCAGAATATTTACAGGCAATGTACCATCTACCCTCCTCGTAGTAGAAATATGACAAGGCTTTTCTTCAAAAATTTAGAGCAGAAAATCCAAATCTAACAAAAGTCATAAAGGAATGGAAAGAAGACCAAGGAAAGCTAAAACGAGATAAACTCAGTACGTACCCAATTGCCAAAATTCCTTCCCCTTACTGTTATGTTGCCGATATGTTGTGTAGATTATATGCAAAAGCTGATACCACTAGGCTTTATGTAGATTGGGTCCCATTGATTGACGCAATCATCAATTCTTTAATTATGAATTGGGAGAATATCCTATCTGATAATTTAGCTAAACACATCATGGAGTATATGAATAAAAGGAGTGTTTCATCTAGAGAAATACCTCCCTTTTATATGAGTGCCTATGTCATGGACACAATCTGCATTTCTTCTAGTTTTCCTACTATGGGATGGAAATGGACTACCCAAGACCCTACCCCAATCCACGTTTACCACAGAGCCCTTTGGGATTTAGACTTCCATCTGCACTTTTATAAAATTTCCCATGGAATCATGTTGCCCATGAACCAGATGATATTCCATTAGGGGAATTTTGAGGTCTAAAATGGGCCTCCTAAGAAAAATGTACAACCAAAATAGACTTTATGAGTACCAATAGGTTTCAAGATGATGATGTCAACCATGGGGAATGATTCACCATTTTTGGAGTAAAAAAGTGAAAAGATTAAAAAAATAATAAAATAATAAAACTACTTTTTTCAACTTGTATTTTCAAATTATCTCCCTAAGGGTTTACTCAAATTTCGAGCGGGAGGACTTGTTGGATGAAAAATTTAATTCCTCATCCAAGGAGTATCCATGTTGCATACTTTTGATGGACCCTGCTACACGAAAAATGAGAAATACATGAAAAAACTTGATTGCAATCACATTTCTCATGTATTTCTGATTTTTTGTGTAGAAGGGTCCATGAAAAGTATGTAAGATGGGTACTCCTTCGATGGGGAATTAAATTTTTCATCCAATGAGTATTCCTGCTTGAAATTTGAGTAAAAACTTAGGGAGATAAGTTCAAAATATGAGTTGAAAAAATAGTTTTTTCTTTTTTCCCTCTAAAATTTGATGATGTAATCAAATCTTGTTTTTATTTCCACTATTATTTTATAATTTCCTTAGAAGGCCCATTTTAGACCTCAAAATTTTCCTAATGAATGATAAATCCCCTAGGGTTTCCGAAGAGGCTAGTACATATATTCTTTATGTTGCTATATGGTTTGCAGAGGAGAGTTTTAAATATGTCAGAGTATTTGGGAGTTATGCTTCTCCCCACGTCTTACCATATTATGTTCCTGATAAGTTACTTGCAAGAGAGATAGTCTATCAGCTTGTTAATTGTTAAGTCCCTATATTAATAGTGTAGTCCCTTATTATGTTAGTGTAGCCCCCCTTATTGTTATTTTTTTACCCCTGTAACCCCCATATTGTTATTATTGTGCCCTTACATTATTATTGTTAGGTCGACTAGGATTACATTGTGGCCCCATGGACTCTTATATATAGAAAGGAGGTTTTGTCATTTGTATCATCCAAGAATTGTTCATTCATGTAATGTATTGGAGGTTTCCCCCTCAAAGTGGCTTATTTCTAGGGCGTTGATATCTCTTTTCTTCTATTTTTGGAGCTGGTTTCACAACATTTGGTATCAGAGCTTTGGATTCTAGGGTTTATTTTCCAAATAGGTATACAGTAGCATTTTCTCACTGTTTTTCTGAAGGTTCGAAGCTGGTACCATGTGTAGATAGAAATCACGAGTACATGGTCACAAAATTTTAAAGCTTGGTTCACAACAGTTTCATAGATATGATCTATGGAAGTTAGGGCATTTTGCAGACTCCTAAATTTAACCTAAACAGGTCATCATGGAAGTTTCGCTATAACATTTTTCTACAAAGGTTCAAAACCTAAAATTTTTAGGGAGCGAAGAGGAAATCATGAGAAATATCGTCGCAAAATTTCAGAGCTTGGTTCACAATATTTTCGGAGATATGGTCTGTGGAATTTAGGTCTTTTGCAGGCTCCCAAATTTCATCTCAAATATGTGATTGTAGGAAAATATTCATAACTCTCTCTTTGAGCATCGGATTGGAATTCTGTAAAAAGTGGCTACAAGTACGCAGAATGCAGTTTCCTGTCTATCGATTTCAGAGCAGAAGGAGGAAACAGTGACACATGGCAAGTCGTACAAATTCTCTCTATTGAACCAGCCCATAATTAGGTCATCGTAGGAGATTGGTCACAACTTGGTCTTCAAGAATCCAAATCAGATCAGACCTATAGCATTCAAAAGAGAATTCAGAGGGCGACTACAGTGCCAAATTTCAGTTATTGAGGATCCAAAATCACATAGATAATTCAGTTTCAATAACGAGCTTCTCAAAAGCAAGAAAACGGTGTGTATTTGGTTTTTTAAATTGCATAACGTTTGTTTGAAAAAGCAGTTTGAAGTGATTCCAAGGAAATTTTAGAATTTTTATCAGTATTGGGTTCTATAATGCCTCCAAAAAATAATTACATGCCCATTAAGCCCTCAAAAATCTATACTATGATGCATGAATAGGAAGAATTGCAGTATGAGATATCAAAATTACAGTACCAAGTGTAACAAAGAGCAACCGAAGATGACATAGATGGTTCAAAAGTAGAAATGGAGGCTAAGTTGGATGGTTTGAAGGATCAAATAACAGCTAATATGGATGATAAATTAGAGGAAGATCACATCGAGCATCAACAACTTCTCCAACTCTCAAAGGATAACCTAACTTTGGTGAAGAATATAATGAAACAATAGGAAGATCAACATCACATCGAAAGAAGTTTTGAAGCAGTCACAAAAACAAGAACTCGACAAGTACGATCAATTTCAGAGTATCTCAACAAGTGGAAGAACTTTCCTGTAGAAGATTCCACATGGGAGCATGAGAATTTTATACAGAAGCATCAAGAAATAATCAAGCGTTGAGGACAACACTTGCGTTGATCATAATTCATTTCCTATAAAATTTCACAGGCAATCTGGCCCAGAGATCTCAAATTCCCCCTTTCAGCCTTGGAGAATCATTCTCACGCCCATCGTTACCATTTCCCACCTCCAAAACACCTCATAAAAAGCTGAAAATCCATATTTGAAATATTTAAAGCATAGCTCCTTCGGCCCTAGCCCTTCTGTCTTTTCCTCCATGTAACCCAGACGCTTGACCAGGCGCTAGTCCGACGGGCGCTTATCCAATATATATCGGGTGCATCCTGAGCCGTCGATATGTGTAGATTGAACGACGTTTTCTCATCTCTACCGCGCCCGTAGCCCGCCTATTCACCGTCCGATCAAATCATAAATCTATGGTTCGCAGCCTGTCGGTCCTGGTGGTCCCCACACCCAAAACACTGTTCAAAACCGGGTGGTATGTATCGCACCGCCTTTCGGCGGTAGGCGGTAATTCTCCTTGGGCCAGCGATTCCATACAATGCTCACCACGTGTCATCATGTACAGCCCGAATACCGCCCTCCATCGCGCGTTATTGTTTGGACAAAGACACGCAACGATATTCATCACAACCGTCCGATCTGAGAGCCTTCATCCAACGGTCATCGCGCTCCTAAGTTGCACGGGATTTAACGCAGGCAAATCACACCCTAGGCCCACTATCCATCGTCCCCAACGCTCTTTCAACCGTTGATATCCTCCTGAGATCGAACGGCCAAGATTTCATCATCCCCGTCGTTGACCCGGTCTTCCTCCATGTCATCATCCCACGTGTTATCGTACTTCTTCCACCGCCATTTATATATTTCATTCATACGTTATATCTTAATGTTCTGCATTATAAACTTTGGCCAACCCTTCCGCCATTATTTCCACTACGTTTTCTTCGTCACCACCCTGCATGTTTCCGCCGCTTCATCACGTCGCTCTGTTACACAGTAACTTCCATTGCATTGCCGTCCCCCATGCATTTTTTTTCTTCACAGCTTTGTGTGTTTTGCAGGTTGACAGCGATGAAGAATTATCATAATTTGCAACATCCATTACAAGAGCCGAACACACGTCAAAGGACCATTTTTCAAAGCATAATTATGAAGAAAGTCCTCGGAAGCCAAATCGACAAGACTCCAATTTAAGAGGTAGGGTTCAGATTTGTCAAACCCTACAGGGACATTCAAGGCGCCGATTTCACAGATGGAGGTATTAATGAGGGCAGAGAAAGAATATCTGTGATCAGCAGAGAATTAAAGGCAGGTAGCTGAATATTTTGGGGGCCTTGTCCTAGCCTTTTGAAGCAAAGTACCAAATTGAAGATCCTGCACATCATTCGGAAGATCTATACACAGAAAACAATGTCCTCAAGGCTTTATTTCAATAGAGTTTTATTTCCAAGCAAGGATGGATATTTGTGTGATTTTACTGCTTTTCCATGTCCCTGGAAAGACTTTTACCCAATGCATTTATTTCAGTTAGCAAGCCACAGAGTACAAACAACACAGTATAGTCATTCAGCAGTATGGGCTCCAATGTTTCCGCCATTTTGCTTCAATTATGCAAATTAAATGTTCATCACCTACCTCTTTCACTAGGTTTTTGGTTTCTCCTATAAAAACCATGAGGAAATGCATTGTAGGGGTTCCAGATTTTTATGAGAAAATTATGCAGCGAAAGGCTTTTTGCATACATTTTGTAAAATTCTTGTATGAAGGCTCAGAGCCCATAGGGTCTCAGTGAGGAGGAGTTCTATCTGTCAAAGAGGATTCTGGTCTTTGGTATTTCACAGTCTGTAACTCTCCTTATTATGTTAGATTAATAGAACATTTCATTTCATCCATCTTTCTTGTATCATGTTTTGGAATGCGAGTGGCTCACTGATTTCTGGTATGGATTCATCCTAATTGATGCCCATGCTCGGATCAGTCAAGCACTTTAAATATGGCTCATGCATGATATTTTGTTCCATTACTCATCTAAACCGTGTTTCTGCTATACTAGTTGCTTTGGGAGGGTGCTTTTAAAATGTTATTATCATGTATGGATTCTTAGATTGGTAAGCCCATGAATGGTGGTATTGTATATCTGGGTATCAGCTCAATGTTAACTAGTATCTTCTTAATACTTCTTTCACTACATACACCTTCTGATAATTTATGTCTGTGAAGTATTTCTGAATCGGCCCGCTTTGTAGTAAACTGTCTCTAAATTGTATGTTGCTTTTGTATTATATTTCTGCATCTTGCCTCTGTTGAAAATGCAACAAGATGATGGAGCTTAGTGAAAAGAAGTCGCCTTCACTAAGTGGGCCCGCAGGCTATTTTTGGCGCAAAGTCTATTTTTATACATGTCGATCATATTCTATGAGTTGCAGGATACTATTTATGGATGATTGGTCATGTTGGTAAAAATAGATGGACCTCTATTTTTAGACATTGGGCGGAATCTATTTTAGACTGTCGGGCTAAAAATAGAACAGTCAAATATTATTAACCCTTAATAATATTTAGACTATAAACATTATCTTATCCTCTTGGAGCACTTCAGTTTGATGCTTGGATGTGGCACATGCAGCTGACAGAAGGAAATACGCTTTTCATAAGGGTTAGTTGAGCTATTGCATGGTTGACTTCAGTTAGAACTCATGTGGCAGAGTTTGGTGGAGTTGTGTTAGGTTTAACTTAGTTGAACTAGTTGTATTTAGTCTAACTGATAAATACACTAGTGATGAGTGGTGTGAATTAATTATTAATTAATTCACTAATTATTAACTCATAAATCAACTAAAGAATACATCAGTTAACTCAGTGCATGGACAGTTCGGTGGAGACCAGTGTTAGAGGTGGGTGAAAGGGTGAGTCTACTATCAGTTGTGACTATAGCTGTGCATGAGATTTGCACACACATTGATTGAGATTGCCAATGAGGATTGCGCAATACAAGCCAAGGGGATTCGAACTTGGATCTCACAATTAACCATCTTGGATTGCGCAGTAGAGGCAGGCTAACAGGTGGAGGAGATTTGAACTTGTGACTTGTTCATATCTGAGCTTGTGTAGTGTGTAGCATGTGAGATAGTGCTGAGAGCTTGTGAGGAGCTTTGTGCTATGTATTGTTACATGTTCTCTATCATTATAATATACAGATAGTTGGGGGTTTTCAGCTGTAAGCTTTCCCCATTACATACTGTGTTATATGTGTGCTTGATTATGTTTTAATGTGCGCATGCGACTGCTTCTATTTCCGCAGATTGATGATCAATTGTAGAAGAGGTTATGTATTATGCATGAAGCTTAAATAGTGTGTAATCAGGATAATCTCGGTGAATAATTCAGCTATTATTCAAATTTCTACATGGTATCGGAGCGAGATTGATCATCGGATCTATTACAGTGATTACAATTTATTTCGGTAGACAGAGTCTGTAAGCGGGCCAGGTAGCCTCTGGATCCATCCTTTCTTTGAAAGGTGATATATCTAGTAAATGCCCCTACAGTCGATCTCTGTGCTAGAAATACTTTGTTCTCACAGATCAGAAGCGGTTGAGTTTTGAGCTGGTGGAATTCGAATTTGCAGCAGTGTTTTCTTGGTGTCAAAGTCAAAATGTCTTTCAACGGATTGCGATTGGAGTATGCCCTTGAGGGAAGCTCGAATTATATTGCATGGAGAGACAGGATGGAGGTGGTGTTAGATGACAACGGGTTGAAGGAGTTCATAGATGCTGAAGTCCCAAAGCCTACTGATGCTGCTCAAGTTGAGGCTTGGCAAAAGAAGACAGCAAAATGTCAAAGGATTCTGTTGGAGGGCGTGAAGGATCACATTGTATCCAGCCTGCATGGAAAAGCTTCTCCATACTTGACGTGGAAAGCGTTATATTATTCCAAAGCAAGAGTGACCGAGAAGGAAGTTGGTGCTCGAGGATAGACTCACGGACATAAAGATGGAGAAAGGCGACAGTATGCCCAAGTACCTCACGAAGTTCATCCGATGCGAGGGATGGTGAGAGTGTGGGGGTGACTGTAGCTGATGAGGACTTGGTGGACTTGGCTCTCCTTGGTCTTCCGAAGAGTTGGCATTCCTATCAGGACTCTGTCAATGGTCGGGAGAAATTTCCGGGATGGGAGCGACTTTCGTCGGATCTTATGCAAGAGGAGATAAGGCGGAGCACCAGGGACGGATCTTCATCAAAGGCACCTGATGAAGAAAATTGCAATTTGGCTGCCAAAGCAAAGAAGGAGAAGAGAAAGAAAGCTTCTCAGTCTGGTGTGAAAGGCAAGAAGTATGACATGTCCAAGGTGAAGTGCTTTCACTGTCACCAACACAGACATTACGCCACTAATTGTCCACAGAAGAAGAAAAATAAGCAGGCAGCTGGATCTGCAGCTGGAGAGGCCTTAGCCTCGTAGTTTGAGCTGGATTTTTCGTTGATCGCATGCTTGGTCTCAAGTGTGATGGGTTCAGTGTGGTTTCTTGACAGTGGTGCGTCTTTTCATATGACCGGAGACAAAGATTTGTTTACTAATCTGGATGAGAAAGATCTTGGAGTGCACATCAATATGGGCGATGATGGTAGATACAATGCGACTGGTATCGGTACCATTTCCTTTGAGAGGGAGTCTGGTAAACCTTTCATATTGAAGGAAGTTTTGCATGTTCCAGGATTGATGAAGAACCTGATCTCTGTGGCGATGTTGGAAGACAAAGGGTATGATGTGGTCTTCAGCGAAGGAAAAGCCTTCCTGCGCAGTAAGACTACTGGTGAGACCCGGAAGATAGGGGTTCGAGTCAAGAACCTTTATCAAATTCTGTGAGTATATTAGTACTGACAATGGCATGCAAGGCAAAAGGAGTGGTGAGCCGGGATGATGGCGAGCTGTGGCACCGGAGATTGGGCCACCTTCACCATGGAGCTTTGAAGATACTGCAGCAGATTTCTACTGGGATTCCTAAGGGCACTCTTGCGCAGTCAGATCAGTGCAAGGGGTGTACCTTGGGAAATTTTTTGAAAGCCACCTTTCATGAGAAGGATAGTCGCGCCACGACGATCCTTGAGAGAATTCACACAGACGTGTGTGGACCTTTCTCAGTAGCTTCGACAGCAAAGCACAGGTACTATGTGATCTTTGTTGATGATTATTCTCGGAAGTGCTGGATCTTCTTCATGCAGAAGAAGAGCGAGACATACTCAAAGTTCTGTGAGTTCAAGGCGCTGGTTGAGAAGGAATCGGGGAAGCATGTGAAGGCTCTTAGGAGCGACAATGGTGGTGAATTAATCTTTGGCGAATTCAAGGACTTTTGCAGCGCAGAAGGAATTCGAAGAGAGCTCATAGCACCTCATAACCCACAGCAGAATGGGGTTGATGAGCAGAAGAACAGAACGATCGTAGGTGCTGCACGGGCGATGTTGCATGATCAGGGCCTACCCATTCACTTGTGGGCGGAGGCATGCAATACTGCAGTATATGTGTAGAACCGTTGTCCTCACAAGATACTTGGCATGAGTACACTGGAGGAGGCGTTTTCTGGAAAGAGGCCTGATATTTCCCATTTGAGGATTTTTGGTTCACCTGTCTACATTCATGTGACGAAGGATGCCAGGAAGAAGCTGGAGCTGACCGCAGAGGTTGGGATATTTGTGGGGTACACTGATATGCCCCACAACTATCGTGTGTATTTTCCAGACAGTCGCAAGACTGTTGTGCGACAAGATATCAAATTTCAGGAGGAGAAAGCCATGAAGTGTTCGCTTGAGAGGGAGCCACACTTGCATGCAGATGAGGAGCTATTAGTTCCTAAGGATGAGCCTCGGGATGTGGATCAACCACAAGAGGAGGTTCATGGAGTGGAAGAGACCACTCATGCAGCGCCAACCATCAGAGGGCGGAAGCGCACTACAGAAGCTGAGCGACTGGCTCAAGATGCAAAGAAGGTTGTAGGAGCACCTACATCACAGCGCAGACAGAGACAGTCACCTGACCGGTATACTGGATACATGGCTCTTGTGAGCAAGTGTATCGTGACAGAGCCATCCTCTTTCGAGGAAGGTGTGGAGGATCCCGCATGGGTAGATGCCATGGTGGAAGAGTATGATTCGATTGTCAGAAACAGTGCATGGGAGATTGTCCCAAGGCCGGAAGGGAAATCAGTGGTGGGTTCGAGATGGATCTACAAAGTGAAGTAGGCAGCTCACAGGAGTGTGGAGAAGTACAAGCCAAGATTTGTTGCCCGAGGCTTTTCACAGATTGAGGGGATCGATTATGAGGAGACCTTTGCAACTGTCGCAAGGTACTCTTCCATACGGATGATCCTAGCTCTCTTAGTGCGGATAGGGTAGCACATCCATCGGATGGATGTGAAGGCACGTTCCTCAACGAGGTCATTGAAGAGGAGGAGGTGTACATAGAGCGGCCGAAGGTTTCGAGATCTTCGGCGGTGAGTCGCATGTGTGCGGGCTCAAGGAAACCTTGTATGGGTTGAAACAAGCACCTCGTGCTTGGTACACACGGATAGACGGTTATTTCACGGACTTGGATTCTCCGAAAGTGAGGCAGATCCTACTTGTACCCTTTTGTGGTGGAGGGTAAGTTGCTGATCATTGTAATTTATGTAGATGATTTTATTTTGACAGGTGATGAGCTGTTGATACCCTCATGCAAGGATGATCTTGCAAAATAGTTTGAGATGAAGGACTTGAGCCTCCTTCATTATTTCCTGGGATTGGAAATTTGGCAGCACAGTGATGGACTGTTTGCTTCTCAAGGCAAGTATGCCCGGGAGATACTGGAGAAGTTCAACATGCATGGCTGCAAGCCTGTTGATACTCCTCTTCCTGGTGGATGGAGGAAGGAGGATGCTACTTCGGCGGAGGTAGTGGATGCCACTGTTTATCGGCAGGTGGTTGGGGTTGCTTATGTATGTTTGGTCAATACATCTGGTCAATACACGACCCGATATATGCTATGTTGTTAACCAGCTTTCACAAGCTATGGTTAAGCCAACCAAGCTCTTCTGGAAGGCAGGAAAGCATGTATTGCGTTATCTTAGAGGCACATCAGGATATGGTTTGTGGTACATACAGGAGGATGAGGTGAAGCTATGTGGCTTCACGGATGCAGATTGGGCAGGGAGCCCAACGGACAGAAAGAGCACATCTGGAGGGATCTTTAGTATCGGGTCGACATCAGTTTCTTGGTACAGCAGGAAGCAGAGATCCGTGGCACTCAGTTCAGCAGAGGCTGATTATATGGCAGCAAGCTTGGCTGCATGCGAGGCCATATGGATGAGGAAGATCCTCGTTGGATTGTTCGGGTTGCATTTGGAGCCTACAATGATTTATTGTGATAACCAGAGTTGCATTAAACTCTCGGCTAATCCAGTATTTCATGATAGATCCAAACACATCGACATCGGGTACCATCATATCAGAGATTGTGTTCAGCGGAGAATCATGATGCTTTCATATGTTCCCACGGAGGATCAGGATGCTGACATCTTGACGAAGGCGCTCACCAGGAGCAAGTTCGAATTCCACAGAGGCAGGATAGGGGTTGCTGATAATCCATATCTTGCTGAGAGGGAGTGTTGAAAATGCAGCAAGATGATGGAGCTTAGTGAAATGAAGTCGCCTTCACTAAGTGGGCCCACAGGCTATTTTTGGCGCAAAGTCTATTTTTAGACTATGTCTATTTTTAGACATATGGATCATGGTCTATGAGTTGCAAGATGCTATTTATGGATGATTGGTCATGTTGGTAAAAATAGATGGACCTCTATTTTTAGACATTGGGCGGTTTCTATTTTTAGACTGTCGAGCTAAAAATAGAACAGTCAAATATTATTAACCCTTAATAATATTTAGACTATAAACATTATATTATCCTCTTGGAGCACTTCAGTTTGATGCTTGGATGTGGCACATGCAGCTGACAGAAGGAAATACGCTTTTCCTAAGGGTTAGTTGAGATATTGCATGGTTGACTTCAGTTAGAACTCATGTGGCAGAGTTTGGTGGAGTTGATGAGACAGTTGGTGGAGTTGTGTTCGATTTAACTTAGTTGAACTAGCTGTATTTAGTCTAACTGAAAAATACACTAGTGATGAGTGGTGTGAATTAATTATTAATTAATTCACTAATTATTAACTCATAAATCAACTAAATAATACATCAGTTAACTGTAATGCATGGACAGTTCAGTGGAGACCAGTGTTAGAGGTGGGTGAAAGGGTGAGTCTACTATTAGTTGTGACTATAGTTGTGCATGAGATTTGCACACACATTGATTGAGATTGCCAATGAGGATTGCGCAGTACAAGCCAAGGGGATTCGAACTTGGATCTCATTCATTATCATCTTGGATTGTGCAGTAGAGGCAGGCAGACTTGTGGAGGAGATTTGAACCTGTGACTTGTTCATCTTCCGTGCTAGTTTGTGTGTAGCATGTGAGATAGTGCTGAGAGCTGTGAGGAGCTTTGTGCTATGTATTGTTACATGTTCTCTATCATTATAATATACAGATAGTTGGGGGTTTTCAGATGTATGCTTTCCCCATTACATACTGTGTTATATGTGTGCTTGATTATGTTTTAATGTGCACATGCGACTGCTTCTATTTCCGCAAATTGATGATCAATTGTAGAAGAGGTTATGTATTATGCATGAAGCTCAAATAGTGTGTAATCAGGATAATCTCGGTGAATAATTCATCTATTATTCAAATTTCTACAGCCTCTATAGTATCTCTTTTCCTGTGTTAGTTTCTGAGAGTTTGGTCCCATTCTATTTCATTTCCCTGTTTACAGGAGATAACATGTGAGCTGAAGCTGACAACTTCTTACATTATATTATATGCTCGTTGCTATGCTAAGATGTCCTAGGCACTGGTCTATCACAACTCTAGACTGTCTCTAGGAGTGACAACATCTTTCTGGCGCCGTTTCCGGGGACGAATTTAAGAAAATCAGAATCCCTAGGCCTCGACAAAATTTTATTCACTCTTCAAGTAGGTGAGCATGGAGAGTTGAGAGTTGTAGATCCCTCACCTTGGCAACTCCACATTTGTTATTTGATATATCCATTTGCAGTCATGGCTCCTCGTAAGCCACACCTGAGGTCAAATATGTCTAAGCCAAAGACACCTTCAGTGTCTATCCCTGACCAGATTATACATAGAAGAAATTGGAGGGAGAGGAAATAAGCCCGTTCCCAAATTCCTGAAGTGTCTACAGAATACTTTCCATCCTCTTCTTCTCAAGAAATTCAAGTGCCAGATCCCGACTCCACTGTGGGAGATACTGATTATTACTACTTAGACAGTCCACCCCGAGAGGGTATCAGAAATAAAAATTGTCTTCATCCTACTCCTGAGGTTGAAGAGGTCAAGGAAGTAACCGAAGCATCTGCAGTTAACAGACCTTTGTTCCCCTCAACCCCTCAAGCTGCAGCTGAATATATTCCTATTATTACTTATACTCCACTTCCTCCTCCTCTTCCTCCTCTTACTCATCAAACTATTGCACTACCTCCACCTCCTCCAATGGCTAATGTCCCCGCCTTCTTGATGAATAAATATGCTCCCCTGGCATTACCCCAAGTGTTGAATGATATGCCCCAAGATTATCTGAAGGTCTTGCCCAGATTCAATGGGGAAAATGAAATCGATGCTCAAAAACATCTTGAGACTTTCTGCTCCTTTGCAGAGAACTTTAATGTCGAACATTTAGATGTGGTCTTAAGACTGTTTGTGCAATCTCTAGATGGTGAAGCTCGAAAATGGTTTAAGACATTGGCTGGTCATTCTATTACCACTTGGGATAACATGGAAGACACTTTCCTCAGGAAATGGGAAGAGAAGAAAGATCGTGGAAATTCTCTCATTGAGTTCAATACACTAAAGAAAAGACACAATGAAGGAGTGTCAGAATTTATCAAGACATTTAATAAATTATATCTGAATCTCCCTGCTGATATGAAACCCCATCAAACTGCTGCTAAAGTTGTTTTTGTAGCAGCCTTTTATTTTGATTTTGGTTTCTCTCTCAGAGAAAGAAATCCTGCTACTATGGATGATGCTCAAGCAGATGCACTAGAGTTGGAAGCAAATTTTGCCTCCACTGGCAAATCAAAAGGAAGGCCCGAACAAGATAGCAGAAGAAGGGGCAAAGAGGAGGCATATACTTCTAACCAAGACAGAGATTCAGCCAACGACAAAATGGAAGAAATGAGAAAATTGATTAAGAAAATGGTCAAGCTTGAACTGGAAGCCAAGAATTCAGCCTTCAGGAATTTTTAGAATGCTCCCAACAGAGGTTACAATCCTCAATATAGGAAACCACCCTTGCAAATATTTCCAAGGGAAGCAAAGGAGCAACAGGATCAAGTACCACACCCACTATACCTGGAAGGTCCAGTAAATGACTCCACTGAAGATGCTGCCTATGGACTGGAGGATGCAAATCTTGCCTTCTCAAATAGTGATGAAGAGGAATTCCCCTTGCAAGGGAATAACGAAGCTGGGTGTTCATTGCAAAAAGAAGAAAAGATCAGAGACGCTGAAGAAGCAGAATTTGATCATTATTGTAAACAATTTGATGATTTTATGCAAGCACATTTCAATAGAAGATATGATCTTAGATCTTATAGGAAGAGGACTCGTACCCAAGAGCAAGGAGAAGAGCTACCCCAAAAGGAATCACCTGCTCAGAAGGAGACTACAATGCAGAAAGCCACAGACAAAGGTAAGCAACCTCTAAATAAACCTTTGCAATCCAATGATCAAATTCCTTCTTCTTCAAAGGTAGTCATTCCTCCTAATACCGAGTCTGTGTCAAAAGAAGTCAAGCCCCCAGTTGAAAACAAAGAGTCAAAAGAGGTTGTGATAGAAAAGTCCCCCCCTGCTTTCAGTCTGCAAAAGGAACTTGAAAAGGTCAAAATCCCAGTCCCCTTGACTGAACTGTTGAAGCAACCAGCATATCAATCTCAAGTCACCTCTTTCATGCTCCCTCCAGAAGCACCAATCATCCCAGATAGTCTCAACCTTCAAGAAGAGAGACCCATGGTATTTTTTGGCCCACATGTCGAGGAGATAGATCCCTCTACTCCTCCCTTCTATGTGTCTCTAGTAATCCATGAGCTGCTATTACACAACTGTATGCTAGATTCTGGACCTTCCCACAATCTTATGCCTCTGTCAGTCATGGAAAAACTAGGTTTACAAATCATGCGTCCATATAAAGACCTCTATTCATTTGATACCAAAAGAGTTAAATGCTTGGGGATGATCAAGGATTTGGTGGTTAATTTGGTCCAAATTCTAGCAAAAAGTGTGTTCATGGATATTGTGGTGGCTGACATCCCAGCTCGCGTTGGTATGTTGCTGTCAAGGTCCTGGGGAACGAAGTTTGGCGGGTCAATCAAGTTGGATTTAACATATGCCACTATCCCAGTTTTCAGCTGCCAAGAGAGGAGGTTATACAGGGAGACTAGATTTGTCAAGATGGTGACTAAGGCTGACAATTCTGTAAATTCACCAGTCTACAGTAAGGAAGGAGATTTTTCATGCTTGATGCTGGAAGAAGATCACGATTATGCTCATGAACCATCCTTCTGCCATATCAAGAGTGAGCAGCCCTCAGAGAACATGAAAGCAGGAATATGGACACTACATTTTGATGGAGCAAATTCAAAAGAAGGAAATGGAGCTGGAGTGATATTGATTTCTCCTGCAAGCAAATGGATCCCACTGTCTTTCAAATTAGAATATGAAGCCACCAATAATGTGGCTGAATATGAAGCACTTCTGCTAGGATTGCAAACAGCCAGGAATATGAACATACGAAACTTAAAAGTTCTGGGAGATTCAGAACTGGTGATCAGGCAAGTCAAGAATCAGTGTCAGACCAAACATCCTAGGCTAAGGGCTTATAGGAATGAAGTTTGGGATATGGTAGAGAATTTCTTCTTGGAATTCAATATCCAGTTCATGCCCTGAGAACAGAATAGGATGGTTGATTCCCTTGTTGTGCCTGCTAGCACATTTCAACCACCTCAGAAACCTCTTTTAAGATATGAAGTAGAGGTGCGTTATCGGCCTTCAATCCGAGATAACATCAAGCACTGGCAGGTATTTAAAGATGAAGAACAGATGAAGAGATTCTTGGAAACAGTGGGAGAATTCTCCAATATGGAGATTGATGATGAAGAAGAGGTAGAATCTGAAGATATTTCAAAAAGAAATTGGGAGGAAAAAGTGGCAGGTAACAAAGTGTTGCAGTTAAAGGGAAACATAATACCTAGAGGACTGGTGCCTCTAGAAAGATTATTTGACAAGAATGATGTCTCATTGCAGCCGAGCAAAGTGGTAGAAGAGAATCAGGTAGAGGACCTGAATTTGGGTACTGAGGCTGATCCCAAAATTGTAAAACTGTCCAAGAAAATCCCTGGAGAATATAAAGAGTTATATTAGAAATTATTTCAGTCTTACAAAGATGTGTTTGCATGGTCCTATCAGGATTTGAAAACTTTTGATATCAGTATTATGCAGCACAAAATTCCATTGAATGCAGACGCAAAGCCCCATAAGCAGAAGCTCAGACAAATAAATCCCCTGCTGCTGCCTTCTATTGAGAAAGAAATTAAGAAGCTGCTGAAAGCCAAAATAATTGTACCTTTGAGGTACTCTGAGTGGGTGGCAAAGCTTGTCCATGTACGCAAGAAGAATGGAGAAATAAGGCTGTGTGTGGATTTTAGGAATTTAAACAGAGCATCCTTAAAGGATAATTACCCACTGCCTAAAATGGATCACATTCTGCAGAAGGTGGTTGGAGCTTCTAGAATGTCAATGATGGATGGATTCTCTGGTTATAACCAGGTGGCTGTACTTCCAGAGGATCAAAAGAAGACTACTTTCACCACACCACGGGGTACATTTATGTATGCCAGGATGCCTTTTGGGCTGATTAATGCAGGGACCACTTTTCAGAGGGCAATGGACATTGCTTTTGTTGGGGAGAAAGATAAATTCATGGTGGTCTACCTCGATGATATCACTGTATTTTCCAAAAATGATGCTGAGCACATTGAACATCTACGGAGAACTTTTGAGAAATGCAGAAGGTATGGTCTCTCTCTGAATCCTCAGAAGTCCTTATTTGCATTAGAAGAGGGAAAGCTTTTGGGCCATATCGTGACTAAAGATGGGGTGAAGATAGATCCTAAGAGGGTAGAGGTTATAAACGGTATTGCTTTTCCCAGGAATAAGAAAGAAGTACAAGTATTCCTAGGGTGCATTAATTTCTTGAGAAGGTTTATCCCTAACTATGCTGAGATAGTTAGGCATATAACAGATATGCTGAAGAAGAATAATGAGGTAAAGTGGTCACAAGAATCACGGGAGGCATTTACCAGGATAAAGAATGCTTTTGCAGAAGCCCCTGTGCTGGCTGGACTAGATTATGATAAACCTTTCATGATTTTTTCTTTTGCATCACCTCATACAATAGCAGGAATTTTATTGCAGAAAAATGAAGAAGGGTATGAGCAGCCTATTGCCTTTTTCAGTCAAGTGCTTCGTGATGCAGAGTTAAAATACAACATATTGGAAAAGCAAGCATACGCCCTAGTGAAATCCCTCAAAGCATTCCGTGTATATATTTTACAGTCCCACATCACTGCATTTGTACCTGCAACTGCTGTAAAAGATGTTCTTATTCAAGGGGATAGTGAAGGAAAAAGGGGCAGGTGGATTGCCAAAGTACAGGAGTATGACTTAGAAATCCGCCCTACTAAGCTGATCAAGAGACAGGGGCTTGCCAAAATGTTATCTGAATCAAACTATCAAGCCTTGGGCATAAATTTGTCCATTATAGCAGGTGAGGAATCTGAGGAGAGAGAAGAACGACATGGAATTGGAGTAGCTACTCCAGAAACACATCTAAAGAAGCTCACCAGTCCGTGGTACAAAGAGATAGTAGAATATCTCCTTCCACTCAGCTGCCCTCCAAGTTGTGACAAAACTAAATACAAAGCGCTGAGATTGAAATCACAGAAGTATATAGTCACCTATGGCCGGCTATACTGGCAAGATCCCTCAGTCATCTTACTCCTGTGTCTCATAGAAAATGAAGTAGAGAGCATTATTGCAGAATTTCATGAAGGGATCTGTGGAGGTCATTACAACTGGAGGGCCACAGCTCATAAAGTTCTGAAAGCTGGCTTCTATTGGCCAAAGCTTTTTGGAGATGTTTTTGCCAGGGTAAGAGCATGTGATAAATGTCAAAAATTTGCTGAGAGACAGAAATCAACACCATTTCCCCTGATTCCAATGCATGTGGATGAACCATTCAAACAATGGGGTATTGATTTTATAGGTGAGATACATCCTCCATCGAGTGGACAACATAAATGGATATTAACAGCCATGGATTATTTCACCAAATGGGTGGAAGCCATACCTGCAAGGAATGCTACAGATAATGTGATCATAAAGTTCATGGAGGAAAACATCATATCAAGGTTTGGCTGTCCTGCTAGGATAGTGACTGATAATGCACAGGCCTTCAAGTCTGCAAAATTTACGAATTTCTGCCAGCAATACAATATCATACTGAGTCACTCTACAACTTACTATCCACAAGGAAATGGCTTGGCAGAGTCTTCAAATAAAACTCCGATGAGGGCCTTGAAGAAGACTATCAATGAAAATCAAAAGAATTGGGATTCCCAATTGAAATTTTCTCTATGGGCTAATAGAATCACCAGCAAGAGAGCAACCGGAAAATCTCCCTATGAATTGGTATCTGGACGAGCAACAGTTTTTCCTGTACAGTTGGCTTTACCAGTGGCCCGCTTCATGCAAGAAAGCCAGGAGGAACCTGATGACATGATTAGGAGAATCAATCAATTAGTGGAATTAGAAGAAACACGGGGCCAGGTGAATCAGAGGTTAATAGAATATCAAGAGAAAATGAAACACATTTTTGATCAGCACGCAAAAGACAGGAAACTGCAGATGGGGTGATTTGGTGCTCAGATGGGATATTCGGAGAGCTGAGAAGGGAAAACATGGTAAATTCGACCCCCTCTGGTTTGGTCCTTTCAAAATTGTGGAACAAGGGGGCAATAATACTTTCAGGTTGGAGAATTTACAGGGCGACTTGCTGGATGCCCCTGTAAATGGTCAATTTCTTAAACCCTATTTCCAGTTCTAATCCAGGTAGGGACAGCCTGATGTACTATACTGTATTTTAGTTTTTGTTTTATCTTTGTTCGAATAATGTTGATGTTGTGATGAATTATAAAGTGAAAAATGGAGGTGCTGGAGAGCAGAGTCTGTATACAGGATGATCAGAGGGTCTACGAGTTCTCGACATGTACAGGGGATGAACGTGCCGTCCCCAGGTGGAGCCGATGTTGATCATAATTCACTTCCTATAAAATTTCACAGGCCATCTAGCCCAGAGCTCTCAAATTCCCCCTTTCAGCCTTGGAGAATCATTCTCATGCCCATTGTTACCATTTCCCGCCTCCAAAACACCTCATAAAAGGCTGAAAATCCATATTTGAAATATTTAAAGCGTAGCTCCTTCAGCCCTAGCCCTTTTGTCTTTTCCTCCATGTAACCCGGACGCTTGACCAGGCGCTAGTCTAACGGGCGCTTATCCAATATATATCGGGTGCATCCTAAGCCGTCGATCTGTGTAGATCGAATGCCATTTTCTCATCTCTGCCGCGCCCGTAGCCCACCTATTCACTGTCCGATCAAATCATAAATCTACGGTTCGCAGCCCGCCGGTCCTGGTGGTCCCCGCACCCAAAACACTATTCAAAACCGGGTGGTATGTATTGCACCGCCTTTCGGCAGTAGGTAGTAATTCTCCTTGGGCCAGCGATTCCATACAACGCTCACCACGTTTCCTTGTGTACGGCCCGAATACCGCCCTCCATCGCCCGTTATTGTTCGGACAAAGACGCGCAACGATATTCATCATAGCCGTCTGATCTGAGAGCCTTCATCCGACGGTCATCGCACTCCTAAGCTGCACGGGATTTAATGCAGGAAAATCACACCCCGGGCCCACTGTCCATCGTCCCCAACGCTCTTTCAACCATCGATCTCCTCCTGAGATCAGACGGCCAAGATTTCATCATCCCCGCTGTTGACCTGGTCTTCCTCCACGTCATCATCCCACGTGTTATCGCACTTCTTCCACCGCCATTTCTAAATTTCATTCATACGTTATATCTTAATGTTCCGCATTATAAACTCTTGCCAACCCTTCCGCCATTATTTCCACTACATTTTCTTCGTCACCACCCTGCATGTTTCCATCGCTTCATCACGTCGCTCTGTTACACAGTCGCTTCCATTGCATTGTCGTCCCCCATGCATTTTTTTTCTTCATAGCTTTGTGTGTTTTGCAGGTTGATAGCGACGAAGAATTATCATAATTTGCAGCATCCATTACAAGAGTCGAACACACGTCAAAGGACCATTTTTCAGAGCAGAATTATGAAGAAAGTCCTCGGAAGCCAAATCGACAAGACTCCAATTTAAGAGGCAGGGTTCAAATTTGTCAAACCCTGCAGGGACATTCAAGGCGTCGATTTCACAGATGGAGGTATTAATGAGGGCAGAGAAAGAATACCTGTGATCAGCAGAGAATTAAAGGCAGGTAGCTGAAGATTTTGGGGGCCTTGTCCTAGCCTTTTGAAGCAGAGTACCAAATTGAAGATCCTGCACATCATTCGGAAGATCTATACACAGAAAACAATGTCCTCAAGGCTTTATTTCAACAGAGTTTTCTTTCCAAGCAAGGACAGATATTTGTGTGATTTTACTGCTTTGCCATGTCCCTGGAAATACTTTTACCTAGTGCATTTATTTCAGTTAGCAGGCCACAGAGTACAAACAACACAGTATAGTCATTCAGCAGTATGGGCTCCAATGTTTCCGCCATTTTTCTTCAATTATGCAAATTAAATGTTCATCACCTACCTCTTTCACTAGGTTTTTGGTTTCTCCTATAAAAACCATGAGGAAATGCATTGTAGGGGTTCTAGATTTTTATCAGAAAATTATGCAGTGAAAGGCTTTTTGCATACATTTTGTAAAATTCTTTTATGAAGGCTCAGAGCCCATAGGGTCTCAGTGAGGAGGAGTTCTATCTGTCAAAGAGGATTCTGGTCTTTGGTATTTCACGGCTTGTAACTCTCTTTATTGTGTTAGATTAATAGAACATTTCATTTCATCCATCTTTCTTGTATCATGTTTTGGAATGCGAGTGGCTCACTGATTTCTGGTATGGATTCATCCTAATTGATGCCCATGCTCGGATCAGTCAAGCGCTTTAAATATGGCTCATGCATGATATTTTGTTCCATTGCTCATCTAAACTGTGTTTCTGCTATATTAGTTGCTTTGGGAGGGTGCTTTTAAAATGATATTATCATGTATGGATTCTTAGATTGGTAAGCCCATGCATGGTGGTATTGTATATCTAGGTATCAGCTCAATGTTAACTAGTATCTTCTTAATACTTCTTTCACTACATGCAGCTTCTGATAATTTATGTCTGTGAAGTATTTCTGAATCGGCCCGCTTTGCAGTAAACTGTCTCTGAATTGTCTGTTACTTTTGTATTAGAGTTCTGCATCTTGCCTCTGCAGTATCTCTTTTCCTGTGTTAGTTTCTGAGAGTTTGGTCCCATTCTATTTCATTTCCCTGTTTACAGGAGATAGCATGTGAGCTGAAGCTGACAACTTCTTACATTATATTATATGCTCCTTGTTATGCTAAGATGTCCTAGGCACTGGTCTATCACAACTCTAGACTGTCTCTAGGAGTGACAACAACTTGTTTGAAGGAGAGGGGCATGTTAAGTCCCTATATTAATAGTGTAGTCCCTTATTATGTTAGCGTAGCCCCCCTTATTGTTATTTTTGTACCCCTGTAGCCCCCATATTGTTATTACTGTGCCCTTACATTATTATTTTTAGGTCGGCTAGGATTACATTGTGGCCCCATGGACTCCTATATATAGAAAGGAGGTTTTGTCATTTGTATCATCCAAAAATTGTTCATTCATGTAATGTATTGGAGGTTGCCCACTCGAAGTGGCTTATTTATAAGGCATTGATATCTCTTTTCTTCTATTTTTGGAGCTGGTTTCACAACATTAATGGTATTTCTAAACAGCTGAAAGATGCTAAGAAGGCTGTTTGGCCTAATTTTCCTTTACAGTGCGGTACCTTTGCACTTTTTTATATTGGTCATGCCTACAAGGAAGTTTCAAGGATTAATCTATTGAATTTGACAGTAATGCCAAAGAGGTTGTATGATCCAAATGATATAATTAAAAACTACACCACTGAGCTCAAAATGAAGCCTTTTGTGAAAGAAATAGATGGATTTGATGATCTCTTTGAAGGCATGGAAAAGTTTTGAGATATAATTAAGTTTGCATCCAGTCAACTCAACCAAGATGATTTGGAAGCCTTCCAAACATACAGAAATAAGAGACTGGAGAAAATTCCTCTTAACGTGTTAACTATTCAAGATTCCAACATACCTACTCCAAGTATTAGCTTGGATAATGAAGCAAAAGACATGTCTGAGGATGAGTCGGGGAAATCAGAGCATCAATCTCACAATTCAGATCATTTTCAAAAAGAATCCAAATTCAGAAAGGATAGCCCATAAATGATAATTGATCAAGTAATCCAAGAGATAGACATACAAGAGAAAAAAGGAAGTAATGGAACAAAGTCAACTTCTCAAGATGTTCAACACAATCAAGATACACTTGATCAACCAGAAAATTCCCAACAAAGTAATTTGAGTAGTGATTGGGACGAGTTTTCTGAAGCAATAAAAACTCCTAAAACTAATCCTAATACCGATCAAGCTACTAGTTTTCAGACACTTGAACATTCACAGAAGTTAGCAGAAAATGTTCTCCCACTACAACAAGTTCCAGAAACTCATGATCGAGAGATCATACCCACCTACCCTATAGAAAAAATAGTTTTACAAGTTGAGGAAATTCCTTCGCTGGATATCTTCTACAGTCCTAGTCATAAGGATGTAGTTAAGAGAAACAAAAGGAGAAGAATTGATGAAACAGTCTTGGATCTTACAAATGAATCTGTTGATGTTTTATGGAAGGATCCCTTAGCTGATCCTACTGAACATTTAACTAAACTATCACAGTTTGCAGGGGCATATGCTACTGCCAATGTTGATAAAGCTACCGAGGTTAAAATGTTGTTGGAGCAGAAGGAATACAGAATACAAGAACTAGAGAGACTGTTAGATCAGGAAAAATATAACTCCAGCGAGCAAATGAAATCGAATATGGCCATATTTCAAAAGGATTTTGAACAGCTTAATTTACAGCATTAGGTACAAATCACTAAGAAGCAAGCACAACTGGAAGCAGCAATGACCAAGTTACAAAGCCAGTCACAATTAGAGAAATTCATAAAATAAATATTGGATGTAAATGCTAAGTTAAAGTAACAACAGGAAGTACTTTTCCAACACGCTTCTATTATTGACTCTTACTGTGACAAATGAAATATTGATCAAGCAAGTAGCTATCCAGAAACTTGAATGTGATAAGCTCAAAAGAAAATCAACGAACACATTCAATGGAAATCATCAAACTCAGGCAAGGAAGCTAATCTACCCCTAGTAAATAAGTTCCACAAGGAGATCTTATTCACAAATTG
The DNA here is from genome assembly GCA_034641835.2 of Pinus albicaulis. NCBI lineage: Eukaryota > Viridiplantae > Streptophyta > Pinopsida > Pinales > Pinaceae > Pinus > Pinus albicaulis. The sequence goes on along the minus strand of CM076580.1, from coordinate 771,660,460 downwards.
GGAAGCACAAATAAAGCAGACGGAGAAAGAAACAGTGAAAACATCAAGATTATCAAAGGAAATTACTGAATCTGTATGTGAACAGCTGGTGAAAGAAAAACTTATTAAATAGTACAAGTATGAAGTGTTCTCAGAAGCCAAATAACTAGAAACACAATGGAAACAAAAGGCAGAAACACGGGATGAAACAATTAAAAAAGTAAATAAGTTTGATCAAGAAAATTATTGGAATTTTTTTATCAAACCTTATCATCAATACCAGATCCTGCAACCTTTAACAGATTCAACAAGAAGATCGTAGCCAGTACTCTCAAACGCAGTATTCAAGGGACAGGTTAGATTGAGGATTTCCCAGTCAGCTCAACTCAAGCCCATGCTAGATATTTATCAACTTCGTGACCAAATCCAAAAGAAAGGGCAGAATTCACATATCATATTGTTACTTTATTTTCCTAGATTGTATTTTAAGTTAGTCTTACGACGATGGTTGTTTGAAACCTCCTCTATATTTTTGTAATAATCTATTTTAGAGCATAGTTAGTTTAGTATTTAAACCCATCTCATGCATTTAGATAAGGGTCCAGAAATTTGTCAAAATCATTTGCAAAGAATGCACTATTGTAAGTTTGTGAATGCTTTGATGAATGGATGGAACACAATCTGTTATCTTTTGACAATTAAAGTTGTTTAACTGATGTTGCAATACTGTACTCTTTAAATTGCTTGAAAGTGAAGAGGAGCAAATCAATTATTGTCAGTTTACATGAGTAGAACTTTGTACATATGGTACTTCTATTCACTTCTATTAAGTCTTGTTTTATAGATTGACAATCATCTTTTTATTGCATTATATATTTAAAATTTTATTATATATGAATGTTACATGCACTTATGTTTTAATATTTGTCTGTGATTTCTTATTGAATATATAATCACACATATGAATGCGATATATTTTTCACAATTCTTCTAATCAAATTGTTTTGTTAGAATAATCATCTTACATAATTTTTATCTCTTTCAACCGTTAAATGATCTATATTACTAATAGTTGAAGGATATATCTTTAGATCGCATAAAGGAAGAAACACCCCGGGTAGATAGTAGAATAAAAAGTTTACATAGATGCATTTGATAGATTAAAACCATTCTCCATTTGCATGTTTTATAATCAAAACACCCTCAAAATCATCCTTATTGGGAAGCTGGTCCCATCATCCCTAGTCGGAGCCACTACACCAAACATAAAAGGAGCTGCTTTAAGGTCCAAACCGGGTGGTTTTCCCCCATGTTTTGACAACAGAATTCTGAGGCCTCAACATTTTGGTGCTAGAAGGAGGGCCTTGTGAATGGAAAAAATGTCTGATTAATCTAAAGGTCAATATAAGAGTCTCTCTCCCTCTAGATCCCCATCAACTTCTAGAAAATTATCTAGATCCTCATCTTTAAAATCTGAAGTTGATCATCCTTCTCCTAAGTCTCCTAGTGATACTCAACCCATACTATCTCTTGATTCTCATCAAGCTTCCCCAGAAGTTCAGTGTTTTATAGAAAAGTTAGAGAGAGTATCCATTTCTACTGAAAATCCTGAATCTTCTCAAATATTGAATATCAATATTTCGTCTTCTTTACAACCTCGAAGAATATTAACTCGATCAGAAAGTCAAAAGACATGAATTCTTCCTTTTGAATTTCCCATCGATAATACTCGAAAGAGACTAAAGAGGACTCAATTAGAGTCAATTGCAAGTGAGATATTATCTCATTCACCTCCATTGCCTCCGCTCACTTCCACAACTTTCATTCCAACAATCAGTGTTACTTTAAATAGTTCAAGTACTCAAACTACTATCCCTTCAACTAGTCCTAGCACTCAGCGTGCCTCTTCTTCAAATCAAACTCCATCCATCACATCCACCCAAAATCCAATGGCAAGCCATCCATGGAACAATCAAGGGGCTGTAAATATGCCCGCTCCTCTTCATGCTCTTCCAAAATACCGTGAAAGGTGGTTACCTAAATTCAACCCTGATGATGGTCTTTCGGTAGAAGAACACATTCATAATTTTATGTTAGCCATCAATTTAAAGGAAGTAGTTGAAGAGGATTGCATTGTAATATTATTTCCGTATACTCTAATAGGATCCGCAGGATCCTGGTATTTTTCACTACCTGCCCACTCTATAACTAGCTGGAATATGTTCGAAGAACAATTTCTAGCTAATTTTGGGGATGACAAGACCACTACCACGCTCATCAATGATTTATCAAATCTAAAATCTAAAATAGGTGAGAAGATAAAAGATTTTAATTCAAGATTTAATAAATTACTCAATAAAATTCATGCTACATCAGTTCCTGGTGTAGAAGTTCAAATTGAGTGGTATATTTCATCTCTTCCATCCAATATAGCTATTTTTTTTTTATAGAGCAAAACTGCCGACATTCGCAAAAAACTTGAAGGAATCTCTATCTGTAGAGAAACACATAACCACTCTTGAGAAGAAGAATTCTCAAGAAGATAGAAAATCAAAGAAGGTATCTTTCAAAGATGATTCTAAAAAGAAGCTACCAAAACACTCTTTTGATGTAGAAGGTCTTAAAAAGTTTTGAAGACCATGACAAACGAGATGGAAAATATCAAGAAACAAGTCGCTGAAAGTTCTAACTCAAAAAATACTTTCAGAAACTTCAAAAAAGGTCAGTCCTCTAATACTCAACCTCCAAATGTCATATCTAATTCTGAATCTAATCAAGATACAAAGGAAGAGCAAACATGGGAAGAAGATGATGATGATGATGAAGAAGTTAAACTAAATGGAATGTGGGATTTGTAGAAATTATATACAAGATGCATGTATATATCCAGATTATCCTGATCTAACAATATTTTATCTTCTTTCTAAATATAAAATCCTTCCACTGTTAATCTTTTGTGGAAATTTAAACTCAATTGCAAACACATGAAGCAAATAAAAACAATCACACATAACACAGTTGTTTAATGGGAAAACCCGAAACTGAAAACCCCAACTATCATATGTTATGTATCATGGATATCATGTAACAATCTCATACAAAGCTTAGTACATCAAGCTCTCAGTACAATCAATCATCACACACAAATCAAAATAAATTTACAAATCCATGCACCAATTTCTTTCCACCTGCTAGCCCGCCTCCACTGCGCATTCCTTCCTGAAGAATAGCTCTGAATGAATTCGAATTACCCCTGCTTGCACTGGGCAATCCTCATTGGAAACTCCAATGTTTTTGTGGTGCAATCAATGCATCACTATAGCCACAACAGATAGTCCATCTTGCCCTTTCACCTATCTCTCCATTGGGTCTCCACTAGAACTGACATGCACTGTAGTTAACTGTTGTATTTTTTCAATTGATTAATGAGTTATTATTTGTGAATTAATTAACTAATTAATTCACTCTACTCTCACTAGTGTATCATTTAGTTAGACTAGATACAACTAACTCAACTAAGTTTAACTCCATTAACTGAGTTAAACTGAATAAAAACTCAATGAACTACTCTTCCAACTATGTCATAACTTTGCCACTTCAGTTCTAACTGAGTCCTCCATGCATGAACCACCAACAAACCCTAGGAATTGTGTAATTCCTTCATCCCACTGATTTGAAAAATCTATACACCGAAATTAAGTGCTCCAAGAGAATAAGTTGATGTTTATTGTCAGATTATTAATAAGAGCTAATAATAATTGATGATCCATAGACTTCGCCCAATATTCTAAAAATAGAATTTCATCTATTTTTTCAACTTGACCAACCATCCACAAATAGCTTCTTGCAACTTCTGAAATATGATCACCATGTCTAAAAATAGACATAGTCTAAAAATAGACTTACATTTAAAAATAGCACGCGGGCCTACTTAGTGAAGGCGACTCATTTTCACCAAGCTCATCATCTTGTTGAATCTCAACACTCCCTCTCAACCAGATAGGGATTATCCTTCACCCTGATTCTCCCTCTATGGTATTCGAATTTGCTCCTGCCGAGCGCCTTCATCAGAATATCTGCATCCTGGTCTTCCGTAGGAATGTACTAAAGCAACATGATCTTCCACTACACACAAGCTCTGATATGATGATACCAGATATCAATATGTTTAGATCTATCATGAAACACAGGATTAATCGAGAGTTTAATGCAACTCTAATTATCACAATGTATCACTGTAGGATCTAAATGTGAACCGAACAAACCAACCAGGATCTTCCTCATCCAAATAGCCTCACATGCAGCTTGACTTGCTGCCATGTATTTTGCTTCCGCTGAACTGAGTGCCACGGATCTTTGTTTCCTGTTGTACCAAGAAAATTCTGTAGATCTGATACTGAAAACCCCTCCTGATGTGCTTGTTGGAAATATTGTCATTGATGGCAAAGAAGCACAAAGGAGCAGCACCTGAACTAGCAATAAGGCAAAGGAGATGAAAAAGGAGGAGCACTTGAAACATCAGCCAAGGAGCAGAGAAAGCATAAGAAGAAGTAGCAAGGCAGCAAAAGAAGCAAGAGAGATAAGGAATTGAGGCAGTAGACAAAACAGAGACAGTGAATAGAAACAGAGGCAACGTAATGTACAAAAGAGTTGAACTTAAGAAATGTAGTGCAAAGAAGGCAGCAGATGCAGAGATAGGCAAAGAATAGAGGTACAGCAAAGTCAGAGGTAGAGGTTGAGTAGCAGAAGCAGCAAAAAGACAGAAAAAGGAATCAGTGAATACAATGGAGGAAGCAAATGAAGGCAGAGGAAGCGAATATAACAGAGGCAGAGTCGTTATCACTGCAACAGAGGCAGAGGCAGAGGCAAAGCGACAGGAGCAGCAGAGACAGAGGCAGAGGTAGAGCTGTTATAATTCTGAGAATCGCCCAACCCGGAGGACAGATATATAATTCCGAGAATCATACCCCAAGCCGGGCGTTACGCATATAATGCAAAACCAAATTCCGGGAATCGCACACTCCAACCGGTGGTATAGAATTAACATAATTCATAAACATTATTCCGGGAATCGCCTAACCCGATGGCGGACACATATATATATAATATCCATCACAATACATATAAATGTCACGCATTTCATATTCTGCAATGGTCCAAGGCATATACATTGATATATATTTAAGTGGAGCGTGTTATGATCAATGGAAAGGAAGTAATATAAAGTGGGACCCTCACCTAATCGCAATCGGAGATCGCAAGGGCAGAAGAACATCGCAACAGAAAGTTGCAATTGCGATTGAAATGCCGGACCCGGTCGAGTTATGTACCACAGTTAATTGCTAATCGCATCCGAGTTCCAATCGCACGACTTTGTAAAACGCTGCGATTGAAGTGGCAGACCCGATCGAGTTATGTACCACAGTTAATTGCTAATCGCATCCGAGTTCCAATCGCACGACTTTGTAAAACGCTGCGATTGAAGTGGCGGACCCGATCCAGTTATAAGCGGGAGTTGATATATGCAAATCGCATCCGTGTTCTGATCGCAATCGGAACTTTTCTATTATGTGCCCCGATTGCATTTGATTGAAGCCCGGACCCGATGGGCTTATTAACTATGATTAACAAGTGTTTGAGTTCCAGTTCTAATCGCAAACGGAAATTTGTGAAGGCTCTGTTATATATAAATATATATATATAAAAAGTTGTTGCGATTGTATTGAAAATTGCCGCGTGGTTTGTGGACCCACGGGCCTCGGCTTAAGGTGGAGGGCGATTGTTTATATAAAATAATTGCTGTGAGATATATAAAACATGGTTGCGGTTGTATTAAAACATGTCGCATGGTCTGTAGACCCACGGGCCTCAGCTTAACGGGAGGGCGATTATTAATGTAATACAATTGTAATATATGTATGTTCCAGCCTGCGGAACTCGCCACATCAACAAGACACTTGCTGCGTGTAAAGGATTGAATTACAGTCAGCAGATTCATTTATATATAAAGCGCTGGTATAAAAATAAAATAAAAATGCAGTTCATAAATTCAGGAGTTACGCAGCAGCCATAAACAGAAAGGCATACAGAGAAGAGAAAGGGACAAAGAGACAATTAGAGAAAAGACAAATGCGCAGCAAGCCAAGAGACAAAATGAGTGAGCTGGAGTTCACATTGTAATTCGAATGTAAATGTTTTAATTGTTTTTATTGTTTGTGATGCATTGGCAAGTCTCCGAGAGAAAACAAACTCCCACTGTAATGTTAAAATTGACACATACAGTTATAATTTCTGAGTAAGCTGATAAAAGGAGTGAGAAGGCAGAAGGCAAAGAGACATGACTTTCCATTTCGAATTCCAAGCAGAATACAAACAGTCATGTGAGGAAATCTATAAATAATATCATCTTGATATGCAGAGAGAGTTTTTTTTTTGAGAGCAAGGGAGAGAGCATATATAGAGAGAATGCAGAATATAGAAGGCAGAGAAGATTAAGAGAAGCTACAGAACAGAGATGATATCTGAGGTAAATCAGCAAACATTCAGTTTTAGAAAATGAGGAAGTTGGAGCTTCCCTATCAAGTTGCAGCCTGATAGCTGTCAGTTGTAGCTGACCGAGGTTGGAGCCTCCTGTAGGTTGGTGCCTGCAGAAAACTGAAGGGAGTTGGTGCTTCCTTGCAAGTTGTAGCTTGCAGAATTGAGGTAGGAGCCTCCTGTAGGTTGGTGCCTGCAGAAAACAGTGGTGAGAGGGAGTTGGAGCTTGCCTTTGCATCACAACAATAATAAGATGTGGTTTTCTCCTTTTATGGGTTTCCACTTATATCTGGTGTCTCTGTGCATGATATTTATGTATTGATCTGATATGTATCATTTGCTTAATACCTGCTGCTCTCAAATTAAGTCTACTGCTCTATTAAACTAATACTTTCAGATTACATTCTAAGATTACTCTCACATTAAATAGAGTTTGAAATGAAGGTGTAAATAAGTTTATTGAAAAGTTTAAAAAATCAGGAATGTATTAAACTGATTCACCCCCCCCCCTCTCAGTTTAATTAGAGATTCAACAATTGGTATCAGAGCGGGTTCCTTTGTACAAGTCTAACAACTGAAAGGAGATCCTAAGTTCCCAAGATGGCTAGTAAAGAAGGATGCTCAACCAATAAAGCCCCTTTCTTCACTGGTGAAAATTATGCTTTCTGGAAAATCAGAATGAAGACATACATAATGTCTCTAGGAATAGAAGTCTGGGCTGCTGTGGAATTAGGATATGCCCCGAAGGCAACTGACTCAGAAAAGGACACAAAACAAGATTTTGTGGCTAATGCAAAAGCCATGAATGCCATCCTGAATGGATTATGTGAAGCAGAGTTTATTAAAGTAATGCACAAAGACACTGCCAAGAAAATATGGGATACTCTTGAAGACATACATGAGGGAGACCAGAAAGTAAAAACTGCCAAACTTCAAGTATATAGAGCCCAGTTTGAAAACTTAAAAATGAATGATGATGAAGATGTTGGCAGTTTCTTCTTAAAAGTTGCAGAAATTGTTAACAATATGAAAGCTCTTGGAGAAACCATACTAGAAAGTATAGTTGTGCAAAAGATTCTAAGATCACTCCCATCCAGATTTAATCCCAAGGTATCTGCAATAGAAGAGACAGCGGATTGGGAGATCTGACCATGAACCGGATACTTGGAAATCTAACAGCCTATGAAATGAGGCTCCCACAGAAGAAGCCAAGTACAAGGGAAGCAGCATTCAAAACATAAAAGAAGAAAGAAGAAAAGGAAGAAATATGTTCTTGCTCTGATGAAGAAGAAGCTAAATTTGTCAAGAAATTGGATAGAGGCTCAGGTAGATACAAAGGTAAACTTCCCTTCAAATGCTTTAACTATGGAAGAGTTGGACATTATGCTGCTAAATGTCCTCACAAGAAAGTAAGAAATCAAGCTCAAGAATCAGAGAAAGACACATCAAAGTTCTAGCAGAAAGGAAAGAAATTCAGCAGAAAATCCTTCTATGCTCAGCAAGACAGCAGTGCATCTGAAGACTCAGATGAACCCTCAAGTGAAGAAGGAACCTGAGAATTTTTATTGATGGCCATAGAAGATCTTGAGGGACTCCTACTAGAAGATGAAGAAGAAGAAGGGGAAGTAGACCTTGAGGGGGAGCTAAGAAGTGCTCTGGAGGAGATTGACAGACTCAAACTAAAATGCATAAAACAAAAAGAGATTTTCCTAAAATGTGTGAAAGAAGAACAAAATTTAGAAGTCCTCATGCAGCTGAAGGTAAATCTTGAAGAAGCCAAGAAGATAGAAGATGTGTTACTTCAGCAAATCAAAGATAAATCTCGAGAACAAGAGAAGCTGGAAGAAGAAATTCTGTGTCTGAGAAAGAAATTAGAAAAAGCTCAACAGAAAGTTTCTATATACCCTTCTCAAACAACAAGCTCTATTAAGTTGAATGAAATTTTGGTTGCTCAAAGATCCCCTATGATAAATACTGGAATAGGCTATGAAGGAGAATCGAGTAAAGGCAAAGAAAAGGAAGACAAAAATATAATTTTTGTAAAAGCAATGAAGACTGATGAAGAAGCCTAGACCATTCCTATAAAAGAAGAAACATGTAATAAGAATGACAGAGATCAGAAGAAATCTCTAGTAACAAGGAATATAATGAATACTAAGATGGCAGAAAAAGAATCATATGCCCCTAAGTATATCAAATTTGGAAGTCATCAGAGGAAATTCTTCCCTCCTATGAAGAATGCCACCTGCTATGTCTGCCACAAGCCAGGACACATTGTTGCATATTGTTATGCAAGGAAGAGTAATTCAGACCTGCAAAAGATGCAAACAGTGAAGAGGCTATCTCAAACAAACAAATGGAGAAAACAACCTTACATCAGGTATGCAAATAATTTCTATGGTTATTGTTTTTATTGTAAGGAATTTAGCCATAAAATTATTGAATGTAGAAAGTATAGACAAAGACTGATGTTCAATACCTCAAGGAGGTTTATGAGTCAAAGCAATTTTGTTCATGCTCACAATTCTGCAAAAACTATAATCAAATGTTGTATATGCAATCAAATTGGGCATATATCTTCCAAGTGTTCTCTAAAGGGATATAATTCATCACCTCACCAAAGATACCAAACAAAAGGGGGCCTCCAGTGGATAAAGAAAGTGAATAAATGTGACTTGGCTCTAACTGCTCAATATCTGAAAAGCTAGTGGTACTTGGATAGTGGCTGCTCCAAACACATGACTGGAGACAGAAGCAAGTTTATAACTCTTGATGAAAAGAAATCTGGCAATGTTATTTTTGGTAATGATAAATCAGAAAATATCAAGGGAAAAGGCTCAGTCAGCATAGACAATGGCAGAGGAAAAGCCCAAGAGGTACTATTTGTGGATGGACTGAAAGCAAATTTACTGAGTGTCAGTCAGATGTGTGACAAAGGCTGTGAAGTTCTTTTTAGAGCACAAGATTGTGTAGTCAGGTCAAGCACAACAGGAAAGACTCTTCTCAAAGGTGTTCGAACAGAGAACAATGTATACATAGTGAAAGAGGAAGATGAAGCCTGCCATCTTAGCAAACTTGAGGAGTCATGGTTGTGGCATAAGAGATTGGGACATCTCAGCTTTGACCATATCATCAAACTAAGCAAGAAGAAAGCTGTCAGGGATATGCCAGAAATAAAAAGGCCTTCAAGTACTATATGTAAATCTTGTCAATTAGGGAAACAGACTCGCACATCCTTTAAATCTAAAGAGAAGTTGTCAACAAGAAGACCACTCCAGCTTGTGCACATGGACCTGTGTGGACCTGCTAGAACTAGAACACCAAGTGGAGAATCCTATTTCATGCTGATAATAGATGACTTCTTCAGAATGACATGGGTTGCCTTTCTCAAAAATAAATCAGAAGCATTGGAAAAATTTAAGATATTCAGAGCATTAGCAGAAAATCAAACTGGATGCAAGCTGAAATGTATCAGATCAGACAGAGGAGGAGAATTCACAGAGTATGACTTTGCAGACCTATGTAATGAACATGGAATAAAGCAACAATTTACTATTGCAGGGACACCTCAGCAGAATGGAGTAGCAGAGAGACAAAACAGGTCTGTACAACAAATAGCCAGAGCTATGATGCAAGAGAATAATATTGCTCAAACCTTATGGGCAGAAGCAGTACACACAGCAGTACATATCCTTAATAAAGCTCACTTAAGGCCAAGCAGTGACAAGACTCCATATGAACTATGGCATGGAAAGCCAGCTTCAATAAAACATTTCCGAGTCTTTGGTAGCAAGTGTTACATAAAGAATAATGATGAAAACCTTGGGAAATTTGATGCAAGAGCAGATGAAGGGATTTTTCTAGGATATGCTTCCAAAAGCAAAGGGTACAGGTGCTACAACAAGATCCTTCGGAAGATAATTGAAAGTATTGATGTGAGATTTGATGAAGAACTTCCAAACAATACAAGAAATACAGACTGCTGCAGTCCATCAGACAACCATGAAGAGGAAGATAAGGATGATGATGAAACAAGCAAGACAACAGATAATGCAGAGCTGAGCTCGAAAACCCCCTCAAGATACACTCAGAAGAATCATCCTGAAGATCAGATCATAGGAGACAAGAAAGCAGGAGTCCAGACAAGAAGGCAGCTAACAGAGCAAACAGAAGAAGTATACATAGCCATGTTATCACAAATAGAGCCAAAGAAATTTGAAGAAGCCAACAAGGACAAGTATTGGATAAAAGCAATGAATGAAGAATTGGACCAAATTGAGAAGAACAATACCTGGGAACTAGTTCCTAGACCTATTGAGAAAAATATCATTGGTTCAAAATGGGTATTCAAAAACAAAATGAATGAGCAAGAACAAGTAATCAGGAATAAAGCAAGGCTGGTCTGCAAAGGATACTCACAAATAGAAGGACTTGATTATGATGAAACATTTTCCCCTGTAGCTAGAATGGAAGCTATCAGAATGTTCCTGGCATTTGCATGCTATCAAGACTTCAAGGTATATCAAATGGATGTAAAGTCTACTTTTCTTAATGGAGATCTAGAAGAAGAAGTGTATATGGAACAACCAGAAGGCTTCTCATTGACAGACAAAGAAGACTATGTGTGCAGACTGAAGAAGGCCCTATATGGACTGAAACAAGCTCCTCGTGCTTGGTACTCAAGACTGGACAAATATTTGCAAAAACAGGGTTTTAAGAGAGGTGGAGTAGACAGCAATCTATACATAAAAGCGCATGAAAATGAACTCCTAATTGTTGTTGTATATGTTGATGACATTATGTTTGGAAGCAATAAAGATGATCTAGCAAAAGGGTTTGCTGATGAGATGAAAAAAGAGTTTGAAATGTCTATGATTGGAGAACTCAGTTTCTACTTGGGACTGCAAATTCAGCAAAAGAACACAGGCACATTCATTTCTCAAGAAAAATACTTAAAAGAAATGTTGAAAAAATTCAAAATGGAGGACTGCAAACCAATGACAACCCCCATGATCACGGGATGCAAGCTGTGTGTTGATGATAGGTCTGCAGATGTAGATCAAAAACTCTACAGATCCATGATAGGAAGCCTGCTGTACTTGACAGCTTCAAGACTAGACATCATGCTAGCAGTAGGACTAGTGGCAAGATATCAAGCAGCACCAAAACAAAACCATCTTCTGGCAGTAAAAAGAATACTCAGATATCTACAAGGAACTGCACAATATGGGCTTTGGTATCCTAAAGGCAAAAGCTTCACCTTGACAGCATACACAGATGCAGATTGGGCCAGCTGTGTGGATGATAGGAAGAGTACAAGTGGAGGTGCATTCTATCTAGGAGAAATTCTGGTGGCATGACTAAGAAAGAAACAAACATCCATCTCTCTGTCTACAGCTGAAGCAGAATATATAGCAGCAGCAGCATGTTGCACACAAGTCATGTGGATGAAGCAGACACTTCAAGACATGAAGGTAAGCATTAATGAACCTATCTCAATCAAATGTGATAGTACAAGTGCTATAAGTATATCTAAAAATCCTGTGCTTCATTCAAAAACTAAACATATACCAATCAAGTATCATTTTCTCCGAGAACAAGTGGCTCAGAAGATAGTTAAATTGGACTATGTATCAACGAAAGAACAGATAGCAGATATATTTACCAAACCACTTGCCAGAGAACCATTCGAATACTTGAGAGACAAACTAGGGGTAGTATCTGCAGATACTATTCTCTAATATGAAGAGAAAGTACAGTCTCAGGGGGAGAACAAAATGAAGATATCATTCCAGGGGGAGAACAGCCAGCAAGATAAGCATAAAACAAGTCCACAGGATCAGCATTATCAGTATTATCAACATTATCAATATTATCATCATTCAGAAGCAACAAGAACCTTTCAATCGTAAAATGCATCATCTCTGTCTGCAATCTAGCACATATTACAGGCACTACAAATGAAACACATCATAGTCCAATTTCGGCAGAAGAGGACCTAAACGTAACTCAGAGAAAGGAAATACAACGACAGAACCCATACAGAGGGAATGAGGAGTCATCCTTTGCCATTGATGTCAAAGGGGGAGGAAGAACAAATAGCAAACAGGAAGAGCAAGCAACAAGAGAAAGAGAAATCAAACAGAGAAAGTGGATTGCCATCAATGCCAAAGGGGGAGACTGTTGGAAATATTGTCATTGATGGCAAAGAAGCACAAAGGAGCAGCACCTGAACTAGCAATAAGGCAAAGGAGATGAAAAAGGAGGAGCACTTGAAACATCAGCCAAGGAGCAGAGAAAGCATAAGAAGAAGTAGCAAGAGAGATAAGGAATTGAGGCAGCAGACAAAGCAGAGACAGTGAATAGAAGCAGAGGCAACGTAATGTACAAAAGAGTTGAACTTAAGAAATGTAGTGCAAAGAAGGCAGCAGATGCAGAGATAGGCAAAGAACAAAGGTACAGCAAAGGCAGAGGCAGAGGTTGAGTAGCAGAAGCAGCAAAAAGAAGAAAAAGGAGGCAGCGCTAAATCATAGACAGGCAAAGGAGGCAACGCTGAAACAAAGACAGAAAAAGGAAGCAGTGAATATAATGGAGGCAGCAAATGAAGGCAGAGGAAGCGAATATAACAGAGGCAGAGTCTTTATCACTGCAGCAGAGGCAGAGGCAGAGGCAAAGCGACAGGAGCAGCAGAGACAGAGGCAGAGGTAGAGCTGTTATAATTCCGAGAATCGCCCAACCCGGAGGACAGATATATAATTCCGAGAATCATACCCCAAGCCGGGCGTTACGCATATAATGCAAAACCAAATTCCGGGAATCGCACACTCCAACCGGCGTTATAGATTTAACATAATTCATAAACATTATTCTGGGAATCGCCTAACCTGCTGGCGGACATATATATATATATATATATATATATATATATATATATAATATCCATCACAATACATATAAATGTCACGCATTTCATATTCTGCAATGGTCCAAGGCATATACATTGATATATATTTAAGTGGAGTGTGTTATGATCAATGGAAAGGAAGTAATATAAAGTGGGACCCTCACCCAATCGCAATCGGAGATCGCAAGGGCAGCGGAACATCGCAACAGAAAGTTGCGATTGCGATTGAAATGCCGGACCCGATCGAGTTATGTACCACAGTTAATTGCTAATCGCATCCGAGTTCCAATCGCACGACTTTGTAAAACGCTGCGATTGAAATGCCGGACCCAATCGAGTTATGTACCACAGTTAATTACTAATTGCATCCGAGTTCCAATAGCACGACTTTGTAAAACGCTGCGATTGAAGTGGCGGACCCGATCCAGTTATAAGCGGGAGTTGATATATGCAAATCGCATCCGTGTTCTGATCGCAATCGGAACTTTTCTATTATGCGCCCCGATTGCATTTGATTGAAGCCCGGACCTGATGGGCTTATTAACTATGATTAACAAGTGTTTGAGTTCCAGTTCTAATCGCAAACGGAAATTTGTGAAGGCTCTGTTATATATAAATATATATATATATAAAAAGTTGTTGCGATTGTATTGAAAAGTGCCGCGTGGTCTGTGGACCCACGGGCCTCGGCTTAAGGTGGAGGGAGATTGTTTATATAAAATAATTGATGTGAGATATATAAAACATGGTTGCGGTTGTATTAAAACATGCCGCGTGGTCTGTAGACCCATGGGCCTTAGCTTAACGGGAGGGCGATTATTAATGTAATACAATTGTAATATATGTATGTTCCGGCCTGCGAAACTCGCCACATCAACAAGACACTTGCTGCGTGTAAAGGATTGAATTACAGTCAGCAGATTCATTTATATATAAAGCGCTGGTATAAAAATAAAATAAATATGCAGTTCATAAATTCAGGAGTTACGCAGCAGCCATAAACAGAAAGGCATATAGAGAAGAGAAAGGGACAAAGAGACAGTTAGAGAAAAGACAAATGCGCAGCAAGCCAAAATAATAAATGAGTTGAGCTGGAGTTCTCATTTAAATTTGAATGTAAATGTTTTATTTAAATTTTTATTGTTTGTGATGCATTGGCAAGTCTCCGAGAGAAAACAAACTCCCACTGTAATGTTAAAATTGACACCTACAGCTATAATTTCTGAGTAAGCTGATAAAAGGAGTGAGAAGGCAGAAGGCAAAGAGACATGACTTTCCATTTCGAATTCCAAGCAGAATACAAACAGTCATGTGAGGAAATCTATAAATAATATCATCTTGATATGCAGAGAGAGTTTTTTTTTAAAATGAAGAGAGAGTAAATCGAGAGAAGGCAGAATATAGAAGAGTAAGACAGAGAAGATTAAGAAAAGCAGAACAGAAGGAGAAGCTACAGAACAGAGCTGATATCTGAGGTAAATCAGAAAACTTTCAGTTTGATAAATTGAGGAAGTTGGAGCTTCCCTATCAAGTTGCAGCTTGATAGTCGTCAGTTGTAGCTGACTGAGGTTGGAGCCTCCTGTAGGTTGGTGCCTGCAGAAAACTAAAGGGAGTTGGTGCTTCCTTGCAAGTTGTAGCTTGCAAAATTGAGGTAGGAGCCTCCTGTAGGTTGGTGCCTGCAGAAAAACAGTGGTGAGAGGGAGTTGGAGCTTGCCTTTGCATCACAACAATAATAAGATGTGGTTTTCTCCCTTTATGGGTTTCCACTTATATCTGGTGTCTCTGTGCATGATATTTATGTATTGACCTGATATGTATCATTTGCTTAATACCTGCTGCTCTCAAATTAAGTCTACTTCTCTATTAAACTAATACTTTCAGATTACATTCTAAGATTACTCTCACATTAAATAGAGTTTGAAATGAAGGTGTAAATAAGTTTATTGAAAAGTTTAAAAAATCAGGAATGTATTAAACTGATTCACCCCCCCCTCTCAGTTTAATTAGAGATTCAACAGTGCTCTTTCTGTCTGTTGGGCTTCCTGCCCAATCTGCATCCATGAAGCCATGCAACTTCACCTCATCTGTCTGTCTATACCATAAGCCATACTTAGATGTGCCCCTAAGATACCTCAGGACATTCTTGCCTGCCTTCCAAAAGAGCTTGGTAGGCTTAACCATCGCTTGTGAAAGTTGGTTCACTGCATATCATATTTTCGGTATTTTATTAACTAAATACATGAGCGAACCCACCAACTGTCGATAAACAGTGGCATCCACTACCTCTACCAATGTAGCATCCTCTTTCCTCCAATTTATTGGAAGAGGAGTGTCGATAGGCTTGCAGCCTTGCATGTGAAACTTCTCAAGTATCTCCCGAGCATACATGCCTTGAGACACAAACAATTCACCTTCTCGCTGCCATATTTCCAATCCAAAGAAATAATGAAGGATGCCCAAATCCCTCATCTCAAAATCCTTCGCAAGATCTGCCTTGCATGAGTGTATCAATTGCTCATCACCCATTAGTATTAAATCATCAACATAAAGAACAATTATTAAAATCTTACCCTCCACCACAATTGGGTACAGGTTTGCATCCGCCTCACTCTTGGTGAATCCAAGTCTAGTGAAATAGCTGTCGATCTGAGTGTACAAAACATGAGGTGTTTGCTTCAGCCCATACAGCGCTCTTTTGAGTCTGCACACATATGACTCGCTGCTAAAGATCTCAAATCCTTCAGGCTGCTCAATGTACACCTCTTCCTCAATGATCCCATTAAGGAACATAGTCTTCACATCCATATGATGAATGTGCCAACCCATTTGTGCTAAGAGAAAAAGGATGGTCCTTATGGAAGAATACCGTGCGATAGGTGCAAATATTTCTTCATAATCAATCTCGTCGATCTGTGAGAAGCCCCGGGCAACAAATATTGCCTTATACTTCTCGACGCTCCCATCAGTAACTTTCTTTACCTTGTAGTTCCATCTTGATCCTACAACTAATTTTCCCACCGGCCTTGGAAAAATCTCCCAAGCACTGTTTTTGACAATGGAGTCATACTAATCCACCATGACATCTACCCATGTGGGCTCCTGCACTGCTTCTTCAAAAGAAGATGGCTCTGTCACTACACACTTGCTCATAAGAGCCATGTATCCAGTAAATCGGTCAGGTGACTGTCTCTGTCTGCGCTGTGATATAGGGACTCCTACATTCTATGCTGCACCAAGTTTCAATCTCTCAGCTTCTGTGGTACGCTTTCTGCCTTGTCTGATGTTTGGTTCTGTGTGAGTGGACTCCTCCACTCCATGAATATCCTCCTGTGGCTTATCCACATCTAGAGGCTCATCTTTGGGAACAAGAAGTTCCTCCTCTGCATGCAAGTGTAGCTCCCTCTCAAGTGACAACTTCATGGCTTTCACCTCATTGAATTTTATATCCTGTCGCACCACAGTCATCCGACTGTCTGGAAAATACACATGATAATTATGGGGTGTTTCTATGTACCCCAAAAATATCCCAACTTATGTCATCAGCTCTAGCTTCTTCCTGGCATCCTTTGTCACATGAATGTAACAGATGAGCCAAAAATATTCAAATGAGAAATATCAGGCTTCTTACTAGTAAAAGCTTCTTCAAGTGTACTCATGCCAAGTACTCTATGTGGACAACGATTTTGCACATAATTCGCAGTGTTGCATGCTTCTACCCACAAGTGCATTGGTAGGCCCTACTCATGCAGCATCGCTCGTGCATTACACATGATCTTTCTGTTCTTCCTCTCAGCGGCCCCATTCTGCTGTGGGTTATGAGGCCCTATGAGTTCTCTTCGAATTCCTTCTTTGCTACAAAAGTCTTTGAATTCGCCTGAGATGTATTCACCACCATTATCACTTCGTAGAGCTTTCACTTGCTTCCCCAACTCCTTCTCCACCAATGCTTTAAACTCACAAAACTTTGAGAATGTTTCGCTCTTCTTCTGCATGAAGAAGATCCAGCATCTACGAGAATAGCCATCAACAAATATAACATAATACCTGTGTTTTGCTGTTGAAGCAACCGAGAAAGGTCCACACACATTTGTGTGAATTCTCTCCAGGATCACCGAAGCATGGTTCTCCTTCTCATGAAAGGTGGTCTTCACAAACTTACCCATAGTACATCCCTTGCACTGATCTGACTACACAAGAGTACCCTTGGGAATTCCAGTAGAAATCTGCTGCAAAATATTCAAAGCACCATGGTGAATATGGCCCAATCTCCTATGCCATAATTCACCCTCATCCCGACTCACCACTTCTTCTGCTTTTCCCACCATTGCAACGCAGCCATCTACCTCCAGCTTGTAGAGATTCTTAACTCGAATCCATATCCTCTTGGTTTGACCCATTGTTTTATGTCGAAGAAAATCTTTTCCCTCACTGAAAACAACAACATAACCTTTGTCTTCCAACATTGCGACCGAGATCAAGTTCTTCTTCAGACCTGGAACATGCATAACATCTTTCCACAAGAATGGATTACCAAACTCCCTCTCAAAGGTAATGGTCCCAATGTCGGTCGCACTGTATCTACCATCATTGCCCATCTCTATATGCATTTGAAGGTCCTTCTCCTCCAAGTCACTAAACAACTCCTTGTCTCTCGTCATATGGAAATACGCACCACTATCAAGATATCACACCGATCCCATATAGCTTGAAACCAAGCATGTGATCAAAGAGAAATAAAGTTCAAATTGCGAGGCTAAGGCCTCTCCAGCTGCAGCTCCAGCAACCTTCTTGTTCTTCTTCTTCTATGGGCAGTTAGTGGCGAAATGCCCATGTTCGTGACAGTGAAAACACTTCACCTTGGACAAATCCTTCTTGTTGCCTTTAGCATCGAATTTTGAAGGAAATTTCTTCCCCTTCCCTTTCCTTTCTTTGGCAGCCAAAGCGCAATTCTCTTCATCTTCATTCTTCGATGAAGAGTCATCCCTGGTACCCCGCCTTATCTCCTCCTGCACAAGATCCAACCAAAGTCGCTCCCATCCTGACAGTTTCTCCCGTCCATTGACAGAGTCTTCATAGCTATGCCAACTCTTTGGAAGCCCAAGGAGAGCCAAGCTCACCAAGTCTTCATCATCAACAGTAATCCCCACACTTCCCAGTTCATCCCTACAATGAACAAACTTCGTGAGATATTTTGGAATACTATCGCCCTTCTCCATTTATATTTTTTTGAGCTTATCTTTCAGCGCCAACTTCCTCTGGTCGCTGCTGCTTTGGAACAAATCTGTCAAAGCCTTCCACATTAAAAATGGAGTGGCTTTCCCATGAAGGTTGGACATAATATGGTCCTTCACACCTTCCAACAGAATTCTTCTTGTCTTTGCTATCTTCTTTTGTCATGCATCAAGTAATGCAGCATCGCTAGATCCCGACTTAGGAACATCGCTATCGATGAACTCCCTCAGTCCATTATCCTCCAGCACCGCCTCCATCCTATCACTCTAGGCTATGTAATTCGAGCTCCCATCAAGTAAATACTCTAATCGCAACCCATTGAAAGACATTTCAATGTATACTCAACTGTCGCACCAAGAATTTTCTGCAGCAAATTCGAATTGTCCACCAGCACAAACTCAAAAATTCTTCACAATTGAAATCTTCAAGAATTAACACTACTCTACCATGTAGAAATTATATACAATATGCATGTATATATCCATGTTCTCCTGATCTAACAATATTTTATATTCTTTCTAAATACAGAATCCTTCCACTATTAATCTTTTGCGGAAATTTAAACTCAATTTCAAACACATGAAGCAAATAAAAATAATCGCACATAACAAATTTGTTTAACAGGAAAGCCTGAAGTTGAAAACCCCAACTATCATATGTTATGTGTCATGGAGATCATGTAACAATCTCATACAAAGCTTAGTACATCAAGCTCTCATTACAATCAATCGTCACACACTAATCAGAAGAAATCTACAAATCCATGCACCGATTTCTTGCCACCTGCTAGCCTGCCTCCACTGCGAAATTTCTACTGCAGAATAGCTCTGAATGAATTCGAATTACCCTTGCTTGCACTATGAAATACTCATTGGAAACTCCAATGTGTGTATGGTGCAATCAATGCATCACTATAGTCACAACGGATAGTCCATCTTGCCCTTTCACCTATCTCTTCATTAGGTCTCCACTAGAACTGACGTGCACTGTAGTTAACTGTTGTATTTGTTCAGTTGATTAATGAGTTATTATTTGTGAATTAATTAACTACTTAATTCACTCCACTCTCACTAGTGTATCATTCAGTTAGACTAGATACAACTATCTCAACTGAGTCTAACTCCATTAACTGAGTTAAACTGAATAACAACTCCATGAACTACTCTTCCAACTCTGTCATAACTTTTCCACTTCAGTTCTAACTGAGTCCTCCATGCATGAACCACCAGTAAACCCTAGGAATTGCGTAATTCCTTCAGTCCACTGATTTGACAAATCTGTATACTGAAATTAAGTGCTCCAAGAGAATAAGTTGATGTTTATTGTCAGATTATTATTAAGAGCTAATAATAATCAACACTTCTATTTTTTAGATCGATGATCTATAAATAGACTTCGCCCAATATTCTAAAAATACAATTTCATCTATTTTTCCAACTTGAACAACCATCCACCAATAGCATCCTGCAACTTCTGAAATATGATCACCATGTCTAAAATTAGACATAGTCTAAAAATAGACTTACACCTAAAAATAGCCTGCGGGCCCACTTAGTGAAGGTGACTCATTTTCACTAAGCTCATCAGCTTGTTGAATCTCAACAGGATTTCATCCTACTAAATGAAGAACAACATGAAGCTTTACCTGTGAGTACAAGGAGCAAAAATACTACTGAAGCAACGCAACCAAATCAACAGCAAAAGATTTCAACTCCTGCTAAGGATAAATCAATAAGAAAAATTCTATTTCAAAGGCTACACAAAAAAGTCTCGTTACTTCAGATACTCCACCTACATCTAAGACAATGGTAGTCTTAGACACTATTTTGTATAATGTAGTTGAAGATATGAGGAAAACCAGGGCCAACATTTCAATTCACGAGCTTACTAAATTAAAGCAGCAATAGAAAATCTTACGTAGAGACTTAAATGTGATTCCTACTTCAACCTTACCTGCTCCAGTAATAGTACAAGCTGCTACTGAAATGGGTAAGCCACCTTCCCCTTCAACTAAAATAGATGTTACACACTTGATTATGATAGGTGATTGATCCATCTCTCATACTCCTCCATTTCTCTTAACCTATGAGATCTATAATAAAAACGTTCATAATTATTTAATAGACTTAGGGGTTTCCTCTAATATAATGCCAAAATTAGTCTGCGCTAAGTTGAACATAACTCCTCATAGTTACCCTATTCATATAGTACAACTTGATAGAACTAGAGTGGAGGTGGTAGGAGAAATAAATTTTGTTTCCATCAGATTGTCATCAAATCCCAAGGTTACTCAAATAATTAATATACTGGTGGCTGATATTCCTGAGTTTTACGGCTTAATTTTAAGCCGAGACTAGTCTGAAAAACTTCATGGATATTTTGCAATAGACTGGTCACATATGTGGCTACCATATAATAGAAAGCCAAATCAAATTCGAGTAGACCGTGAAAATTTCATGAAGCATACAGTCACCTATCTTGAAGGAGTAAATGAGCCAGTAGCATTCAATAATAAAATCATTAGAAACTACTCAACAGGGTTGCTTTTGGGAAATATCAATGCTCAACCATCACCTTTCTTTGATAATGTTGTTGTTTCTCAGATCGAATTTTTTTCCCAGATAGATAGTTCCAAGTGTATAAATTTTGTAGATAAAACAATAGTTAATTCTTTATTTTGGACTCTTTATTTTGATGATTCTAAATTTGAAGATGGTGTAGGCACATGTTGTATTTTAATAAACCCAGAAGGAGAAAAAACCATGTTAACCTGCAGACTAGAATTCAATTGTACAAACAATATAGCTAAATACGAAGCATTACTCCAAGTTTGTACAAATCCATTGATCTTAATATCAAATACCTGAAAGTCCTAGGAGATTTATAAATCATTGTTAGACAGGTAAGAGATACCATTCATTGTAATTCTGAACATTTAAAGCTTTATCAATCATTAGTCCAAGAATTAACCATTCATTTCTTAGCCTTTAACATTTTTTATGTACCTAGAATACGGAATGCTAGTGAAGATCTACTGGCTAATGTAGCATCAAAGTTAATTCCATCTCAAGGGTTTAGTCTTGATAGATTTTCCATTGAATTAATTTTTAGACCATCTGTTCTTGATAATATTACCAATTGGAGAGTATTCAATGATGATTCAGATATCATAGATTTCTCAACATCTGAAGGATCTTATGATAGTCAAATTTTGGATGAAAATGAACATGACATTCAGATTAAGAAAGAACAACACGAAAATCCTATTCCTAAGTCTATTGTCAAGTTAGAAGACCTATATGATCTGAAAGATAGATTTAAAAGAGTTAATAACTCAAAAACGCAAAGCTCCACCTTAATATTTGAGTTAGTAAATCTAGGAAGTAATGAAAAACCTCAAAATGTAAATCTAAGTCTTGGTCTATCTTCCGAAGAAATATTATCATTCATCAGATTATTTAGAATGTACAAAAGTGTATTTTCTTGGGATTATATTGATCTTAAAACATATGTTACTTTGTGATTCAACACACAATTCCAATTATCTCAGTGGAAAAACCTATACAACAGAAATTGAGGAAGATTCAACCAAATCTGGAAAATCAAATCAAAATAGAACAGAACAAAATACTCAAGGAAAAAATCATCTTTCCAGTTACGCATTATAAATGGGTATCAAATTTACCTGTCAGGATGAAGAATGGCTATTTTAGATTTTGTATTGATTTTAGGAATTTAAAAAAAGCATGTCAAAAGGACAATTTTCCATTACCAACCATGGAACAAGTACTGCAGACATTAGCTGGTTCTGAACTTATGTCCTTTCTAGATGGATTTTCGGGATATAACCAAACTCACGTACATCCAAATGATAGACTGAATACTACATTCAGGACTAAGTGGGGAACATACACCTATCAAAAGATGCCATTTGGTTTAATTAATGCAGGTGCCACTTTTCAGAGAGCTATGGACACAACTTTTAGGGGGCTCATAAATAAACCAATGGTATTTATTTAGATGACATTACAATCTTTTCTAAACAAGTAACCAATCATGTGAATGACCTAAAGCAAGTCTTTGAGCGATGTAAAAGGTATGGCATATCATTAAACCCAAAGAAATCATTTTTTCATTAGATGAAGGAAAACTTTTAGAATTCATTGTGTCAAAAAGAGGTATTTATATTGATCCTGAAAGAATTGAAGATATTAAAAGAATTCATTTCCCGAAAGCTATGCAGTCATTTCTTGGGAAAATTAATTTTGTTAAAAGGCTTGTTCCTGACTTTTCACAAATAGTTTTACCATTACAGAACATGATTAAGAAAAATTCAGTCTTTAAATGGGGACATAATGAAAGAGAAGCATTTGATTTTATTAAACAATCCATTTTCAATGCTAGATTACTGACTACCCCCAATTTTCTTAATCATTTTTCTTTATTTACTTTTTCATCAGATACATCATACGTTTTTTTTAACACAACTTAATGACCAACAAATTGAAGCACCAATATCATTTTTCAGTTCCAATTTGTAGGGTGCGGAACTAAGTTATTCATCTGTCGAAAAGCAAGCATTTGCTGTCTTTAAGGCTATAAAGAATTTCAGGCCATTTCTCCTAAAAACTCACACCAAAATCATAGTTCCATTCTCTACAGTGAGACAACTATTAATGCAAAGAGAATTAGGAGAGAAAAGGGCTAACTGGGTTATCGCTTTACAAGAATATGATGTAGAAATTAGACCTCTAAAATTGTTAGAGGTCAAGGTTTTTGGAGAATTCTTACAAGGGCATTCCATCTATCATTAGAAGAAGATTCAGGTAACAATGTGCAAATATCAGAGGTAAGCCTCAACGATTCACAATCTCAATACGCTGATCTCATATTTTATTTGAAGAAAATATATGCTCTGACCCAACTCAATTATAAAACAAAATGGGTTTTGAGCTTAAAGGCCAAGAAATATGAATTAATCAATGATTTATTTTTTAGGAGAAATTTTGATTCTGTACCACTAAGATGCTTAGAAAAATCTGAAGCAAAGAAAGTCTTGCAGGAACTCCATGACGGACCAGCTGGAGGACATTTTGGAGGAAATACAATACACAAAATCTTGCATGCAGGTTACTATTGGCCTACACTTTTCAAAAATTCTCATGAATATGCAAGAAAATGCAAAGTGTGTCAAAGTGCATCTGAAAAGCAAAGGAAGCCAACATTTCCCATTACAGCTAGTCAATATCGAACAACCATTTGAACAATGGGGATTAGATATAATTGGTGAGATTGTTCCTAACGCTTCCAAACAACATAGATATATTCTCACAGCTACAAATTAATTTACTAAATGGGTGGAAGCAATTCCATTAAAGGTAGCCAACTCTGAGAATATCATTGATTTAATCGACCAATATATCATAACTAGGTTTGGTTTACCTACTGCTTTAATGCTTGATAACTGATGCAGGAGCATCCTGCTCAAATGTCATTAGTTATTTGGGAATATTAGGAGGTCTTATATTTTCAAGAGATTTTTTTCTCTAAGTGTAATTTTAAATATTTTGAGTGATTTAAAATAGGATTTAATTAATATTGTGAGCATAATTGTGAATTTTCTCGAATTTTGGAGAATATGAGCGAATTAGGATAGTTGAGAGTTCATAGGGATTGATAGATTTGAGAAATTATTGTAAATCCGAGATTAGAAATTTGTTTCATGAATTTATGGATTAGAGAGGATCCTTAGGGATAAAAGAGAGATTTTAGGAATTAATGAGGACTTAGAAGAATTAGGGATTTGTTGAGTAAACTAAGGATCTAAACCAAAATTGGTTGTAGAACCCTTTTTATATAAATGTACAGTCTCAAAGACAAAAAAAATATAGATAGATAGACATATATCGAGAGGAAGGATAGGACAGATACATGAGACGAGAGTTAGAGAGGATGCCAGACAGGATGTGACATCAAGCTCTGAGAGGCAACCTGGCTCATATAAATGTACTGAAATTTGAATGCGAAATTAATATAAATCTTGTGTTTGATATTATGAACTTATGTTGTTCTGCATACAAGCTATATTTGTTCTTGAATCCATTAGTCTGTGTATTGTGAGGAGGTGTATCCAGATGGGTACGATTGTTTATTGGATCAGTTTCCATCACGATGAATATTATTATTAAAGTTGTTGTCACATGCCTATTCGTGCCATAAATAAGTTATAGTCGTGTTTGGATAGTGGATCGATGGCGACCTTTGTCAAATTGGAAGATTAAAGGCTAGATCACTTTCATATACAGAAGTAATTTGTTTTGATGCCGGAACCACATGTTTTCTGGAAACCCAAATTCGATTTGAAATAGTAGTCATGGAACCATGAAGCGGGTTTGATAAACAACCAGCAGTTTTAGCACGCGGTTGAAGTAGTAAGAAGTATTTGTTGAAGGAGTGCGATAAAGGTCTAGAGGTGACACGTAGCACATTAAAACCACCCATTTCACATGTAATGAAAACCTTAAATGTTGCGCATGCTGAGATGTGATATCCGTCATATTAAATGGTTGTGGTTGATCAACAATAAAGGTGTCTATATTATACACTGTGGGCTTGAATTTATATTTGTCGGAATCGTAGAACTAAACCACAGTCACAACCATGGTTTTGTAGCTTAGGCTGCATCAATAATGCATCTTACTTCTCAGGAACTGCTATGATGGAATTTGCAATCAAAATAGGTTTTAAAGTATTCTACAAATGATTATCCTCAAGGAAATGGTTTAGTAGAGCCCACGAACAAGAACTTTATTAGAATAATCAAAAGAACTATTGATCAAAACCAACGAAATTGGCATAAGTCATTAATCTTTGCTCTTTGGGCAGATCGAATAACTCAGAAAGCTTCTATTGGCACTTATCCATCCAATCTTGTCTATGAAAAAGAAGTTGTACTCCCTACCAATGTAGTTATTCTCTCTCTTTCCTTCGTACAATTTATTGATGAATCTCCTTCTTCTTCTTTACAACTTAGACAATGTCAAATTCTTAAGTTAGAAGAAGAAACAAAAAAATCTAAACATACTTATGCACATCATCAACAGATAGTAAAAGCCTCATTTGATTTAACTTCTGTTACTCCAAAAAAAATTCAAATTGGCGATTTGGTACTGAAATGGGAAAAAGCGCATGAGGAAAAAGGTAAACACACGAAGTTTCAAAAACTCTGGCTAGGTCCATTTCAAATAATTGAAGAAATAGGCCCATCAACATTCTTATTGCAAGATTTATCAGGCAAAAGAGATTCTTTGCTTATTAATGGGGAGATTTTGAAAAAATATTTTTCCTAGGAGGTAACCCCTTTTATTCCTTGTATACTAGTGTCTTTTTATTTTCCTTAGAAAAATAAAAGTTGCTTAGTATAAATTTTTGGTTTTTCAAATAAAACCTCAGATGATCATTTTTTATTTATCGCTTATAGAAATAAGAAGTGCTAAGGAAATAATCGAAAGATTTGAAAGACAGGTAGATTTTATTTTTACTGAAAGATGCAATTTCATTGAAGTAATTTATTCTCTGATGTACTCTCATCCTTATATAGCATGATTATTTTTTCATCAGTCAAGAAAAGAATCCTTAACATAGTAAAGACACTTTTATAGAGAAGCAATCTAAAACTCAACATTATCATCCAGAATCCTCGAAAAGACCAATGATTCACCCCATCCGGTAAAACTTATCAATTTTTGAAGCAAATTCAAAAAATATTATAACTAGAAAAGCTTAAAATATAATAAGTCTCATCACGAGCTTGTTTACCATGTTCATAAGGAAATAGTTGAATTGACATTACCAATACCGCCTACCAAAACAGGGTAATGAATTGAGATTATATAAAAAGGACAAGTGGTCTCATCAAGAGTCAGCTTGATTAGTTTAATTACAACTAGTGAATGACATTGTCATTATTTGGTCACCAAGCCAAGACAATGGCTTTTAAGTAAATAAAAATATGATGCAAAAAAGAAAAGTTTCAAAAAAGATCAATTTTATAAAGTTAGAATTTATTTTTGGAAATTGTAAAAAACACTGGATGGGACAATGAATCATTGTTGGGTAAAATGTAACCCTGCCAAAAACTTAAATTGCTAATTGCAATAAAGGCTCTACCTGTGATAAAAGAGTAAATATTTATAAAGCTAATCTGTAAGAGCCACTTGCTTTATCTTTTTGAACTGAGTAGAGACTGATATAGATTCTCATACTTATATCTTTAAAAGAGGGATTCTTATGACTTGTAATCAAGAGAAATTTTATTGCTTAGTAAGATATTATTCGTTTAAAATTCATTCCTGCAACGATTTTTATTTCAAAAAAGTTTTAGAAGTTTCAAAAATTTAGTCAGAGATAGTTGGTTCTCCCAAGTGAATCACCAATTGTTGTGTTATACAACAACCCCTATTTATTTTAATAAATGGAGACCCTTTAGAAATAAATAGGAAAATTATTTTTATCTTTAAAACAAAAAACTTTAGGAAATAAAGTTTTCTTTGTGATTTTCTATTTTATTCCTTAGTGCGCATCGAAAACTGCATAACTTACAACTAAAAAGACTTGAAACCTACTAAGTCACGCACGCTGTGAAATGCGCTAAGCCTTTTCCAAAGTTATATTAAAAAACTTGCAAACGCTTCAATCACTGTTATAGTTTGTTTAAAGCATCGCACCTCATTTAAACAATCTAACTTATAAAGCAATTCAGTATATGTTACGATTACGTGGACCCGACAAGTCAACAAATCAATAAACATAAAGCTCTAAAGTCCCAGAAAGTGTAGCCGCTTGACTTCTTGAATGCACACTTTGCATTTCGCAGGACTTAACCAAAAGAAAATTCATTTACCGCATAAAAGTTGCGATGTGTGATTTGCGCAGATCGCATTTCGTAGAATTTATGAGTAACATCTTAAACGGTAAAATTTATAAGTTGTGATATGTGAATTAATGACATTTAATTACTCAAGCATGAAAAATGACTTATGTCATATCAAACCGAAATCCAAGGTCCAACGTCTTAAATTGATTGATTTCTTTTCCGTGTGAAGGTGTAAAAGCTTTGATTTATAAAGATTATCGATGATTAACAACATTTAATAGAAATAATGGTTGTAATCGATTGATATATATTCATGCATGTTTGATATAAACGATGGATTTGTCTCTCTGTTCCATATATTTTTAATGTTTTCTCTATTTTCTTGAAATCAGGAGATCATTTAACAGAGTGAGGAAAATTTAAATGAAAAAGAAAGGAAAAGATATTGTTCAAACGCTGTCTACTGAAGACCCAGACATATCTCCCATGTTTTCAGACACCACCTGCAACAAGGATTGCACATTTCTTCATGGGAGGCAAAGTATAAGCTTTTTAAGGATGAAAATGCAAGGGTAATAACAAAAGTCGCTACAATAGGCATGTCAGTTACTTCATATATGACTTACTTCGATGCTGCGTGTTCATTCGTCCACAAGATAGCCGCAAGGCCAAAAATTATCCCTTACATAGACATGGTTAAGTGGGTAATTGACCACTTAAAAATAGAAAGAACATTAAAATATTCAAAAGGCGAGAATATTGGGTCATTCAGGGCAGAATATTTATACGCAATGTACCATCTACCCTCCTCGCAGCAGAAATATGACAATGCTTTTCTTCAAAACTTTAGAGCAAAAAATCTATATTAACAAAAGTCATAAAGGAATGGAAAGAAGACCAGGGAAAGTTGAAACGAGATAAAATCGGTACGTACCCAATTGCCCAAATTCCTCCCCCTTACTATTATGTTACCGGTATGTTGTGTAGATTATATGCAAAACCTGATACTACTAGGTTTTATGTAGATTGGGTCCCATTGATTAACGCAATCGTAAATTCTTTAATTTTGAATTGGGAAAATATCCTATCTGATAATTTAGCTAAACACATCATGGAGTATAGGAATAAAAGGAGTGTTTCATCTAGAGAAATACCTCCCTTTTATATGAGTTTCTATGTCATGGATGCAATCTAATTTTCTTCTAGTTTTCCTACTATGGGATGGAAATGGACTACCCAAGACCTTACCCCAATCCACGTTTACCACAGAGCCCTTTGGGATTCAGACTTCCATCTGCATTTTTATAAAATTTTCCATGGAGTCATGTTGCTTATGCACCATATGATATTCAATGAGAAAGCCCCTAGGGTTTCCAAAGAGGCTAGTATAAATATTCTTTCTATTGCTATATATTTTGCAGAGGAGAGTTTTACATATGTCAGAATATTTGGGAGTTATGCTTCTCCCCACGTCCTACCATATTATGTTCCTGATAAGTTACTTGCAAGAGAGATAGCCTACCATCTTGTTAATGGTATTTCTAAACAGCTAAAAGATGCTAAGAAGGTTGTTTGGCCTAATTTTCCTTTACAATGAGGTACTCTTGCACTTTTTGATATTGGTCATGCCTACAAGGAAGTTTCAAAGATTAATATATTGAATTTTGTAGTAATGCTAAAGAGGTTGTATGATCTAAATGATGTAATTAAAAACTACATCACTAAGCTCAAAATGAAGCCTTTTGTGAAAGAAATAGATGGATTTGATGATCTATTTCAAGGCATGGACAAGTTTTCAGATATAATTAATTTTTGCATCTAGTCAACTCAACCAAGATGATCTGGAAGCCTTCCAAACATACAAAAATAAGAGACTGGAGAAAATTCCTCTTAACTTGTTAATTACTGAAGATGTCAACAAACCTACTCCAAGTATTAGCTTGGATAATGAAGCAAAAGACATGTTTGAGGATGAGTTGGGGCAATCAAAGCATCAATCTCACAATTCATATCATTCTGAAAATGAATCCGAATCCAGAAAGGATAGCCCAAAAAAGATAATTGATCAAGTAATCCAAGAGATAGAGATGCAAGAGGAAAAAGGAAGTAATCGAATAGAGTCAAATTCTCAGGAAGTTCAGCACAATCAAGATACAGTTGATCAGTCAGAAAATTCCCAACCAAAGGATTTGAGTAGTGAATGGGATGATTTTTCTGAAGCAACAAAAGCTCCTAAAACCAATCCCAATACTGATCAAGCCACTAGTTTTCAGACACCTAAACATCTCCAGAAGTTAGCAGAAATTGTTCTTCCACTACAACAAGTTCCGGAAACTCATGATCAAGAGATCATATCGGCCTACCATACGGAACAAATAGTTTTACAAGTTGAGGAAATTCCTTCGCTAGATATCTTTTATAGTCCTAGTCATAAGGCTGTAGTCAAGAGAAACAAAAGGAGAAGAATTGATGAAACAGTTTCAGATCTTACAAATGAGTCTATTGATGTTTTTTGGAAGGTTCCCTTAGCTGATCCTCCTAAACATTTAACTAAACTATCACAGTTTGCAGAGGCATATGCTATTGCCACTGCTGATAAAGCTACCGAGGTTAAAATTTTGTTGAAGCATAAGGAAGACATAATACAAGAACTAGAGAGACTGTTAGATCAGGAAAAATCTAACTCCAACAAGCAAATGAAATCGAAGATGGCCCAATTTCAAAAGGATTTTGAAAAGCTTAATTTACAGCATCAGGTACAAATCACTGAGAAGCAAGCACAACTGGAAGCAACAATGACCAGGTTACAAAGCTAGCCACAATTAGAGCAATTCATAAAAGAAACATTGGATGTAAATGCTAAGTTAAAGCAACAACAAGAAGTATTTTTCCAACAAGCTTCTATTATTGACTCTTATTGTGACTCAAATGAAATATTGATCCAGCAAGTAGCTATCCAGAAACTTGAATATGAGAAGCTCGAGAAGAAAATCAACGAACCCAAAGTTCCACAAGGAGATTTTATTCAAAGATTGGGAAGCACAAATAAAGCAGGTAGAGAAAGCAACAATGAAAATATCAAGATTATCAAAAAAGTTATTGAATCTGTATGTGAACAGCTGGTGAACGCAGAACTTATTAAAGAGTACACGTCTGAAGTTTTCTCAGAAGCCAAACAGCTAGAAACACAATGGAAACAAAAGGCAGAAACATAGGATGAAACAATTAAAAAAGTAAATAAGTTTGATCAAGAAAATTATTGGAATTTTCTGATCAAACCTTATCATCAATACCAGATCGTGTAGTCTAACAGATTCAACAAGAATATCGCAACTAGTACTCTTAAACACAGTATTCAAGGGACATGTCACATCGAGGATTTTGTAGCCAACTCAGCTCAAGCCCATGCTAGATATTTGTCAACTTCGTGACCAAATCCAAAAGAAAGGGCATAATTCATAAATCATATTGTTACTTTATTTTCCTAGATTGTAGTTTAAGTTAGTCTTACGAGGATGGTTGTTTGAAACCTCCTCTATATTTTTGTAACAATCTATTTTAGAACATAGTTAGTTTAGTATTTAAACCCCTCTCATGCATTTAGAGAAGGGTCCATAAATTTGTCAAAAGCATTTGCAAAGAATGCACTGTTGTAACTTTGTGAATGCTTTGATGAATGGATGGAACACAATATGTTATCTTTTGACAATTAAAGTTGTTTAACTAATGTTGCACTATTGTACTCTTTAAATTGCTTGAAAGTGAAGAGAAACAGATCAATTACTGTCAATTTACATGATTAGAACTTCTTACATATGGTGCTTCTATTCACTTGTATTAAGTCTTGTTTTATAGATTGATAGTCATATTTTTATTGCATTATATATTTGAAACATTATTATAGATTAATGTTACATGCATTTACGTTTAAATATTTGTCTGTGATTTCTTAATCACACATATGAATGCGATATATTTTTCACAATTCTTCTAATCAAACTATTTTGTTAGGAGAACTATCTTACATAATTTTCATCTCTTTCAACTGTTAAATTATCTATATTACTAATAGTTGAAAGATATCTCTTTAGATCTCATAAAGGAAGAAACACCCCAAGTATATAATAGAATAGATAGTTTAGATAGATGCATATGATAGATTAAAATTATTCTCCATTTGCATGTTTTATAATCAAAACACCCTCAGAATCATCCTTATTGGGAAACTGGTCCCATTATCCTCAGTCAGAGCCACTACACCAAACGGAAAAGGAGTTTCTTTAAGGTCTGGACCAGGTGGTTTTCTCCCATGTTTTGGCAGTGGAATTGCGAGGCGTCAACAAGAACCATGCTCTCTGATCTAGGTCCTTGACCGTCAAATTCGTCAAATTTTTTGCCGTTGAAGCGTTTTGCTAAACCTTTGGAGTTTCTCCACTACTGCTAAGTTCATCAGAGGCCCTTGGCCATTAAAAAAAAAAATCAAAGTATATTAAAGAAAAAGGAAAGAGTATAGGTTTAAAATAAAAGGAAATTGTTATAAAAAAGACAAAAGATTAAAAAAATTAGATAATATGTATGAGAAAAAAAATAAAAAATCAAACGCATTGGAGTAGGGCCACCGTAGGTTTAGCCGGGCCACCCCCAAATGTCGTCCGCGGTCATCTACCACCCCTGCTGCCTGGTGCTCCCAGTCCACTCCATCCGCCGTTGACATTCTAGGGCCTTTGCCAAAGGGCCTTCGATTGGCACAGCCACCGCAAAACCCGCCATTCCTACTTGTACACAGCCACACCAACATCCCACTTTCCACCTCGCAACTGTCGTCGCCACCAACCTTCCGTGTCTTTTTCACCTCCTCCACACTCAAACCTAACACCAATACAATTGTTTCCCAAAACGCCATCTAAGAACTGACCACACAACAACCCAATTCTTCATGTCGCTGCCACTGCCCTCGAGTAGTCTCACAACCATTGTATTCCTTCTGTCATTGTATGCCATTCCATCCACTACTTCCAGAATATGCTATTGTCACTAGTGCAATAGCTTTTTTTATTCTATCACTAATACTATCGCACAAATTCCACACCATACATCCATTTTTAATTTTATAGAAACAATTTATCATAGCGGCCATTCCAATCGTTGAATTTAAAAAAAAAATCCCTTTTTCTTTGGTTGTATGCCACTCGTTAAAATTGCAATCACCAGTTTCCATCAATATCGAGGTCGAAAACTAGCTGCATCGATCGTCGCTGCTCCTTCCCGACCATAGTTCGAGATCACACCGCATACAGGTCTTCATGACACCTGCATTTCTCCGCCATTTCTTATTGCCACCGTGGTTGTCTGAAGCCACCACCACCACCATTGTTCAATATATCACTATTTCAGTTTTGCATATCAAAAGTAAAAAATCGTGACTATTGGATTTAAAACCCATCCGTAGAATTGTCTTCATCAATTATTAAAAGGGTTATATAATTAAAAAGATTTATTACAATTTAAAAAGTTTAAAAATTTATGAAGGGAAGTTGTTTAAAATTTATATATATCAAAGTTATATATAAGGGAAATTATATTTATAAAGGAAATTATAGTTATAAATAAAGAGAAACAAACATGGATGATAAAGAGAGACTAAGTGGATTGTAAATTGATCTCTCACTAAAAGAAGATTAAGAAGATCAATATTTTCAAAAGCTTCAATAAAAGATATATTAAAGGGTGTATTTGAAGAATATTTTCATAAATAATAAAGTTCATTTAAAAAAACAAAAAATAACAAAAAAACAAAAAAATGAAGAATACGAAAATGAAGACCAGGAGATTTTTAGAAACCTTATCCATTGACGCTAAAGTGCTATTTAAATTTAAAGGAACTCTCGCAGGAAAAGATGACATTATTTCTATATCACTCGCTGAAGATAAAAATTATATAAATCCTAAAATTGCAAACCAGTTGGTGATTTCTGAGCCAAATATAATCGAAAAATTAGACTTTTTTTGACAAAAAAAATACGACATAAAAAGTCTACAACTAAATATTGGGGATTATACTTTTATCTCTCAAAATACCATGAAATCCTTACTTTTTGACAATAACATTTTGTTAGGTTCACCATGGATGGAAATTATTAGAAATGAAATAGGTTCACCATTGCCAAGGGTCGATCCATTCATAATGTATCTTCAATCGGGATGTTTGTTGTTGATTGCAACATTTTTCTAAGGAATGATTGGGCTTGCCACAATGGCGACAAGGATGGAGATAAAAACACTGATATTCCATATGACCAGTTCTTTGACAATGAGAACACTTCAGTTGGACTTCAACTTCAAGTTGCTTGCAATTCTGTTTGTCTACAACTTTGGGTTGCATGCATTGTTGGTTGTCTGCAATTTTCTTAGAACTTGCTGAGGTGAGTTGTGCAAGAAATCCTGCACTGACAAACTTAATTGGATTGGAATAATCTAGGATATCCAGGTTGGTGTCATTTTTGACATATCCTAAGCTGCGTCGATTCCTGTTATTTTGAATTTCTTCCCATGGCTTGATGATGGGCTTGGAAGAAATTGGAACTGGAACAACTTTGACATTGGAAGTTGTTTGAATGAATGACTTATCATCTGGATGGTTCAAAAACTTGAAAGTATCACGCTTTTCTTGCAATTCAATCCTTTGAACTTGCGACTCTAGTTGAAGAAACTCAATGGTTTCTTTTGTTTGTTGTAGATGCCGTGAAAGATCGGCAAGAGTTTCTTTGCTGATGTGCACCATGTCTTCATCACTGGAGATGATCAAACTGTGAAGAATGTTTAACAACTGAATATGTTGCGCCATCTGAACTTGCGCACTTGAAATCAGGCTCTCTTGTCGGAGATGTCGTGCTTTGAACTGTTTCACTTGATTTTGAGACTTGAATCACAAGCTTGCTTGCTTGGAACACTTGCTAGAATTGTAGAATTTTCTTGCTTAAGCTCTGGAATTCACGCTCGCTTGATGATGATCGCGTTTTTTTAAGTGCTCACTTGACTTACTTGATGACTTCACGCTCACTTGAATGAATAGCCACGCTCGCTTGATGTCGATCTCAACTTGCTTGATTGGTGTTAGGGTTGAACTTGTTTGGTTGCTTTGATGGTTGCTACAATGAACTTCACTCTGGCTTGCTTGATGGTTTGATCTTTGTATTGACTTGATGCAAATTGCTTGAATGAATACTCACGCTCGCTTGGAGATGTAAACTTGTTGCTTGTTTGCTTTAGAGTGAAAACTCATGCACTTCACTTGATTTTTCTTAAAGAAAGGGTGTCGAACACTATCGAAAATGCACCCAAGAAATCTTACAATGATTTTTTATGATTCACTTGTTCTCTTAAAAATTCATTAACAATAAATTTTTAATGATTCACTTAAAATAATGAATTTGATTACAAGTTCTAAAATGGATTTGCAAGAACGCTGATGTAGACTTTTCTTTGAAATGCATTAACTTGACTAAGTGAATTTGATTGTTGATGTAGAATGATGATGTAGACAATCTTTGATTATATGTTGTAGTGGCGTAAATGCATGTGTTGATCTTGCAGCTATTTCGTTACATGTGTTGTGCTTGCTGATATTGAACTTTATGTATGCGATATTAAATGAAATTATTGATGTGTCACAACTAGGCACAAATCAAAAAGCAACAACATGAAGCCATAAAAGAACTTGTCATCACAAACACACATGGTGTACCTAAGATCCCCTTATTCAATTTCGGGCAGATCTAGGACACTTCAACACCACAAATAATATGTCTTTATTAAGTATTGAGGTCATCAACCTTTCATCTTTTACAACATTGCCACTGAAGCTTTCTCAAATAATGAGAATCTGACGCTTGCAAATTTTGGAAACAAAAGTCTTCAAAAAATGTGTGCACTGATCACTCACACCTTATCTCTCCAAATACTCCTTATGTCTTCAAAAACATTTTTTGTGTATAATTTTCAAATTTACACTTCACAAAATCACTTCAAACCTTCCACACACTAAAAAAAATAATCACACTCCTTATCTCTCCCAAGTAAATGAAGTCTACTCTTTTAACAAAAGTACCTTCAAAAATTTTCCAAACCCTTTATAATCCAACCAAAAAAAAAAACTTTTTAATCCTCCCCCCCCTTTTTTTTGGTTAAAAAAAATTAAAAGGTCTATAAAATCACTTTCAAAAAGTGATTTATGGTTTGAAATTTTAAATAATACTTAAAAAAAAATCGTTGAAGAGATTACATATCACAACAGTTTCAAATGGTACTTTCTCCATGTCACACGCTGCTTCATCCTCCACAATGCCAAACTTTTGCTTCCAACAATCGGTGGTCGAACTCTCTTTCATTATCTTCATACCACCCTAAGCTGGCGATTCAGAATTTTGGTAGATCTATACTCCAAGAAAAACGATAAGCTCTACTGCAAGCGAAGTTATCCCATGCAAAGTGTTAAGCACTAGGGACCGTTTGGGGAAATCGGTCACAGAGATGGCATTGGGTGGTACCCTGAATCGCAAAAGAATGAAACAAGCCAAAGAGGCAAGAGGGAATGAGCAGAGAGAGTTGTTGCAGAGAGGGCTGCAGTAGCAAAAGAGACGCAACGGAGAAATGAAAATGACCTTGAATATTTTTTTTTTGGTATGGGTGCTCGAATAGACAGTGCACCGAAGCAAAGAATGGGTACCTCTGATGCTACTGCTGACAGACAATCTCAGAATAGGGGATTTTCTGGTGAAGGCTCTCAGAGAGCTTCTGCTGGAACACCACTTTGTCTAGGGAAAGAAGGAATCAACATTAATAGACCGAAACGGGAAGCAATTTGGTCCAGAGTTATAACTCCCACTCTACCAATTACTGCAACAAAATGGGGCAGAAGAAAGATCCATTGACACCTGAAGAATATTTTTTATTGACAAGATATATTCAAACTCATGGTGAAGGATAGTGGCAAACTTTACCAAAGAAAGCAGGTAATGATTTTTGATGATTATCTTCATTTAGAAGCTCACAACAAACTTTCATGTGAGACCATCCAGAAGCTCTTCATTGAAACGAATGCACTCCTGCGCTAATTTGTTCAGGTTTGCAACATTGTGGGAAGGGCTGCAGATTGAGGTGGATGAAAACAGGCGGTTAAAGCTGCAGAGTTGATTATAGCTGCAGAGTCTGTGTTCTGGATATTGGCTTAAGTGGATCATGGAATACTCTATCCAATTTAAAGTATTTACTCAGCAATACTAATGCAGATATAGATCACTGCACTAGTTTTCTGAATAAGAACCAACGCAACTATTACAATCACTATTCATCATGAAATGTTTTAAACAGTACACTTAGTTCGAATTCCTCATTTCTGCAAGCAGTGGCTCTCCCTTACGTGATCTATTTTTTCACAATGGCAATTTAGGTTATAGCAGCTCTATAATCTAATTGATTTGCACACAGAACAAGGATTTACTTCGAAATATATTTCTCCATGCCTTTCTTGGGCATGACCTTCCTTCAATGCTTGGAATCCAACAGTAGTCTCTAGTCTGTTCGATATGGAAACAACAATCTCAACTCTACACACAGTTTTAACACAATTTCAATTTCTACACAACAATCTCACCTTATCATTGGAGTAGTTACATGCAGTCGGCCATCCCATAGAGTGGTCTATGATTCTGTTGTATAGTATCCTCTTCCCATGGATAACAGGCAGGTCCTCCTTCACATAACACTTACATATAACTCCTCTCGCACATGACCACAATGCAACTTTAAAATGACTTTTAATTCAAACACGAAGAGTTCAAAATTATGGTGGGTACATCCTCCCTCGGTCACTGTCTCTTTCGCAGCCACCCACACAGGTTAATGAAACCAAAGAAGTTGACCTGCAACTCTTTCCTCTCGCACTCCAGTTTTGGATCTCCATGCTCAATGCACCAGGTTTAAATCCTCTACAAGCAAGATCAATCACAAAACCTCATCCACGGGTTAGTTTCAACTCTTCCCTAAAGCTTTGATACCACATATTAGAAATGAAATTAACTCAGAAACAGATTGCAGAAAACACAGATACAGAACTAGACAAAAATATGGCGGAAAAGAGGCTTCAGCCTCATGGCATTCTCGTCATTCTCTCTTACTAAAAGAATTTAGTTTACAATGTAAATAGATGAGAGAAATGTCTAAGATAGTCCGTGCTATCTTAGACTCCTTTGGTTGAGATAATTTCTCACCAAAAACCCACCAAGATAGGAGTTACTAAACAAACTCCAATATTTGAGGAACAACCCAAGAGTTAGGCACATATTCCTAACTTGGAATATTTAATTAATTTATTTATTATTTTGGATTTATTATTGTTATTTGAGAGAGGCTAACAGAAACCTTAGGTTCATTTATCCTAAATACAAAAAAAAAAGTTTTTGACATTCTCCTACAAAAAGAAGAAAATAACGCTACAAGACGTTAACTTGAAGCCAAATTCAGTGACGCCTAAAGACATATAAGAAATTTCAAAAGTAATTCTTCAAGAAAGTAAAAAGGCGATGCAAAATATGCAAAAGAAAATTGACAAAATCACCAATAACAAGAATGAAGAAGTTTATCGCCTCAAGGATCACAACGAAAAATTACTAACGCAAATTAAGAAGCTGAAAAAGGACAAGAATTCATTAGAGAACAAGGTGCAACAACTTGTCGAAAATAAAGCATCGAATGTAGAAGCCCAAGTTGAAGAAACAGATATCGATTCAGTAAATGTCACAACTCAAGAAGTAGACAAGAAAGTTGCAGAAAATACAATCTTAGATGTTGTAGTTCAGACGATGAACATCCCATGTAAAGGTTTTGTAACCAACTCAACAACATTTTCACCAAAAGAAAATAAAAAAATTTCCACACACCTAATAAGGGAAAGTCAAATAAAAAAAGTTCCCTCTTGACATCCAAATCACGAGAGTAGACAACTCGATCAAGTTACATATTCAGAACAGAAACAACAAGTTGATGTTTCAAAGAATACTAATGTCATTGCAATTTGCTCAAGTGATAATTCATCACAAGTTTCAAGTCACCGTAAGATTCCACAAAAGATTGATTGAGGATGGTCCAATCCATTCTCAGTGCGACAGTTTTGTTTGTTACTTAGAGGATCATATCAACTTTTATCGACAAGGATGGCTGCCCCAAAACAATAAGACATTCGTAGCAAGAAAAGAAATCAAAGCCTTTCATCAACAAGCTTTGAGGGCAAAGCTTTTTGAGGAGGAAGACAATGTAATGAATAAAATAATATAAATAATGATTAATTAGCTAATTAGTAATTAGGTTGAAAGGGCATGTTTGATGAGACATGACCTTTCGTGAAGAGGCACGTGTCTAGGTATATAAGTAGGCCTCATTTGTAACATTCAATCATCGATTCATTCATACTATTTAATATAATATTTTTATCCTCAATGGATATTCTGATATTCCAAGTCTTCTGGAGTATTTAGCTTGAGAAGGAACTTTGTTCGCTTCAACCTTGTCACTATGAGGCACCAACCTCTAGGGCTCCAACCCTACCACTGGTACAGGCTCTAACCTGGTCTTCTTGAGGACTCCTATCCTCTAGGGCTCCAACCCACAACTTCAAGTATTCAAGATAAGATCAATGATTCTTCAAGGCTCCCAATATCTTTTTCTACCAGGCTTGACAATATCCTTGCCTCCAACACTGCCCTCAACTGATCTCCAAGGCACTAAGCTCATTAACAAAAACTTTGTCTTCACTTGAAGGTGTCTCCACAACTCTTCATGATACCCAAACAAAATCTCCAAGGTCACCTCATGATGGCTTCAATGCATCATGGTCTGCAACGATCTCCCAAAAACTTCAATATGCTGCTTCACAGAATTCTTCAATAAGTTATTTCAAATCTGACCTTCAAAACAAGTTGTCCAAATTTCTTCAGATTTGCTTCAAAGACTCCTTCAAATGCAATATTAAGTCTTCTTAAAAGATCCACAAGATTCTTAAAGAGCTTCTCATTCACACACCATAGGTTTAAGGTATCTAGGTGTTTGTTCTTTTCATAGGTCAATAAACTTCAGACCCAAGCTTCAATCTTCCTGCAAGCAGTGATCCTTCACACAAGTCTGAGTCACTTGTATAAGTAACTGTCTTCTATAGACACTGTCCAAGTGACTGTCCACAGGGGTATGTCTACAGTTCCAAGCTCATTGTAGGCTATGCTTCTGAAGTGTAGTCTTTTACTGGACCAAGTTTCTTATTGGTGACAATCCACCATTGGATTGAGCTACAACAACCTTCTCACAGGTGTATACTGCCCAAACTGTATATGCCTACTGTAGTCCAAGCTTGAATGAATTTCCCAAACATTGATATCCTTAACTATCCTCCAAAACTGGTTTACTGCCACAGGACTGTACCTAAAAATATACCATTGTTCTTGTGTTAACAATTTGTTGTTGTAGCCCCAGGCTCCACTAGCCCCAGGGCTCATCAAAGTCCAATTTGGTGCTTGGCAAACAGGTTGGTGCCTATTTCATTAAAAGGGTTGGTGCCCTTCTCTCATCTATTGTATATTATTATTAAAAAAGGATTGAAGTTCTCTTTAATTATGAAGAATCTAACTGGCAATAATTAACAATTGAAAATAAATATTGATTCACCCCCCTCTCAGTATTTCCAACAATCACCTCAAATTTTCTCATGATCAAATTCATCATGGTTTGGGCCCAAACCCCAATGGGTGAAAAAGCCCATGCTTGGTTTCCGAACCCACAAGTGACTCTTGTGGCGGTTTTCCCTCCAATCCTCGAACTATGAGGCTTGGAGTACCTCCCAAGCTACCAAAAATCAACAGGTCCCTACCATAGATCATAGCAAATTGGGGCTAGCACATATCAGTTACAATCCCTGGAAGATGAACTAGCCCTCAAAAGATATTTCACCTCATTGCTTCAAATAAATAGCCTTGTACCATACAACTTTTTCCTTTTTTCTTGTTTTTATTCATTGTTGTATTTTTTGTTATTTCTTTTAGGTTCTACAATTGTTTTCTTTTTCTATTGCATTATTTTTTCATAATAATAATGTTGAGATTTCAAAATTTAGTGAATACATAAATTGTTCTTCCCATATTTGTTCAATGATGAAAGTGAGGTGGGTTACTTCATACAAGATTTGAGGTCAAAAGATATATATAGTTCCTTATATGTATGGGTTAAGAAGGGTTGGTTGTATTATTTATGAAGGTGAAGTCTCGAGAAGGGATTATGGAATGAGAGTGTATGACCTTTCTAACTAAAAGAAGACCAATAAGTGACATATGTTATATTAAGGATTTGGTGAAACTTCAAAGCCTACGTATATGCTAACTACTTCAATAAAAAATATCATCCTTAGGGGCACAACATATGATCCACTTATTGTTATTTAAAAAAAAAAAAAGTGAGAAAGGAGGAATGCATGCTATTAATCAGAAAATATAGATATCTTCATTGGGGCTATGGATGTTTGCTAGTAGCGAAGCAAGGTCTATGATATCACGGTAACTCCATCAAGCCTATAGATGCTTGATGGCAACATGGAAACACTAAAAAGGTCATTAGCATGCCTAAAGGTTACAAATAAATACCACCTTATCTAGAGTAGGTTTCTATGAGGTTTGTCTTTGGTGATATTAGTTCTATGTAAAATGATTCCAAGGTTGGATAGTTGGGACATACCACATGCTAAGGTAGTTAGTTGCTTTGAGGCATACACATTTGGACTGATGAATAACTCCTGAGCTTGGATCCCACACCAAGCTACTTCATGTAAAATAAATATAATGTTTTGAAGATACAATCAAAGACGTTGGTTTTATCCAATGAACCACCATTTGTTGAGTACTCAAGATATCATATTTTTTCAAATTCTAGGGTGCCACCATCTTTTGTCACATTTTTAACATCGTCGTACTTTTTTTCTCTTGGAAGAATATTATTTTGTTTTAGTAGTTTGTTTGGATTCACTTATGTTTTCTTGGATTTTGAACTTCAAAAATCTTAGAAAACCAAAGAGAATCGCACCTCGCTTGAGAAAAAGAGAAAGGAAAGAAAACAAAACAAAAAATGAAGGAAGAAAAATAAAAAAACTTAAAGAGCTGATGAATCCAATGACCAAATCCATAAAGATTCCATTGAACACAAACAAAGCCATCAACATTTGGAAAAACATTTTGGATGAAATAATCAAAACCCCAAAGATTCCACTAATCACCAAAGAAGCTATGAGTGTTTGGGGAAGTCCTTTAGGTGCTACGATGACAAACTCCAAGGATTCTATCAATTTTTAATGAAAATTTTACCAAAGTACCAATAGGATATCCTAGGCATCCATGCTATCAAAAAATGTTAAATCTCACAAATCAATGACACCACATAGAATTTTCTTACATCATTTTTCTATATAGTATACATCATCAACCACATAAAAAAATTTCATGAAATTTTCCAAATGTTGTTACCTACATCATCGTTTTGTACACTCGATGTCATCATATATCTATTCAAAATATTTTCAATCCCAGGCTTTCTATTAAATGTCAATGATTGACAATCAATGAAATTATCCATTTTTTTCATAACTCAACCCACAAAATCGATTGAAGTTTGATGAACTACATAAAGTGTGCCAAGCCTTCACAAGAATATTAACCAAAACATATTTCCATGCATTCACCCAAATGTGCCAAAAAAGTCAAAATGCCTACCTTTACCCCAAACACTAATGGGAATATTAAAGTTTAGCGAAGAAATATTTTCAAAATGGTGAAGGAAAGGTTCCGTTTACCCCTTGATATTAGGTCAACCATTAATGCAAACTAAATGTGCGAGTTTGCATTTAAGCTGCACAAAATTACAAATATGATTGTTACAATCAATATTTGATAACAATTTTCCCCCATATGTCTCTCTCTCATCTTAAATTCACACCCATATGATAAATTAACCCACATTGATCAACATTTGAATGACAATTTTACTCCCTTGCATATAGAAGTGTTATGCAATCATGGTATCTACCATACCAGATGAATTGCAACTTGGTTTCTCATTCTATTTCCTACAAGCATCCTTAATCTCAACTGTAGTAACATCAAATACACTCATTTTTTGGTAAATTTTAGATTTTCCACATTTTCTTTGGTTAAATTACCTTCTTGGTAGCAGCTACGACTTAATTATGTTAAAATTCAATGGTTGTCGGTAAAGTGCCTCCTAGGAAAACTAAGCTCTAAATATTTCCAAAGAAATAGATAATGACGGGCAACAAACCAATGGAAACATGTAGCCTAGTAAACCAGTTCAAATACCAAGGTGGAATGAAATTTTCACCAAGTTCAAGAATTAAGAATAACTTGAGTTAACACCTCACAGTGGCCTTGACCCCCAAGTGGTAGACAACGACATTTTGTGGTTCATCAAACATTCCATACTACACTTAGCCACAATGAGAGTATTGATGCTTCCCTACATTAAGGTGATAAGGGGGATTATTAAACACATGAATTGTGAAAATATATGGTTTTAATAAAAAGGGAGAATGCATTGTGAATTTCCTTCCATAAGAGAGCACTAGGCATTATAAATTCCATGATGCTAAGGATTTTTTGAATAAAGTTATTATGGTTTCCTTCTACTAGAAATACGATAGTATAAATTATTTGGCCAATTGGTGGAAGGAAGACAAAATATTCTTCAACAAGTTTAGGGGATGATACACTGCAATAAACTTAAGAGAGCTCTACATGCACCTCGTAGTTCTATTGTGTAGATCATATGGAGAAAAATATTGTTCCCACTTCTCAAAAACATTGATATCATTGGTCTACACTATAGCCATGCAAGGAAAGAAGTTCAATTGGGGACCAATAATTTTCAAGCAACTCAGCATTAGGAGTAAACAAGCCTATACCATTGAACAAGGTGCAGGTCCTACTTTACACATGGCTTCCTACTTATGTGATATACAAAGAATGATTTTATTGGATTTTCGCCTAGCAGGCAGGTCTCAAGCCCCCCCTGTCCATATTTTCTTCAACATCTTGTGGGAAAACCGATCTAAGAGATCACATTCTTTACTTTGTTTTTCATTATAGTGCCTTTATATAATCTTATTTTTAGAAAATTCTTGGATAAATAGATAATACTTAACTTGAGCAACCAGCCCACCCCACCTCTTACCTAACTACACTCCGAATAGATTAGTGGTTGGTGAGATGTGCTATCAAATC
The DNA here is from genome assembly GCA_034641835.2 of Pinus albicaulis. NCBI lineage: Eukaryota > Viridiplantae > Streptophyta > Pinopsida > Pinales > Pinaceae > Pinus > Pinus albicaulis. Next base: position 771,616,614 of record CM076580.1, on the reverse strand, counting down.
ATTACTCAAGGGTTCAACACCACATTGACGAAAGACAAAAAAAGATATTAATGCCATGTAACTTATAGATCATATATTATTTTGTCAAGGACATCAGACAAGCCAAACATGAAGGACACTTGCATTTGGAGTACAGATTTAGAAACGAAAGTTTTGGGAGGCATGATCCCATAGTGTTAGTTCCCAAACATGTGTCAGTTAATTGGCCTTATTCCCATGAAAAATGGAACGAATATATGTTCACAAAAAATGCACAAGACTAGCATTGAGAGGTTGCAATAAGGAAAGCCAACACACACATTATTGTTCTTAGGTCTTATCACTAATGATCAAATTGAACTAATAAGCTAGGGGACTGCTTCCAACAAAGATAAAGAAGTTAGATATATAGGGGAAGCATGGCTAAGAAAATAAGCTAAACAAAAGGCTATTCAAGAATCGTTGGATGAGATCCTTCAAGAGCTAGAATTACAATGCAAGGAAAGAAAATAATTAAGGAAGAAGCAAGAGGAAGAGGTTACTTAGGAACTACCGAACAAGCAAAGGCTAGAAGCAACAACAAAATAGAGAAAAATGAAGGTGCTAGAGTGAATAAGTAAGGAGAATGAAGTAAATATTAAGCAATATTTAGAGGGCGAGATAAAGCTAGCAAAGGTGTTTTTTAAACAACAAAAGAAGGCATAAGAAAAGCAAACCAAGAAAGAACAATAAACAAATTTGAAAAGACAACAAGAAGAAAAAGGCTAGAACAAGAAATGTCTGAAATATATGCCAAGCCCATAAATATGCAAGATGTTATTGACCAAACTCAAGAAGAAGACATAGTAAATAGAAACACTCTTAAAGAAAATGAAAGCCCTAATGGCGATGGAATTTTAGCTCAAGGATCAACTGAGGCAAGATTCTATGTCACAAAAGCTGATATCACAAAACCCATTGATGACAAGGTAGAGGTTGTTACTCAAGCCCCTACTAGTGATACCACCAAATTGCAAGATAGTCAAGATTTCCATGGCCTCAAAACACTCAAAAGCAACTCAAGATCAAAAGAATGTAGAAGAGAAGGGCTCCACATGAGAACAAGTTTCCACTTAGGAATAAACCTCTCAAGAAACTAATAAAACTCAAGAGATAGTGATAGAACATTTTCACAGTCTTGGTAGTTTGTAGAATGCCTTGTCTTGGGGAGAACAACTGATTCACTAATAAGTCGATGAGGTTGCAGATTTGGAATATATTGCTTATGACCAAAAAAGATAAATCATCATCTGACGAACACAGAGGAAACAAAATATAGTGGCATGATTTACACACCATAAGAGATCATATACAATGTAAAGAAGGCCCATATGAGTGAATTGGTATCAATTGGTATTTCCTTATCTCATGCCTCATTAGATAAAGTAAAGGAAGAGGAGAAGGAATTAGAAAACATAAGAAAGCAATTCGCATCACTCCAACATCAAGTCCAGTATTATAAGGGAGTTGGAGGCACTAACAAATTTGTTGAGATTTGTTGGAAGAACACCACAAGTGCCAAGAACTTCAAGACACATTTTTGTTGCAAATAGTGGATTTCCAAGAAGAAATCCTCTACCTATTTGAGGCACTCAAAGAGGTACTCTAGTGGAAAGAGAAGGGTGCAAGAGTTTTGAGCCATATTGAATTTAATAGATAAATCCACCATGCAATAAATATATTAACAAATGACAAGTTGAACAAGATGCAAGTAGCCACACAATACTAGGTAGACCTTGTTGAAGAACCGATAATGCAAATGGATGAAGATTGGTCTATTTGTCTCAAGACATGGGAGAAAATCAACAAAGCGATTACTGAACTCCACTTTCCTGTGTTTGGGACATTTGATGACTTTCGACTAATTGAGGAGGTAGCAGTGGAATTCAAGAAAACCATCTACAAGTGCCAATAAGACATCAACCAGATAAATTCGATCGAACTGGGATACATCCCGAAGTTCATGGTCAATGAAATCAAAGTGGCTAATAGACTAGAGCAACAAACACCAAAGATTAAAAAAAAATGTAATCGATGCTACAAAGAGAGTAAAGAGAACTTGAGTGTATTGATGGATCAACACAAGCTCCCCTACAATCAAAAGTGTGAGGACCTATTCATTCAATGTGTTACCTTTGATGGTAGGCAAGAGAAGATAAAAACACACAAATCACCCAAATCATCTTGACTCAAACAATATTTTGAGCCATATTGAATTTAATAGATAAATCCACCATGGCATAAATATATTAACAAATGACAACTTGAACAAGATGCAAGTAGCCACACAATACTAGGTAGACCTTGTTGAAGAATCGATAATGAAAATGGATGAAGACTGGTCTATCCGTCACGAGACATGGGAGAAAGTCAACAAAGCAATTACTGAACTCCACTTTCCTGTGTTTGGGACACTTGATGACTTTCGACTAATTGAGGAGGTAGTAGTGGAATTCAAGAAAACCATCTACAAGTGCCAATAAGACATCAACCAGACAAATTCAATCGAACTGGGATACATCCAGAAGTTCATGGTCGATGAAATCAAAGTGGCTAATAGAATAGAGCAACAAACACCAAAGATTAAAAAAAAATGTAATTGATGCTACAGAGAGAGTAAAGAGAACTAGTGTATTGATGGATCAACACAAGCTCCCCTATAATCAAAAGTGTGAGGACCTATTCATTCAATGTGTTACCTTTGCTGGTAGACAAGAGAATATAGAAACACACAAATCACCCAAATCATCTTGACTCAAACAATTGTTAACATTTTCTTAGTTTCTGTATATATGCTAAATATACTATTTATAATTAATGTAATAATAATAACGAGAGGAGTCATTCTCTAAGAAAGGGCTTTGGATGATACATAAAATTTATGAAATGCAACTACAGAATTGCTTCAAACATTAATTTAAAAGCTCTACATGAGCTAAAGATTTGTTGAATCTCTTCGTGGGTTGGATGTTATTATGGATTATTCTATGCACAATTAAATATGTTTGACACTTTTAATAAAAATTTCAGATGCAACCTAGATTATTTTGTCATTGCATGAATGAATTATTTCCAAATTTCTCTAAATATTTATGATTTAATGGATGGTTTATCATGGATTTTTTATTTTTTATTTTTTTTAATCAGGTATGATTCTTTCATTTCAGTGTTAGATGTTAATGTGATTCATCAAAATAGTTAACTTATAACTAAACTATTTCTAAGAATCCTTTACCATTATTTCAATTAAATTTCATTTATTAGATGTAGTTGTAGTGGGTTATCCTTAAAAACAATATTCTATTAGAGTATATTGTTCTTTTTCCTTTTGGCATATAGATATGAAAATTCTAGGAAAATAACTAAAGCGCCCAAAAAAATCATAAATCCGATTGTATAGGTTGTCAAAACTTAACCCATAGGATTATTCCAAACCAAACGAGAAAGAGTCTAACTGGGCTTCTTCTTTGGGTTTGATCCTTGTGTTTTGGGAACCCAAACCCCTCTGAAAATATCAAATGTAATTTATTATGGAATTAGGCATGAATATTTTTGTGGTTCCTCCATAAATGTGGACACTATGTCAATCATGAATTTATAATAATTTTAGTTTAAAACTATAAATATTACAATGTTAAAATCAATAATATTAATGTGGTTATTAATATTAGGGTCCTATTTCACACACTTTGGCGGAAGAAATGGGCATTATTTCAGCATGGATGGGGGTAGAGAAACACTCAATTTTTCCCCCTGCCATTGCATGTAGATTTAAAAAAATAAAATATTTGTCAAAAAATGGTTAAATTTTGAACAATTTTACACATAGAGGGATGGGAGGGAGTTGTGTGATGTTGGGAATCAACCTTTGGGGAAGAGGGTGGGGGTAATTCCTAGCATCAACCCTCTTGAGTTGGAAAAGAATCTTTTGAAGTTTCATTATCCAAAGAATTAGAAGAATTTTTTGATGAAGTATTGTCTTCCAAACTATAAGGACCTCAATTCCAGAATTAAAAATGATTAACAAAATTTATACTATACAATCTAGGGTGGGAATTTTGAAGAAGAATATATATCAATTCACTATTTAATACTTACCTGGAACTGTGTTTGAAGATGTTCCTAACCCGTCATGGCTCCCGCTCTCATTACCAAACCGCCATTTTCTTCCCAGCCTATCTGGGGTCAACCTCTCCGATCCCCAGATCTAGAAGATAAGTCTTTTGGCCCCCGTGCCCAAAACTCCAATAACAATCAAGATCACTCTATCACTATGTTAGACTGCTCATGTATTCCATAGTTATAAATCATTTGACAGCATCAGGGTCAATTTTCCCACCTCACTACCCGTGCCCATCAAGTTCCTCCCCACCCCTTCTCCTTTTATACACAAATCCCCTAAGATATTTAATAAAATATCCTCTTTTAATAAATATTTTAGTCAAATATCCTTTCAAGATATTTATTAAAATATCGTATTTTATTGGCATAAGTCAATGCTTTTACTTTCCTTTGAACAAAATATCAGTTATATTATGATAGTGGTAGATATAACTTTTACCTCACTATACATTCATTATATTATGGTGAGTTAGGTATTTACTCAATACTTCAATAATTCACTCATTACTTTACAATGAGATTTTTTTATAATTGACTAGTGCATGTACTAGTGCAGTACACATGATACATGCATATGTAACTATCATATGCAGGTCTCATATGCATGCTAATATTTCTATGTTCCATATAATTCGAGTTGCGTCGTTACATACACCCCTCCTTCAGAAAACTTCGTCTAGAAGTTAAGTTTTATGTCGTATATCATTAATTATATAAGTGATTGGTATAATCATATAAGGGTGGTGTACCATAATTGAATTTTCGTTTAACGTGTGAGAACACTTTAACATTTATGTTTTGATCATTTATTGATTTACAAATTTAGTAGTCACTTCTTGCCCCAACAGAGTTCCCAAGCTATTCTAAAATCATCATATCCTTCCTAATCTCTTCCGCTCCCATCTTATCTGTCCTCTACTGGAAATTGGAATATGACATGGCATCAACTATATTGACCTAACCATTCATAGACCTCAAGGGTTACAACGTCGACTATATCGACTTGATTCCTTGGTAGGAATCCGACAGTCATCATTACACCTCTAGGGGAGCATGACCCGCACAGTCCTCCCATGACTCTAGGTTTTGGAAGATAAACGGTGGGAAACACCTCCACCCCTCCTAGTAGAACTAGGGTTGACACCCTATCATGGAACCTCGGTGAATCTCAATTTTTCTCGGAGTTTTGTCATCACGCGGTTGGTTTGGTAATGATAACATCTGCGATGTAAACACTTGTCTACAAATTATAACATATGTATCAATATGTTCAAAGAAAATTGTTATTCAAGTAACAATTTCTACACATTCCAAATATGTTGATATCTACAATATTGATTCTTGAGTTCATATAACATACTTGGTTATGTTTATCCAATAGGCCTGTAAATTCATTTCCAACCTAAATAGTCAAGTATAATCATTCTTTTATTTCTATCTCCTCATTTATGTTGATATGTAAACTTATAGATACCATATCCATCACATACTTCATAATTTACATCAGCATCCATGTACCAACAATGTTTAAGCAAAACTTTATTCATATTGGTATCCATGTATCAGCAATGTTTAAACAATTAATATATTCTTACATGTCATAGTACAAAATGGCAGTCTTAAGTATCCATCCAAAATAATGTAAGATTAAACAAAATAAGTTTTTAAATGTTTATAAATATAACCCACAGTTATAAATGTCACATAGAATAATTGAACACGGATAAACAAATAAGAGTGTAGCTACTATTCTCTATACTATATTACTTGATTAACTTTATAAAAGTCACAGGTTAAAACTCTAAATCTAAATGGAGGGATGCTTCAATTTTTATGATTGCATATATAGAAACGAAATGTATTGAAACAAGAGCACAACACACTTATTACTTAGTTGAAGCATGATCTAATTTCTTGATACAGGTTGATTAAGAACTCTAAAACACAAAGCTACATATGGATCCAGCCAATCTTTTAATTCTTATTATTTATTTGTCTTTTAAGTCTAATTATCTTTGATCTGTAATCTGGATCCAAAGAGATAATAATAACATTAATTTCTTTATTATGTTATTCCAGCTCATCTTCAGCTTAAAAATCTAAAAGCCATGGAGTAGGGTTTTGCAGGGCTAATCATTAGGGTTATGTTGGAGATGGAGGAAGAGTTAATCAACTACTCCAAAGATCCCTTAGAGAGAAGCTTATTTTCATTGAAGGAATTTGTCACTGCTTGAAAATGCATTATTCACTTTGCATTATACTTGGTCTACAGGGTTCTCTTCAAATTTCCCGAATAGACCAAGGTGTTAGAAATGACTAAGGCGCTAAGTTTCAAACTAGCATATGACCACAACCTTTTTAGATATTGTAATGATAATAGTCTTTTCATTTTTATTACATTGACTCATTTAATTCAACACATAACTCATCAATGGCATACCAACTTCTTATTCTTCACATTAATCATTTTCTCATTAGCCTTTAGGGCTCATCTTATCACTAAATGTAACTTATTTTCTAATAGTGTACAATTATTATCTTTAATATTCACCTTTAGACATTTTCCCAGTTTATCACTTGTTGCTCTTAGCAGATTAGGAGTGTTCACAACTCTTTATAGTTCATTGTTTTGACCTTTACCAATCATGTTGCTTATATCCTTAATAAATTTCTTCTTGATAGAAAACATTCTTCACTTCCTTATACCATATATTCTTAATATTCCATGTCTACTTCAATTTGAAAAAGAACATATTATCAAATTGACTTTTTTTTCTCACCTCTAGTCATCATGGTTTTATTTCCTTCTCTCTTAATGCATAAAATTATTACACTTGGAAATGTCGTTACTATTCACTAACTTGGGTAAGACCCTATAAATAAATTCAATAACGTGGATATCGAATGTAATTTACATATCATTTTAGGTTTTAAGGCATCACGAGATAGAATTTCTTAATCATACTCCATGATATCCATGGATTACTATTCCCCAACTTGGGTAAGACCCTATAAATAAATTCAATAATGTGGATATCGAACGTAATCTACTTATCATTTTAGGTTTTAAGGCATCACAGGATAGAATTTCCTCATCATACTCCATGATGTTCATAATCTATGGATATAGTTAGTCACTTAAGGAAAATTTTATAATGTGACTCTCCCATTAGAGGGAGAAACTATTATAGATGTTTCCATGCACATAAATTATCTTATAATTGATCAATGTCATTGTAGATTCACTCTTTAATCTAATGTCATTGACTTCTTATATTGTTTTGTGAAACTTCCACTCCCTCACATTTGGTGCTATTTTGTCGATCTCAATATTCTAAGTTGATTATGATAACTAAAATGTATTATCATCATTAGAAATTTTACATTTCGTTCTTTTCCGGTCCTCCCTAGGTACTATATTGATTATTTTATGGTAACAATGGAGATCAAACTTTCAAATTTTCTGTTGCACTCTCTTGGTAACTATATCATCTTGTTCTAATAGTGTGTTTACTACCTTACAAGGTGGTTTTTTACCATCTTAACGTATGTTTCATCCATCGATTTACCTCAAACTAGCTTAGTCTTTTATGTGGTTGTATCTTACTTTACATCTAACGGTCTTGGCATAATGTCCATAGTCATGCTTTCATTACCATTCTTCATTTCTTCAAGAGTTAACCTCTTTGGAGCAACTTCGCCAACTAATCTTTATATATGTCTAAAATAATTACCCTGAATCATCTTATATAGTGTCATAATGTCTCTAATTTCTTTTTCCTAAACCACATTGTTTTCCTTTCCATGAAAATGTTATGTTGCCATATTATTTTGTTTTGGACATCGATATATCGTTACGGTTGTAAATGGCTAATTATCTATCTTAACCATGACATCATGGTTGAATCTCAAACTGTCCAATTCAGTGAATATTCAGCTATAAAAATTTAAGCCTTCACTTTACTCGTTAAAAAACTTACACATATACTTGGATAGTAATTAAAGTATTAACATATGAAAGCGGTATAAAAGATATTTGCACAAATTCATATCATCAATGGTTATAGTTATCAAGTAGTAAGATATATATGTGGAAAACTCAACGTCACTTGAAGAATGGAATGTTTCAATTGCATAAAAATAATTAGGATAGTTTCCATTCCAATGTTCAAAAGTTATAGGAAAAATTTAATGTTTAAAGTGATGTTAATGTGCTCATTTTAATATAATAATTTGAATGTGCTTCAAACTCTATTTGCACGATATACAAAATCTTAAACCTCATTGTGGAAGAATTTGCAGCTGATATCCATGAGTCATCTCAACTCCTTTGTCAGATGAAATGTAAAGTAAAAGTAATGGATTAGGAATCAAGTGAGACTGAGCTCGATATATGTCTTCGATACATAGATTAGCATTAAATATCCCATCTCTTCTAATAAAATGTATCATCCTAGGGTTCATATGTTTTGAATATCGAATTATATAAAATTTCATTTTATCATTGTTAAAAGATTCAATTTCTTCCAAACATTGAAAACCACTTTTCTTGTTATTGAATATTACATAACACTGAATATCAAGGATGACTTGGAGTAATACACTTTAGGTTATATTGGCATTGTTGCTATAATTATGAAAATAAGGTGGTGATATCCAAGATTCAACACAAGATCTCGGGAAATAGTTAGAAACTAAGTTATTTCCCATTGTGATCATTCATTCTAGTACTTTCAACCTAGTCTAACTGATCCTTAGATTAACTTTGTATTCCTCAACACTTAAACCTATGGACTGAAGTTCTCCTGAAGCCATTTCTACCTGTCTAAAATCATTTTGTTTGTAAGCTGCCAACCCACATCTATTTAATGCATACGATGAAATAAAACTATAAGTAGCACCAGTATCAAATAAAATTTTAAGTTTTATTCCATTTACAGTACCTGGAGATTCCACAATAATGGACTAATGCGCTGCCTGATTATTGTTGACTACCGCATGGATTCCATGATTGCCTTGAGTATTTGATGATGGTTATCACATTTTAACCGTAGCCCTGATTCGAAGATTTAATCCATATACAAAACGCCCGACTTGACGTTCGTTAGTATCTAGATAAGGAACATATTTTACCAGCTCCATAAACCTTATCTCACATTCTTCCACTGTTTTATTACCCTACATTAAACGCGGCGTCCTTATCCTACTGCAGCATATTCTATGCCTAATACTTCTTTAGTAAAATGCAAAGGTTTTCATAGACTATATTATTACTTTGTCATAGTTGCTTAGGATGGAAATGGTAATAACGGTGGTTGGGTGTGTGCCTATCATGGCTACAAAGAGACTGAAAATAGCCGTCTTGAAAACCGCTCTCCAACCCTCGCAGAATATTAATGTTTATACAGCTATGTCATGGCATCTATATGTTATAAGGCAGAATATTAATGTTTATACAACTATTTCATGGCGTCTATATGCTATAAGGCAAAATATTAATGTTTATACAGCTATGTCATGGCATTTATAAGGGTTTTACCCTAATACATGAAACCATGGGATTGTTTCTTACTATTACATTTAGTAAATTTGCACTCGTATTTGGTTTATAATGGTTATAGAGTTGTTTGATGGCTTGCCATACGAGCACAACGTTTTCCTATTCTGGAATTTGTTTGATAAATCCCTCTACTACCTGTACTATAGTTGCCATGGAATTAATCATTCGCTCTTTGCTCAGAATTGATCAATGTAATTTCTTGCACAGTAAATGTCCTCATTGAGGTCGTTGAGGCCGACGCAAGCCGCTCTTTGACGTCTCTATTGAAGGAACATAGGTCTATTCTTTAAAATCCGGGTGGAGCGTGAAAGGCGACCAATCGTATGTGGAAGCTTCAGTCTTTGTTTCGGACACTGCTGCCACTGCCTGCTTTCACAACATCGACCACAAAAATCCTTCGGTAATGAGTATCGAGATTCTTAAGCTTCATCTAAAAGCTTATTATTTTGGGGTTCGGTGCAGGAAAATTGTCATCTTGATAAATTTTAAGAGGATCGATTATGGAGCAAGTGCCCATGACGTATATGGGGAGGAATCTTATAGTGCCAATCCCTGGACCACTGATCGCTTTTGGTTTTTGGATAACGAACCTGAGATTGTGGAGAAGACCTTGACTAGCACGCTTAGGACTTCCAATCACATCCAATATACCTCTTTGGCCCCTAATTTAATCCCAAAGAAATCTGTCAGTTTGCTTTAAGAGGAAATGGGGTTGGGCAAGTCATGAATTATATGTTTAAAGTTGAACCCAACGTGGATTGTTCTATAAAATTGCATGATTGTTAATATCCTGACTGAAATCACTCTACTCAATCTTAGGCATCCTGTTAGTGACTTGAAGCCACTTTATTCAAAGTGAAGTCCGTGGCATTACAAGCAATCCTACAATTTATTTATTTATTTTTTAAAACTATAATGTCTTCAGGTGCTTATGATGACCAATTCTAGGCCAAAGTTATTTATCTCACTGGCATGCAGCAGGCGATACGTTTAAATTGCTTAAAGACTAACATTTTACGTGGTGTTATTTCATCTAAATCCAGAGACAGAAAGAGCTTTAATGGAAGAATGATATAGAGATTCTTTAAACAAACAGAGCTTTAAAATGAGGAAGAATCTTGTTGGCTGATTGTTTATTTATGACGATACTATTTTATTGAAATTATCATATTGTTGAGTCTTTATAGCTTGGGAAGTGGACACCTGGCTTCTTTGGTAGGGGTAGTGGCCCTTATTTTAGAGAATTTTGACAAATGAAGTCTACCTCCAAGATTTATAGTCACAAAGATGATCCATCTCTCGAAGTTGGTCATTGCTTTAATTTTCACTGGGTATACATGGTTGATTATGATTATATAAAGCAGACAACACATGGCTTTTTGTAAAGGAATTATGCCGACAATGAATGAATTTTACAACATTTTCCCATTAAAATTCTTGTTTTAATTCAAATTTAACTAGCACACCGTAGACTTCATTACCAAATTCAGCTCTGTCACAGAATTTATCAGGTTTGGACTTCAGCTATAGGTGACACCATAGATTCGATTTACTTGTACATGTAATCTATTACAGACTTCAAACTTCTCTTAAAGAAATGAGCCACAAAACTTATTACCATTGACTTTGGTTTATGCACATGATACATATTACTTCTAGAGACTTCACATAAATACTTGGTATTCAAAAGACTTCCCCGACATGTTTTTATTCTTAGTATTGTATGTCTGGAACTGTGTATATATGAGGAGAGGAGGCAATACAAGATTGGAAACCCAAAGAAATGATTAAAATACCCTAAGATCCGCAGGTCTAAAACTGTGCTCTAATACCATGTGTAAAGACCATAATTTTCACAATTAACAATCATTAACATAATTTATACTACACAATCCATAGTGGGACTTTTGAAGCAGAATATATATCAATTCACTATTTAATACTTACTTGGAACCGTGTTTGAAGATGTTCCTGACCCGTCATGGCTCCCGCTTCGGTTACCAAACCGCCATTTTGTTCTTAGCCTATATGGGGTCAATCCGGTCCCCAGATCCAGAAGCTAATCCTTTTGGCCCCCGTGCCCAAAACTCCAATAACAATCAAGATCACCCTATCACTCTGTTAGAACTCACTGCTCATGTCTTCCACAGTTAGAAATCCTCTGAGAACATCTAGGTTAGTTTTCCCACCTCACTACCCATGCCCATCCCCCTGCCCCCTTCTCCTTTTATACACAAATCCCCTAAGATATTTATTAAAATATCCTCTTTTAATAATTGTTTTAGTCAAATATCCTTTCAAGATATTTATTAAAATATCTTAGAGTTATATTAAAATATTATTATTTCATAAGTATCTTGGATTCCTAAAATATCTTGTATTTATTATTAAATATCATTATTTAGTAAATATCTTGGATTTTATTAAAATATCGTATTTTATTGGCATAAGTCAATGCTTTTACTTTCCTTTGAACAAAATATTAGTTATATTATGATAGTGGTAGGTATAACTTTTACCTCACAATACATTCATTATATTTTGGTGAGTTAGGTATTTACTCAATACTTCAATAATTCATTCATTACTTTACACTAATATTTTTTTATAATCGATTAGTGCATGTACTAGTGCAGTACACAGGATACATGCATATGTAGCTATCATATGCATGCTAATATTTCTATGTTCCATATAATTCGAGTTGGGTCATTACACAAACTTTAGAATATTAGAACTTTCTAGGATTATTAAGTTAACAAACTCCTCCGTTTATGCATGAAGTTTTACAAATAATTTCACACAATTTGCTAAAATTTTGTGGCAAATTAATAAAATTCACATTATCATTTTGATATTTCATTTTTTTTTTTAATTTTTGAAAATCACTTTTAATTTTATAACATTCACATACTTGTCAACAATTCATGTAAAATAATGAAAATCGCTACAATATTTGAATTATTGTTAATTTTTTTAAATAAAAATTCAAAATATAACTATTAAAAAAATGTTAATAATGCAATTATTAAAAAATAATAATACATTGAAAAAAATGGAACTACTATATCATTTCTAAAAGAAAAAATAAAATAAAATTTTATTGAAAACAATATTGGTGTTACATTAACACTATTTTTTTCTATAATATTAATCTTTGGAAAAAAATTTAAAAATTAAAATTCAAGAAAAATGATAACACAAATGTTATAATTTTTTTTTTAAATAATAAAAAATACACCATCTACATCATTTTGTTAAATAAACATAATAAAAAAAAAAACAAAAAATGATGATACTAATTAAGCCACTTTTCAAAAATAAACTACCAAAAAACACCTAAAACCTACTCTGGAATTATCATCAAAGAGATCATTTAGTTTCACCACTTTATCACCCAAATCAATAATCTTGCTCATCTATGCATGGCTCTGAACAAAAACAACACACTATGTACATTTCAAAAATATTCTTACACATATTCTTTGTTATCTTTGTTTACCTTCGAAGAATAAAAATTCTTATACATGTTCTTTTTTAAATATATACTTTAAAATTATAATAACAAATTTTTTAACAATTATTATTGATAAAAGAAAATTTACTTTCACCACTTTATCTATAAACTTGCTAATCTATCATGGCTCTAAACAAAAAGAACACTTTGTTGGAATTTTAATAACAAAAGTTCTAACAATTATTACCAATAAAAGGCAGCCTGTGATAGACCGATGGTTGCATATAGCAGCCATATTGCTCGGAGCTTCTCGACACTTCTTTTCATCTGTTTTCGTGGTGATTCGAAGACAAGGCAGTGTTCGATTGGAGATAATATTAAAATATAAATCATGGAAATTAGTTATATTTCTATGATTTATATTTTAATATTATTATACAGTCACATCCAATAGGCTAGTTAAATCTGGGAGGGTTTTGAAAAGGTAAGAAAAAAATCGGAAACATGGTGATAAAATCAGTTAAAAACAGCCAAATAAATAAATATTTAAAAAATACAAAAGTTACATTTTTTTCAAATAGCCATTTTCTATAAATATATATATATTCTTTTGTAACTAGTGACCTTGTGACTTTCCTGTCCACCCATGGGTAATGATGTAATGATGGTCACTTTGGACTTTTGATAATACATTTAAATGTATTATCCCACATTGATTGGGTTGCAAAAATTTCGGTAATTTATGTGACATGATATGGTCCGTGAGATGTTTTGAGAGGGTTCAACCTGGTTGCGCTATTTGTCTTTGTGGAGATCATAATTTCATACCATTTCATGATTCACTTCATATTAAATAGTAAAAGTACTAAAGACCTTAATAAGTGTTTTACTTTTTTGTTTTAATTTTTGATAAATAGTAAATTGAAATCAAGCTTCTAGACATTATATAGAATCAGCTACATTGATTTTACTTTATTAGCATATTGGCTACCAAAGTATCAAAAGTGAAAATCGGATAAAAACTCCATCGCTAAAGATGATGGATTTGCAGTAAAAATGTTAGCAAAATAAGCCTTCCAACTTATCCATTGTAACAGTCCCTTGAAAAACAAAACGTATGCAACTTTTGTTAACATAAACATGAAACATTTGTAAGATTTCCAGATTGTTTGTTTTACAATATTCTTTTTGAGCTTCAATTGCCCCAATTAAAATTACCGGATGCATTAACTTCTAATGCCAAATATATTATCAGATATTTTATTCTATTTTTTAATTCAAAAACTTCATACATACCGAATAAGATCAATTGCAAACTTGCCTTTCCTTGTGGTTTTTATCTCTCCCACCTGCATCAACAAATAAGAATACACTTACACAGGTGATAAATTACGTGGAATAAATTTGTGTGAAGGAGTTGAATTTCATTTATGTAACAAACACAAACAATGTTGGACTTCCTGGGGGATAACTTTACCTACGAAACTGTTGATATGCTCCAAAACGTGAGCCAGAACTTTAATCAAGAAAAAAAATGTATATGGCTATTTATAACTTGCAACTTTTGGATTTGACTGTAATGTTCCAAAATAGGAAAAACAGTGATATGCTAGAAAAATAATAAGTTTGCCCCACAGATATTTTTAACAGTGTAGTAAACACCCAAAACAATCATAAATATGGAAGTAGCTGAGCCATTTTATTATAGAATGGAACAAGAGTACAAAATATGGAAGAAATGCACTTGGGCTTGCCTTTTTGACAAGCAGAGCAAAACCCAGGTGAAACAATAGTAACCCAAAAACTACCCAACTGAGGCTCTGCACTGTTCCAGCGTTTCTGCACTAGCTGCTACAAAGGAATGGTTGAAAACCCCACCTCCGATGCTTAGAAAATTCTTCAAAATTACTCCTAGGCTCCTCAAGCCAACCCAACCAAAACCCAGAAATGGTTTGGCTTGATAATGACTCTCAAAAATTGACCTCCAAAGGCCCTACACTCTCCAGTGACTATTGAAGTACGCAGTCTGCCCAACACTAGCAAAATGGCCCTGATCTTCTCATACACCTTGACCCCATCTGTGCCAATAATGTGTCCCAAGTAAGCATCTCTGTTAGCCCAAATTCACACTTGGACAACTTGGCATAGAACTGCTGCTCCTCTAAAATGTGCAACACCATCTCTAAGTGTTGCAGGTGCTCCTCTCACGTCTTGCTGTAGATCAAGATGTCATCAAAGAAAACCAACACAAATCTCCTCAATTGCCCCCTGATCACATGGTTCATGCATGACTGGAAAGTGACAGGGGCGTTGGTCAACCCAAAAGGCATGACCAGGAACTCGAAAAGCCCATAATGACATTTGAAGGTTGTTTTCAGAATGTCTTGATCTCTCCCCCAGATTTGATGATACCCCGACCGCAAATCTATCTTAGAGAAGAACTTAGCTGCTCTAAGCTCATCAATATGCGGTATGGGATATCGATTGTTCAACGTCCTCCTGTACTTCTTCTTCGCCAACATAATTGAAGAAGCGAAGGGGCTAGGACTCATCCTAATGTGGCCCAATGACAACAACTCCCTAATGCCCCAATCAATCTCATCCTTATAGGATTTGGGATGCCTATAAGGGGTGGTGATGACTGCCTGTACACCAGGCTCCAACTCTATGGTATGCTCAAACCCCCTATCTGGTGGTTGTCCCAGTGGTATATCTTCAAAGACCATTGCATATCTGTCCAGCACAGCCTATATGTCTGGAGGTGGTGGCTTGGTCTGTCCCCCAGCCTTTAAAATCTTCAACTCCACTGCCCACGCTATGTCCCCATGCCTCAAGTATGCCTCCATCCGATGAGATGAAACTGTCTGTGGGGGATATGAGTGCATACCCCAAAGAACTACTAGCTTACCATCCGATCTGGTAAACTCCATCACAAGCTGCCTCCAATCAATGGTAACTCGGCCAAGGGAATACAACCATTGGACACCCATCACCACATTGGTGTTTGGTACATCTACCACGAAGAAATGATTTGTAATCGAATAGTTTCCCATGGTCACTGTCAAAGCAGGAACATATCGATTGCACTGCATAGTCCTATCCCCTGGTACTAGCACTAAGAACCCCTCAAACTCCGCAGTGGTGATGCCTCTCCTGTGGACCATCTGAGCATCAATAAAATTGTGTGGCCCCACTGTCAACTAAGACTGAGACACGTTGCCCCTACACAATGCCTTTGATCCTCATGGTCAGAAATTTGGGTACGCCGCACAAAGATGTAAGGACTCCCCTAGATGGTGTAAGATATGCTCCTCCTGGAGGAGGTTGTGGTGCTATCTCTAATGGTCCCTCACAGTCTCCTCCATCGAACTCCGACTCCACCTCATCCTCCGATCACTGTATGAGAAGACCTCGATATATTGGGCCTTGCCCGCTATGCATCGATGGTTTGGTGCCCACGGCTCCTGACATGTAAAACACAGCTTCCTCCTCCTAAGGTCTCTCCTAGTCTCATCATCCAACTGCCCTCTCCATGGAGCTGCTCTCTGCGCTGGTGGTGGTCTAGTATCACCCCCTTTCTTGTTGATTTTTGGGTAGCATCAGATGTGCTTTAGCTCCAAAACTTTGTGGAGGGGCTAGAACACATGAGATCTCCAAGACCCATAAATCGTTTTGAGAAATTCCACCCAGAGCTTAAGTTATTCAAATAATTAATTATTTTAATGGAGATCTTAAGTCTAACTTAGGGAAATTAAATAATTAAAGTGAAATAATTTAAACATGTGGATGAGAATGTTCTAAGTGATGAGGATCAAGTCTTTTCAAATCTCTGCAGTCAATTAGAGATTAGATCACAACTGTTTATTCGTCAACTAGAAAGTATTAAAGGAAGGTTCGGGGCCAGTTGGAGAACACACACACAGAGTGGCAACACTTGAGCTAAGTCCAAATTCTAGGGCGTGATTTGCTGAGAATTTTTGAGTGAGCTTGCATTGCGACGAGGGGCAATTCGGCAGTGGGATTTTTGAGTCCAAGGTTGAGAATCAATAGCAGAGAGGCAGATCCGTACCACAGAGCAGCGCAGGCCCAAGAGGAGTGACGCAGAGGCAACATAGGCCCAGGAGGGGTGACGCAGAGGCATCGTAAGCCCAGGAGGGGTGATGCAGAGCCGAAAGGGCTCACACTAGGCCTAGCGAGGGTGACGCAGTCACTCAGTGACCAATGCTAGGGTTTCAGTGGGCTAAATTGGGCTCATATTCAGTAGATCGGATAGAGTGACACAACCACACAGAAGGGTGATGCAGTGACTGCATAGGCACCGGTGGGTTTCCTCATTCTTAGCTGAATTAGCGATAATACCCGTCTCCGGAAATAGAGGTACATCTGTCGAGATTTTCTCTGTTGGGTAAACCACTATTGGTACCCTAGTTTGTATTTAGAAATCTGCTTAATAATAAAAACCCTCAAGAGCTGTTGCACCAGTTTTCTAGCATTGGGTTTCTTCGGGGAGATTTGTCCGAAAAATCTTGTGTCCTTTGTCAAATGTGCTTAATTCTTTAGTACTTGTTTTTTATATTTGTTTAGGCAACAATGTATTTACTTCAATGTTTTTCTTGTATTATTCAGAAAAATAACTTGTTAAGTTAATTAAAATTTAAAACAAGTAGGAGAAGTAAATCAAATTACTGATGTAGGATTTCTCTTAAGTAAATTAAAAAAAAATCGCATGGTATCAGAGCTATTGCAGATCAAGGAGACTTGAAGCCATCAACGAAGAGGCGAAGTTTTTGCTGCAGGAAGGCGGCTATGACAACACAGATCCAGGAAGAGGCAGCGCAACACCAAAGGGACAACGCAGACCCAGGAGGGGTGACGCAGAGCCTGTCTAGCTCACGTAGAGCTAACACAGAAGCTCAGCAGACCCAAATGGGTGACGTAGAGCTAGTCTAGCTCATGCAAAGCTGACGCAGAGGCTCACGCATGCCGAGAAGGATGACGCAGTCCGAGAAGAGGTAACCCTGTGCCAGTTGTCATGGCTGAAGTACAGTTTGGTTCTTTGAAAGTTGTTGTTGGGGCATTGTTCTATCGAGCAGAACAATGTCTAGTAGGGTTGACAAGGTAAGGGGAAGCAATTCCTCAGCAGACTTTCTTGCCAAGAAGTCAGAGATCTGATCATCAGAGTGATTGGAGAGGGACGATTCGACAACAGTTGGTGGAGGATTTCCGAGAGGGAAATCACTTGTCAAAGGGAGCATATTCTCTAGAGGGTTTCTAGCACCAAGAAACCCAGATCCGATCTTTTGTTGAGGGTAGAAGCAAAAGAAGGGAGAAGAGTATTCGCTTCAACAACTTTTGAGCAGAGATGGACGTACATGGATTGAGGGATCAGGACAGGTTGGATGGAGTATCCAACTTCGTTGTCTAGAACGCCAGAATCCTATCGGTTTTAGATGAATATCGTATCAAAGATCACGCTGAGAAAGTTTGCGTTGTTCCTATTGATGTTGATTCATTGAAGAAGTATGAGGAAGCACAATCAAGGGCTAAGCGCTTGATATGGACGTGGTCAAGGATCATGTGGTCCCACACATTGCTGAAAATAACACAGCAAATGAGATGTGGACGACATTGACCTCAATGTATCAAGGGAGTTTTGTCCAAAGGAGAATTCTTCTGGAGAATCAACTTTGACTATTTCAGATGCATAAGGGAGAGGAAATCGACCCCTTCTTCATTAGATTGAAGGCGATTCGTGATCAACTGGCTGCTATGGGGGCCACTCCTGATGAGTGTCTATTGGTCGGGACTGCCTTGAATGCAGTGTCTAAAGAGTGGAGGACCTTTTTCCAAGGCCTCTTGGGCAGAGCGACACTTCCAAATTGGGAAGACATGTGGGAAGCTCTTCATCAAGAAGAGATTAGGAGACTGACCAAAGTGGGAAGCACTAGTGGCAGAATCAAGATCAAGAAGGAGGAGAAGGATGCAACTCTTGCATCTAAGGGATAGTAAGGGCAACGAGGGAAGAAGAAGAAAGACCATTCAAAGGTCAGGTGCTTCAGATGTGGTGAACTAGGACATTTCGCCACAACTTTTCCTCAGAAGAAGAAGGGAAATGAAGATTCTGATTCAAAGGTTGCAACAACTAAGGGTGATGATGGGAGTGATGACGATGTGGCTATGAGTGCTCATGTGCCTCGAGAGAAGAGGTGGGGCGACATAGATCTGTAGATTGAATTACAGATGGTGGAGGGCAGGATCCTTGAGCTGCCCAAACTCTTGGAACACATACAAGCTATGGGAGCCCTTAATGACGGTAGCAGGATGACTAGAGTCAGTTGGTTCAGAGTATTATGGAGGCACATTAGCAGTGCTAGGACGCTGAAGACTGGAACAGAGTAGAGCAGAGGTTGCAACAGTGTAGAAGCAACAACGCAGAGGTTGATGGGATTTCAACAGCGCAGACGCAGTGCTTACGCAGAGCAGGAGAAGCTGTAGTGCAGAGCTCTAGAGGTTCAGCACAGATTAGCAGCAGAGGGTGTTTCAGTATTGAGATGCGGCCAAACTGACTTGTCTGTCAGGATTTTGGGTGATGTCCTTCAATTGCTTACTTCTCAGCAACTGAGTTGCAGTGCAGCAGTTAGCAGTGACAATGCTATGGGCAGCATGATGCTGCATTTGAGAGTGAGTTGCAGTACAGATGAGGCAGTGACTGTGGCAGAGTCATGGGCAACAGTACAGAAGGCAGCAACGCAGAGGATGAGGGGCAACAAGCCAAGCATCAACAGCGCAGAGGACCAATGTCATGGATCAAAGTAATGCTTCTGGATTGAAGTGTTGCTAGAGAACATTCCTCACTAAGAGGGAGTGTTGATTTTTGGGTAGCATCTGATGTGCTCTAGCTCCGAAACTTTGTGGAGGGGCTAGAACACATGAGATCTCCAAGACCCATAAATCGTTTTGAGAAATTCCACTCGGAGCTTAAGTTATTCAAATAATTAATTATTTTAATGGGGACACTAAGTCTAACTTAGGGAAATTAAATAATTAAAGTGAATTAATTTAAACATGTGGGTGAGAATGTTGTAAGTGACAAGGATCAAGTCTTTTCTAATCTTAGCCGTCGATTATAAATTAGATCACAGTCGTTGATTCGTCAACTGGAAAAGTATTAAAGGAAGGTTTTGGGTAATTTGGAGAACACACACACTAAGTGGCAACACTTGAGCTAAGTTGAAATTCTGAGGCGCGGTTTGCTGAGAATTTTCGAGTGAGCTTGCAGTGCAGCGAGGGGCAGTTCAACAGTGGGATTTCTGAGTCCAAGGCCGAGAATACAATAGCAGAGAGGCACGTCCGTACCATAGAGCAGCGCAGGCCCAGGAGGGGTGACGCAGAGGCAGTGTAGGCCCAGGAGGGTTGACGCAGAGGCAGCGTAAGCCCAAAAGGGGTGACGTAGAGCCATAAGGGCTCATGCAGAGGGACACAGGCCCAGCCAAGGTGATGCAGTCACTCAGTGACCAACGCTGGGGGTTTAGTGGGCCAAATTGGGCTTATATTCAGCAGATCAGACAGAGTGATGCAGCCACACTGAACGGTGATGCAGTGACTGCGTAGGCACCTGTGGGGTTCCTCATTCGCAGTTGAATCAACCATAATATCTGTCTCCGGAAATAGAGGTACATCTGCTAGGATTTTCTCTGGTGGGTAAAGAACTACTGGTACCCTAGTTCGTATTCAAATATCTGCATAATAATAAAAACCCTCAAGATTTGTTGCATTGATTTTCCCGCATTGGGTTTTTCCGGGGACATTTGTCCGAAAAAATCTTGTGTCCTTTGTCGAACGTGCTTAATTCTTCAGTACTTGATATGTATATTTGTGTAGGCAGCAGTGTATTTACTTGGATGTTTTTCTTGTATTATTTAGAAAAATAACTTGTTAAGTTAATTAAAACAAGTAGGAGAAGTAAATCAGATTACTGTTGTAGGATTTCTGTAAAGTAAATTCAGAAATTTTCACATTTCTGAGAGTAAGGAGTGCGTGATGGAAAAGGTGCCCGAGTCTTGGGGCTAGCCCCCTACAAATCTATCGTACTAGTCACAACCTCCAGTAGAGTAGAAGATCTGTGTGGCTTCACCAGTCCACACAATGGTTCCATCAACACCTCTACAAATGTGCACACCCTCCTAACATCCGACAAATTAGGTACCAAGACTGAAACTCGCAGGAACTCCGAAATATAATACTGTGGATGTCCTGTTTGCTTGAGATGGGTTAGCTCCCTAAAGTGAGCCTTCAGATCCCTCCGATCAAAACGCTCCACTACTCTCTGCGTGAAATCCTCATAGGCAGTCACATTGGCATGCCCTAAAGTATACAAGCCATGAAACCATCAGTGGTGTGCCTCTCCCTCCAAATGCAAAGTGGCCATTTTAATGGCTTCCACCTCTGTCATCCTATTGAGCTAGAAATATGTGTCCATCTTCTCCACCTAAGCATGAGTTGTGCACTTGGTAGTGCCATTGTAAGTGGGGAAGAACATCCTCCCAATAGTACACTGCAACTCAGAGCTCTGCGTGCCTTGGCCTCCATAGCTCCTTCCCCTCTCATTCTGCTTGAGCTGGCGACAATCTCTAAAAGATAGTGTTGCTTTGAAATCCTCTCCCATGGACTACTATACTCTGAAATAATCTTCCTCATCAGCTCCTCCTTGTTCCTCTGGTGCTAGGGTAGGAAAGAAGGCAACGTGGCTCTAGTTGGCCCACTAGAGGACGGTAGATGCACAGTGGGTGAAGGTTGGTCATACTGCTGAGAGGCTCCGGAAGCCTCTCCAAAGAGAAAATCTCGGTGAGTGCTCTGCTCTTTGTTCTGCGTCTTGATCTCATTTAACATCTCCCTCTGCCCCTTTGCCAAATCATTCAAGGCTTTCAAGAGATTTTCAAAGCCCATCTCTCCCTTTCCCTTAGGCTCTCCCATATCCTCTACTATCACCTCCTTTCCACTGTCCTTAATGTCTAAAGTGATCCCTAGCTCCCTCTCTTTGCTCTGGTACCTTTTCCTTTTGTAAGTAATATTCTATCTATCCTCCTCTCTCATATAAGAGTCCTCCCACAACTGAGCCAAGATATATGCTCTGATACCAATGTCATGTTCAAAAATAGGAAAAATAATGATATGCTAGAAAATAATAAATTTGCACTGCAAATTCTTTTAACAATGCAGTAAACACCCAAAACAATCAGAAATATGGAAGCAGCTGAGCCATTTTATTATAGAATGGAGCAAGAGTACAATATATGGAAGAAATGCAAATGGGCTTTCCTTTTTGGCAAGCGGAGCAAAACCCAAGTGAAACAATAGTAACCCAGAAACTGCTCAACTGAGGCTATGCGCTGTCCTAGCAGTTCTACACTAGCTGCTGCAAAGGAATGGCTGAAAATCCCACCTCAGGTGCTCAGAAAATTCTGCAAAATTACTCCTAGTCTCCTCAAGCCAACCCAACCAAAACCCAAAAATGGTTTGGCTTGATCATGACCCTCCAAAATCGACCTCCAAAGGCCCTACGCTCCTGAGTGAACTGCTGAGGCACGCAGTGTGCCCAACACCTGCAAAATAGCTCCTGAATATTGTTGCCTCTTCTAGCCCTCAAACTCACCCAATAGCCTACAAATCTAATAAGCCTCCTCCAAAATTCTCTCGGCAATAGACCTCCAGAAAAGTGCTGCAATGGCCACACAAGAACCACTACTGCGTCCTCCAGAAATACACACTACTGGGGCAACTTGAATTCAAATGCTGGAAATCTCTCTATGAAAATCCCTCGGATGACAATGGATTAACCTATCTAGGGCGACACTCAAAGTCCCTCGAAGAAAGGGTGAGTTCACCTCTTGGAAAACTCTTGCTAAACAACAAGTGACCCGGCTAAACAGCTCGAGCAACAAAGACAAAATCAATAAGCCAAGAATGCCAAATGAAGTGAGCTTCCTTCCTTTTATAACTTTCGTGGAGCCTTTCTTCCTACCATTTCTTCCTTCGTGGGTCCCTCACCAAGCCAACGCTTTCCCACTCATGCTTTTCGAACTAGTTACTTAGGGAGTGCGTATTTCATTTTTGCGTGGTCCCCACATGTCATTAACAAAAGAACATAAAGTAAAATTAACTTGCTTCTAACAACTAAGTCTTCTAATAAAAATCAAATGGGCCCCGACTTCACCAAAATTGGCCCCCAGAATGTAGAAATAAAAACTGTTCCAAAATAGTTTAGGAAGGGACATTACATTGAATTTTCAATTACAGTTGTTGGCCAATATGAATTAGACAAGAAACCTAGCTACTGTGCTCAAGGAAAAGCATTAACTGTGTCTGTTCATGACATTCGATTTTCAACTCATTGTGAAACAAACAGGCAACAAACCTAGCTATACTAAATTAACTCTAATTTTCCTAAGAGAAAGCATTCATCAATGGTAAATAAAGCATGCATGAAGTAATCATTATGTCCAGTTTCTTATATTAACATATCAAGCTTACAATGTAAAAAAAGATCTAAATGCCTTTATATCGAGTTAGTTCTTGTAGACTCTTCATGAGATCATTCAAGAGATTAGGACCTGGTAGTTCTTGGAGATACTAATCACATAAGATCATTTTCAACAAGGTCATTTTGATTTTTGATTATATAGATATAAAAATCATACATGTTAGACATGTTATCACAAGATCTAGAACCTTAGTGCAAAGCATCAGTAAGTTTCCTAGATCAAGAGCAACAATGGAATCAACCACCATTGTCACATTAGTAACTATTGCCTTTGTTCTATGGATGGATGTTATCCTTGAAAGAGAGATTTCCTTGATAGATCTCAAATATTAAGTAACCCAAAAATTCTCAAGCTAAATACCCTCCAAGGATTCCACTAAATAGACAGCCAATAATAGTATTCAATCAGATAGAACCCTGAGTGAGATGAGATAGTGAGTTCAAAGAACCTATGGCTAAATCCAGAGGGTTATTTTAGTTTTGGAGATGCTCAAATAGATTCCAACCACATGCTATGATATCTAAACAATTCCTTGTATCATTAAAAAATTATGGATGGGAAGCTAGTTGTCTTTAAAGAAAACATGTTAGAATCTGACGAGGATGAAAAATCACCAAAGGTGTCTTTACCAACAATTACATGTGTTGGCTATAAATATTAGTCACAATACCCATTTATTATAAATTGAACTTATCATACATGAAACACATTTAGTAGTTAAAATAAAAGCATAGATATATCATATAACTAGTAGTTAGAATTTACTAAATCATAAGAGAATGCATCTCAATCAATAACAACATAGTTTACAAAAGGGAAACCAAAAACCCCTTCAATGCCACATTGATCATCATTTTGATCATATCAAATAGAAAAAACGACTTTAAATCCATCTTATAGTTTAGTTAAAAAAAAGGTGCACCATCCACAACAACAATAACAACAACTCTCTCTCTCTCTCTCTCTCTCTCTCTCTCTCTCTTTGCACACGCGTGTGTATCAATGTTGATGACATTGGCATCGGGATAAAATCAACAAGGGTTCAGAAAAACAAAAAATCACAAAAATTGGGAAAATATTGGTAAAAAACAACAAACATTAACAAAAAAAATACAAAATACAAGAGTATTGCTTTTTTTTTCAAGTTTTTTAACATCTAAAGGAACAAGAACATCAAATAAATGCATTGTTGTATAAACATGAAAATAAAACTAATATATATGATGTCTAGTGCTACATCACACATCAACACCAAATCATGTCATGTCCCAAATCCTGAGTCCTGAGTCAAACTCAAAATATCAAAAAAATATAATAAATGTATCTCATCATCATGAGACATCTATAATGAAATTAGATACATAAACTAGTGATTTCCTCTACCCCTTTTATGGGAAAAGGTAATGGATTTTCCTCTAGAGGAAGAAGGCCTTGGGGTTGGCATTGGACTTTGATGTCCTCTAGAAGTAGGAGGTAGATTCTGACATCCTCTACTAGTGCCCATGCTATTGTTAATTCCAACTCACTCTATCAAAGTCCCTGAAGGTGGTGGTGTCACCTCCTCCTCCTCTACCTATCTCTCCCCCGCTACCTTCTCTGATGCCTCCTCCTCCTCCTCCTCCTCCTCCTCTCTCTCTCTCTCTCTCTCTTGCCACATCCTCTTGTCTCACCTCCTTTAACAAATCATGTATTGATTCCATGATAGGCCTCTTGATCTCCACCCTCCATAAAACAGTGGTATCAATGCCATCTAATGAGATGGCATGTACATTAGGTATTTTCTAAAGTTGCCTCACCCTTAATCAGAGATTGTAGTAGACATAGACCATATCATTTAAGGCATTGGGACTCTAACTTGTATGAGGGTTATAAATTATAAATTACAATACATATCATAATTAGTGGGTGACGGGGCATAAAATATAAATTATAATTTATAATGAATTCAAAATTTAATTTGAAATTTTTTAAGCTATTACACTTCTTTGTGTGTATTTTTTCAAATACGTTCTAGTTGCACTCACATCTATAAGAGCTACATGTTTGGCTGAGGACCCAAATGGCAAGCATTTGGAGATTGGGTACTTCTACACCATAGCTTTTCCACCAAGCATCTATAACAAATAAGAGAAAAAAATTGAAAGTTGAAATAAAATATGAAGAGAGAATGAAATTTGAAACAAAAGCTTACCTGACATTTTAGTATTCCTATCCTTGATAGCCATGTCAAAGCCAAATGTTCCACCTACCATCCTATATAGCTCCATTTCTTTAGAAATCTACGAACGTTCTTGCAAAAATGGCACATTCCTATGAAGGCAAGCGAGGAATCCATCTATCACTTCAACATCAAATCGAAAAGCACAAGCATAAGAAAATGCGGGGTTGAGGTAGATCCCTATAGCATGATGTTGAGAAATCTCTAGGGCTGCAATAGGATGATTTCTCTTCTACTTGATAATTGCTTGTGATGCATTTTTACTTTTCTTGATTATTAGCTTCTTCTCTTATTATTATGTTGTTCTTATCATCAAACAACTACCAAAAACATGAAGATTAAAAGTACACAAGAACATAGGATGTAGGCTGCAAGCCAGGGCCAAAAGCTCTCCACTTGAGAGGAAAACCCACAAATCTCTTCTCTTCTTATAGATTCGTCAAATGACGAATTCCAATTCCAAGACTGTTGAGATTTTGGGTAGCATCAAATGTGCTCTAGCTCTAAAATTTTGTGGAGGGGCTAGGACACATGAGATCTCCAAGACCCAGGAATCGTTTGGAGAAATTCCACCCAGTGTAAAAGTTAGTCAAATAATTAAATTTTTTAATGGGGACCCTAAGTCTAACTTAGGGAAATTGAAAAAATAAAGTGAATTAATTTACAAATGTGGTGAGAATGTTCTAAGTGACGTGGATCAAGCTTTTTCTAATCTTAGCCGTTGATTAGAGATTAGATAACGGTCGTTGATTTCTTAACGAGAAAAGTATTAAAGGAAGGCTTGGGGTCAGTTGGAGGTATACACACAAAATCTAAGAGATCGAATTCTTCTGATGGAGTAGTGCTTGGACGAAGATTAGATCTAAGTGATTCAGAGAAGCAGTTAGGGGCAGATACAGTGATTGGTCGGAGGACCAAGAGTACAAAGCATATCAAGGGCAACAGAGACGCAGAGGAGGCAGCGCAACCACCAGAGAGTGTGACGCAGACCCTAGAGAGGGTGAGGTAGGCCCACGTAGGGCTCACACAAAGGTAGCGTAGAGCCTCCAAGAGATAGTCCAAAATTAGCCGGGAATTGGGGTTTCTAAGCTGGCAGGGCTGAAACTCGATTTCTAAGAGGCTGATCAGCGCAGAGGAAGGGTGACACAGTGCTTCAGCTAGGGCCACGTAGGCTTACGCAGTGGCAGTGTAGAGACAGCGAGATTGCGCAGAGCTAGCTGGAGTTTCACCAGTGATTGATCCGGATCAGCCGAGACTTGCAGAGTGAGGTAAAACTCACGTTTATCTCTGATTGTCGAGGTTTTCTCTGTTGGGTGAGCCAAATTATGGTACCCTAGGGCCTAGATGTACTCAGAACTACTGCAACGGTTTTCCAACATTGGGTTTTTCCGGGGACATTTGTCCGAAAAATCTTGTGTGTCCTTTGTCTGAATGCGCTTATTCTTTAGTTTCTGATTTGTATTGTTGTGTAGGCTGCAGTGTATTTACTTTGATGTTTTACTAAATAATTCAGAAAAATAACTAGTTAAGTAAATCAAACAAGTAGGATATGTAAATAAGATTTACTGCACTAGGGTTTTTGTTTAGTAGATTAAGGAATTTTCACATGGTATCAGCGCATTTACAAATCAGGAAGAGCTAAAGCCATCAACAAAGATCGAAGAAATTTTGCTGCAGGAAACAACTATCCTGAGAGACAACACTAATCCGGAAGATAGGCAAGGAAGGGTGACGCGGTCACCTGTGGGGCTCACACAGAACCTGCGTCAGCCAGGAGAGGTGACGTTGTAGCTGCAACAGTGGCAATGCAGTGTTTGCTGGCTAGCGTAGAGGTTTTGAGCCTCCATTTTTCTAGTTGTTGTGGTTGGAAGTGAAAATCGTTTTCTTCAGTAGCAGTTGGTGGGGCATTGTTTCTATTTGTTCAGAACAATGTCTAGCAGGGTGTGACAAAATAGGGGAAGCAATCCCTCAGCATAATTTCTAGCCAAAAAGTCTGAGATTCGATCAGTGGAGTGATTGGAGAGGGTTGATTCGACAGAATTGGTGGAGGATTTTCGGGAAGGAAATCACTAGTCAGAGGGAGCGTAATCTCTAGAGGGTTTCTATCGCCAAGAAACTCAGATCTGAGTCTCTTGCTGAGAGCAACAACAGAAGAAGGGAGAAGAGTATTAGTTTCGACATTATTTTTGTTCAGCAAAGATGGCTACACAAGGACTGAGGGATCAGGACAAGTTAGATGGAGCATCAAACTTTGTCATCTGGAAGGCCAGGATCCTGACAGTTCTGAATGATCCCAAAATCTTCGTGATAGATGAGGATGAGTACGCCAACGGCCCAGATTAGATCTTCAACATCTTCGTGATAGATGAGGATGAGTACGCCAACAGCCCAGATTAGATCTTCAACGACCCAGATTAGACCTCTAATCAACGACTAAAATTAACTTTTGAATTGATCCGCCTTTTCTAGAATATTCATACCCATATTCTATTAATTCACTTTAATTATTTTATTTTCCTAAGTTTAGTCTTAGGGTCCCTTTAAAAATAATTAATTATTTCTATAGAAAACAATCCGGGTGGAATTTCACCAAACGATTTCTGGGTTATCTAGAATACATGTGTCTAAGCTTCTCCACAAAATTTGAGACTTACAGCACATTTGATGCTACGCCAAAAATCAACACTCCCTCTTAGCGAGGAATGCGCTCTAGCAATACACCCTTTGAGCACTGCTTTGACCTTGTAGCATCTCCCTCTGCACTGCTAATGTTTGACACTGGTGCCCATCAACTCTGCGCAAATGTTGCATCTGTACTGCGGCCCATCAACTCTGCGCAAATGCTTCATTTGTATTGATGCTGACACTACCACTACCAACACTGCATCTGTACTACAACTCCCTCCGAATGTTGCATCCATGTTGTTGCTGACTCTGCCACTACCAACTACTACTACATTGCATCACAGTTGCTTTTTGCAACTGAAAAACATCCAAAAATTGGACAAGTATGATGCATCTCGGTGATGAATATCTGACTACTGCTAGCCTCTGCGTTGTCCCTCTGAAACTACTGCTCTGCACTGCATCCCTCTGCGTTGTTGCAACTCTGCTCTGCGCTACTCAGATTCTGGCGCTACTAACCACTACATCTGTCGCTTCTACACTCCTTTGCACCAACTAACACTCGTCCATCCTGCTACTTCTGATTTGGGCTCCCGTAGCAAGGTGATGATCTGAGAGGTGGAGTCCTTAAGGATCCTTCCCAACTTGTAGATCTATGGGTCTACAACTCCAAATCATCCCACCTCCCTCCTGGAGGTATAGGGGAAATCATAGCAAATTCCTCCTCCTCCATCTTTGCTGCTCCAACCTGACGATCATGCTTCTCATCCTTGTCCTTCTTTCTGAGAGGACACTGTGTGGCGTAATGCCCCATCTTGCCACACTGAAAGCATTTGATCTTAGACAGATCCTTCTTCCTCTTCCGTTGCTCTTCCTGCCCCTTTGATGCAAGGGCCACATTCTCCTCCTCCTCCTCGATTTTCAAACCGTTGCTACTACTGCCCTCAAGTTGACACTTGAATAAGTCTCTCCTCATCTCTTCTTGCTGAAGTGCTGCCCACATTGACTCTGAGTCTAGCAAGTTCTCTCTAGCCAAGATGCTTTGGACAAAGACTTGGTAGTCCTCAGACACTGAGTTGAGGGCCAATATGACCATCTTTGTTGCCTTAGGAGTTACTCCTCTAGGTGCTAGCTGATCTCGGTTATCCTGAAGTCTAGACAGGAATGGATCAATACGCTCTCCCTTCTGCATCCTAGTGGTTTGTATTTTCTGCTCCAGAAACATCTTCCGCTGCTTGGAAGACCCCTCATACAGCGTGGCCAAACCTTCCCACATCTCCCTTGCTGTCCCTTTGTTGGAAATTTGAGACACAATGTGATCCTTCACTCCATCAAGGATCAATCTTTTGGCCTTTTCCATATTCTTCTTGAAGGTTCTTAGTGGTGCTGCATCCCCCGGTTCAGCTTGAGCACTATCGATAAAATGCTTGAGGTCATGCTCATCTAGAAGGAAGGAGATCCTTGCCTTCCAGATTACATAATTGGAGGCACCCTCCAACTGGTCCTATTCACGCAATCTGCTGGTGGCCATCTCACCCAACTGCTATCGATCTGTTGCCTCTCATCCCCTGCACAGCTGGCTTTACGCACTCCTTGTGGAGAAAGCCACAAAATCTTTTGTTGCTACACGGGAAATCAATGTTTCTTGGGCAAGAAACTCACTGAGGTCAAATATCCCCAAAACTATGTTTCAGCTACTCTTCTTGATGTGAAAATTTCAATCTAAAAAGTCTAGTTGCAGTGATAGATTTATTTCTCCTAGTTATTATTTCAATAAGTTATTTACAGAAATCTATCTGTAAATTTTGAAATAAATACTACTGCAACATTCACAATTATATATGCAAAGAAGTAAACAGTAAAGGACATAAGCATAAGAATCAATCACATGCACACAGTTGTTTTTGGACAATTGTCCTCAGAAAAACCCAATGTGGGAAAACTGGTGCAGCAGATGATGGTTTTATTAAAATTCTTCAACAAATGAATCTTTACAAGGAATATACTGGTAGATAAAATCTGAAGACACCTGAGACAAAATTCTCGGCTCCTCCCGACAATTTCCTGACACCCTGATCAACCTCTACTTCTCTTTGTGCCTGTCTGCGTGTTTCTCTACGCAGTCCCTGCGTTGGACTGCGTAAGTCTGCGTAGGCTCTACGTGGGTTCACTGCGTTGCAACCCTGTGCTACCTCCTGTGACCCACTGCATCCCTCTGTCCATGATCTCAGTCACTGCTGACTGCCTCCTTCTGCTTCTGCAACTCTCCGCCCTGCAACTCTCCCACTGAGATTGAATTCTATTAATTCAGAATTGATCTCCTTTGGGTATTGAGTGTATGCTCGACTTGTTTTCCAAATGACCCTCAAGCCTTTTTTTATAATCCTCTCGTTGATGAACCAACGACCCATATTAGAAGTCTAATCAATGGCTAAGATTAAAACTTGACTTGATCTTTGTTTTCTAGAAGATTCACACTTTGACTTATTAATACCCTTTAATTATTTAATTTCTCTAAGTTTAGACTTAGGGTTTCCATTAAAATAATTAATTATTTTAATAAGTCATGAATCGAGTGGAATTTCCACAAACGGTTTCTAGGTTCTTTGGAATACTGATGTCTAAGCTTCCTTACAAAGTTTGAGACTTAGAACACTTTCCGATGCTACGAAAATCAACACTCCCTCTTAGCGAGGAAGGTGTTCCAGCAAATGCCTGCTGCATGCTGCTCTGCTTTTGAAGCACCCTCTGCGTTGCTGATCTCTGGACGTTGCCCCTCATCTGCTGCGCTGCTGCCTTTTGTACTGTTACCCATGACACTGCCACTATCACCGCTGCATCTGCATTACAGCTCCCTCTAAATCCTGATACTATCCACTCCTGCTAATGGAATGGATTCTTGATCATCCCCATCTTCTCTTTGAAGTAGACAAACTTAGTCCTCCCCAAAGCTTTCGTGAGAATGTCTGCCACTTGTTCTCCTGTTGGGGTGTACTGCAACTGCAAAGCTCCACGTTGTACATAGTTCCTGATGAAGTGATACTTGATGTCAATGTGCTTTGACCGATCATGAAACACAGGATTTTCAAAGACCTTGATGCAACTCTGATTATCGCATTAGATACTGGTCACTTCCATTTTCTCCTTTAGTAGGTTCACAAGCAGTTTTCGAAGCCATATGGCCTCACACGAACTTGTGCTAGCTGCCATATATTCCGCCTCTGTTGAGCTTAGTGCCACAGATTTCTATTTCCTGCTGCACCAGGAAGTCATTCCTAGTCCTAGACTGAAACAATACCCACTAGTACTCTTTCAATCTACTGGACTCCCAGCCCAATCTGTGTCGGTGAACCCAATCAACCTAACATCACTGCTACAAGTGTACTTCAATCCAAGCTTGATTGTTCCTTGAAGGTACCTGAGAACACGCTTGGTTACTGCCCAATGAGCCCTCTTAGGTTCTACCATGAACTGACTTAGGGTATTTACAGCATAACAGATGTCTGGCCTTCTGTTTACCAGATGCATCAACAATCTTATGAGTTGCCTATACAGAGTAGGATCAGCCTCATCATCTTCGAATGTGTCGATTTTCTTCCAGTTGGTGATCATTGGAGTCGTCATGGGTCTACAATCCTCCATCTAAAGTCTCTTCAAAATCTCTGTAGTATATCTTCCTTGACCAAGAAAGATCTCCCCCTTCTGCTGCCAAACTTCCAACCCTAGAAAATAGTGCATCAGCCCTAGATCCTTCATGTCAAATTCCATAGCCAAATTCTTCTTACAGCCTGTGATGAGCCTCGATGATCCTAACAGAAATAAATCATCTACATATAAAACCAATATCATGGGCTCACTTCCTACCCTCAGATAGTAGAGATTTGGATCTGCGTCACTCTTGACGAATCCCATTTTCTGCAAGTCGCTGTCAATTCGACCATACCAGGCTCTAGGAGCTTGCTTTAGTCCATACAAGGCTTTCTTGAGCCTGCACACATGGGTCTTCTGATCATGCGCTTCGAAGCCTTTTGGTTGTTCAATATACACCTCTTCCTCTATCACCCCATTCAGGAATGCAGTCTTGACGTCCATCTAGTGAATCTCCCATCCCCTCTGCGCAGCAAGGGATATCACGGATCTAATAGAGGTATATTTGGCTATTGGGGAAAAGGTTTCTTCATAATCGATCCCTTCCTTCTGAGCATACCCCTTAGCCACAAACCTACCTTTAAATTTCTCGATGGTGCCATCTTCAGCGTATTTGACCTTGTAGATCCACCTTGATCCTACAACTAATCTCTTCTGAGGTCTGGGGACCACTTCCCAGACATCACTCGTCATGATGGAACTGTACTCTTCCACCATTGCATCTACCCACACCTACCGCTGAGCTGCTTCCCGAAAACTGGAAATTTTTTCGACTTATGCAACCAAGGCTTGATACCTCTCAGGCTGCTTATGCTGTCTCTTCTCATTTTGTGGGACTTCGACAAAGTCTTTTGTATCTTTCAGAATTTGCCGTAGTTCCCTGCTCGTTCTCCCATTGGTGGTGGGCAGATTTACCGACTCTCCCTCTTGCAAGTCCTCGGGAGACAAGTCCCTTGGATCCCCATGCCTGGGAGAGGTAGTTGAATTCTCTGTTGCTGGTTGTTGAGGTTGAACCAGTGGATCCTCCTCAGATTGCATAGCAGAAGGCAACTTGCGGGATCTTCTGAAGGCCTTCTCCTCCATGAATTTCACATCCCTCTGCACCACGAATTCGCTGCTCTCAGGAATGTAGATGTGATAGGTCTTTGCATTCTCACTGTAACCTACCAGATACCCCTTTTTCGTAGTCATTTCCAACTTCTTCCTCTTTTACTGGGCACATGGAAGTAAGTTGTACTGTCGAAGATTCTAAAGTGACTCACTTTAGGCTTGCTGCCAGTGAAGACACTTTTCAGCATGATCTTTCCCAATGCAGCGTGAGGAGTCCTGTTCTGAACATAGACAGTTGTATTACAAGCTTCAACCCACATAAATTTGGGCATGTCTTGATCATACAACATCTCCCTTGTAGCTTCGACAATAGTCTTGTTTTTCCTTTCTACCACACCATTATGCTCCAGATTGTATGGAGCTGTCCACTCCCTTCTGATACCTTCCTTTACACAGAACCCAGTGAATTCCTTGTCTATGTATTCACCACCATTGTCTGAACGCAACACCTTGATCCGCTTTCCTGTCGGATTTTCTACCAAAGCTTTAAACTCTTTAAACCGACTGAAGACTTCGTCCTTGGTCTTTAAGAAGTAGATCCAAGCTTTCTTGAAATGGTCATCAATAAAGGTGGCGAAGTACTCGGCACCACTAAGAGCTCTAGTGGACATTGGTCCACAGATATCTGAGTTTATCAAGTCCAATACACCCTTGGCCCTATTGTTGCTTCTCTAATATGTTGCCTTGGCATATTTACCTAATACACATCCTTTGCAGACATCGTCCCACTTGGTGCTCAGTTCTGGAACTCCTGTGACAGTTTTCTTGATAATTTTTAACACCACATGATGCAAATGTCCCATTCTTTTGTGCCATAGTTCATTCAGGCCTGTTTCATCAGTGTTGCCAATAAGTGCCATTAGGGATTCGAGTTTCAACTTGTAAAGTTTTTTTCTTCTTACTCCGATCTATGCTTTGTTCTTCCAACTGGGGTGTTTGACAAAAACCCTGTTGCTAATAAAGTAAACATCATAACCTCGGTTTTGAAGTTGAGACACAGAGCAAGTTCATCCCCAACCCAGGCACATGCAATACATTAGTGGCCCGGATCTTATTTCCAACCTCGGTTTGAAATACTATGGTACCTCTTCCAATAGGGGTACATTTCGCTTTATTACCCATGGTTATTTTAAAATTCCTCTGCTCCTCTCCGTAGTCGGAAAAACATTCCCGTACTCCTGTCATATGAGGAAAGGCTCCAATGTCAAGGTACCAGACATCAAGAGAAGTAGTGCTTGACACACAAGAAAATTATTCTTCAAGTCCGCATGCCAGAACAGAAACATCGTGATCCATTTGTTATATCATGCTTCTTTCCCTCTCTGGAGAACTGCATGAACCCTTTTGAGCTGCTACTGCAATGTCAAATTTCCGTCCACTTGTCGATTCTTCGCTCCTATTACTCATCTCTCGCTCTGATACCATGTGAAAATTTCAATCTGAAAAGTCTAGTTGCAGTCATAGATTTATTTCTCCTACTTAATATTTCAATAAGTTATTTACAGAAATCTATCGGAAATTTTCGAAATAAATACTACTGCAACATTCCCAATTAGATATGCAAAGAAGTAAACAGTAAAGGACATAAGCATGAGAATCAATCAGATGTACACATTTGTTTTTGGACAATTGTCTCTAGGAAAACCCAATGCGGGAAATCGGTGCAGCAGATAGGGTTTTATTAAAATTCTTCAGGAAATGAACCTTTACAAGGAATATATTGGCAGATAAAATCTAAAGACACCTGAGATAGAATTCTCGACTCCTTCTGACAATTTCCTGACACCCTGATCGACCTCTTCTTCTCTCTGTGCCTATCTGTGTGTTTCTCTGCGTAGTCCCTGCGCTGGACTGCGTAAGTCTGAATAAGCTCTGCGTCGGTTCACTGCCTTGCAGCCTTGCGCTGCCTTCTGTGACCCATTGCGTCCCTTTGTCCCTAATCTCAGTCATTGTTGACTCCCTCCTCCTCCTACTTCTGTAACTCTCCGCCCTGCAACTCTCCCACTGAGATCGAACTCTATTACTTCAAAATTGATCTCCTTTGGGTACTGAGTGTATGCCCGGCTTGTTTTCCAAATGACCCTCAGGCCTTTTGTTATATCTTCTCATTTATGAACCAACGGTCGAGATTAGAAGTCTAATCAATGGCTAAGATTAAAACTTGACTTGATCTTTGTTTTCTAGAAGGTTCACACTCTGACTTATTAATACCCTTTAATTATTTAATTTCCCTAAGTTTAGACTTAGGGTCTCCATTAAAATAATTAATTATTTTAATAAGTCATGAACCGAGTAAAATTTCCACAAACAGTTTCTGGGTTCTTTGGAATACTGATGTCTAAGCCTCCTTACAAATTTTGAGACTTAGAACACTTTCCGATGCTACAAAAATCAACACCTGACGCTCTGCACTAGCAATCACTGCTACGCAGTCAACTACGTCCCTCTAGCTGTTGATTTGTGTAGATCTACTGTGCTTCTCCCTCTGCCTCGGACAAACAGCAATCTAGGACAATCCTACCTCTCTGTCGTCTCACTCAGAGAGAGATTTTCCTGCTGGTCTAGCCCTCCTAGCTTGGACTGCACAATCAACTGGGAGATCAATCTGCTGCTTACGCAACTATTTGATCCCAACTTCACTAACGCTAAATCTGTTGGATTTGTTCTTTTGTTCCTCCTGAACTTAGCTTAGACAAGCTTTGACACCATGTGAAAATTTCATTAACCTCTGGAATCCTATTGCAACAACTAGAAGATATTCACCTAATTGTTAATATTCTAACTCAACAATTTATTTGCAGTTTACTATGACAAATACTGAATACATCACTCCAACCTAGACAAATAAAATGCGGAAGAAATACAACTGCGGAAACAAAACTGAACAAGAATATATCACACACACATTTGACGCAGTTATTTTTGGACCACTGTCCCCAGAAAAATCCAATGCGGGAAAATAGGTGCAGCAAATCTGAGGGTTTATATATTATGCAGCAAATATTTCTGAGTACAAATCTATGACTGACACATCCATCAAATCATATAGAGAAACTGACAGAAGAGATCTTGTGAGACAAACCTCACTCCTCCACGGGAACGCAACACTGATCAACACCAAAATTGGACTGCCCTGCGCTGCCTCTCCGCAGTGACTGCATCACCCACGCAATCTCTGTATCACAACTATGACTGCCCTTTTGTCTCTGCGCTGATCTCTCTACTAGTTGGAAACTAAAGACTTTTAGCCTCTGGAAAATCTCTCCGAGTTCTAACACTGGCACAATGTTGTCTTCTCAGCAAGAAAACGACTTCCCTTCAACCTCTGCGAAGTGACTGTGTAAGCACTACGTCACTGGCTCTGCGCTGCTACTGTGGCTCTCTTTGTCTTTGCTATTATGCACTCGCCAACTCAGGTATCCTTCCAACCGGAATTACTACCCCTCTCTGCAAAAGATCTCACGATAAAATTTTCTCTCTGAGCACTGCTCACTAAAGAAATCGATCTCTGATCTCCGCCAACTGTGTTTTCCAAATGACCCTTCAAGCCATTCTTATAGTCTTCTCGTTGAGACTTCAACGACCCAAATTAGATCTCTAATCGATGGCTAAGATTAACTTTTGACTTGATCCACCTTTTCTAGAACATTCACACCCATATTCTATTAATTCACTTTAATTATTTTATTTTCTTAAGTTTAGACTTAGAGTCCCTTTAAAAATAATTAATTATTTCTATAGAATACAATCCGGGTGGAATTTCACCAAGCGATTTCTGGGTTATCTGGAATACATGTGTCTAAGCCTCTCCAAAAAATTTGAGACTTAGAGCACATCCGATGTTACCCCAAAATCAACAAGTTTGTCCAAGGGACATCTTTCAAATGGTGGCGGCATGTGATAAAGAGGTGGATGGAATAGGGAACGAAAGGGGCAATCCTGTGCCACACATCGGGATACGAGGGTAGCTAGAATAAGGGAAGCCCACACCTAGGTTTATAATGTATGGGAGGGAGCAATCATGATACATGAGGTACCCCGACCTTGATTCTTTCCACCCTTCTTTATATATCTCTTGCCTTTTATGATTTTTCTTTGATTAACTGCTTGGGGCTCAAAGGATAAGAGCATGATGTGTAAGATATAGCAATGGATACCCCCTTTAAAGTAGGGCAATTCATTGCCCACTAGGGGTTGGGACAATCATGGGTTCCTAAATGATAAAGGAGGCTCATCTAGGACATATGGCACCAGGGTGATGGCCATGGGTATGGGGTAGAGCTCATGCATTGGCTTCTTCCCAGGTGTTAAATATGTTTGTCCCAACCATATTTTGATCTTGTGGTACATTTTCCTGCTGAATGTGGTCATTTATGCTTTTACTTTTTCTTTTCAGCTGCTTCAACCTTTGGGGCATCCTTCCAAGCCTGACCCAAGGTGGGGGCACGGGGAAGGGGAGGCTAACCCTATGTGGAGCCAATGAAGACATGTGTACCCAAGTGGGAAAGATGATGAATGGGGTTATAATAGATGGAAGGGGAGTGATATATGTGGATGAGGAAGTGGGACCACATAACCAAAATCAAGGTTTCCCATGTAGTACCACCTAAAACCAAATGGTCAGTAAAGGAGATCCTTTGGGACTAAGATCCAAGGGTAACATCCAAAAGAGGTCTAGGGGACAGAAACACAGACCTAGCCCACTCTTTCCGTCGAATCCCCCCATTAATCCGTGTCCAAAAGTGTCCATGATAAGCAAACTCAATACTCAATTACCAAATGACAAGAGATACCTTTAGGTTCAAGAGGCCCACCTTCAAACATACGATCATGACAGATGGGTGAGGAATCACATGGTTGGCTCAGGTGGCAGAGAAATGGCACAATGGGCTAGTTGGTGGCTGCAAGGGGCTGTTGGCTGCCGGCTGAGGACAATCTTGGAGAAAATTTTTCTCCTAGGGATATCACCCACAAAGTGGTGGTAACAAGGTCAAAACTCTATAAGAAAATCTTTGAATCCTTCTTCATTATTATACACAATGAGAGCTTTCCAACAGTGTAACAATCACCTCAATTGGAGCTATATGTGGAAGTTATCCCTCCTACAAGTTGACCCACCTTGTTGATCACCATGATACCAACTTCGAAGTGGATGCCACCTTAACCACCATAACTCACATGTGAGGCTAGCCACATGTGGACTTTCAATAAGATTCTAAAAGGTCTGAAATTTTGTCACTAATTGAGGGTTGAGGATGCAAAAACCCTAACCCTAGATGGCTATCAAGGTATGTTAAATAATTGGCCACTAGGAAGAGGGGGTGAGCTTCCATTCATGTTAATTTTGGACAACTAGGTCCAAAATCCATGTTGTCATGCTCAGATGAAGATGCCAATATTTTTATTGGATTCCTCTTTCAGAGAGGTGCAAGATTGATCTAAAGATCATCTTGATCCAATGAGCAGAACATTTAATTTGTATTAATTCCACTTATGTGCAAGGTTGGCCAGAATTGAAATGTAGGCTTGAAGCCCCAGCAGATGTGTCACACACCCTCACTGATGGATATATATAGGTCAACGTTGGAGGTTATTTTCACTCATCCATCACTCATCACACATTCTCTCTGCATCTTATTGGTTCGATCATCACTTGGAGTCTCTTCTTCTCCACACGTGAGAAAACACAGCAAAAGGATTTTCTGTTTTCGACCTAGGGCTTTCAGTGCAGATTTGACCAGCGTTGACTTTGGTCAACGCATGGTCAAACTAACCCCAAACTTGGTCAAAATTCCGATTTCTCTAGTCCACATTTTTTGGCACGAAAATTGAGGTTGATCGTTGACTTTGACCAAGCTGCGTTGACTTTTTGTTGCTGTTTTGCGTTGATCGTTGACTGGGGCAGCGTTGACTTTGGGTTGACTGATATCGTTGTCCGAGAGGGTTGTGTGACACTTTTGGTTGGCTGACCGTATTGAGACTTCGCTGGTTGAAGCATCCTGTTGACCACCGTAACGCACCACAACACATATTTTGTTAATCAAGTTAAGTGTAATTTTTGGCTTGTCTTCTATCGATCTACTGGTATGTTCTATCAGCATTTTACTTTCTTGTTTATGTGATTGTTGTTTCATATTGGGGATAAAAGTAAAGTTGCATCAAGCATAGAACATCTATGAAAATTTACATGGAATCAGAGCTAAGGTGAAGACAAAGCCCAAGTTTGTAGCAATCACAAAAGAAGAGCATGGGTACCTCAAACTATAATGGCTTCAAAGATGATAACAAATTGATTGGGAAGGAAGACTTCCATGCCTGGAAGATGACTTTGGATCTTATGTTGGAAGACCAAGATGTCATGGACTATGTGCAGGGTAAAATCCAAGAGCCTCCATCCACTGCACCTGATGCCACCAAGTCAAAGTATAAGAAGGGGGAAATCAAAGCAAAGCTGATGATCTGGGATTCAATTCATAAGAATCTGGTAGCCTACATCTCTGACCTGGGCACATCCAAGGAGATGTACGATAAGTTTTTCAACATGTTCAAGGCCAACAATGCAAATCAAGT
Organism: Pinus albicaulis; assembly: GCA_034641835.2. NCBI lineage: Eukaryota > Viridiplantae > Streptophyta > Pinopsida > Pinales > Pinaceae > Pinus > Pinus albicaulis. The sequence goes on along the minus strand of CM076580.1, from coordinate 771,576,745 downwards.
CCTTTTCTTCAAGAACCAGCTGAAGAATCTGAAGAAAGGCAAGGATGAATCCATTCAATCATATTTTCTAAAATTGATTGAAATCAGAAATAATCTTCTGGCCATTGGGGAGACAATAGCTGATCGAGAAATGGTTCTCACCGCACTTGGAGGTCTCTCCTCCGAATGGCATGTATTCAATACTACCATTCCCAATAACAATGTGATACCTGATTTTGACGAAGTACTATCGAGATGCGCACAAGAAGAGACAAGGATGAAGGAAATGTTGCCTTCACTGCTCGTGCTAAGAAGAAGAACAATGGTGGTCTGAGGAGCAAAGGAAGAGCAGGGGCCCAAGGAAAGAAAGGAAAATGTTAGGCCGGCCACTATGCTAGAGAATGCCCTTTCAAGAAGGATTCTCCTGATGATGATGACAACAACAACAACTGGAGGAATGGCAATCAAAGGAACAACAAGTTCAAAGGGAAGAGGAAGGCTCCCTCTGGTGGAAATGGGCAACCTTTCAAAAGGTCGAGAAATTCCAGGTATGAGGAATCTAATGTTGTTGATGATAAAAGAAATGAATTCATTCTTGTATCTGCCCTCTCTACTGCATCTCCACCCGACACTATGGATGTTTGGTTGATAGATATTGGTGCCTCAAGGCACATCACTTGGTTCAAGGAAGCACTTTCTGATATGATGGAGAAGGATGTTAATCTGAAAATTGTCCTTGGAGATAATGCCACATATCTCGCGAAAGGGACTGGCATTGTGATCCTCGACTTCCCTCAAGGTCAAGTCCTCCACTTGCAAGATGTACTATATGTACCTAATTTGAAGAAGAACCTTGTGTCTATTTCGGCCATGGAAGACAAAGGTTTCAATGTGGCATTCATTGATGGGAAGGTGCGCATATGGAAGAAGAGTTTCAAGGAAGCTATCACGATTGGGTTTAGAGTTGATACACTCTACCAAGTTGGAGGAAGTCCACTGAGAGCGATGACATGTGATACCATTCGACAGACTGAACTATGCCACCAGAGGTTTGGACACCTTCACTATAAAGCCCTTCCCGAAGCAAGGAAGGTGGTGATGGGGATGCCCGAGTTCACAAATGATCATAAAGGTGTATGTCAGGGTTGTGCCGAAGGAAAGCATACAAGGGGACCTTTCCCCTCAAGCGTCACAAAGACATATGATGTCTTGCAATTGGTACATTCTGATATGTCTGGCATGTTGCCCGTGACATCCTTGGGAGGATGTTTTTATTATATGACCTTCGTAGATGACTACTCTCACAAAACCTGGATATACTTCTTGAAGAAGAAGAATGAGACTTTCATGTGGTTCTGTACTTTCAAAGCCTTGGTGGAAAATCTAACAGAGGAAGAAGATCAAGATATTGAGGACTGATAATGGCACTGAATATGAGACGAATGAGTTCAAGAACTTTTGAAGAGAAGCTAGCGTTAAGAGGGAGATCACAACTGTCTATACTCCTGAGCAAAATGACGTTGCTGAAAGAAAGAATAGGACCATTGTGGAAGCTTCCCGTGCCATGCTATGTGACAAAGGTCTTCTGAAGTTTCTGTGGGGAGAATCTGCGAACACTATTGTGTACATACAAAACAGATGCTCGCATTCCGCTCTGGACTCCAAAACTCTTGAAGGGGTTTTCTCTGGTAAGAAACCTAACGTCTCACATTTTAGAGTTTTTGGATGTCCTGTTTATTTTCATGTACCGAAGGAGAAGAGGAGCAAGCTGGATGCTTCTGGGAAAAAGGGAATGCTTGTGGGCTACAACGAAACTTCGAAGGCCTATAGAGTCTATGTGCCTGGTCAAAGGGAAGTGGAGATATGCCACGATATTACCTTTGACGAAGATGCTTCCCTGAGGAAAGTAATCAATCTTCCGAGATCTGAGGAAGATCATGAAGCAAGGGCTGGAGACCAAGAAGAACCGAAGGATGAGACGATGCTTGATGTTGAAGGACCGATGGACCCTATTGATCCACCTCCTTCAATGAAGAGAAAAACATCATGGCTCAGGGACACTCTCGAGGATGCCGAGAGACATATGGCCCCAAGGGGGACATACTGTGAAAGCAAGAAGTCGAATAGATACCAAGGGTATTTGGCAACCATGAGTACAATTGTACAATCTGAGTCGGGATCTTTTGAGGAAGCCATAAAGCATCAAGTCTGGAAGGATGCTATGCACGAAGAATATGAGTCCATTATGAAGAATGATTGTCTGGGATGTGGTTCTGAGACCGGAGGACAAAGCAGTTTTAACCTCGAAATGGCTCTATAAGATCAAGCATGGATCTAATGGTAGTGCTAAAAAGTTCAAGGCAAGATTCGTTGCCCGTGGCTTCTCTCAAAAGGAAGGCGTAGACTATGATGATATATTTGTACCTGTGGCCCAATATACCACCATCTGATCTATCATAGCCCTTGCTGCTACGCAAGGATGGAATCTTCATCAGATGGATGTGAAGACTGCATTTCTGCATGGTGCGATAAAGGAAGAGGTGTATGTGGAGCAACCTCTGGGGTTCGAAGTCCAGGATTGAGACCCCCATGTTTGCAGGTTGAAGAAAGCCCTCTATGGGTTGAAGCAAGCACCCAGAGCTTAGTACAAGAGGATAGATAGCTACCTAATGAAGCTGGGTTTCACTCGTAGTAATGTTGATCCGAATCTTTACTTCAAGGTTGATAGAGAAAAGCCTCTCATTCTGGTGTTGTAAGTGGATGACCTCTTCCTGACAAGTGTTGATCCTCTCATTCATCAGTGTAAGAGGGAGCTTGCCGCTGAGTTCGAGATGAAGGACCTAGGACTGATGCATTACTTCCTAGGCTTGGAGGTCTAGCAGAGACCTGGCGAGATTTTCCTATTCAAGGAAAATATATTGTGAAGCTTCTGGAAAGATTTGGAATGGTGGACTGTAAGTCCGTGTCAACACCGATGGAGCTCAACTTTAAGAAGTTGAGTGGCAGCATTGCTGGGCCCGTGCTAGCAAATCCTACTGAGTATCATCAACACGTAGGGGCCCTGATGTTCTTAGTGAACACCGTCCAGACGTATGTTTTGCAGTGAACACTTTGAGTCAACATATGGTTGAACCTCATCACATTCACCGGGTTGGTGCCAAGAATCTATTGAGATATCTTCGAGGCATGATAAACCATGGGCTAAGATACACTTTCGGGAGCGTGACACTCCATGGATATACGGATGCCGATAGGGCTGGCACTGTGGTGGATCGCAAGAGCACCTCTGGATGCTACTTCACACTTGGTTCTGCTTCGATATCTTGGATGAGAAGGAAGCAGAAGTCGGTGGCTTTGAGCACCGCGGAGGCCGAATACATTGCAGCAAATATGGCCTGTTATGAAGCAGTTTGGTTGCGAAAGCTCTTTAGTGAGATGTTCTGGCATGTGCTAGATACCACTGTGATACTCTATGATAACCAGAGTGGGATTCGGTTGTCTAAGAATCCCGTGTTCCACGATCGATCCAAGCATATTGATATCAGGTCCCACTTTATCCGGGATATGGTACAGCGAGGCGCTGTAAGGCTCGATCATATAGGAACTAATGAGAAAGTCGCGGATATTCTCACAAAGCCCTTAGGGAAGGTCAAGTTCCTAACCTTTCGTGAGAATCGTGGTATTGTGGAACGACCCTATGCTGAGGGTCCTGTTGGATGATGAGCTCTGGGAGCTCTGGGGGCTTTGGGGATAGCTTCTCGGAGCTATAAGCACTCACGGGGCTAGGCTTGCCGAACCTTGTGGTGCTTCTGCCCCACAGTTATGATATTGAGTTGGTTCGCCTCTCATGATCTGTGCCCTGTATGCATCCTACCCATTGAGTCAAGGACTCATGGGAAGTATCTCTCATTTGGCTAGTGAGGTGGGAAAAGCTAGAGACCAATAGCAAAGACCGATGGACACATCGGAAATTGCCGTACTCTCTATGTCTAGGATGGCACGTGTCCAACCACTTGATCTGGGATCAAGTCTAGTGAGGTTTCGGACCTCCAACTAACTTCAGGCAGGTAAAACAACTTCGAGTTGATATGTGACTCTTTTGAGTCCTATAAAGGTTTCGGATCTCTGGGCTGAATTTGTCAGCCGGGAATGATGTCTTTGTGACTGACCCTCTTTTGTTCTCAAATAAAGAAGCCAACAAAGCAAGTTACAGCGGGATGACGCACGATGTTTGGATGGTACAGGTGGATGGAGTTCTCCCTAGTTGAGAGGCAGTGTTAATTTTGGACAACTAGGTCCAAACTCCATGTTGTGATGATCAGATGAAGATGCCAATATTTTTATTGGATTCCTCTTTCGGAGAGTTGCAAGATCGATCTAAAGATCATCTTGATCCGATGAGCAGAACATTTATTTTGAATTAATTCCACTTATGTGCAAGGTCGGCCAGAATTGAACTGTAGGCTTGAAGCCCCAGCAAATGTGTCACACACCTTCACTGATGGATATATACAGGTCAACGTTGGAGGTCATTTTCACTCATCCATCACTCATCACACATTCTCTCTTTGCATCTGATTGGTTTGATCGTCACTTGGAGTCTCTTCTTCTCCAAACGTGGGAAAACGGAGCAAAAGGATTTTCTGTTTTCGACCTAGAGTTTTCAGCGCAGATTTGACTAGCGTTGACTTTGGTCAACGCATGGTCAAACCAACCCCAAACTTGGTCAAAATTTCGATTTCTCTAGTCTGCATTTTTTGGCACTGAAATTGAGGTTGATCATTGACTTTGAACGGGCTACGTTGACTTTTTGTTGTTGATGTTTTGCGTTGACCATTGACTGGGACAATGTTGACTTTCGTTGACTTTGGGTTGACTGATATAGCTGTCCGAGAGGGTTGTGTGACACTTCTTGTTGGCTGACTGTATTGAGACTTTGCTGGTTGAAGCATCTCGTTGATCGCCGTAACACACCACAACACATATATTTTGTTGATCAAGTTAAGTGTAATTTTTGGCTTGTCTTCTGTCGATCTACTGGTATGTTGTATCAACATTTTACCTTCTTGTTTATGTCATTGTTGTTTGATATTGGGGATAAAAGTAAAGTTGCATCAAACATAGAACATCTATGAAAATTTACAATTCATTAGTATTGTAATTGTTTCATAGTTGAGAAAAGCATCTAGAAGTAGGATTTGAGAGCATAATAGAGGAGGAAGTAGATTCTATAGTAGCCATCCAGGCCATAGTGTCATAGGAAATTCCATAGTGAGTGCACTTTTCTTTGTATTTAAATATCATAGCTGAAGAAAAGAGCAAAGCATAAGCCTCATGTTCTAGTTGGGTTTTCTCTCATTTTGGGTTTCCCAAGATACATCTTGTGTTCATTTATGTGAATGGTGTGTTTATTTGCTTGTTCTTTCCTTTTCGAATTTTAATTTATTTTCTTAAATTTGAGCAATAAGCTAGCGATAAGAAATCTAAGATCTAAGGAAATAAGACTACATAATAAAGACTTCAAAAGATTACAAAATATATTGTGATGAACCGTTACAGTGGAATATCCATGACAATTTAGAAATTACTTGTCAAGAATGTTACAATTATTGATATAAGTCTAACAAAATGACACATTTATTACTCTTCTTGTATTTTCCCTTCTCAATCAACCTATAGGCTATAAGATGTTTGAAAAAGTTCTTCAAAGCTTTCTTTGGGGAAAGAAAAAAGGGCAAAAAGGGATACTTATATGATATTGGGATATTTGTACATTACCAAGTGATCAAGGGGGATCAAAGTGCATTGGAATTTTTTATTTCATCGTAAAATTCAACATCCCCAATACATTTAAATTTTAGTGTATTAAATGTCATGTTCAAATTGTGATATAAATGGCAACACTAAAGCCTTTACACTTCAATTTTAGCTCTACCTTGAAGAATCTGAAATGCTTAACAAACAATATCAAGCTTTCTCACATGGCAATCTAAGTGGCCACAAGATGCATGGGATCTTGCATCAACACTTACTTGGGCATTTCAATGTTCATGAGGTCAACTTGGTCTCTTGACTATGTTATCAGGCAAAATAATGGCCAAAGAAGGTTTGTTCTATCAGAGCGATTTGTAGAATAGAGTGCATCACCAATGGCACACTTGGTGGGATGTAAGATTCCCCCCTTGGTGAATCCTATGATTCCCCAACAAATTTATGAGTTATGTCTAAGTTTTCAGTGAGTAATTTCATTAAACAGTTTAAGGACACATGGCTGGGAAATAGTCAACAACAAAAATGCTAAATGACGAACCTCTTTGGAAGCACCCAGGAGATAATATTTGCTACAACCATGCCCTTACTTCTTTTGTGAAAAAACTCAGTCTCAAGAAGAGTGATACCAATCAATTCAACAATAGAACTAAGCATAAACAACATTTTTATTAATTGGATATAACAATACACCATGATTGAAAGGTACAAAGGAACCTGTTGTGAATGTATGCAAAGTGACCACTAGATATCAGTCCAATTTCCGAGTGAATATGGTAGCTCCAGGGTGAGACAATGACTCGGAAAACAACCCAGAAAGGCATCTTGAACCCAACTTCTTATGAAATTTTCTGAATCCAAATTACAGAAACCTATTGCAATATTCTAATTTACTTCTCCTACTTGTTTGATTTAATTAACAAGTTATTTTTCTGAAATATTCAGTAAAACATCAAAGTAAACACTATTGCATCCTACACATACATACAGGTCAAGCACTGAAGAATAAAGCCCACATGACAAAGGACACAATATTTTTTGGACAAATGTCCCTGGAAAAACCCAATGCGGGAAAACTGGTGCAACAACTCTTAGAGGGTTTTATTATTATGCAGAATTCTGAATTCATTCAAGGGCGCTAAACATGGTTTGCCCAAACAAAGAAAATCACGGCAAATGTACCTCTATCACTCGGAGACAGAAAATATGGTTGATTCAGCTGAGGAAGAAGAACCTCACGGGTCCCTACGCAGTCACTGCGTCACCCTTTAGTGTGGTTGCTTCACACCATCTGGATCTGCTGAAAACGAGCCTTTTTTGGCCCATTGGAACCTCTCGACACTGTGTCTGCCCTACGCCCCTACGTGAGCCTCTGTGCAACATTGGTTGGCCCTACGTTACCTTGGCTGAGCCTACGCAACCTTTGCGCAGCTTTGGCTTGGCCTGCGTCACCCTGGCTGAGCTTACGCTGCCTCTGCGATGCTCTAGCTGGGCCTACATCACCCTTGCTAGGTCTGCGCTTCTCTGGTATGAATCTACCTCTCTGCCAATGTATCCTCGGCCTCGGATCTGAAATCCAATTGTCAATACATCCCTCCCTGCACTGCAAGCTCACTTGAAAATTCTCAACAAACCGCACCCCATAATTTCGACTTAGCTCGAGTGCTACCACTATGTTTGTGTTCTCCAACTGACCCCAAGCCTTCCTTTAATACTTTTCTTATGGAACATTCAACGATCGTGATCTAATATCTAATCGACAGCTAAGATTAGAACAGACTTGATCCGCGTCACTTAGAACATTCTCACCCACATGTCTAAATTAATTCACTTTAATTATTTAATTTCCCTAAGTTAGACTTGGGGTCTCCATTAAAATAATTAATATTTTGAATAACTTAGGTTCCAGGTGGAATTTCTCCAAATGATTTCTTGGTCTTGGAGATCTCATGTGCTCTAGCCCCTCAACAAAGTTTCGGAGCTAGAGCACATCCGATGCTACCCAAAATCTCAACACTTCTTTAATAGTCCAACAAACCAACAACGTATGTGCCACGACCTTCACGAATCTAGGCAGAACTTAGACTATTGAAGATTGATATAATAATGATTAATCTCAGTCCCCTTCTCAATGGATGTTCAACCAAAAAACAGGGAGAAAGTCAACCCACTTGAATGATAATATTCTGCCAGCAAGACTGCCCACATGCAACACTGGGAACTAAATAAATTTAACCCCTTTTTGTAATTATAACTCGGCCTCATAAGACACTGTGAACTTAACAACGGTATATTCAACTTCTGTCCAGGAAATTGCGGCCCAGAAACACAACAAAATTTGCCTACATGAAGTACCCAACTCATCCAGTTGGAAGAAGAGGAACTCGTGTGAAGATTTCACTATTGAAATTCTATTGCAACAACTGGAATTATTTCTTCTAACTGTAAATTAATTTAACATTTTATTGCTAACTCCGCAAAACTAAAGATGATCTGGAAGACCAGGCAACTTAAGCCTGATTCTTCCAAGCACTGATGGCTTGAGTTTGGATTTATCTGCGAAGTATACTGCTCCATCAACTTTGTCAGTAAATTCTTCAAAAAAATCTTTTCTAAATTTCATGTGACATGCGCTCTTGAATCTAGCAACCAATCATTTCTCCAATAAGTAAATGAAACATCAAACAAGTCTTCAGTTGCTCCATTGTTACAATGTGTTACAACATAATGAGCGGATTCAGGTGCTTTACCTTTGTCTTTGTCATGAGTTTTACCTTTTTCTTGATTTCTTTGCTACTCAATTTTATCCCAACGCAACTTACATGTAAAAGCATCATGCTAGCCTTTATTGCAGCGTATGCAATGAAGATCAGATTTTTCAGTTTGAGTTTGTCTGCCCCCCTTCCTCTGAAATTTCTCCTTCCTCTTCCTCTTTGGCCACCTCTTCCTCTAGAAGAATCTTGAGCATGACTCTTTTCTCTATGTGCAAAACATACAACCTCTTCAGAAGACAGAGGGGTTGTCATCTTTCCAAAGGCCTTCTCTCTTTCTGCAAACTTTTTCTCAAGGGAATCAAAGGTGATTTCACGAGGTTTCCACTTGCTTGCAATGACTCAAGGTAATGTGAGTAAGTGGGATACAATGCCTTAACATATGCTATGAGAGGTATGTCATCTTCTACATGAGGTTCTATACCTCCCTGAGTTGAGGAGAAACTTGCTATCCCTGGTCCACATCCACCAGCAAGGACACTCAATTCACATGTTTGATGGCAAGGTTGAGGTCAGAAAAGCATCAGATCGCTCACTTGTCATGGAGGGAATAGAAGAAGGAAGACTCCTGAAGCTGCAAGGTTCCTCTGCTCATGCACAAAACTTTGCATTCAGTTCACATCATGATGGAGGTACATTCCCATCAAGTCTTTTATGGCATGCTAAATTTGGACACTTAAACTATGACAGCCTTCGATTGTTGAAGAAAAATGGTGTTACTGGACTGCCTACAATTCCTAGAAAACTTGAGCAGTGTGATGCTTGTATTCTAGGAAAGCATAGCAAACAGCGATTTCATGATTCACATTCCAGAGCACATAGAAAACTTGAGCTTATTCATTCAGATTTATGTGGCCCTATGCTTGTTGCTTCTGCAAATGGAAATAAATATATGATGACATTTATTGATGATTACACCAGAATGTGTTGGGTTTACTTATTGAAGAACAAATCTGATGCTTTTCAAACATTCAAGAATTTTCATACATGGATTGAAAATGATGCACAAACTCATATTGGCTCTTTGCGTACTGATAATGGAAAAGAATACACTTCAAACGAATTTGAAAATTATCTTCGTCAACATGGGATCAAACATCAAACAACTGTGCCCTATAATCCCCAACAGAACGGTGTAGCTGAAAGAATGAACAGGACAATTTTAAATATGGTTCACTCCATGATGTTTTTTAAGAATGTAAAATTGATGTTTTGGGCTGATGCAGTTCTATGTGCTGTATACATAAAGAATAGGTGTCCTTCAAATTCAATCAGAAACAAAACTCCTTATGAAATGTGGCATGGCCACATTCCTTCGGTAAAGCATTTCAAGGTCTTTGGTTCCACCTGTTATGCTTTGATACCCAAGGTACAAAGGAATAAACTTGGTGCTAGAAGTCGAAAATGTATCTTCTTGGGGTATTCCAATACCTCCAAAGGATATTGTCTCTATGATGAAGTCAATAAGAAGTTTGTAATAGCAAGAGATGTCATATTCCTTGAATCTTCCAAGACTGACAATGTTGTTGAGCGGCAACTTGATCGCCTGGATAGATTCACACATGCAAAGTATTTTCAAGAATTTGATAATTAGATTCCACATCTTGAAGGGGGGATTCCTATACTGAATCAATCTGTGGAATCATTTTCCGAAGCACTCTCTCCCCCACATGAAGAACCAACCACGGATGACACCTTGAACGATGTGATTGACAGAATTGAGAGATTGAATCTTGATTCAATTCCAACTCAGTCAAATGAGCAGCCTGGGCCATCTCAGAAAGGTCCCCCAAAATGGCTGACAAAGACACTAGAAAACGTTCGTCCCGATGAGGTTGGAAAGACAGGAACAAGAAGTTCCACTAGACAAAACGAAGGTGACATAGATAATTCTGATTCACCTGTTGATATGGATATTGCTTATAACAGTGAATTGAATTTGTCTACAGATCATGAACCAACTTCCTTCAAAGAAGCCACTTCTCATGTTGAATGGAATTGTTGGACACCTAATCCTCTATGGGTAGGTGTGGAAAGCGAACAGTCACAGAGGAGTCCAAGTGACCTTGGAATGTGGAATCCAAGAGTCACATCATTATATTATAAATGTACATCTATGGTGAATAATAACAATAACTCACGCTTATCCTATCTTTCTATGTGTGTGTTCTTCATTTACCATGCATGTGTTTAACATGGTATCGGAGCGGGACTATCTTGGCCTACTCTAATTTGAACTATTTGTTCAATCAGCTAAATTTTAGCTGCATTATCTGCACCCTACATTACTCCATTGAAAGCATTGGCTTCTGAGCATTTTACCTGCTCCCTTTGCCACCTGCGCTCTTTCAACAAGACGATTTCTCTGCACCCTATATTACTCCATTGAAAGCATTGGTGTTAGAGTTGCTGTCTATTCATGGTGAATTATAACGGACACATTGGTTGGAGAGAATCTCTGTGGGTTTTTGAAGACCGTTTTTCGAATTCTGTGCATCAAATACCCAGCACAGCAACGAGAACTTCGAGCGTTGATTTCTGGGGTTAAAACTCATGCACTAGAGTTTTGATCTCGTGATAGAAGCCCCATGCACATCTTATGCGAGACCAAAAACACATTCTTCCATTCGCTTGAACTGTTGAGCGTTTTCATACATTGAATACTTCTCTCAATGCATCCCCATTTCGGATTCCATCCTCCTCGACATTTGAAAACGAATCCTTATCCTCCTTTTGGTGTAAGCATCATACCTCCCAATTTCGACACTACCACCGCATCAGAACTCCCCAGTCAGTTAATACCTTGGCCTCTTGGCCCTCCATTACATTGTTCAACTCCTTATTTGGAATCTCTGTATATTTCTTGCGGTCTTTATCCTTTATAGTACCACATGGAAACTATTCTGATATTGTCCCTGTTAGCTTATATATCTTCTCTAAACCAGCAGATTTCCTGCAACCTGCTTCTATGCAAACTCTATGACGCAATGGAACTACTTCTTCTTGATCGCCGAGTTGGTTGTGTGTAGCATTGCCATTACGATCGACTCCATTTAAAGGAAGCCTACGAACAGGACTATTGTTAGCTTTCTGGTTAGCTTTCTTACGACAACCATTACCGCGACTCATCGCCATAGCGAGCGCACAGACAGAGAGAGTTAGTTAAGGGGCCCACGGACTTCATCCTCCGCCCTCCCCACCTCCCTCTGCCACTCCCTTCGCCGGCCTACGGGCTCCCTCCCTCCGCAGCGCCCACAACGTAACTCCACAGTGTAACTCTATGACCCTTGGTCTCGACCCTCCTCACCGCCGCGGGCCCCCTCCCTCCGCCACAACCCTGACTTCCCTCCATGACAGAGCCCTCCAGCTCATCCACCTCGACACTGTGAATCCTCGACCGTGTCTGTCCGCTCTCCCTCCTCGGTTGTTGAATCTGCTCCCTCCCTCCACCCGCTCCCCCCCCCCTCTCCTGTCTCTTCCACTTCCCACCCCCCAGCCTCTCCCCCCGTCAGCCTCTCCCACACCTCCTCGCACTCACCACTCCCACACCCTCTCCCGCTCCCTTGCGGACCTCCCATAGCAGCCCTCCACCTGCGTCGACTTACAAACACTACCTTTGAGCCCGCACTCTCCCACACTGCCTCCCATGCTACCTGCTCACACCAACGTACCTCCTCACACCAGCGCTCTGCTCAATAAAGTGGTGGATAGTGCATCTTCCAATGTAGCTGCTAATGCCAGAAGGTGGAGACGGCACTAGAATTGGGAGGAGAAAGAAAGGAGACTTTGAACCAAGGGAAGGCTGTGAGGTAATAGCAGCAACCAACAAGATTTCGGTTTGGCTGCAGTGGATGCTTTATCCAAGTTAAACAAGGTGGAGATTTAGTCGTCCTGGTTGGTGCAATTTTTTTGTGTAAATCAAGAGAAAGTTTGTGTAATTAATGTAATCGTGAGATCGTCTTATTATTTTTGGTATAAATATAAATAAATAAATTAACCAAAAAAAAAAAGATTAGGAAATGCAGTAAACCCTCACTAGAATGTTGGCAATGGACCAATTTAAAAAATGCATTAGTCCTCGATGATCTCCATTAAAGTGATAGAATTTGGAACCATTTGTTTGAAATCCATTTGCTGAAAGTCTAAGTCAGTCCATTTTTCTGAGTTGCGTCTTCCATAATTTGAGTAGCATAGTTTTGCCTTTGGGATTTCCATTGTTGCTAGTTCACGAAAGAAAAGGGTATCTGAAGTCACTTGTATTCTTTTAAAAGTAAGTTGAGTGGCATTGTAAATGGGTGCATTATCGGTTGAAGCTAGCACTCTTCATTTTTCTAGGTTGAGTTGTTTGGAATATGGCCAAATTTGAGGAAGTATTAGAGTTAATGAATACTCTGATACTCTCCACTATTGATGATATGGTAAAAGTTAGAAAAGCCTATCTTGCTAACTTTAGAACAAGTATACAAAATGCACAAGAAAAAATTGATTTTTTGCAGTTGAAGTCTCAGCTACAACAAGAAGAATTACATCGTGGAGTCATCATTCTGAACTTGTTTTTGTTCAGAACATTGCAAAAGACTCCCACAATCAACAAGTCAATAATGTTGTGATTGATTCACATTCAGTCCCTAGTTCAACAACAAATTTGTATGCAAATGCAGAATCTTGGGTTCTACCTCCCAAGCCCATCATCAGACCTTGGGAAGAGCTTGTCCACAACGAGCACAGAACTGGTCTTGGATATGACAAGGATGTGTCCTTTCATATTCCGGACTACTCCAAACCCATCAAATTTCAGAGTGTCGGATTTCTTCATGACAGTTCACCTTTAGCTGTTCCAGATCTTGCTCCTCTTCCAAATCAGAAACAACAGATTGAAAAATGCCAACACTGTGATCGAGTTGGCCATATGAAAGATCATTGTTTCGATCTTCACCCATGCAAGCACTGTGGTCGGCACACCCATTCTTCATACAGATGCTTCAGAAACAAGCCTCCTGCAAGAACAAAGATTCATCTTGGATGGATCGCTTCTTAGCATTGAGTATCAACAGCCAAGAAGATGTTTAAGGCGCATGTCAGAACTTGTTCTAGAATACTGAACAATCTTGCAATTGAGTTTTCGCCATCATCTCACCTTGTACCTGACAGGGGGGGAAATGGTGGTCATCTACAAGCTTCGAAGACACATTAAGTGATCCTGAGCCACACCCTGCCATTCCAGATTCAGAGTTGTAGCCAGAGACACAACATTTTAAGCGAGCCTGAGCCACAATCTCTCGTTCCAAATTCAGAGTTTTAACCAGAGACACGGATGCCCATGAGCATTCCTTTGGTTGGTGGACATCATTCAACCATCCATGCGAGGTTGATATTCTTCCTCTTCAAATAATTCGGGACACTTCCTCTACCAGAAGACTTCAGCTTCTTGCCAGTTTTGGTAGAGTTTCAGGAAATGCATTAAGCATTCTAGTGTTGGTGGTCATCCTTAAACCATCACAGGTTGTAGACCACCTTTTTTCTAGGTTGAAGGTCTCCCTCTTCAAATATGAGGGACACTTTCTCTAGCAGAAGACATCAGCTTCTTGCTAGATTTGGAAGAGTTCCGAGAATTGCACTAAGTATTCCAGTGTTGGCGGTCATCCTTAAACCACCTCTTTATGCCAACATTTCAGAGAGTTGATTCAACCTAAGTGCTACCATGCAGACTTTGCAGATTTGTATTACAACTCTCTACTTGGACTCACACATACCCCTTCGGATTAAGGGGGGGAATGTTGGACACCTAATCCTCTATGGGTAGGTGTGGAAGGCGAACAGTCACAGAGGAGTCCAAGTGACCTTGGAATGTGGAATCCAAGAATCACACCATTGTATTATAATTGTACATCTATGGTGAATAATAACAATAACTCACGCTTATCCTATCTTTCTATGTGTGTGTTCTTCATTTACCATGCATGTGTTTAACAGGAATGAAGTGATACAAAAGGAGTATGATGCCTTGATAAAGAATGGCACTTGGAAGCTGGTTGATCCTCCTTTGGGAACCAAACCAATTGGCTGCAAGTGGGCCTACAAGAACAAGTACAAAGCAGATGGCCCACTTGATAAGCACAAAGCCATGCTTGTGGCAAAAGGTTTTGCATAGAAAAAAGGGGTCAATTATGAAGAAACTTTTGCCCCCACAGCGAAATGAGCCACCATCCGGACACTCTTTGCCCTAGCAGCTCAGAAGGGATGGAAATTCCATCAGATGGATGTAAAAACCACCTTTTTGAATGGAGATCTAAAGGAGAAAGTTTTTATGTCCCAGCCAAAAAGATTTGTTGTGAAGGGCCAAGAACACAAAGTATGCAAACTTATAAAATCCTTGTATGGCCTCAAGCAATCACCACGAGCCTGGTATGAGAAATTAACTGAGCATCTTTTGAAACTTGACTTCAAACATTTTGACCTTGATGATGCAACTTTGTTTTTTAAGAAAGTTGGAAAAACAGTTGTATATCTTGTGGTGTATGTAGATGATCTTTTGATGACAGGGAACAATGAGAGTTATATTGCATCCATAAAGAAAGAATTGAAGAAAGGTTTTGAAATGACTGATTTAGGCTATGTTCATTACTATATGGGTATTGAAGTAACTCAACATCCTAAATTTATATTCCCTTCTCAAAAGAAGTACATTGGAGATCTTTTGACAAGTTTGGCATGGAAGAATGCAATCCCTTAACCACTCCAATGGAACAAAACATGAAGCTCACATCCATTGAAGGGAAGGAATTCGAGGATGCAACGAAGTATAGACAGTGTGTAGGAAGTCTTATCTACCTGACTACCACAAGACCAGACATCTCATTTTCTGTTGGAATCCTCTCCAGGTTTATGCAAAAACCTTGTGAAGGACATTGGTCTGCTGCAAAAACAGTTCTAAAGTACTTGAAGGGGACTCAAGACTTTGGACTCAGATATACACAGGTAGACGACTTCAGCTTGATCAGATACTCTGATTCAAACTTTGATGGGGACAAAGAAACTAGGGTGTCTACTTCAGGATATACCATGAGTCTTGGATCAGGAGTTGTCTCATGGAGATCACACAAAAAGTCAATTCCAGCAGATTCCACAACCGAGGCAGAATATGTGGCAGCAGCTGAAGCAACAGAGGAAATTGTGTGGCTCAGGAAAATCCTAGAAGATTTGCAAATGAAACAAATGCATTCAACACCACTCATGATCGACAACACTTTTGCAATAAAGTTGGCCAAGAACCTAAATTTCCATGATCGAACAAAGCACATCAATACAAAATAACATCTTATTCGACATCATGTTGAGGCCAAAACTATCCATCTACGTCATTGTTCCACAAATGAGCAGACTGTAGACATCTTCACCAAAGTGCTTGGAAGAAATTTTTTTGAAAAGTTCATAACGATGCTTGGACTCACCAACATCCCTTCAGATTAAAGGGGGAAATGTTGACAACTTGACACCTAATCCTAAGGGATTGGGTGAGATTGTATATTATTGTAATTTAGTAAATAAGGAAGGCCAAGAGACATTGGGAAGTGAATCCCAATAGTCTCACCTCCATGCATAAGTACACACACAATCTCCATCTAATGCATCTTCAGTTTTGCGGAGTTACTTCCTGGTCTAACAACTACGACAACAATGAATCAATAACATTGCAATCTTCACAAATAAAAATATTGTGGAAGATGAACTGAAAACTGAGAAAACACTGGCACACACACAAAAATATAACATCGTTATTTTTGGAAAATGTCCCTGGAAAAAACCAATGTGGGAAAACTAGTGTAGTAGCTAAGGGTTTTTATTATTAAGCAGCAGTGAGGAAATTCTGAGTACAATAAATGTCGACAAACTAACAAATCTATCCAAGAGAAATATTGGCAAAAAGTTACTAAGGGATTTTAACCTCTCTCCGAGCAATCCCAACATTGTCTGACCTCTGAAAAGCTAGTCGTCCAAGTAGTTTGCGTAGGCTCTGCATCACCCTAGCACTATCTGCCACACGCAATTCCTGAAACAACTACCAATCTAGTCGTCTTGCCTACCGTTGACTAGGAATATGCTTCTCCGACCCTCTGGAAAATATTCCCAGCCTCTGGAACTGAAAACATCTTCCTCTTCAGCCAAATTGAAATGCTCACTTGAGGCTTTTGGTTGCCTCTGTGCAACCTCCTGGAGAAAATTCTTAGCCTCCTCTTTTTGACTCTCCGGAAAATTCTGAGCCTCCTCTTTCTCAGCCTTTTTCCTTTTATGAATTTTCTTTAATTAACTGCTAGCGTCTCAAAGGACAAGAGCATGATGCGTATGATTCCCCCTTTTAGGTAGGGCAGTTCATTTCCCTCCAGGGGTTGGGACAATCATGGGTTTCTTAATGATAAAGGAGGCTCATCTAGAGCCTATGCAACCAGGGTGATGACCATGGGTATAGGGTAAAGCTCACATATTGTCTTTTTCCCACGTGCTAATTATTTTTGTCCCGACCATTGTTTACATTTTGTGGTACAATTTCCTGTTGAGTGACCATTTATGCTTTTACTTTTTCTTTTAGCTACTTCAACCTCCGGGGCATCTTTCCAGGCTTGACCCAAGGTGGGGGAAAGGGGATAGGGAGGCTCACCCTATGTGGACCCTGAGAGGCAATGTGGACCCAAGTGGGAGAAATGATGAATAGGGGTATAGTGAATGGAAAGAGAGTAATATATGTAGATAAAGGAGCAAGACCAAGCACCCAAAGTCAAGGTTTCCCAAGTAGTACCACCCTAGAACCAAATGGTCAATAAAGGAGATCCCATAGGACTAAGATCCAAGGGTAACATCCAAAAGAGATCAAGTAGATAGGAGCACAAACTAAGCCCACTCTTTCTACCAAATCCCCCCATCAATCCATGCCTAGAAGTATGCATGATAAGTAAACTCAATACTCAATTACCAAATGACAAGACATACCTTTAGATATGGGAGGCCCACCTTCAAACATACGATTAATACAGATGGGTGGGGGACCACATGGCTGGCTCAAGTAGTGGAGAAATGGCACAATGAGCTAGTTGAAGGCTGCAAGGGGCTGCTAGTTTTCGGTTGAGGTCCATCATGGAGAAAAAATTTCTCCTAGGGATATCACCCAAGAAGTGGTGGGTAACATCTGGCTCCAACCGGTACATGATCTCTCAAAGATGTGGGCAAGGCTACTTGAACGGGAGGTCATGAGAACTCCAACAATCTCCTGGACCTGTTATTTGCACATGTCAATGACCAAAGCCACAGGGAAACATGTTTTTTACGGTGTCTTATGATCACCCATGTTTAATGTCAGCCCATAAAATCAACAAGTAATAAAAATATGCAATTTTTAATCTAAATGAAGCTATCATGAGAAATATCATATGAGATTAGTTCTAATGCAGAAAATCAGCATGCAATGCATCCTACTCTAACATGCATATGGTGTGAAACTAATACTAAGTGTAATCATAAAGCCAGTGCAACGAACATATCATCATATCAATATTAATCTGTCGGCTAGTATAATTACTCATGTAGCAAATCCCAAAGCGAATGTGGATACAATTATATGGAGGATGAAGTGGGTGGGAGATGGGAAACTATGATGCACACACATGGATGATCATGTGAGAAGAGGTAAGAAAAGGATGTAACATAGTCCATGAGATCCTCTCTTCTAACCAAAATATAGAGATGTCAATGATTAGGCTCATAAAAGTTTGATGGATAGCAACCTTAGGGATATTATTTCCACTATCATTTATGTCATATTTTATTGCCTCAAAAGGGTTATGGTTAGTAGGAAAGGGAGACTGGTGAGATGGAGAAACACAAGCAGGTCACCCATGCCGATCACACCGAATAGGGGAGATTATAGATTAGTCATGATCCTGAGGGGGTGCCCAAGAAGATAAAGTATATTCAACTTCCTTGACACCATACTCAGAAGGAGGAAAGGGCTCATGGTCACTCGAGATCATTTGAAAAGGGGCAAGGTAAAAACTTGTGGAAGACTTGAAGTGATGAACAAGAGGATGAGGCAAAGGGGAGGGTGAAGTATTACATTCAACGGTTTTTTCCTCCTCAAAATCATCCTTTTCATGCAATGGAAAATAATGATACTTCTTCTCAAGGGTGTCGATGGATATGTCATCATAAATAATACCTGACCGAGAGGGGTTACCACTTTCAACCTCATCTTCCTTGTCAGTGTTATAAATGGGAGCACAATCAAATTGAGGACCAACAATTTCCCATTTACCCTTTTCAATGTGGAAGTAATCTTCGATGTCATCTTCCAAGGGGCTAATGGGATCACCTTCCTCAAGGTTCTCAAAACGAGTTTCATCGAGAGTAATATTCTTGAGAAAGGTAAGGTTAGTCTGAACTTCACTTTCCATGGACTTATCCTTCCCAATACATGAGTTCTCAAAATCATCTTTTTCATCATGTAGACCCGAGGACTCATCTTTCCATTTATCACTTAGGTTCTCAAGGTCTTGATGATGCTCGATGAAGGCTTCTTCTTGAATGTTCAATGTGGGGCATACTTGAAAATGTCTAAGAAAGCCATCAACAAACTCCTCAATAGATGAGATGCTCCTAGGTTCGCAATTTTGCAACCATGAGTTATGACCTTAGAGGGAATTAAAGAATAACAACATAAGGACATCCTAGTGGACCACTTTCTCCTTTGAAGTATGTGCATTAAATCTTTCCACATGGTCAATTGCGGACCTTGGGTCACCATCAAATATGGGTACCCCATGCACCATCCTTTTTGTGACATGATTGGGGTACCCTGGGATGCTAGCAATGTCCAAAGTGGGAAATTTATCATGGAAAATAAATAGTAGTCGCCAAGGTGAATTTGAAAATGCCTAGAAAAATACTTACTTCACACTACAACCATTGACCTTAAACTTCAATGAAGAACTAGGGCTTCATTCTTCCAATGCAGTCGCCAATAATGATATGTCAATATGTTGTAAGGTGAACAAAACACATGTCTCATGTCCCCGGCAATGACGCCTAAAATGTTACCACTCAAACTAGCAGGGGACCTAAAAGGGTTTCCTAGGAGGGAAACTACTAGGTTAAGCGCAACGGTGGAGGTTTAGCCCATTGTCACCACAACTAAGGCTCCCTGCTCTTTACAGACTTTCACCGATGGGTGGAATCCTGATGCTTTTGGGAAGCCACTTATAAAGGATATCAATGAATATACGAGAAGTGGCCCCTTAACCCTTTCCCTAGTAGGAGGTGAAGAATGGAGATTGCTTGCTCTTTAAGCAAGGGCCTTGAATTTTCAGGGAGAGGGGGTAAGGATTATTGGATAAGGATGAAGGGTATAACTTGTAGAGGTGCTTCCCGACCCCTAAATTCCTATAAGAACTTCGATTCCCGAATAGTCCTTGATGAATAGTCTCTGACAACAAATGGGACCACACGTGGCCAAGTGGACCCAACCCAGGTTCGGGGATGGAATTTAGTAACCAATGATGTTCCTATCTTGGATGAGGTGAGAGGAAAGGATCAAACAAGAATTTTACTTCAAAAGGTTAAAATGATCCTGCCGAGTGCTAGCCTTGGGAAACACACGGAAAATTTTGATCCTAGAGCTAGGGCTTGGGATATCTCGGGATTCCAGCGTCGGAATGTCTTCAAAATTTGAGGAGACCTGGGGTATCCACCAACGCAGTTGACCCTAGGAGATCGAAATTCCTATGGCCAAATTTCCAGGAAAGTGAAGCCCTAGGTGAACTAATAGGGCTAGACCTGGGAAAAATGGAGAAAATGTAAAAATAAGGGTTAAAATGGTCACCCTGTGAAGGATCGGTGCCTAATTTCACTTGGGGATATGGATTCAAGGATAATTAAGAAGATGGAACGTATTTCTATCGTTCAAGGAGGCTTCAAAGTCAACTTCGTCCAATGTTAGAGGCTAGAGAAGAAAAGTGACTTTAAAACATTTGTACTTCTTAAAAATGGTGAAGGCTTATCAAGATAACACGATCACTAGGAAATTTCATTGATATAACATGGCCCATACACATATATACACTAAAATAGACACATAATTTCCACATTTAACATATGCAACAATTAGCCCTAATCACAGCGAAATTCAAATGTATGAAGCAACAAGAAAAATGACATCAAATTTGCACTTACATGTTATAAAATATATCCAACCAACATCACATTTGCAATATAAGAAGCTCCAAGATAGGGAGAACCCAAATCCATACATCAAAATTCATCCATCATCCAAAAATCTCCACTACGGAAAAAATGTGAAATTCTCTTGAGAGAGAGAGATCCCAATCCAAATGATGATACAAACGAATCCAACTAACTTCTATTTATACACCTTTTAGGAGTTCGATTTAACTAATGAGCCTACATTAGCCCCTAAACATAAAATAATGTTCAAATAACCTAACTTTTGGTGACAAGACCACCAAACTAGCTCATAAATGACATAATAAGCCTCCCCAAAGGTCAAATAATAATATGTGCATGTCGTGGTGCCCTCCAAAAGGCCTGATAATGTCCAGAAGTGCCATAACGATGAATAAACTCCTCAAAATGTGATGGACAAGGGGGTGGCCCCTTGTTCTCCAAGTAGTAGACTTGTGGTGTTCCCAATGGATGTGGGGGGCACACCGATGACCCCATGGGTCTCCATATGAGTCGAAGATGCATGTAGATCATCTGTAAGGGCTCAAATGATGGAATGGATGTTGTCATGTCATCGTACAAGTCCTGGGACACCTGCCAAATGTGTGGTACTCCTATGGGGCCTACTAGGCAAAATGTACCAAGTGCATCATCCTCACCCCAAAAGTGGATCTCTAGTAACCTCTGGACATCGGTGGGGATCCATGGAGTGATGTCTGCTGCTGTGGAGGCCCATGGCTCTCTACACAGGCCTTACATAGGCCAATGTAGCCCTCTGGGAGGTTAGGACCCCATATAGGGAGACCAAACCCAAATGGACACCATTTGCAACCCTGTATAAGATCCAATGTGTCCCTTAGCCTTCCAGTACAACAAGTCATTAGAGTAATCCCATAAAAGAGCTTACAAACCATAAACAACAAAGTGGCCACTTCATAATGGCATGCCCTTCCATAGTGGGCTTTGGCATATGCATATATCCAAGCTCTAAAGGGGGTTAGCCAGGTACCTTATTAGGTGGTTTCTACCCTTAGAGAGGATAGTATGTCCAAGGTACATCCCTCAAATGGGGTTGGCAAGTGATAAAGAAGTGAGATGGAATAAGGAATGAGAGGGGCAGTCCTGGGCCACATATTGAGGCTCAAGGGTAGCTAGATAAGGGGAAGCCCACAACTGGGTATATAATGTGTAGGAGGGAGAAATCGTGGTACATGAAGTGCCCCGGCCTTGATTCTTCCACCCTTCTTTATATGCATGTTGCCTTTTATGAATTTTATTTAATTAATTGCTCGGGGCTCAAAGGACAAGAGCATGATGTGTATGATTACCCCCTTTTAGGTACAGTTCATTGCCCTCCAAGGGTTTGGACAATCATGGGTTCCTGAATGATAAAGGAGGCTCATCTAGGGCCTATGGAACAAGGGTGATGACCATGGGTATGGGGTAGAGCTCATGTATTGGCTTTTTCCCACATGCTAATTATTTTTGTCTTGACCATCTTTTGAATTTTGTGGTACAATTTCTTGTTGAGTGTGGCCATTTATGCTTTTACTTTTTTTTTTAGCTGCTGCAACCTCTGGGGCATCTTTCCAAGCCTTACCCAAGGTGGGGGAAAGGGGATAGGGAGGCTGACCCTATGTGGACCCAGAGAGGCAATGTGGACCCAAGTGGGAGAAATGATGAATGGGGGTATAGTGAGTGGAAAGAGAGTAATATATGCATATAAAGGAGCGGGACCACGCACCCAAAGTCAGGGTTTCCCAAGTAGTGCCAACTTAGAACCAAATGGTCAATAAAGGAGATCCCACGGGACTAAGATCCAAGGGTAACATCCAAAAGAGATCAAGGGGACAGGGGCACAAACTAAGCTCACTCTTTCCGCCAAATCCCCCCATCAAGCCATGCCCAAAAGTATCCATGATAAGTAAACCCAATACTCAATTACCAAATGAAAAGACAAACCTTTAGATTTGGGAGGCCCACCTTCAAACATACGATCAATATAGATGGGTGGGGGACCACATGGCTAGCCCAGGTGGAGGAGAAATGGCACAACGAGCTGGTTGAAGGTTGGAAGGGACTGCTGGCTATCGGCTGAGGTCCATCATAGAGAAAAAAATTCTCCTAGGGATATCAACCACGAAGTGGTGGGTAACACACCCAATCACCAAAATCTCCTCTCAAGTCTTTTGCTCACTCAGTGTTGTGTGTATTTTCTTCTCTCCTTATCCTTGCTTATATAATTTCTCATTGAGTTAAATCTCTAACCCTAATCTTCAAAATGATGGATGGCTAAGATTAAATTCTAAGACACTTGAGATCAAAGGTTGAGATTAAAACAAAATCACTAAAGTGAATAATTTACTTTCCTTTAGTCTTTTAGTTCAATAGCCAACATAATTAATTATGTGTTTTTCCCAAGTTAGACTTAGCCTAAATCACAAAAGCAACTTATTCAAAAATTGAGCAAGTATCCTTAAGAAAATTTAGACAACTTTTGCACACCTAGAAACTTAGCAATGGGCAAAAGAACCCAAGCAAGCTACAAACATCAACGAGGACATATTTAGAATGATTCCTGAAATTTGTGTTTTTAAAAAGCAACTTCAAGGGTTGTCTTTTCTATGGGGATTGGAGGTGCATAAGTGGGAAACCCTTCTGTGTCCAATGGAAATGGACCTTTATGGTCATACATGTCATACGTTTGATGTTGTCTCACACTTGAACAAAAGGTGGGGGTTAAAAGGATCTAGAAGGACATTGGTTGAGTAGGTGTTGATCTATTTAGATATTTATTTCTTCTTTCAAGCACAAAATATGGGTATGGTTGGTGCTCCACCAAGGTTTGGATGTCAAGACCAAGCTTCATAAAGTTTGTGTTACAACTATAGCATGCATACTTTAGGGCAAGGATGAAATGATTGAACATGTGTTTGGAGATGCCCATTTTCCATGACTTTTTGGGCATGGTTTTAAGTTGAACTTGATTTTTTTTTATGGCTCCATTTCTATGGTAAGGTTCACCCATTGGAGACACTTGGCTGATTAGGGACAACTGCAAATCCTTGTGGAACACAACTTGGTTGTTCGCTATTGGCTTAAATGAAACACCAATGTTTTCCTACTTATCATTAGGAGCCATCCCCACTTAGCCTAGGGGAATTGAAGCTTTTTAGGAGAGAATTGACTTACTTGTTAAAGTCAACCTTAGTTTTTCCATAAAGATGTTGACTTTGTTCGTATTAAGGCACAAACATATATGCTAAATTTTGGCTTTTTAGAAAGGGATTTTGCTCCTAAACCTATTACTATATTATTATAACTCTCTTTGTTCCAATACATAATATATATAGACCCAAGGGATAGCTCGAGTGGTTCCACCCAACATTGCACGAAGCGGGGATGCGGAAGTGTCATTTTCCAAAAATCTAGGAAGCGAAGCGTCTCGGAAGCGCATATATATATATATATATATTGTTTTTTATATTTTTTTTGCATTTATATTCAAAACAAACATCCCAAATACCAAATTAGTTGTAGAAGACATGAAAACATGCATATTTTTACATAAATCAAGATAGATATGGCATCCATGATTCCATTGTACATCAATGATTAATTATTCGAGCATCAACCATCTAGATTCTAGCAATTACAAACATACATCAAATGTTTAAGTATACTATAAAACATTATGATTAAACATTTAAGCATATTATAAGACAAAACATAAAGCATATTATCTAACAAGTGAGCAACTATCAACATTAGTCATGTCCAAAATTCAAATAATAATGTTTACAAAATAGGCCACTTGGCCACCACCAAGACAAAAAAGTTCAAATTCACAACAAGCCTACAAGTCTAATCTATGAAAAAAGTAGTAAATTGTGAATATATCTACTAATCTCTCCTCCTTCCACCATGAAGAGTACATGGCGGTGGGCCTCCACGTGGTGGCAATGAAGAAGATGGTGGTTGTGGAAGTTGTGTGGCACTGAAACTGATGAAGACGGAGCCCCTGCTACTGGTGTTGAACCATGGAACCTGGGAACCAAGGGATCAGATGGGGGTGGCATCTCAACTCGATCATCATCATCCTAGATAAGAGCATCCTCTAATTGCCCTAACCGCAACACTCCATCCTTGTAATATCCCCAAATTAGCAGTCAACTAATTGGGATATTAATTTTGATTAATTTTAGCAAATCCTAATGTTGGGCGGAAATAAAGTGGTAAGGGGACCCATGAATAAAACATTAGAATAAAAGCAATTTCCTAAAGTCACTAGGCAGATTAATTAAAAGATGAAGTGGGGTCCATGAGGCCAAGTGACAGCGCGGGAGAGGAGGCACTTAGGACAGCGTTGTGGTAGCGTGGGGCCAGGCAATGCAGTGGCAGCGTGGGAGAGGCAGCGCAGCGTAGCAAGGGACAGCGTGGCACAGAGGGACAGCACAACATAGGTGGGCCCAAGGGAGTTTAGGGGTTCACAAGCATAAAAGGAGAGGAAGGCAACCTTTCTCATTCATTCTTGCATCTTATGATTTTCTGTTTGTCAACACTAGAGCACGCTCAAGTTGTTTAGTTGGGTTTGCAGTGCTGTTTAGCACAAGGGTGTCTCCGAGCGAAGATCCCAACCTCGTCCTCGGGGGACTTAGGGTTCCCGCTCAGGAGAGGAGCCATACCATCAATTTTGGAGAGCAGCAATACCATTTCAGCCTCAGGATTACGCAATCACTTCTAGGGGCAACGCAATCTTCCGGGGAGATTACGCAGTCATAGAGAGGAGCAGCATTCGAAGGAGAGAACTTCACGAGATTTCAGCTGGGAGATTGTGGGGGGATCAACCCTTCCATAGCTGATTTTTTCAAAGAGTTGGAGGCCCTTCTTTCAGTGTTTCCATCGGAGAGGCCAACGTACCCAGTAGTAGAGCGTAGCCATCCCTAGAGGGTGAATTTTCAGGGTCAACCTTTCCAAAAATCATTCGTGGGTTTTTCTGGGTTTATTGAGGAAAGCCAAGATTAATTTGGCAAAATTTTCTGGGCAGATTTGAGGTGTCAAACAAAGATCCTAACTCAACCAGCAGTTAGAGGAGCTAGGGGAAATTGGGCTGAAATTTCGAGGTCAACATTTGGCCAATTCCTTCTTGGGTTTTTTTGGGTTTCTTGAGTAGAGTCTAGGGTTAAAGTCCCAGGATTTTCTGAGCAGTGTAGCAGGCCCTAGCAACATTTCTTCGGGAGCAGCAGCAATATTTCTGGCAGATTGCAGCGCAAAGCTATCGCTGTACAGCATACCATTAGTGGGGAATTTCAACATTGATTCAGAGGGCTTCTCTAGCTTGCCTTGAGCAAGCCCAGGTGCCTTCATTCCAGCACCTCCATTGTACTCATTTCTATCAAATTAATAAATTGGCCCAACAGTATTTTATGGCTCTGTTGGTGTTTTGATATCAGTTTTGTTTTGTTGTCTCCTTAATATCCTTTAGCCTGTTATTATTGTTATTTTCTCATTTGGGATATTATAGTGGTATCAAAGCTTCGTTCTTGGCTCAGCCGTGGGGATCTTTTTCTATGAACAAAGAGGGTAGGCAGAATCTTACCCACCAAAGGCAGTAGAGGTGGCAAATATGGGGAAGTCAAGGAGAAAAAGGGAAGTAGCATTTGGTAACATTTTTAAGGCCCTAAATGATTTAGCCAAAGGACGGAAGGGAATGCTTGAAAGACTCCAACAACAAAATAAGAATGAGAGCATCCATCAAGAACCCCTAGTTGGGGAGACTTCGGGGTCTCACAACAGTGTGACCACCCTTTACCAGCCACTCACCCGCCAGCCTTCAGTAGGCCAACCAAGATCACGATGCCTACATTCTTACCTCCAGTACCGAGTGAGCAAGGTAGGCAGCATGATCATATACCCATGGGAGATTATTTCCGAGAATGGCAGTCCATGGGGGAGAACATTAGAGTGGCTTTGTGCTTCAAAGAAAACTGCCAGCTTAGGCAGGATGAAGAAAGAAGGAACAATGGGGGGTCTAGCACGCAAAGTTTAGAGTTGCAACATACCATTGGGAGGACACCATTTCCCACGTATGATGGATCCTCTGATTGTGCAGCTCGGGATTGGGTGGAAAAGTTGGATACCTCTTTCCAGCTTGACCAAATAACGGAAGGGGAAGCCATAAAAATGGCTACCTCGCACTTGGAGGATGAGGGCACACAGGATTGTGGGGAGCTCGTGGATATACCTAGTGTGACGTAGGACTCACCCTTGTTGGAGACCTCCTTGACCGTGTCGGTTGACCTATTAGTGGAGAGAGTAGAGCCTACCCTAGTAGAGCCATCCATTGAGGTGATGACCAGAGTCGTGTCTGAGTTTTTGGGTAACAACCGCACGCAGCAGATGGGTGAGGTGCCAGGAGATGTATCCACCTTTGATGAGGCACTAAGAGATACAGAGGTAGAGCAGGAGGACATTCCTTCTGTATGTCAGGATGAGGACTCTTCTTTGGATGAGTCCATGGGGTCATATGAGGATGCTTCTAGAGAGCATGAGGAGTCATGCAGAGTTGATGACAGTAGGCCGGTTTCATATTCCATTGTGCATGTGGTATTAGGGGACTATATGGGAGATGTTCAAGATGATGAATCACTTGTGATGATTCAGCTGGAGCAACTTATGGTACAACTAGAGGGCACATTGGAGCATCGGAGCAGCCCCTTTCAGGCATACCTAAATGGGGCTAACAACACGGTTGGCTCACCTTTGGCCATTAGAGAGAGAGAGACAGAGCTACCTAGTCAGATCTCATGTGTTGACTTGGATAGTTGGATGAGATGACCTGAGTTGCACAAGGTGCAACATCTGCATGTCAGGGTTGCTCTAGGTGCAGGGGTTCACGCATTCGATACCTCTCTTGGGGTTGGATGGCGAGAGATTATGAGTTGGTACCCGGTGGAGTGGGTTATGGAGATGGTGATGCACTGCAGTGTAGCTCAGTAAGAGCTTCTAGGCACTAGGGTTACCGGAAGCCCCAACTAGTATTGGGATCCTGGCAAGACTACCCATCACTTCCCAGGTATGCTAGTTGACTACGACTTGGAGGGTATAGTTGAGCGTACACATTCACTAGGGGAGTTTCAACCAACACTAGTGTCCAACCAGTTTAGGTACAGACTTCTTAAGTTTTCTTGGTAAGAGGATTGTACACAAGATCACGAGATGATCAGTGTACTCTCACAGGAGTTTGACAAAGGAGGGGTCATTGGTAGGCCACCAGATAGTGACTTTTATGGAGTTGGGGATTCTTCGCATTTGTGTGGGGCACGGAAGACACGGAGGAGCAGATCGCTACTAGTACCTAGGGAGATTCACTTCTTGGGTCCCTCACGGAGGTATTGGAAGAGAGATCCATCCATTGGAGAGTATGGTGATGCGGCAATGGAGGCGATGGTACCGATAGAGCATGGGCCGACGCATATGAATACAGCCTTGGCCATCACACCATGGGACGTGTAGGAGCATTCATCATTGGGAAGTGGTATGTAGATGGGCATGGAGATGCATGGGGGTGTGTTGTAGTATGTTAGATTGCATTGTGGAGTGGGAGTGTTTCCCATTGCATTGAGTACATGTGGGGAGTGTCAGGTGCGGCGACGCAAGATGGACACATGACGGTACAGGACAGTATAGCTGTTACCAGGGGCATTTGTTGGTATACAGGGGCAGGTTGTGACATTCAATGGCAGGTCGAGGATTGCAGTGATACTTGGTGGTATGCAATGACACATGATGTGGAGCAGTGGGCTCTTGGAGCATTGCCTCCAAAGAGACATATGGACAGGGGTAGTAGGTGTACAATGGGATGCAGCTCACCTAGGATCGATGAGGATCTTGTTGAGCATGTAGAGATGCCACGTTTAGCGAAGACAGGGCTATGAGCGTGTTATCGGCAGATCTGTGGCAAAGAGTGTCACCTAGAGGATTACTCTTGAGCATTCAGGTAAACTCTTGGTCACACCCTTTGGGGCATACCTACTTATCATCCTCTAGTGTTGCTTATAGTCGCAGAGTGTTTGGTTAGTACCCCTTGACACTCTCCATTCAAGCAGCAGGGCATGGGAGGCTCACCGTAGATAGCTGGATGAGGTACCGCGTGTCATGAGCTAGGAGGAGACTCTCCAGTTGAGACACTTGGTAGGTGCACGAGTTGACAGATCCAGGCTTAGGGATGGCATGGTTGATTGCCAAGGTAGCATATGTTCCACCCATGGGCTCACATTTGAGGGATGGTGGATGATATATTTCGTCTACAGGAGGGTACCCAAACTCTGAGCAGTATCTAGGTGTATCAGCAGGAGTTGGGATAGCGGGTATCACGGCATGGTCTCACAGGAGCAGAGAAGGTACACATGCATGGGACAGACTCTTGATACTTGGGGTCCACCCAGGGGATACATACCAGGGTCAATGATGAGGGCCAGATGGGTTCTAGCGGGTAGCAGCGCTACGCGCTGGCATCCCGCAGGGAGTGGGATTTGTGAGCTCCCCGTATGGTTGGGGGATTCAGGGGTCTGTTGGGCAGGTGGATCACTCCACCTTGTGATGAGCAAGGATAGAGCAGACAATGATCCAATCCACCTTGGGTTTGACACGGGGGGGAGCACTGAGACCTCCATTGTATGGCGAAGCATACTTATTATGTTGTTGCTTACGGTCATGATCGGCAATGGAGGGGTAGATATCGGCATCATGGAGATGCCCGGACAGGATGAGCTTTGCCTTCACAAATTTTTCGTCACAAGGCCCCAGGAGAGAGGGATACAGTCTGCGTACGATTAGGGGTATCTCATAGTCAGAGTGGCGCAGCGACAACATCGTGGCACCTCTACGAGATTAGCAAGGGACCCGAGCATTCAACTCTCCACAGCTCGATAACCTCTAGGGGTGAGTTGTATACTGCATAGGGAGATCATGTAGATCTTCCATTGGGCTTTAGCGAGTCACTGATGGATTGGGGGACTTCATTAGCATGGAAAGATGGTGAGTGGAGCAGGTGGAGCTTCATGTTGGTCATGACGACTTGGGATCCTAGCATTAAGAGATCCCTTCATATCAGGGCAATGCAGAGGATAGGGAAGATTCAATGGCACATCTGGGACCCAGGCACATTTTGCAGTGACAGTGGGGAGCGTCAGCTAGAGAAGAGGCTTGTTCAGGCATTGCTTGAGGACAAGCAATTTTTGGCGGGGAGGATTGTAATATCCCCAAATTAGCAGTCAACTAATTGGGATAATAATTTTGATTAATTTCGACAAATCCTAATGTTGGGTGGAAATAAAGTGGTAAGGGGACCCATGAATAAAACATTGGAATAAAAACACTTTCCTAAAGTCACTAGGCAGATTAATTAAAAGATGAAGTGGGGACTATGAGGCCAAGTGACAGCGTAGAAGAAGAGGCAATTAGGAAAGCTTAGTGGCAGCGTGGGGCCAAGCAGTGCAGTGGCAGCATGGGAGAGGCAGCGCAGCGTAGCAAGGGACATCGTGGCACAGAGGGATAGCACAGCATAGGTGGGCCCAAGGGAGTTGAGGGGTTCACAAGCATAAAAGGACAGGAAGGCAACATTTCTCATTCATTATTGCATCTTATGATTTTGTCAGTCAAGACTAGAGCACGGTCAAGCGGTTTAGTTGGGTCTACAGTGTTGTTTAGCACAAGGGTGTCTTCGAGCGAAGATCCCAACCTCGTCCTTGGGGGACTTCGAGTGCCCGCTCAGGAGAGGAGCCATACCATCAATTTTGTAGAGCAGCAATACCATTTCAGCCTCATGATTACGCAGTCACTTCCAGAGGCAACGCAGTCTTCCAGGGAGATTACACAGTCATAGAGAGGAGTAGCATTCGGAGGAAAGAACTTCACGAGATTTTAGTCGGGAGATTGTGAGGGGATCAACCCTTCCATAGCTAAGTTTTTCAAAGAGTTGGAGACCCTTCTTTCAATGTTTTCATCAAAGAGGCTAGCATACCCAACAGGAGAGCGTAGCCATCCCTAGAGGGTGAATTTTCGGGGTCAGCCTTTCCGAAATTCCTTCGCAGGTTTTTTCTGGGTTTATTGAGGAGAAGCCAAGATTAATTTGGCAGAATTTTTTGGGCAAATTTGAGGTGTCAAACAGAGATCCTAACTCAGCCAGCAACTAGAGGAGCTAGGGAAATTGGGTTGAAATTTCGGGGTCAACATTTGGCCAATTCCTTCGTGGGTTTCTTCAATAGAGTTCGGGGTTAAAGTTCCGGAATTTTCTGAGTAGTGTAGCAAGCCCTAGCGACATTTCTTCGAGAGCAGCAACAACATTTCTGGCAGATTGCAGTGCAGAGCTATAGCCATACAACATACCATCGGTGGGGAATTTCAACATTGATTCAGAGGGCTTCTCTAGCTTGCCTTGAGCGAGCCCAAGTGACTTCATTCCAGCACCTCCATTGTACTCATTTCTAGCAAATTAATAAATTCACCCAACAATATGTTATCGCTCTGTTGGTGCTTTGATATCAGTTTTGTTTTGTTGTCTCCTTAATATCTTTTAGCCTGTTATTATTGTTATTTCCCATTTGGGATATTACAATCCTCCAAATTGGGCTCCTCTGAATTCCTATCCCAAACCTTAGGGTCTTTATTACTCTTTGCATCATCACAGTAATGGGACAACAATCACAAGTTGTAATGAACATAAACATAGCTCTCTACCTAGTCTAAACTCAACCTGTTCCTTTTACCACTGTGGATGAAAGTGTTATCACCAAAATGTGACCCTGATAGGCTACTCATCAAGTCAATCTCAGTGTAACTATTTCAAACCAATCTTTTAGCTAAGGCTTAGCCTCCTCAGCTTGAGAGGGCTCTCTCAAGGGTTAATGATATTGATTAAAGATGTAGATAGATGGCTAACTCTATGGTTTATGATTTTGTATGTTTATAGGTTGAAATATGGAGACTTGCTACCATTGGGCTACGGAGTCAGTGACAGAGATAAAGATAACCAATAACTCTTCTTATAAAACTAAGGCTTGTAGATACTTCAATGAAAGAGTGACACATTCAGAAAAGTCTCAATAACTTGAGGTTCAAAGGAAATCAGAGCATATGGTTCATTAATTCTGAGAAATGATACATCAACGTATTGAAAAGGAAAGTATTAAAAGTGATTCATCAAATCTTAACACTTTAAGGAATTCAGAGCATGAATGACCATGAATTCTGAGTAATAAGTATTTAAAACATTCAAAAAAACCTTTCAAAGGTAGGATTCAGAAAACTCAATTCACCATAGTTCAACACTTAAAGGAAGTCAGAGTATGTTCCTCCATGAATTCTGAGTAATAAGCATTAAGACTATGGAAGTAAAACATATCAAAGATAAAAGATAAAACTCACTGAAGTACACTAAGAATCTCAGGCCTGCCAAGAAGAAAAACCCTCTGCATTACTGATCAAAGTCCATTACATAAATCAGCAATTTTGCCAAAAAGTCTTCAACCATTTTCTAATTTGACCTAATGCTTCATATAGAGCCTTTAAAATCTTGGATTCCATAATCCACCACTAGGAGAATGCGAATTCCCATACATGACACCTAATCTAACCATAAAACAGACTTTTAATTACAAAATGACAAGTAAACAGTCTTTGAAGAGTCCTAATCCAAATAGGAGTGAAACTCCTAAATATGCTTGCAACAACTTTATCTAAACTTTAATGCTTCCTTTTCCAACTGCAATCCCATGAGGTTGAATTTGGACGATGCCTCCACCTTTGATGTATTCATGCTGATCATGACAAAAACTGCCCTAAAAATCAGGAGACAGATTTCCTGTTTTTTCCCTGAAAATTAGGTCTTGGGACAGAGCCTTTATCTTCTCATCCATGAGGTATTTTGAGAAACTGAAGGAGGCTTTTGGAGACCATGATGTCTTGAAGAAAACCTCTCTTGGTTTTTTGAAATACCTCTCCTACTGCCCAGAAACTATCTTTGAACAACCTGTGTAAAACTGGAAAATTCTGATTTCTAAAAATATGGCTTCAAAGAAAGCCTTGTATCTCCCAATTGGTAACACTTGTGACAAAAATGAGATAGGTTATTGTAGCTGGAGATTTTATGAAGAGAAACCTCCTTCAGAATTCCAAAAGACCTTTGCTTGTAGCCAGAAAGTGATCTTGAAGTGAACTACTAAAACCAGAAAGCAGAGTTTTTCTCTCAATGACTTTCAGCAATTTCGTAGCGCAAGTTGAGTCATCAATTTCTCCCACCTCATAATGAATTTGAAGAAACTGAGAGAGGTTTTTGTAGTTAAGTATGTTAGGAACAAAAACCTCTTTTAGTTTTCAAAAATGAGTTTTCAGTTGCTCAGGAACCCTTTGGAAGTTGACTACTAAAACCATAAAAACATAATTTTTGATGAAAAAAAAAGGCTTCTTCAGTGGTTTCATAGCGCGCTACAAAAATAGCAGCATTTTCGTAGCGCAAAACTGGTTTTTTACACTAGCTGCACTATGAAAATGTGGTTTCGTGGCTTATTGCAAAAACTTTTTTCATAAGTTAAAAAAACCTAACTTCTAAATGGATGATGGGACCTTTAAACCATGACATGAGACTTCTAAACTTAATTTGGAAATGGAAATGATAAATTTGAGACTTCAACCCTATCACTTACCCCTTTAAGCATGAAATGGCTCAAAACCTATTTAAAACCATGACTAGAAACAAGGTAAACTTTCAAAGTTCAGAAAAAATTTTAAGGTGATAACAGTGGCTCCACTTGGGGTAGTGAGCCCATGTGGTACACTAAGAACCGGTAGCTCCAGTCCTGCTATCCATCCTTTAGAAAAAAAAAATTCTGAAATTTTGCCAAGTTTCCCATCAAACTTTTAATGGCCTTCACCTCGAGCTTAAGCTTGATGATTTCTGCAAGAAGCACTCAAACTGTACCTACTGAAAAATGCTCAGTCAACCTTGAGCTTATTTTCACATTCCTAGCTACCCTATCAGCTACAATCCCCATTTGTAGCTCAAGGAACATGAAACTTCCAATGAAGCCAGTCATTAATCTAATCTGATATTTGAAGCTCTTGACTGCGCTTGAACCCAAAGTAAACATGATATTGAGATGACCAATGCCCCTGTAAATGTATCTGATCTTCATAATAAAAATGAAACTGAAACACTGGACAGTAAAACTCTTCCATATATTCAGCTATAGGGTCAAAGAAGACCTGATCAATTTGATGATCCTCATAACTTTCTGTAACTTTAGACTACCGATTCTCAGCCACACAAGATTTCTTTTGTATGCTTTCCAACTGCTTTTCAAACTAATTTTCAAAAACAATGTATTCTTCCTCAAACTCAAAGTAGAAAGGTGGCAGCACCCTCTCTTTGTTTTATGGCGTAAAAATCAATTGAAAAGACTGATCTTGATTATGAATACTATGAGATTGAATTTTATCTTTTGAAACTTGAATGTCCTTTTCAGTGTTCTCTGCAACTTCATCCACAAACTGAATCTTATATACTGATTTGCATTCAAATGATTTCAGATTAGAGGACAAGGATAAAGAGAAATTTTCACCCACTTTTTGATCAATTTAATCATCATTTGATGTAGGTTGATGCAAGAAATGACATGAAGAATCAACTTTTTCCTGTACCTGAGGATTGTAGCAAGCATTTTCCAATATTTCCTCTTGTTGTTTGAAATGATTCTCATACTCCTGATGATCAAAGGATTGACAAGTCTGCTGCAAATTTTCCTCAAACTCAAAGGATGTGACATGATTTTTGTAAGTAAACTCCTGTTGGGTTTCATTCGCATCCAAGGAAGATTTCATCCTTTCTTCTTGGTGTTCTTCTTGGTGATGAAAGGTATTGTCATGAAGGGCCTCTAAAATTTCTTCATCCATGAACTCATCATCTTCATAACAATTCTCCAAATATTCAATAAAACTCACAGAATGTTTATAGCAGTCTTTGACCAGCAATAGGGAGGGATGACACTCTTTATACATCTCATAAAATGCATCATGGAAATCAACAAGAGAATATAATGAACCATTTGGCAAGCTTTCATACCAAGACCATGCTTTTCCTTCTAAAGTGGTCATAAACATCTTCATGAGACAATCTTCAAGAAACTGAACCTTAAGACTATATACATGCATATGGAACCTAACCAAATGAAGAGCAGCATTGAATTTCTTTTCATCTTTAAATATTGGAAGATCATCTAACCATTCAACCTTTGGCATAGGATTTGGAAAACCAGGGATATGAGACCGATTCATAGGGGCATACCTGGCATTCATTCTTGCAATGGAACTCATCTTGAAACTTCATCAAGCTACTGATCTTTAAGCAGTGGAGTCACCTTCCAATTTGATTATTTGATGTATGGAGTCGCCAAGGTAGTGTTGCAGCCTCTAACAGATTATGAGCTCCTGCTACCTTCAGAAGTTCAGCTTCTTGATTTCGGGAATGAATAATCTTCAAGCTCCCAGCAGAAGCACCAAAATGTGACCCTAATAGGCTGCTCATCAAGTCAATCTCAATGTAACTATTTCAAACCAATCTTTTAGCTGAGGCTTAGCCTCCTCAGCCTAAGAGGGCTCTCTCAAGGGTTAATGATATTGATTAAAGATGTAGATAGATGGCTAACTCTATGGTTTATGATTTTGTATGTTTATAGGTTGAAAGATGAAGACTTGCTACCATTGGGCTATGGAGTCAGTGACAGAGATAAAGATAACCAATAACTCTTCTTATAAAACTGAGGCTTGTAGATACTACAATGAAAGAGTGACACATTCAGAAAAGTCTCAATAACTTGAGGTTCAAAGGAAATTAGAGCATGTGGTTCATGAATTTTGAGAAATGATACATCAAAGTATTGAAAAGGAAAGTATTAAAAGTGATTCATCAAAGCTTAACACTTAAAGGAAGCCAAAGCATGAATGACCATGAATTCTGAGTAATAAGTATTTAAAACATTCAAGAAAACCTTTCAAAGGTAGGATTCAGAAAACTCAATTCACCATAGTTCAACACTTAAAGGAAGTCAGAGCATGTTCCTACATAAATTCTGAGTAATAAGCATTAAGACTATGGAAGTAAAACATATCAAAGATAAAAGATAAAACTCATTGAAGTACATTAAGAATCTCAGGTCTGCCAAGAAGAAAAACCCTCTGCATTACTGATCACATTCCATTACATAAAGCAGCAGTTTTCCAAAAAGTCTTCAACCATTTGCTAATTCGACCTAATGCTTCATATAGAGCCTTTACAATCTTGGATTCCATGATCCACCACTAGGAGAATTCGAATTCCCATACATGACACCTAATCTAACCATAAAACAGACTTTTAATTACAAAATGACAAGTAAACAGTCTTTGAAGAGTCCTAATCCAAATAGGAGTGAAACTCATAAATATGCTTGCAACAACTTTATCTAAACTTTAATGCTTCCTTTGCCAGTTGCAATCCCATGAGGTCGAATTTGGATGATGCCTCCACCCTTGATGCATTCATGTCGATCATGACAAAAACTTCCCTAAAAATCAGGAGACAGATTTTCTGTTTTTTCCCTGAAAATTAGGTCTTGGGACAGAGCCTTTATCTTCTCATTCATGATGTATTTCAAGAAATTGAAGGACACTTTTGGAGACCATGATGTCTTGAACAAAAACCTCTCTTGGTTTTTTGAAATACCTCTCCTATTGCCCAGAAACTGTCCTTGAACAACTTGTGTAAAACTGAAAAATTCTGATTTCTAAAAATATGGCTTCAAAGAAAGCCTTGTATCTCCCAACTGGTACTAGTAACACTTGTGAGAAAAGTGAGATAGGTTATTGTAGCTGGAGATTTTATGAAGAGAAACCTCCTTCAGAATTCCAAAAGACCTTTGCTTGTGGCCAAAAAGTGATCTTGAAGTGAACTACTAAAACCAGAAAGAAGAGTTTTTCTCTCAATGACTTTCAGCAGTTTCGTAGCGCAAGTTGAGTCATCAATTTCTCCCACCTCATAATGAATTTGAAGAAACTGAGAGAGGTTTTTGTAGTTAAGTATGTTAGGAAAAAAAACCTCTTTCAGTTTTTAAAAATGAGTTTTCAGTTGCTCAAGAACCCCTTTGGAAGTTGACTGCTAAAACCAGAAAAACAGAGTTTTTGATGAAAAAAAAGGCTTCTTCAATGGTTTCGTAGCGCGCTACGAAAATAGCAGCGTTTTTGTAGTGCAAAACTGGTTTTTTACACTGGCTGCGCTACGAAAACATGGTTTCGTGGCTTATTGCAAAAACTTTTTTCATAAGTTAAAAAAAACCTAACTTCTAAATGGATGATGGGACCTTTAAACCATGAAATGAGACTTCTAAACTTAATTTGGAAATGGAAATGATAAATTTGACACTTCAATCCTATCACTTACCCTTTTAAGCATGAAATGACTTAAAACCTATTTAAGACCATGACTAGAAACAAGGTAAACTTTCAAAGTTTAAAAAAAATTTAAGGTGATATCAGAAAGAATAAGAGCTCCAACACCTCTTTGCAGAAGAAGTGTTTACCACCTATAATAGGACCAGCAATGCCAAAGCCTATAGAATTAGAGTAGCACCTCCATGCATGTTCCACCACTCAAGAGAAGAAAAAGTCTCTCGATCTCTAATTGCATCCATGCTCCCAAATGGACTGGTGCAAAGCGTATATTTTCTCAATTGTTTCCGTACCAAGGCAACCTCCTCATCAGGAACTAATTTAGCCAATGTAATCATATATTTTTCTAGAACCTTTGGATCTAGGTGTGGTTTTCTCTTACTCCCCCCCCTCACCCCCTCCCTCACCCCCCAGGTGTTGGTGTTTAAACACATGATGGATGATAGTATTTAGGTGTCACACATATGCTAATGCATGCAATGGAACATTTAGCATATCCCATCATTTTTCCACCTCTACACGAATATAATTGTACAAGGTGATATCTCTAGGCTCAACAATCTCTTTAAACTGCCCCAACATGCTATCCATTTTCTCATACACCTCCCCAATTATTGGTTGATCTGAATCTACAAACTTGATCATGTAATAAATTGGTTTGGTGAATTACAAAACATATTTAACCTGTGACGAAAAGAACATGCCAAGAATAGTGTCCTTGGCTACATTAGCACCATCTCCATCAGTGTTAATTTCCTCCCATGATTCAAACAGTCACCATATTAGTTAAAGCTTGTCTCACATTCACTAGTTGCCTAAAGGTGAGGTAATAACTTGCAAATCTTGTTTTTGCAAGTTTAAGCAACTGCAACTGCAACTGGAGTAAGTGCCATAGAAGTAATTTACACTTGTATGCCCTGTGATAAATTTAATGAGTTGTTTCCCTCTCTTGTAAAGCTCATTAATCCACCCACATTCTTTATGCTTCACAATATCATGCATCAAAAGGTTCAATGTGTGGACCAAGCACCCAAACCAAAAGATGTGTGGATGAGTACGCTCAATGATTTTTCCTGTTGCCTTACAATTTGTTCCACTATATGTGATCACTTGAACCCCATTATTAGGAACAACATCTTTTGATTGATTGCAGTAGGAGATCTGCAATGTTTTGGGAACTTGCACTGTCGGAGGAGTCATTTAAATACTGCAGCACTAGCAAAAACACCAAGAACATTTATCAAATGTTGGTTTATAATATTTGTCCACCCATCTGATACAATGGATACCCCACAATCCACCCACTCATTTGTAAAACGTGTCAAATCTCTTTGAACCTTTGCTTTTTCTCTTTCTAATAACATTGCTCTAGCTTTCTCATAGTTGGGTGCCTTGTATCCTTTTGGGGCTTCATTGATGGCCTTTACCATTTCATGCCAATAGGGAGAGCAAAGTATATTGAATGATACACTGCAAGAACAAATAATTCAGACTATCTTTCCATCCACATCATCCCACCCAGCAACATTCAGGAAATCCCCTATTGCTGTTTTACCTCCAGTGTTGGCCGGTTTGGGCTTGACCCAAGTTCGACTCGTACTTCGCACCCAAAAAACCCCAGACACTGGCCCTTTCGGCAACGACTTGCAAGCAGATCACAATCTCACCCAAGGTGGCTATGGGTGGTTGCAGAACCTGGTTTCTGCAACCTTGAGGGACTGTGCTAGGTGGCTTTACTTCGCTTTTTTGTACTTAATCAATTTTCTAACATACAAGCAACTACTACGTGGTTCAACTTACCTAATTACTTTGCATGATTCAAATAAACATAAAGACAATCAACATAAGATAAATTGTGCTATCATTACTTCGCATAAACATATATAAAGCAAACACAACACATCAAGACACAGAGTATGCTCCATAATTGTTTCTTCTTTATTATGATAAGTCTCTTTAATACATTCACTTCTCCGACCTACGTACACAGCTGTAGGTGGTCTACGCACAAAGCTACAGACTCTTCCAAGGTCTCCATGCACTCAGCTGCGGAGCCTTCCCTTAAGGCCCAAAAACAAACTTAAGACAGAAATTACAACAATTTGTGCTCATCAACTATGCATGTTATGACTTCGACACAACATTACATTGCCTTATATAGCTTTACATCAATACAAAACCATGGTCCATATACCATGGGCTTCGACAAAACAACCCAATACCCGTTACAAAATGAGGTTCTTCGACCCGCCCCGAAGCCCCTAAACACCACGCAGTAGATTTATCTTCACGGTACCACGCACTCTGCTCCTCAAGTTGCGGAGTCTTTTGACCAAAAAAATGGACCAAGTTGGGTTGCACCGAACAGGCCCCCAACACTCACATGTGACTTGTCCCGAGTCACTCAACTAGTATGCCTTGAACCTTATTTGCAATGCTTGTGTAGGAGGAATTATATTGCTGAAGTATTTTTGCCATCTGCTTTTCCTCGTTGCGCACTTGCTCCAATAGTGCCTCTGTCGTTGGTCCAACTGTCTTTTGCAACACTTCTATCTGCCTCTATCGCAGCTCCTTAAGCTTTCCATCCACTGTCCGCGAAAGCTAGAGGGCCTCATTCGGCCATGGCTGAGTCCTCGTTGTTATCAGTTTCTCTTTCCTCCGTAGATCTTCGATCTGGCTCTGAAGATTCTTTCCTTCTGTGATCCAAGCGAGCCTCTGTGTGGGTGTTAAGGTCCTTGCAGTTGCTCGGATTTCGTCCAACTGGCTCTGCTTTGTCTGCATTTCCTCTTCAATTCTCTGAATGTTTGGATCCTCTTGCAGTGAGGTCCAGATTTCCATGGTGTCATCCAACAATTTTCCACACTCTGCCACTAAGTTAGTGATGCCTTTCACTGTGGTTTTGAGGTTTGCTTCCCTCTTCTCTCTGATTTTTGGTAGCGTGGTTGGCTGCAACCTCATTCGCAGCTCAACAATCTGGACCTCATATTCAAACTTCAGTTTTTCAATGTTTTTCTTTGAATACTTGATTGCGAGAGCGAGCTTCGCAATCTTGTCCACGGGTGGCTCTTCTATCCAAACCTGAATGTCTGAAACTTCACTGCAAGTCTTTTCAATGGCTTCTTTCAATTGTTGTTGTTGTTGACGCACCTCGTCTCTTTCCTTGAGCACCCAATCGAGTAGCATCTTCATCGTGGTTCTTTCTTGTTGTGCCTGTATGTGTGACTGTAAGATACGTTGTTCGTGCCCCTTCAATTCTTTGACAATCCCTTGGTGAAATTCGTTCAGTGTTTGAGTGGCGAGCGCAACGAGGTTCATGCTGATGCTTTCCCATCCTTTGGCGCGCTCCCTATCTTCACCAACTTCAAATTGTAGTGCTCCTCCTGGTACCTACAAAACATTCAAACCAAATTGTGTCTCTATTTGGCGCTCTAGCTACGTTGGTTGACTTGTCTGCTCTTGTTGGTTGGCTAGTTGCTCCTATTGTCTCACTGTTTGTGCCAACACCTTCAGTTCCTGCATGCCTTCTTTTACTTCTGTCAATACTGCTTTGTACTGATCCTTGATTCTGTTCCATGTGTCTTTGGTGATGTGTTGTACCTTGTCTCTAATTGCATTAATGTCCCCTTCAGTGAGGATCATGGGCACTGCGCGTTTGGATCGATTTTCCTTGTGCCTCTTCCGTGCGCCTGGCGTAGATGCCGTAGGTACCCTCTTCTTTATGATAAATGGGGAATCGACTGGCTCTATATCTCTAGGAGGGTCCTGTCCACCCTGATCTGCCTTTGTTCCTTCGGTTTCTTCCCCGCCCTTCTTTGTTTCTTGCTCTGTATCTTTCCCTGCCTATGTGTCCTTTCCGCTGGTTCCCGCATGCTCCGCAATGTCTTTCTCTGCTTCTCTGCTTCCTATGGGTGGATTCATCTAGTCTATCGACCACCCCTTTATGACGTCCATAAGGTCATCCTATGTGAGTCATGACCAAATTAGGCAAAAGATGTCATTCCTTCATTGGATCCATTTTGGCTTTAACATATATCCTGTGAAAATCGGCCTTAAAATTTGTGATGCTCCGATATTGCTCATACAAACGAGGTGACAACCTCGGACGCTGATTCACCACCATGTGTAGGTCCATCTGCATTGATACCCAAAAAGTGTTGTTTTCCTGTGCGCACGCCGGCTCCTTGGAAAACCAGAGCAAGGCGTAGCTCGCAGTTTCGAACACATCTGGGTTGACTGTAGGAAACTATGACTCTGATGGTTCCTTCCATGCCAATAATGTGATGATCAACAACAACCGTGTGTAGTGAAAAGTCTAACCTTCCTCCTGCACTTCACGACAATCCTCCAAGAATTCCTTGCATAGATAGCTGACCCAGTTAAATTGGACCCCTTTACTGCACTACACAGCTAAGGAGACTACAGTTGCTGGGACTTCAATCGCCCTGCACTTGCGCATGATTTTCCCTGCAAGAATGTGCGCGACGAAGCGCACCCCTTGGTCATTGATAGAACTTATGTCATTTCATAACCCCTTGACTTCTTTATCAGCTCATACTTCTATTTCATGTCCTCAGTGATTGCCTTATCCTGACTTTTTCCCACGAACTCCTCGGCGGGGTTCTCCCTGGTATGGTAGCGCGGTGATTCTTTTGATCAACATTTCATCTATTGGGATCCTCTCTCCCAACCAGAGGTATCTATCATGTACTAAAGCCAAAAGTTTTCGAACACAAATCGTGTTGATAGCGCTTCGACCAAAATGTCGCACATTCAACATGTTTAACAACCCTACCCTTTTCAATCCTTCAACCCACTAGTGTGGCTCCAAACTGGTGACTTTACTCTCTGTGTAATACAGTTGGTGTAAGTATCTGCTTGGTTCAAATCTGGGGCACTTGCTTTGGTCATTAAAGTCCCAATCCTCCATCCTTAGTTGCTGAACTTTCCCCAGTGGTTCTCCTTCAAATGACATCTTTTCGGGCAGCAATGGTGTGAATACACCGAACTTCACATTATCAGGGTCTTTGATCGTCTCAGCACCCGGCTTCCTTGGTAGTACATATGGTGGTAGTACAGAGAGAACTTCTGCATCCTTTGTCTCCATCTCTTCCAGCTCAATTTCTTCCTCGCTTTCGTCGATCTCCACCGGTTTCTTCTGCTTCTTGTTCTGTCGTTGCTTTGTCCATTGCTCCTTCGTTATTTTCTTCCTTAGAGATTGTCTAACTGCAGGGGTTGCAGTTGGTCTCTTTTCCTGCTTTTTCTTCAGTTGCACTATTGTAGTGGTTTTCTTTCACAGCAGCCTCATGCATGTTACACTCAGTGTCGTAGCTTCCATAATTCATGGTAAGCCTTTCTTCACAAATGCTCTAGCAAGCTCTTCAAAACTCCTTTGAGCCATACAGCAAGATACTCTATGCTCGCTTAGGCACAAAGTCTCAGTTTGGATTCTCAATAAGCAAGGTGTCAAAATGTGGAGTGGGACTAGGCTTTTATAGCGAATTTGAATTTTGAACCCCATGAATATCTTAGATCTTGCTCAGCTAATGCAGATATGGCGGCAGATTCGACTAGCGGTGCTCCATAAATGCAGTTCCCTCGCTCCTTTTAACGGAAACTTTCCTTTCACGTCAACTTTTTCCTTCCAACGGTCATATTTCTTTGACTATCACGCAATGATCATCCTTTGGCGTGGTTCTTTCAGAATTGGTAATACTCCTAAATATCACGAAATGATCTTCCTTCAGCGAAGTCCCTTTCTGTAGAGTAGTTTATAGTCTAGTTCCCACTTTCAACTGCATGTGGCACTAAGAAGTGGGCACTAAGACTGTCTTCCCTTTGTCTTTCAGTGTGCAACTCCAGGGACTGAGTCATCCCTGTATATCTTCAATCTACTACCATTCACTCGTCTTGGCATCAACTAACCATCCAACTTCGCGAGCTGAATAGCGGCAACATCTAAGACATGCTTGACGATATATGGTCCCAACCAATGCATTTTGAATTTACATGGGAGCTTCATGAATTTGCTATCACACAATAGGACAAGATCTTCTTCCTTGAATGTCTTCTGCTTGATGTCCCTGTCATGCCAAGCTTTCTCCCTTGCTTTTTGTACTTGCTAATGAAAACCTACCATAAACCTGTCTTCCTCCAAAGAAATCAATTGCACCATCCTTTCTTCCATTATACCGCAGTCTGCCATCTTTGTGAAAGTTGTGATTCTCAAACTTGGCATAATTTACTCCATAGGCATGACTGCTTCTTGTCCATATACCAACCTAAAAGGTGCCTGGCCTGTCAATTTCTTGCATGTTGTCCTATATTCCCATAACACCTCTGGAATCCTTAAATCCCAATCATTTTTGTTCACATTGCACACCTTTGTGAGTGCATTCTCTAGAATCTTATTGAAGGCTTCGACTATCCCATTCGCCTGCGGATGATATGGTGTACTCTTCTGATGATGTAGTTGAAATTCCTTAGTGAGTGCCTCAATAGTCTTATCCAAGAAATGTGAACCCTTGTCACTCATCAAAATCTTTGGACACCCAAATTTGGACAGAATGTACTAAAATATGAACTTTGTAGCGGTATCTGCGCTGCAATCCTTCATTGGTTGTGCTTCGGCCCACCTCGTCAAATAATCAATTGCATTAATTATGTATCCATGTCGATCTTCTTCCCTGGTGGGTTAATAGGTCCAACAAAGTCAATAGCCCATTTGTCAAATGATTGTAATGTCACTTGTGGATTTAATGGCATTTCGTCCCTCCTAGATGCTTTTTTGTTCTTTGGCATGCATCACATGCTCGAAAAAACTCCCTTGCTTCCTTATGGAGCGTTGGCCACCATAATCCAGCTCTCAAGATCTTCTACGCAGTGGCCTTTCGTGCATAATGTCCTCCTGCAACTTCTGCCAAAATATTTTTCCTTTCATGCTCAGGGACATATCTGCGCAGTATTTCATTTGGTCCCATTTGTACAAATGTCTTGCAATCAATGAGAAATCAGTTGCTTTGACTACCAGCTCCTAGTGTACTCCGCGGGT
Source organism: Pinus albicaulis (assembly GCA_034641835.2). NCBI lineage: Eukaryota > Viridiplantae > Streptophyta > Pinopsida > Pinales > Pinaceae > Pinus > Pinus albicaulis. The sequence goes on along the minus strand of CM076580.1, from coordinate 771,532,474 downwards.
GCCATGCTTGTGGCCAAAAACTGAATAATATCCACGAAGTGATCATCTGCGACCTTGATTGTGAATAACTGCGCATCGAGCAAGTTATCCTCGATACGTGTGGGTTCTTCTCCTGTCTCTATCCTTGACAGATAATCAGGACCGGAATTCAATCTTCCTAGTTTGACTACAACTTCGAAATCATAGTCCTGGAACAACAACAACCATCGACAAATTTTTCTGCCTAAAACAAGCTTATTCACCAAATACTTCAGCACGGAGTGATCAATGAACATCTTGAAGTGCGCTCCCAACAAATAATGCCTGAACTTCTGTAATGCATAGACCATACCCAACCCTTCTCTTTCTGTCATGGAATAGTTCTTCTCTGCCTTGGACTGTTTTCTGCTTGCAAAAGCTATGGGGTGATCAATTTCTCCTACTCCTGGTTGAGCCAATACTATACCCAACACTATGCAAGAGGCATCGACATGCACATGAAATTCTAGTCCAGGAAAACCAGAATAGGCGAAGTTACCATATTTTCTTTTAGTATGTCAGGCTCTTCTAGCATTCTTCATCCCATTGAAAATTGACATCTTTCTTCAATAACTTCTGCATTGGCGCAGTTATCTGCGCATACCCCTTTATAAACTTTTTGTAATAGCCAATGTGTCCAACTGTCATGCACAGTTGTTTCACTATCTTAGGTGGATCCAAGTTCACAATAGCAGCAACATTCGCAGGGTCTGCCATGAGTCCTTGCATACAAACAACATGTCCCAGTAATACACCAAAAGGTACACAAAAGATGCACTCCTTCAAATTCAATGATATTTGATATCGCCTACATGTATCCAACATCAGACTCAAGCTTGCAACATGCTTTTTCAACAACCCAAAGATAGTCCAATCATTAAAGTAAACCTCCATAAATTTGTGTATATACTCCTTGAAAGCTGTGACTACAACTCTAGAGAATACAGCAAGAGCATTCTTCAAACCAAAAGGAATCAATGTGTACTGGTATCCTTCAGTCGTTGTACCAATTCAGGGCTCCACGCAGTAGGCTCGTCGTTCTTAAAGCAAGTCTTGTTCTTAGTCAACCTTGACAACTAATGTAGTTCATTAGCAAACATCGCGAAGAATATCTCGTGTTGTTCTGTGAAAATATACCTTAGCAACCAGACTTCAGTTGTTAATCGCGAATTTCCATTTTCCTTAGTTGCGAACTCTCGTTCTTTCAGATCTACCCAATCTTGTATTTCTTCTTCGACAAATGCCACATCCACATATCCCTCTAATAGATCCTGGTCTCGGCAACGGAACCATTTGTTGGATGGTTTGGGCTTGACCCAAGTTCGACTCGTACTTCGCACCAACAAAACCCCAGACACCGGCCCTTTCAGCAACGACCTGCAAGTAGATCACAGTCTCACCCAAGGTGACTATGGGTGGTTGCAGAACCAGGTTTCTGCAGCCTTGAGGGACTATGCGAGGTGGCTTTACTTCGCTTCTCTATACTTAATCAGTCTTCTAACATACAAGCAACTACCGCATGGTTCAGCTTACTTAATTACTTCACATCAATCAGATGAACATAAAGACATTCAACATAAGATAAACTACGTTATCATTACTTCGCATAAACAGATAGAAAGAAAACACAATACATAAAGACACAGAGTATGCTCCATAACTGTTTCTTCTTTATTATGATAAGTCTCTTCAGTACATTCACTTCTCCGACCTGCGCACACAACTACAGGTGGTCTGTGCACAAAGTTGCAAACTCTTCCAATTTCTTCGCGCACTCAGCTATGGAGCCTTCCCTTAAGGCCCAAAAACAAACTTAAGACAGAAATTACAACAATTTGTGCTCTTCAACTATGCATGTTATGACTTCTACACAACATTACATTGCCTTATATATCTTTACATCAATAAAAAACCATGGTCCATACCATGGGCTCCGACAAAACAACCCAATACCCATTACAAAATGAGGGGCTTCGACCCACCCTGAAGCCCATAAACATCGAGCGGTAGATTTATCTTCGCAGCACCACGCACTCCGCTCATCAAGTTGAGGATTTTTTTGACCAAAAAAATGGACCAAGTTGGGTTGCGCCCAACACAGAGCTTGCAGAAGTATCATGAGGAGATGAGCTACCAAATCTAGAGGTTGCACTTGATTCAGATTGAGTTTTTTGTTTGTTTTTTTTTGTTGTGCAGCCTCCTCTTTTTGGATGTATTTTCTTCTTTGTTCAATTGAAACCTTTGGGCAAATTGCTATCCCCACGACACCCTTTTGTCATCACTATCCATCACCCCAAGAAGATGCCTCCTCAAACGGGTATCTGAACCACTATACAGTTTTCCTCCATGACAACCATGAGTGCACAAAAACTTATAGCTTCCACCACCCTTTCCCCCTTCAAGTTTGGTCACATAGTTCCACAAGGGTGTTATGCAACTTTCCCCTCTAGTGTTTCAATGTTCTCATCAGGTTCATCCCTTTCCTCTTCAAACCCTTCCTTATCATCATACATTGGGTCACTCATACCACTATTCTCTTCTTCTTCTTCTTCCCTTCTATTCCTACTCCTCCTTGCCATCATGAAAACCAAGAGTGGAATGATACATATAAGCCAAAAAAACACCATCTTAGAATATGAATATAGGTTGTGGACAAACTACAAATAAATGAGCAAGAAGAAAGAATGGGAAAGAGTAGGAGAGGGAGGAGATAAAATACAAAAAACAATGACAAAAAAATGAGGGAGTTTGGGGTTTGCACTTACCTCTTTAGCTCTTGTAGATGGAAGCCCTTCTTTACTACTTCAAGCTCCTCCTCCTTCACTCCTCCAAGCTCTCCTCAACTCTCTCTTCTCCAAGCTCTCCAAAAACATAAGAGTGAGAAAATTAGAGGTGAAAATGACTTTCATCCTTTTCATCGCTAACCCAACACTAACCCACCCCTCAACCCAACTTAAGCCAAATAAAGGCAAAAAAAAAAAATTACTTTTAGTGGGCTGCATCACGGGCCACCGAGCAATCGTGATCCATATGGAAGTAGCCCCGAAACGCAGTGTTTCCATATGCTGATCCATCATACAAAATGCGGTTCTGGCATACGGAAACACAGATCGGGCCGTACGGTTCCCATAGAGTAGGAATCATCTGGCCCGACCCAATCCGCATTTTGTTTTTCAGAGTGGCGTTTCGTATGGCAGATCGCCTGCGTTTCTATACGGGACGCAGATCGGGGCTTGGAGCCAGGGGGGGGGGGGGACGTTTTCTGCAACACTAGTTCCACCATTTTCAGAGAACACATAAACTAAAGGAGATCATGCAATCCAATCCCACCATGTCTCATGAGGTTACCAACCAGTATTTTGACTAGAGTTTAACATCATCCTCCATCTAGAAAATCAGGGAAGAGGGAGGGAGTCTATGGCACACTAGCAAGGTACCAACTTCCTCACTTGAAATGCTTAACAAGTGGGCATGTGAAGGGAACTTGTTTCTCTAAAAAAAGAATAAATAAATAAAAATAATATATATACGTTCTTCTAAAGAATTCCCTTCTAGTTTAATTCATAACCAACATATATTATTACATCAATGACAAGATGTCGATATCATAGGTGTCTTTGAGAAACTTTGAATGGTCATGTTACTAATAGCATTTCATCATGATAAAAGATTGAAAATGGATGTTCTCAATGTAATTGTATGCATATTCATAACAATTAAAGCACCAAGCAACAGGGGAACAGGGTATAAACATTTACATCAGTAAAAAGAAACTAAAACCATACCTGTACCCTTCCTTTTCCTTTGATAGAGATTATGTCTCCAGTCTTCAGCAATGTTCCATTCTTTGTTACTTCACTCCAGTTGACTCGAACATCCCCACTACTACAAAAGGAGAATAAAAAAAATATTTTAAACAGCAAATAAGTAAAAGGAAAGTCCATAATAACCATGCTTCCTGCTTTACTAATCTGATACTTCATCCTATAATAGCCCCTTCCTTGGGCTATCCGAGAGGTGTTTGATCTTCTTTAAACCCAGGAAACCAATCTCAGCCCCTGCCACAAACTGAGTTAGAGTTTATATTGACTGGGTTGGAGATTCCATTTCCCTGCATGACCTCAATGCTTTTGTAATTGAACCGGTTCTTTGAGTGCTCTGGGACCCCCCAATGGTGGACCTTCACCAATTTCCTAAAGGGTTTTTTCTTGTCTTATCTAATTTTCATGAATTTAAAAACATCCTTAAAGAAGCGAACTGTTTCAGTCGGGTTTGAAACAAACAAAGTTAGGATCTGCTAGAGATCACAACCAAATAACATGCAAAGTTGTAGGATTAAAGACATACATATATGGCCGTATGAGCTCTTATGGATATATATGGATGTAATTGTTTATTTTCATATGCCATGGAGAAACTTTATGAAAGAAAGTATTGTGGACACTAGGATTTGTTAGAATAGGAACTTCAAGTTGCTTCCAAAACACCCTAGGGACTAGTAAAGCTGAAATTTCAAATGATCCTAAATAGGATTGCCTAATAATAAAAGACCAGAAACATTTAACAGCGACAAGTCAACTCTGAAAGCACACTAATGCTTGTTGAAACTCATGACTTACATCAAGTGACATGGTATTGGGTCTATAGGCATCTGTCATTTACTGTTTTAAGTTCTAATTCACACATCATCTCAATGAAGAGAAGCTAAACAGAAGAAAGTTTGAATGTTACAATTCCATTCATCTGTAATTTTATTGAACAAATTAATGCACTCTGCTGTGTTATCAATTTTAAGCACTGATCATAAAGGATAACCAGCCCTAGTCCATGTAGAGAATGGTGATTTTGTGAGCATCTTAACAAAGAACAAATGAGATTTAACAGAAAAATTATAAAACAAGAGAATCTAGAGACAACAAAATAGAGTGATAACTTATCAAAATCAAGAAGCATTTATTGAGTCAAATTCATCGAAAATATTTGTTTACAATTTTTGTGACATTCAAGTTTCAACCTTAGAAATACACAAAGGAAAAGCAAAATTGTCAAGTTATAGAGAGGCTCTAAAGGGATGACAACTAGAGCAAGGTTCAACTAAATGCTAGAAATTATCCCGAGTGGGCCAGCCTAGATATCTGACCTAGTTTGCTCCTATTTAGTACTTACATATTGAAAGTTAAAATATACAAATGAGAATACATCAATAAACATTTATTGTGCATTTAAAACCACTTATATATATGATCAATTACCAAAACATTAATTCCAAAAGAAAAGGAAAAAAAATGTCTTATATAGTATTTGCAAAGATGCTACAAGTAACAAAATCATTAAAAAATCCCAATAGACTCATTGTAATTTATGGTAAAATCTACCTACAGTTGCAGCATGTCACATGTACTAGTAACAAAATAGACTTCACTGATCAAAACGTTTCTCTACTAATTGTATTCCTCAGTTTATATAATCAAAAAACTAAACATCCAAAGCTTAAACTGAGTCACTCCTTTAATTTCGATATCATAGATGTATGCTATCGTAAGCCCAAATCCTCTAGAATCCAGTAAAAAGTTTCACGAATCGGAGGAAATGTTCATGCCATATAAACAAATGGATCAAAATAATGGATATATTTCTTGTCTATATGTCAATCTAGATGGATACAAGTTTGTTAGAGATACATTTTGTGAAGGAAATTGTTACACCATATTTAAATTGAAGGAAACTCTCACATTGAAGTTTAAATAATTGACGTTGTTTAACCTTTCTCACATAAATGGTATGCTTTCCTATAATATCCAGTGTTGTGAATATCTCGATAACATCTCGATTTTATCTCAAAATCACGATTTTTTGGCCTGGCCGATGTTTGCCGATTTTTAAAAATATTTTTATGGTATCTTAATTTTGCCAATATTTGCCAATTTTTACCGATATTTCCCTGCTTTCTACATTTTTTGGTTTTCTAAACCCTTGCCGATTTTATCCCCGATATTCGCAACATTGATAATATCCTTGCTTCCCAAAAGGTGTACAATGGTAGATACCTGATCAAATTAACAAGCTTGGAACGAGACATTTGAAAACCCGCACTAGCTATGGCATCAACTCTCAAGGATGCTTCGACGGACTTCAGTACCTTTGTCCTACATCAAAAATCCAATTGACTGTAAGTTCTCTTTTCCATATCTATATTTTGGATAAATTAAATTAATTGAATACGTTGTACTTTCTATGAAACATAACAATTATGACCTTGGTGGCTGAAATTCCAGGGCAAGTAATGGTATAGGTGAACAAGATACGGGAACATTGCGAACCTGCATATCATATATAGATAAGCATAAGAAAATCAAAATACATATAAAAGGCATGACCTATTTCATGTTTTAACATATACATATGTATGCCTCTGCACATGGAGGCATTGATAAGAACATCCTATAATTTACATATATTGTGCATTTTCAGGATTAACTGCACTCACTACTATTTGTTACCTTTTTCTTATGATTAGGTCCTAAAATGAAAATTGTCAAATATTTGTTTTTGAAAACACAGAAAATTAGCCAATGGATAAAATTTAGTCCCTAAACTTTTCCCTGGTACCAAAGTTGGCAACAAAACAGATTAAAATTCCTAAAACTTCAACAAACAACTTGTTCTTTATGAGGGTATTTACTTTACAGATTTTTGTTTTCCAACCCTCTTACATTTAAATCACCAGCAGTTTCAGCAAGTTCATTTGCTAGATGACAAAACCATAATAGAACCTATTTACAGCTTTCTTATTCATCATAGCATACTTACCAAAATATCAATAAAATTGTACATTGTACTTGAATTAAAAGAATGCTGAGGATTACTGGAATCAAACGCCTTGGGAAGAAACTCAGGTGAATGTATCATCCAGTTGTTGGAAGTGAATGTGGTATGGACATCCATGAATGCATGTACACAAGCGAATATATACATTGAAATTTAGGCTGATAGCATTCTAAGATAAAATTTCTTGTTAGACAACTAATCTTTGGGTTAGTTTGTGTTAGGTAATCGGTTATTAGAGTCCAAGAAACCTGGGGAATTGATTCAACAGTTTCTTGATGTATTTATATGTGTACACATGAGACATTCATTAATATATTGTTGAGTTTGTTTCCAATTGTGTGTCTTACAGTGGTATCAGAGCATGGTTGATTTGCTTTGTTGAATAGGTGAGCAGCTAGTTTTGTGGCCTTCTTGTGTCTTCCAATTCACACTGGTTTCTCACTATTGTTTTGGCGTGTCGTGGATAGATCAATGCATTAGAAAGGTTCAATGTTCTTGATTGCACTGCGGATGAATTGAAGGTTCAATTCTCATAATGTATTGTTGTTGCACCTGGGCGTGCGTCTGTGCATAATTGTCTACATGGGATGAAACCGGAAGCAAAGAGACCTGTGAGAATTTCGCATCGAAAAAAAAAAGATTGGCCGGGTTGAAGTCTGTGTGTTGCATTCAGTTTTCATGAACAGAGTTTTGAGGCAGGATTGTGAACGATAAGTGAAAATCTTTAACCCACGCTCAATTTATGTGTTATGTATGGAATTTTAAAAAAAAAACTAAATTGAAAGATTGAAAGTTTTATGCATGGCGGTTGGTTATTAGAAGTTCTAAGAATTTCTAGAGGATTGTAAGGAAATCATGATGATCTATTTTTAATCCTAGTGATCAATATTATTATTATTCTACTCCACCATGCTGCCCCTGCGAAGAGTTGTGTTGTTTTTAATCCTGGTGATCAATATTATTATTATTATTTTACTCCACCATGCTGCCCCTGCGAAGAGCTATATTGTGGACACTAAGTGTTATGTTATGCTGCTTGTAAGAGATTACAAGAGTATAAACAGAGAAATCATTTCCATTGAGTGTCTCATTAATTTTTGAGTCTGTATTTGTGCACCAGTTTCATCTCCCTGCAATTCGCTCTCTCTAATCCTTCAGTTTCCACAGTAAGCTGAAGCGCCTATTAAGGTAATCTCCATCGGCCGAAGGGTTATGACTGTCGAGGTGTATTTAAATTCCTTCCTGTTGGGAGAATACACAAACAAGTATTTTACCTCTATTTTTCGTCAATGACTGTCAAAGCTTTGACTTTTATTCATACCTCACATATCAAATTTTTCATTCTTACTGAGACAAGAATGGTTGTCTAAAGCCATTGCTCCAAACTCAGTACTCAGGTATTTCGCAAGATTCCACATGACGAAAAGTTTTCTCCGTGTCAAGGAATGTGCAGATTAAAACTATTATGGAGTGTACAGATTAAAATTGTTATGCCAATTAAAAAAAATAGAACTTTTTGTGTCGAACTGGTGTCAAAAATGGATGGCGATACTGGAAAAATATTTAAACATTTGAAGGGTTTGTTGTCTGCCAGAGCGCAGAGGATTCGGTAAATTTGAACTCACAAAAGTATAAATCTTACCGTAAATTTGAATACATTCCCAAATTGTGTTTTGTCCCCATATTTGGCACCATAAACTGACTATTGGAATTGGTTTGGGCATAACTAATTATTAATAAACTGACTATTGGAATCGGTTTGGGCATAACTAATTATTGTGGTCTAGAGATTGCATCTGCATCGGCATAGAGATCAATTTGAAGCTTTACATGTATCAGCGATGAGTATGATGAGTATACCACGTTGAACGACTGATACCTGCTACATTTTTCTTGAATCTGCTTGGAATTTGGTGTTGTTAAAAGGCATAATTCTGAAGTTTTCGGTTCTGCTTTGAGATTTATTTTTGGTGGAATATATCTGGGTGCTCTTGAGATTTGTTGGCAGACAGACAATGCTCTTTTACCAGATGAAAAGAATATAAAAGTAACATTATGTTTAATTAGTATATGAAATAGTTTTAAGTGAACAGAAATTTGAAAGAAGTTTTTTCACCGGTTTCGGTTTACTATGTTAAAGATTTGAAGTCTTGCTCGAAGACACTGTCCACTTGATATTCGAAAACGTAGCGCTCATCTTCACAACTGCTCCGTTCTCATCTATTTTTTGTTGTGTAAATCCTTAACTGGAGAAGTTCTGAAACACAGTTAAATCAAAGGTAGTTGATTTTGATCTGTGGGTTACAATTGACGCGTTGAATGTGAAATGGAGACTTTCCATACTACTGAGACAATGTCACGAATGGTAGCATAGAGTGATGCAGGTAGTTCAATAAATTGTGGTTAAGCCGCTGATTGGAATTGTTGTTTGTGCGAACTTATGTCTATGGTTTTGGGAAATCAAGTAGCAAAAGTCTCAAGTGGTGATTAGCAAGAGCTCAGAGAATTGTAGCTGTGCGTTTTTTTGTGGACAGTGAACTCCAGCGAAGTAGAAGGTTAATTTTATTGAATGCATTAATTAATTCATTGAGACCATTTCCCATACTAATTGAATAGGAATCCCATCCTTTCCTTTTTGAAGTGTATCCCTTCTAATTCAAGTGTTGAAAAAATCGATAAAGGCATTTTAAAATTATTGGAATTTAAAAGTGGAGTCAAGATTTAATGAAGTTTTATTTAAAAATAAAACTTTGGAGTTAGTTTATTTGTAGCATGAAAAAGCTTGACATTATATTGTCAGAGCATTTTGTTGGAGGGATAAGAAAATTGACATATTCAAAAGTGGGTTGGAGTATATAATTTGCAGCGCATATATTTTTGTTGCTCATTGGTATTGTTACTCTCAGTAGACTCGCTGCTACGAGAAGAAAGTTTTGAAGTTGTCAGTTACATGTTATGACTTGCACTGTTGATGGGTGCATATTTGGTTGAACCCGACACCCGGTTAATTCATTGAAAAGTTTGTATTGGGTGCATTTTCGGTGGTAGCCAACACCCATTTTTTCAAAGTTGATCGCTGGAGAAAATGGCCAAACTAAATGATTTAGTACAGTTATTCAGCAATTTAATGTTATCTACTATCCATAACGATGTCCAAGTCAGCAAATACATGCTCTTTGACATCCAAAAATGTTTGCAAAACGCTAAAAGAAAAATTGAATTCTTGGAGTTAGAGTCATCGTTATAGCGAGACGAACTTCAAATGAAAACTTGTGATTCTGAACTAGTGTTTGTTCAGAACAACAATTTGTTTGAGTTTGATCATCAGTCAAAGAATAGTCAGAGAAATGAAGTGATTTCAGTTGAAAATTTGGATGCAATTAGAACTGTTGATGTGAAACCTATTATAATACCATGGGAAGAGATGAGACACAATAAACACAGAACTGGTCTTGGTTAGAACAATGATGTATCTTTTCACATTCCATATTTCGCTATAAAATTTCGAAGTGCAGGTTTTCTAGATGGTGTAGTTCCAGAAAAAGTTGATAGATGCCAACAAAGTAATAGAGTTGGACATATGAAAGATCGGTGTTTTGATCTTTCCCTGTGCGAGCATTGTGGAAAGCGAAATCACTAGTCAAACAAATGTTCCAAAAAGAAGAGCACTGCAAGAGAGAAGCTAAGTTTTGGATGGATTGCTTCTTGGGAATCGACAAAAGCAGCCAAGAAAATCTACAGATCATATCAAAGAATTTGTTCGAGAGTGACGAGTCTTGAAGTGATGACGAATATTTCTCACTTTGTATCTGACAAGGGGGGATTTGTTGGTGGGTGGTCTGCTACAGGTTCGAGTTCGAGATGTCAAGCGAGCCTGAGTCAGTGATCGACATCATGAGCCACAACCTCAGTTGATTGAGTTGTTTCTGAGCGAGCACTTTCAGATTTGGAATCGTTCGAGGAACTGTTGTGATAGTTCCAAAGTTTGTGGTCATCTTAAAACCACATTTTTTGTTTTGAGAATTGCTATATAGGTTCCAGAATTAGTGTTGGTTGAGACATTGAGTTCTCCCATTTTTTGGTTTGTGGTCATCCTTGAAAACTATTTCCGATAGACATTCAGCTCTTGGCTGAGATGCATTTCTGCATTCTGATCTCTCATTCTTAGACTTTGGTATATCCCTTCGGATTAAGGGGGGAATGTTAGAAAACTAATCCTTGAGTTAGTTTGTGTTGGGTAATCGGTTATTAGAGTCCAAGAAACCTGGGGAACTGATTCAACAGTTTCTTGATGTATTTATATGTGTACACGTTGTACATCATTTCTTGGAACATTATTAATATATTGTTGAGTTTGTTTCCAATTATGTGTCTTACACTTCTATATAGTATCTAATTAACTTTAAAGATCATTCGGTGGCATTTCCTTCATATACAATATGTTCGAAAAATATATCCATTCCATCTCAACGGTAGGGACCATAGTACCATATCGGAATATAAGTTTTCAGCTTAGTGATGTTCACCTGAATTATTGAGATCTGATGTTATCTGACCTAAAATAAACTCACTGTAAGGAAAAACATCAGGTAACTTTGCATATTTTTGTAATTACTAATAATTGATTTATTTTTCTGTAGTTACAATTAAGTACTACCAAAAAAGAAATATTTCATCCAATGATCCTTTAGCTCAAGGCTACTTAAAGTGCCAATAAACACAAAAACTGCAGCTCAATTTTCTTTACGACGCACATGTGCCACCTTTTCAACTTCTTCAAGAACTCTCTTTAGTTTTCCTACATGAGTAGCAGCACAATTGACTTCGCTCTCCTATATTCTCTGATTTCCAAGTCATATTGTCCTTTGTTTATGACTACCCTAATTTTGTTGGGGAAATCGAATATCATCAATAACCACGTTATTAACAACATTACTGAGGTGAACCATACCTGTACCTTTAAAGCATATGAGTTTTACTCCACGTTCATCATGGCAATCCTACTTGTAATAATAACCACAGTTGTGCAATACTATTCTTACTTCAAACGACTCCTCTACACCAGTGGAATTACAATAATTCACAACAGACTCTTTCATCTTGAGTTTGTGTTAATACAAGCAGGAATGCAGCTCCTAGCATGACCTTGCATTGAAGTGAAGCTCTCTTACTCACAAAAAAATACAACCTGAGTCCATTTCCACCCTTAATTTCCTGGAGATTGTTTTCACGCAAAGTTGTTCCACTGCTGACAAGGTACAAAATGGCATCGGCTATATCCATAACAGTTGTCGCTTCCAATGCTCCATTAGCTATCGAAAACATGACATGCTTTAGACCTTTCACAAATTTTGAACCTAGATAGGTAAATCCTGTTGCAATTCTTAGAAGCATGTTCTTAGTCCATGGATGCATCATAGATGAAACGTTTTCAAAAAATTCCATACTTTGGAATTGCAATACGCAACAAACACTCACCATATACAAAAAGCATCATCATCATGAACAAAGATCAAGTCTTCATCCTCTGTAGATAGGGATAGGATTTGTTACAAAGTAACTTATGATAATACAAATAATATAATATTAAAATATGAGTAAATAAATAATAAACAATAAAGAAAATGATTATAATAGTAAATGATAAATTAGACTTATATATATATATATGAATAAATAAAGTTAACAAAAAATTAAGTAGAAAAAATTAAATTAAGAGAAATATTAAATTAAGTAAAACTTAAAATAAATAGTTAAAAGTTGGTATGTTGATACATGGAATGTGTGCATTCAAATATTTTTCTATTTTTTGGTCTATTTAATGGACAATGAGGAGGATGTAATTCATCCATTCCTTCATCTATTCTCTTAGGAGAAAAGTGTTTAAGACAAAGAATTCACTAAATGTGGCAGTGCATTAATTGAGGGCTTGGGGATGGCCAACTGTATAAAGACTATGTACAGCTGAGCCTACAATTGGGTGGAGAGTCGTCCCCAAAAACTTTGTTGCGGTTAGCGGAATTCCAATAGCATTCAACTCCGAAATCACATGTGAAGAATATTGTCGCTACAGCTAAGTCATCTCTGCTTATGTTTTTTGAAATTCTATGCTAATTAGTTGAATAATTGTGTTGATTCTTAATTGCATAAATTGATGTAATTAGTGGTATCTTTTAATTTTGGGTTGTTACATACAATATCTGAGCCTAGGCTCAACCCTTAGGGCCTATGGGCATTTTAATGTAGAAAACATTGATTTTTTCCAGAATTTTCAATTACTGCTTCCATAGGAGAATACTCCTCATTGTTTTATTGTCCATTATCGGCTTCAAAATTCTTGCAACAGTTCTCAATAAACAAAGAGGATTTTCATCAAAATGATGGAAAAAACAAATTTAATTTTTAAAATATATTAACATGTCTACAATATAGAGTATGTATAACACCTATGTTGAGGAAAGTGAATGATGAAAGCAACCAAGTTTTAAGAGGTTAACATTCAACTCTATTGGATTTTTGATTTATTTTCATCATATTTAATTAATATATTTTTTAAATATATACCAATTAAATTATTTTTTTAATACATAGTTATAAATATCACATATGTTAATAATGACATTCACAAAATAGTGTCCAAATAAAATTAATGAAAAATTGCATGTGGGCAGGGAGATTGAAATCTTCCACTAAATATAATAAGAGTTTTTTTTTAATAATAAACACTATTGACTTTTATGCTTAAATATTTTGGCTATGATTTTTGGTACATACTATAAAAGTTTGGCTATGAATTTTGGTACATATTATAAAATTAAATATAATAAATATATTTGGTACAGGTTAAAAACAATAATAATACTTAAAAATTTAAAAAGAAGTTCTAATTAATTTGTTATGACATATAATTATAAATAATATAAAAGTTATGTATTTACAAATAATCATAGATATTCGTAAAAAAAATTAAGAAATTTATATTTTGGTCAAAGTTTTTCATATATATTTTTATAATGATATATTTATTTTTAAAAAAAATTGCATAAATCTTTGAAAATTAAAAATAATATAAGAAAAATTATATATATATATATATATATATATATATATATATTAAAATTAATAATTTTAAATAAAATAATTATTAAATAAATAACATTTAGATAAAAAATTATTTATTATTAAATATAAAATTGGTGCACGTTTGTTGACATGTAAGAATGTACTAATTAACTTTAAAAAATCGTTTTAAAAAATTTAACTTTATACGATTGATGTTATATGCATGATATTGCATTCATGCATACTTCAAATATATTATCATTCTTTTCAAAAGAGCAAAGCAGTGTCATCCTAGCTACGATCTTCCGTCAGAATTAAAATTTTATGAAAGCTTGTGGTATTTCAAAATTTTGTGCAGAGTTTGGTACCACCGACATCTGAAAAGCAAGAGTTATTTTTTTACATCCGTGGGTCGGTTAAACAATAAATTAGTCCGTCTAGAAGTTTGATTTTAGACTTTTGTCTTTATCTCGATTTGTTTTTAGCTTTCTGTGTTTATCTCGATTTCACGTATCAGTTTCTCAAGCTCTTCGATTCTGTGTCGCGATTCAATTTACTGGTAATGCCACGATGATGCTAGCTCGCTCGCTCTCTCTCTCTTCGGGCCACGTATGTATTGTCTCTTGCGTGGTGCTCTCAAAGGATACATGGTTGCTGTTTGATGTGTCGTTTTACGCCATGCATCAATAGAAGGATATCTTTAGTGTTGATTTGACTAAGTAATCTAATTTTAATTTATGGTGGGGTGGACTAGCTGTAGGTGAGGTGGTCCTCCTTACAACTTTTATTCCAGATTTGAGAGAGACATACTTCAAAATACCATCACATTAAATTTTAGTGAAGTGTCTTTATTTTCACAAGGTGATGGAATATAAAGTTATTTTGCTTATTTTTTAAAGATAACAGTTATTTTCAGTTGACATACTTCAAAATACCATCACATCAAATTTTAGTGAAATGTTTTTATTTTCACAAGGTGATGGGATGGAATATAAAGTTATTTTGCTATTTTTTTAAGTTAAGAGTTATTTTCAGTTGAGATATTTCAAAATACCATCACATTACATTTTAGTGAAGTGTTTTTATTTTTATAAGGTGATGGAATATAAATTTATTTTGTTATTTTTTTAAGATAAGAGTTATTTTCAATTTTTTTGTTTGAATGTAAAAAAAAAAAATATATATATATATAGTTGGAGTGTTTGAATCATTTTTTTGATAGTGGATATAGATTCAGCACCATCAAAACTTCTGGAGCACTCCAAATCTTGAAGTTTGACAATTGTAACCTAAATTTTCAAAAATTTCTGCCAAAAATTTATTTTCATTATTTTGTTAAAATTTATAAATTATTTTAAAGGTTTTTAAACTACGCGTTTTTAATAAAATTAGTTACAAAATAATGTTGTTTACTATAATATATAATAAAGAATGTAAAAATGAAACATATTGACTCTAAATTGGAGTCACATAGTAATATACTCGTTACCTAAAGTGGAAAGAGTAATGCATTATATATATGAGAGGGTAAGTAGAGTAAAATTTGTATGTATATATTAAAAATAGAGATGGGTATGTGTAATATTATTTATAGTTGTTGAGTTTGAAATTATTTTTATAATGGTTACTTGTGAGGCTAAGTTTTGAGGAAAATAAATAGCAAACACATTTTTAAGATAAATAGTAAATATAGTGTAAAGATGGTTTATATAAACAAAAATAATTTTATGGGGATAGTGATTTATTTGGTTAGAACATTGTTTGGAGACTTTGCTAAATCATTTTTCATAATGATTTTTCTTGTGGTATCATTTTGATCATCAAGAATGTTTTACAATAAAGGAGAAGGGATGATCGTAAGTGAACAAAAGTACCAAAAAAAAATTATGATATATCTAAATCATAAACTATGATTTCAATTATAGTTTAGTTAACGTTTGTTGAGTATAGCATTGTTGAGTATAGCGTTGGGATGAAGTTTCATGATATGATAATGATGCACATGTGGTTCTTTATTTATATAGTTGTTACGATAATGATGTTGTATGTTTATGATGGATATGATATGCATAATGTGGCATACGTATTATGATGTTATGAAATGAGGTTATATTAACATGTGGTTGGTTTAGTATGTGATGTCATGATAGATCTTTGATGAAAATATGTTGATGTTATTACATAAGATGATATTTCATAAGGTGAAGCATGTGGTAATTACATGCAGATTTTATGACGTTCCTCAGCATGTATTTTGTTATTATTCAGAACGTTATGATTAACAATGATGTTACGTTCTCATGATGACATGCAAGAGTTGACATGTGGATTATTTTTTATGATACTATGATTGTAACTAATGCATTTCTTGCATGTTGAGATGTGGTGACTGACAGGAAATCCACAAATGGGTAGAAAAGGTTGGTTTATTTGATGATCTGGTGGGATCCCTCGCGAGGTATAATATGTAACACCATATGGACTAGGGGCATACTCAATCAACACTACATATGCCAGTGGTTCCTTGTCTTATATAGCTCTTGAGGGGCTATTGGACCATCTTGAGGAGGCTAAGTGCCTGATATTGTAGGCCAAGTGTCTAATAATGGATTGGGATGCCGAAGTCTGGTGGGGGTGTAAGAACTTTGACGCCTGGGTTTGTACACCTTAGTGAGTGTGGAGATGGAGTGGGCGAACCTTTCGAGATCTCCGGATTACTACTACATGGAGTACTGAGTCGAGTGCATACCTTGTGGCAGATGAGGTCTGTGTTGGGCGCGAGCCTTAGGGCCAGTTTTGAACTATGGTACAAATCGATGAGGCTTATGTCTAGTTCCGAAAGTGGGAAAAAGGACAAAGATTCCTTGGGATTTCCCGGGTGTTGTGGAAACTTTTGATGTTTGCTGGTTATACTAGTTCAACAGAGAGTGCAAGGAAAACATGAAGTAATAAATAACTAAATAAAATAAAATGTTAAAGATTTAACTTAACTTCGGGACGAAGTTCGGGAGTATGTAATGTCCCCTAATAATAATAAGTAAATAAAATAATATAATATTAAAATATAAATAAATAATAAACAATAAATAAAATATAATAATGGTAAATAAATAATAAACAATAAGAAAATATAATAATGGTAAATAAATAATAAACAATAAAGAAATATAATAATAGTAAATAAATAATAAATAATGAAGAAGAATATAATAATAATAAATAGATAAAATAGTAAATAATAAACTGGACTGCTAAATAAATTTATATAAAAATAAAGTATAAAAATAGTAAGAATAATTAAAGTTAGCAAAAAATAAAATAGAATAAAATAGAAAGAGTTAAATTAAGAGAAATATTAGATTAAGTAAACCTTAAAATAAAGAGTTAAAAGTTAGCATGTTGAAAAATGGATTGTGTGCATGCAAATCTCTTTCCATTTTTTGATCTATTTAATGGACGATGATGAGGATGAGATTCATCTATTCCTTCATCCATTCTCTTAGGATAAACGTGTTTAAGACAAAGGATTCTATGGAAGTAGTACGTTCATTGGGGGCTCGAGGGTGGCTAGCTGTAGAAAGACTATGTGCAGTTGTGCCTATGGTTAGGTGGAGGGTCGTCCCCAAAAACTTTGTTGTGGTTAGAAGAATTCCAATAACGTTCAACTCTGAAATCACAAGTAAGGAATATCGTCACTACAGGTAAGTCGTCTCTGCTCATGTTTTTCGAAATTCTATACTACTTAGTTGAACAATTGTGTTGATTCTTAATTGTATAAATTGATGTAATTAGTGGTTATCTTTTAATTTTGGGTTGTTACAATTTTCTGACAATTTTTTTCATTCCTTAGTGTCATCAGCATAGCCATCTTTGTCATTGTTCCAATTATCACTTTTGTCTTTGCAAAGAATCATATCTATCTCGAAACATTTGCCTTGCATGTTTGAACATTAACCTTGTAATGAATTGAAGTTTGTCTCGAGTTGATAGAGTACCTCATTACCGAGAGACAAAATGGAAAGCCAACAAAGTTGTAACCAAAACATAAATGTCCACACTATTATAGGAAAATGAAGATGTTAATCACTTGAAAATAAATTGAAGATTGGTTTTTCTTCCAATTGTGTCCCTCATTCGCACAAGATGAAGTATTATTAGATGATTAGACAAATATTGGGTGTGGAATTTAACAATGACAGAGATAACAAACTCTCTACTAACAATGTAAATCTGATTGAAGAAATGAAGGCGGAAGAGTGCATGAGGATATTAGCTATGTCTACAGAGGAAGGATGGGATTTGCTTTCAAAGTGGTTTTCAAAGAGGGAGGCTAGGTAGATTGGAGGGCTAAAATTATTCAAGATCAATAGACAACAATGATATCAGGTCAAGAAATAAGAGGAATTTAATTTAAAGTTGTGTTGCAAACAACCTGATTTTATTGCGAATTGGCAGACTTATTTTTGCCTAACCCATGGCGATATCTTAGTGGTATCATGTTAAATCAGATATTCTCTAAATTTTTACAATTTTTTGGTTTTGTGGCCTTGCCTATTTTATCCCAATGTCGATGTTTGTTGTTTGCAACATTGATTTAAACATTGGATTCCAATGAATCAAAGGTCATAGATCATTTGTGATGGGCAGTGGTTATTAACATTAGAAACCAAGATGAGAGGGTGTTAACCTTTTTACAGTATCTGAAATGAACCTAACCAAACACATCGCTTCCATCATTTTTTGTTGTTTTTTCGAGCATGGGAAACATATTTATCAAAAATATGTTATTTGCTTAATTTGATTTAAGTGACTAATGTCATTTGGGATAGTAGGTTTATAATCCATGTTGGAATAAAAGGGGCATAGATCAAAGCTTTAGTCAAGTTTCATTTAAATGTTATATTTTTTATAATGTAAATTTCTCTTATTTGAGCATTGATTATAAATAAATAATTAAATTAAAGCTCTATAATAGATATGAGAGAAAACCATTAAATAAAATAGGTCAAAGCCATGACAAGTGATTTATGAGAAAGTACATTGTAATTATTTAAACGGCCTAATGATCATAAGACTAACAGAAATAAGTAGAATTGAACCAACAATAATAGGAATTCAGAATAAAAAGTGTGTATGAGGGCAACAAAAGTCAAGATTAAGTAAAAATGCAAAAGATAGGCAACAATTTTTAGGAGACTGGAATTGAGCTACAAACACTAAATATATGCATGAGAAAATTGAAAGGGAGTTATCCTTGCCTCATAACCATCATGCAAAGCCTAGCATCATTCATCATAGATGAGAAAACCATCATCCAAACCTTGGAAATAATTCAACCTTCAGTTATCCATAGTGCACAAGTAGAGGAGTAAATGTAGAAGAGAGAAGCATATCAAATGAAGAGTGACGATCAAAATAGCTTGAGCGCTCCCCAAATTTATACAATCCAAGGGTAGCCAAGTGCTTAGGTCCAAATTAAGCTAAAATCCTTTGACAATATAAAATAGTAATAAGTCATGTTATAGGGTCACAAGCCAACCCACAAACTAGCCTCAAATAGAATAATACATGCTAAATTAATTGTGATAGCCCCAAATTAACTTGCGCATGCAATGTAAACATTACGCTAAAAAGAAAAATGGGTTGAGTAATGGGACACAGATTACAAAGGGATGGGGTGATTGCTTTCTGGAAATAATATTAATGTACAAAAAATTCAAATGAGGAATTTGAAAGGTCAAGGGAATTTGAAAAGTCAAGAAGAGGAAAATTAAAATGTTAGAAAAGATGGGAATAGAAAGAGAAAAAGGAAAAGAAAAAAAAAGAAAAAGGAGAAAGGAAAAGAAGAGAGAAGAACACAGAGGGAGAGAAATTTGAATACCAAGAGAGACTGAACAATAGAAAAAAATGAAGTTTTCGGTTGGCAAAGGAGCTGGAAGAAATCACCAGGTGAGGGGTTGGCAAAGGCTTTGGAAGAAAACAGTAGGTGAGGAATTGATTGCCTCTCGAGTCCCTGGTGGCCTGGAGAGTGGAGGCAGTATTTCTCATAAAATCCCGAAGGGTTGGGATGGAGAAATTGATCCTGGAAATTTCCTAGAGGATTTTTGGATGTTTCCTTGTTGTATGTTGATTTTACTGTGGATTATGGAATCCCTGCACTATGTGGGACCACAGTGTTGTGTCTTGAAGGGTGGAAACTGCTAGTCTCTAGAATCCCTGTGTTTTATTACTTTTAATTTAGTTGGTAGGTGGAAGGGGTCGAATCTCTGGAGTCTGTTTCAGCTGATGGATGTGTTTTAATCATTGAAGACAAAGATCCTTCAACCTCTGGAACTCGACTCGGGGGTGACAGTGACAAGTGAGACTTAGTTGTAATTGTCTATGGTTGGGTGGAGAGTCATAGTTCCAGACTCAGTTTCCCTTTAGTTTTAGGATAAATATCTCTCATGTTCTCGAGAAAACAAGAATATATATATATATATATATATATATATATATATATATATATATAATTTCATTGTTGATCTGAAAATGATGTTTATTGATGCCAGTGTTCATGATTTCTTTAACTTTATGAATTGACCAATGTGTTGTTGTTACTATGGAAAGTGTTAGGGTCCTATCTTTTATAGGATAAATTGTTGATTATTTGTTGATTCTTACATGAGATATTGTAAATAATGTTTCATTCTGCAAATTATTTCCAAAAAAAAAAAAAATGGGACATAAAAATATATATATTTGAAAAAAAAATGAAAGAAACAAAATATGAAAAATAATGAAAACCCCCAATAAGTGAGTCAGTTCAAATGCCACTTCAAAAAAATGAAATACCTTTGGAAAAAATCAAAAAATCAAAAATAATCTGCAGCTAGTCTAAATGTCGTATTAGAACATAAATAAATATATTTTAATGTTTAATCATGGAGTGTAAGCACAATTAGATTAGTTTTTAATAAAGTAAATTTAAATGTATTTTAATGTTTAATCACATGGTTTAAGCGCGATTAATAGTTTTTTAAATAAAGTTTTTTGTGATACGACATGTTGTCGTTTTGTAATAAGCGTCGCGTAGATTTCAAAGGCCATGATCTTACCCACCCAGATCAATGGTGGGTGATGACTTCGGACCTCCTCGGGGGTGACAGTGACAAGTGAGACTTAGTTGTAATTGTCTATGGTTGGGTGGAGAGTCATAGTTCCAGACTCAGTTTCCCTTTAGTTTTAGGATAAGTATCTCTCATGTTCTCGAGAAAACAAGAATATATATATATATATATAATTTCATTGTTGATCTGAAAATGATGTTTATTGATGCCAGTGTTCATGATTTCTTTAACTTTATGAATTGACCAATGTGTTGTTGTTACTATGGAAAGTGTTAGGGTCCTATCTTTTATAGGATAAATTGTTGATTATTTGTTGATTCTTACGTGAGATATTGTAAATAATGTTTCATTCTACAAATTATTTCCAAAAAAAAAAAATAGAAAAAGAAAAATGGGACATAAAAAATATATATTTGAAAAAAAAAATGAAAGAAACAAAATATGAAAAATAATGAAAACCCCCAATAAGTGAGTCAGTTCAAATGCCACTTCAAAAAAATGAAATACCTTTGGAAAAAATCAAAAAATCAAAAATAATCTGCAGCTAGTCTAAATGTCGTATTAGAACATAAATAAATAGATTTTAATGTTTAATCATGGAGTGTAAGCACGATTAGATTAGTTTTTAATAAATTAAATTTAAATGTATTTTAATGTTTAATCACATCGTTTAAGCGCAATTAATAGTTTTTTAAATAAAGTTTTTTGTGATACGACATGTTGTCGTTTTGTAATAAGCGTCGCGTAGATTTCAAAGGCCATGATCTTACCCACCCAGATCAATGGTGGGTGATGACTTCGGACCTCCCCCCGCGACCCCTTCGACAGTTAATCAAGGGGGAGGGGGGGGGGTCCGAAAAGCATAATCCTCCCTTACAACTTTTGTGACGTGTCACCCCCTAGTTGATTTTGGACCCCCCTAGCCTAAAACCCCTTGCCGCCCACCCCCCACTCCAAAATCCACTTTCCCTCTTCCCGTCGGACTTTCATCATGGACCATGTGCTCCCCCACTCCACTCAATTTCAAAAGAATGAAATACCTTTGGAAAAAATCAAAAAATCAAAAATAATCTACAGCGAGTCTAAATGTCATATTAGAACATAAATAAATAGATTTTAATGTTTAATCATGGAGTGTAAGCACGATTAGATTAGTTTTTAATAAAGTAAATTTAAATGTATTTTAGTGTTTAATCACATAATTTAAGCACGATTAATAGTTTTTTAAATAAAGTTTGTTGTGATACAACATGTTGTCGTTTTGTAATAAGCGTCGCGTAGATTTCAAAGGCCATGATCTCACTTGCCCAGATCAACGATGGGTGATGACTTCGGACCTCCCCCCAAGACCCCTTCGACAGTGAATCAAAGGGGGGGTGGGGTCGAAAAGTAGAATCCTCCCTTACCACTTTTGTGACGTGTCACCCCCTAGTTGATTTTGGACCCCCCTAGCCTAAAACCCCTTGCCAGCCACCCCCCACACCGAAATCCACTTTCCCTCTTTCCGTCGGATTTTCATCATGGACCACGTGCTCCCCCACTCCACTCAGTTTCTGCCACAAGGCACCTCTCGCTCCACATTCTTTCCTCCCCTACGGTTGTCCTTCCCCGTCCCACTCCACAGCCACTCCCCGTTCGCCAAGTGGCACCACTCGTTCCACTCCACATTTGCTCCTCTCCTATCACTGTCATATCCTTTCCCGCTCAACTTCAAAACCCCCTGCCACATCCTTGCACACGTCACATCACCGTTTCAACATACCCGCTTCGTTAAACGAGTAAACTAGCAACAATATGCAATTTGTTTATAAAAGAGCCCAAGACCATTCTATTGACCTTTCCATTCGTTGTTCCAGAACCCTAAGTGACAAAATTTGTGCAAAAACTAGTCAGCAATCCAACTACCACTGCAACCAGTAAGCAAGCTAAACCAATGACCAAGCCACCAACCTCCATCTATATGATTCCCGAGTAATTCTGATTTTCCAATTTGAATTCTTTCTAGCATCATGCCTAAGGGAAAATATAAATCCATAGTAAAAAACCCCCTCATTAGGGGAATTTTGAGGTCTAAAATAGGCCTCCTAAGGAAATAATAAAATAATAGCTAAACCAATAAAATCATATTTATGATTTTTCAATTCACTTTTTGCACCACAATCCATGTAACCATAGTTAAATTCAATTCAAAAGTTGTACCAAAATAAAATTAATAAAAAATTGTATTGATGTGACTATAAATAAGAATGAGTTTTTCAAGAAAAAGTCATTATCATTGAACAACTAATGCATTTGTCATTTGTACTTGAATAACTTAAAATAAAATATAAACATAAATTTATAAATTCTTAATTATATTAAATGCTATTAATTAAAATTTATATTATTTAAATTGTATAATAACATGTAATTAATATACTGTATAAAAATAATATAATATAATAAATATATAGGGATATGCATTGTTTCTTTCAAGAAATATGAAATGACAACAATATATTTTTACTCAAAAAGTGTGAAATGACATTTATTATGAGTACTTTACTTTGACTTTAAAAATACTTAGATCACTACCATGGTTAACCATGAGTTTTTATCCACCATTGAGAATGTGACAAGTAAGTACCTTTAACTCAAACAATGCCACTTCAACCATTAGGGATGATGTCATCCCCTAAAATGTGATTGGTTCTCATAAAGTGAATTTTGATTGTACATTTTCATTAGGAGGCCCATTTTAGACCTCAAAATTCCCCTAATGTCTACCCCCTGAAAACGACCTGGACAACCGGCCCCTAGTAGATCAAGAATACAAAATTCCTGAAACTAGTTGTGAGTTCGACCTCTATGAACTTCACAACTGGTTAAAACTAAAATTCATTGATCTTAGTGATGAATTGGGTTTATGGGACTCCTTCCTACCTCAATTTGTCTTTCCTTAGACCCACCATTTCTCTGAATTCATCTCATAGTGACACTTCTGGTACATTCCTAGTCAAAAAGCAATTGTGGCCCAAAACAATGATGTCCTACTAACTATTACCTTTGAATCTATTTCCCAAATGATGCAGATTCAAAATTTTGCCCCTCTAAAACTTTTTTCAGTAGATTCCCTCATGGAACTCTACAAGAACCTCACTTTTCCTCACAGAGAAAACATTTTTGAGACATTTCTCCCTGAAGATGCCCAGTTGCCTAAGAAAAATCCTCCCTATTCATCCTCCATGTTCCCTGAAATGACAAACCAGATTATCTCAATTGTTTCTTGTTTACTGGGCTATCAATCTTATCAATTGGTTGATGAGACCATCATAGGATTATTATCAGTCTTCTCATCCGATGAAAAGCCTTTATTCACCTTCAATTATAGTGAGTTTCTAGCAGATGCCATTCATGAGCAGTTCCTAAAGTTTTCTACAAAAGGGACCTTAAAGTATGCCTGAATTTTAGTCTATTTGTTTGTATTCCATTAGGCAAACACATTTCAGTTTCCATTGCAGAGATTGGATGATCAAGCAAATGCCCAATTTGTAATTCATTGGACTTCCTTGGTAAGGAAGCATACCAATGAATTCATCTTCAGTGAATATGTTGATCAATTTTTGTATACAGTCTCTTGCCTATTAAATAGTAATGTTGAACCGAGGATAAGACCTGAGATAAAAAAGATTTTATCATCTCATTGAAAAAACCAAGATAGCTGGTTGGTACCTGTACCAAACTTACATTGAGATCAGAGTGTATGGGTGCAAATTGCCTCCATATAGGTTGCCCAAGTTTGTCCCCATGAGAATTTTTTCACTAAAATATATTAGACATATGATTAATATGGATGAATTGCACTTTCTGGTAGCCAAGAAGAAATCTCAATTCAAGATTAAAACACAGGTTGGTCCTGTTATTTGCAACACTAGGACAACAGACAAAGAAACAATGATTCAACTCAAACAAATGAATTTCAAATTCAGCTTCACCTAGTCATATGACCCCTTGGGAATGATTTCAAAGTTGAGTAGAACAGAAAACTACTCCCTACACAAACACTCCCAGGCCAAAGATAGAAAAATATATGAATCGGTATCAATGGCAGGAGAATACTTTGCAGGAAGAAGAAGAACAGGTGATCTCAACAACAACATCACAGACTCCAAACCCAGGGGAGGAGCGGGACAAGAGGCCAAGGGAAGATGTTTCCCCTTCAGTCAAATAAATCCCTAGGAAAGAATTTCAAATTTACAAGAAGAAACAGAAGACTGGTACAACAGAAGAATCCTTTCAAGAGGAAAATGTACAGTCCACTATAGTTTTGACAGGGAATTTCAGTTCCACCAAGAGTGAAGATATTTTCATAGGATCCCCATCATCCTTGGCTTCCTAAGAGCCATTAGATAGATCTCAGTCAGGGGAATTGGTTCATGACCAAGCTAAACCAAATATATTTTCCAAGTAAAGAGAAATTAAAAAGAAAAATGACATGTTAAAGGCTACAACGTATACACAGTTTTGGAAACAGACAACATCCTCACGCCATAGGCCTCTCTCTTCCTTTGACACAGAAGAAGGAAAGATGCAAATAGCTTTCCTCCAGGCTAATATTCCTTTCCCCAAAACTCCAAATGATTATGAAAAGTCCATCTTTTCCTTCAATGTAGATCAAATCCATCCAATTGATTAGATGGGCTTGCACAAGCAAACAGGAGAGATGCTATATACAACCGTAACCAATTCAACAATGGCAGCTTCTAGGCCTCAAGCTTCGGTCAACAACATTCAGTCCCAACTCAAACTAGAAAGGATCTCTTCTTTAGCTAAAGACACAGAAATTAAATCTTTAGAGGATCTAATAATTACGCTAGGAAATGATCCTAGCAACGCAAAAGTTGCAGAGGAGATTATTAAAAGGAGGAATGTTGACATTGCAGCACTAAGAAAGCAGTTCAAGCTTTCATCCACTGAGGATCCTCAAACAAAATAAGTTGGGTAGCTAGTGCAAGAAAAACAAGACATGTTCAAGATTATCAATGAACAAAATGAGAAGATCAAAAAGATGGAGGTTGAGATAGAAAAATTGCTGAAGGAAAGAGAACAATCAACACAGTTGGTAGCCATTCCACTCACAGCAGTCCATATTGCATCTACATCTACAGCAGGACCATCAACTTCAACAACCATCACAGTAAAAGGACAGTCCACAGACACATCAGGAGAGCTAATCAAAGACATGGAGGATCTGTTTATCAAAGGACAGGCGATTGAGAAGCTGAAATCTTAGCTAAATAATCTCCAAGAACATAAGTTAAAGGTTGACAATGTGTACCTTGCAGAGCTTCAGAAGACTCATAGGTTAACTCAGAAAATTGAAAAGTTGGGAAATGAGTCTACCTGGCACAAACAATTGCATAGGCAAAAGAAAACATTTGGGTAGAAATAAATGAAGCAATGAATGAAATATGGCCCTCCATCGAAATTATTTATGAGCAGAAGGAATTAGTGCAGAGATCTAAGGAAGTTATTGAGAAAGTGAAAGATAACTTAGGGAAGAAGCCAGGTGAAGCCACAACATTAATCAGAATTCTGAATTCAAAGACCAAAGAGGAATTAGAAGAATTTGAGATTGCAGACAAGACAAAGACGATTTTGGAAGTGAGAAGGATCCTTACAAAAAGGAATTCGATGTTATAGTTAGAGAACAAGTGCCACAACTTAGAGGCCAGCATTCAGAAGTTCCACAATAAATTCAATGTACTGAATCAAAAGGGATTTCCAGGTTTGAAAGGTATTGGAGATAAGTTAGTCAAGTTGGAAGATTATAAACAGAAGTTGTACACCATAGCCAGGGATAAGTCAAAGTTTTCCACCATCAAAAGAACCATCACAGGAAAGGCTTTCACGGAGGGTTTGGAATTTGACTTGCTTATCAAACATGAGATAAATAATACATTCATAGTCAAACCTACCTTCCAAAAATGCACCAAGGTGGATGAAACCTATAGGAAGCTAATTAAATTATCTACCCCGGATGAAGATAGATGGGATAAACTGTACCAATTATTTGAGTAAAACAGATGTTCACCTTCAACAGCAAATCAACACTTTCTCCAACCAAATCACCACCAGCAATCCTTGAAATCAGTGCCAGAAGATTACAGCAGTATCAATTTCCTACATTTTGTACGATTTTTGTAATCAGTTTTTTAGGATATTTTGTAAAAATCTTGATATGTCAAATCAAGATGTTTTGGTAAATTTTGTATAAATACTTCATAAATCGAAGTACAACGGGTTGGAGTTTGGATGAAGAAAGCGGACACTTGATGTAAAGTTGTTCACTGAGCTAAAAGTGATCATTTCATTAATACAGAAATATGTTCCAGGATTCATGTCTCAGGCAAATTGGTGATGTTCTTCCTCTTATGTAATTGTTATTTCTCTGTTATTCCATATGCTTTTCCTATTTGTATTGTTTAAAGAAGATAAAGGGTTGAATTTGTTTAATTACACTCTACTCTGGGTTATAAACAATATTTGTGTTTTCAAACTGAGATTAATTATAGAATTCATGCTAAAATGCTCTATGTTTATTTGAATCTAAATGTTTTCGTCCCTTTCACTCCACAAAGCTTCAAAGATCTAATAGCTTGCCTACCTTGCCCTGTCACATCTATTCTAATATTTCGTCACCCCAAGACTTTGACTCCATAGCCTAATGGCCTTTCCTTGCAGTTTGAACCAAATATCTAGCCTAAAATCCCAAAACAACAAATTTAAATCTAATAGAGAGATCCCTCTATGAGTTTAGAAGGGTTGGCTTCTAAGCTTACAAGTGGTTTTGTGGTTACCTCTGGGTTTCTCTCACAGCCTTGGGAAATTATGGAGTGATAACATTCTGGCGTCCACACTGGGGAATCGAACAAATCTAATTTGTAAATTTATTTTTATGCTTAAAGCTATTTCAAAGTGTGTGGATGAGAAATAGATCTGATTAAGGTTGTTTTCCACTTAAAATTTGTACCTACTTTGTATTTGTAAATATACTATTGTAGATCTAGCTCCTAAGAATATATACACTAGATCTAATCTTGATCCTAAACCACCAAAAATTGTAGATAATCCTAAAAAAATCCTCAGAAAAAGGAGTTTAACTGAGAACCAAGCAAGTAATAATCCTTTGCCCAGAGTCAATTCTCTCCCTAAGAATTTTGAAACTATAGAGGATATTGAATTTGATCTTCCTTTTGAGCATAACCTTTTTCATACTAAACCATACAGTTTTCTACCTGAGATAGTGTTTGATGAAAACATTTTGAAACCATATATCTCAAAGCATCAACATGTTAACCCTGACTTTCACAAAGATATCATAAAACAGATTGATAAGCTTGAAGTTTTGGTATCTGGATTAGATCAGGCTGTGCAGAAAATTATGAGTCATCAATCATCTAAATATTCACCATCTTCTTATGTTGCCTCATCACCAAACCCACTAGTAATTCCCCATATTACTACTCCATCAACCCCACCAGTAATTCCCTCCAGTACTAGTGTGCCCAGTTCATCTGTTATCCCTACCACCTCTACACCAACACAACAAAGTATAATCCAACACCCTTTAATACCCTCCATATCCTCAACTATTGTATTTTCATATTCATCCCATTTGCCCATAATGGCAGCTCGTTATGCCCCCCTGGTTCTACCAGGGCAACTCAATCCCATGACACAAGACTATCAAAGTCGAATACCCCAATTTGATGGCACGGGGCCAATCATTTCTCAACAACATATAGATAGAATGAATCATTATTTAGATCTGCAAGAAATTGATGATGATGATGTAAAAATGAGACTATTTGCTCAAAGCCTGAGAGGGGAGGTTAATCAACGATTTAAGGCATTGCCAACTGGTTCAATCCCAAATCTCACCCAATTTCACCAAGATTTTACCACAAGATGGGAAGTAAAGAAAAACCCTCTCCAAATCTTAGCTGAATATGAGAGTATTAAGAGATCCCCTGGTGAAATAGTCCAAGACTATTGTGTTAGATCCAATAACGTTTACAACTCTATCCCAGCTACAATAAAACCTCCACCAGGACTAGCTCTGATCAAATTTCCAGATGGTTTTGATCCGGACATGTCATACCAACTAAGAGAGAGAAACCTGCTACCCTTGAGGAAATGCAGAGAAATGCAGTCAATGTAGAAGCCAATTTGTTGGCAAAGAGAGCTAGGTTGAAGGTTGAGAGGAGAGTCACTATTAATGAAGAATTTGCTTCTTCTTCATTAGATGCTAAGTTGGATAGTTTGGTAAAAACCGTGGAGAGAATGATGGAAAGGATAAGTTTAATTGAGAGGGATCCTCCTAGGGAAAATCAAGGTGGCCCTCTAATTAGAAATCCTAACTCTAGGAGAAATCCACCTCAGATTAAACAAATAGAACAAAGAGGCCCAAATGATCAGAAACAGATTAGACCTCCCTTCCAAGAAAATTATGTTGATGAACAAGTTGAGTTACCAGAAGATCCTAAAGAAAATCAAATAAATGTATTTGGGGAAACGAAGATTGACCCTATTTTCTTAACTAAGGAGGAGCAAGATCTCTTCTTGCTATCACAACCAGAAGTCATTCCTTTAGAGTCAAATGAGTATAAACAAGGATACCAAAATGCAATCATGGAGGTGCATAAGCAATACAATTTAAGGAGTAAGAACATTGTTGGAAATCCTCCTAGAAAAACTCAAAATGATGCCCCTTCCACTAGTCAACCCAAGAATGATTCTCAAAAGGATGCTTCTAAAAGACAAGATGTAAATACCAAGAAATAGATAAACCTCAGACATCTTTTAGTATTCAGAATGAACTGGCCAAGGCAAAAAATTCCATTCCTCTCACTGAATTAATTAACAAATATGGATATAGATCTCAAGTTATGAAGGATTT
Source organism: Pinus albicaulis (assembly GCA_034641835.2). Taxonomy (NCBI): domain Eukaryota; kingdom Viridiplantae; phylum Streptophyta; class Pinopsida; order Pinales; family Pinaceae; genus Pinus; species Pinus albicaulis. The sequence continues at coordinate 771,502,516 of CM076580.1, read as the reverse complement.
GAACATGGGAGAAGGGACAGACATAATCAACCTCACTGATGACCAACTTGAGTTATTGTTTGGACCAAAAGTAGAAGTAAAATCTCAGGAGGGTTCTGTGCCACCTTTCTATATCAGTTTAAACATTCATGACAAAACTTTGCACAATGTTATGCTTGATTCTGGTGCTTCCCATAATCTTATGCCTAGATCCATCATGGAGAAGCTAGGATTAGACATCACGAGACCCTAAAAAGATTTATATTCCTTCGATTCGAACAAAGTAAGATGCCTAGGCCTTATTAAAGATCTATGTGTTACTTTGGCTCAAATACCAACGAAAAGTATTGTAATGGATATTGTAGTGGCAGACATACCTCTCAAGTATGGAATGTTGCTATCAAGATCATAGGCATCAAAATTACAGGGCACTTTGCAAATGGACATGACCTATGCTACCATTCAAGTTTTTGGTCAACAAAGAAGGTTATACAGGGAAACATTAATGAAGTATATGGTTAGTAGCCAAAACAGACCAAATAATTACCTCTTGTATTTTGTCCATTCAGATATGGACTCCTTTATTTTGTATAATGATGAATGTGCAGAGGAGGAAGTGTCACGTTTGGACGCTGAATTGAGAAAGACATAAGAGATAAAAATATACGTTGGAAAACAAGATGAAGAGAATGAGCCCCTTGGGAACATGGATTTTGATGGGGTTGTGAGCAAATGAGTAGCAGGGGCAGGTGTTTGGATCTCAAACTCACAAACATGTATAGCAAAGGGACATTCATACAAGCTAAATTTCCAATGTTCAAATAATATAGTTGAATATGAAGCTCTGATTTTAGGACTGCAAATTTTGAAGAGGTTGGGAGCTAAGAATATTTTTTTACATGGAGATTCTGAACTCATCATTAACCAAATTAAAGGTGAGTACTCGGCTAATGTAGTCTTAGATTTTTTGCAATGCTTCCCTGAATATCAATTGTCTCTAATACCTAGAGGGGAAAATATCTTAGCAGATGCTTTAGCTACTTCAGCCAGCACTTGTAAGATGCCATTCTATCCCAACAGAAAATTAGAGGTTGAAGTAAAACATAGGCCAGTTGTCCGGGATAATGTGAGATATTGGCAGGTTTTTTATAGTGACAAGCAAGTAGAAAGTTTTTTACAATCGAAAGATGAGTTTGAGTGTGTACAGATTGATGTATATAATGGTGTAGATGTGAATATTAGTGAAATAATGTTGAAAGCAAATGATAATTCTGAGGAAATTGAGGTTCTGTAATTAAAAGACAATGTGTTATCAAGAGATTTGGCACCATTAGAAGAGTTGTTTGATTTTAATGATGTAGCAAAGAAACCATAAATAGAAACTGTGGGAGATGAGGTTGAGGATTGTAACATAGGTACTCATGAGAATCCTAAAATTGTTAAACTATTCAAGTCCTTGCCCCCCACAGAAAAACTTAAGTACATTGATCTATTAAAAGCATTTCCTGATGTGTTTGCCTGGAGCTATGAAGACCATAAAGAATATGATGATACTAGTATCATACAACATACCATTCCCATCAAAGAAGATTAGAAACTCTTTATGCAGAAATTAAGAAGGTAAATCCAATGTGGTTACTTTGATAGAAAAGGAAGTTAAAAAACTCTTGGATGCACAAATCATTGTACCTTTAAGATTTTCAAAATGAGTGTCTAATCTAGTGCCAACAAGGAAAAAGACAGGAGGAATAAGGCTCTGTGTGGATTTTAGGAATTTGAACAAAGTTTCTCTCAAGGACAACTACCCTCTGCCTAAAATGGATCATATCTTACAGAGAGTAGTTGGTTCCAACAAAATTTCTTTGTTGGATGGTTTCTCAAGATACAACCAAATTTTGGTTCATCCTGGTGACAGCATAAAATAGCTTTCAGTTCACCTTAGGGAACCTTTATGTATGTTAAAATGCATTTTGGCCTAATGAATGTAGGAGCCACTTTCCAGAGGGCAATGGATATTGCCTTTGTTGATGAGAAAGACAGGTTCATTGTAATTTACCTAGATTACATCATTGTGTTTTCCAAAACAGAGGAAGATCATCTACTACACTTAAGAAAGGTTTTTGAAAAATGCAGAAAAATTGGTATTTCATTGAACCCCAAGAAAACTCTTTTTGGTTTGCAAGAGGAAAACTACTAGGTCATATTATTTCAAAGCAAGGTATAAGAGTAGACCCCAATAGAGTTGAAGCTATAATGAAAATTGATCCTCCTAGAAACAGAAAAGAGATTCAGTCTTTCCTCGATAGGATAAATTTCCTCAGAAGATTTATTCCAAACCTAGCCGATATCTTGAGGGCCATTACAAACATGCTTAAGAAAGACAGTGAAATAAAATGGAATACTGAAGCCAAAAAATCTTTTAGTGAGGTAAAGTTAGCTTTGACAACTGCTCATGTTTTAATAAGCCCTGACTTTACTAAAGATTTTATGATTTTTTCCTTTGCATCTGAACATACCATTGCAGCGGTTTTGTTGCAGAAAAACAGTGAAGGACATGAACAGCCTATAGCTTTCTTCAGCTGAGTTTTAAGGGATGCCTCATTAAAGTATAATATCATGTAAAAACAAGCCTTTGCTTTAGTGAAGGCACTGAAAGACTTTAGAGTGTACATTCTACACTGCCATATCATTGCATTTGTCCCAAGTGTTGTTGTGAAAGACATCCTTACAAAAACTGCCCCAGATGGGAAGAGAGGCAAATGGATTGCAGTAATTCTAGAATATGATATTGAGATAAGACCTACTGAGCTCATCAAAGGTCAAGGATTGGCTAAGCTAATGGTTGAGTCTAATTTCCATGCACTGGACATAAATTTTATAATTGCACTTGATGAACAAGAAGAGCAAGTGACTCCACAAGTATCAGAAGCATTTTCTACCTCTCATTGGTATGCAGATATTTTTTTTATTTTAAAAAATCTACAAGCTCCTCCTGGTTTAACAAAGAAAAATGCTATATTTGTCAAGTTAAAAGCTATGAAATTTTGCATTTTAGATCATAATGTGTAATGGAAAGATGTTGGGGGTGTTTTGCTTAATTGTTTGATGAAAGATGAAGCAGAAAAGGTCACAGAAGAATTTCATCAAGGGGATTGTGGAGGAAATTTATACTGGAAGACCACAGCCAATAAAATCGTCAGGAATGGTTTTTACTAGCCTGCCTTGTTTGCAGATGTTCATAAGAGAGTTTCAACATGCCATCAGTGCCAAATTTTTGAAGGCAAGAGAAAGCTTTTGCCCCTACCTTTGAAGCCCATTTCCATTGAGGCTCCTTTTCAACAATGGGGTCTGGATTTTATTGGAGAAATCCATCCAAGCTCCTCAGCCCAACATAGATGGATTTTGACAACCACTCACTACTTCACCGAGTGGATTGAGGCCATTCCAACCAAACAGGCTACAGACACTGTTATCATTTAGTTCCTAGAAGGTAATATTCTTTCCAGATTTGGATGTCCACTTGAAATCATTATTGACAATGCTACAACCTTCAAATCAAAGAGAATGATTGATTTTTGCCACAAATATAACATAAAGTTATGACACTCTACTGTTTATTACCCACAAGGGAATGGGTTAGCTAAGTCTTCTAATAAGGGTCTAGTCAAAATTATCAAGAAACTATTACATGAAAATAAAATGTCATGGCATAAGAAGTTGGTTAATGCCCTGTGGGCTGACAGAATTAGCACTAAGAGATCTATTGGAATGTCTCATTTTCAATTAGTATATGGAGTGGATACAATTTTCCCTACTTCCCCACAAATACCTGTTCTGAAATTATTGCAGGAATCACAAGTGGAACCAAATGATTTACAAAGAAGGATAAATCAGACCATACAATTGCAGCAATCCATGGAGGAGGTCTACAACAAAACTCAAATTATTCAGGATAAAATCAAAAAGATCCATGACAGAAGGATCAAAGAAAATGACTTCCAACTAGATGATCTTGTGTTAAAATGGGACTCAAGAAATGAAGACAAAGGTAAGCATGGTAAATTCAACATTCTGTGGAAAGGGGCCTACAAGATTGATACTTTCGAAGGCAATAATGCATTCTTGTTGAAAGACTTAACTGTAGAAGGATTGCCAGGTGGACCTATCAATGGCAGACTACTCAAGCACTATTTCCCTCAAGAATAGATAAGTTTTCATTTAGATCATTATAAATATCATTTTATCATTCTACTGCAAGCGTGAGGGTGACTGACATCAGGTACTGAAGCCGGAAGAGAAGGCCCTAAGCTTCTGGTGATTTGTTGCCCATATTTAGAATAACAGCAATCAATCAACTCAGTTACAGAATAAGAACAGCATGCCCAATGGGCAAAGGCTACTAATATACATCGTTCTTAACACCTCACAAAGAGGATGCCATCCCCATTAGAGCCACTGTTAGGGTCCTATATTTTATGGGATAAATGTTGATTTTTATGTGAGATATTGTAAATAATGTTTTATTCTACAAATTAATTCCAAGAAAAGAAAAATAGAAAAAAAATAGAACAGAAAAAGGGGAAATAAAAAAACATATATATTTGTAAAAAAATAATGAAAGAAATAAAAATATGAAAGACAATGAAAAACCCCAATAAGTGAGCCACTTCAAATGCCACTTCAAAAAAAAAGTGAAATACCTTTAGAAAAAATCAAAAAATAAAACATAATGTGAAGCTAGTCTAAATGTTGCATTAGAAGTTAAATAAGTAGATTTTAATGTTTAATCGCATAGTGTAAGCATGATTAGATTATTTTTTAGTAAAGTTTAAATGTATTTTAATGTTTAATCACATTGTTTAAGTGCGATTAATAGTTTTTTAAATAAATTTTTTTGTGATACGACATGTTGTCATTTTGTAATAAGCGTCAGGCAGATTTCAAAGGCCATGATCTCACCCGCCCAGACCAATGGTGGGTGATGACTTTGGACCTCCACTTCCCGCCCCTTCGACAGTAAATCAAGGGCGGGGGGGGGGTTCGAAAAGCAGAATCCTCCCTTACCACTTTTGCAACTTGTCGCCCCCTGGCTGATTTCAGACCCCCCTTGCCTAAAACCTTTTACCGCCCACCCCCCCCGTCTGAAATCCACTTTCCCTCTTCTCGCTAGTTTTTCACCATGGACCCTGCGCTCCCTTGCTCTACTCTGTCTCTTCCACAGGGCATGTCTCGCTCTACATTCTTTCCTCCCCTGTCGTTGTCTCTCCCCATCTCACTCCACAACCACTCCCCGTTAGCCAAGTGACACCACTCATTCCTCTCCACATCCGCTCCTCTCCTATCACTGTCATATCCTTCCTTGCTCCACTTCAAAACCCCTTGTCACATCCTTGCACACGTCATGTAACTGTTTCAACGGACCCACTCTGTTAAACGGACAAACCAGCAATAGTATGCAATTCGTTTGTAAAAGAGCCCAAGACCATTCTATTGGGTTTCCATTCGTTGTTCCAGGACCGTGAGTGACAGAAGTTGCGCAAAAACTAGTCAGCAAGCCAATTACCACTACAACTAGTCAACAAGCTAAACCAGTCACCAAGCCACCAGCCTCCAGCTATACGATTCCCGGGTAATTCTAATTGTCCAATTTGAATTCTTTCCAACATGTCACCTAAGGGAAAATCTAAATCCATAATCAAAAGTCCCCTTCTACCCCCCTGAAATCGACCAAGACCACCAGCCCCCGGTAGATCAAGGATACAAAAATCTTGAAACTAATTGTGAGTTTGACCTCTACGAACTTCACAATTGGTTAAACCAAAAATTCATTGATCTCAGTGATGAATTGGAATTGTGGGACTCCTTCTTACCCCAATTCATCTTTCCTCACACCCACCATTTCCCTGAATTCGTCTCATGGTGCCACTTTCGGCACATTCCCAGTCAGAGAGCAATTGTGGCCCAAAATAATGATGCCTGCTAACTATTACCTCTGAATCTATTTTCCAAATGTTGCAGATTCAAAATTGTTCCCCTTTGAAACCTTTTTCAGTAGATTCCCTCATGGAACTCTACAAGAACCTACTTTCCCTCACAGAGCAAATATTTTTGAGACATTTCTCCCTGAAGATGCTCAATTGCCTAACATCCCTATTCATCCTCCATGTTCCCTGAAGTGACAAAGGAGATTATCTCAATTCTTTCTTGTTTACTAGGCTATCAATCCAATCAGTGGGTTGATGAGACCATTATAAGATTCTTATCGGTCTTCCCAGTAGACGAGGAGCCCTCATTCATCTTCAATTACAATGAGTTTCTAGCAGATGCCATTCATGATAAATTCCTAAAGTTTTCTACAAAAGGGATCTTCAATTATGCCTCAATTTTAGTCTATTTGTTTTTATTCCATCAAGCGGACAGATTTCAATTTCCATTGCAGAGATTGGATGAGAAAGGAAATGCCCAATTTGTAATTCATTGGACTTCCTTGGTAAGGAAGCATACCATTGAATTCACATTCAATGAATATGTTGATCAATTTTTGCATATAGACACTTGCTTATTAAATAGTAATGTTGAACTGCGGATAGGACCTCAAATAAAAAGATTTCTTCATCTCAGTGAGCAAACCAAGACAAGTGACTGGTACCTGTACCAAAATTACACTGAGATCAGAGTGTATCGGTGCGAATTGCCTCCATACAGGTTGCCCAAGTTTGTCCCCATGAGAATTTTTTCACTAGAATCTATTAGACATATGATTAATATGGACGAACAACACTTTGTGGCAGCCAAGAAGAAATCTCAAATCAAGATTAAAACACAAGTTGGTCCTTTTATTTGCAACACCAGGACAACAGACAAAGAAGTAGAGATTATCCTCCAACAAAGGAATTTTAAATTCAGCTTCACCTGGTCATATGACCCCTTGAGAATGATTTCAAAGTTGAGAATAGAACAGAAAAGTGCTCCCTACACTCACACTCCCAAGCCAGAGATTGAAAAATATATGAATCAAGATCAATGGCAGGAGAATACTTCGCAGGAAGAAGAAGAACAGGTGATCTCAACAACAACATCACGGACTCCAACACCACAGGAGAAGCAGGACAAGAGACCAAGGAAAGATGTGTCCCCTTCAGTCAAAGAAATCCCAGGGAAAGAATTTCAAATTTACAAGAAGAAACAAAAGACCAATACAACAAAAGAATCCTTTCAAGAGGAAAATGTACAGTCCACTATAGTTTTGACATGGCCTTTCACTTCCACAAGGAGTGAAGATATTTTCATAGGATCCACATCATTCTCGGTTTCCCAAGATCCACTAGATACATCTCATTCAGGCGAATTGGTTCATGACCAGGCTGAACCAAATATAATTTCCAAGTATAGAGAAATTAAAAAGAAAAATGAGATGCTAAAGGCAACAACTTATACACAGTTTTGGAAACAGACAACATCCTCACAACATAGGCTCTCTCTTCCTTTGACACAGAAGAAGGAAAGATGCAGATAGCTTTCTTCCAGGCTAAGATTCTTTTCCCCAAAACTCCAAATGATTAGGAAAAGTCCATGTTTTCCTTCAATGTAGATCAAATCCATCCAATTGATCAGATGGACTTGCACAAGCAAATAGGAGAGATGCTCTATACAACCTTAACCAATTCAGCAATGGCAACTTCTAGGCTTCAAGCTTCGGTCAACAACATTCAGTCCCAACTCAAACTAGAAATGATCTCTTCTTTAGCTAAAGACACAAAAATTAAATCTTTAGAGGATCTAGTAATTAAGCTGGGATACGATCCTCGCAATGTAAAAGCTGCAAAGGAGATTATTAAAAGGAAGAATACTGACATTGCAGTACCAGGAATGCAACTCAAGATTTCATCCACTGAGGATCCTCAAACAAAAGAAGTTGGGCAGCTAGAAAAAGAAAAGGAAGACATGTTCAAGATTATCATTGAACAAAATGGGCAGATCAAAAGGAAGGAGGTTGAGATAGAAAATTTTCTAAAGGAAAGAGAACAGTTAGCACAGTTGGCAGCCATTCCACTCACAGTAGTCCCTATTGCATCTACATGTACAGTAGGAGCATAAAATTCAACAGCCATCACAGTACAAGGACAGTCCACAGACCCATCAGGAGAGCTAATCAAAGCCATGGAGGATCCATCTATCAAAGGACAGGAGATTGAGAAGCTGAAAGCTTAGCTAAATAATCTCCAAGAACATAAGCTAAAGATTGACAACGTGTACCTTGTAGAGCTTCAAAAGACTCATAGGTCAACTCAAAAAATTGAAAAGTTGGAAAATGAGTCTGTTGTGGCACAAACAATTGCACAGGAAAAAAAAAACATTTGGGCAGAAATAGATGAAGCCATGAATGAAATATGGCCATCCATCGAAATTATTTCTGAGGAGGAATTAGTGCAGAGATCTAAAGAAGCTATATAGAAAGTGAAAGATAATTTAGGGAAGAAGCCAGTGAAGCCACAACATTAATCAAAATTCTGAATTCAAAGACCAAAGAGGAATTGGAAGAATTTGAGATTGCACACTGGACAGAGACAATTCTGGAAGTGAGAAGGATCCTTACAAAAATGAATTTGATGCTACAGTTAGAGAACAAGTGCCACAACTTAAAAGGTCATCATTCATTAGTTCCACAGGAAATTCAATGTATTGAATCAAAAGGGATCACCAGGTTTGAAAGGGATTGGAGATTAGTTAGTCAAGTTGGAGGATTATCAACAGAAGATGTACACTGTAGCAAGGGATAAGTCGAAGTTTTCCACCATCATAGGAAAAGCTTTCATGGAGGGTTTGGAATTCAACTTGCTTATCAAACATGAGATAAAGCACCTATTCATAGTCGAACCTACCTTCCAAAAATACACCGAGGTGGATGAAACCTATAGGAAGCTAATTAAATTCTCTACCCCAGATGAAGACAGATGGGATAAATTGTGCCAATTACTTGAGTAAAACAAATGTTCACCTTCAACAAATCAACACTTTCTCAGGCCAGATCATCACCAGCAATCCTCGAAATCAGTGCCAGAAGATTACAGCAGTTTTGTTTTCCTATATTTCTGTACTATTTTTGTTATCAATTTTTTAGGATATTTTGTAAAAATATTGATATTTCAAATCAATATGTTTTGGTAAATTTGTATAAATACTTCATACATCAAAGTACAAAGGGTTGGAATTTGGATGAAGAAAGCAGACACTTGATGTAAAGTTGTTCACTGAGCTAAAAGTGATCATTTCATTAATACAAAAATCTCTTCCATGATTCATGTGTCAGGAAAATTGGTGATGTTCTTCCTCTTATGTACTTGTTATTTCTCTGTTATTCCATGTGTTTTTCCTATCTGTATTGTTTAAAGAAGATAAAGGGTTGAATTTGTTTAATTACACTTTGCTCTGGCTTATAAACAATATTTGTGTTTTCAAACTAAGATTAAATACAGAATTCATTCTAAAATGCTCTATTTTTAATTGAATCTAAATCTTTTCCTCCCTTTCACTCCATAAAGCTTCAAAGATCCAATAGTCTGCCTACCTTGCCCTGTTACAGCTGTTCTGATATTTATGTATCTGATCATCCTAAGACTTTGACTCCATAGCCCAATGACCTTTCCTTACAATTTCAACCAAACATTTCAAAATACCAAACTCTGAACACAATACCTAGCCTAAAATCCCAAAACAACAAATCTAAATCTAATAGAGAGATCCCTCTTTGAGTTTAAAAGGGCTAGCTTCTAAGCTTGCAAGTAGTTTTGTGGTTACCTTTGGGTTTCTCTCACAGCCTTGGGAAATTACAGAGTGATAACATAAAGGATTTTGCAACAACATGTGGCGCAATTCATTTAATCGTCGCAGTAACTAGCATGCAATCTTTTTATTGCAATGATACGAATTTGTTTAAATTACAGTTATGTGCATGTTTACTATGGAATTTCAAGCTACATGCCAGATGTGAAATGCATAAAATGCATGGTTTACACTAACATCTTGGATGTAGGGGTTACGTCACTATGATGATGTTGGGTTGCATTGATAAAAAGGAGTGGTCAACGATATTAATGGGTAGTGTGATAAATTTTGAATCTTGTGTTTGTTACATGCTAAAATTGCTAAACATGTAATGGCAGATTTGTTGCGTGTTAACAAATACATTTTTGAATGAAGGGAGGGATGCCTTACTGCCATACCTTGCAGTCCCTGAGACTTGCTCAGTTATTTTCTCTATTGACAAGGCAATTGAGCCAATAAAATCAATGTTTTACTTACTTAGTGAGTTGTTACAGCTCTCTGTATTTTTGGAAAAAAGACACTTGAAAATGTTGTTAAATTGATATCATGCATATGATTGATTTTTTCTTAATTTTAGCCTTAAATTCCTTATGAATTTGTTTTTCATTAAGTGTTGGAATTGTTGAGAAATCAATGCTAGTATAATTAGGGTTTGATTCCTCTTTCTTGATATTTACTTGTGAATTATGTTGGCTTCTTTTACCTTTTTATTATAGTATCTTTCATCAAGCAGTTACCAAATTATGTGTGTTTGAATATCACAAGAATAAGAGACACAAGATATAGGCACTCAGCCATGGCAAAACCCCTATCTAGGGGAAAACCCAATCAAACCTCTTCCTTTAGTAGTTTTCATAATACAAGACGAGATAATCCAAGACTCTTCGACCTAGACACGGAATTCCTCCAATCACCAAGTGAACCCTTCCTTCCAGTAACTATGATCTAGATCTTTGACCCTGCAGCAACAGAACTGTGACCTATCCAGCAGCAGAACTATGACCTATCCAGCAACAGAACTTCGACCTATCCAACAGTAGAACTTTTTGTTGAATGTAGAATCGTATGTGATCTAAGTCTCAAAATTTACAGGGAGGCTTATGCACATGTATTCCAAATAACCCAAAAAGGATTTTGGAAAATTCCACTCAGATTATGTTTTACGGAAATAATTAATTATTTTTATTGGGACCCAAAGTCTAAACTTAGGAAATTAAAATAATTAATGGATATTAATTAAAACAGAGTGTGAATCTTCTCGAAAAGTCAGAGATCAAGTCAAGTTAATCCTAGTCGTTGATTAACGATTTAATCTCAATCGTTGAAGTCTCACCGAGAAGATTATAAGAACGACTTGATGGATCATTTGGAAGACACGTCGAGAGAGAAAATCTAGAGATCGAATTTCTTTAGTGAGCAGTGCTCAGGGAGAAAATCAATCGAGAAGATTTTTGCAGAGAGGGGCAGAGATAATATCTGGTTGGAAGAGTTTCCTGATGCGGAGAGTGCAAAGCAGAGGAGGTGGTAAAGGCCATAGAAATTAGTGCACAGGTAGCCACGTCGAGGCTCTACAAGGACTGTTCAGAGTTGCAGAGGGAGTTTGATTTTCTGTTGGGGAAACAGTCGGGGTTCAGTGCCAGTCACCGGAGGGAGTTTCTAAAGGCCAAAAGGGCCTCGTTTCCAGTCAGTAAAGAGATCTAGCGCAGAGAGAGAGGACCACATCAGTTGTGACAAAGAGACTGCATAGAGTGGCGCAGAGCAGCTCATCTCGAGCTAAGGTCAGTGTCGGATTCCCGTGGAAGAGTGAGATTTTTCTCACGATATTTTAGTTGTCAGTTTCCTCTGTATGATTTGTCAATGACGACAATCATAGATTTAAACTCAAAAAATTACTACAGAATAAACAAATCCACAGTTGTTGCATTGTTTTTCTTGCATTGGGTTTTTCCGAGAACATTGGTCCAAAAACAATGGTGTCATGTGGCTATGATTTATGCTTGCTCAGATCTTGTTTCAACACTTATTTATTTTTCGCAGTTAATTTGTGAAGGTTGTATTGTATGAGTTTTCGATATTTACCGTAGAACACAATAAATAATTTGTGTAAAGAATTAACAAATAGAAGAATTCTCATCAATTGTTGCAGTAGGATTCCAGATCTAGGAATTTTCACATGCTATCATAGTTGTTTAGCAATGCAAGAGGAGTAAGAGAGCAGATCCAGTAGATCCAGCGTTGAAGAAGACACCAGGGATCAAAGAGCTACGTAAGCAATAGATCGATCTCCCAGTGATTGTGCATTCCAAGCCAGGAGGGCTAGATCTGCAAGGAAATCTCTCTTTGAGTGAGTCAACAGAGAGGTAGGATTTTCCACTTTACAGTTTGTCAGAGGCAAAGGGAGCAGCGCAGCATATCAGCGCAGATCAACAAGCTGGTGGGACGTAGTTTCTGTGTATTAATGATTGCTGGTGCAGAAAGTGTCAAAAGAGAGTAGCTGAACACAAATTTGGTGATTTCTAACCTCACAATTTCTTACCCAATAAACTCTGATTTCCCATGCAAAAGAAATAGAATTCGTGAATTATTTGGCTTGCTCCAGCAAGGAGTGTGTAGAACCAGCTGCGTAGAGGGCTAGAGGCAACAAATCTACTGTGATTGGGTGAGATGGCAGACAGTGGGTTGTGTGACCAGGACCAATTGAAGGGTGCCTCCAACTACGTAATTTGGAAGGCAAGGATCTCCTTCATTCTAGATGAACATGAGCTCAAACACTTTATCGACAGTGCACAGGCTGAACCAGTAGATGTTACACCATTGAGAGCCTTCAAGAAGAACATGGCTAAAGCCAAACGTTTGATCCTCGACGGAGTGAAGCATCATATTGTTTATCACATTTCTGGAAAAGGGACAGGCAACGAAATGTGGGATGTGTTTGCCATGCTATATCAGGCTTCTTCCAAGCAATGAAAGATGTTTTTGGAGGAGAAGATGCAGACTACCAAGATGCACAAGGGAGAGTGCATTGATTTGTTGCTGTCTAGACTTCAGGAGAACCGAGATCAATTGGAAATTGTGGGATCAACTCCTCGGGCCACAGAGATGGTCAGACTAACCCTCAATTCAGTGTTCGAAGACTATCAGGTTTTTGTACAGAGCATCCTGGGCAGAGAGAAGTAACCAGACTGGGAAGCAATGTGGGTAGCTCTTCAGCAAGAGGAGATGAGGAGAGATCTACTCAAGTGCAAACTTGATGGCAGCAGCAGCAGTGGGTCGAAACCCAAGGAGGAGGAAAATGCAACCCTTGCATCAAAGGGGCAGCAAGAGCAGCAGAGACGGAAAAAGAACATCTCTAAGATCAAGTGCTTCTGGTGTTGTGAGATGGGACATTCGCCACAGAGTGTCCTCTCAAGAAGAAAGAAAAAGATAAGAAGCACGATCCACAGGCTTCAGTTGTGAAGATAGAGGAGGAATTTGCCATTATTGGCCATATATCGCTAGGGGAGCGTTGGGGTGATCTAGAGTTGTAGTTTAGTAGCACTGCAGATGAGCAAGATCCTTGAGGAGTCCACCTCTCGAATCATCACCTTGTTACGGGAGCCCAAATTAGACCTAGCAAGATGGACAAGTTTCAGTTGGTGCAGAGGAGTGCAAAATTGACAGTGCATTGGCTAGAGACCGCCAAAGACTGAGTAGCGCAGAGCAAGGTTGGCAGCAATGTAGGAAGGCCCAGTGCAGAGTCAACAGCAGTGCAGAGGCTTCAAAGGGACAGCGCAGAGACTAGCAACAGTTAGATCTTCATCACGAGATGTATCCTACTGAACACTTAGTTCAGTTTTGGATGTTTTTCTCTTGCAGTAAGCAACAAAATTGCAGTGCAGTAGCAGTTGACAGCAGTAGCATAGATGCAGCAACGCAGTGTTGGTGGGCAGTAGTGTCATGCATCAACAACATAGAGGGAGATGTTGCAGAATCAGAGTCGTACCTCAGGTGGTTGTATTGTTAGAGCACATTCCTCACTAAGAGGGAGTGTTGATTTGTGGTAGCATCGGATGTGATCTAAGTCTCAAAATTTGCAGGGAGTCTTAGGCACATGTATTCCAAAGAACCCAGAAAGGATTTTGGAAAATTCCACTCAGATTATTTTTATGGAAATAATTAATTATTTTTATTAAAATGATTAATGGATATTTATTAAAACAGAGTGTGAATCTTCTAGAAAAGTCATAGATCAAGTCAAGTTAATCTTAGTCGTTGATTAATGACATAATCTCGGTCGTTGAAGTCTAAATGAGAAGATTATAAGGACTTGATGGACCCTTTGGAAGACACATCGGGAGAGAAAATATAGAGATTGAAATTCTTTAGTGAGCAGTGCTTAGGGAGAAAATCGATCAAGAATATTTTTGCAAAGGGGGCAGAGATAATTTCCGGTTGGAAGAGTTTCATGATCCGAAGAGTGCAAAGCAGAGGAGGCAGTAAAGGCCACAGAAAGCAGCGCAGAGCTAGCCACCCAGAGGCTACGCAGGGACTGTGCAGAGTTGTAGAGGGAGTTTGATTTTTTGTTGAGGAAACAGTCGGGGTTCAGTGCCAGTGACTAGAGGGAGTTTCCGGAGACCAGAAGGGCCTCTTTTCCAATCAGCAAAGAGATCCAACGTAGAGAGAGAGAGAGGGCAGCATCAGTTGTGACGTAGAGCAGCGCAAAGCAGCTCATCTCGAGCTAATTTCAGTGTTGAATTCTTGTCAAAGGGTGAGATTTTTCTCACGAGATTTTATTTGTCAGTTTCCTCTTTATGATTTGTTAGTATCGACAATCATAGATTTGTATTGAGAAAATTATTGCATAATAAACAAACCCTTAGCTGCTGCATTGGTTTTCCCTCATTGGGTTTTTCTGAGGCCATTGGTCCAAAATTAACGGTGTCATGTGTCTATGATTTATGCTTGCTCAGATCTTGTTTCAACACTTATTTATTTTCCGCAGTTAATTTGTGAAGGTTGTAGTGTATCAGTTTTTGATATTTACCATAGAACATAGTAAATAATTTGTGCAAGGAATTAACAAATAGAAGAATTCTCATCAGTTGTTGTAGTAGGATTCTAGATCTAGGAATTTTTACACTTCGACTTCTCCAGCAGCAGAACTTCGACCCCAGCAGTAGCCTAGTAATTTTGTACGAATGAGAGAGAGATAGCCCAAAAACTTCGACTTTGTTCTTCTCCTGCAATTCTCCTTCTCTTGGAACTTCGCACTTTTTATGCACTTCCTTCTTCTGTATCGAACTTGTTGAGCGAGTGTACAAAAGGATCGAACTACACTTCTATATATAGCCTCTTTTGTGGGTCGAATTACCCTAATGTAGGTCAACTTCATCAGGCAAGGGCCGACTTCGTGTGGAGGTGACAAATAACTTATTTTACTCAATAATAATTACGTCTACATGATTCAAAAGACCAAGAAGGATCTCATAAAATGGACAATGACTCTAATGACTCAAGATTAAACCTAGAAGTCCTCAATGGGGACTTTGACCTAGAACATGATGACCCAAGCATGAAACCCATGCTTTAATAAGTCATTTTAATAATAATAAATATTTCTTTTTCTTTATTTTGACTAATACATTTCATTATGACTCGAATAAAATTATGAAAACCGAACCTAGTTACATTCTTCAACAGAAAGTAGAGTTGGAAAGGTTGGAAAAGTTTGAAAAGTTTTAGCATTTGCAAAAAAAAATTGCAATTTTGACTTGCAGGTCAGCCAGGTCGGCCAAGTCGGAGGTTTGGAGGTCGACCTAAAAGGCCCTATTACCCGCCACCTTGTGTGTGATATCCCTAGGATAATTTTTTTCTCCAAGATGGTACTCAGCCGGCAACCAGCAGGGCCTTGCATCCAACAACTAGATCATTGTGGCATTTCTCCGGCACCTGAGCCAGCCATGTGGTCCCTCACCCATCTATATTGATCGTATGTTTGAAGGTGGGCCCTTAGAACCTAAATGTATGTCTTGTCATTTGGTGGTTGAGTATTAGGTTTACTAATCATGGGCTCTTTTGGGCATGGGCTAATGGGGGGATTCGGCAGAAAGTGTGGGCTTAATTTGTGCTTTTGTCCCCTTGAGCTCTTTTCGATGTTACACTTGGATCTTAGTCCCGTGGGATCTCCTTTGCTGACCATTGGGCTTAGGGTGGTACTACTTGAGAAACCTCGATTTTGGATGTGTGGTCTCGCTCCCTTATCCACATATACCATTCCCCTTCCACTCATTATAACCCCATTCATCATCTCTCCCACTTGGGTCCACATTTCCTCATTGGGTCCACATAATGTTAGCCTCCCCATTCCCTTGCCCCCACATTGGGTCAGGCTTGGAACGATGCCCTAGAGGTTGAAGTAGCTAAAAAGAAAAAGTAAAAGCATGAATGGTCACATTCAACAGGAAAACGTACCACAAGATGCAAAAGATGGTTGGGACAAACATATTTAGCACGTGGGAAAAAGCTAATGCATGAGCTCTACCCCATACCCATGTCCATCACCTTGGTTCCATCCCTAGATGAGCCTACTTTATCATTCAAGACCCCATGATTGTCCCAACCCCTGGAGGGCAATGAACCACCCTTTCGAAAAGGGGGTATCCATTGCTTTATCTTAACATCATGCTCTTATCCTTTGAGCCTCAAGCAATTAATCAAAGAAAAATCATAAAAGGAAAAAGGCATATAAAGAAGGGTGTTAAAATCAAGCTCCGGGCACGTCATGTACCACGATTGCTCCTTCCTATACATTATATACCCAGGTGTGACCTTCCTTTCTTCTATCTACCCTTGTACCCCGACATGTGGCACATGATTTCCCCTTTCATTCCCTATTCCATTCACCTCTTTATCATATGCCATCACCATTTGACGGATGTACCCCGGACATATCATCCCCTCTAAAGGCGGAAACCGCCTAATAAGATACTTGGCTAACCCCCTTTAGAGCTTGGAGACATTAGCACATGCGAAAGCCCACTATGGAAGGGTATGCCATTATGAAATGTCCACCTATTATCCATGGTTTGTAAGCTCTTTTACATGATTACTTTAATGACTTGTTGTGTTGGAGTGCTAGGGGACGCATTAGATCTTATGGACGATTGAAGATGATGTCCATTTTGAGTTTGGTCTCCCTATACAGGGTCCTAACTCTCCAAAGGGCTACAGTGGCATATGTAGGGTGTGTGTAGAGAGCCATGGACCTCCACAACAGTAGACAACACTCCATGGATCCCTAGAGATGTTCAGAGATTGCTCGAGATCAACATATTGGACGAGGAAGATGCACCTAGTACACCATGCCCAGTCGGCCCCACAGTTGCACCACACACTTGGCAAGTGACCCGGGACTTGTACACTAATGTGGCATCATTTATTCCATCATCTGAGCCCTTACAGATGGTCTACATGCATCTTTGACTCACTTGGAGACCCATGAGGTTATTGGTGTGCCCCCACATTCACTGGGAGAACCATAGGTTTATTGTTTGGAGAACAAGAGGCCACCCCCTTGTCCATCACATTTGAGGGTCATATTCATCATTATGGCACTTATGGACCTCATCTAGCCTCTTGGAGGGCCCTACGACATGCATTGTTTATTATTTGACCTTTTGAGAGGCTTACTATTTTATTCATGAGCTAGTTTGATGGGTTTGTCACCAAAAGATAGTTAATTTGCACATTATTTTATTCTAGGGGCTAATGTAGGCCCAATTAGGTAATTTGAACTCCTAATAAGTGTATAAATAGGAGTGACATGAATTCATTTTGTATCATCACTTGATTTGGATCATTCTCTCTCTTAAGAACTTCGCATTTCCTTCTTGGAGGACAAATTGGAGCATGGATGAATTATGATATTTGGATTGGATTTTCTTATCTTGGAGCTTCTTTATTAGCAAATGTATTGATGGCTGGATATATTCTCTTACATGTAAGTACGAAGTTGATGCTATTTTATTTTATGTTGCTGCATACATTGATCACAATATTTTCACTATTTTAGGGCCAATTGTTGCATGCATTTTCTGCTTCATTGTGGAATTATGTTTCTATATAGCATATCTCTATGTATGGGCCATGTTTGTTAGAACGAATTGTCCTAGAGATCGAAGTTATCTTGACAAGCCATCTTCATTTGCAAACGAAGTATAAACGTTTTAAGGTCACTTACTCTTTTTTCCCTAATGTTGGACGAAGTTGCCCTTAGAGCCTCATTGAGCTAGAAATGAAATCCTTCTTCATAATTCTCCTTGAATCCATATCCCCAAAAGGAATTAGGCACTGATCCATCATAAGGTGGTCACCTATCTTTTCACCTTTTTCCTCTCCCTTCTAGGTCTAGCCACGCTGGGCCACTTAGGGCATCATTTTCTTGACAAGGTAGCCATAGAAAAGGTTCGATCGCTTAGCCCCTACTGCGTTGGTGTGTCCTCAAGGTCTCCTCCAAATTTGAAGAAATTTTTGCGGTGGGATTGCAAGATATCCCAAGCCCTAGCTCTAAGATCAAAATTTTCCCGAGTGTGTTCCATAGGCTCACACCTCACAGGATCAATTTGATACCTTCAAGTGAGAATTCTTGTTTTGATCCTTTCCCCTTCCTTGTTTAGGTTAAGATCATCATCGGTTGCTAAACTCCCTCCCTTTTACCTAAGCTGGATCCACTTGGCCTCGTGTGGTCTCATTTCTTATCAAAGACAACTAGGGAATCCAAGTTTTATAAAGATTTTAGGGATTGAGAAACTCCTTCGCAAGTCATATTCCCTTAACCTAACTCTTAAATCCTCGCCTCCTTCTCCTAGAAAACCTTGTACTTTGCTTAAAGAGAAAGCAAACTCCATTCTTCATCTTATTCTAGGGAAAGGATTATCAAGGTCATTTCATGTTTATTTTTTGATCCATCCTTCACAAGTGACTTCCTATATATTGGGTCTCCCCCCATCGGTGAAAGTCCGTAAAGAGTAGGGAGCCTTAGCTGAGGTGAGAGTGGGCTAAGTCTCCATCATTGCCTTTGATCATCATCGGATTCCCTTTTAGATCCCCTGCTAGTTTGAGTGGTAACATGCCCGACCTAGCTCTTCCTACCCGCAGGTCAAAAGGTTGAGAGGTCGGAGGGGTCAGGGTAGGCAGGGGTCGGGCCGCCCCTACCCTTTGCATTTCACCATCGAGCGGAACCGGGTCGACCCCAACCTAGGTCAAAGGTCGAGCCCGACCTTTTGTTAACTATTGCGTCGCTGGTGGGGAAAGGGTCAACCCCGACCATCCTCAACATTTATACTTGCCACATGGGTTCGTCAAGTGCCACGTGGGTGTGTTAGTTGCCACATGGGTGTCATGATGACGTGGCAAGGTGTAGCTGGCCAATTTTTAAAGGGACGTAACTATTGATCCATAAGTCAGATTGAGAGGAAATTTATATTGTTGGAATTTTCTTGGCGAGACAAACACAATGATGTTGATTATTTGAAGTTCTATAAAAGTCGAAAATTTTAGCTCTTTTTCCCATAATTGTACTTTGGGGGTTAGGTTAATAGCGTAGCCACATCCTTCTAACTCTAGTTGGGTTTGGGGTTAGGAGGGGTGTGTTTACAGGTGGTATCAAAACATCCAGGTTTAGCACTTGGATTGGATGGGCCCTCCCATGAGCAAAAAGCAACATGTTTAGTCAATTGTGTGAATGATTGAATGTATGCATGCATGATTAATATGTTTTACTGTTAGTGATGAGCTAATAATTTGTGTTGACAGAAATATGTTGTTGGATATGCATGCATGGTTGTTTGTTACAGATGGCCTCATTATCACAACCTTGCAAAATCAAGTTCATGGCATGATTTATTGTTATTTATTTATATTATCATGTGTCTAACAATTGCATGTGAATGACCCTCTGATTTTGGCAACGAATTTCATCCTAGCAGGTTTTTTCGTCCTAGGAGGTTTTTTCCGTACACCGGCCCTTGGGCTCCAAGTTCACTGACTTTGGAGGAGAGCCGACCTTGTTTGGGCTCTCAGTATTTTTGTTTGATTTTCTTAGTTTGTTAAGGCTGTGGGAAACACCATAACTTACGAACCACATTTGATCTATTGTCATTATTCATCATTTAAAAAAATTATTTCTCGAAAAATATTTCTTTTCACAGGGATTGTATATTTGTAATATGTATATATCTTGTAAATTTATTTTGTAGAATAATTTTTGTATATAATTTTTTTCTAACCCTTGTTTTGCAACTACTGTGGTTTGCGGTTTTATTTTCACAAATTTTTATATATTGGTGTTTTGGCATTTTTATTTTCATTTGTGCAGGTGAGATTCAAGCCATTTCAAGAAGATTTGCTAGGGTTTGAGCTAGATCTAAGCCCTTGAGGGTAAGATCTAGTCTCCAAAATTTCTGCAGGGTTAGCATCAAAATATTTTGCCGTGAATTTGGGCAAATGTTGAAAATATGAAGCAAATTCAAATTTTTGGCAAGGGTTTCAAAATTTTTAGGGCTTTAGGGCCCAGTGTTGAGCCTTCTAGCCTAATTGTCAGCCCTCTTTCCTTCTTTGGTTGAGTCGTAGGCCAAAATGAGCCTCCAAATCCTTGTCATGGGTCTTTCTAGTCCCTGCAATAGGGATTTTGTTGAGCTGCATTTTTGTCCATGTTTTTACGATTTTTATCAGATAATTTCATGCTTGTACCTGGTGTTTTTAATCATTACTAATCCATTATGTTGATGATTAGAGGCATTTAGAAACATTAATTATTAAATTATAAATTCTCGTTATTAATTAATTTAAAAGGAGTTTTGTGTAATAGTTTCATTTATAAATGCCTTCTTGGTGGCAGGTGTATAAGTCCGACACATTTCCGATTTGTCTTCTCCTGGTCAATTCGCCAGATAGAAATAAAGGGACAGATCAAATGTCTGAAGTTAAAAGAGTTATTGATTTCGGCTTTCACAATATAGATGGATTGCTCCGACTTGTATGAATTGCCAAGGAAGCAACAAGTGATTAAATCAATATGGTAACACCAGCCTCCTCAACTACCAGCATCAACACCATAGTGGGAAAATCGCTCTTATCATTCGTAGCCACAGTTACGACAATTGCAAACACTCAGTGTGACACCTTATAACTTAGATGTCATTAATGATGTTGAGCGCATGATTGTTTCATCTCCTTTGGGCTTCAATCAAACACCTGAAGGACAACGCCTCGTTGTGCCTATCCTAGTATTAACAAGGGAGCATATTCATGCAATTTCTAAGCTGGTTCAAAGGTGTCTGAGGATGTCAAACGAAGTATAAGAAACTTAAGGCAAGAGAATCTATTTGTGCCAAACATCAAAGGCCAAGTCTCTAGAAATGAGACTTTTGAAGGTGCAACGGTTTTGGAGGCAACATCAAGTTTCTGTGAAAAAACCAATTGCAACACTGAACTTTGCATCCTTGTATCCATCAATCACGATGGCATATAGCCTTTGTTATTATAGCTTGGTGAGGACAGCGGACACTGCAAATTCAATCTCCAGCCAACGTGCGTAAATTAAAGACCATCAGGCCATTTTAAGCAATCACTGCCTTCTCTCAGACGGGCATTTCCCTTTATGATCAGATCGATGTTTTATCTGGTGTACCAGAAGACCAGATTCACATCGAGGGGTGCACTGACACAGGATTTGTTGCCAATGGACTCGTACGCCCTGTTCTAGAGATATTGGTGCTTGGATGTGGAAAGCAAACTGAGCTAGTAGACCCAAGCATTAGAAATTTCCTTCGATCCAATGGCATTAAATTGGAAGTTGTTGATGCATGGCATGTTTCTACATCACGAAACATAGAAGGTTATTGCTTCTTTTCTACACACCATTGGAAATTTGAGATCAAGTGAAGGATGATGATGACGGATTGAAGCATTTCCAGATGTGCGATGCCCCAGCCAGATGTGCGTTGTCTCTGCCAGCAAGGCATGAGATCACATTCTTCCAGAAGCTAGGATCGACCCAACTCAAACTAAAATTGGGAAGAAAATCTTCTCATTCCGATTTTTCCCAAATTGTATTTTAATTTTGTATCTTAGGCAACAATTGACTCTTAATTAGAGCAGCTTCTGCTATAAAGCAGAAGTTGCGCACTAAGGAAAGGAGGGGAAGTCCGTCAATTAGAGGGCGTAATTTCTCAGATGTAAGGTTGAATTTCTCAAGGTCGATTTTCTCAATTGTAGAACCAAGAGGAATTTCTCATATGTAGAGAGCAGAATTTCTCAGATGTAAAGTTGAATTGCTCAGATGTAGAACCGATATCGAATTTTGCAGGAGTGTAATGGAGACCGGAAATTGCTGTGTAAAATTAGAATTGTTGTGCTTGACTTTTGTAAATCAATTGCCAAACGTTGTTTTAAATATACAATCGCCTTCAATCCGTGAGCAATAGCGTTATGCCATGATTCATTTCAAATTCCAGTATTTGATGTTTTAAAAGCTTTCCCCCATTGCAGTAATTCAGCTTACTCCAGGCATGGGAGGGCCCGCCACCTCTGGAGCTAAGCTTGATCAATAACATTGGCTAATTTTATGTGTGCGATTTTAACATTTCATGTTTCTGTGTGAATGTGTGGTTCAATTTCAAAGCATTTTAGTCGTCTTCGTATTGTGCCAACTAATCGTCTAAAGAACTATTACTCATTACATAGTCTGTGTTTGAGTTGCAATATATATTCCTCTTATTAAATTGAATGTAATGGGAGATAGGAATATAATTATTATGATTTCTGAGTTTAATTCAAGAATTAGAACATATTGTAGTGCTTTGAATTTGAATATAGAATTAGAACATATTTTAATGCTTTGAGTTTTAGTATGGTTTGCATTAATTAGTTTCTTTCGAACATTTGCAGGATTTAATTTGATTTGTTTATGCATCCCGGGACTTCGCTTAATAATGAGATTTATTTTTAATTAGAATCATTCTTGTTTTCGTAGTGTAATCATTTCTTTATAAGAGCAAGTTTGAGTGGGATTTGATTGTGCAGGTAGAGAGATGAATTCGAATGCAGTGTGATCCAGTTACATGATTTGATTTTGAAGAGTGAGCTTGTTTATTGAATAATTCATTTCATTTAGATTTAAATATTTGAATTGAAGGTTATCATAGATTATTTGCAATGCCATTTTTAAAAGGATATTTTAAGTGTTATTTTATATGAAGCAAAGTAGTTTTCTTTTAGAAATAGTTAATTTGGAATCTTGAATTTGTTATCAAGAGTAGTTAGTTTAAGGTTTGAAGTTATTATTAGGATAATATGTGTGTTCTTTTAGTTATCTCAAGCTTAGTTTCAAGTGTTAGTTTCAAATTGATCAAAGGAACAAATAGATCAGGGTTTTCAAGATATCATAGGAGAGCGAGAATGATTGAGGATTGCCTTGAATTTCCTTATAGTTTGATTGCAGTATGGAGTTTGCAGTGAATGAAATTGGTTAAGTAGATCTCATTTTCAAGATTGTTTATTTGCCAGCAAATGTGTGTTTCATTCCAGTACCTTGTTTATCATTACAAAGGAATATTTATACTCTGACCATTAAGCTCAGCCAAGACGCAGTACAACTCGCGTTTACGACTCCCAGATTGATAATTAATATTGAGAGGTTTAATCCGACAATTAAACCGCCCAACAGATTTCCAAGCCTCTTAGGCCTAACCGCAAGCCTTAAGGCCTTTCTCCTTAGCCGTCTCCCCTTCCTTTTCCCCTTGGTACCCTTATTTATCCTTGTCGCGGACTATAAGGCCTTTGTCGGACCCTAGGCCTCCCCTTTTCCTCCTCTGCTGCCTCACGGCAACCTCCCTTACCCCGTGTTGCAGGCCTTTGATCCTTATTCTAGCCCTCGACATCCCTCTTTCACCTTGACATCAGCCTCCTGACCCCTTCTTTCGCAGCCGCAGGCCTAATTGGTCCTTGATGCTCTCTCATATAACCTTGCCCTAGCTTCCTTGGCCCTATTCTTTTATTGTTTGATGATCACTTGATTTTTTGGGCTAATTCTTATTGTTTTGCAGAGATATTGGACAAGTTTCTTGTGTTTGCAGGTGGCTTATCTACTGAAGAAATTGTGGGTAATCTTCTACTCCTCTACTAGGCCTAAAGGCCATTGGTTTGCCTCCCAAAACCCCTATACTCCTCATTTTTTTGCTACAACAATCTAATCTTTTCTAATAGTTGTGTGGCCTAAAAATCACCTAACAAGTCATCTAGGCAAATCAACAATCAATTGCATGTTGGGGTAATCGTTTGTTGGCATATTTTATGAAGAATAAATGACTGTCATGTTTTTTGGGACTGCATACTAAAGCCTGAAATAAAACAGTGGTCATGGCATCCTAAAGGAACCTAATGCATTGAAAGTTTGATGGTTGGAAAAGTAGTTTGTTAGTGGGATAAAGCATTTGTATTTTGCATGCATATGCATCTCCTCTTTGCATATTAAAAGTGCCATAACTCATTGTTGTTATAAAGTTTACTTGTTGCAAATTGGATGTGATTGGAACAAAAGTGATAAAAGGATCTACATTGTTTCATGCTCTCATGATAAGCTTAGTATATCGTTAAAAGAATTGATAAAGAAATTGGAAATTGGCTAAGTGATTCATGTGCTAAGAAGACACTAACATATTGTTGTTCCTTTTGAGTTGTTTAAGTTTCATGGTTTCAATCTTTACACAAATAAGCTCACTTCCTAAAAACACTTGATAATTAAATCTCATAATCCATCAATCTTGTTGAATGGTTGCTTAAGCGGATAAATCTAGGATTTCATTGGATATTGGTGTCTCTTGTTCTCTTACACATTGGCATTAAGGAATCTAATTGCAACATTGGCATTATCTTGGAAGGCTTATAATTGTATAAGAGAATTAATTATCATTGACATCATGTATTGTCTCATTGGCTAATTGTTCTAAGTGGATAAGTGCTCTAATTGTCATTTGATTTATTGTTCATGCCTAAGGTGGATATCTGTTGTGAATGATAATTCTATATTGTTAAATCATTGTGAAGAGCATTTATCTTGTGGCTTAGTACATGGGAAAGTATATCATTGGTTATCCCTTGTATCTTGTTGGCACTTGTGAAATTGGCACATTTTCTTGTGGTTGATATTGTCTCTTATTTACCATTGTTAAGTACTTATTGTCATAACTTTAGGTCAATCATAATTAAGTACTTAAAGGAATATTTAAACAATCTCACCTTAAGAATCACTCAATAATCTTGCATTGCATCCTAGAGCTAGCCTTGCATTAATAATTCACCTCGAAGCATAAGCTTGGTTGATAGAAAGATAGGAACACCCTTATCATCTTTTCTTGAGAAGTCTAGCCCCTCTAGTATTTAAAACAGTGAGCTTGTAGTCGTCAGAGCCATAGTCACTGCAGTGCTGAAGGCACCAGGGTATGCTAGATTTCAAAGAGATGGATTGTTAACAAAACCCTTTCTTGCTTCACCTTGACTTCTCTCTGCCACTTAATTTAGAGACTAGGCTCAATAGATAAAGATCAAGGGATACACTAACTAGGCATTTTATTAAAGTAGACCAAGATCTTGCATCTCACCTAAGTCATAGGATTTGCATAGCGTATAGGATAGCTAAGCATTTAAGCAGTGGTCATTCATTCGATCACCTGGTATTTAATTGATCCAAAGCAAGTAGTTGACTCCATAAGGCACTGGCCTCATTAATAATTCGATCTAATCTCGTAACTTGCTATAATCAACCAAGTGGCTAGGCCATTCATTTTTGTCTCCTGGACTTGCTGGTTTCCAACTTTTCCTTCATTTCCATCTTCCATAGGGACTACCCCCCATGGCCTGTTGTTGAGAGAAAGCTAGAACGAAGAGGTTGGGGATCAGAGTGACAACCCCTGACCTAAGTCATTGTCGCATCGTGCATGCACAATATGAGCAACAACAAACTCGTTGGATCCTCCTCCATGTGATCCTCTTGCTAGAAAGAGACCATTATGGCTTCGTGACACTTTACAAGATGTTGATAGACATTCTACCCCCAGAGGGACCTTGAGAGAAAGCAAGAAACCATGTTGGTTCTAGGGATACATTATAGCCATAAGCAACATTATACAGGTTGAACCATGCAATTTTGAAGAGGGAGTGAAAGATCAAGTATGGAAAGATGCTATGGCCAAAGAATATGAGTTCATCATACATAATGATGTATGGGAAGTAGTTCCAAGACCCAACGAGAAGTATATTGTGACTGTGAAAATTTCTTAATGTTACTTCATGCAGAAATCTACTGTTAGATCTGGTTATGCTCCTCCTACTTAATTAAGTTATTAAGCTGAAAATTCAGATTAATATCGAAGCAAAACACATAACAGACTTTCACCAATTCAGATCTAGAAAAAGTACATGCACACATAGACAAAGTGACAAATGATTTTCTGGACAATAGTCTCCGGAAAAACCCAATGTGGGAAAACAGGTCTCTGGCTGCTGGAGGGTTTTATTATTAAGAGTATTTCTGAATACAGCGAATCTAGGTTACAAATCTGGAAAACCCGTCAGAGAAAATATAGATCTGCAACTCACCGACTGTTCTGAAGCCAAAATATTGACTGATCCACACCCTCAAATGGGATTTATAGGACTCAGCCAAATCTAGGCCCTAGAAACCCCAACGCTGCCCCTAAAGCCCCTGCGTCAGCCTCTGTGTCCCTCAGTGGTGGCCTGGAAAGGGCTGCATAAACCCAGACTGGGTGACACAGTCCCTACACTACCCCTGAGGGTCTCTGTGTACCCCCTGAGGGTCTGCAACTGCCTAACGCTACCCTAGGAGAGACTGCGTAGATGAAGCTGCCTCTGTGCTGCGCAGCTACTACCCTCTCTGTTGTTGCTGCTTCTCCACGCTGCCTCTAAACGCTGCTCTCTGCCTCTCTCTGATTCTAGGCACTTGGATCAGACCATCCCCTTTGCCTAAACTCCCCTCTCTGCAGCTGAAACACTTCTGAGAATTCTTAGCAAACCCTGCCCTAGAATCTCAGCTCAGCTTCAATGCTCTGCCTCTGTGTGTCTTTACAAATGACCCCAAGCCTTTCCCTTATACTTTTCTCATTGGGAAACCAACGACCATGATCAGATTTTGAATCAATGGCTAAAATTAAAAGAAAGCCTGATCTGTGTGACTTAAGCCAATTTCATCCCATGTTTAATCTAATTAACTTTAATTGTTTAATTTTCCTAAGTTTAGACTTAGGAAATACATTAAAATAATTAATTAATTAAATATATGCTAAACCAGATGAAATTTCCCAAATCCCTTTCTGGGTCTTGTAGATCATGTGTACTCTAGTCCCTCGACAAATTTTGGGAGATAGAGCACATCCGATGCTACCCCCACTACACAAAATCTCAACACTCCCTCTTAGCACGAAGTGTGCTCTAGCAATACATCACACCATGTTATTACAATATTTTGAGCATTGGTTTCTGTGTTGTTGATGCATGGCCTACTGCCATTCTATACTGCTACCCATGACG
The DNA here is from genome assembly GCA_034641835.2 of Pinus albicaulis. Taxonomy (NCBI): domain Eukaryota; kingdom Viridiplantae; phylum Streptophyta; class Pinopsida; order Pinales; family Pinaceae; genus Pinus; species Pinus albicaulis. The sequence goes on along the minus strand of CM076580.1, from coordinate 771,475,129 downwards.
TTGTCACCGCCACTGCCACATCTGTACTGCAGCTCCCTCTCAATCCGTTGCATCTGTGTTGCTCATAGCACTGCCACTGCTAATTGTTGCACTGCAACTTCAGTTGTTGAGAGAAACAACTGAATCTCCTGCCCAATCTTTAACAGACAAGTCAGTTGGGATGCAACCTTATCACTGAAGCTCCATCAGTTGTTGATTTGTGTTGTCATTTGGAGGATGATGCACAGCTACAGCTCTGCACTGCGTAAGCAGACTTCCTCTGCATTGTTGAAGTCACATTAGCCCATTGTGCTGAAATCTCTCACACTGTTGTTGTACTGCTCTATCCTCCTGAAGCCTCCACGTTGCTGCAACTCTTCTTTGCGTAAGCAACTCTGCTCTGCGTTGTTGAAGTCACTTCAGCCCCTACATTACTGCTGCCCCTATGTTGTTGTTCATCTGCACTGCGCTACTCCTTCCAGCCTTCAGATCTGCCTCTGCTTCATCCACAATCTATGCACCTGCTGCTCCACTTGTCCCGCTACTATCTTAAGGCTCTCGTAGCTCGGATGTGATCCAAGGGATGAGCTGCTCAAGGATCCCGCCCCTATTTTGTCGCTGCTCTACAGATCCATGTCACCCCACTTTCGTGGTCCATGAGCGCTCATGGCTGCATCATCTTCTAACCCATCATCCACCACAGCAGCCTTGGAAGAAGAAGCTTGCTTGTCCTTTTTCTTCTGTGGACAATTGTTGACGAAATATCCTAGTTCGCCACATTGGAAGCACTTGATCTTTGATAGATCCTTCTTCTTCTTTCCCTGTTGCCTCTTTGATACCAAAGCTGCATCTTCTTCATCTTCCTTCTTCACCTTACTTGATCCGTGTTGTATTGCTTCTTGGTTATTCTGCAAAGTTCTTCTTAACGCATGATTGCCCACAAGTTGTCCCAGTTTGGGAGTTCCGCTCTTCCCAAAATATTTTGGACAAAGGTTTCCCACTCATCTGTGACCGCATTGAGAGCAATCCCAACCATAGTATTAAAAACCGGAACCGGTGACTGGACCGGTGGACCTAATGAACCGAGTTTCTGACCAGAACTGGTCTAACCGGTACTAGTCAAGTTTAAATGAACCGGTTTTTTAAAAAATACATTAAATAATTAATTTTTAATTAAAAAAACTATTTGTAAGATTTCTAACCATGATTCCAAACCAATAGAGACAAAATATGCAAATTTTGCTCATTTATATACCATGTAAAGGTGAATATATCAAAATGGCACCAAGTGCAATACATATTATCGAAAAAATACATAAGCACTGAGGCTCCAAACGGCCTATAAAGTCCAAAAACAATGCTACAAGCTATGAGGGCATTGACCTACTACAAGACTACATATTAGTGGTCAACAACATGATCACTCCTCATCATGATCAAAATCGTCACCACTACTAGACAAGGGATCATCAACATGAGCTACATAAATAATATGGCTCAGAGTTTGAGGACTCCTAAAACTCCTCTACAACTTTAGTAGTAGTAGTAGTAGCAAAAATAGACATCAAAACTACAAATCATTAAGCAACATGGTCTCTCATGAAACTCATCATTGATTCATCGCTACTAGAAATGGGATCATCAACAAGAGATACATAAACATCATCTAGCTCAAAGTCTTCAGACTACGATTTCTCAACCTTATAACATGATAGAAATTGAAAAAGTTTAACATGCCTAACCAATGATTTTGGTTTGAGTGAAGGGTTCGTCTCCTCAACCTTAAAATGCGGTAGAAAAATATTAGCATGCCTAACCAATTGTCTTCCTTTGAGTGAAGGGTACATTATTGTTAAGGCCACAATAGGGGAGTTCAACAATCAATACCACCAACATCAACAAAGTTCAACAATCAATGCCACAACATCAAAGTTCTTAAAGGGCTTCATGCTCTTGATCAAATGCCAATCTCATACCCTTACACATGATAGAATCAAATGGAAACATTGCAAACCCCCAAACCATGAAACCCTGAAAACCATTAAGTCTGTTGAATTTTGAGTGAAATCTAAAATTGTAGTTTCTCCATATGAAATCCAATGAGGTCGAAACCACACTCAAACATCCTGAGTCATTTCATGGTAATGTTAAAAATTTAAGTAAAAGTGACATTTCCTTTATTTTTCATTTAAGTAAAAGGATTAAAATGAAAAATAAAGGAAATGTCACTTTTACTTTAATTGTCAACATTGCTAGGGATGTGTTAGGAAAATGAGAGGGTAGGCATGCTTTTCTTAAAGGGGATGTTTTTGGAGGAAAACAACCCTAAATTTCCCTCAAAAAAGCTCCAAAACTCACAAAAGTGCATTATGTGGGGTCCATAGTTGGCCTGGCAATGAACCGGTCGATTTAGGATGGAACTGGTTGGTTTGACCATAAACCGACCGATTCCATCCTAAATCGCCCAGTTAGCACTGGTTGGACCGGTTTTTTTGGCGAAGAGGGTCGAACCCGGTTTTTCTACCGGTTTGACCCGGTCGGTTAATGAACCAGTCGGTTTGACCGATTTCCGGTTCAAGCCAGTCGGCTTTTAATACTATGATCCTGACCATCACATCATCTTCCACCTTTGCACCCGTGGCAGTCAAATGGTCTTTGATCGACTGTAATCTGAAGAGAAAATGTTATGTGTCTTCCCCCTTGGTCATCATGAATGACCACATCTGAGTCTCCAGAAGCATCTTCCTCTGGACAAACTTTCCCTCATATAGAGACGTTAAGCCCTTCCATATCTCATTATTTGTTTTCTTCTCAGCTATGTGTGGGACAATATGGTTCTTAATTTCATCCATTATCAACCGCTTGGCATGTGTCGCAGCTTCATTATGCTTCCTCAAGAGATCTGCATCGGTCGACGTGGCTCGAACTTGTTTTGCATGGTCTCTTAGATGATATGCCTTTAGGACTATCAGGATCCTAGCCTTCCAAACTGAAAAGTTGGATAGGCCATCCAATCTGTCTTGATCACGCAGTCCATGAGGAGCCATCTGCTCAGAAATCTGTCGGAGCACCTTTTTCTCTCTACTAGAGATCTGGATCTAAGGTCCTTGGCGAAATAGGCACCTTCCGCTCCCTTTGACAACCAATTTCCCTTCTTGGAAATCTTCTAAATCAAATAATAATTCAGTTCCCTTTGATCCTCAGATCGATCTCCAAGTTTCTTTGGCTAGAAACTCTCTAAGAAATTGATCTCCTCCCACTCTTTGTCACTAGTGCTTAGGCTAAAATTCTAAAAACTTCATAATTTAACCCGACCAGAACCTTCTGAAGTTTTGCAGCTCTGCTGCAGGCACTTCTGGATCTGACAGCTTCAGATCTGCGTCACCCTAGTTGGCTTCAGACAATCCCAGCACTGCCTATGCGCAGTAAGTGTGTGGGCCTGGTGAGAGACAACGTAAGACTGCGTCACCTCGCCCTCTGTGTAACTCTGCTCTCTCTGAAATTGTGTTTTCCCTTCATATCTACCCTTCTGTTGTTGTTGTTGCACTTCTTGCTACTTTCTGCAGCAAGATCCTTCAATCTTCTGTTGCTGACACTCTTAGATCTGCAATTGCTCCGATACAATGTGAAAATTTCTAAATGTTACTTTATGCATAAATCTATTGTTAGATCTGGTTATGCTCCTCCTACTTAATTAAGTTATTAAGCCGAAAATTCAGATTAATATCGAAGAAAAACACATAACAGACTTTCACCAATTCAAATCTAGAAAAAGTACATGCACACATAGACAAAGTGACACAGTGATTTTCTGGACAATAGTCCCCGGAAAAACCCAATGCGGGAAAAACAGTCTCTGGCTACTAGAGGGTTTTATTATTAAGAGTATTTCTGAATACAGCAAATCTGGGTTCCAGATCTGGAAAACCTGACAGAGAAAATATAGGTCTGCAACTCACCGGTTGTTCTGAAGCTGAAATATTGACTGATCCACATCCTCAAACGAGATGTACAGGACTCAGCCAAATCTAGGCCCTAGAAACCCTAGCGCTACCCTTGAAGCCCCTGCGTCAGCCTCTGCAGCCTTTGCGTCCCTCAGCACTGGACTGGAAAGGGTTGTGTAACCCCAAACTGGGTGACACAGTCCCTGCACTGCCCCTAAGGGTCTCTGCGTAACCCCTGAGAGTCTCCAGCTGCCCAACGTTGCCCCGGAAGAGACTACGCAGCACCTGCGTAGCTGAAGCTGCCTTAGCGTTGTGCAGCTGCTGCCCTCTCTGTTGCTCCTACTTCTTTGCGCTGCCTCTGGAAGCTACTCTCTGCCTCTTGCTGATTCTAGGCACTTGGATCAGACCATCCCCTTTGCCTAAACTCCCCTCTCTGCAGCAGAAACACTTCTGAGAATTCTTAGCAAACCATGCCTAGAATCTTAGCTTAGCTTCAATGCCCTGCCTCTTTGTGTCTTTACAAATGACCCCAAGCCTTTCCTTTATACTTTTCTCGTTGGGAAACCAACGACCATGATCAAATCTTGAATCAATGGCTAAAATTAAAAGAAAGTTTGATCGGTGTGACTGAAGACAATTTCATCACATGTTTAATTTAATTAACTTTAACTATTTAATTTTCCTAAGTTTAGACTTAGGAAATACATTAAAATAATTAATTAAATAAATATCTCCTAAACCAGATGAAATTTCCCAAATACCTTTTTGGGTCTTGTAGATCATGTGTACTCTAGTCCCTCCACAATTTTTGGGAGCTAGAGCACATCCGATGCTACCCCCACTACACAAAATCTCAACAGTGACTTCTAAATGATTGTCCAAAATTAAACATGTCTGGATGGAAGTATTGAAAAATATCAAGCTAGATTTGTGGCTAGAGGTTTCTCTCAGAAAGAGGGAGAATTATCATGAGATTTTTGCACATGTTGCCCGATATACTACCATCCAATCTACTGTGGCTCTAGCCACTAGCCAGGGATGGACACTTCATCAAATGGATGTGAAAACTTCTTTTCTACATGGCTTCCTCAAGGAAGAAGTAGTTGTGGATCAACCACAAGGCTTTGAAGAACATAACAGGAAAACTCATGTGTGTAGACTAAAGAAAACTCTCTATGGATTGAAGCAAGCCCCAAGAGCTTCGTATGCCCACATTGATAGCTTCTTAATGAAGCTTGGTTTTACCAAAAGCACTGTTGATCCAAATCTCTACTTCAAAACGGTCCAAGGCATACCTTTGCTTTTGGTGTTAGATGACTTATTCTTGATAAGTGGAGAACCTCTTATCCTCCAATGCAAGAGGAAGTTAGCTTCTAATTTTGAAATAAAAGATCCTCATTTGATGCACTACTTTATGGGCCTAGAGGTATGGCAGAAACCTGGTGATATTTTCCTTTCTCAAGGAAAATATGTTGTCAAGCTATTGGAAAGATTTGGTATGACAGAATGTAAGTCCATGAATACACCAATGGAAATGAATTTCAAAAAGTTATGTGGTGAAGTTGCAGGACATGATTTGGAAAATCCTTCTGAGTATCGACAACTCATTGGGGCACTGATGTTCTTAGTGAACACTCATCCGAACATGTGTTTTGCGGTCAACACTCTAAGCCAATATATGATTAAGTCATCACATGCACATTGGATTGTTGCAAAGCATGTGCCGAGATACCTGCATGGGACTTATTGTCGCTCAGATTGTACAGGCACCACGACAACGGCTCAGGGCGGGGGTTGTCACTCTAATCCCTGCCCACTCTGTTCTACCTGTCTCCCAACAATAGGCTATTGGGGGTAGTTTCTATGGAATGAGATTATGAAAGACAAGTCGGGAACCAACGAGTCCAGGAGACACAATTGAGTGGCCTAGCTACTCAGTTAAATTTATTAAGATCCTATGATTAGATTAGATTCAAGTATTAGACTAGTGCCTTATGGAGTCAAAATTATTGTTTATTATAAATTAAGACCAAGTAACCGGATGGACAACCACTGCTTAAATGATTAACTAACATATATGCTATGCAAATCCTAAGACCTAAGTGTGATGCAAGGCTCTTGATTGATTTTAAATTATTTGTCTATTCTAAGTGGAACCTCCCTCTTGACTATTTTGAGATCAGTCTTTAGAGTAGGTTGTGGGATTGTAATGAATAAAATAATGTAAATAATGATTAATTAGTTAATTAGTAATTAGGTTGAAAGGGCATGTCTGATGAGACATGACCTTTCGTGAAGAGGCACCTGCCTAGGTATATAAGCAAGCCTCATTTGTAACATTCAATCAATTCATTCCTCATACATTTTAATAAAATATTTGTATCCTCGTGGATATTTTCATATTCCAAGTTTTTTGGAGTAATTAACTTGAGAAGGAACTTTGTTCACTTCATTTGGTATTAGAACAGTCTGATCTTCTGGCCGCTCATGCTGCACAAAGCCACGCTCTTCGATCCAAGTCCGTGACCATCAAATTCATCAACTTCGTTGTCGTCGAAGCGTTTTGCTACAACTTTTGGAGTTTCTCCGTTTTTAGCCACCGGGCCCTTGGCCATTTTTAAAGAATTAAAAAAAGAAAAAGAAAAAAAGATATAAAAAGAAAAGAAAGGTAAAAATAAATATATTAAAAAAAAAAAGAGTAAAAGAAAAAGGGAAAAACAAAACAAAAACAAAAACAAAATCGACTTATACATAAAAAAAAAGAGAGAAATTTAAAATATATATACATATGTATAAGAATTTAAAAAATAAATTCAAATACATATATTTGAAAAAAGGCAAAGTTAACATATATATATATATATATATCAATGTTACAAACATCGTGATCGGGAAAAAATCGCCGAGGGGAAAAAACGGAAAAAATCGTAAAAATCGGGAAAAAATCGACACATACAAAAATATTCATTTTTTTTCAATTTTTTTAATATCTAAAGCATCTACAGCATAAAATAAATGCATTGACACATAAATATGAAAAAAAAACTAATATATAAGATGTGTAATATCATGTCTAGTGCTACATCATACATAAAACTGAATCCTGTCCTGAATACTAAGTCCTGAGTCTCAAGAGTCAACTTAGCCTCAAAATATCAACAAAAAATATAATAATGTATCTCATATCATGAGTCATAATGTCATATACAAAGGAATGTCAATGCACCATGCCACCATATAACCTATGGTCTTATACTATTGATTTCCTCTGCCCCTCTTGCGAGAAAATACAACAGCTTTGCCTTTCTCTCTAGATGAAGAAGCTGGCAGGACTGGCAATGGGCTCTGTCGTGCTCTAGAAGTAAAAAATGAAGCACCAGAACGGGAACCTGAACCACTAGGAGCTAAAGGAGGCAGACCACGTCCTCTACTGGTAGTAGTGGTAGGTGGTGTCACCTCCTCCTCCTGCTCCTCCTCCTGCTGCTGCTGCTGCTGCTCCTCCTCGTCCTCCTCCTCGTCCTCCCCCTCCACTACCTCCTGCTCTATCCAATCAGGGGCTGACTCCATGACAGGCCTCTCAGCCTCAACCCTCCATTCAACAGTGGTGTCAATCGCATCTAAAGAGATGGCCTCCATATCAGGGGTCCTCTCAATTTGTCTCACCCACAATCTAAGATTGTAGTAGACGTAAACCATGTCATTGAGCCGCTGACCCTCCAACCTGTACAAGGGTCATAAATTAATAAATTAAATATTTAAAAAAAAAATATTTAATGAATTCAAAAAATCAGTTCGAAATTTGAAAATGTTAAGTTTTTTACCTGTTGCGCCTTTTGGTGTGTATTTTTTCAAATACACTCCAGTTGCGCTCGCATCCTGAAGCGCTACATGTTTGGCTGAGTATTCTAATGGCAAGTTTTTGGAGTTTTGGTAATCTGCCACCGTAGCTCCTCCACCATGCATCTACAAGTTACAAGTTACAACAAATAAGATAAACTTATAAAGTTACAAACATAAGAAAATTTTTAAAATAATGAAAATCTTACCTGGCATTTTAGTAGTCCTATCCTGGACAGCCATGTCGAAGCTCAAGGTGCCACCTGGCATTTTAGTAGTCCTATCCTGGACAGCCATGTCGAAGCTCAAGGTGCCACCTGCCATTCTGTATACCTCCATCTCTTTGGATATCTCTGCACGTTCTGATGGATTTGGCACCATCTTCTGAACACAAGTGAAAAAGCCATCCATGACCTCAGCATCAAATAGAAAACCACATGAATAAGCAAATGCGAGGTTCAGGAAGAGCCCTCAGCATGAATGGGACGATGGAGAGTGTGTTGTTCCATCGATCATCAATCACTTCCCATATAAGGAGTTGTCTCTGAAACCCCTCATCACCCTTATCATCATAATAGCTGCGAACAGCTTCTTTGGCCCTATCCATGGCCTCATACAAGTAGCCCATTGCGGGCTTCTCTCCATCCACCAATCTAAGAACCTTTACCAAAGGTTCACTAATGCTGCACACCTCTTCCACTCCATCCCAGAAATCTTCCTGATATGACACCAACCTGTAGATGGCCTATCCCTCTGATTTGCGGCTGATAGTCAAAGCACGCCACTCATCTGAAAGAAACATTCTCTTCAAATCCCACTTAGAATTCAAGAGGGATTGAAGAGAGATGAAAGTAGTGGCAAATCGTGTAATAGCAGGCCGCACCAACTCCTCCTTGTTGGTGAATGTCCTCATCAAATGAAGCACAGATCCATGGTTATATATAAATTTTGTGATTCTCTTTGATGATTCTACAATATCATTGACAAAATCAATCTTTCCGATGTCCCCCAACATCAAATCAAGGCAATGTGCAGCACAAGGTGTCCAAAATATGCTCGGATACCTCTCCATAAGCATCTTGCCAGCAGAAACATAGTTTGTAGCTTTGTCCGTTATGATTTGGACAACATTTTGGGGCCCAACCTCCATAATGAACACATCTAATAAATCACATAATAATTTTGCATCTTTGACATGTGCAGATGCATCAACAGATTTCATAAACATTGTCCCCTTGGGACAACTGACCAAGAAGTTAATAAGGGTCCTACCCCTTTGATTAGTCCAACCATCTGACATCACAGTGCATCCTGTGACTTCCCATGATGCTCTTAACTCTTCCAATCTCTTGGTGCAGTCAGCTTTCTCATTTTGCAAAATGCGCCCTTTAAGGTCATGATATGTAGGGGCTTTGTATCCTGGGCCAACAACAGCGATTGCATCAATCGTAGCCTGATAAAATGGATTGTTCCTGGCAACATTGAAAGGAATATCACTCCAAAGAAACAGTTTGCCCAACAACTTATCAGCTTCTTCCTTCTCCTTTCTTTTAAGAAAGGAGGAGATAGATGGCTGTGCCCCGGGAGTGGTTCTAGGAACAAAAAATGAGGAGGCAGCTACGGGGCTGCCTGTAGAAGACGCTGATGCTGAAGAGCCACTACCACTCTCACGGTCAACTCCAAACCCTGATATTTGACTTTTCAGAGCTGCTTTGCTGAGTTTAGTGGTTTTTATTTCTCCCAATGAGTTCATGGCTCTTTTGATTATTTCTGCACTGGTGTTTTTGCAAGGGCCTACTTCATGCCCAAGAATTTGTGCCAAGTGGTATTTCAACCTGTATATCCCCCCTGTCATGTGTTGACCACATAATTTGCAAGTCAAATTTGATCGGTCAAAACCCCCATCAGGTTCACCAGATTCCCATAAAGGATCTAATTTCCTTGGCATGTTGGAAACTTTGAATTTTGAACTTTGAATGTTGAAATTTGAACCTAGGGCACAAGAAAAATTGCCAGTTAAAAAATAAAATAAAAAAATTACAATTTTACATACAACATTTTGATTTTTTTCACAAGAAAAAACCCTCAACTCAATGCAAAAATAATGGGAAAAAATACATGTTGAAACACAAGCAAAAATAATGGGAAGAAACTAAGAGCACAAGAAGAAATATAAAAAACAAAATTTAACAAACAATTTTTTGCATTTTTGACCAAAATAAACCCTCTCCTCTCAATAAAACAAAAACAAAAAAAAAAACACAACCAAATGCAATCACAAATGATGAAAAATACATGGGTAATAGAAACCCATGGAAGAACAAGAAAAAAACAAAAAAAAATGGGTCAAATTTGATGCCCATACCTAGAAAAACGTTTTGCCGGAAACACTTGGTCCAAATTCGATTTTTGTTCGCTTGGATTGCAAGAAGTTCTTCACTTTTGTCCAATCTTGGGCTTGTAAATCACGTATCTCCCTCCTTGGCTCTCCTCCTTCCCTCCTTGGCTCTCATAAGCAAGTCTGTCCAACTAAAAATGACAAACAAAAAACCAAAAATCGCATTATAAAGTCGTTGTCCGAGGTTGCCACAATTTTTATCGGTCGACTCACGATTTTTTCGATTTTATCGCGATAACAATTTTTTCAAAAAATCGTTCAAAAAATCGCCGATTAAATCAGAACCCCCAAAAACTCGCGATAAAATCGCGATGTTTGTTTCACTGATATATATATATGAAAAATCATTAAAAAAAACATTAGTATATAAAAAGAAAGACGACTTACTTGTGGTCAACAAAGTTACCACAGCTTGTCCCGCCAACCAACTGTCGAGAACTCCAGAACCTGTCCCTCATTGTAGTCGTACGACGAGCTACTGAAGTTGTCGAATCTTCAAAATTGTTCTGCATTACCGTACTATGCAACATCCACTGTTTCTGACCACAATCGTCTCAACATCTTGTCTGTGAAACCATGTGCCTTGCTGACCGCAGACACCCTCTATCATCATATGCAGTCTGACCAAGCCAGCACCGCTACAGACGACCATACCGCACTATCGACGTCGTCACTCTGTCAATTAGCCATCATCCTCACACATTACTCTAACCACACCGCTAATGTCCGCCAAGTCAGCGTCTTTGTTGTAGTCAACACCATTCCTCCTTTACCGTTGTCATAGATTCATTGTTGTAACACAAACCGCTTCACCATCAACATTGTTCTCTACCCCTATGTAGCATATCATCCATCCCTACCACCTTTACAGAATTGAATCCTGGGTATATAAGGTACCACCCATAACAAAGAACTGCGTCCACCAACTTCAAGACAACCTAATCGGTGGCAAGGTAGGTCGTATCGGTTCAATATCAAGACAAAAAATTATTAAGATTACATACCACAAAATATATTAAGATTACATTCGACCATATTTAAAAATAAAGCCCAAGGGTTAACAAAAAAGATAATATTTTTATAAAGGATAAAAGTCTATAAACGATAAATTAAAAGAGAGCATTGTGGATAATAGTTATAAAGTGAAAGTATCATATATATAGGAAGGGCACTAAGTGTAGTAGCCTAAATATCAAGTTACATATTTTTTTCAAAATAGAAAAGACCACATATTTTATAAAGAAAAAAAAAAAAGTGTGAAGAAAGCAAATAGTTAAGGTTATTAATAATATATATATATATATATAGGAAAAGGAAGGTTAAAAATAAAAATTAAAAAAAAAAAAAAAGGGATCTAAATCTAGTGAAAGGACTTAAAATATTATTTTATATTAAAAAAAGGGATTATAAAGAAGTACCCATTTATAAAAGAAGATTAATAATAATAATAATATAAAATTATAAAAGAGATTTCAAGTATAAAAGTACACTTTAAAGGAGGAAATTCAAGGAGTTACCTTTAAAAACTCTAAGTGCATCGACGAACACAAAGAGAACAAAGAGATTTGATTTCTAGAAGAATTTGAAAATAATGAAAGAAGAAAAAATGGATACCAGTAATGAAAGGTTTCCTAAAACCTTTAGAAAATGTGTTGATACACTATTTAAAATTAAAGGATCACTCACAGGAAGAGATATTATAATCTCTATCAATCCTACTGAAGGGAATAATTATGTTAGTCCTAAATGTGCTAACCAACTAGCGATTCCTGAATCGAATATAATTGAAACAAACTTTGTTGATACAAGCGACAAACAATATGACGTAAATAATCTACAACTAAGTATTGGGGATTATATTTTTATCTCACAATTCACCGTGAAATCCTTATTTTTTAACGATAGTGACATTGTGTTGGGTTCACCATAGATGAAAACCCTAGGGTCATTTATCTTAAATACAAAGAAGTTTTTAACATTCTTCTACAAAAAGAAGAAAATAACGCTACACGACATTAACTTGAAGCCAAATTCAGTGATGCTTGAAGACATACAAGAAATTTCAAAAGTAATTCTTCAAGAAAGTAAAAAGGCGATCCAAAATATGCAAAAGGAAATTGACAAAATCACCACTAACAAGAATGAAGAAGTTGCTCACCTCAAGAACCACAACGAAACATTACTAATGCAAATTAAGAAGCTGAAGAAAGACAAGAAGTCATTAGAAAACAAGGTGCAACAACTTGTCGGAAAGGAATCGTCGAAATCTTCAAATGTAGAAGTTCAAGTTGAAGAAAAAACAAACATTGATCCAGTAAATGTCACAACTCAAGAAAAAGGCAAGCAAGTTGCAGAAGATACAAACTTAGATGTTGCAGTTCAAACGAGGATCATTCTAAGTGAAAGTTCTGTAACCAACTCAATAGCATCCTCGCCAGAAGAAAATCGAAGAAGTCAAACCAAAAAAGTTCCCTATCGACATCCAAATCAAGGGAGCAGATAGCTCGACCAAGCTATGTATTCAGAACAGAAACAACATGTTGATGTTTTGAAGAATACTAATATCAGTGCAATCCGCTCAAGTGATAATTCATCACAAGTTTCAGGTCGCCGTAAGATTCCACATAAGATTGATTTAGGATGGTCTGATCCATTCTCAGTGTGACAGTTTTGTTTGTTACTTGGAGGATCATATCAACTTGTATCGACAAGGATGACTGTCCCAAGGCGAGAAGACATGCATAGCAGAAAAAGAGATCAAGCCTTTTCAGCAACAAGCTTTGAGGGCAAAGCTGAGGAGGAATGCAATGTAATGAATAAAATAATGTAAATAATGATTAATTAGTTAATTAGTAATTAGGTTGAAAGGGCATGTCTGATGAGACATGACCTTTCGTGAAGAGGCACCTGCCTAAGTATATAAGCAGGCCTCATTTGTAACATTCAATCAATTCATTCCTCATGCATTTTACTATAATATTTGTATCCTCATGGATATTTTCATATTCCAAGTTTTATAGAGTAATTAACTTGAGAAGGAATTTGTTCACTTCAAGGATGGAAGCTAATGGGAAGCAAGTAGACGCTTTATTAACAATACCTCCCCCTGTGTTTCAACCACCAGATGCCTTCGGCACTACAGAAATTGTGGCTCTGGTGATTAAAAGGTCACCGTATTAACTACTAAAAAGGGGTTGAATCCCTCAAGCTAGATGAGAAAGGGTGGCCCTGTTAATCTAGGTTGTCATTGATGATGACAGTGACCAGGATGGCAAATATTCTTGCATGATCTAAATGCCCATAATACTCTAGAAGATGCCTTAGCCCTAACACATTGATAATACTAATGATGCCCTTAATATACATGAATGAAAGCCCAAGTGTATGGAACCCTAAGCATATGAAGAAGGAGCCCTAGACATAAAATATTAAGAGCTGCCATGAATAAAATTAGAATGACAGCCTCACAAATTTAAGTTTCTTGATGGTAAAATGACCTTACTTAAGGTTGGGACTACCATAGGCTTGAAGAGGGCAATTTTCCCTTTCTAACGAGCTATCACTCACCCTCTAACTCCTTATAGTTTGAGAGAAATTTGATTTTCAAGTTTGAATATAATATTTTTAAAGTCTAGCCAACCTAAGCCTACCTGTCTAAGTCGGCCTGACCACCATGAGACGTGTCCCTTCGTTGGAGGTCGAAATCTGTATAAATACAAGTGTGAAAACTCATTTTCTAGCATCAATTTGATGATTAATTCAAAGAAACACACAGAACTCGGATCTGAGGTAATAGAAGGAAATTCAGGTGGTCGAGGAGGAATTTTTAGACCACTGTTTGGGCATAAAAACTTGTACTACAAAAGATAAGCCTGTGGAGAATCAAAGAAGGGCTCGGACAGTCACCAATAAAACCCTCAGAACTGTACAGATCTCAGACCACATTAATACTAGTGAACAATCATCCCATTAGGCTTGGTCTAATTGTTTGTTGAAGGGGTTGGATTGGCAATAAAACTCAGCATTACACCTCAGACTATACAGTCACATGTGGAAGGAAACCTGTGTTATTTTGGAAGCTGGGATAATAGTACAGGAGTGCGAGTTCACAAACTGAAAAAGATAAATAAAAGGAGTGATTTTGATCTTTTGGATTATCTTATTGTTTCTCAGTCCTGTGGAGACTTTTTGAAGGATTAAAACATGTCTGTGGTATACATATAAAAAGCTTGGACTAAGTGGATGTAGTGCTACAGCACTGTGAGCTTGAATAGAGAGCTCGGACCTGTCATCCTTTGGAAGCTTGGAAACCTTGTGAACAACTGTCTTGGACCTGTGGTGGCTCGGACTGCTAACACATCAAAACTGTGAACAATCACCTCACTCGGTTAAGAAAACAACCTCTTGTTTAGCTTCATCACTGTGATCTAGATTCTAAACACCTTGCTGCCTAAACTCAGTCCTATAGTTTCTTCTCTCAGGCTCGGACAGGTTGTGTGGACAGTCTTGTGGAGCACAGTCTACAGTACCAAAACCATGGAAGAGATCCATTACTGTTGATTACACCTCAGACCAACAATACTTGTTAACTTATTCTTCTCGACCTGTAGCTTGTCATTATCTCGAAACTGTGACAATCACCAATTTTGGAGAAGAATTGCAGAGCTACTTGTAGCTTGGACTTAGCTCGGATAACTTAAATTTGAAGCTCAATTTGGCAGAGTCACCCTTGGAGCAGATCTAAAAGGTTATCTTTGAAGGCATCTTTGAGCAGACCCTTTAGAGAAAAATTGAAGAACAACTGCAATAGCTGTGAACTTTGGAAGCTTACTTGGAGCCTAGAACTTGGAGAACTTGAAGCCTTGATCAGTGCAGATCTTGAAGATTTGGTGAGAGCAGCATTTGAGCTATGTTTTAGAAGCATATTTGAAGAGTCTTATTATGAAGAAGGATTGAAGTCAGCAAACTAGGTGCAGACCTTGAAAAATGTCTTGGAGCACCTACTGAGGAGCTTGTGGAGAAATATCTTGGTGGGAAAGCATTGTAAATACCACCTTGGAGAGTTCTTGAAGAAGCCCTTGAAGAGGCTTAGAGCAGGTGCAGAACTTGGGTTGCCTATTGAAGACACCTTGAAGGTCTTGGAGATATTAGTGGAGACCATGATGCGATGAGGCCATCATGAAGTAACCCTGGAGAAATTGTTTGGGTACGATGAAGAGTAGTGATGACACCTTCTATGTTGATAAGGTTGTCATTGATGACGTAATGTGGAGACTACAATGAAGACTAAGTGAATATTGACAGGGCTCATTAAAGAAGACATTGGGAGCCATAAGTATAACCAAATATATCTTGACGAAATGAAGCAGGAGGTTGGAGCCTCATAGAGACAAGATTGGTGCCTTGGAAGATAGGGTTGGAGCCCTTGAGGTTGGTGCCTCAAAATTGACAAGGTTGGTGCCTTGGAAGATAGGGTTGGAGCCCTAGAGGATAGGAGTCCTCAAGAGACCAGGTTGGAGCCTGTACCAGATATAGGGTTGGAGCCCTTGAGGTTGGTGCCTCAGAATTGACAAGGTTGGAGCCTTGGAATTCCAAGTCGGTGCTTGGCAAATACAAGTTGGAGCCTAGGAGATTGAAGATTGGTGTCTTCATCTAGGGTTGGAGCCCTACATATATTGTACTTGATTTATTGTAAAGAAGAAATTAATAAAAGCATTTATTCTTATTGTTCATTTTGTGTTCTAAATATAGGTGATCTAACTGGTAAAAATAACAATTGAAAAGAAATACTAATTCACCCCCCTCTCAGTATTTCCAACAATTGGTATCAGAGCCAATACCTTCACTCAAATCCTAACAGCTTGAAGGTTGATCATTAGAACACAAATGGCAAAGCCAAGGAAGAAAGTCTCCAATCCTCCTAAAGATGTGTCTTCCTCAACCATTGAAATTGAAGTAAATCAATTTGCGAAGGCTCCATTGTTCAATGGAAATTTTAATATATGGGAGGCAAGAATGAGGAATTTCTTGAAGACCCAAGGAATTGAAGTTTGGAAATCAGTGATTACTAATGACACGATGGACGAAGAATCCAAGGAGTACAATACAAGAGCAATGAAGGCAATTTTGAATGGGTTACCAAATTCTGTGAAGGCCAATTTTGAAAAATGTTCGTCAGCAAAAGTCATATGGGACAAACTTCATGATCTTCACTCAAAAGGAGCATTGACAATGATCTCTAGTCAAGAAGATGATGGAAAACAAGAAAGAAGTCCAGAATCCGTCAAGGAAGCTGAAGATAAGAGAGATCACAACAAGGCTAAAGAAGACCTAGAAGATGAAGAGAATAAAGAAGACTTTGAAGAAGATCTCTTGAATAAACTTATGGCTTCCATGGAAGAGATTAACAGTTTGAAAAATGAAAATAAGGAACTTAAGAAGAAAGCACAAGATGGTAACCATGACAAGACAAGGACGGAAGTTGACTTTGTCAAACTTCAAGTACAAGAAAGAGATGAGGAGCTCGCCAAACTTAAAGAGAGATTTCATCAAAATAAAAGAAAGCATTATGAAGAAGTCGTATCTATAACAAATCAATTGGATAAGGGAAAGAAAAGGGAAGAAACTTTGTCAAGCCACCTTGAACAAAGAATTAAGAGCTTGAACAATCTTGAAGCAGAGATTGGTCAATACAAAGAAGAGGTCTCCTCTCTTAGATCTCAACTAGAAGAAGCAAGGAAACAAGCGCAAGGAGCTGAGAAGGTGATGGAAACTTTGGCATTCATAGAAGGACAAGTTAATGAAGCAGAAAAGGAGAGAAACACCATGATATGCCAACTGGACGAAAAGGATGAAGAAATCTTGAAACTAAAATCAGACATCAATCTTCTCAAGGCCGAAACATGTGAAGCTACAAGAATAAAAGAAGAATTGGAGAATAGTCTAGCAAAGGAGAATGAAGAAGTCTTCATAATGAAATCAAATATCATCTCCCTTAAAATCGAAGCACATGAAGCAACAAGGATGATGGAAGAAATGAAGAAGCAACTACTTATGAAAGATGGATATTGTGAAAAGTTGAAAGGAGAAATTGTCTTTCTTGAAAAGGAAGTTGAATTGCTGAATAAAAACTTGAAAAGCTCTCAAACCCTAGATGACATCCTAAGTCAGCAGAGGTCTCCCCTTGATAAATCAGGTCTTCGCTATGTAGGTGAACCTTCAAATAATGCAAACCCTAATTCTTCAAACAACAAGGATGTGGAGAAGCCTGGAAGAAATGTTGATGCCCCCAGTTCCAACAGAGAAAAGGAGAAGATTCAAAGTGACATTGGAAGAAACCCCAGTCCAAGAAGATATGTAGATGGTGTTAAGAATGCAGGAGGCAATAAATTTGATCAAAGAATCCCAAGACAGAATGACTTTGGAAGTGCATCAAGGCAATCTCCATCCTCCAGGTACCAAAGTATATTTTTTGGTTATTGTTATTCTTGTACAAATTTCGGACACATGGCAAAGGATTGTAGGGCATACCACAAGGACAAATATAATGGTCCCCGTCAATCTCCTAGAAGCAATTTTGCAAGAAGAAGTCATGATTTCTTATTCATGAACAAGATAGAGTGCTTCAATTGCCATAACATTGGACATATGGCACGTGATTGAACTTGACATGGGCCCCTGCACAAGCTAGAACTATGCCAGAGAAGAAAGTTACACGAGTATGGAGAAGGAAGCAAGTTGCCTCCGGAAATCTTTTGAACACTCCAGCCAACAACACATGTTGTTGACTAGATGAAGTCATCCTTGATATTTCAAGTTTTGATGATGAGACTGCCAAAAAGAAGACCATGCATATTGTTAGGGGGAGCTTGTGATTCTTAACTATCCTTGTTGAAACTATCCAACTGTTGATAAATCACGCATGGACAATCTTGAAAGATTATTTCCATTGAAGAACATGATCTGTTACTCACCCAATGCACCATTGTTGAAGATGTCTTCCACTTGATCAAAAGGATGCAATCTTTCTTGTCGAAGAAAAAAAAACAAGAGCTAGCAGAGGTTATGCAGGCAAGGGGAGTTGATTGACCATTTACATGAAGATATGCAAAGGCTTAGGGGTAGCAAGTTCATTGAAGAGCACCATGACAACGAGAGTAACATAACTATGAAGAACTACAATTCATGAAGAAAAGAAGCAACTTGACAGGGGGAGTATTCTGGCACCCCATTTGCCATTGATGTCAAAGGGGGAGAGAATGTTGAAAGGGCAAGAATATTTCCATCAGTGAAAAAGGGGGAGATTGTTAATCTAGGTTGTCAGTGATGATGACAGTGACCGGGATGGCAAATATTCTTGCATGATCTAAATGTCCATAATACTCTAGAAGATGCCTTAGCCCTAACACATTGATAATACTAATGATGCCCTTAATATACATGAACGAAAGCCTAACTGTATGGAACCCTAAGCATATGAAGAAGGAGCCCTAGACATAAAATATTAAGAGTTGCCATGAATAAAATTAGAATGACAGCCTCACAAATTTAAGTTTCTTGATGGTAAAATGACCTTACTTAAGGTTGGGACTGCCATAGGCTTGAAGAGGGCAATTTTTTCTTTCTACCGAGCTATCACTCGCCCTCTAACTCTTTATAGTTTGAGAGAAAATTGATTTTAAATTTTGAATATAATATTTTTAAAGGCTAGCCAACCTAAGCCTACCTGTCTAAGTCGGCCTGACCACCATTAGACGTGTCCCTTCGTTGGAGGTCGAAATCTGTATAAATACAAGTGTGAAAACTCATTTTCTAGCATCAATTCGATGATTAATTCAGAGAAAAACACAGAACTCGGATCTGAGGTAATAGAAGGCAATTCAGGTGGTCGAGGAGGAATTTTTAGACCACTGTTTGGGCATAAAAACTTGTACTACAAAAGATAAACCTGTGGAGGATCAAAGAAGGGCTCAGACAGTCACCAATAAAACCCTCAGAACTGTACAGATCTCGGACCACATTAATACTAGTGAACAATCATCCCATTAGGCTTGGTCTAATTGTTTTTTGAAGGGGTTGGATTGGCAATAAAAATCAGCATTACACCTCAGACTATACAGTCACATGTGGAAGGAAACCTGTGTTATTTTGGAAGCTGGGATAACAGTACAGGAGTGCGAGTTCACAAACTGAAAAAGATAAATAAAAGGAGTGATTTTGATCTTTTGGATTATCTTATTGTTTCTCAGTCCTGTGGAGACTTTTTGAAGGATTAAAACATGTCTGTGGTATACATATAAAGAGCTTGGACAAAGTGGATGTAGTGCTACAGCACTGTGAGCTTGAATAGAGAGTTCGGACCTGCCATCCTTTGGAAGCTTGGAAACCTTGTGAACAACTGTCTTGGACCTGTGGTGGCTCGGACTGCTAGCACATCAAAACTGTGAACAGTCACCTCACTCGGTTAAGCAAACAACCTCTTGTTTAGCTTCATCACTGTGATCTAGATTTTAAACACCTTGCTGCTTAAACTCAGTCCTGTAGCTGCTTCTCTCAGGCTCGGACAGGTTGTGTGGACAGTCTTGTGGAGCACAGTCTACAGCACCAAAACTATGGAAGAGATCCATTATTGTTGATTACACCTCAGACCAACAATACTTGTTAACTTATTCTTCTCGACCTATAGCTTGTCATTATCTCGAAACTGTGACAGTCACCAATTTTGGAGAAGAATTGCAGAGCTACTTGTAGCTTGGACTTAGCTCGGATAACTTAAATTTGAAGCTCAGTGTGGCACAGTCACCCTTGGAGCAGATCTAAAAGGTTATCTTTGAAGGCATCTTTGAGCAGACCCTTTAGAGCAAAATTGAAGAACAACTGCAATAGCTGTGAACTTTGGAAGCTTACTTGGAGCCTAGAACTTGGAGAACTTGAAGCCTTGATCAGTGCAGATCTTGAAGATTTGGTGAGAGCAGCATTTGAGCTATGTTTTAGAAGCATATTTGAAGAGTCTTATTATGAAGAAGGATTGAAGCCAGCAAACTAGGTGCAGACCTTGAAAAATGTCTTGGAGCTCCTACCGAGGAGCTTGTGGAGAAATATCTTGGTGGGCAAGCAATGTAAATACCACCTTGGAGAGTTCTTGAAGAAGCCCTTGAAGAGGCTTAGAGCAGGTGTAGAACTTGGGTTGCCTATTGAAGACACCTTGAAGGTCTTGGAGATATTATTGGAGACCACGATGCGATGAGGCCATCATGAAGTAACCTTGGAGAAATTGTTTGGGTACGATGAAGAGCAGTGACGACACCTTCTATGTTGATAAGGTTGTCATTGATGACGTAATGTGGAGACTACAATGAAGACTAAGTGAATATTGTCAGGGCTCGTTAAAGAAGACATTGGGAGCCGTAAGTATAACCAAATATATCTTGACGAAATGAAGCAGGAGGTTGGAGCCTCATAGAGACAAGGTTGGTGCCTTGGAAGATAGGGTTGGAGCGCTTGAGGTTGGTGCCTCAGAATTGACAAGGTTGGTGCCTTGGAAGATAGGGTTGGAGCCCTAGAGGATAGGAGTTCTCAAGAGACCAGGTTGGAGCCTGTACCAGATATAGGGTTGGAGCCCTTGAGGTTTGTGCCTCATAATTGACAAGGTTGGAGCCTTGGAAGTCCAAGTCGATGCTTGGCAAATACAGGTTGGAGCTTGGGAGATTGAAGATTGGTGTCTTCATCTAGGGTTGGAGCTCTACATATATTGTACTTGATTTATTGTAAAGAAGAAATTAATAAAAGCATTTATTCTTATTGTTCATTTTGTGTTCTAAATATAGGTGATCTAACTGGTAAAAATAACAATTGAAAAGAAATATTGATTCACCCCCCTCTCAGTATTTCCAACAGGCCCTAGGAGTCTATCAACCAAGTTTATGCTTGGAAGTAAATTATTAGTGCAAGCTAAGCCTAGAATGCTCATGCAATGATTATGAGTGAGTCTTGGATTAAAATTGTTTAATTGTTTAAGTACTTAAGTTATGATTAGCTTCTTATGACAAGAGTACTTAATGAAACAATCATATGACCAAGAAAGTGCTAATTTTGAACAACACAAAAATAACCTTCTATAGTGATAGCAAGATTGCAATACTTAGCCAAAAATAACAATTTAATATCCTTAAGAAATTAAGACAAAGTAAATGCCAATAATATTGTATCAATAGAAGATGTCAATGTTTAAGATAGACAGATTAATGTGTTTAACAATTATCCACAATTCTTTTAGCAATGTTCCAAACACACAACTCGAGATATTCCAATGAAGATTAATGATCTTAGGCCAATATCACTTGATGCCAACTAAGAGATAAAATGCACAAAGAAGACTTGAGATATTCAACAAGATTAGAGCTTATATGAGTGGTTTTAGTGCCAAGTTAACAATTGTCAGATCTAACACAAGACAAGTAATTGTTAGACTTCAATAGCATAAACCACAATGAACCAATTAGATCATGAAACACCACTTATGGGATAGATAGGACAGTAGCAAATAAACCAAGAAATTATCAAGCATATAAAACTGAATATGAATAATAAGTTGCCTAATGACTTGTCGATTGATGAACTTTTAGCCCTCCTGAGATGTATTATTCATAAAATATCAGGTCTGATCATACTTTTTATTCAGAGATATCAGCCACTATAAATTAGAGATCTATGCCAAAAGATTGATGCCCAAGACACTTGGATGTTATAGAAATATGCTATATATCACATCAACCAATTTTATGCCTCCTAAAGTGTTATTTCTGAGCTATATCAGATCTGATATATTTGATTATGCAGAGATATTCCAAGTAGATCCAAGCTCGAAATTCAATGCCCAACTAGCCAAAACACTTGCAAATTTTTATCATGAAATTATTAATGTGTTTTGACTCTTTAGAGATGATTTTTAGGGCATTTAAACATGAATTTTACCACTATTATGAATTATTCAGAAAATTGTATCAAAATAGTGACAAAGTAAAGGTTTAGAGAGAAAACCCTAGGCCCAAGACCTTGTAGCACACTTGCCCAATTCGCCCAAAAATTTTCCAATGAAGATGCCACCTGAAAATACAAGTTTTGAGAAAATCTCTTCCTGCAAAACCCACCCAATTTCAGTCTAAAAATGTCAGAGATGGGCAAAAGGCAAACTAGGGCCAAGAAGGGCTAACGCTAGGCCTAGTAGTGCTATAGTTGGGCTGAAAAAGGCCTAGAGGGCCTAACAGCTAGGGAAAAATGCAGAAGGGTGGCTGAAAAAGGGTGAAAAGGAAGGCCAAGGGAGAGAGAAAAGGCTGCAGGGAGAGGAGAAAGCCCTAAAAGGGCTACGGCCAGGCCTTAGAGGCCTTGAAGGTCCACAGAAAGCCCTCTAGGGTTGTCGTCTAAGCCTTAGAAGGGATCGAGGCCTTCTAGGCCCACGGCCAGGCCAAAAATGGCCTAAAACCCTTGACGTTGGGCCAATGGAGAAGGACAAGGCCCTTAGGGGCTTATCACCAGTGTTTAGAAGGCTTGGAAGGTTGACGCAAGGCCCTAGGAGGAAGATGTAGGGGCTGGAGAGGGAAGATCCGGGCCTGGGAGCACTAAAACCTAAAACCCTTTCTCTGAAAATTTTATTTGATTCAGATATTCAATTTTACTGCAAAATCTTCGATACAGAGAAGTGGAAAGGAGATACCATGTGGAAGTTCCAAAGAGATTGGAAAATGGTGAAGAAGTTGTGCCACAATGTCATCCTTCATATTTTGAATTAGAATTTATCCAACCAGTGTATCATTTCTCACATCTTCCATCTTACCTTACGAATAGAAAAATAAATAGAGTTTAGTATGACAGAGACATACAGTGTAATCTAAGTCACCGTGTTTGGCGAACTTTATTGATGAAGTTCGAATTCGTCAAACATCAAACCATGGCGAATTTGCTCCATTAAGTTTGGCAAAAAATTTGTATGGATTAATTCGTATGTATTCTTAACTTTGTGAACTTCGGAAGACGTTTGGAGAATATACTGTGATTTTCCATTAAAATGCTTTTAGTGCTAGAGATACCTATCAGAGAACCAAGCATGTTAGGGATGATTCGTTAGGGAATTAAAAGCTTATCTACATATAAATAATTACAATTTTTACTAGCCAGCCAAATGGCTTACACCATAGATCAAGGCACACATCGTAGCAAATACTACCTCATTCCTCCATACATCATAGCTTTCATCTTCAACTTCTTTACCTCTAGTTGAGTATTTGAAGGTAAGAATAAACTATCTATTGCATTCAATTTGTGTGCAATTTGTGTGCAATTTTCATCATCCAAGCACAAAACCATTTTTTCTATAGCACAGCTTCATGGCCCGAGCACTAGTGGCAATAAAGTAGCAAGCACTGTAGTGAGAAAGTGAAAAGTACCAATAGTAGTAGGTACAGTATTGGTCGTAAATTTTAAAATTGTATTATTACTTTTAGCCTCAAGGTTTTAATTCTTAGTAAATATAAGTGTGAAAGTGTTCCCAGCAGCATTAGAGGAGGGTTCAACTTAGAATACCGAATGCTATTGACAATATATATATATATATATATATATATATATATATATATATTCAAGTTTTTAGTATGTTGAATTTAATGCCGAATTTTATCGCCAAAATTTTGACTATCGAACTTTATTCGAATTTCAAAGAGGTCGAACTCGAACACAAACACGAACGCGGTGATTATGAGCGCAATGATCAACAAATTCATCAACTAAAGAGGGTCAAATTTCAGCAAGGTACATCTGAAAGGTAGCCTATTAATCTACTAGTCAGCAAGCAGATGTCCGAGATTGTGCCACATCTGATGCCATAGAGCATCGTTTGTATAGTATCTCTAACCCTACTCCTTTTACTTCATGTCATTAGTTAGCTTTATTTCATGCATTTCTATTTTATGTTTTTCAGTTTGTTAGAGTAGATTTTTTCTATTCCAGCATGATTTACTATATATGCATGATGGTTTCGATTTTGAATGGATATCTATTTGATGGACCTTTGTTTTCTTGGATGTAGAATGTTGGGATTCTCATGTTACTTGAAGGAAGCAACGTGTCACCATATGGAGCCAGAAGTTGTACTCATTTTGTCAAAGTTCCGAGGAAGCAGATGCATATATTTTTTCAAAGGATCAGAACATCAATCACCAGTTTATTGAGTCTTTGTAAACCCATTCGCAAATTTTTAATGTAAATGATGCTAGTAAGACCGTGTATGTATGTAACAACCTACGTAAGCCTATTATTTTGGCAAGAATTTCATCCTGGGAGATTTTTTGTCTCACTGATTCATTTGTGTTTCTAAACACGGATGGTTGGCAGAGTTTTTCCCTCCAACCTCACTCCAAAGCTAGGGTGGAATTCTTCATCAAAGTCTTAGGTGAGTCCTAGTGTTTTAGTCGAGTCTTATGTAAAAGTGATTTGGGAATAATTTAAGCTAACTGAATAAATTATGTTATTACAAATCACTTGCTCTACTATATCATTTTGTGTCGCAGAATTGAGTGTGTAATTTGAGGGTCTATACCAAACGGGTGTTCCCCCTATGAGGGTTGAAATATAAAAATCTTATGTAAAAAAAAATTTAGTGCATGGTCCCTCATACTTATACACAATGGATAAAATATTAGACGGTGAAAAAATTATTTAATCCCCTCAAGTGCCAATTAATTAATTTTTCTGGCAAAAATTAAATAAATCCTAAGCCAAAAAATTAATTAATTAGAGTCAAGGTTAGAGTCTTAGAGAAATTAATTTCTCCAAGTGGAAAAATTCGTGGGTATCAAATAAATTAATTTTTGGAGGTCCCACACCAAGGGAATATTGGAAATTTCAAGAAAAATTGGACCCTTGGGCCTTGGTGGTTAAGTCAAAGTCATTTGTTTTTAAGAAATCAGCTCAAAACAATTATTTTTGAGCTAATAAAAAATGGGTTTAATGAGAAATTCGAAAATTCCTCAAAATAAATATTTTCAACGACAAATTAAAAGATCATCAAATATTTATCGAAGATCGAAATTATTTTGACAAGGATCAAAGCCAACTAGCTGTTATTTTTCCACTTGCAGGATCTATCTATAAATAGAGAGTCATTTGTATCTCAATCCATCTAATGTTTGGCTAATGTAATTCTGTAGAAAAGATGATGCAACATTTTTATCCCACTGGAAACGTTTTTTAAATCAAAATAAAGACTTTGGAGTTTAGTTCATGGTGTCTATTGTCTTTTGATTTGTGGTATGTGTTGGGTACGAGCATTCCTATATTGTGTTTAAATTTTAATTAAATCGTTATTTCATTGTAGATGATAGGAACACTCTGTTGATAAGTTTTGGGCTTATCTTCGATGATATGATTCAATGTTGTTGTAACGGTTTATATGTGAAGAATTATATAGTGTTTGCAAGTTCCCCAGTCCTTGGGCTTCAAGTTCACAAAATGTGGGCATAGGCTGACTTGTTTGGACTTCAAATATTTTTATGGTTTATTTAATTTTGCTAATGTGTTTGGACTTCAAATATTTTTATGGTTTATTTAATTTTGCTAATGTTGTAGCTTGCATTTATTTTCCAAAGTACATCTCACCATTTATCAAAAAAATCTTCTAAATATTTCTCAAAACCTCTTTTAAAAGCATTGTATATTTGTATATTTTGTAAATAAGTTTGTATAATATATTTTGTAAAAAAAAAATTCTGACTGGGTTTTGGGGTTTTGAGAATTTTTGCATATAATGGGGTTTTGGGTATTTTTATTTTCATTTGTGCAGGTAGATCAAGTGAGAACAGTTGGATTAGAGCTCAATCTAGGCCCTTGAGGGTAAGATCTAGTCTCCAAAATTTTTGCAGGGCCAAACATGGAAGATTTTGCAGCAAATCTAAAGATCTTAAGTAAATTTAATTTTGGAGCAAGGGTTTTAATTTTTTTTTTAGGGCCAAAAAGGCCCAGCATCCTCCTCCAAGGCCAACGTTAACACTTCTTCCCCTAATGTCAGCTATTTTTGGCCTCTTGGAGGTTGGTCGCAAGCCCTAGAGGGCCTCAACCTCCTTTTCAACCCTTGTCGTGGGCATTTTAGGGCCTTATAAGACTAGTAGTGACGCTTATCCCTCTCGGCCTGCCCTCCCTTGCTTAGTCGTAAGGCCTTAAGGCCTCGACCTTCCCTCCTCATCCCTCCTTCCCTCTCTGTCCTCCTCTACAGCCTCTTCTTCTCCTCCTTTTCTTCTCAGCTTCCTTCCCTGGCCCTCCTTCTCCTTGTCGTGACCCCTTTTGGGCCCTTCCTCATCCTCGACCCTCTCTTACTTTAGTCGCAACCCTCTTAGGGCTTGCCTCAAGCCTATAAGGCCCCTTATCCCCTTCCCTGCAGCCTCTAGGAGGCTACTCGTAAGCCTATAGGGCCTCCTCCCTTTAACACAAGCCTATCTAGGCCTTTTTTCCCTCAACACTAGCCCTCTAGGGCTTAGCGTAGGCCTCTCTTTCTCTTAATTCTCCCTCATTTCCATCTCTGTGGGTAAGTTTGATTTTGGGACTAAATACTTGGTGAGTTTTGTAGAGAAATTGTCTCTAAGTTGGTGTTTTCATGTCCCAAGTACCTTGGAGAATTCTTTGGCAATTTGGGCAAGTGATCTATAAGGCCTTGGGCCTAGTGTTGCAGGAAACATCTCCACCAGCTCCAACGCCCGATCCGTGTCCCGTATGGAATCATACGCGATCCACTGTACGAAACACCGATCCAAATTACCGAAACATGGATTGGCAAAAAAAACGATTCCTGGAAATTGCGAAGTGCCCCTCTCGATCTATGATTCCATACGAAGGATCTATGTTTTGTACGACGGATTAGCATACGAAAACGCCATGCTTCGGAGGTGGATCCGTAAAGATCGCGAACGCTTCCAAAAAACGGCGTACAGATCCTGTATGTGCACTCAAAAAAGCGACTATTTTTATTTTATTTTTTTGCTTTAGTTGGGTTAAGGGTGGGTTAGTGTTGAGTTAGGGATAGGATGAAAAAGATAAAAGCTCACTTTCACCTGTTCAATTTAGATAACCATGGTGTTCTATGCTTAATGCACTTTTACCTCAATCTTTCTTAGGCCTAATATAAAATAGCAATCACATAAACTTGAAAGTAAAATGTTGATAGAACACAATAATAGATCAATAGAAGACAAGCCAAATATAGATCAGATTTACAATTCCTTTTGTCTAGCAAAGATATGAGATATTGTGGCATTACGGCGGTCAGCTTGATGCTTCAACCAGCAAAGTCTTTCTTGATCAGCGAGCACTTTCATGTGTCACACCTACAACCCTCAAAGACAACTCATCACAAGTCAACGCAAGTCAAACCAGGAACAGTGCAGAAAAGTCAATGCAGGCAGCTTCAGAAAAGCCAACGCAACAAACTAGGGCTTTAGTCAAACAGCCCAAAATTCCTCGATTTTAGTGCCCAGCTGTACGACCTCCTAAAATCGGAATTTCTGCAAAAGATTGAGTTCAAACGACCAAGGGTTGACCATGGTCAACACTGGTCAACGTTGCAGCAGAAAAGCCTTAAACGGATCGGCGTAGAAAACAGAGAGCCCTAAACAGATCAGCGTAGAAAACAACAACTTTGCTCCACACGTGTGAAGGAAAAAGGCCTCCAAAGGCTATCGAACCAATCAGATCACAATGAGAGAATGTGTGATGAGATGATGAGAAAATAACCTCCAAGTCTCTCTAATTTATATTCATCAATGAGGGTGTGTGACACATCTCTTAAGCATGTGGGATAAATCTGGCCGACCTTGCACATGTGGAAAATAAATTCAAAATCAATGTTCTGCTCATTCGATCGAGATGATCTTTAGATCAATGTTGCACCTCTCCAAAAGAGGAATCCAACAAAAATATGACCATCGTCATATGAGCAGTGCAACATGGAGTTTGGACCTAGTTGCCCAAAATTAACACTCCCTTTCAACTAGGGCGAATTCCATCTGTCCACAAGTGCCATCCATCATGTACCAAACCAAACATCGTACATCATCTCGCGCATAACTTGCTTTGTTGGCTCTTTATTTCAGAACAAAAGGCGAGTCACAAAGACATCACATACAGTTGACCCGAAGTCAGCTTAGAGGTAAAAACCTTTCTCAGACTCAAAAGAGTCTTATACTAACCCGAAGTCAATTTAGAGGATAAAACCTCATCATACTTGATCCCAGATCAAGGCGTTGGACACGTGCCATCCTAGACATAGAGAGTACGACAACCTCCGATGCGTCCATCGGTCTTGCTATGGTCTTTATCCACATTTCCCACCTCATTGGCCAAATGAGAAGTACTTCCCATGAGTCTGAAACTCCATGGGTAGGATGCTTGTTGGGCACAGATCAGAGAGAGGCGAACCAACTCAATATTATAATGGTGGGGCAGAAGCACCACAAGGTTCAACAAGCCTGGCCCCGTGAGTGTTTATATCTCCAAGAAGCTATCCCCAAGCCCCCTGGAGCTCCCAGAGTTCATAATCCAACTCAAGCAGGACCCTCAGAATAGGGTCTTTCCACGATTCCAAGCTTCTCACGGAATGTTAGGAACTTGACCTTCCCCAGGTTCTTCGTGAAAATATCCACGACCTACTCATCATGATCGAGCCTTATAGCGCCTTGCTATACCATATCCCGGATAAAATGGTGCCTGATATCAATATGTTAGGATCGATCGTGGAATACGAAATTCTCAGAAAGACGAATCCCACTCTGTTGGAGAGGTAAATCCCCTCTGCGGACAGAGGTGATCCCTACTAGCCCAGATTGGGTCTAGCAACAATCAAGGCACGTAGTGACGTAGGTTCTTAGTTACAAAATGACAAAAACATAACGAATTGCCTACCTCAAATCCTACGCAATGGTCGTTGAAGAAAGGATGAGGCTTTCCATCCCTCGCTTGGCAGATCACGATTCTTCCGCTCGACACGTTTGAACACTTGCACACATGCAAAGGATACAATGATACACAGCATAAAATCTAAAGCCTGTAACCATACATCAGTCAGAGAGGATGTAATTCATTGCATAAAGGAAATAGATACATGAATAGAACCATAATCAAAGTCGCTTATCATTAAAATAACAAAGGAAAGATACAACCCAAAGCTCTGACGCTTGATCTTCCTTCGGCGGGGCTGACAGCGGAGCACGTCTCAACGAAGCCTGTCGGAAACGGGACAAAGCTCTCTCTCTTCGGCTTAGCTCTCAAAGGTTGTTTGGCTATAGTCTCCTTGCTATAAGTTCAGCTCTAGCTTGCTAAGGGTGAAGGCAAGCTTTTATAGATGGTGGAAGGGGAGTTGGGATCCCTACAATCATGGGATTGGCCCTATCTCTAAGGAAGCTTCCATGATAGGCGGAAAACCACCTCCCATACATGGAGATCCGGAGCCAAACCTCCCACCTCATTTTAGTGACTCATTCAGGAGTTTGTTGGAATCAAACTTCCGCCATTTATTTTTAAAAAACATCCCTTATTAAGCTTAGCACGAGTGAGACACTGGGACAGAGCGCTGGTGGATTTCCCCATTGGCACGAGGGCTGAACTGGCTAGTCGAAGGCTAAAAGATCAGTTTTTAGGGTTTTCCAAAGGAAACTTTCTTCAGAGGATTGATTGTCCTTGTCAAGGGGGATGCCATGAAAGTGGTTTCAGGTTATGTCACTGCTCACAGGTCACGAGAAAAGCCCTCCAATGTGCGGGACGGGTAATTGCAGGGACGGTGACAAAATATTGTGTAACACACTCTAGTTATCACAAAGGATAATGGTGGTATCTATCACATGCTAGAACAACTCACTGAAGAGCTTTCACAACCAAACAGCTTCACAACAGGCCATACTCGCTGTAATGTATTCGGCCTCAACGATGCTCAAACCCACCGACTTCTACTTCCTGCTCATCCAAGATATCGAAGCAGAACCCAAGGTGAAGCAACATCTAGATGTGCTCTTGCAATCCAGCACACTACCAGCCCAATCGGCATCAGTATATCCATGGAGACTCAAACTCCCAGCAGTGTATCTTAGCCCATGGTTGATTGTGCCCCGAAGATATCTCAACAGATTCTTGGCACCAATCCAGTGAATGTGATGAGGTTCAACCATATGTTGACTCAAGTGTTCACTGCAAAACATATGTCCGAATGGGATTTCACTAAGAACATCGGGGCCCCTACGAGTTGTGAATACTCGGTAGGATTCACCAGCATGGGACCAGCAACGTTTCCGCTCAACTTCTTAAAGTTGAGTTCCATCGGTGTCGACACAGACTTATAGTCCACCATACCAAATCTCTCCAGCAACTTCACAACATATTTTCCTTGAGAAAGGAAAATCTCTCCTAGCCTCTGCCAGACCTCCAAGCCTAGGAAGTAGTGCATCAGTCCTAGGTCTTTCATCTCAAACTCAGAAGCTAGCTCCCTCTGACACTGATGAATGAGAGGGTCAGCACCTATCAGGAAGAGATCATCCACATAGAGAACCAAAATGAGAGGCCTTTCTCTATCAACCTTAAAATAAAGGTTTGGATCAACATTACTTCGATTGAAGCCCAGCTTCATCAAGTAGCTATCTATCCTCTCGTACCAAGCCCTAGGGGCTTGCTTCAAAACCCATAGAGGGCTTTCTTCAATTTGGATACATGGGTGTCTCTATCTCGAGCTTCAAACCCTATAGGTTGCTCCACATACACCTCTTCCTTTATAGATCCATGCAGAAAAGAGGTCTTCACATCCATCTGATGTAGACTCCATCCTTGCATGGCAGCAAGGGCAATAATAGATTGGATGGTGGTATAGCAGGCCACAGGTGAAAATATATCACCATAATCTATGCCTTCTTTTTGAGAGAAGCCTCGGGCAACGAATCTTGCCTTGTACTTATCAGCACTTCCATCAGATTCATGCTTGATCTTATAAAGCCATTTCGAGGTGACAACAAATTTGTCCTCCGGTCTTGGAACCACTTCCCAGACATCATTCTTCATAATGGACTCATATTCTTCATGCATAGCATCCTTCCATACTTTATGCTTTTGGCTTCTTCAAATGTTCTAGGCTCAGATTGTACTATTGTACTCATGGCTGCTAGATACCCTTGGTATCTCTTCGGCTTCTTGCTTTCACAGAATGTCCCCCTTGGGGCAATATGTGTCTCTGCATCTTCGAGAGTATCCCTAAGCCATGAGGGTCTTCTCTTATTTGAAGGAGGTGGATCAATGGGATCCATAGGTCCTTTAACATCGGGCATCAGGCCATCCTTCGACTCTTCCAACTTCCCTGCTTCTTCATCTTCTTTGTCTTCCTTGGAGCTAGGAAGATTTCTTACTTTCTTGAGGGCAGCATCTTCATCGAAGGTGACATCGTGACATATCTCCACTTCTCTTTGACGAGGCACATAGATTCTATATGCCTTCGAAGTTTCACTGTAGCCCACAAACATTCCCTTCTTTCCAAAAGCATCTAGCTTGCTTCTCATTTCTTTCGGCACATGAACGTAAACATGACAACCAAAAACTCTAAAATGAGAAACATCAAGTTTCTTAACATAGATTACTTCTTTGGGAGTTTTGGTGTCCAAAGTGAAATGTGGGCATCTATTTTGAACATACTCAATAGTGTTCGTAGCTTCTCCCCATAGAAATTTCAGAAGACCTTGATCACATAGCATGGCATAGGAAGCTTCCACAATGGTCCTATTCATTCTTTCAGCAATACCATTTTGTTCAGGAGTGTCTGCAGTTGTGGTCTCCCTCTTAATGCTAGCTTCTCTACAAAAGTCATTAAACTCATTTGACTCATACTTGGTTGTAAATTTTTGTAGATGTTCTATGCTTGATGCAACTTTACTTTTTATCCCAATATCAGTCAACAATCACATAAACAATAAAGTAAAATGTTGATAGAACATACCAGTAGATCGACAGAAGACAAGCCAAAATATATAAGTGTGTTGATGCGTTACGGCGGTCAGCAGGATGCTTCAACCAACAAAGTCTCAATACGGTCATCCCACCAGAAGTGTCACACAACCCTCTAGGACAGCTAAAACAGTCAACCCCAAAAGTCAACAAAAGTCACTGTTGTCAGTGAACGCAAACAGCAGCAGCAGCAAGGTCAACGCAGCCTTGGGAATTGTGCCAAAAAAATGCGGATTCAGAAAATCGAAGGCTTGAGAGAGTTTTAGGTCAATTTGACCTTGCGTTGACCAAAGTCAACGCTGGTCAACGCTGCTGCAAAAACCCTAGACCGAAAAACAGAATTTGTTGCTTGCTGAAATTTCCCACGTGGGAAGAGAAGAGCCTCCAAGGTGATCGAACCAATCAAATGAGGAGAGAGAAAATGTGTGAGGATGAGATGAGTGAAAATGTCCTCCAACATTGACCAATATATATCAATCAATGAGGTTGTGTGACACAACCACTGGGGCTTCAAACCTTCAGGCCGACCTGCACATATTTTGAATAAATTTGAAATAAATGTTCTGCTCAACGGAACAAGATGATCTTTAGAACGATCTTGCACCTCTCCGAAAGAGGAATCCAATAAAAATATTGGCATCTTCATCTGAGCATCACAACATGGAGTTTGGACCTAGTTGTCCAAAATTAACACTCCCTCTCAACTAGGGAGAACTCCATCCACCTGTGCAATCCAAACATCGTGCGTCATCCCACTGTAACTTGGTTTGTTGGCTTCTTTTATTATAGAACAAAGGTGGGTCAGTCACAAAGACATCATTCCCGACTGACAGATTCAGCCCAGAGGTCTGAAACCTCTATAGGACTCAAAAAGAGTCTCATACCAACCCGAAGTTGGTTTACCTGACCCAAAGTCAGTTGGAGGTCCGAAACCTCACTATACCTAATCCCAGATCAAGTGGTTGGACCTTGCCATCCTAGATAGAGAGTACGGCAATCTCTGATGCGTCCATCAGTCTTTGCTACTAGTCTCTAGCTTTTCCCACCTCACTGGCCAACTGAGAGGTACTTCCCATGAGCCCTGAACTCAATGGGTAGGATGCATATGGGCCACAGATCATGAGAGGTGAACCAACTCAATCATCATAACAGTAGGGCAGAAGCACACCAACAAGGTTCGGCAAGCCTAACCATGTGGTTGCTTATAGCTCCGAGAAGCTATCCCTAAAGCAGAGCTCCCAGAGCTCATCGTCCAACAGGACCCTTAGAATAGGGTCGTACCACAATACCAAGATTCTCACAGAAGGTTAGGAACTTCACCTTCCCCAAGGGCTTTGTGAGAATATCTGCAACCTGCTCATCAGCTAATATATGTTCGAGCATTACGATGCCTCGTTGTACCATATCCCAGATAAAGTGGTACTTGATATCAATATGTTTGGATCGATCGTGGAAAACGGGATTCTTGGACAACCAAATCCCACTCTGATTATCACAGAGTATCACGGTGGTATCTAGCACATGCCCGAACACCTCACTGAAGAGCTTTCGCAACCAAACAGCTTCACAACAGGCCATACTTGCTGCAATGTATTCGGCCTCCGCGGTGCTCAAAGCCACCGACTTCTGCTTTCTGCTCATCCATGATATCGAAGCAGAACCAAGTGTGAAGTAGCATCTCAATGTGCTCTTACGATCCACCACACTGCCAGCCCAATCGGCATAAGTATATCCATGGAGTTTCACGCTCTCGACAGTGTATCTCAGCCCATGGTTTATCGTGCCCCGAAGATATCTCAACAAATTCTTGGCACCAACCCAGTGAAAGTGACGAGGCTCAACCATATGTTGACTCAAAGTGTTCACTGCAAAACATACATCCGAACGGGTGTTCACTAAGAACATCAGGGCCCATACGTGTTGACGATACTCGGTAGGATTTGCTAGCACAAGCCCAGCAGCGTTGCCACTCAACTTCTTGAAGTTGAGCTCCATCGGTGTCGACATGGACTTACTGTCCACCATACCAAATCTTTCCAGAATCTTCACAATATATTTTCCTTGAGAAAGGAAAATCTCGCTAGCTCTCTGCCAGACCTCCAGGTCTAGGAAGTAATGCATCAGTCCTAGTTTCTTCATCTCGAACTCAGCAGCGAGCTCCCTTTTGCACTGATGAATGAGAGGGTCTGCACCTGTCTGGAAGAGGTCGTCCACATACAACACAGAACCAGAATGAGAGTCTTTTCTCTATCAACCTTGAAGTAAAGATTCGGATCAACATTACTACAAGTGAAGCCCAACTTTATCATGCTCTCTATCCTCTCATACCAAGCTCTAGGTGCTTGCTTCAACCCATAGAGGGCTTTCTTCAACTTGCAGATATGGGTGTCCCGATCTTGGACTTCAAACCCCAGAGGTTGCTCCACATACACCTCTTCCTTTATTGCACCATGCAAAAATGTGGTCTTCACATCCATGTGATGAAGACTCCATCCTTGCGTGGCAGCAAGGGCTATGATAGATCGGATAGTGGTATATAGGGCCACAGGTGCAAACATGTCATCATAGTCTACACCTTCCTTTTGAGAGAAACCACGGGCAACGAATCTTGCCTTGAACTTTTCAATACTTCCATTAGATCCATGCTTGATCTTGTAGTCTTGGAACCACATCCTAGACATCATTCTTCATTATGGACTCATACTCTTCGTGCATAGCATCCTTCTAGACTTGACGCTTTACGACTTCCTCAAAAGATCCAGGCTCAGATTGTACGATTGTACTCATGGCTACTAGATATCCTTGGTATCTATTTGGCTTCTTGCTTTCACGGAATGTCCCCCTTGGGGCCATATGTCCCTCGGCATCCTCGAGAGTGTCCCTGAGCCATGATGGTCTTTTCCTTATTGAAGGAGGTGGATCAATCGGGTCCATCGGTCCTTCAACATCGGGCATCGTCTCATCCTTTGGTTCTTCTTGATTTCAAGGCCTTGCTTCATGATCTTCCTCAGATCTCGGAAAACTGACTACTTTCCTCAGGAAAGCATCTTCGTCAAAGGTAACATCATGGCATATCTCCACTTCCCTTTGACCAGGCACATAGACTCTATAGGCCTTCGAAGTTTCGTTGTAGCCCAGAAACATTCCTTTCTTCCCAGAAGCATCCATCTTGCTCCTCTTCTCCTTCGACACATGAAAATAAAGAGGACATCCAAAAACTCTAAAATGTGAGATGTCAGGTTTCTTACCAGAGAAAACCTCTTCGGGAGTTTTGGAGTCCAGAGCGGAATACGGGCATCGATTTTGTATGTACATAGCAGTGTTCGCAACTTCTCCCCACAGAAACTTCGGTAGACCTTGGTCACATAGCATGGCACAGGAAGCTTCCACAATGGTCCTATTCTTTTGTTCAGCAATGCCATTCTTCTCAGGAGTATAGACAGTTATGGTCTCCCTCTTGATGCCAGCTTCTCTGCAAAAGTTCTTGAACTCGTTCGTCTCATATTCAGTGCCATTATCGGTCCTCAATATCTTGATCTTCTTCCCTGTCAAATTTTCCACCAAGGCTTTGAAGGTACAGAACCACATGAAAGCCTCATCCTTCTTCTTCAAGAAGCGTATCCAGGTTTTGCGGGAGAAGTCATCTATGAATGTCATATAATAAGAACATCCTCCCAAGGATGTCACAGGCAGCATACCAGACAGATCAAAATGTATCAATTGCAAGACATCATATGTCTTTGTGACACTTGAGGGGAAAGGTCCCCTTGTATGCTTACCTTCGGCACAACCCTGACATACACCTTCATAATTATTTAAGAAATCGGGCATCCCTGTCACCACCTTCCTTGCTTCGGGAAGGGCATTGTAGTGAAGATGTCCAAACCTCCAGTGCCATAGTTCAGTCTGTCGGATAGTATCAAATGTCATCGCTCCTAGTGGACTTCCTCCAACCTGGTAGAGTGTATCAACTCTAAACCCAATCGTGATAGCTTCCTTGAAACTCTTCTTCCAGATACGCACCTTCACATCAATGAATGCCTCATTGAAACCTTTGTCTTCCATGGCCGATATGGACACAAAGTTCTTCTTTAAATCAAGTACATAGAGTACATCCTGCAAGTGGAGGACTTGACGTTGAGACAAGTGGAGGGTCACAGTGCCTGTCCCTTTCACGGAATATGTGGCATTATCTCCAAGGATAATTTCTAGATTAGTATCCTTCTCAACCATATCAAAAAGTGCTTCCTTGAACCCAGTGATGTGACTTGAGGCACCACTATCTATCAACCAGACATCCATAGTGTCGGGTGGAGATACAGCAGAGAGGGCAGATAAAAGAATGAATTCGTTTCTTTTGCCAACAACATTTGATTCCTCATACCTAGAATTTCTCGACCTTTTGAAAGGTTGCCCATTTCCACCAGAGGAAGCCTTCCTCTTTCCTTTGTACCTGTTGTTCCTTTGATTTTCATTCCTTCGGATGTTGTTGTTGTCATCATCATCGGGAGAATCCTTCTTGCAAGGGCATTCACTAGCATAGTGACCTGGCTTGTGACAAGTGTAACACTTGCCTTTCTTTCCTTGGGCCCCTGCTCTTCCTTTGTTCCTTGGACCACCAAAGTTCTTCTTCTTAAAATGAGCAACGAAGGCAGCATTTCCTTCATTTTCATATTCCTTCATCCTTGTCTCTTCTTGTACGCATCTCAATAATACCTCTTCAAAATCAGGTATGACATTGTTATTGAGAATGGTAGTGTTGAATACATGCCATTCGGATGAGAGACCTCCAAGTGCGGTGAGAACCATCTCTCGGTCAGCTATTGTCTCCCCAATAGCTAGCAGATTATTCCTTATTTCAATCAGCTTCAGAAAATATGATTGAACAGACTCATCCCTGCCTTTCTTCAGATTCTTCAATTGGTTCTTGAAGAATAGGACTTGATTCGCATTGTTGGCCTTGAACATGTTGACCAACTTATCATACATCTCTTTGGATGTGCCCTGCTCAGAGATGTAGGCAACCAGACTCTTATGAATTGAGTCCCTTATCATCAGCTTTGCTTTGATTTCCCCCTTATTATACTTTGTTTTGGCAGCAGTGGTTGCAGTGGATGGAGGCTCTTGGATTTTACCCTGCACATAGTCCATGCCATCTTAGTCTTCCAAATTAAGATCCAATGTCATCTTCCAGGCATGGAAGTCATCCTTCCCAGTCAATTTGTCATCAGCCTTAAATCCATTGTAGTTAGAGGAACCCATGCTCTTCTTCGGAGATTGCTACAAACTAGGGCTTTGTCTTCATCTCATCTCTGATACCATGTAAATTTTTGTAGATGTTCTATGCTTGATGCAACTTTACTTTTTATCCCAATATCAATCAGCAAACACATAAACAATAAAGTAAAATGCTGATAGAACATACCAGTAGATCGACAGAAGACAAGCCAAAATATATAAGTGTGTTGGTGCGTTACGGCGGTCAACAGGATGCTTCAACCAACAAAGTCTCTATACGGTCAGCCCACCAGAAGTGTCACACAACCCTCTAGGACAACCAAAACAGTCAACCACAAAAGTCAACAAAAGTCAATTTTGTCAGTCAACGCAAACAGCAGCATCAGCAAGGTTAACGCAGCCAAGTCAAAGTCAACGTCCAACCTCGGGAATTGTGCCAAAAAATGCAAATTCAGAAAATCGAAAGTTCGGGAGAGTTTTAGGTCAATTTGACCTTGCCTTAACCAAAGTCAATGTTGGTCAACGTTGCTGCAGAAACCCTAGGCCGAAAAAAAGAATTTGTTGCTTGCTGAAATTTCCCACGTGTGAAGAGAAGAGCCTCCAAGGTGATCGAACCAATCAGATGAGGAGAGACAAAATGTGTGAGGATGAGATGAGTGAAAATGTCCTCCAACGTTGACCAATATATATCCATCAATGAGGGTGTGTGACACAACTGTTGGGCTTCAAACCTTCAGGCCGACCTGCACATATTTTGAATAAATTCAAAATAAATGTTCTGCTCATCGGATCAAGATGATCTTTAGAACGATCTTGCACCTCTCCGAAAAAGGAATCCAATAAAAATATTGGCATCTTCATCTAAGCATCACAACATCGAGTTTGGACCTAGTTGTCCAAAATTAACATTGGTCCCATTGTCAGTCCTCAAAACTTTGATTTTCTTCTCAGTTTGATATTCCACCAAGGCCTTGAACATACGAAACCATTTGAATGCTTTGTCCTTCTTCTTCAAAAAATATATCCAAGTCTTGCAGGAGAAGTCATCTATAAAAGTCATGTAATGGGAATATCCTCCCAAGGATGTCACAGGAAACATACCAGATAAGTTAGAATGTATCAACTACAAGATATCAGTTGTCTTTGTGACACTTGAGGGGAACGGTCCCCTTCTATGCTTCCCTTCGGCACAACCCTGACATATACCTTCATGATCATCTCTCAATTCGGGCATCCTTGTCATCACCTTCCTTGCTTCGGGAAGTGCTTTGTAATGGTGGTGTGCAAACCTCCAGTGACATAACTCTATTTGAAGAGTTGCATCACATGTCATAGCCCCCAATGGACTTCCTCCAACCTAGTAGAGTGTATCAACTCTAAAACCAACAGAAAGAGCTTCCTTGAAGTTCTTCTTCTAGATAAGTACATTTCCATCAACAAGTTCCACCTTGAACACTTTGTCTTCCATTTCCGAAATGGACACAAGGTTCTTCTTAAAATTAGGTACATACAACACATCTTGTAATCGGATGACTTGACCTTGAGATAAATGGAGGGTCACAGTCCCTGTCCCTTTCACGGGATAGGTGGCATTATCTCCAAGGATGATTTCCGGATTAGTATCCTTCTCAACCAAATCAGAAGGGGCTTCTTTATAACTAGTGAGGTGCCTTGAAGCACCACTATCAATTAACCAGACATCCAGGGTGTCAGGTGGAGATGCAGCAGAGAGGGCAGATACAAGAATAAAATAATTTCTCTTATTATCAACAACATTAGACTCATCGTACCTGGGATTTTTTGACCTCTTGAAAGGTTTCCCATTTCCATTATGATCAGAGGGAGCCTTCCTTTTCCCTTGGAACCTGTTGTTCCTGCCATTCCTTCTCGAGTTGTTGTTGTCATCATCCCTGGGAGAGTCCCTTCTATTAGGGCACTCTCTTGCATAGTGACCAGTCTTGTTACAAGCGTAACATCTTCCCTTCCTTCTTTTGGGCCCTTCTCTACCATCGTTTTGATTTCTCGGGCTACCATGGTTCTTCTTCTTTGCATGAGCGGCGAAGGTAGTAGGGTCACTTCCATTACCATTAGAGGCATACTCCATCATTCTTGTTTCCTCTCGAGTGCATCTCGTCAATATTTCATCAAAATTAGGAATCACATTATTATTGAGAATAGTGGGATTGAATACATGTCAATCACGGGGGAGACCTCCAAGTGAAATAAGGACCATCTCTCGATCAAATATTGCTTCCCCAATAGCTAGGAGGTTATTCCTGATTTCAGTGAGCCTCATAAAATAGGATTGAATAGATTCATCCTTACCCTTCTTGATATTCTTCAATTGATTCTTGAAGAAGAGGATTTAATTAGCATTGCTAGCCCTGAACATGCTCACCAACTTATCATACATCTCCTTAGATGTCTTCAGCTCATAAATGTAAGCAACCAAGTGCTTATGCATAGAATCTCGGATAATCATCTTTGCTTTGATTTCCCCTTTTCTATACTTTGTCTTTGTGGCAGCAGCTGCATTTGATGGAGGCTCTTGAATATTCCCCTGTACATAGTCCATGACATCTTGATCTTCTAGCGCCAAATCCAATGACATCTTCCATGCATGATAATCAGATGTATTAGTCAATTTATCATCAACGTTGAAACCCTTGTAGGTTGAGGAGGCCATTTGTCCTTGATAGGATTTCTTCCTTCAGAGATAGCTTCTAACACCAGCTTGGACTCTTGGATTTTGTCTTCACCTCAGCTCTGATCCCATGTTAAATTTAGATAACCATGGTGTTCTATGCTTGATGCACTTCTACTTCAATCTTTCTTAGGACCAATACAAAATAGAAATCACATAAACTTGAAAGTAAAATGCTAATAAAACACAATAATAGATCAGCCAAATATAGATCAGATTTACAATTCCTTTTGTCCAGCGAAGATATGAGATATTGTGGTGTTACGGCAGTCAGCGGGATGCTTCAACCAGCAAATTCTTTCTCAGTCAGCCAACACTTTCATGTATCACAACCACGGCCCTCAAAGACAGCGCATCACAAGTCAACGCAAGTCAAACCAGGGACAGCGCAGAAAATTCAATGCATGCAGCTTCAGAAAATTCAACGCAGCAAACTAGGGCTTCAGTCAAACAGCTCAGAATTCCTCGATTTTAGTGCCCAGTTGTACGACCTCCTAAAATCAGAATTTCTATAGAAGATTGAGGTCAAACAACCAAGGGTTGACCACGGTCAACGCTGGTCAACACTGTAGCAAAAAAGCCCTAAACAGATTAGCGCAGAAAACAAAAAGCCCTAAACAGATCAGCATAGAACACAGCAGCTTCGCTCCACACTGTGAGCGAAAAAGGCCTCCAAAGGCTATAGAACCAATCAAATCATAATGAGAGAATGTATGATGAGATGATGAGAAAATGACCTCCAAGTCTCTCCAATTTATATTCATCAATGAGGGTGTGTGACACATCTCTTAGGCATGTGGGATAAATCTGGCCGACTTTGCACATGTGGAAAATAAATTCAAAATCAATGTTCTGCTCATCCAATCAAGATGATCTTTAGATCAATCTTGCACCTCTCTGAAAGAGGAATCCAACAAAAATATGACCATCGTCATATGAGCAGTGCAACATGGAGTTTGGACCTAGTTTCCCAAAATTAACATTACCTCTCATTTGCTCACTTTTGTTTTTGGAGAGCTTGGAGAAGAGAGGAGAAGAGAGCTTGGAGAAGAGAAGAGAAAGAGAGGAGAAGAGAGCTTGGAGAAGAGAGAGTTGAGGAGAGCTTGGAGGAGCTTGGAGGAGTAAAGAAGGGCTTCCATCTACAAGAGCTAAAGAGGTAAGTGCAAACCCCAAACTTTCTCATTTTTTTGTCATTGTTTTTTGTATTTTCTCTCCTCCCTCTCCTACACTTTCCCGTTCTTTCTTCTTGTTCATTTATTTGCAGGTTGTCCACCATATATATTCATATTCAAAGATGATGTTTTTTTGGCTTCTATGTATCATTCCACTCTTGATTTTGATGATAGTAAGGGGGAGTAGAAATAGAAGAGAAGAACATGAAGAAGAACATCATAGTGGTCCCCATATGAGTGACCCAATGTATGATGAGGAGGAAGGGTTTGAAGAGGAAGGGGATGATTTTGATGAAAACATTGAAACACCAGAGGGGAAAGCTGCATTGACACCCTTGTGGAACTATGTGACCAAACTTGAAGGGGGAAAAGGTGGTGGAAGCTACAAGTTTTTGTGCCCTCATGGTTGTCATGGAGGAAAACCATATAGTGGTTCATATACCCGTGTGAGGAGGCATCTTTGTGGGGTGATGGACAGTGATGACAAAAAGGGTGTTGTGGGGATAGCAATTTGCCCAAAGGTTTCAAATGAACAAAGAAGAAAATACATCCAAATAGAGGAGGTTGCACAACAAAAAAACAAGAAACAAAAAACTCAATCTGAATCAAGTGGAACCTCTAAATTTGGTAGCTCATCTCCTCATGGTACTTCTGCAAGCTCTGGAGGTAAAAAAACAATAGTGGATTTCCTTAATGTTGCTAGGAGGGATGATGTGGATGGAAAGATAGTCCGATTTCTTTGTGCTTGCGGTGTACCATTCAATGTGCTTCACTCTCCCTATTGGCATGAAATGGTAAAGGGCATCAATGAAGCCCCAAAAGGATACAAGTCCCCCAACTATGAGAAAGCTAGAACAATGTTATTAGAAAGAGAAAAAGGAAAGGTTCAAATAGCTTTGACACGTTTTACAAATGAGTGGGTGGATAGTGGGGTATCCATTGTATCAGATGGGTGGACAAATATCAGAAACCAACATCTGATAAATGTTCTTGGTGTTTCTGCTAGTGGTGAAATGTTTATTACATGTCATGATTCCTCCTCTGTCAGTGCAACTTCCCAAAACATTCCAGATCTCCTATTGCAATCAATCAAAGATGTTGGTCCTAGTAAAGTGTTTCAAGTGATCACAGACAATGTAGAAAATTGTAAAGGAGCAAGAAGAATTATTGAGCGTACTTATCCACACATATTTTGGTCTGGGTGCTTGGTGCACACATTGAACCTTTTGATGCATGATATTGTGAAGCATAAAGAATGTGGGTGGATGAATGAGCTTTAGAAGAGAGGGAAGCAACTCATTAAATTTATCACAAGGCATACAAGGGTAAACTACTTCTATGGCACTTACTCCAAGTTGCAGTTGCTTAAACTTGCAAAAACAAGATTTGCAAGTAATAACCTCACCTTTAGGTGGCTAGTGAAGGTAAGACAAGCTTTAACTAATATGGTCACTGCTGAATCATGGGAGGAAATTAACACTGATAGAGATGGTGCTAATGTAGCCAAGGACACTATTCTTGACATGTACTTTTGGTCACAGGTTAAATATCTTTTGCAATTCACCAAACCAATTTATTACATGATCAAGTTTGTTGATTCAGATCGGCCAATAATTGGGGAGGTGTATGAGCAAATGGATAACACGTTGGGGCAGATTAAAGACATTGTTGAGCCTACAAATATCACCTTATACATTTATATTCGTGCAGAGGTGGAAAGACGATGGGATATGGTAAATGTTTCATTGCATGCATTAGCATATGTTTTGACACCTAAATACTATCATCCATCATGGCTTTCAACACCAGATTCTGGGGGGGAGCAGGAGAAAACCACACCTAAATCTAGAGGTTCTAGAAAAATCTATGATTGCATTGACTAGATTAGTCCCTGATGAGGAGGAGGCTGCCTTGTTACGGAAACAGTTGAGCAAGTATACGCTTTGCACTGGTCCATTTGGGAGCATGCATGCAATTCGAGATCGAGAGACTTTTTCTTCTATTGAGTGATGGAACATGCATGGAGGTGCTATTCCAATTCTATAGACTTTGGCATTGTGGGTGCTATCACAGGTGGTAAACACTTCTTCTGCAGAGAGGAGTTGGAGCTCTTATTCTTTCATCCACAATGTTAAAAGGAACAGGTTGAGTTTAGACCGAGCAGAGAGCTTGGTTTATGTTCATTACAACTTGTGATTGTTGTCCCGTTACTATGATGATGCAAAGAGTAATAAAGACCTTAAGGTTTGGGACAGGTATCCAGAGGAGGCCAATTTCGAGGATGGAGCGCTGTGATTAGAGCAATTAGAGGATTCTCTTATCCATGATGATGATAATCGAGTTGACATGCCACCCCCAACTGGTCCCTTGCTTCCTAGGTTCCATGGTTCAACACCAACAACAGGGGCTTCATCTTCATCAATTGCAAAGCCACAACTTCCACAACCACCATATTTTTCATTGCCACCAGGCCCACCGCCACGTACTCTTCGTGGTGGAAGGAGAGATTACTAGATATATTCACAATTTTCTGCTTTTTTCATAGATTAGACTTGCAGGCTTGTTGTGAATTTGAACTTTTTTGTCATGGTGGTGGCCAAGTGGCCTGTTTTGTAAACATTATCATTTGAATTTTGGACATGAGTAATGTTCACAGTTGCTCACTTGATAGATAATATGCTTTATGTTTTATAATATGGTTAAATGTTTTATGTTTTATAGTATGCTTAAATGTTTTATCATACTTCAAAATTTGATGTATGGTTGTAATTGCTAGGATCTAAAATCTAGATGGTTGATGCGTGAATAATTAATTATTGATGTACAATGGAATCACGAATATCATACCTATCTTGATTTGTGTAAAAATAGCATGTTTTCATGTCTTCTACAACTAATATGGTATTTGGGATGTTTGTTTTGAATATAAATGCAAATATATATATATATATATTAGACGCTTCCAAAACACTTCGCTTCCTAATGTTAGCCTCTCTCAAATAACAATGATAAATCCAAAATAATAAATTAATTAATTAAATATTTCAAGTTAGGAATATGTGCCTAACT
Organism: Pinus albicaulis; assembly: GCA_034641835.2. Lineage (NCBI taxonomy): Eukaryota > Viridiplantae > Streptophyta > Pinopsida > Pinales > Pinaceae > Pinus > Pinus albicaulis. The sequence continues at coordinate 771,430,777 of CM076580.1, read as the reverse complement.
CTTGGGTTGTTCCTCAAATATTGGAGTTTGTTTAGTAACTCCTATCTTGGTAGGTTTTTGGTGAGAAATTATCTCAACCAAAGGAGTCTAAGATAACACGGACTATCTTAGACATTTTCTCTCATCTATTTAAATTGTAAACTAAATTCTTTTAATAAGTGAGAATGATGAGAATACCATGAGGCTGAAGCCTCTTTTCCGCCATTACTTTGTGTGTGGTTTTTCTGTAATGTTTTTGAGTTAATTTCATTTCTACCATGTGGTATCATAGCACCAAGTTCGTGCTAAGATTATGGAAGATATGTGTGGTTTTTTGAAACGTGTAGAAATTGTTACAACGGTCCATTGACTATGTGAGATGTTGATCTAGAGAATGCTTTAGCACGCTCCACAACTAATGAAGCTCGGCCCTACCCATACTTAACAGCTATAGTGGTTATCCAAAACAACTCGAAGCTTCATCTTGGATCTCTCTATGCTCCATCTGTTCTCCATTAGAGCTGGATTTGACAAAAGACTCAGCTGCAACCTCCATCTGTGGTATAGTATTACTTTTCTCATCAGATTCCATACACAAATCTAGATTAGCTAATGCATTGAATAGGGGGGCACCTAAATCAGAAATTCCAGAAGGTATGCCTGATGCTAAAAGCGATGCTGTCACCCTGTCTTGACTTCATTGAACTTTACTGAGTCAGGAATGTTTAAATGTGGAGAATTTGTATCTTCTTGGTCAGAGGCAGCATTCCCAGTTTGCAAGATAACGTTAATCCCAGAAATTCATTTGCTTGAGCTTTCCTCTCAAGTACATGCCAGCATTTTTAATTTAAATAATTTCACCCAGAGAAGAGAAGACGAAAGGCGATCCACGAACTGCAAGAGAAATCGGAACAAATTCCTTGGCTAGAGGATTCAATTTCGAGAGCAGATCAACCAATTCTCTCATGTTTCGGTTCAATTCCTGTGGTGGCTTGCCATTTTCCTGCACAGCTAATCCATTTTCGCTCTTTTGTAGCATTTTCTCTGAATTGTGCTGTGAATTGTTATAAGTATTTTGCTGTAAATTTTGCATACTCTGATGTTTATTCTGCTGCAAATTTTGTTCCCTGCCGTGCTCATCAATCTGACGGACATTTTCAAGAAGATTAATGACTGTCTGCAACTGTTGATTGCAAGCAGAGTCTGTGGAGTGTAGAGAAGGTGGTTAGCCACAGCAGATTATAAGTTGCCATGCTGTGAACCACAGCAACGAATTTGGAGCACAAGTTGTTTGCTGGTGTGTTGTGGTATTAGTAAGAGCACTGTTCGTTTTTTTGTGATTGTGTATGATTGTTATCGCCGCATTGCTTTACAATGAGAATAGGTCAGTTAATTTCGTGGGCAACAAAGATCTGCACCTCATCCTATGGCCAACTGCCCTACAATTTCGTCGGTCGATGGTCCATCTCCATGTTGAAACACTGTCATATTTTATTTCTGGAACCGTGACAGTGAAAGGGTCGAAGACCAGCATAAACTCCGAAGGACAAACCATGAATGGCAACCTTGCCATTGCTGTGAGTTGACAGTGTTTGCGTTTGGTTGGGGTCGGCTTCCAGCATGGAAGTGTTGTGGCAACTACTTGACAATAGGCGTATTAGTGGCCGTTTTGGTGGTTCTGTTGACAACAATTTACAAGCTCCTCTTCGGTGGCAAGCAGCAACCTGTTCAGAAGGTAGAGTTGAAAAGTCAGCCCGATCAGGATGCTTCTGCTTCTGAGAATAACAAATAAGATTCAGATTGTGCAGAAGAGAATGAAAATTCTCACGCAGCAGAGAAGGAAAAGTCTGGAGACAAAAATGAAATAGAAGGAGAAGATGCAGCTCCCCGCCAGAGGAGAGTAAGGCGCGACACATAAATCCGGACACTAAAGTTCAGTGGACAATGAACAAATCTGTCAAAATTTATCCATCTGTTTTTGGTCATGAAGTCATAGATAAAATAGGAGGAACGGTCAGAGAATTTGCATCCCCATTATGCATGGTGGATTGGGATAACATTTTTTCCAGAGTTGTGTTTCTAAGTCTTTGTTTCTTATTTTGCATTGAACCCAAGCAAAAGAAATTGAGAGAGCTCGCAAGGAGGACCCGAGGAGATTGCCTACAGTGAAGGAGACAACCAGTCAACAAGGTTTGCAAGTTACAATGGCTTGTTTTTAACGATTTGATTTTCAAAATAACTTAATGTCAAGTGGGAAATATTAAATACTTCACATATTTTTGAATGAGGCATTGTTAGAAGGAGATTTTAAAAGGAGGTTTCAAAATAGCTATTATATGAAGGTAAGATAATTAGTGATTAGAAAGAGATTAAGTGCTTCCATATTTTATTATATTTGAGTGAGCATTTAATTAAAAAAAAAGGGTTGAGTTTGGAAAAAGAGGAAAAGCATGAGTATTTAAGTGACTTCATTTTCTAGCATTTGGAAGGTTAGAGTGATAAGAATATTTGTAATTTTTTTGGAGTAATAAGTTTGATGTTTCAAAGTTTTGTAATTTGGAGAGATAAGTTTGTTTTAAACAACAAAAACAAAACAAAAAAAAGTGGAGTGAGTTTCTTTTTAAAGTGAAATTATTTTTGTAATTTTTGGAGTAATAAGGTGCATATTTTGTAAATTTGGAGTGATAAGGGAAAGTCATTGTTGTGATTCCAAGTACTATTTTTCTTTGAGAGAGATTGAGTCGGTGAATATCTAGATTTTGAAGACAAATTGCTTCCAAAGGTTGTGAGCTTGGCATATTCATTACTTGAAGGTGGAGATTTCTTATGTACTCAATATTTAATAAAAATATCATTTTCTGGTGATTGTGTCCTAGATCCACCCGAAATTGAATAAGGGGATCTTAGGTACACCATGTGTGTTTGTGATGGCGCATGTTTTTTATGGCTTCATGTTGTTGCTTTTTGATTTGTGTCTAGTTGTGACACATCAATAATTTCATTTAATATCGCATACATAAAGTTCAATATCAGCAAGCACAACACATGTAACGAAATAGTTGCAAGATCAACACATGCATTTGCGCCACTACAACATATAATCAAAGATTGTCTACATCAGCATTCTTGCAAATCCATTTCAGAACTTGTAATCAAATTCATTATTTTAAGTGAATCATTAAAAATTCATTGTTAATGAATTTTTAAGAGAACAAGTGAATCATTAAAATCATTGTAAGCTTTCTTGGGTGCATTGTCGACAGTGTTCGACACCCTTCCTTTAAGAAAAATCAAGTGAATGCACGAGTTTTTAAACTCTAAATCAAACAAGCAACAAATTCAAATCTCCTGCAAGCGAGCGTGATTATTCATTCAAGCAATTTGCATCAAGTCAGTACAACGATCAAACCTTCAAGCGAGCTCGAGTGAAGTTCATTGCAGCAATCATCAAAGCAACCAAAAAAGTTAAAACAATCAAGCAAGTTGAGATCGACATCAAGAGAGCGTGGTTATTCATTCAAGTGAGCGTGAAGTCATCAAGTAAGTCAAGTGAGCGCTTAAACAACCGGGAGCATCATCAAGTGAGCATGAATTCTAGAGTTTAAGCGAGAAAATTCTACAATTCTAGCAAGTGTTCCAAGCAAGAGCAATAAGCTACAAATCAAGCGAGCGTGCCATTCAAGTGAGCCTGTCATTCAAGTGAAATAGTTCAACGTATGACATCTACAATAAGTGAGCCACATTCAAGTGAGCCTGTCATTCAAGTGAAATAGTTCAACGTATGACATCTACAATAAGAGAGCCTGATTTCAAGTGAGCAAGTTCAGATGGCGCAACATATTCAGTTGTTAAACATTCTTCACAGTTTGATCATCTCAAGTGATGAAGACATGGTGCACATCAGCAAAGAAACTCTTGCTGATCTTTCATGGCATCTAGGACAAACACATGAAACCATTGAGTTTCTTTAACTAGAGTCGCAACTTCAAAGGATTGAATTGCAAGAAAAGGGTGATAATTTCAAGTCTTTGAACCCTCCAGATGATAAGTCATTCATCCCAACAGCTTCAAGTGTCGAAGTTGTTCCAGTTCCAATTTCTTCCAAGCCCATCATCAAGCCATGGGAAGAAATTCAAAATAACAAGAATCGACAAGGCTTAGGATATGTCAATGATGACATCAACCTAGATATCCCAGATTATTCCAAGCCAATTAAGTTCATCAGTGGAGGATTTCTTGCACAACTCGCCTCAGCTAATTCTGAGAAAGTCGCAGACAACCAGCAATGCATGCAACCCAAGGTTGCAGACAAACAGAATTGCAAGCTACCTGAAGTTGAAGTCCAACCGAAGTGTTCTCATTGTCAAAGAACCGATCATATACAAGATCAGTGTTTTGATCTCCATCCTTGTCGCCATTGTGGCAAGCCCAATCATTCCTCAAAAAAATGTCGTAACCAACAAAAATCAGCCAGATTGAAAATACATTATGAATGGATCGACCCTTGGAAATGGTCATCCACAGTTAAACGATTGTCTCAGTTCTACAATCGCATACAATCACACATAGTGCAACCAACAGTGAAAAGGAGATTGTACTCTCATGCAGTTGAACGGGGGAGTACTACACCAGTGCAACACTCGTACACCTGAAGGGGGAGTTCAGGAATACTTTCCAAGAAAAGTGTCTCTCCTTTCAGCTGACAATGGGGGGAAAATGTCAATGAGATTGACAGTGGTTGTCGGACTGAAAGTCTCGTCAAAATCAGCAAAAGCAGCCAGTGGGCATCAACAAATTTTCCAGTGGGTAGTCGACAGCAAAGAAGCAGTGAGCAGTTTTTCAGCACAGCAAAAGCAACAGTGAGTTGTTTTTGACATCATCAGCCAGTGGGCTTTGAACAAATTTTGTCAATGGACAAAGGATGTTGATTTCACGCAAAGGACAGATGGATCCTTTTGCAACTTGGCACTTGATGGAGTTGTCAAGCAAAATTCAAAGATGAATCAGACATGCAGTTGACTCATGGTCTCTTCAGATTGCAGTTTTTCAGCATCCAGCTTTGGCGGTTTTTCAGGCAATGTTTTTTGAGGATCAACATGAGAGCTTGGAAGATGGTTCCTCGTTCTTATTTTGGATTTGTCATTGAAGGGGGGAATGTTAGCCTCTCTCAAATAACAATAATAAATCCAAAATAATAAATAAATTAATTAAATATTCCAAGTTAGGAATATGTGCCTAACTCTTGGGTTGTTCCTCAAATATTGGAGTTTGTTTAGGAACTCCTATCTTGGTGGGTTTTTGGTGAGAAATTATCTCAACCAAAGGAGTCTAAGATAGCACGGACTATCTTAAACATTTTCTCTCATCTATTAAAATTGTAAACTAAATTCTTTTAATAAGTGAGAATGATGAGAATACCATGAGGCTGAAGCCTCTTTTCCGCCATTACTTTGTGTGTGGTTTTTCTGTAATGTTTTTGAGTTAATTTCATTTCTAACACCTAAATTTTTAGAAAATGACGCTTCCGCGTCCCGCTTCCAAAAAACATCCCCGCTTCGTCCCCGCTTCGTACAATGTTGCTTGGGCCTAGGGTTTGACCTCTAAACCCTCATTGTTTCACTGTTTTATTACAATTGTCATAAACTTATCACAATAGTGACATAAGACTCATTAAAGTGCCTTAACATTTACTCAAAATTTGCCTAACATATTGAGTAATAAAGTGTATGATTTGGGCATTTGTCATCAAGCACTTTATATGTTTATTTGCTTACTGTCATAAGTGAAATTAGATCTGATATATTTTGAAGCTACATCATAAAAAGTGCTTGATAATTCATATTTTCACTTGGCAAGTTGTTAGGTACCTCATTGCTCATTTTTGGTTCATATATGCTTGTCATTTCTTAAATCTGAAGTAATTTGCTTATTGCTCTCCTGAAGGCTAAATAGTGCTCATCTCATTAATGTTGCTAAGTGCTATTGTGAAGAAGATTGTCTTAGCATTTGTTGTTTAAAGGCTAACATTTGTTTGTTTACTTGTTAGCTCATCTATAGTCTCTAAGGAATCGTTAAATTTGCACCAAATAAAGACTAACACATCATAACTCTGATCTTGTTGAATTGTTTAAGTTACTTTGAGCATTGAAGCTCTATTGATCTAACTGGCTTAAGCATCTAATTGAGCATCTCTTAGTTTTGGGCATTAAGATATAATAGGCATTTTGGTTGAAGCATTATTGAGAAATTTGTTGAATAATTGCTCTAAGTTAAGCTTGTAATCTTGTGCCCCTTCACAATCTTAAGAAGCTTTCGTAAATTTATTTTTTATCTTAAGCTATTGGCATCTTAAGTTTCGCTGACCAATATTCTAATTGAGCATCTAAGTGTTGAAATCTTGCTATCAATGAAGAACTCTATCTTTGGAGTGTTTAACATTGGCATTTAATAATTGGCACTACCTTAGTAATAATATTGTCTTTCCATTTATCAAAAAAGTACACTTGAAGATTAATCATAACTTAAACAATTAAACAATCTTAATCCAAGATTCACTCATAACCATTGCATAACAATTCTAGGCTTAGCTTGCACTAATAATTTACCTCCAAGCATAAGCTTGGTTGATAGACTCATAAGGCCACATTTTCCCATCTAGCTTGAGGGATTCAATACCATTTTAGTGATTAACACAGTGACCTTGCAGTGGTCAGATCCAAAGTCTCTGCAGCGCCGGAGGCACTGGGTTGTTGGAACACAGGGGGAGCTATCGTTAATCAAGCCTCTGCTTGCTTCCTATTAGCTTTCATCCCACAACCTACTCTAAAGACTGATATGAAAACGGTTAAGAGGGAGGTTCCACTTAGAATAGGCATATAATCTAAAATCAACCAAGATTCTTGCATCACACCTAGGTCTTAAGATTTGCATAGCATATAGGTAAGTCATTTAAGCAATGGTTTTCCATCTAGTTTCTTGGTCTTATTTTGTAATAAACAAGAGTTTTGATCCATAAGGCACTGATCTCATTTCTAAATTTAATCAAATCCTTAAGTCTTGCTGAATTTAACCAAGTAGCTAGGCTACTCAACTGTGTCTTCCGAACAAGTTGGTTCCCAACTTGTTTTTCATTATCTTATTTCCATAGGGGCTACCCCCCATAGCCTATTATTGGAAGACAACTAGAAAGGAGTGGGCAGGAATCAGAGTGACAGCCCCCGCCTTGAGTCGTTGTCGCGGTGCTTGTACAATTTGAGCGACAACAAGGTCATTAGTGGAGGTCCCACTGGACTACAATAAAAGATTAACCCCTCATTTAAGTTGAGGGAACAAGATGACGATCAAAACCCCTTTTTCTTCCAGGTTACCCAATAATCCATGCCAAATTCCCAAAATACAAACAAACATAAGCACCTGCCTACAAAATGAATAAAGTACCTTTTCATTGGAATCCCACCTTCCAACGTGCGCTCTTGTCATATGGGGGAGGAAACATATGACTGATGTAGGTGGCGCAGATATGAATGGCACATCGTCACCAACTACTAATGGTTGTCAGGGGCTATTGGCTGCAAGTTGGAAGAGATGATCGGAGAAAAATTTCTCCTACGGGGTCACCCACTTTTGGTGGGTAACACACCTAGTTGCATACTTTTTGTCAAGTTCAAGGAAGCAGATATGCCAAAGATTTTTCAAATGATTAGATCATCTTTCAACAGTTTACATGTGTCATTGTAAATCCATTCTGCAAGTTTTCTAATGTAAATGATGCTAGCAAGACCATGAATGTATGTAACAACCTAGGTAAGCCTATTATTTTGGCGAGAGTTTCATCCTAGGAGGATTTCCGTCTCACTAACTCACTTGTGTTTCTGAACGCGGATGGTCGGTAGAGTAGAGTTTTTCACTCCAACCTCACCCTAAAGCTAAGGTGGAATTCTTTATCAAAGTCTTAGGTGAGTGGCAGTGTTCTAGTTGAGTCTTATGTAAAAGTGGTTTGGAAATAATTTAAGCTAGTTGGCTAAATTATTTTATTACAAATATGTTAATTTTGGGCAACTAGGTCCAAACTCCATGTTGCACTGCTCATATGATAATGATTATATTTTTGTTGGATTCCTCATTCGGAGAGGTGCAAGATTGATCTAAAGATCATCTTGTTTGGATGAGCAGAACTTATATTTTGATTTTATTTTCCACACATCTGCAAGGTCGGCCAGATTTGTAATGTAGGCTCACAAGCCCAACAGATGTGTCACACACCCTCCCTAATAGATATAAATAGGAGAGAGATGATGCTCATTTCATCATCATCTCATCACACACATTCTACTTGTGATCTGATTGGTTCGTACAGCCAAGGAGAGGATTCCTTCCCTCACACATGTGAATCTGAACCTGAAGAAGCTGCTGAAATTTTCAGACTGTTTTTAAGGCTTTCTAGATAGCATTGACTTTGGGTCAACACTTGTGCTTTGACTTCGATTTCAGAACAGGAATTCCGATTTCTTGAGGCCACATTTGAGGGCACAAAAATCGAGGAGAAGCGTTGACTTTGCCTGTTGTCCGTTGATTGCAGCATTGACTTTTGCGTTGACTATTTGGGGTTGGCTTGTGTTGAATTTTTTGAGTTGTCTTTGAGAGGTGTGTGTGACACTTGAAGAAAAGTTGATTTGGTTGTTGGATAAGTTGGTTAGGCCAACTCAAGGCTTTGTTGGCTAGGGCATCCTATTGACTGCTCTAGCAAACATTTATCTATCTATTTGCTGGACAAGAAGAATTACAAATTCTGATATATTATTTGGCTTGTCTTCTGTCGATCTATTATTATGTTCTATCAGCATTTTACTTTCAAGTTTATGTGATTGCTAAATCTGAATTGGGCCTTAAAGAAAATTGAGGTAAAACTGCATTTGAGCATAGAACATACCATGGTTATCTAAATTTAACAGAATCACTTGCTCTACTAGATCACATTGTGTCGCATAATGGGCATGTATTTTAAGGGTCTAAGTCGAACAGGTATTCCCCTTTGAGGGTTGAATTGTAAATCTAATGTAAAAAATATTTAAATGCATGGTCCCTCATAGTTAGAAACCATGGTTAAAATATTAGAGGGCGGAAAAAACATTAAATCCCCTCTAGTGTCAATTAATTAATTTTTCTGACAAAAATTAAATAAATCCTAAGCCAAAAAATTAATTAATTTAGAGTCAAAATTAAATTGATAGGAAAATTAAATTTTCCAAGTGGAAAAATTCGTGGGTCTTAAAAGAATTAATTTTTGGAGGTCCTTCACGAAGAGAATATTGGATATTTCAAGAAAAATTGGACCCTTGGACCTTGGTGGTTAAGTCAAAGTCAATTTTTGGAGGAAATTAGTTCAAAATAATTAATTTTGAGCTAATCAATTTGGATCTAAATGATAATTTCGGAATTTCCTCAAAAATAAAAAGAATCAAGAGCTAAGATTAAAAGATCTTGAAGTGTTTATCAACAACCAAGATTATTTTGACAAGGATCAAATAAACTAGCTGTTATTTTTCCACTTGGAAGATTTATCTATATACGAAAAGTCATTTATGCATCAAAGCCATCGATGTACGTAACAGAAATTGCTAAAGAAGCATTGATGTAACATTATTGTCCCGCTGGGAACGTTTATTTGAATCATAATAAAGGCTTTCGGGTGCAGTTCATGGTGTTTAGTGCTCGTTGATTTGTGGTGTTGTCGCTCCTAGAGACAGCCTAGAGTTGTGATAGACCAGTGCCTAGGACATCTTATCTATAGCAAGGAGCATATGGTATAATATGTAGAGTTATCAATAAAAATATCTCATGCTATCTCTTGTAAAACAAGGAATATTAATCTGAATGGGACCGAGACTTTCGAGAAAGTAGGCACGAGAGAAAGGGATATTGCTAGGCAAGCATACGAAAACTCTAATATAAAAAGCAACGGACAATTCCAAAGACGGCTCTTGTAAAGAGGGCCGATTCAGAAAATACCTCAGAAATAAGATATCGGGGAAAGGTGTATGTAGTGAATGAAATATTGAGAAGATACTAGTTAACATTGGTGATATCCAGAGATACACACACAATACCACCATGCATGGGCTTACCAATCTAAGAATCCATACATGATAATAGCGTTTTCGAAAACACCCTCCCGAAAAACTAATATCGTAATCTGAGGTGGTATTAATAACGGGCAGGAATATCATTTGGGAGCCATATTTAAAGCGCTTGACTAACAAGTATGGGTGTCAACTGGGATAAATCCTTACCAAAAATGAGTGAGCCACTTGCATTCCAAAAAGACATGATACAGGAAAGATGGGTGAAATGAAATGATCTATTTAAATAACACATAAGAGAAAGTTACAGACTGTGAAATACCAAAGACCAGAATCCTCTTTAACAGATGGAACTCCTCCTCACTAAGACCCTATGGGCTCTGAGCCTTCATACCAGAATTCTACAAAATGTCTACAAAAACCCTTTCACTGCATAATTTTCTGATAAAATCTGGAAACCCTTAATCATCTATTCTTTGGGAGCTTTATAGGAGAACAAGAAAGCTCGAAAAAGGGAGTAGGTGATGAACATTTAATTGTCTCATTAAAACAAAATGGCAGAGACGTGCACGCCCATACTTCTCGATGACTTTGTAGTGCTATATGTACTCTGTGCCCTGCTAACTGAAATAAATGCACTGGGTAGAAATCTCTTCAGGAACACGGCAAAGAAGTAAAATCACATAAACATTCCGTCCTTTCCTGAAAGAAAATTCTGCTGAAATGAAACCTTGAGGGCAATGTTGTCTGCGCATGGTACCTTCTGTGTGATCCATGATATCTTTGATCTGGTACCTTTGCCATTTAAATATTGAATCCGAGCTCAAAATCTTCAATTGCAGTTATTGAATTCTTTGATCTCCCACTGATACTCTTTGCCGTAACATTAATGTCTCCATCTACGAAATCGGCGCCTTGAATGACTCTGGAGGGTTTGACAAATTTGAACCCTGCTTCTTCAATGGAAGTCTTGTCGATTTACCCTCCCGGGCCTTTCTCCATAGTTACAGTCTCTGACAAATCGTCCTTTGATGTGCTCTACTACTGAAATCACGACTGTAAATCACAACAGTCTTTCGTCGCTGAAACCCTACAAAACCCGCAAACTTGTTAAGAAAAACCGTGCATGGGGATGGTGAATGTGGCGAAGTCAATGAAAATGGTGGTGCGGACATGGAGAAATGGTGGACGGATTGAGAAATGCAGAGCGATGGTAGGAAATGCAGTGTATCCATGTAATACAGTCTGGTGGACGTGGGCGGAAATTTTAAATGGAAACATTAGAAAAATGACCCATTGAATGAATATATATGGAGGACAAGCGAATATGCAACAAATGGCACGTGGAATGGTAACGTGGAGAGAGTTGGGCAATGGCGTGACGTGAGTTTAATCTAGACTGTCCGATCTCAAGAGGAGATCGGCGGTGGAAAACGTATCGGAGGGCAATGAGACAGTGGGCCGGGGACGCTATTGACTTGGATTAACACTCGTGCAGCTTCAGAGCGCGACGACCGTTGGATGAAGACCTCCAGATCGGACGGCTGTCATGAATATCGTGCCGTGACTTTGGTCGAACGATAACGCGCAATGGAGGGCGGTTTTGGAACCGTACACGGAGATACGCGGCGAGCAATGTATGGAATCGCTCCGAATTGAGAAATACCGCCCGCCTCCGAAAGGCGGTGCGATAGATACCGGGTAGTTTTGAACAGTGGACGCGGGGCGGGGACCACAGGGACAGATAGACTCCGGGCCGTTGATTTTACGGTTTGATCAGACGGTAGGCAGGTAGGCTACGAGCGAGGCAGAGATGAACAAACGCCGTCCGATCTGTACAGATCGACGGTTATGAACGCGCCCGATATTCATTTGATAAGCGCCTTTCGGGCTGCGGCTTAGTCTAACACCCAGGTTACGTGGAGAAAAAGACTGAGGGGCTAGGGCCGAAAGGTGCCAGACCATATATATTTTCAAATGTGGGTTTTTCGGCCCTTTTATGCAATTTAAGGGCTGGGAGAAGGTAATGTAGGTGGAAAACGGATTTTTTAGGGCAAAAAGAGGAGATTTGAAAGGTTTAAGCCAGATGGTTTGACGAAATTTTATATGAGGCTGACCTGGTCAACATTGGCTCCACCTAGGGACGGCACGTTCATCCTTGGGCGTGTCGAGAACTTCGCAGACCACCTACATCATCAATTTTTACAAACAAGAAAAATAAACCTATTCTACTTCTACCCTTATTGCTCCATGAGACCAGATTAAACTGTTGGTTTCACATTTTCCCTACCTAAACTACATCTGCTAGGATTAAACTGTCTAGCAGATTTCTTCTCTACACGCTAAGACAGAAATTGAAAAACAGCCAAGCCAGGATTAGACTGTCTGGCTTGCTGGACTTTGCAGAAATTAAAACAACTAACTACATGCTCACAGACTGAGCTTTATTGAGCTTTTCCTACCTACCCTACTCTAACTAGAATATTTACAAGTCTAGCTTACAAACATTGTCTTCCAATGTAACCAGTCCATCAAATGATCCCATGACATGTCTCTCTTGCTCAACTCCTTGAGCAGGCTGGATAGGCAAGGCAGCTCCCACTCTTTTTGTTCTCTAATAGCAGCTTTGAAAATTTTTCTTTCTGCTTGCAACATGCTGCTCAAAAAGACCCTTGATCCTTCTTCAAATGTGTGCAGGAAATGAACATAAGGATCATGAAATGATACCTGGTTATGAATGTCTGGCAGGCAGGCTTCAACCAAGATTTCTTCTTCTTCCATTGGATCAAGAACAAGACTCTCTTGAGAAAGAGAATCTCCCTCATTTTCTTCACTTTCTGAACTAGAGGACTCATCATATATGACAGTGCTGTCCTCTTGGAGCTCTGATATATTCTGCTCCGATGAGTTGATCTCTATGAACAGATCTATGTATTCTTGAGCAGGGGTATGTTTCATTTCTTCTTCCTTTTCAAGAGAAGGCCCCTTAATTTCAATCTGCTCAAGAATTTCTTCTTTGCTTACCTCCTCATCTTCTGAAAAGGAAAATTTGACGGTTCCGATCCTCATGATAATATATAAGCGAATGAAGATTCAGGGAACTTCTTACGCTGTGCTCTGCTCCGTAGCTCTCCCCATCGGTATCATAAATAGCCCGCATTGTCTTATTACTCTCTGGGAGTAAAGGAAATGATTTTCCTCCCATAAATCTACTAATGATGACCCTGCAAGATTATCTTCTGTTTGGAAAACATCATCATCAGATAGATCAGAAATAGGAAAATCATGAATATAGGTAATACTTCCAATCGAGCATACTGGATTATCAGCAGGTTTTTCTTCGTTCTGATTCTCAGAGGAGCTTTCTGGATCTGTACAATCAAACTCATAAGGTGAATGGGCAAGAGTGTGTGTTCCATAAAATATTTCTGAGGTGGACTGCTGATTTAATATTTGATCAATCTCTTCTTCTGTCAAAGGAGAAGATTGTTTTGTGTTCCTTTGTGTAGAAGTGTAGCAACTCTCCATTTCTTGTACTAGCTGATTTGGAGGCATGATGTTTTCTTGAACCTCTTCTAGAATATCTTCATTTGTGCTTGTAGGGAAATCTTGAGGATCTTCTAATGTTTCTTGATCGCTCTCTAATTCAGACCCAGTCCTCATGAACATTGACACTCGGTTAGACTTCTGAGGCTCATGAGTGGTTCTTCCCTCACGTCGATTACGCATCTTCTATGTGGTCTCTTGTATCCTCAAAGTAACATTCCCTATTAGCTTTTGCCAATAGGTTGTGATATTCTCTGGTCAGCGTCGTACAAGACATAGAAAGGTGATCAGGCAGTTCCTGATCGCTTTCCTCCTCATCTTCCATAGGTTTTGAAGCATCATACATGTCTTGCTCATTATCTAGGTCTTGAGTTTGTTCTTGTGATTTCAAGAGTTTGATTTCAGCTTCATATCTTTCAATCATCAATCTTAGACAGATTTTCTTAAGCATGGGTGTGCAACTTGAGCTGAGAAGAAGAATAGCCCGTGGAAGGTCCTCCACTTCCAGTTTTGCCAAGCCACGTGACATTTCATCTCGACACTCAGCCATGAAACCTGGATGCATTTCTGCAAATTGTTCGGGGTCTTCCATTGATGAAGTGGCTTGGTCTTCAGCATGGCTGATGCTGTAATGCGACATGGTCTCCCAGTGGAGTCTCGTGAAACCAAGATAATCAGCGGCCTACTGATCACCAGTGGAGTCTTTTAATCATTTAGGAACTGTGGAGTCGCCAAGGTGAGGGATCTACAACTCTCAACTCTTCATGCTCACCTACTTGAAGAGTGAATTAGGTTTTGTCGAGGCCCAGGGATTTAAATTTTCTCAACTTCGTTCCCTGGCAACGGCACCAGAAAGATGTTGTCGCTCCTAGAGACAGCCTAGAGTTGTGATAGACCAGTGCCTAGGACATCTTATCTATAGCAAGGAGCATATGGTATAACAGAGGAAGTTATCAATAAACAGCTCTCATGCTATCTCTTGTAAAACAAGGAATTTTAATCAGAATGGGACCAAGACTTTCAGAAACTGACACAGAGAAAGGGATATTGCAGAGGCAACATGCAAAACTCCAATATAAAAGCAACAGACAATTCAAAGACAGCTTACTGTAAAGAGGGCCGATTCAGAAAATACCTCATAGAAATAAGATATCAGAAGGTGTATGTAGTGAATGAAATATTGAGAAGATACTAGTTAACATTGAGTTGATATCCAGATACACAATACCACCATGCATGGGCTTACCAATCTAAAAATCTATACATGATAATAGCGTTTTAAAAACACCCTCTCGAAGAAACTAATATAGCAGAAATATAGTTTAGATGAATAACGGAACAGAATATCATGCATGAGCCATATTTAAAGCGCTTGACTAATCCGAGTATGGGTATCAACTAGGATAAATCCATACCAAAAATCGGTGAGCCACTCGCATTCCAAAACATGATACAAGAAAGATGGGTGAAATGAAATGATCTATTTAAATAACACATAAGAGAAAGTTACAGACTGTGAAATACCAAAGACCAGAATCCTCTTTAACAGATGAAACTCCTCCTCACTGAGACCCTATGGGCTCTGAGCCTTCATACTAGAATTCTACAAAATGTCTACAAAAAGCCTTTCACTGCATAATTTTCTGATAAAATCTGGAAACCCTCAATCATCTGTTCTTTGGGAGCTTTAAAGGAGAACAAGAAAGCTCGAAAAAGGGAGTAGGTGATGAACATTTAATTGTCTCATTAAAACAAAATGGCGGAGACGTGCACGCCCATACTACTCGATGACTTTGTAATGATGTTTGTACTCTGTGGCCTGCTAACTGAAATAAATGCACTGGGTAGAAATCTCTTCAGGAACACGGCAAAGAAGTAAAATCACATAAACATTCCGTCCTTTCCTGAAAGAAAATTCTGCTGAAATGAAACCTTGAGGGCAATGTTGTCTGCACATGGTACCTTCTGTGTGATCCATGATATCTTTGATCTGGTACCTTTGCCATTTAAATATTGAATCCGAGCTCAAAATCTTCAATTGCAGTTATTGAATTCTTTGATCTCCCACTGATACTCTTTGTCGTAACATTAATGTCTCCATCTGCGAAATCGGCGCCTTGAATGACTCTGGAGGGTTTGACAGATTTGAACCCTGCTTCTTCAATGGAAGTCTTGTCGATTTACCCTCTCGGGCCTTTCTCCATAGTTACAGTCTCTGACAAATCGTCGTTTGATGTGCTCTGCTACTGAAATCAAGATTGTAAATCACAACAGTCTTTCGTCGCTGAGACCCTGCAAAACCCGCAAACTTGTTAAGAAAAACCGTGCATGGGGATGGTGAATGTGGCGGAGTCAATGAAAATGGTGGTGCGGACATGGCGAAATGGTGGACGGATTGAGAAATGCAGAGCGATGGTAGGAAATGCAGTGTATCCATGTAATACAGTCTGGTGGACGTGGGCGGAAAGTTTAAATGGAAACATTAGAAAAATGACCCATTGAATGAATATATACGGAGGACAAGCAAATATGCAACAAATGGCACGTGGAATGGTGACGTGGAGAGAGTTGGGCAATGGCGTGACGTGAGTTTAATCTGGACCGTCCGATCTCAAGAGGAGATCGGCGGTGGAAAACGTATCGGAGGGCAATGAGACGGTAGGCCAGGGGCGGTATTGACTTGGATTAACACTCGTGCAGCTTCGGAGCGCTTCGACCGTTGGATGAAGACCTCTAGATCGGACGGCTGTCATGAATATCGTGCCGTGACTTTGGTCGAACGATAACGCGCGATGGAGGGCGGTTTTGGAACCGTACACGGAGACACGCGGCGAGGGATGTATGGAATCGCTCCGAATTGAGAAATATTGCCCGCCTCCGAAAGGTTGTGCGATAGATACCGGGCAGTTTTGAATAGTGGACGCGGGGCAGGGACCACCGAGACAGATAGACTCTGGGCCGTTGATTTTACAGTTTGATGAGACGGTAGGCAGGTAGGCTACGGGCGCGGCAGAGATGAACAAACGTCGTCCGATCTGTACAGATCGACGATTATGAACGCGCCCGATATTCATTTGTAAGCGCCTTTCGGGTTGCGGCTTGGTTTAACACCCAGGTTACGTGGAGAAAAAGACTAAGGGGCTAGGGCCGAAAGGTGCCAAACCATATATATTTTCAAATGTGGGTTTTTCGGCCCTTTTATGCAATTTCAGGGCTGGGAGAAGGTAATGATAGGTGGAAAACAGATTTTTTAGGGCAAAAAGAGGGGATTTGAAAGGTTTAAGCCAGATGGTTTGACGAAATTTTATATGAGGCTGACGTGGTCAACATTGGCTCCACCTGGGGACGGCACGTTCATCCCTGGGCGTGTCGAGAACTTCACAGACCACCTACATCATCAATTTTTACAAACAAGAAAAATATACCTATTCTACTTCTACCCTTATTGCTCCATGAGACCAGATTAAACTGTTGGTCTCACATTTTCCCTACCTAAACTACATCTGCTAGGATTAAACTGTCTAGCAGATTTCTTCTCTACACGCTAAGACAGAAATTGAAAAACAGCCAAGCCAGGATTAGACCTTCTGGCTTGCTGGACTTTGCAGAAATTAAAGCAACTAACTACATGCTCACAGACTGAGCTTTATTGAGCTTTTCCTACCTACCCTACTCTAACTAGAATATTTACAAGTCTAGCTTACAAACATTGTCTTCCAATGTAACCAGTCCATCAAATGATCCCATGACTGGTCTCTCTTGCTCAACTCCTTGAGTAGGCTGGATAGGCAGTGCAGCTCCCACTCTTTTTGTTCTATAATAGCAGCTTTGAAAAATTTTCTTTCTGCTTGCAACATGCTGCTCAAAAAGACCCTTGATCCTTCTTCAAATGTGTGCAAGAAATGAACATAAGGATCATGAAATGATACCTGGTTATGAATGTCTGGCAGGCAGGCTTCAACCAAGATTTCTTCTTCTTCCATTGGATCAAGAACAAGACTCTCTTGAGAAAGAGAATCTCCCTCATTTTCTTCATTTTCTGAACTGGAGGACTCATCATATATGACAGTGCTGTCCTCTTGGAGCTCTGATATATTCTGCTCCGATGAGCTGATCTCTGTGAACAGATCTATGTATTCTTGAGCAGTGGTATGTTTCATTTCTTCTTCCTTTTCAAGAGAAGGCCCCTTAATTTCAATCTGCTCAAGAATTTCTTCTTTGCTTACCTCCTCATCTTCTAAAAAGGAAGGCTGATGGTTTCCAGTCTCACTCATGATCTGTGGTAAAGCAGAATGAAGATTCAAGGAATCTTCTTCTGCTATTATACTATCGTAGCTCTCCCCATCAGTATCATAAATAGCCCACATTGGCTTATTACTCTCTGGAAGTAAAAGGAAATGATTTTCCTCCCATAGATCTACTAATGATGACCCTGCAAGATTACGTTCTGTTTGGGAAACATCATCATCAGATAGATCAGAAATAGGAAAAACATGAATATAAGTAATACTGCCAACTGAGCATACTGGATTATTAGCAGGTTCTTCTTCACTTTGATCCGCAGAGGAGCTTTCTCGATCTGTACAATCAAACTCATAAGATGAATGGGCAAGAGTGTGTGTTCCATAGAAGATTTCTGAGGTGGGCTGCTGATTTAGTATCTGATCAATCTCTTATTCTGTCGAAGGAGAAGATTGTTTTGTGTTCCTTCGTGCAGAAGAGCAACAGCTCTCCGTCTCTTGTACTAGCTGATTTGGAGGCAGGATGTCTTCTTGAACCTCTTCTAGAGTATCCTCAGTTATGCTTGCAGGGAAATCTTGAGGATCTTCAAATGTTTCTTGATCTCTCTCTGATTCAGACCAGTCCTCATGAACCTGATGACACTCGGTTAGACTACAAGGCTCATGAGTGGTTTCTTCCTCCACGTCAGATTCTGCATCTTCTATGTGGTCTCTTGTTTCCTCCAAGCAACATTCCCTATTTTCCTTTACTGTTAGGTCCTGATACTCTTTGGTCAGCGTAACACAAGACATAGGTAAGCAATCAGGCAATTCCTGATCGCTTTCCTCCTCATCTTCCATAGGTTTTGAAACATCATACATGTCTTGCTCATTATCTAGGTCTTGAGTTTGTTCTTGTGATTTCAAGAGTTTGATCTCAGCTTCATATCTTTCAATCATCAATCTTAGAAAGATTTTCTTAAGCACGGGTGTGCAACTTGAGCTGAGAAGAAGAATAGCCCGTGGAAGGTCCTCCACTTCCAGTTTTGCCAAGCCACGTGACATTTCATCTCGACACTCAGCCATGAAACCTGGATGCATTTCTGCAAACTGTTCGGGGTCTTCCATTGATGAAGTGGCTTGTTCTTCAGCATGGCTGATGCTGTACTGCGACATGATCTCCCAGTGGAGTCTCGTGAAACCAAGATAATCAGCAGCCTACTGATCACCAGTGGAGTCTTTTAATCATTTAGGAACTGTTGAGTCGCCAAGGTGAGGGATCTACAACTCTCAACTCTTCATGCTCACCTACTTGAAGTGTGAATTAGGTTTTGTTGAGGCCCAGGGATTTAAATTTTCTCAACTTCGTTCCCCGGCAACGGCGCCAGAAAGATGTTGTCGCTCCTAGAGACAGCCTAGAGTTGTGATAGACCAGTGCCTAGGACATCTTATCTATAGCAAGGAGCATATGGTATAACAAAGGAACATCAACAAACGAATATGAATGCTATCTCTTGTAAAACAAGGAATTTTAATCAGAATGGGACCAAGACTTTCAGAAACTGACACAGAGAAAGGGATATTGCAGAGGCAACATGCAAAACTCCAATATAAAAGCAACAGACAATTCAGAGACAACTCACTGTAAAGAGGGCCGATTCAGAAAATACCTCACAGAAATAAGATATCAGAAGGTGTATGTAGTGAATGAAATATTGAGAAGATACTAGTTAACATTGAGCTGATATCGAGATACACAATACCACCATGCATGGGCTTACCAATCTAAGAATCCATACATGATAATAGCATTTTAAAAACACCCTCCCGAAGAAACTAATATAGCAGAAATACGGTTTAGATGAATAACGGAACAGAATATCAAGCATGAGCCATATTTAAAGCGCTTGACTAATCCGAGTATGGGTATCAACTAGGATAAATCCATACCAAAAATCAGTGAGCCACTCGCATTCCAAAACATGATACAGGAAAGATGGGTGAAATGAAATGATCTATTTAAATAACACGTAAGAGAAAGTTACAGACTGTGAAATACCAAAGACCAGAATCCTTTTTAACAGATGGAACTCCTCCTCACTAAGACCCTATGGGCTTTGAGCCTTCATACCAGAATTCTACAAAATGTCTACAAAAACCCTTTCACTGCATAATTTTCTGATAAAATCTGGAAACCCTCAATCATCTGTTCTTTGGGAGCTTTATAGGAGAACAAGAAAGCTCGAAAAAGGGAGTAGGTGATGAACATTTAATTGTCTCATTAAAACAAAATGGCGGAGACGTGCACACCCATACTGCTCGATGACTTTGTAATGTTGTTTGTACTCTGTGGCCTGCTAACTAAAATAAATGCACTGGGTAGAAATCTCTTCAGGAACACGGCAAAGAAGTAAAATCACATAAACATTTTGTCCTTTCTTGAAAGAAAATTCTGCTGAAATGAAACCTTTAGGGCAATGTTGTCTGCGCATGGTACCTTCTGTGTGATCCATGATATCTTTCACCCGGTACCTTTGCCATTTAAATATTGAATCCGAGCTCAAAATCTTCAATTGCAGTTATTGAATTCTTTGATCTCCCACTGATACTCTTTGCCGTAACATTAATGTCTCCATCTGCGAAATCGGCGCCTTGAATGACTCTAGAGGGTTTGACAGATTTGAACCCTGCTTCTTCAATGGAAGTCTTGTCGATTTACCCTCCCGGACCTTTCTCCATAGTTACAGTCTCTGACAAATCGTCCTTTGATGTGCTCTGCTACTGAAATCAAGACTGTAAATCACAACAGTCTTTCGTCGCTGAGACCCTGCAAAACCCGCAAACTTGTTAAGAAAAACCGTGCATGGGGATGGTGAATGTGGCGGAGTCAATGAAAATGGTGGTGCGGACATGGCAAAATGGTGGACGGATTGAGAAATGCAGAGCGATGGTAGGAAATGCAGTGTATCCATGTAATACAGTTTGGTGGACGTGGGCGGAAAGTTTAAATGGAAACATTAGAAAAATGACCCATTGAATGAATATATACGGAGGACAAGCAAATATGCAACAAATGGCACGTGGAATGGTGACGTGGAGAGAGTTGGGCAATGGCGTGACGTGAGTTTAATCTGGACCGTCCGATCTCAGGAGGAGATTGGCGGTGGAAAATGTATCGGAGGGCAATGAGACGGTGGGTTAGGGGCGCTATTGACTTGGATTAACACTCGTGCAGCTTCGGAGCGCTTCGACCGTTGGATGAAGACCTCCAAATCGGACGGCTATCATGAATATCGCGTCGTGACTTTGGTCGAACGATAATGCGCGATGGAGGGCGGTTTTGGAACCGTACACGGAGACACGCGGCGAGGGATGTATGGAATCGCTCTGAATTGAGAAATACTGCCCGCCTCCGAAAGGCGGTGCAATAGATACCGGGCAGTTTTGAACAGTGGATGCGGGGCAGGGACCACCGGGACAGATAGACTCCGGGCCGTTGATTTTACGGTTTGATCAGACGGTAGGCAGGTAGGCTACGGGCGCGGCAGAGATGAACAAACGTCGTCCGATCTGTACAGATCGACGGTTATGAACGCGCCCGATATTCATTTGATAAGCGCCTTTCGGGTTGCGGCTTGGTCTAACACCCAGGTTACGTGGAAAAAAAGACTAAGGGGCTAGGGCCAAAAGGTGCCAGACCATATATATTTTCAAATGTGGGTTTTTCAGCCCTTTTATGCAATTTTAGGGCTGGGAGAAGGTAATGATAGGTGGAAAACAGATTTTTTAGGGCAAAAAGAGGGGATTTGAATGGTTTAAGCCAGATGGTGTGACGAAATTTTATATGAGGCTGACGTGGTCAACATGTGGTATGTGTTGGGTACGGGATTTCCTATATTGTGTTGATTAATGTTAAAATTTGTTTTTCATTAGATGGGGATAAAGTCATTCTATTTATATATTTTAGGTTTATCTTAGATGATTTGATTGGCCATATGTCTAACAATTTTTCTTGAGAAATATATATAGTGTTTGCAAGTTCCCCACTCCTTGGTCTCCATGTTCACAAACTGTGGGCATGAACCGACATTTGTTTGGACTCAAAATATTT
Source organism: Pinus albicaulis (assembly GCA_034641835.2). Classification (NCBI taxonomy): domain Eukaryota; kingdom Viridiplantae; phylum Streptophyta; class Pinopsida; order Pinales; family Pinaceae; genus Pinus; species Pinus albicaulis. The sequence continues at coordinate 771,408,842 of CM076580.1, read as the reverse complement.
ATGTGGTTGATTTAACTTCGCTAAGGCTATAGTGCGCATTAATTTTCCAAAGTATTATTAGCAATTCATCAAAGAAAATTTCCATAAAAGAACTAATTCTCCAAAATTTCTTTCAATCATTGTATATTTGTAAAATTGTAAATCATTTTTCTATATTATTTTTGTTAATTGAGGTTTTAGATTTTTTGTATATATTGGGAATTTGGGTATTTGTAAATCTATTTGTGCGAGTGATATATAGTGTAGAAAGTTGGAATAGAGCTAGATATAGGCCCTGGACGGTAAGATCTAGTCTCTAAATATTTTTTGCAGGGCCAAATATTGAAGAATTTGAGCAAAAATTCAGATCTAAATTTTCTGAAGTTGGGGTTTCAAGTTTCAACCCTCCCGGGCCCAAATCAAGCCCTCCTAAGGCCAGCGTCCTCCTCTCTAGACTTTATGTCAGCCCTAGAGCCCTTTGCATCTGAGTTTTGAGCCTCTTTGAAGCTAGCCTGAAGGCTTAGAGGCCTCAGCCCCCCCGCCTCCCTCCTACATCTTGGTTTTAGTCCTCCTTCGGCTCCCCTCCTCCCCTCGTTTTCCCTAGTCCGTAGCCCTAAACGGCTTGCATCTACCTCTTGGAGGCTCCCTTTAGGGCTTGTACTCTAGGGCTTGTCGTAGACCTTCTGAGGCCTTTCCCTTGAGCCGCTAGGCCTCCAAGGCCCTGTCATGCCTTCCATGGCTCTCTTCCTAGCTCCTCTTAGCCCTAGTTTTATCTAAATCCATCTCTCAATTTTATGAACTAAAAATTGGTGAGTTTTGCAAGTGATATTGGTCCTAGATTGGTGTTTTCAAGTGGCATATTCATTGAAGAATTTCTGGGCAAATTTCACAAGTGATCTACAAGTCCTTGGACCTAGGGTTTGCTCTCTAAACCCAATTCTCTCACTGTTTTATTACAGCTGTAAATTTTGATTCATAACAGTAATATAAGTGCCCTAAAAACATATCTAATTGGTCAAAATACTCTAAAATTGCAAAATAATTTTTTCCTAAATTTTTGGTCACTTGAGCATTAACGATCTAGCCTAGATCAACATTTTTTCTTGCTGGCAATTTTATGCATAATCACTTAATCAAATTTTATATTTTCTGAATAACACTCTTTAAAGGGGCTAAAAATCATATTTTCAATTTGGTAAGCTATCTCTAGATTTTGGGCATGTTGTAGCATAGATAGTTCATTGTTTACATCTTTTCCTACTGTTGTAATAAACATTCCAGCTCTGATATAACTGTTGTAATCTCATCATAAGAAGGCTCAACACATCTTAAATATTGGGTTGGAAAAGTTGATTTGATAGTTGGATTTCTCTTTCTTACATCGGGCAAGCATATGCACTTTGGATTTAGCATCTAAGGCAAATTTATTCACTGTTGTCATAAATTTCTTACTGTTGTCATATCAGTCACTTCTTTCTCATTAAGAGGACATTGGAACATAAATTGCATAAGTTATTTCAGAGTTTTACATTCTATTGTTCCTTGTTCCTAGCATTGATATTGTGGAAGTGGCTAACATTGTGTTTTCCTTGTGATTGAACTCACTAAAGCATTCTAATCATAACTTATATTAGTATTGAGTATCATTGGGCATTTGAAATCTAATTGAAATTGTGATTGGCATCTTGTGTTGATACCCATTGATAAGTGGACAAGTGTTTTAGATTCCTTTCATTCTTGTCATCGACTAAACATCTAGAGGATCTCTTGTTTATTATTGGCACTTGTATCATTGAGCAATTGTTCTTATTTAATATTGTATTTAAATACATTGTTAAGTACTCTTGCCATAAATTAATCAACATTAAGTACTTAAATCATCTAAACAATCTTAAACTATGAAGCTTCACTCATCCCTCTGTGTATTTCATCATAAGATTAGTTGCACTAACAAATTACCTCCAAGCATAAGCTTAGTTGATAGACTCTTAAGACAACCCTTTCTTATTTAGCTTGAGGGATTCAGTAATTTTTAGTGCTTAAAAAAGTGACCTTGCAGTTGTCAGAGCCATAGTCTTTGCAGCACTAGAGGCAATAGGTGGTTGGAACACAAGGGGAGGTATCATTATTTAGGTCATTGTCTGCTTCCCGTTGGCTTCCATCCCACAACCTACTCCTATGACTGATCTCAAAACAGTTAAGGGAAAGGTCCAACTTAGACTAGGCATTTAACCTAAAATTAACCAATATCCTTGCATTTCACCTAGATCTCAGGATCTGCACTTCATATAAGTTAGTTCATCATCTAAGCGACAGTTGTCCATCTGGTTACTTGGCTTTAATTTCTATAAAGGAAGAAGTGTTGACTCCATCAGGCACTGGTCTCAATAATAAATCTAATCAAATCCTTAATCTTGCTAAATTTTACCAAGTAGTTAGGCCACTCAACTGTGTCTCCCAAACAAGTTGGTTCCCAACTTGTTTTCCATCACCTCATCTCCATAGAGACTACCCCCCATAGCATGATGTTGGGAGACAACTAGAACAGAGTGAGCAGGGATCAGAGTGACAGCCCCTGCCCTGAGCGGTTGTCGCGGTGCCTGTACAATCTGAGTGACAACATTTTTTGGCGCCTTTGCCGGGGAATAATTTATTGGGTCTTGGCGTTGACAACATTTTCATTAATCTTCTTAATCCTATAATCATTAGCCCGTCAATTGGCACAACATTTTTGGCACCGTTCTTGCATCATTTTCATCTTCTCATCACCTTATCCCTTGTTCTCTCACTAATCCTCTCATCTTGTTCATCCACACTTTTAGCACCTAGACATTTAGGTTGGTTTCCTGTCTGGGTGGTGAATCCACTTGTTCAACCTTTCACAAGAGCTTACTCTAGAAGGAATCCTAGTAACTTGGTTAACTCTGCTCTTGATCCTGAAAAGGTTCTAAGATCTTCGTTAAACAAATTACATTCTAGAGAGCGATTAAATTTTCTCGGAAAGGAAGATTTCCTTGGTCTCCATTTGCTTTTCGTCAATCCTGTCAATAAAGACATCATGGGTGATTTTTACAGGCCTTGCAACTTCACCAACATTCAAGGATATCCACATGATCTGTCGAATGAGTTCACTAAGAGAAAGCGGCCACTTTTCCAAGGGAACAATGATATCAACGTTGAAACTCATATAAAGAAGTTAAATTGTTTCATCCAAAGATTTGTTCAGCTACTGCCTACAATCATGAAGATGTTCGGATGAAGTTGTTTGTTCTTTCCTTAGAAGATGATGCTCTGAACTGGTTTCAGGATAAAGTTTATAATGCCTTCAATTCTTTGAGGTCCCTTCTTGATGCATTCAAAGATAAGCACATAGATAAGAGAGAAGGAAAGTATTTGGTTAAGGAATTCAACACTATTAGGAAAAGAGAAAATGAAAAAGTGGAAGAATTTAACCAAAGATTTAATAAACTATTAAGGGATATGACTCAAGACTACAAGCCTCCTGACAAGACAATTCTGGAACAACAGCTTGAGGCTTACCCTATAGAGACTCAATATGAAATAAGGGGTGCTCATCCCAATACTCTAGCTATGGCCCAAAGCACGGCTGAAGAATTGGAAAAGGATAAGAAAGCCTCAGGAAAGTCGGAAATCCCAGGTTTTGAAATAGTCCAAATCAAGCCTAAAGGAAAAGAGGTTAAAGAAGAAGAATCAGAATCAGTCAAGGAATTAACCTGATTAATGAAAGAAATGAAGATTGAACATGCTAGACAAATAAGCGAGAAGCAAAATAAATTAATACAAATGGAAAGACTCTGAATGCAAAATATGTTGCCTAGGAATAATAATAACAACAGGGGTAACAACAATAGTCCATGGCCAAGAATAAATCCCCTGAATGATCAAAGGCCTCCTATGCCACTTGAGTCTGCTAATATGATTGATGAGCCTATTCCTTTCTATAGACCTTGTGAGGATTTCCATGAAGAAAGTACTTGTGCCTTTGCTAGAAGAATCTTGAAAAGAAAGTAAAAATCAACAAGATAATAATACAAGTCAAGATAACTCCAAGGAAAGTTGATGTGCCGACATGATTTCTTCCGCCTTTGCCATCAATACCTTCAATGAAGATAAAGGCCCCATTACTCAAGCATATGGTGAAAATCCATCTCAGGAGCAAATTCAAGAACTTGCCAAAGTAAAGGTTATACCTATCCAAGGAAAGGTAAAGATCAGAGCCAAAATAAATAAGTTCCTCTAAAAGGTATAAGTCCAGATTAAAGGTGGATTGGGAAATCTAGATTAATAACATCAAAATGTCAGTCCCAGTTTTAGAATTGCTGAAGATTTTGTCACAAAGAGCTTCATTCTTCAAGGCCTTGGGCATTTCTCAACAAGAAAGATTGGATAGTCGGCCTAAAGATGAAGAAATCAAGTTGAAGGACTTAAATTGCTATATGACTAATGAAGACCATCAGCCTTTCTTTCTGACATTGGATATAAATGATTGCTTGCTCCATAATTGCATGCTTGACTCTAGTGCATCTACAAATGTTATGACTAAGAAAGTTATGGAATAGTTAAACTCAAAAATTTCTAGACCTTATCATAACATTTGCTAAATGGATTCTAGAAAAGTTGAGGTCCTTGGTGTGGTTAAAGATGTGCAGGTTTCCTTAGTTGATTACCCATACAAGACCATCACCATGGACATAGCAGTAATTGATGTGCCAGATGTGTGGGGAATGCTTCTTTCAAGAAATTTTGTATCTGATCTGGGTGGTTCTATTCAAATGGATCTATCTTACGCCATTATTCCAGCAACAAAAGGTGGCATGGTCAGATTGCACAGAGAAGTGGAGAGAAGGTATCATGCGGAAGTCCCAAAGAGATTGGAAAATGGTGAAGAGGTTGTGCCACAAGGTCATCCACCACATTTTGAGTCAGTTTGTCTAGCCAATCTATCACTTTTCCTCATTCCACCACCCATCCCCTCAGGAGCTTCATTCTTCAAGGCCTTGGGCATTTCTCAACAAGAAAGATTGGATACTCAGCCTAAAGATGAAGAAATCAAGTTGAAGGACTTAAATTGCTATATGACTAATGAAGACCATCAGCCTTTCTTTCTGACATTGGATATAAATGATCGCTTGCTCCATAATTGCATGCTTGACTCTAGTGCATCTACAAATGTTATGACTAAGAAAGTTATGGAATAGTTAAACTCAAAAATTTCTAGACCTTATCATAACATTTGCTAAATGGATTCTAGAAAAGTTGAGGTCCTTGGTGTGGTTAAAGATGTGCAGGTTTCCTTAGTTGATTACCCATACAAGACCATCACCATGGACATAGCAGTAATTGATGTGCCAGATGTGTGGGGAATGCTTCTTTCGAGAAATTTTGTATCTGATCTGGGTGGTTCTATTCAAATGGATCTATCTTACGCCATTATTCCAGCAACAAAAGGTGGCATGGTCAGATTGCACAGAGAAGTGGAGAGAAGGTATCATGCGGAAGTCCCAAAGAGATTGGAAAATGGTGAAGAGGTTGTGCCACAAGGTCATCCACCACATTTTGAGTCAGTTTGTCTAGCCAATCTATCACTTTTCCCCATTCCACCACCCATCCCCTCAAAGCAAAAAAAGAAACAGGTTGCAGTTTGACAAAGACATGCGGCACATCATGAGCAGTTACACCGACTGAAGAGGATCAAATTTCAACAAGGGACATTTGAAAAACAACCTATTGATCTACCAGTCAGCAAGCAGATGCTTGAGATTGTGCCACATCGACAACATTTGATGCCATGGCGCATCGTATGTATAGTATCTCTAAACATATTCCCCTTTTATTTCATATCATTAGATAGTTTTATTTCACACATTTATATTATGTCTTTTATAATTCAGTTTGTTAGAGTAGATTTTTCTATTCCAAAGAGATTTACAATGTATACATGATGATTTTGATTTTCAATGGATATCTATTTGATGCACTTATGTTTTCTTGGATGCAGGATTTTGGGGTTCTCACATTACTTCATGGAAGCAACATGTCCCCATATGGAGCCAGTTGCACACTTTTTGTCAAAGTTCAAGGAAGCAAATATGCAAAAGATTTTTCAAATGAATGGATCATCTCTCAGCAGTTTACATGTGTCATTGTAAACCCGTTGCAAGTTTTGTAATGTAAATGATGCTAGTAAGACCATGAATGTATATAACAACCTAGGTAAGCCTATTATTTTAGCAAGGGTTTCATCCTAGAAGGTTTTCCGTCTCACTAACTCATTTTTGTCTCTGAACATGGATGGTCGGCAGATTTTTTCCCTCCAACCTCACCCCAAAGCTAGGGTAGAATTCTTCGTCGAAGCCTTAGGTTAGTGTTCTAGTCCAGTCTTATGTAAAAGTGGTTTGGGAATAATTTTAACTAGTTGGCTAAATTATTTTATTACAAATCATTTGGTCTACTTGATCATGTTGTGCCGCAGGTTGGGTATTTTGAGGGTCTAAGCCGAACGGGCATTTCCCCTTTGAGGGTTGAATTGTAAATTTATGTAAAAAATATTTTAAGCCATGGTCCCTCATACTTAAACACAATGCTTAAAATATTAGCGGGTGGAAAAAACATTAAATCCCCTCAAGTGTCAATTAATTAATTTTTCTGGCAAAAATTAAATAAATCTTAAGCCAGAAAATTAATTAATTTAGACTCAAAATTAAATGATAGGAAAATTAAATTCTCCAAGTGGAAAATTTCGTGAGTCTTAAAAGAAATAATTTTTGGAGGTCCTCCACTAAGGGTATATTGGATATTTTAAGAAAAAATGGACCCTTAGACCTTGGTTGTTGAGTCAAAATCAATTTTTTGAGCTAATAAAAAGGGGATAAAAAAAAATCAAAAATTCCTCGAAAATAAAAATTCAACGACTAAGAATAAAAAATGATCAAGTATTTTTTTACGCCGAAGATTAGTTTCACAAGGATCAAGACAACTAGGAGGATTTATCTATATATAGAGAGTCATTGTGTCAAATCCATCTGATGCCTAGCTAAGAAATTGTTACAGAAGCAATAGTGGAACACTATTGTCCCGCTAGGAATGCTTATTTGAATCAGAAGAAAGACTTTGGGTTGCAGTCATGGTGTTCAATGTTCGTTGATTTGTGGTATGTGTTGGGTACACGTTTTCCTATATTGTGTTGGTTAACGTTAAAATTTGTTTTCATTAGATGGGGATAAATTCATTCTATTGATAGATTTTGGGTTTATCTTAGATGATTTGATTCGCCATATATCTAACAAATTTTCTTGAGGAAATATATATAGTGTTTGCAGGTTCCCCAATCCTTGGTCTCCAAGTTCACAAACTGTGGGCATGGACCGATCTTGTTTGGACTCCAAATATTTATACAGTTTGTGCATTAATTTTCCTAAGTATTATTAGCCATTCATTAAAGAAAAATTCCATAAAAAAATTAATTCTCCAAAATTTCTTTCAGGCATTGTATATTTGTAAAATTATTTTTGTATATTATTTTCGTTAATTAGGGTTTTGAGTTTTTAGATATTTTGGATATATTGCGGTTTTTGGTATTTGTAAATCTATTTGTACAGGTGAGATCTAGTGGAAAAAGCTAGAATAAAGCTAGATCTAAGCCCTTGAGGGTAAGATCCAATCTTTACATATTTTTTACAGGGCCAACTATTGAAGAAATTGAGCAAAAATTCAGATCTGAAGAAATAAAAATTTTCTGAGGTTGGTGTTTCAAGTTTCAACCCTCCCGGGCCAGGATCAACCCCTCCTAAGGCCAGTGTCCTCCTCTCTAGCCTTGGAGCCATCTTTAGAACCCTTTGCGTCTGAGTTTTGAGCCTATCTGAAGCTAGTTGTGAGGCTTAGGGGCCTCAGCCTCCCCGCCTCCCTACTATGTCTTGGTTTTAGGGGCTTTTTAGCCCTATCTGTGAGGCCTAGTGCCTTCGCCCGCCTCCTCCCCTCATTTTCCCTAGGCTGCAGACCTAAAGGGCTAGCGGCTGCCTCTTGGAGGCTCCCTTAATCCAAGCGGCAACCCTCTAGGGCTTGTTGTACACCTTCTTAGGCCTTTCCCTTGAGCCGCTAGGCCTCCAAGGCCCTTTCCTGCCTTCCTTGGCCCTCTTCCTAACTCCTCTTAGCCCTAGTTTACCCTAAATCCATCTCTCAATTTTTTGAACTAAAAATTAGTGAGTTTTGCAAGTGATATTGGCCCTAGATTGGTTTTTTCAAGTGGCATATTCATTGAAGAATTTCTAGGCAAATTTGACAAGTGATCTACAAGGCCTTGAGCCTAGGGTTTGCTCTCTAAACCGTATTCTCTCATTGTTTTATTACCGCTGTAAATTCCGATTCATAACAATAATATAAGTGCCCTAAAAACATATCTAATTGATCAAAATACTCTAAAATTGCAACAACAAAAAAATTCATAATTTTTTGGCCACTTGGGCATTGACGATCTAACCTAGATCTACATTTTTGCTTGCTGGAAATTTTTTGCATAATCACTTAATCAAATCTGATATTTTCTTAGTAACACACTTTAAAGGAGTTAAAAATCATATTTTCGATTTGGCAAGCTATCTCTAGATTTTGGGCATGTTTTGGCACTTGTTCTAGCATAGATAGCTCCCTATTTAAATCTTTTCCTACTCCTATAATAAACATTCCAAATCTGATATAACTGTGGTAATGTGTTAAAATTGGGAACTAGGGCCAAATTCCACCTTTGGACAGCTCATTTGATGGAGATGATGATTGCATCAAATTTCTCTTTTTGAGAGGACCAAAATTGATCTAAAGATCATCTCATTTGGACAAGCGGAAGTGTGATTTTGAATTTATGCCCACACATGTGCAAATAGTTCAGGTCAGTCACATCAACATTTAGGCTCAAGAAGCCCAATGGACATGTCTCTTCACCCACAGCGAATTGTATAAATACAAGTGACCTCACACCTCACTTGGCATCATCATCAGTCACACATTCTTCTCTTTCTTCATCTACTTGGTTCGTACAGCTATTGGGCAGCTTCTCTCTCTCACACTTGTGGCAAAGAGGACGGGTTTTCTAGGCATAATTGCAGGCCGAAATTTCAGACCTCTATGACAGGTTTGACCAGCGTTAACTGAGGCATTGTTGACTAAGTTTGACTGCGTTTTTTGGGTCAAAGTTTAGATTTTTCTAGGCCGCATCTTTGGGCACAAAATTGAGAAATTTTGGATTTTCTGACCTGTGTTGACTTCAGGGTTCACCGCAGTTTGACTGCAAAGAAATTACAGTGGTTTTCTCTCTCCTTTGACTGAGTTGTTTTGGGTTGAATTTGACCTCCTGATCGGGTCGAGTTTGACTGAGGAAGGTCGAGTTGCCTTGAGGAAGATTTGTTGTTGTTTTGACCAGCATTGACTTTCTCGTTAGGGTTGAAGTTTGACTGCAGTTGACTGCAGTTGAATGTAGAATTTGTCAAGGTTGTTTTGACTTTGAATTGGGCAAGTAAATTTGACTTTTGTACTCTATCTGCTGAGTTTTTGATATAGTAATAAGAAGAATTGATTATAAGGTTTTCCCCTCATTGGGGTTTTTCCCTGGCATCTGCCAAATCCGGTGTTCAAAGCAAACAATGCAAATCAAATCCTTTCTCTAGAACAAATTGAAGGACATCGAGCTAGATAGAGGGGAGTCGATCCAATCCTACTTCATGAGGATTATTGAAATCAAGAATGATCTTCTATCTATTGGAGTTGTCGTTGCTGATAAGGAGCTCACTCTTATTGCTCTTGGAGGTCCCCCACGAGCATGGGATGTGTTCAACACCACTATTCTTAACAATGATAGGATTGCTGGTTTCAACGAATTATTAACTAGATGCACTCAAGAAGAGACAAGGATGATGGAGAGAGACAAGCCTTCAAATGGAAATGAGACCACTACATTTTTTACTCATGCAAACAGGAAGAACAATGTTGGTCCAAAGAGACAAGGTCAAGGATTCAAGTCGGGATTCAAAGAAGGAAAGTGCTACAATTGTAACAGGTTTGACCACTATGTTAGAGAGTGTCCTCATAACAATGTTATCAGAACTGAACCAGTGATCGAACCGAAAAACCTTGTGGACCAAAAACCAGTCAGAACCGCACTGGAACCCGTAAAAAACAGGAAGAAAAAAAATGGTTTACCATAAACACATAAAATATTCATATTTTAAAGAAAAACATCTATATTCATGTGCATCCATATGAATCCAAACCATTTATACACAAATATGCAAAAGTTTTCATTTACATAGCATGTAAGTGTGCACATAACCAAAATAGCATCGAGTGCAATCCATTTATGAACCAGAAATACATCAACAAATAGGCTCTATATTGTTGATTTTTATAGCATCGAATGTGCTCTAGCCTTGAGATTTTGCAGAGAGGTTAAGACACGTGTATTCTCCAAGACTAAGAAATCGTTTGAGGAAATTACACTCAGAAGTGACTTAATTAAAATAATAGTCTAAACTTAAGAAATATGATTAATTAAAGGGTATTAATTACAAGGATGTTGGGAAGCTTCCACCCCCTCTCGACCCTACTCCCAAAACATGCTCCCAAGCCTGGAAAAACGCTCCCTAGTTTCTAGGGAGCATTTCAGGGAGCGCTCGGGAGTGAACGCTCCCCGAGCACTCCAATTTAAAAAACGATTCAGGAGCGTTTTTTAAATGGAGGGAGCGCTCAACAAAAAAAATTCTCCCTGCGCATGGAAAAATACCGACGGCGATTTTTTGGGAGGGAGGGGGAGTTAATAAAAAGCCCTCCCCTTTTCATTTGTCTTATTGTTTGTCAAGAGAGCAAGGAGAGAGCAAGTGCCAAGGAGAGCAAGAGAAGAGGATAGAACAAAGAGAGAAGAGAGGAGAGAGCCAGTTGCAAGAGAGCAAGAGAAAGGAGCTTGGAGAGAGCAACAAGGAGGATTGAAGGACAAAGAGGTAGGAGTCAAGAGACTCTAATCTAGTTTTTTTTTTCTCTGTTGCATTTTTAAGTTGTTCAAAAATGAAAACTTGAATTTTTTTCTCTATGTTGCATTTTAATGTGTTGAAAAGTGAAAAATTGAATTGTTTTTTTTCTATGTTGCATTTTTTCCTATTCCCATTTGGAATTCCTCCATTTTTTTGCAGGTCAAAAGCTTGAAACTTGAAACATGAAACATCATGGATATATGGCTTGGGGTTTTCTTCATGTTGGTTCCTTTCTTTGTTATTATGGTGTTGGAGAGTAGAAGAAAGAGGCCCATTCCAGAAGAGGAGGATGAAGAAGTGGGTTATAGTGGATTTGATGAAAATCCTAAAGAGGAGTATGCTGAGGAGGAAGGGTAGAGTGGAGAATGTGACGCCACAGAGACACCAACTAAACATGACCAAAGTCAAACACCATTGTAGAAATATGTTCAAAGGCAGGAAGGAGGGAAAGGGGGTGGAACCACTAAATTTCTTTGCCCCCATTGCAATAAAGAATACACAGGTTCATACACCCATGCCAGAAGGCACCCTTGTGGAAAATGCCATGGGATGGAGATAAAAATATAGGAATCAAAATTTGTGTAAGTGTGCCAACAACAAATAGAGAGAAATACAGAAAGGAAGAGGAGGCTGCCCAACACAAATCTAAAAGATCTAAGGGTTCCATTGAATCTTATGCACCATCAGGTCCATCACATCATGGACAAAGAAGTCCATCAACTTCCACCCATGGCAGTGGATATGGAGGGAGTGGCACACCTAGACCAAACATCTCTTTAAGGCGTAGAACCATATCCGATTTCCTTGACGAAGGGTCTAGGAGTGATGTGGATTCAAAAATTGGCGGTTTCGCTATGCATGTGGGGTACAATTCAATGTTCTTCACTCACCTTATTGGCATGAAATGGTTTCTGCCATTAATGATGCCCCCAAAGGATACAAGAGCCCTGGGTATGACAAGGCCAGAACCGTGGGACTTGATCACGAAAAAGCAAAAATAACTCATTCTTTGAGTAGAATGAGAAGTTCTTGGAATGAGCATGGGGTGTCCATTGTATCTGATGGATGGACAAATGTAAAAGGAAAACCATTGATAAGTGTTCTTGTTGTGTCTGTTAGTGGTGCAATATTCCTTTTAGCATATGATTATTAAGATAAGTTCAAGACCGACATTAACATTGCAGAACCAGTACTTGAAACAATTCAACATATTGGGCCATACAATGTCATCCAAATCATCACTGATAATGTTGCTAATTGTAAGGCAGTGGGAGCAATTATTGAGGATAAATACCCCAACATATTTTGGTCTAGGTGTTTGGTTCACACAATGAACCTTTTGATGCATGACATAATTAAAAACAAACAACCTCAATACAGATGGCTTGGTGATTTGTACAAGAGAGGTAAAAAAATAATAAATTTTATTACAAATTTGGGCTTTTCCATACTCACTCAAGATTGGAGTTATTGAAGATAGCAAAGACTAGATTTGCTAGCTATTACCTCACCTTCAGGTGCCTTTTGAAGGTAAGATAGTCATTAGCAGCCATGGTATCAAGTCCACATTGGCAGGTATTAACGGACAGGGCAGCAACAATAGTTGATAGGCAAGGTTTTGAACAAGTGGAGGAGACCGCTCTTGATCTTTTGTTTTGGGCACGTGTGAGGGAAATTTTGAATTTCACCAAGCCCATTTATCACATGATTCACTTTTCAGATACAGATAAATCAGCGATTGGGGAGGTGTATGAACAGATGGATAGCATGTTGGGGCAAATAAAATATGTTGTTAAGGAAAATGATCCCAACTTGTATTCAATGATTCACGACTATGTGTGTGCACGGTGGAATAAACTTAATGTTCCACTACATGCCTTGGCGTATATCCTTATGCCAAAATACTACTCTCCATCTTGGTTGGGCCACCTTGCACCTGGAGGTGGGGTTAGGATCAAACCTCACACAGATCCAGAGGTACAAGAGGGATACATGAAAGCATTAGACAAGTTGGTCCCCGACAGGGAGGAGTGTGCTAAATTGCGCCTTGAATTAGGTAGATACTTCAGTTGCACTGGTAACTTTGGTTCTTTCCATGCAATGGAAGATAGAGACAGATTTGATGCTCTCACATGGTGGGAAGCATATGGCGGCATGGGACTTTTGCCAAAGTTGGCAAAAAAAGTTCTCTCGCAAGTTGTAAATACTTCTTCTGCAGAGAGGAGTTGGAGCACCTACATCTTCATCGATAATGTGAGAAGAAACAGGTTGAATGAAAACCAAGCAAAAAGCTTGGTTTATGTGCATTACAACTTGAGGTTGTTGAGTCATTATTGTGATCGGGCTTATGCGGATCAATCATATAAAGTTTGGGACAGCAACCTAGAGGACGATAATTTGGAGGACGACACTGTACCTATGCAAGAATTGGAAGAAAAACTTTTGAGGGATGACGATGAAGCAACAGCAGCCATGCCACCGCCACACCCAGGGCCAGTCCCACCATCTAGTAGCAATGCAGGTGCCAATGCCAGTGTTCGATTTCCAGCTATTGTTCCTTCGCAGATTCATCCTCCACCTACATCCTCACGTGGTCCTCCGGCTTCTAGTTATGGTCGTGGTACTCAGGAGAGTACTAGAAGACCACCATTGCCTCGTGGTTTTCATAAATTAGACATTTCTCGTGGGCGTGGCAAGGGGCCAGCTAATAGATAAAATAGATTTACAGTTTACTAGTCTTTTCTATTTTCTAGTAGTATTTAACTTTTTATAACTATTGAACAATTGAAACTTGACTCTTTCATATTTATTATGATAATTTTTGTAAACAATATATGACAATTTAAGTTTGAAGTTTGAATTTGAAAGGTGAAACTTTGAAGTTGGCATTTATAAGTTTATAAGTCATTATGAATTATGAATATGATGCTTCATGAAAGTTGAAATTTGTTTCATTTCATTTCATGTTAAATATTCTTTGTTGTAATGGTTATTGGTTACACTTAGCTTACAAGTACAACTATGGTGATCAATGAATCAATGATGATAAATGTTATATATCAATGATGATAAATGTTATATATTGAATTTTGAAATCAATGAATCAATGATGAGAAATGTTATATATTGAAATTTGAAATCAATGATGATAAATGTTATATGTCAATGATGATAAATGTTATATATTGAATTTTGAAAGCTTGAAACTTTAAGATTGATGAATCATGAGACTCAAGAGTCGATATGTTGTATGTTTCTAACTTGTGGGCATGGTCGATGAAGATTATAACTTCTAGATGATAGATGTTATATGGTTCAATCTATGTTTTTATGTTTTTTTATGTCTAATTCATCATTCTACATGCTTTTGTTGACTTTATATGCATCAAAATATAAAAATATATATATATTTAAAAAAAGTGATCCCCAAAACGCTCCCGGACTGGGAGCTTTTGAAAATAGCGCTCTCGCTCCCGCTCCTGCTCCCGCTCCCACTCCCAAGTAACGATGATTAATTAATTCAAGTGTGAATCTTCTAGAAAAAGGCATGGATCGAGTCTAAGTTAGTCTGAGACATCGATTAATGTCTAATCATGGTCGTTGATGTCTCAAAGAGAGATTATAAGAAGGAACTCGATGGGCACTTGGAGAACACGCCGAGAGAGAGATCAAACTTTCTGTCAGATCAATTTTCCAAAGTAGCAGCGCTGAGTTGCTGGAGAGAGAGCTAGTGGGCTCATTGCAGTGAGAGAGGGGCAGGGATAGTATTGCCGAAGGAAAGTTTTCCAGATCCGGTGAGTGCATAGCACAGAGGCAGCAGTTCCACAAAAAGATAGCGCAGAGGCCATGTAGAGGTTGTGTAGTGCTTCAGAGGAGATCCTAAACTTTGCTGGGAGACAAAGTTGATTCAGTGCCAGAAGCTGAAGTGAGTTTCTGGAGGCTAGGAGGGTCCAGCTTCCAAACAACAGAAGATCAAAGACAAGAACGAGTGCTCCCAACTGTGTGACACAGAATTGCGTAGGGTGATGCAGTCACTGCGCAAAGGCAACATAGAGAAGCTCTTTCAGAGCTAAGGTCAATGTCGGATCACCTGTGGAAGAGAGATTTTTCTCACTAGATTGTTTGTCGGTTATTTCTCTGTATTGGATAGCTAGTCTATGCATCCATAGATTTGTACTCAGATTTGCTATTGCTTAATATTAAAACCCTCAACTGCTGCACCGGTTTTCCCAAGTTGGGTTTTTCCAGGGACTTAGTCCAAAAATAATTGTGTACTTATGTGTGTGTGCATCTAGTCATTCCTGTGTTGTATTTACTTTCCGCAGTATTTATTTGTGAGGGATGTAGCGTATTGATTTCGATATTTACCATAGTACACGATAAATAATTTGTTCAGTAAAATAACAAATAGAAGAAATCTAATCAGTTGTTGCAGTAGGATTCTCAGTAGTGGAATTTTCACATGGTATTAGAGCGCAGATAGAAGCGGAAGAACTCAGTTCCAGAAGGAAGAGGGAGCTTTGAAGCACTGCATAGGCAGTTGCTCAAAACCCCAAAGAGGTTGCGTTGTCCATTAGCCAGCAAGGCAGTTTTTCAAGAAAATTTGTTTCTCTGAGTGAGTCGACAGAGAAGAAAATTTCCAGATCAAAGATTGTCAAAGGCAAAGGGAGCACAATAGCGGTTTTTTTTGTAGAGAATATCTTCAGCTGGGATGCAGTCATTTTGCAGTAGTAGTTGGTAGAATAGCGTCAAAAGGAAAGAAGAGCAGACACTAAGGGAATTTTGTCCCCAAAGAATTTCTAACCAAGAAATTATAATTTTCCACGCAGAGCAGTAGTAGCTGAGAGCAAATTTTCCCACTCCAGCAAGGAGTGCGTAAAGCCAGTAAGTAGCTACGCATAGGAGAAGAGGCAGAATTCAACTTTTGTTTGGTGAGATGGCATCAGCGGGGATAAGAGATCAAGATCGGTTGGACGGAGCGTCTAACTATGTGATATGGAAGGCAAGGATTTCCTTCCTTCTGGATGAATACAATCTCAAAGATTACATCGATAGCGTGGTTGTTGTCCCCACGGATCCAGATCAGCATAAGACATACAAGAAAGAGATGGCTAAGGCAAAGAGGATGATTCTTGATGGAGTTCGAGATCATGTGGTTTCTCACATACCTGCCTTGGGTACTAAAGAGATGTGGGACTCCCTTACCACGCTATGCCAGGGATCTTTCGAGCAGCAAAAGATGTACCTGGAGGAAAAGTTGAAATGTACCCATATGTAGAAGGGGGAGCGCATAGACCAATTTCTCACCATGCTTCAGGATGTCCGAGATCAGTTGGCAATTGTAGGGTCAACGCCTCAGGCTTCATAGGTGGTGCGAATAGCTCTAAATTCAATCTAAGTGGAATGGCAAGTGTTCGTCCAAAGTATTTTAGGCAAAGAAACATAGCCAAGGTGGGATAGGATGTGGGCAGATTTGTAGCAACAAGTGATGAGACGATATCTGGTGAACAGCACCATCAATAGCAGCAGTAGCAGTGGGACGAAGGCAGAGGTGAAGGAAGAGGAGAATGCAACCCTCACATGAAAGGGGCAACAGGAGCAGCGTAGAATAAAGAAGGATGTTTCGAAGATCAAGTGCTTCAGATGTGGTGAACTTGGTCACTACAACACCCAGTGTCCACTTAGAAAGAGGGACAAAGAGGAGAGGCAGGATCAACAGGCTGCATCTGCAGAGATCGACAGACTGTCCTCCATATTGGAGGAAGAGTTTGCCATGATCACCGACATACCTCTAAGGGTGAGGTGGGGTGATTTGGTTTTGTAGCCCCAGAGAGATACAGGATGGGCAGGATCCTTGAGGAGTCCACCTCTTGGATCAATTCCTTGCTACGAGAGCCCATAGCAGTAGTAGAATGATGGACCAGTGACAGTTGGTGCAGTAGGTGCCAAAGTGACAGATGCAGTAGCTAGTAGCAGTTGGAAACTGAACAGCACAAAGCAGAGTTGGCAGCAGTGCATGAGCAGAGTGCAAAGACAGCAGTAGCGCAAAGGCTTCAGCGACAGCGCAGAGGCTAGCAGCTGTCAGGACTCAAGTGATAGATGCATCAAAATGAACACATTTGGTTCAGTATGATGGACATCTCTCAGTTGCAGCAGCAGTAGATGATAGAGAGTTGCAGATGTTGCAATGGCAGCAGCATTAGAGTTGCAGTGCAGATGCAGTAGTTTGCAGCTATAAGCAAGGTCAACAGCAGCATAGATGCAATGCAGAATCAGAGTTGCGTAGTAGTTGGTGGGCAGTATAGCCAGACATTAGCAGCGCAGCAGGAGATGGTGCAAAATTAGAGTATTGCTATCAAGGGGGCAGCAGTACTAGAGCACATTCCTCACTAGGAGGGAGTGTTGATTTTTGTAGCATCAGAAGTGTTCTAGCCTTGAGATTTTGTAGAGTGGCTAAGACACATGTATTCTCCAAGACCCATAAATCGTTTGGGGAAATTCCACACAGAAGTGACTTAATTAAATTAATTAATCAGTTTTTAATATTTCCTAAGTCTAAACTTAGAAAATATGATTAATTAAAGGGTATTAATTAATTCAGGTGTGAATCTTCTAGTAAAAGGCATGGATCGAGTCCAAGTTAATCTGAACCATCAATTAAGATCTAATCATGGTCGTTGATGTCTCAACGAGAGATTATAAGAAGGAAATCGATGGGCACATGGAGAACACACCGAGAGAGAGATCGAACTTGTTGGCACATCGATTTTTCACTGTAGCAGCGCTGAGTTGCCGAAGAGAGAGTAAGTGAGCTCATTGCAGTGAGAGAGGGGCGAGGATAGTATTGTCGAAGGAAATTTTTTCAAATCCGGTGAGTGCATAGCAAAGAGGTAGCAGTTCCACAGAGAGGCGGCGCAAAGGTTGCGCATTACTTTAGATGGGATCCGAAATTTTGCTAGGAGACAGTTTATTCAGTGCCAAAAGTCGGAGTGAGTTTCCGGAGGCCAAGAGGGTCCAGTTTCCAGACAGCAGAAGATCAGAGGTGAGGAGAATGAGTGCTCCTAGCTGTGTGACACAGAACTGTGTAGAGTGACGCAGTCACTACGCAGAGCAACGCTTTTAGAGCTATGGTTAGTGTTGGATCACCTATGGAAGTGAGGATTTTCTCACTAGATTGTTTGTCAGTTATTTCTTTGTATTGGATAGCCAGTTTGGGCATCCAAAGATTTGTACTCAGATTTGCTACTCTTAATATTAAAAACCTCAGTTGCTGCACTGGTTTTCCCAAGTTGGGTTTTTCTGGGGACTTAGTCCAAAAATAATTGTGTACTTATGTGTGTGTGCATCTAGCCTTTATTGCATTGTATTTATTTTCCGCGGTATTTATTTGTGAGAGATGTAGCGTATTGATTTTGATATTTACTGTAGTACACCATAAATAATTTGTTCAATAAAACAACAAATAGAATAAATCTAATCATTTGCTGCAGTAGGATTCCGAGTAGCAGAATTTTCACATAGATGGCCTCTAACATCTAAAAAAAATATGCTACAACAAATGCCTGCATATCATCAAAATCATTGCCTGTATTGGGGTCTTCGCCATCAATATAACCATTTAAGCATTAAAATAAGATAGAAAAAACGTAGCATGTCATGTCAAGATTTTGTTTAAGTGATCGGTACATTTTTAGTAGTCATGATAGAGGAATTCAACAACCAATGCCACTAACATCGAAGTACATAGAGGGCTTGGTGCTCTTTATTAAATATGAGTTCCATACACTCGTAGTACGTACATGACTAAATCCAATGGAAACGTTGCAATCCCACCAATCCTGAAATCCTAAAAAAAATTTAAGTCTGCTGGATTTTGAATGAAATCTAAAATTCTGCTTTCTCCATATGAAATCCAATGGGGTTGGAACCACTTTCAAACATCCTAAGTAATTTCATGGTAATGTTAAAAATTTAAGTAAAAGTGACATTTTCCTTAAATTTTCATAGCAATACCAGGGCCATAGGCTTGATTATTAGGCTGAGGGTCATAGGATTTGTTGACCACTAGAGTAACACTTGATCATTATATGAAGACTCCATGCCCAAGGCTGAACCAAAGGACACCTGTACCATCAGATATCATTACCATCAGATATCATCAGAAATCATCATATCACCAGAGTTTTGAAACTCTATTTCTACTTCTCATCATTTTCTCTTGTCTCCAAATTCCATGCCCTACAGGGAATTGTAATAAGTGATGCTAGTAATGATGAGTTTTGAGTCAATATTGAGATCGTAACAAGCCTAAGTAGCTTGGGACCTTGCCAACAAGTGAGTATTACTCTGGGAGGTTTTTTTTTACTCGAATAATTATCATCTCCCAACTAGGACTTAATAATTAATTGAGTTTTTTCCTCCACTTTTACCCCAAAGTCGGAGTACAGCTTGATGGTGAGGCCTTGTGTGAGTCCTAGTGTCTAGAGTCAATGTATATTACCATACTAGATCACAGAAAAAATTTCGTGGAATTTGGTTAGGTCTAGGTAGTCATCTTTTAACTTTTTAGATTTCCCGCAAGTCAAAATTTGAAATAAAAATTGTATTTAAATTCAATGAGTGTTGTCAAGAGAAGTTTTATGGGGTACGAGTAATAAAAATTACACCTCTCACCCTCAACTTTCTACTATGACACACTTTGAAGGGTTAAAAAATGTGTTTTCAACCCTCAA
Source organism: Pinus albicaulis (assembly GCA_034641835.2). Taxonomy (NCBI): domain Eukaryota; kingdom Viridiplantae; phylum Streptophyta; class Pinopsida; order Pinales; family Pinaceae; genus Pinus; species Pinus albicaulis. Next base: position 771,389,098 of record CM076580.1, on the reverse strand, counting down.
ATCCCACTTTTCCTAAGTTTAGTTAGAAATCTGGCAATTAATGAAGTCAAATATTAAATAAATGGAAAAAAAAAAAAAATATATCCACACATGCTAAATGTTGTGGAAATGAGGTGGAAAATTATGGAGGAGTTAAAGTGAAGTCCTAAGGTGATGTGGGCTCCTAAATCAAGGAAAGGACATGTGCTCAAATAAAATCGAATTTGTGGCATTAAACGAGAATTGCTTACTTGGAAATTCGAATTTGTGAAGTAAATGCACATTTGGGAGGATTTGGGAGAATATTTGGTGGAGAATTTTGTGGGAAATTGTCCCCACGTGGGATGCCACCCATATACACTTGTCATTCCATCATAAAATTCAAATTTTGCACATAAGGGAAGAAGAAAATGATGTCCACTTGCCAGAATTCAAATTTTACACTTGGCATTGGAGCTCCACTTATCAAATTCGAATTTTCCTTATGATCTCCTCCCTCTCACCCCTTGGCATTTAGTTCTTCATTGGAATTTTCTCTCATTCTCTTATATAAGTGAGCCTTGGACTCTCATTTGTAATATGTTTACTAGCTATTGTGATTGCAGAAACGTTGTTGCCAGTTACACTTTCAGAAATATCAATAAAGACTTTGGAGTTTCATTCATGAGGTGTTCCTCCTTTTAGAGTGTGATGAATTGTTGATCATTGGTATAATTCATTTTACTCATGCTTTGATCTAATTTATTTCCATATGCTCTTGTAGATTTGTTAATGTAGAGTTATCTTGCATTGACATTTGATTTAGAAGTATGCTCTAGGTATTGAATGCTCTAGTTGGTTTCAAATAAATCTCTAGAGTTTTCATCATTGTATATTGCTAAATATATATGGAACTAATTCTTGATTGAAGTTTTGAGGAGGGAACATCTTGTTGGGATCAAAGAAGCAAGTGTTGGGGGGAATCTTTGGAGAGACCAACCCACTCTTGATACATTCTCAAAGGAGCTTTCATTTGTTCTTTGAGCCTTCATAGTCTTATCTTACAAAGTGGTTTTGCGGGGGTTTTGGGACATAGCTTGTACACAAGTCGAGTACTTCTAAATTTAAATCTCTTTTAAAACATTATATTTCATTGCTTTCATTTGCTATCTAAGACCTTGAAAATGACTAAACAAAGAGGAGAGTTTACTCATCCTCTTTGGCTTAGCCCTTTGTAAATTGTTGTGCAATGTTTTGTAATTTTATCTGTCTAATATTTGGATGGTTTTGTAGCCCTCTTTCCCTAACGTGTTTTCTTGTAGCAACTTGCGGGATTCACTTTCAAGAAATTACTAACAAGTTGTTGCAGGAAGATAACTCTTCCTCCTTTCGCCATGGGCATAGAATAGGCTTAGCTTCTCTTCTTCTATTGTAAAATCTGAATTCTTTCGAGTCTTTTATTTCAGAAATCCTTATCAAGGAAAAGTCTATGGTCTCAAATTTTCATTTGTAAAGACTTTCTTATCGAGGAAAAGTTTGTGGTCTCAAATTTTCATTTGTAAAGACTTTCCTTGGGTTAGAAGAGGCTTCATGGTCATTTCCCTCTTGTAAAGCTAATGAAATTTTTTATTTTGGGAGCGCGGGTTTTACCCATTGGCATCCCTAGCTCTCCACATTTCGGAGAGGACTTGTGTTTTGAGTTATTAATTTTTCTCACTTACATGCATCTCATTTTAATTAGCTAATTAACACAACCATGCATTTTAGTCATTTTGCTTGAAGTATTGTTCAAAGTCCACTAATGCTTCACCATCGATCACATTTTACATCTTAAGTTTTAGTGCATCAAGTACTTGGGAAATTTCACTTTACAAAGCAGTCTTTCATTTTATTTCAAGCTAATATAAAGTCTATTTCTTTCGAAAAGTCAATTGAATACAAATCTTGAGTTTACTTTTCACAAGCATTGCCATTTACTTTGCATGCAAGTCAATCTCTCATATTTCTCAAGTTTTATTTGCTTTTGGGTATATCACAAATTTATCATAAGGCAAAGGAAATACTTACATGGTTATGCAATCTTGTGTCTAGACTCTAAAGTATCTCCATCGTTTATTTAACATTTTCAAATTTATTTGCATGTCATAGTATGCATGTTAACTTAGTTGCACATTTAAAATTAACCTCCAAGAATAAGTGTGGTTGATAGAAATTATAGGGAAAAAGACTTTCTTTGAAAGTTCTTCCATTTGGTATGAAGTAACGTAAAAGCGTGTGACCCTGCAGTTTTGAAGGTGGCTTGTCCCCTTGTAGGAAGGAAGGCACACGCTGGCTTGTAAGACTCAGGGGACGGGTATCGTTAATGACACCACCGTGTCCTCGCACCAGCTTTCTTATAGTCACCCCAATTTTTAACCATTGGTAAGAGCACATGAGGAGGACTTCTCACCTAGATTAGGCATTTTAGATTAAAAGTGACCAAGATTTATTGCATCCAAATCTAGTGTAATTGCATCTCATACTAATACACCTCATGGTTTTAGTTGCAATTGTGTATTCTACTTGTCATTGTTGAAATTGAATACTTTCTTGTGGCAAGCATTATTTTATTTACATTTTGCAAGTAGAACACTATTTTTTTTTCCTTTTGCAAGATATCCTTAAAGCATCCTTATATCTTGTATTCTGCTAGCATTTTCTTCTTTCGTTTTCAAGATTACTTATGCTTTCCATTTGAAAGCATTTCATATATTTTAAGAAAATATTTTTCATTTCTTGAGAAATATTTTAAAAGGCACTGGTCTTTCATATGCTTATGCCTATCTCATGTGTTGAGGGTTAATGGTTATTTCATTTCATATTGCTCACATCATATTTGTTTGTAATCTTAAAAGGTAATCCATTTCACTTTAACATTCTCCTAGAAACCTCACATCTTTTAACTTAGTTTTCCATTTAGGGACCACCACCCATAGCTAACCTAGGAGATAGCTTAAATGGAGAGAGTTGGGATTAGAGTGACAACCCCTTCTTTGAGTTCCTTGCCACCAAGTTAAAGACTTTTCTCACTAACCGGGAGTTAGGTGTAGGCGGCAAGCGATAACAAGCTTGGATATTAGGCTAGCCTAGGGGAGAGTAAGAAGTGGGCCAACCAACTAAAAAATTAAAAAATAAAAAGGCAAACTTTTTCTACACAGAACCGGTCCTGAACTGGACGGTTTGGTACCGAACTGACCGGTTTTGTAACACCGAACCAACCTATTCCAGTTCGGACCCATTTTGGGCCAAACACGGTCGGACCGGACAGTTCCACTGGTTCTGGTCCGGTTCTGATAACACTACCTCATAAGAAGGATACTCCACGGGATGACGAAAACAACAACAATCACAACAATTTCAAAGGAAATGGCAATCAAAGGAACAAGTTCAACAACAAAGGAAAGAGAAATGCTCCCTCTACTCGATATGGTAATGGTCGACCTCCCAAAAGGACGAGAAATTCCAGGTATGAGGAAACTAATGTTGTAGAAAAACAAAAAGAATTTTATCTTATTTCTACTCTCACTACTGCCTTTCCTCTGGACAGCTTGGATAATTGGTTGATTAATAGTGGTGTCTCAAGGCACTTCACTAGATGCAAGGAGGCACTCTCTAATTTGATTGAAAATAAGACTTATTTGGAGATCATACTTGGATACAATGCCACCACCCCGTGAAAGGGAAAGGGACTGTCACTCTTCACTTAAATCAAGGTCAAATCCTTCATCTTCAGATGTATTGTATGTACCTGATTTGAAAAAGAACCTGGTATCTATTTCTGTGATGGAAGATAAAGGCTTCAAGGTAGCATTCATTGATGGGAAGGTACATATTTGGAAAAAAAACCCGAAAGATGCATTTACACTTGGATTTAGGGTTGAAGGTCTCTATCAGGTTGGAGGAAGTCCGTTGGGAGCTATGACTTGTGATATTTCTCTTCAATTTGAATTATGGCACCAAGGATTTGCTCACCTTCATTACAAAGCCTTACTTGATGTAACGAAGATGGTCACAAGTATTCCTGAATTCATAAGAGATCATGAAGGTGTTTGTCAGGGTTGTGCAGCTGGAAAACATACAAGGGGACCATTCCCTTCAAGTGAAAGTCAAACTACTGACATTCTTCAATTGATCCATTCTGATCTATTTGGTATGTTTTCCGTAGCATCATTGGGAGGATATTTATACTATGCAATTTTTGTGGATGATTCTCTCGCAAAATGTGGATCTATTTCTTGAAGAAGAAGGACGAAGTGTTCAAATGATTTCATTCTTTCAAAGCCTTGGTTGAAAATAAAACAGGGAAGAAGATCAAAATATTGAGGACCGAAAATGGAACCGAATATGAATCAAATGAATTTAATGACTATTGTAGAGAGGTTGGCATTAAGAGGGAGACCACTACTCCATATACTCCTAAGCAAAATGGATTTGCCGAAAGGAAGAATCGAATAATAATAGAAGTCACCCATGTCATGCTTCATGACCAAGGCTTACCAAAGTTCTTATGGGGAGAAGCTTCCAACACTGCCCTATATGTTCAAAAATGGTGCCCACATCAGGCATTGGACTTCAAGACACCCGAAGAAGTTTTCACTAGTAAGAAACTTGATGTTTCTCATTTTAGAATATTTGGTTGTCCCGTGTATTTTCATGTGCCTAAAGAGAAAAGAAACAAGTTAGAAGCATCTGGGAAGAAAGGAACATTTGTGGGCTGCAGTGAAACTTCGAAGCCATATAGAATCTATGTGCCTGGTCAAAGAGAACTGGATATAAGCCATGATGTCAATTTAGATGAATATTCTGCCCTTGGGAAAATCAAAGATCTTCCTATCCCGAGGAAGGATAATGATGATGATGCAGGAAAGTAGGATGAATCTCCGACAGATGAACCAATGCTCGATGTTGAAGGCCCGATGCATCCCATTGATCCACCTCCTGGTGATCCCTCTACCTCAAGGAAAAGACATTTGTGGCTCAAAGACACTCTCGAAAATGTTGAAAGACATATTGCTCCAAGGGGGACATTTTGTGAAAGCAAGAAGCCGAACAAGTACCAAAGGTACTTAGCTGCTATGAGTACCATTGTTCAATCTTAGCCATATACGTTCGACGAAGTCGTGAAACATCAAGTATGAAAGGATGCAATGAATGAAGAGTACGAATCAATCATGAATAAGGACGTTTGGGATGTGGTTCCTAGACCCAAGGACAAGTCTGGGATGTGGTTCCTAGACCCAAGGAAAAATCTATGGTCACTTCTAAATGGCTTTACAAAATCAAACATGGAGCTAATGGGAGTGCTGAAAAATTCAAGGCTAGGTTCGTTGCTCGAGGCTTCTCTCAAAAGGAAGGAGTGGACTATGACAAGATATTTGCACCGATTGCCCGATACACCACAATCCAATCTATCATTTCTCTTGTTGCCTCTCAAGGATGGAGCTTACACCAAATGGACATTAAAACTGTTTTCTTGCATGGCTCTCTTAAGGAGGAAGTCTATGTAGAACAACCTAAGGGGTTCAAAGTTCAAGATCGAAAGACACACATATGCAGGATGAAAAAAGCGCTCTATGGGTTGAAGCAAGCCCCTAGGGCTTGATATGAGAGGATTGATAGCTATCTTATGAAGTTGGGTTTTACAAGAAGCAAAGTTGACCCTAACCTATATTTCAACGTTGAAAAGGACAGGCCTCTCATTTTGGTCCCTTATGTGGATGATCTCTTTCTGACAGGTATAGTCCCTTTCATTTATCAATGCAAGAGGGAGTTGGCTTCCGAATTCGAGATGGACCTAGGTTTGATGCACTACTTCCTAGGATTGGAGGTCTGGCAAAAACCAGGTGAGATTTTCCTGTATCAAGGAAAATACATTGTGAAATAGCTCGCAAGATGTGGGATGGTGGAATGCAAGTCTGTGTCAACTCTGAAGGAACTCAACTTCAAGAAGCTATGTGGAAGTGTTGGGTTGGATACTGCAAAACCTTTAGAGTATCGACAACTTGTAGGGACCCTGATGTTCTTGGTAAACTCTCGTCCAGACATATGCTTCGCTGTGAATACATTGAGTAAATTTATGGTCGAGCCTCATCACATACATTGGATTTTTGCCAAGAATCTCTTGAGATATCATTGTGGCACAATCAACTATGGTTTGAGATACACTGCCGAGAATTTGAGGCTACATGGGTTTACAAAAGTTGATTGGGCTAGAAGTGTGGTTCATCCTAAGAACACATTTGGATGTTGCTTCTCATTGGGATCTGCTTCAATATCTTGGATGAGAAGGAAGAAGAAATCGGTTGCTTTAAGCACCACCGAGGCCGAATACATTGCTGCTAGTATGGCTTGTTCTAAAGTAGTTTGGTTGAGGAAGCTCTTTAGTGAGCTATTTGAGCATGTGTTGGATACCACCTTGATCTTCTACGACAACCAAAGTGGGATTCGCCTTTCAGAGAATTTTGTGTTCCACAACCACTGCAAGCATATTGATATCAGATATCACTTTATCCGGGATATGGTACAGCGGGGAGCAATAAGGCTCCAACACATCAGGACTGATGAGCAGGTTGCAGACATTCTCACGAAGCACTTAGGGAAGGTCAAATTCTTAGCCTTCCAAGAAAGTCTTGAAGTCGTGGAAAGACCCTCCTATGAGGGTCCCACTTGCGTTAGACACTGAGCTCTGGGAGCTCCTGGCGGCTTGTGGTACTTCTTGGAGCTATGAGCGGCCATAGGGTGAGTGGGTCACCTTCCCCTCATTAGAGAACTTTTGAGGTCTAAAATGGTCCTCCTAAGAAAAATGTACAACCAAAATAAACTTTATAAGAACCAATAAGATTCAAGATGATGATGTCAACCATGGGGAATGATCCACCATTTTTGGGGTAAAAAGGTAAAAAGATTAAAAAATAATAAAATAATAAAACTACTTTTTCAACTTGTATTTTCAACTTATCTCCCTAAGGTTTTACTAAAATTTCAAGCGAGAGTACCTGCTGGATGCAGAATTTGGTTCCTCATCTACAATCATGATTTTTCATGTATTTCTCATTTTTTTGTAGCAGGGTCCATCAAAAGTATGCAACATGGGTACTCCTTGGATGAGGAATCAAATTCTGCATCCAATGAGTGTTCCTGCACAAAATTTGAGTAAACCAATAGGGAGATAAGTTGAAAATACAAGTTGAAAAAGTAGTTTTTTCTTTTATCTCTATAAAATTTGATGATGTAATCTAATCTTACTTTATTATTTCCACTATTATTTTATAATTTCCTTATGAGACTCATTTTAGACCTCAAAATTTCCCTAATGATTGGTGAGCTATGTATAGGGTGAGTGGTTCACCTTCCCTTTTGATACCCCATGATGGTTGACGTGTGTACGGTGAGTGGTTCACCTTCCCCTACGTACGATGACACATGTGTCTAGGGTGCGTGGTTCACCTTCCCCTATGATTGACATATGCATAGGATGAGTGATTCACCTTCTCCTATGGCATATGAGTAGGATGAGTGGCTCACCTTCTCCTGTTGATGCCCCAGCATACATCCCACCCATGTAGTTCAGGACTCATGGAAAGTACCTCTCATTTGACCAGTGAGTTGAAAAAAGTGGATAGGTACCCTAGCACTACCGATGGATGCATCGTGTACTTTCGTACTCCCTATATCTAGGATGCATGGTGTTCAACAACTTGATATAGGATCAAGTCTGATTGAGGTTCTACCTCTGGATTGACTTTTGTCAGTGGAGAGTGGTAAGGTCTTGTGACTCACTCTCGCTCAATTCTTCTTCATTAGTACATCATGGTTCAGCAGAGCAAACCAAAGCAGAACAAAGAAGAGATGAGAGAGATGATACATGATGACAGATGGATTAGCAGTTGGAATTCTCCCTAGTTGAGAGGGAGTGTTAAAATTGGAAACTAGGGCCAAATTCCACCTTTGGACAACTCATTTGATGGAGATGATGATTGCATCAAATTCCTCTTTTTGAGAGGACCAAAATTGATCTAAAGATCATCTCATTTGGACAAGTGGAAGCATTATTTTGAATTTATGCCCACACATGTCCAAATTGTTCAGGTCGGCCACATCAACATGTAGGCTCAAGAAGCCCAATGGACGTGTCTCTTCACCCACAACGAATTGTATGAATACAAGTGACCTCACACCTCATTTGGCATCATCATCACTCACACATTCTTCTCTCTTCATTTGCTTGGTTTGTACAACTATTGGGCAGCTTCTCTCTTTCACGTGTGGCGAGAAGGACAAGTTTTTTGCGCAGAATTGCAAGCAGAAATTTTAGACTTCTATGATAGGTTTGACCAGCGTCGACTGAGGCCTTTTTGACCGAGTTTGACTGCTTTTTTGGGGTCAAAGGTTTGATTTTTCTAGGCTGCATCTCTGGGCACAAAAACCGAAAAAAATTGGGTTGTTTGACCTGCATTGACTTTAGTTTGACCGTAGAAAAATTACAGCAGTTTTCTCTCTCCTTTAACCGAGTTTGACCGAGTTGTTTTGGGTTGAATTTGACCTCCTGATCAATACGAGTTTGACTGAGGAAGATCGAGCTTCCTTGAGGAATATTTGTTGTTGTTTTGACCAACATTGACTTTCTGGTTAGGGTTGAAGTTTGACTGCAGTTTACCGCAGAATTTGTGTGGGTCATTTTGACTTTGAATTGGGCAAGTCAATTTGACTTTTGTACTCTCTCTCTCTCTGCTGAACTTTTGATATAATAATAAGAAGAATTGGACATTTGAAATCTATTTGAGATTGTAATTCGCATCTTGTGTTGATAACCATTGATAAGTGGACAAGTGTTTTAGGTTCCTTTCATTCTTGTCATTGACTGAACATGCAGAGGATCTCTTGTTTATTATTGGCACTTGTATCATGGAGCAATTGTTCTTGTTTAAGATTGTCTTTAAATACATTGTTAAGTACTCTTTCCATAAACTAATCAACATTAAGTACTTAAATCATATAAACAATCTTAAACTAAGAAACTTCACTCATCCCTTTTTGCGTTTCATCCTAAGAGTAGTTTCATTTGTTGATTTTTGGTAGCATTGAAAGTGCTCCAAGTCTCAAACATTGTGGAGAAGCTTAGGCACATGTATCCCAAAGAACCCAGAAATCATTTGTGGAAATTCCACTCAGAATATGTTTTATTAAAATAATTAATTATTTTAATGGAGATCCTAAGTCAATACTTGGGGAAATTAAATAATTAAAGAGTATTAATAAAACAAAGTGTGAATCTTCTAGAGAACATGGATCAAGTTAAGTTATGATCTTAGCCGTTGATTAGAGATCTAATCTCGGTCGTTGATATCTCAACGAGAAGACTATAAAGGAAGGCTTGAGGGTCATTTGGAAAATACACCAGTGCAGATTCTCAGTGGCCCAAGTAAAAATCAATTTTTCTCAGTGGCGGAAGTTTAGCAAGAGAAAATCGATCCAGAGGGAGAGTTGTAGGTGGAGGACAAACAGAGAGCATTCAGCAGCAATCCGGGTACGGGAGCAGGTGACGTAGTGGAAAGAAGGGACAGCGCAGAGGCACGAAGGGAATAGCGCAGAGATGATGCAAATCTACGCAGTCCCCACGCAGAGCCAGTGCAAGGGTGACACAAGAGAACCGGGATAGTCCTTTCGAGGTCATTTCTCATCAGAAAATTTGTGAGAAATTTCTCCAGTGTTATCATAGAGAATTTCTCCTCGCTACTGTTGATTGTAAAATGTACAAAAAGATTTTGCTGAAGAATAATAGAAACGCTCATCTGCTACACCGGTTTTCCGGCATTGGGTTTTTCTGGGACAATTGTCCAAAATATCTGTGTCATTTTTGTGCTAGTATTTCCTTATTGTTTTGCTCAAAAATTGTGAAGTTTGCATTTGAATTTATTTCGATATTTACTGAAAATATTTTTGCAAATAACTTATTTCTGAAATAATAAGTAGAAGAAATAATATCAGATAATGCAGTAGGATTTCAAGTTGAAATTTTCACATGGTATCAGAGTTGGGTTAGGCAAGAAAGCAGGAGGGTCTATGCCAAAGGGAGCTCGTGTTGCTGCCTTGGCAGCAAATTATATTCCTAAAGGGCTTACGCATTCCTTCTGCAGAAACTCCCAGAGAAGGGAAAAGCAAGGAGAAGATGGAAAATCGAGTTTTGTCAGAGTTGGCCTCTAGATTAGAAAAAGAATGTGTTTTTTTATCGAGCACTGCATCATCAGATGATTGGTATATTGATAGCAGGGTTTCATCTCTTATGAATGGAGAAAGAGATAATTTCTCTAGCTATCAAGAAGAATGGATGGACTTCCAAATTACTATGGGAAACAAGACAAAGTGTACCCCTATTGGGAAAAAGGACTATAGCATTTCAGACAGAAGCAGGAGAGAGTCTCTGAGCCGCTAATGTGCTGCATGTGCCAGGGATGGGAATGAATTTACTTTCAGTGTCTCAATTGCAGGATCAGGGATACAACGTATACTTTATCGGAAGAAAAGTCTATGTCAAACATCCAAGCTGGAAGAAGAAGGCTCAGATTGGGACTCAAAGCAACAGACTATACAAGTTGCAGTTCGAGTCTCCAATGGCACTAGTAGGCAGCAATCTAAGTGATGAGTTAGATATGAATGAACTATGGCACAGACGAATGGGGCATCTACACCATTGAGCTCTAAGAATGCTCAGAGAAACAGTTACGAGAGTTCCAGTTCTTAGTACCAAACATGATGACCTATGCAGAGGGTGCACTCTAAGAAAATACGCTAAGACAGCGTATTCCAGGAGCAACAATAGCGCAAAAAGTGTATTGGGACTAATAGACTCAGATATTTGCAAACCAATGTCCAGTAGATCTCTTGGTGGAAGTGAATATTTTGTCACTTTCATAAATTACCATTCCAGGAAAACTTGGATTTACTTCCTAAAGACTAAGGATGAGGAAGAAAATCAAACTATTGCATTCAGATAACAGTGATGAATATATTGATAAGGAATTCATAGAATTTTGCGCAAGGGAGGGCATCAGAAGAGAATGGACCACTCCTTATAATTTGGAGCAGAATGGAGTTGCAGAACAGAAAAAACATGACTCTTGTTGGGGCAACAAAGGCAATGTTGTATGACCAGGATCTGCCTAGATTTATGTGGGAAGAAGCATGCAACACAGTTGTATATATTCAGAACAGGACCCCTCACAGAGCATTGGACAAGACAAAGCCCAAGAGTGTCTTCACAGTGATGAAGCCAGAGATAAGCCACCTTTGGATTTTTGGGAGTGTGGCGTATTGCCACGTTCCAGATGAGAAACAAAGAAAACTAGATCAGATTGCTGAGAAAGGGTATCTCGTAGGATATAGCGAGACATCCAAGGCATACAGAATCTACATTCTGGGTAATAGGAAAGCTGTAGTACGAAGGGTTGTGAAATTCATTGAAAATCGAGCCTTCAGAAAATCACGTGAAATGCCTACTGAAGAACAGTATGAGGATGAACCTCTTGTCCAGCGGCAACTAGGAGAAGATCTAGTAGATGGACAACCATCAAGATCTAGCACTGTGACCAGTACTAGTATTTCTTCAAGAGAAAAAAATCCAGATAGTCACAGTAGATGGGACATCAGGAAGAAGAGATGATTGAGCCACCCACTACCATTGGCAGAATCAACAGAGAAGTATGACAGATGCTGAGGGACGCAGAGGAGTTAGTTGGGGCTCCTAGAACCGAGAAAAGGCAACGTAGACATCCTAACAGATACCAAGCACTGCTAGCATAGGTTGTCGAGCCCTCTAGCTTTTAGGAAACCATTCAGCATCAAGTTTGGGTAAATTCTATGGTAGAGGAGTACAACTCTATCATGACCAATGATGTCTGGAAGTCGTGCCGAGACCACAAGACAGATTAGTTGTAGGTTCCAGGTGGATCTACAAGATTAAGTATGTTGCAGATGGCAACATAGAGAAGTACAAGGCTAGGTTCATGGCTAAGGGATATGCTCAAAAAGAAGGGATAGGTTATGAAGAAACCTTTGTCCCTGTAGTCAAATATACCTCTATCAGATTCATTATATCCCTTGCAGCGCAGATGGGATGGGAGATTCCCCAAATGGACGTCAAGACTACGTTCTTGAACAGGGTGATAGAAGAAGAGGTTTACATCGAATAGCCAGAAGGCTTCGAAACACATGAGAAGAAAACTCATGTATGTAGGCTAAAGAAAGCCCTGTATGGACTCAAACAGACACCTAGAGCATGGTATGGTCGAATTGATGGTTACTTGCAGCAAATGGGATTTGTCAAGAGTGACGTTGATACCAATCTCTACTATCTCACAATAGAGAACAAGCCTCTGATTTTGGTTTTGTATGTAGATGATTTATTTCTGATAGGATCATCTAGGCTCTGTTGAATTTTGTAGCATCAAAAAGTATTCCAAGTCTCAAATTTTGTGAGAAGGCTTGGACATCAGTATTCCAAAGAACCTAGAAACCGTTTGTGGAAATTCCACTCGGTTCATGTTTTATTAAAATAATTAATTATTTTAATGGAGACCCTAAGTCTAAACTTAGGGAAATTAAATAATTAATGGGTATTAATAAGACAGTGTGTGAATCTTCAAGAAAACGGAGATCAAGTCAAGTTTTAATCTTAGCCATTGATTAGAATTCTAATTTGGGTCGTTGATTCATCAATGAGAAGATTATAAAAGAAGGCTTGAGGGTCATTTGCAAAGCAAGTCAGGCACACACTCAGTAACCCAAAGGAGATCGATTCTCAAGGAATAGAATTCGATTTCAGAGGGAGAGTTGTAGGGCAGAGTTGCAGAGGCAGAAGGAGAAGAGGGAGTCAGCAGTGACTGAGAACGAGGATAAAGGGACGCAGAGGGCCACAAAGCTACAGCGCAGTGTACCCACGCTGAGTAACACAATCCAACACAGGGATTGCACAAAGAAGCACGCAAAGAGACACAGAGGGAGCCAGAGGGTCTTCCGGGTGTTGGAAAATCTTCGGAAGGATCCGGGAATTTTGTCTCAGGTATTTTCTAAATGAATCTGCCAATGTATTCCTTGTAAAGAATTCATTTGCTAAAGAATAATATATAAACCCCCATCTACTACACCGGTTTTCCCACATTGGGTTTTTCCGGTGACAATTGTCCAAAAATAAGTGTGTACATGTGATTGTTTCATATGCTTATATTTCTTACTGTTCCTTTCTCTGCATATATATTAGTGAATGTTGCAGTAGTATTTGTTTCAAAATTTACTGATAGAATTTTGTAAATAACTTATCAAAGTAATAAGTAGGAGAAATAAATCTATCACTGCAACTGTATATTTCTAGATTGAAATTTTCACAAGCTCATCAAAGACTGCAAGAAGAATTTGGCAGAAGAATTCGACATGAAGGATTTGGGGCTGATGCACTATTTTTTGGGATTGGAAGTTTGGCAGCAGAAGGGAGAAATCTTCCTTGGGCAAGGAAGATATGCTACAGAAATCCTAAAGAGATTAGAATGCAGGACTCTAGACTCATGGCTACTCCAATGATTACCAATTGGAAGAAAATTGATGCATCTGAAGATAGAAGTGGACTGCACCTTGTACAGGCAACTATTAGTGTCTCTCATGTATCTGGTCAACACCTGACCAGACATTTGCTACATTGTTAATTCCCTTAGTCAGTTCATGGTAGAACCAAAGACGGCGCACTGGGCAACTGCCAAGCACGTTCTCCAATATGTGCGAGGAACAGTCGGATATGGATTAAAATACACCCAAGGTGATGACATCACTCTGCATGGATTCACAGATGCAGATTGGGTAGGAAGTTCAATAGATCGGAAAAGTACCACGGGTACTGCTTAAACATTGGATTAGGTATGACCTCCTGGTGCAGTAAGAAGTAGAAGCCCGTAGCACTGAGCACAGCTGAAGCAGAATATATGGCAACAAGCACAGCTTCGTGTGAGGCCATATGGCTTCAAAAACTTCTCATAAATTTCTTCAGAAGGAAGATGGAAGCGACCAGTATTCTATGTGATAATCAGAGTTACATCAAGCTCTCTGAGAATCTTGTTTTTCATGATCGGTCGAAGCACATCGACATTAGGTGTTATTTCATCAGAGACTATGTTTAGCAGGGAGCAGTGCAGTTGCAGTACATTCCCACGAGAGATCGGGTAGCAGACATTCTCACGAAGGCCCTAAGGAGAACAACGTTAGTTCACTTCAGGGAAAAGATGGGGATGATTGATAATCCATTTCAATAACGGATGAAGCAGCTCTTGAGAGGGAGTAGTACAAATGTAGCAATGGCAGTGGTAGTGTCATGGGCAGCGATACAGTAGCAGCAACAATGCAGTGGTTGATGGACAGGTTGTCAGATATCAGCAGCACTAAGGATGCTTCAGGGTCAGAGCAATATGCAGCACGCATATTGTTAGAGCACCTTCCTCGCTAAGAGGGAGTGTTGATTTTTGGTAGCATCGGAAGTGCTCTAAGTCTCAAACTTTGTGGAGAGGCTTAGGCACATGTATTTCAAATAACCCAAAATTAGTTTGTGGAAATTCTACTCGGAATATGTTTTATTAGAATAATTAATTATTTTAATGGAGACCCCAAGTCTAAACTTGGGGAAATTAAATAATTAAAGGGTATTAATAAAACAGAGTGTGAATCTTCTAAAGAACATGGATCAAGTCAAGTTATCATCTTAGTAGTTGATTAGAGATCTAATCTCGGTCGTTGATATCTTAACAAGAACACTATAAAGGAAGGCTTGAAGTTCATTTGTAAAATACAACAGTGCAGATACTTAGTTGCCCAAGTAAAAATTGATTTTTCTTAGTGGTTGAAGTTCGGCAAGAGAAAATCGATCCAGAGGGAGAGTTGCAGGTGGAGAGAGAGAGGGTTCAGCATCAATCCGGGGTACAGGAGCAAGTGACGCAGTGCAGGAAGGAAACAACGCAGAGGTGACACAGATCTGCGCATTTCCCACACAGAGCCAGCGCAAGGGTGACAAAGGAGGCCCAGGAGAGTCCTTTCGGGGTCATTTCTCATCAAAAGATTTGTGAGAAATTTCTCCAGTGTTATCATAGAGAATTTCTCTTCGTTATTGTTGATTGTAAATTGTACAAGAAGATTTTGCTGAAGAATAATAGAAACCCTCATCTGTTGCACCGGTTTTCCTACATTGGGTTTTTCCATGGATAATTGTCCAAAATATCTGTCATTTTTGTGCTAGTATTTCCTTATTGTTTTGCTCATAAATTGTGAAGTCTACATTTGAATTTATTTCGATATTTACTGAAGAGATTTCTGCAAATAACTTTTTTCTGAATAATAAGTAGAAGAAATAATATCAGATAATGTAGTAAAATTCAAGTAGAAATTTTCACAGCATTAACAACTTACCTCCAAGTATAAGCTTGGTTGATAGACTCTTAGGACAACCCTTTCTTATTTAGCTTGAGGGGTTCAGTACTTTTTTGTGGTTAAAACAGTGACCTTGCAGTCATCAAAGCCACAGTGTCTGCAGCGTCGGAGGCACTGGGTGGTTGAAACACAGGGGGAGGTATCATTAATCAGGCCTTTGTCTGCTTCCCGTTGGCTTTCATCCCACAACCTACTCCTAAGACTGATCTCAAAACAGTTAAGGGAAAGATCCAACTTAGACTAGGCATTTAACCTAAAATTAACCAAGATCCTTGCATTTCACCTAGATCTCAGGATTTGCACTTCATATAGGTTAGTTCATCATCCAAGCGGTAGTTGTCCATCCCGTTACTTGGCTTTAATTTCTATAAAGCAAGAAGTTTTGGCTCCATCAAGCGCTGGTCTCAATATTAAATCTAATCAAATCCTTAATCTTACTAAATTTTACCAAGTAGCTAGGCCACTCAACTGTGTCTCCCAAACAAGTTGGTTCCCAACTTGTTTTCCATCACCTCATCTCCATAGGGACTACCCCCCATAGCCTGCTATTGGGAGATAGCTAGAACGGAGTGGGCGGAGATTAGAGTGACAGCCCCCGCCCTGAGCAGTTGTCACGGTGCCTGTACAATCTAAGCGACAACACACCCCATCCAGATCCTAAGGCTTTTGCTTGCTCTTCTTCCTCTGCATCTATTTCTACTTCTATTGTGACTATGGAACATACCACTGTCACATTGTAGTGATGGATAGTCATTTAAATTTACATTTAGTGTCTCTGACATGTATTTTCTTTCCTTGCTCTTTTAGTTTTTAAATTTCTAGCTTTAGGAGTCGCTTTTGCACTCCCACTGATCAACAATGCTAATGTCCTTTCGTGTCCCATTGACCTACTTTTTTTATCATCTGTAGGCATTAATAAAATTATCTTATCATATGTACACCAGCTTCAAATGATAATTTTCTGAAGGAAATTGCAGAACCTGCAAAAAAAAAGTTAAATCCTCAAGCAACCTCTTTAATTGGAACATCTAACATTGTAAGAGATGCTTAACAATGACTATTGTTTTCCAATCTCTTCCCTCTGGTGTTAAAATAACTCGTGGCTTGGATGACTCAACCTTTTGCACCTGTATATTGTGGAAGAAGGTAATCAAAACAAATGCCTCAACTTGTCAAGACACATATTAAAATACAAGAACAAGTCAGAAATAAAAAAGATAAACAAGATGGAAATATATTTTTGGCATGGCAGTTGTTGCAGAGACCAAAAAGATGAAATGGAATTTATATTTATGTCCACCAAAGGCCAAACAGATAAATGGGACGAGATTACATCAGTCATGAGAAGCCCATAGAAAAACAGGAGGGGGTCCTGATGCTGCCATACCCCATGCCCCCCAAGATGAGAAGTAAAATAACAGAAGGGAAATGAAAAACTAGTAACCAACACCAGTAAATGAACAACAAATGAGAACCTACTGTTTCGTCTTTACAGAAAACTGGATAAGAAAAACTACCTGTGTGAGTGACGACACTACGTAATCGACAAGCTCTGGAACAACTATGATTTGGGCCCCTTTCTCACCCTGTACCGACAAGGAACGTCAACCTATAAAGTTAGTCACTTTATGTGAAAAGTAGGTGCTGACTGAAGTCTGCCTGATAAATATCACTCAAAATGCTTCTTGTACCAGCTTGCCCACTAGGTTGCATACCTGCAAGAGAATATCACCAAATTTTTCCCTTCTAATGCCTGTTGCCAGAACAGCTCCAAGAAAATCACCATGTGATGCAGGATCAAAAGTAAAGTTTCCTGAGATGCTGAATAGATAAATATTTTAACTTGTTGAAAAACGCTGACATATAATTGCTCACATTAACAATTAGTTCAAGGCACTTCATTCACGTAGCTCATTTCAGATGAATCAAACACATAAAACCTTAATACAGCAACTGCATCTGAAGCAGAAGAGAGAACATCAGGATTTCCAATTGATAGGCGACAGCGTTCAGCCTGCCCAGCCAGTAAAATAAGTTCTAAGCACAAATGATTCGAATTGCATGTCAAGTATCTGACTACCTAACAGAAAAAATAAACATTATAAAAAGATAAATTGCAGCCAGATCCAGAACAGTTTAACTCCATCTAATGCCTTACCTGAGGATAGCCACCTTGAACCAAGGCCTCTACATCTGATAGCTTCTTTATGGCCAATAGCGCATCCTCTAGAACAGGAGGTGTTAAAAAATCTGAATGGAAGATTTCCCGTCCACTGGCTGCTTTTTGTGCCTGACAAAATGCAAATGCCAATACAGATTAAGAGCAAATGATAATCTATATTAAGAGTTTCTAAACTCCTCTACAGCAAAAAAAATTGTCCTAGTGACAATGACTCCATTGTTTCTCTGCACTACAGAGGAGTTCCGCACTATAATAGAGCTGTTTCCTTGTACGTTCTTTGGAATATCAGACGTGAGGCTGCTTTTAAGTGGTTTCTTGTTATCTATCTCTTCACTTAGAGAACATATTTCAGTGAATTGGCTGTACAGTTCCAGGCTAGAAGCACTATCATTGGAATTTAGAAGAGATGCCTAAAGATGTGATCCTGGAGCTCAATCTGACCTGTGAACCCTCATATCCCATTTGGATGAGGATTGTCTTAGTTTGAAGACCCTGCCCCTACAAGTTGCAAGGATTTTGGTTTTGGTTGGTGCTTTGATACATAGTTGTTTCTGGATTATCACCTCCGTAGCATCATCATTCCATGTGTTAGAGGCCTGCATGTTCGATCTTGATGGCTCAACTTCACCTATTTCATCAGTAAGTGGTATTACTCCTCACATAGCATGAGGAATGTCCCAAGTTCAAGGACCTGCTCAAGCAGGCTGTGTTTGGAAGATTTTTGGCTTTGGAGCCAAGGTGTTGGCTTAGGTACCTAGTTCATGTTTGTGTTCGAGTTCAGCAATCATGAGGTTCAAAAACAATTCAGTAATGCAAAACTATGTGATAAAATTAGGCATTAAATTCAGTATAAGTTTGAGAAACTATAAAATTCAAATTTTAAAAATTTTAAAAATATATAAAATAAAATTCCATGCCCTCACTAAGACTATATTATAAAAATGAAACTTGCATGCCAACATTAAACATATATTTTGAAAATACCACATCTTATTAAAAATTTAGGGGTTTAGCTTAGGTTTTATGAATAAGGGTTTTCACTTTTTTCCTTTTAAAATTTGATTTCAAATAAATTTTATAAAGTTCAAATAAATTTGGCTTGAAGTTGACTCAAGTTCAATTTAAGTTCAGTCAAAATTTGACTTTAAGTTCAGCAAATTTTGAATTTCAAGCTCAAAATTTGTTGAATGCCATGACTGTTGCCTCAAAATCTAGTAGGTATTGTGAGAGGTCTCACAAGACGTGAACCAAACCAAGAAACAACAATAGGGTGGAGGCCACTGTCACCTCAACACTCCACCTACTGGTCTTTAGTGGAATTTCACCACACAGGAGGCTTCCTAGTATAAGTCACCTAAAGGTGGTGGAGAATGTAACTAAGTTTGGTCTTCATAATTTGTACCATTATGTATTTTATGTAAAATACTAAAAACCAAAAGAAAAGAAAAATAAAATTTTTTATTATTATTATTCTAGACTAGCATGTTCTTCATGTTTCTAGGTTTTTGAGTCAAAGAGTCAAAGTCCTATTTGGACCTATTGTAAAAGAAAAAGAAAAAGAATTTTCAAATATGTAATTTTGGGTCAAAATCCCCTATAGGTGCCAAATCAGCCTACATGTCAAGTCGGCCTTGCCCCAAATGGACATGTCTATTCGCACCCCTTTGAACTATATATATAGAGGGGAGATGGAACTCATTTGAATTTTGGACACACACACTTGGATGATTTTGGTCTGAAATATCACAGAAAGGATAGAGATTATGAGAAGGGCTGAACTATGAGAGATATCTTGTTGTTGATCTCTTGTTGATGGATATGTTGGAAAGAAAGAAGGTTTGGCTTGGCATCGAAAGGTGGAATTTTTCGGTGGTCATTGGTCTTGGATGTCTCAATTTTGATCTCTTTCTAATAGAAGAGAATTTTTTTGGGTTTTCCCCTTGGAGGGGTTTTGCCTTGGCTTGAAGCCTATATATTGTGTTCTTTTGTTTCCGTGATCTTCATATTCATATTATGGTAATTTTTTGATGAAAGAATCATAATCAAATTAGTAAGAAGTCACCTAAATTCACAAGCAATTACTATTGAAAAAGAAAATCTAAATTAATCTACAAAGCCTCCCAATTTCCAACATGGTATCAGAGCAAAGGTATAAAGTTGGAGGCTTGCAGATCACATTCGTCTGGCTTTTGGATCGCAGTCCTTAAAGGTTCTCTCTCTATTGGTGAACTAGTTGGGCATATTCATGTGCGGTTCTATAATTTGTGGCCCTGCTTCTTTATTGACTCGCACTACTGTGTGGCTTCACTTCGCATTCTTGTAGTGGATCAGTTTTTGGTTCGTTAAGGATAGCCTGCACCTTTACTCTCTGTGGCTCACAAGAGTCATTGTGACCAATGTTGCAGGAAACGTCCCCCCCCCCTGGCTCCAACCACCCGAAATGTGGTCCGCATGGAGCCGTACGGGATCCACCCCCCGAAACGCGTTTTGGAATTTCCGAAACATGTTTCGGAAAAAAATTTGTGCTTCCTGGTTTTTCTAAACCGTACGGCCAAATCCGCGTTTTCATACAGTGGATCCGCGTTTCGTACGGCGGATCACCGTACGAAAGTGCCGCGCTTCCTGTACGGATCACCAGCAATTCCGTACAGTGCCGTACAGATCCGACTAGCGCAGCAAAAAAAACGATTTTTTTTTTTTGTTTTTTAAATTTTTAACTTTAGTTGGGTTAGAGGGTGGGTTAGTGTTGAGTTAGGGACAGGATGAAAAAGATATAAGCTCTCTTTCACCTCCTTAGATGTTTCTTAGATGCTCCCTCATGGTAATGTTAAATTCTTAAAGTAAATGTGACATTCTCCTTTATTTTTCATTTTCATCCTATTATCACATAGAATATCTAGGCACCGCGACAACGGCTCAGATTGGAAGTTGTCACTCTGATCCCCAATCTCTCTATTTAAGTTGTCTCCTTATAGCAGACTAAGGGAGGTAGACCCTACAAAAATGGAATGAAGGAGAACTCGTTGGAAACCAACCAGTTTGGGAGACATAGTTAAACGACCAAATACATGTGAAAGATCTAACAAGATTAAAAGATTCGATTGAATTTGAAAGACTGATACCAGTGCCTTATGGAGTCAACTATCCTGCTAAGGGAATTACAACCAAGTACTCGATGAGAAATTGCTGCTATGCAATGTTAACTTGGAATGCAAAATGCAAAGAAAATGATTTGAAGGGGTGAGATGAAGCAAGCTTCGAAGATGAAAGGTGATGTTAAAAGCCTAAAGCACTTAGGTTATAAATAATCTGATCTAACCACTAAGTACTTAAGCGAGAGTGTTAATTATGAAGATGCCAAAATTACTCAATTAGAAGATATACAATTCGTCGTAGATCCACAATAATAAAATATCAATCACACTTATTTGAAGAATTTCCCAAGACTTAAATATTCAATAACGATTCAATAATTCAAGTAAATGAAACAATACTTAATTACACATTAAGCAATTTTAATTGATAGAACACGTTCCAAAACTCAGATGCCAATGATCATTAAACCCAATTGAAACATATGAAATTTACTAGCACTTAAATCTCAGTAATTATTAATCCAGATATACCATAAAAGTATAATGCTAATAAAACCACTTCAACAAGCAATTTATGGATTAAATGATGTTCTTAAAAATGCAAATCCAAAAATTAAATTTTCTCCTATAGTCAAACTAAGGATATATTTTTCAGCAAGATTTTAGATCTGAATTATAAATTACAGCAGTAATTTAAACCATAGATCAACAAACAAACAATACCGGCATCAATGCCCAAAATGACTAAAAATAGTAAAAATTGTTGAACCTGAAAAAAAATCAATTTTTAGGGCTTGATTAAGAGAAATTCAGATCTCATATTTTATTTCAGCAGTGAAACAAGATCAGCAAGATAATACTACCAAAAATAGCTGCCACATACTTCTAAAAATAGCAAAAAATATATTAAA
Source organism: Pinus albicaulis (assembly GCA_034641835.2). Classification (NCBI taxonomy): domain Eukaryota; kingdom Viridiplantae; phylum Streptophyta; class Pinopsida; order Pinales; family Pinaceae; genus Pinus; species Pinus albicaulis. The sequence goes on along the minus strand of CM076580.1, from coordinate 771,367,454 downwards.
ACTTGAAAATTTCAATGTTATGGCTTTACGAGAGTTTGATTCAGTAATTTTCAGAACTGATAAGTTTATAACAGCAGTAAATTGATAACAGATCAGCAAACTAAAAATACTGAAAATGACCCCCACTATGTCTAAAAATAGTAAGTTTTGCCAAAAAAACTGAAAATTGAAATTTTTCAGACCTTATTTAGGATATGCATCAAAAATGTTCAGATCTGATTTTTCACAGTTATGCAGTAATTTCCAACAAGCTTTAAAGTCAGATCTAGGCAAAATTAAAGCTGCCCAAATGGCCAAAAATTCTGAAAATGCAGATTTTGCAATTATAAACAATTTTGACCATATAAAATGTGCTTTTAGGGCCTAATTATTTGTGATTTGTTTGTTGTAATAAAATTTACAGAAAATAAGAATTTAGAGATCAAACCCTTAGCCCAAGGCTTTGATGATCCCACCATTGAAAATTCTTGAAATTTTGGGATAATGTTGCCGCTTGAAAATTAGAATTTTGGCGACAAAATCCTGTAAAAATAGCCTCAAAAGTCTATACGTCCTCAAGGGTCTAGATTTGGCTCAGATCTGAAGATTTCCTTGGTTGATTTTTTAGATCTATTCCTGCAAACAAATATTGAGCTCAGATCTTGCCCTTCAAGGTCTAGATCTGCCTCAGATCTGAAGATTTCCTTGGCTGATTTTTCAAACATATTCTTGCACAATTGAAAAAAGAAAAACCAAATACCCAATATGTACAATAATAGAGAAAAACCTAAAAAACCCAAATGTTAGAGTTCAAAATTATGTTACAAAACTTCAGATCTACGCATGTAAATTACAGATCTATACAATATATTTACAGATCTATGCACAAGAGTTGCAGATCTGTCAGATCTGAGGAGCATAAGTCTGACTTCGCTCCCAAATCTGAAGATCTAAGGCTCTTACTAGCCAGATCTAACTTTAAATTCAAAAACATTAAGATAAATTTTTTTATTTAGGCATAAGCTCTAGAAAGACCCTGCAAAAAATATTCCGTAAGATAATCTTAAAAATTAGGAAACAATGGACTTTTTCAGAATTTCTGAAATCTGAGAGTCGGCTGATCTAACTAAAGATTTCTCCAAATGCTCAAATCTTGAATAATGATCTCTCCACACTTAGATCTGAATTTTAGATTGATAGAGATTTAAAAAATAGCCATGAGACCTTTCAGAGATATAGATAACTGATATTTCTGTCAAATCAAAATGAAATCTAAGAAAACCCAAAAAATTGCACAAGATATCTGTATGCAGATCAATCCATAAAGGCCATCAACCATCAAATGCTAATAAAAGTAGCAGAGTTTAGAGACAATATCACCACATAGATCTGGAAAAGGAACACCAAAGTTTGTAACCCAGAGTCTTTATGTTTTATTGATCAAAAAATTACAAGAGCTTCTGAGGACAAGTGCATGATCAAAATATCGGATGCAAATGACATACAAAGACCTTTAATTTATAAGATAAAATCTCCAACGACTAGTTCGGTTGATCCATGTCAAAATAATCTCGACCGTCGAAAAAGATTTAATTATCTTTTAATCTGAACCATCAAAATTATAATTTTGAGAAAATTCGAATTTATCATTTAATTTCATTTTAACTAACTCAAAAATAATATTTTTGAGTTAATTACCTCAAAATTTTGAATTTGACTTAACCACCAAGGCCCAAAGGTCCAAAATTTCTTGAAATTCTCAATATTCCCTTGGCTTGGGATCTTTAAAAATGTATTTTTTAAAGACCCATGAATTTTGCCTATGAAGAATTTTAACTCACCTAGGACTTAATTAATTAAATTTCTGGCTTTTAAATTGGTTAGAAAATTTAATTAATTGACCGAGGGGATTTAATTATTTTTCCAACCCTCTTTACATAAGATAAATACATTTAGACACATAAAGGGGAAATACCCATTCGTGATAGACCCTCAAATAGTTACCCAATTCTGCGACTCAAAACATGATCTAGTAGACCAAGTAGTTTGTAATAAAATAATCTAGCCAATTAACTAGGATTAGTCCCAAACTACTTTTACAAAGACTCGATAGAAAACACTAGGACTCACTTAGCATTTTGATGACAAAATCCACACTAGCTTTGGGGTAAGGCTGGAGGGGAAAACTCTACCGATCACTTGTGTTAAGAAACACAAATGAATCAGCGAGACAAAAAATCTTCTAAGATAGAAATCGTCACCAAAATATTAGGTTTACCTAGATTGTTACATATATAGTGGTCTTACTTAGATCATTTATATCATAAACATGCAGAATGGGTTTACATCATTTATAAAACTGTCTACTAATGATGAAATCTGAATTGCGTGAACACGTCGAACATGATGAATCCCATTTGAAAAAATGGGGGTGTACTTCTATCGGGTCGTTGACAAAGTGTGGTCAACATCTGGCTCTACTTGGGGACACGTTGCTTCAGCAGAGGAATGTGAGAATCCAGAATCTATATCCAAGCAACACACAAAATTACATAAGTAGCATCCATCCAAATATCGTCATATAACATTAAGCACATGAAAAAATAGAAGCTCTTCTTTCATTTATCATTCTACTTAACATGAAAAGTAAATCTACTCTAACTACAAAATGAAATGCTCAAATAACAAGGTGTAAGGTTAGAGATACAATACAAAGGATGCCCTGTGGGATCAGATGTGTTCAATATAGTGTATGTTGGGCATTTGTCTGCTTTCAGGGAAATCTGTAGGTTGCTTTTCAGATGTGCCATGCCCGATCTTGCATATTGTAAGACTCTGTTTTTTCCGAATATCATGCTGCTCTCGGCCATCAGATGTATCGAAGCGCCTCCTTATTCTTTTTCTTTTTCGCTTCATGGCAGACTACATTTTTGATGATGTGGAACATTGTACTTGTGAATTTTCAAACAAAGTATTCAATATATGTGTGACATGCTTCTCTTCATTCTGCATCTATTCTAGATCATTTTCAATTTCTTCATTAATGTGACCAACCACTTTCTTAGGACATTTACAACAAGATGGGACCTGCTTCAATGGATTGAGAGAGTTATGATCTGTTGAAATCTCCTTGGTTTTCTGCCATCTATCATCTGGATCAGGCTGGAACTTTTGTACATGTGATTTCCTTTCTTCTAACTTCTTATGCATGGAACTCATTTCACTGGCATGCCTTACTATTAATTTTGCTTCATTGAGCTCAGTTTTCACAAATCTGTCTTGTAGGGTGATATGATTTTCCTCCATAGTTTTCATTTCTCGAGTGTGCTTTGCTTCCATTTCAATCATATGTTTCTGAATAATGGATATTTGATTAGCATGATTAACTTCTATTACCTTTAGTCTGTTTTCAATGGTATCCATTTCTTCCATATTTATAACACATGGTGCTTGTTTCTTCTCTATGGCTAATAATCTACTCTGAAGAGATTTTTTATCAACTTCCATGTCGCTTATAATTTTATCATTTTTCGCTTTCATGCCCATGAAAAAATTTTGCATATAGTTTATCTCTTTCTTATGATTTGCTTGCATGGTGGCTAACTGATTGTTGTGATCAAATTCCATGATGACCATTTCTTCATCATGTCTTTCTTCCATGGCATTCATTTGATTGGAGTGATTGAATTCCATGATTGTTATCTTTTCCTCTAAGGCCAATAACTTGCTCTGCATGGAACCAATTTCCCTAGCGTGATCAACTGTTAATTTTTCTTGATTAAGTTCCATATTCTGAATGATATGAGCCTGGTTGGCCTCCATGTTCTTGATTACTTGAGCTTGATTTAGTTGTATATCCTTTACCATCTGAATCAATTCGCTAACAAGATGCTTATCGTTGTCAACACTAATTTGACAACATGTTTCTGCTTCACCACTATCATGGATTTGTGTTGTCGTGGTATAAGTGGATTCATCTTGAGAATTGTCTTGAAATTTCCTGTTGATATTTGAGTTCTCTACAAGATCACTTTCATTCCTTTGCATAGTACTAGGGGCACTAGGCAAGCCACCTTCTTTTATATATTCATCTTTAAAAGCATTGACGATACTTTGCAAAGAATCAATATAATCCTTAGGCCAATTACTCAAACAATTCATAGCATCACCATCTAAGGGACAAGCAAAGAGACGTATCTTGACAACTTCACGATTATATTGTGAAGGAAGGCAATATCTATTTATTATATGAGTAACCGTTAAGAGATGATTTCGAGCAGTGGTTGAACCACCACCCGAGAACACAGGCATTTTTCGAATGGCCTCTTTTGGCATGTCATGAAAAGGATCACCCATGATGACTTACTTAAATGGAAAAAACCAAATGGATGTTAGAGAAAGAGATCCTTGTTCAAGAAAAGTCAAGAAATCCACAAGAAGCAAGCTTCTTAACAGAAATTCTTGTAAAAAATGAAATAATTGGAGTCGCCACTTGAACATGAATCTAATTCTAAAACCAAAAAAACAGTTGAGAGAAGTAGATGGATATCAGGGAGGGATTCTTGTCTGGGAGTAAATAGAAGAATAATTGGAGTCGCCACCCAAACAAGAAGCCAACCGAAGTGTCCAAGTGCTAAAGGTGCAAATGATGAAAGGATTAGTGAAATGATGAAAGTTACGATGATGAAAATATGAAGGGATAAAATGAATGGCGAGGAAAGATTTAAAAGATTAGAAAATGTCATTAAGACCAAGGACAGAAAAACTCTATCCCCGGCAACGGTGCCAAAAAATGTTGTCGCACAGAATGTCTAGACACCGCGACAACGGCTCAGATCGGGGGTTGTCACTCTGATCCCCAATCTCTCTATTTAAGTGGTCTCCTTATAGCAGACTAAAGGAGGTAGACCCTATGGAAATGGAATGAAGGAGAACTCATTGGGAACCAACCAGTTCGGGAGACATAGTTAAACGACCAAATACATGTGAAAGATCTAGCAAGATTAAACGATTCGATTGAATTTGAAAGACTGATACCAGTGCCTTATGGAGTCAACTATCTTGCTAAGGGAATTACAACCAAGTACTCGATGAGACACTACTGCTATGCAATGTTAACTTGGAATGCAAAATGCAAAGAAAATTATTTGAAGGAGCGAGATGAAGCAAGCTTCGAAGATGAAAAGTGATGTGAAAAGCCTAAAGCACTTAGGTTATAAATAATCTGATCTAACCACTAAGTACTTAAGCGAGAGTGTCAATTATGAAGATGTCAAAATTACTCAATTAGAAGATATACAATTCGTCGCAGATCCACAATAATAAGATATCAATCACACTTACTTGAAGAATTTCCCAAGACTTAAATATTCAATAACAATTCAATAATTCAGATAAATGAAACAATACTTAATTACACATTAGGCAATTTTAATTGATAGAACACATTCCAAAACTCACATGCCAATGATCATCAAACCCAACTGAAACATATGAAATTTACTAGCACTTAAATCTCAGTAATTATTCATCCAGATATACCATGAAAGTATAATGCTAATAAAACCACTTCATCAAGCAATTTATGAATTAAATGATGTTCTTAAAAATGCAAATCCAAAAATTAAATTTTCTCCTATAGTCAAACTTAGGATATATTTTTCAGTAAGATTTCAGATCTGAAATATAAATTACAGCAGTAATTTAAACCATAGATCAGCAAACAAACGATACCGGCACCAATGCCCAAAATGACTAAAAATAGTAAAAATTGTTGAACTTGAAGAAAAATCAATTTTTAAGACTTGATTAAGAGAAATTTCAGATTTCGTATTTTTATTTCAGCAGTGAAACAGTGATAGATCAGAAAGATAATACTGCCCAAAATAGCTGCCAAATACTTCCAAAAATAGCAAAAAATATATTAAAACTTCAAAAATTTCAATTTTAAGGTTTAAGAGAGTTTGATTCAGTAATTTTCAGAAATGATAATTTTATAACAACAGTAAATTAATAACAGATCAACAAACTGAAAATACTGAAAATGATCTCCACTATGTTTAAAAATAGTAAGTTTTGCCGAAAAAACTGAAAATTCAAAATTTTCAGACCTTATTTAGGATATGCATCAGAAATGTTCAGATCTGATTTTTCACAATTATGCAATAATTTCCAGCAAGCTTTAAATTCATATCTAAGCAAAATTAAAGATGCCCAAATGGCAGTCTTGGGCTGTAAATATACAAACATGTTGTTGCCAAATCCAAGGTATAGTTAAAATTGTTGATACAGGCGAGAGCTGGATACTTCTGAACATAGGGTTTGGTGGTGCAGTCTGAGCACTGTAGCAAGCTCTGGCAGAGGGCAGGGCCCTTCTAGCAGAGCTTCAGAGGCATGGGTCAGCTCTGGCCACTCACATGAGACGAGCGGGGGCCAATGGGGCCCCTTCTTACAAACAAGTAACTATGGACAAAGGAAAAGGCCCGAGTGAAGGGGTGCAGATTGCTGGGTCAGAAACTACAGGAAAAGATGAGGTGGGTAAGAAGAAGAAGTTGAGCGGGATGACCAAAGAGATACCAGGTCAGAAGCGGTCAAATGGCGTTACAATATTGGAGAGTAAAGACAAAGAAAGCCCTAATCCCAAGCAGGAATCTCTTGGGACAGTAGAAGGGACAAAAGACTCTGTAGAAAATCAAGCCCAACCCCAAAAGGGCTTGAATCTGTCAAGATCTGCCACAAAGAGTAAAAAACAGGGGGAGAACGGTCGCTGTAAGCCGAAAACCTCAGAAAGTCTTTGGGTCATTATTACAGATCCAAAAATGCAAGATTACATAGACCATATGGCAAACATGCACTGACTTGCAAATATATGGGCTTTTGGCCAACTGAAAAAGCCTTGTGCCTTTGGATAAAACAGCAGTGGAAACCAAAAGGCGATGTCAAGCTCCATCTTGGGGCTAAGGGTTTCTTTATGGTCGTTTTTGCGAATCTGGAAGACAGAGACCGTATCTTTGATGGGGGTCCCTATTTCTATGCCTCGACAGGTCTATATGTGAGGCCATGGAAGCCTAACTTCACCCCAGAACAGGAAACCTTCACGCATGTGCCTGTATGGATCCGCCTTTTCTCTCTCCCTATCGACTATTGGAGACCCTCGGCGCTTGAATAGATTGGCAACAAGTTGGGAAAGTTTGTCCAAGCCTCGGAGGCAACCTTGCAAAAAAGGTACACCTCCTGTGCGAGGATCTGTGTAGAAATGGATGTCTCAGGGGCTATGCATGAAGGACTGTGGCTTGAATTCAGAGATGAAGTTTTCTTTCAGGCCATTGACTATGAGCGGATCCCCTTCCACTGTCGTAGGTGTCACGAGCATGGACACTTGTTCAGAGAATGTCCTTTAATAAAGCAAACAGAAAAGAGTAAGGAAGGAACGGCTAAAGACCAGGAAGGCTTTTCCGGCCCAAGTGGGAGACAGAGAGCAAACCGAAGAAACCAGCCTAAAATAGGGATATCAAATAAGGGCACTGATAATGCCTTTGAAGTTTTGGGATCTAAAGATGAAACAGTCGAAGAATCCCATCAACGAGACTTTGTACCGGAGACTTTGGGATCCCCGAAGTAGGCATCCCTAGACCAGAACAGGATCACTTTGGAAGATACCCTAGAAGGCACCGATTATGATGAAGATGTTGAGGGAGATGCGGAAATGGCAATAAGTGAAGCAGAAACGAAGGACCTTGAGCTGAGGGATATCCCGGAACGGGAAGGAATGGACCTGAACACTATGGTGGAACAATGGAAGCAAAGAGGATTGGAACACATCTCGGCAGAAGAAGTGGACAAGGTCAATTTCCTCTTTCTGGCCCAACAGGAGGCAGAGACGAAGGGTCAAAAAAGAGGGTATGGAGCGACAAAGCGTCTAGGAATCAAAGTCCATGGACTGCATCAGACGAACCAGAAGGCCAAATATAGGCGCAAGAGAGGAAGAAAATCTAACAACGAAGCCCTCCAGGAATTAGGTCAAATGCTCATAAATTCAGGTAAGATGAAAGCCCTTGAGGCTTTCACCTCCTCTTCTTAACCTACTTTGTTTATTATGAAGATCTTATCATGGAATGTTAGAGGGCTAAACAGCCAAAGGAAACAAAGACTTCTGAAGAAGAAAGTCAGAAATGAAAACCCAGATATGATCTTTCTACAAGAAACTAAAGGTTCGAGTAAGAAGATGCAAGAGATAAGTAGGAAAATTGGGAAAAGAATGGACTACCTAGAGGTGGAGGGAAATGGGATGGAAGGAGGTCTGGTAACCTTTTGGAACCCCCACTTGTTTCATCTGGTTAATGCAGAAGCAACAAGATCTTATGTATCCTTGGAGATGCAAATTATAGGAGAACCTGGCACATTTATGTACTAATGTATATGGCCCCCAAAGATTAGAAGAAAAGTTGCTTCTGCTGGACCGCCTCTCAAATCTGCAACTTAGATACTCTGGTGTTAAAGGGATCTTTGAGGGGGGATTTTAATATGATAACCTCATTAAGAGAAAAGAAGGTGGGATTGAGGAGGCTTAACCGGGATGCAGAGGCTCTCAATCACTTCATTAGGTCCTCCAGGTTAATCGACACTCTCCCAAAGAGCGGGTTGTACACCTAGAATAACAAGAGGGGAGGGGATAGGCAGATTGCCTCGAGAGTAGATCGTTTCCTCATAACAGAAGATATCCTCCTGGAGGGACTCACAATGGAGTCGGACACCATTCCAAGTGGAGGTTCTGACCACTAGCCCATCACCCTAGATGCTGCCAATTTGGGCACTACTAAAAATAGGTCCTTCAGATTTGAGAGATTCTGGCTTGACCACCCTGATTTCAAATCAAAAATCAAGCAATGGTGGCATGAACCCCTTATGATTAGGGGCACGAAGATGTTCCGTCTTCAAGAAAAACTTAAACATATTAAAGCCCGACTTTGGACCTGGAACCAAGAGGTGTTCGGGAACATCTTCAAGGAGAAGATTGTCTTGGAAGAACAGATGGAACGACTACATAAGGATTGGATCAATGAGGAAATTTCCCAAGACTCCGTCCGTGTTGAGCAAGACCTCATGAAACAATGGGAAGAAAGATGTTTGCAGGAGGAGATCCTGTGGAAACAAAAATCCCGAGTCCAATGGCTTAAGGAAGGGGAGAAGAATACAAAATTTTTCCATAGATCAACCATAGACTATAGACGCACCAACAAGATCATCCGTTTAAAAGATGCACAAGGGAACTCTTATGAATCGCATAAGAACATCTCTACCCTATTGGTCGACCACTTTGCTCAAATTGCTACAGAACCAGAAATGGACAGGGAAGGGGCAATCCGGGAAGTTGTAGCCTCCATCCCAAGGATTTTATCAGAGGACCACAATTTGAACCTGGACCGTCCTGTCACTCTGATTGAAGTGGAAGAAGCAGTGCATGAAATGCCCAATGGTAAGTCGCTTGGCTCGGATGGCTTTACTATTGATTTCTTCAAAGCTTGTTGGGACATTGTGCAGAAGGAGATTTGGGATGTGGTTGAGGACTCCCGTAAAACTTCCTCTATCCTGAAATCCCTCAACTCTACTTTATTGCTTTCATTCCCAAGGAAGAGGCGGCCTGCACCCTGGCGAAGTTCTAGCCCATAGCCCTATGCAATGTACTTTATAAAATCGTATCTAAGGTGATGGCTAACAGATTGAAGCATATCCTCCCTCTGATTATTTCGGAGGAGCAATCTGGCTTTGTTGAAGGTCGACAGACTATGGATAATATCCTTCATGAGATGATCCGCTCCCTTCAGTCACAGAAAAAAGCTGGCATGATTATCCAACTTGATCTGTCAAAAGCCTATGATAAAGTAAGCTGAAACTACTTGGAGGTTGTCTTGGAAGCTTTTGGGTTTGGTCAACGTTGGATCAACTGGGTGATGGCTATGGTTAAATCCCCGAGTCTCTCTGTCTTGGTAAATGGAGCCCTTGCTAATCCCTTTACTCCATCCACGGGAATCAGGCAAGGTGATCCGATTTTCCCTTTCTTTTTGTCATTCTTATTGAGGGCTTAAGCCAAATCATCAAAACTGCAAAAGGGAGAGATGACATGTGGGACTTCAACCTCTGCCAACTTGCCCAGCACCACCCATCAGCAATTTGTGGACGACACGATGCTCCATGGCATTCCTATTGTTAGAGAGGCTCGAGGTTTTAAAGCTATTCTTAACCTATTTGGTCATGCTTTGGGTATGGACCTGAACTTAGACAAATCTTCGATTTTCTTCTTTAACACTCATATGGCTATCCAGAGGAACCTCACGGCCATTCTTGGCTTTAGAAGGAAGAGCCTCTCGTCCAAATATCTAGGGATTCCCTTAATGGACAAACCCTGGCAGAAAGGTCATTGGGAAAAACTGCTTTCCACCATTGAGGAACGGGGGAAGTATTGGACGAACAGAGCTCTAAATTTTGCGAGCAAGTTGGTCATGACGAAGGCGGTGCTTCAAGCTATCCCGCAGTACATGCTGTCCATTTTTCCTGCACCTAAGGGCGTCCTCCAAAAAATCAGAGATATTCAAAGGACTTTCCTGTGGTTAGGTAACGCTGACAGAAAGAAATGGGCCCTGGTGGCATGGGAGAAGATTTGCAAACCTAAGATCCTAGGAGGTCTGGGCTTCAAGACCCAGAAACTATAAATAGGGCATGTGGAGCCAAGCTCTGGTGGAGATGGCTGAAGGAACCCAATACTCCTTGGGCGACGCTCTGGCGGGCCAAGTATGCAGACGATTGGCGCCCCCCAGACTTAGTCAGAATGACAGGGGTGATCACTGGATCCCCTATTTGGAACCTAGCTTGGGCCAAGAGAAATATCATCCAAGACCACTGTTTCTGGGAAATCCAAAATGGCAGAATGGCTTTCTTCTGGGAAGATGCCTGGCAACAATTACCAAAGTTGGAGAGGCCGGAGTATCAACTTATCCAACAAACTTTTTCAAGGGCTTGGCAAATTAAAGGTTCACCACTACTGGACCAATGATCAATTGGACCAGCAATGGTGCCATTGGGCTCTGGACCCCACCCTCCCAGGAGATCCAAGTGGAGAACCAGCTGCTTTCTTTGTGCCCGTGGGTGGATAAGAGAAGAATTCAGCGATCGCAGGAGGAGGATCAACTCTGGTGGGGAAAGATGGAACGAGGTACCTTTAACCTCAAAGAAGCGAGGCACCACCTTGAACAGAGAGATTTAGAAGAAAAAGTCCACTGGCATAACAATGTTTGGGATGCTATCTACTGGCCTAAGGTCAAAACCTTCCTGTGGCTCCTCATGCATAAGAAAATTCTCACCTGGGAGAATTTACGTAGGAAAGGGTTCATTGGGCCATCGAGATGTTGTCTGTGTAGGGTGGAGGAGGAAATAATGAACCACCTTCTGAACTCATGTGAGTGGGCCAACAACTTATGGGAATGGATGGCGGAAATTTTCCGGCAAACTGATAGAACCAGAGACTCTATCCATGAGACCATAGCTAGGTGGAGGACCAAGTATACTGAACAAGAAACTGTAAACCTTCTTTAGCGTCTAGGCCCTAGCTTCATCGTGTGGTCGGTTTGGAAGGAAAGGAATAGGAGAATCTTCCAGGATGAAGTTCGCCAACTCGACCACATTAAAATAGAAATCATGAAGAATATAAGGGAAACAGCCCTTACCAAGGTTAAAGATGTTCATAGTGACAAGCCTTTGGCTAATGAACAATGCATTATGAACCTGTTTGGGATTGATGGTGCCACAAGTTGTAGTCGTCCTCTGCGCCAACCATCGCCTCCTTCGTCTCTTCTCGTCTGGCAGCCCCCTTACCCTAGTTACTGCAAGCTGAATTTTGACGGTGCTTCACGTGGTAACCCTGGCCTGGCTGGTTTTGGAGGAGCTATCCCCGATACAAAGGAGAGATTAAGCATATGTACAGTTACCCATTAGGTGAAGCTACGAATAATGAGGCGGAATTCGCTGCACTGGAACAGGGCCTACAAATCTTGCTCAGATTGGGAAATTGCAAAGTTATTGTGGAAAGGGACTCGCTGCTAGCAATTAACGCAGCTAAACGACTGCAGAATGAGTCGAAGCCCAGTAGGGTCATTAAACACTAGCACCTCTCGTTAGTCACGACTCTCATCTCGAACCATCTCTCCAATCTCCAAGGGGTAGTGTTTCAGGCTGTTAGGCGCTCAGCAAATTCTATGGCGGATGTCCTTGCTAATTGTGTGGTGGACAACCCAAAGATTTTCCTTGACACCTATTGGTAGGACATGCCTTCTGATAATTTGAGAGAGGAGTGTGATCAGATTGCCGTAAAGGACCTAACTGGATCGTCAGGAGGTGCGGACAGGTCACACAAAATTGATCATTAATGATAGATGAAGACCTGCACATATATTAATTCACGGCAGTGGTTTCTAAGCCCAATGTCCTTTGGTTTATGTGGTCAAGTGTGGGAGATTTACCTTATTGACAAAGGACAGTACACCAACTCCGATAAACTGCAAATGTGGCCAAATCTAATAAATAAAAAGCGTGGCAATCAGTGTGAAACGGACCGAATGGATCGGAATAATATCCCTCACCTGTCTGTTGAACAGCCTGTCATGCGAAAGGCAGTGAAAGGGCGATCATTTCATTTCATGATCCCGAGTACCAGAAATCAAATTATAAATATAGTCTTAGGGAGCAGAGGAGTACCTGTGTCTTTCTGAGGACCATCCTGGATCCCGCTCCTAAAGAACTAGAGCTGAGTCTTGGTTTGAGTAAGCTGGGCGGGAGAGGGCGGCATTGCAAAATGGAGAAGCGTATCCTCCAGAGCTCCAAGGTTGCCCGTGAACTAAAGGAGGCGGAGGAAGGCTTCAATTCCTCGATCTCCCGTAAGGGAAAACAGAAAATCAACATGCTGCAAGTCGAAGTTGATAGAGCAAGCGAAACAGTGGATGACAAGGATATTTGTGAAGAAGTGGACTGGTTAAAGGACCCATGCACTCTGACCACCAGGTCTACCCAGTTTCTGCATACCCAGCGCACAGCCTGGCAAATGAAAACCATGTTGGCCAAGGCACTGAACATGCAAGAGGCGGCTCACAAGGAAGCGTATCAGGTCGGCACCCTTGCTTCTGCAAAGAATTCGGCTAGGCTAGATACCTTGGAAGTCACTCTGAAATCCCTGGTAGAAGAGATGAAAGCTCAGTCGAAACGACTTGAGGGATTCGTTAGGCTCTTTGAGATTTATCTGAAGCATGTGCTAAACATTTCGATCCAGCTACCTAAGGAGAGCAATCGGCCCACTGTCATCCGCCGATACAAGCCTCGAAGCACGCCTAATCGCGCGGACAATGCCGGACCAAGTGTTGGAGGCAATCCTGTAGAAAAGAATAGAAACAATAAGGATGAAAGTCCTGGCTGTTAGTCTTTTTAAGTAATGCCCATGGCTATAGTTGGTTTATGTTTATGCTGTTATATTTTGTAAGGCAGCCTGGTTGGGTTGACCAGTCTCCTAGTCTCTCGGTCCTGGAAAAGGATAACTTTTGTAATATGCTACAGTATGGCTCCTGGCCTACGATGGCTTAGTATAGGCTTATACGTGTCTGTGTCTGTGGAAGTCTCTCTGGTAGGCCTTGCCCTCTGCATCTCTTTTGTTCTGGGATAGGCAGGCCCTTTTCTGTAAAATTATGTACTCTATTTGTGATCTAATACAACTGTTGATTTACACACAAAAAAAAGATGTCCAAATGGCCAAAATTCTGAAAATGAAGATTTTGCAATTCTAAACAATTTTGACCATATAAAATGTGTTTTTAGGGCATAATTATTTGTGATTTGCTGCTTGTAATAAGATTTGCAGAAAATAAGGGTTTACAGATCAAACCCTTAGCCCAAGGCTTTGAAGATCCCACCGTTGAAAATTCTTGAAATTTTGGGATAATGTTGCTGCTTGAAAAATAGAATTTTGGAGACCAAAATCCTGTAAAAATAGCCTCAAAAGCCTATACGTCCTTAAGGGTCTAGATCTGGCTCAGATCTGAAGATTTCCTTGGTTGATTTTTCAGATCTATTCCTGCAAACAAATATTGAGCTCAAATCTGAAGATTTCCTTGGTTGATTTTTCAGATCTATTCCTGCAAACAAATATTGAGCTCAGATCTTGCCCTCCAAGGTCTAGATCTGCCTCATATCTGAAGATTTCCTTAGCTGATTTTTCAGATCTATTCCAGCACTGGTGAAAAAAGAAAAACCAAATACCCAATATGTACAATAATAGAGAAAATCCTAAAAAACCCAAATGTTAGAGTTCAAAATTATGTTACAAAACTTCAGATCTACGCATGTAAATTACAGATCTATACAATATATTTACAGATCTATGCACAAGAGTTGCAGATCTGTCAGATCTGAGGGGCATAAGTCTGACTTCACTCCCAGATCTGAAGATCTAAGGCTCTTACTAGCCAGATCTAACTTTAAATTTAAAAAAATTAAGATAATTTTTTTTTTTTTCTAGGCACAAGCTCTAGAACGACTTTGCAAAAAATATTCCGTCAGATAACCTTAAAAATTAGGAAACAATGGGCTTTTTCAGATTTTCTGAAATCTGAGAGTCGGCTGATCTAACTGAAGATTTCTCCAAACGCTCAAATCTTGAATAATGATCTCTGCACACTTAGATCTGAATTTTAGATTGATAGAGATTTAAAAAATAGCCATGAGACCTTTCAGAAATATAGATAGCTGATATTTTTGTCAAATCAAAATGCAATTTAAGAAAACCCACAAGATACATGTATGCAAATCAATTCATAAAAGCCATCAACCATCAAATGCCAATAAAAGTAGCAGAGTTTAGAGACAAAATCACCACATAGATCTGGAAAATGAACACCAAAGTTTGTAACCCCAGAGTCTTTATGCTTTATTGATCAAAAAATTACAAGAGCTTCCGAGAACAAGTGCACGATCAAAAGATCGGATGCAAATGACATACAAAGACCTCTAATTTATAAGATAAAATCTCCAACGGCTAGTTTGGTTGATCCATGTCAAAATAATTTCGACCATCGAAAAAGATTTAATTATCTTTTAATCTGGATTGTCGAAATTATAATTTTGAGGAAATTCAAATTTATCATTTAATTCCATTTTAATTACCTCAAAATTTTGACTTTGACTTAACCACCACAGCCCAAGGGTCCAAAATTTCTTGAAATTCTCAATATTCCATTGACCTGGGACCTCTAAAAATTTATTTTTTAAAGACCCACGAATTTTGCCTATGAAGAATTTTAACTCACCTAGGACTTAAAATTAATTAAATTTTTGGCTTGGGATTTTTAATTTAAATTGGTCACAAAATTTAATTAATTGATTGAGAGGCGATTTAATTATTTTTCCAACCCTTTTTACATAAGATAAATACATTTAGACACATAAAGGGAGAATACCCATTCGCGATAGACCCTCAAATAGCTACCCAATTCTGTGACTCATAACATGATCCAGTAGACCAAGTAGTTTGTAATAAAATAATCTAGCCAATTAGCTAGGATTATTCCCAAACTATGTTTACAAAGACTCGATCGAAAACACTCGGACTCACTTAGCATCTTGATGACAAAATCCACCCTAGCTTTGGGGTAAGGCTCGAGAGAAAAACTCTGCCGATCACTTGTGTCGAGAATCACAAATGAATCAGTGAGACAAAAAACCTCCTAAGATAGAAATCTTCACCAAAATACTAGGCTTATCTAGGTTGTTACATACATAGTGGTCTTACTTAGATCATTTACATCATAAACATGTAGACTGGGTTTACATAATTTATAAAACTGTTGACTAATGATGAAATCTGAATGGCGTGAACACGTCGAACATGATGAATCCCATTTGAAAAAATGGTGGTGTACTGCTATGGGGTTGTTGAAGAAGTGTGGTCAACACATCCTTTTACTTAAATTTTTAACATTACCATGAAATGACTCAGGATGTTTGATAGTGGTTCCAGCCTGATCGGACTTCATATGTAGAAAATAGAATTTCATATCCTATTCAAAATTCAGCAGACTTAACAGTTTTCAAGAATTCAAGATCAATGGTATGGTGGCATTATATTAGATTCTATCATGTATGAGGGTATGTGATTAACATTTAATCAAGAGCACCAACCCCTATATGTACCCTAGTGTTAGTGATGTTAATTGTTGAACTCCTTTGTCATGTCATTAGCAAAAAATTACACTTCCATCAACTCAAAATCATCGATCAAGCATGTTAAGTTCTTTCTACCATATTTTAAGGCTTGCATTAAGTAGTTTGATCAAAATTGGGCAATTTTGACCAATGTCCCTAGATAATCGAGGTAGAGGCAAAGGCTAGACAAAAGGAGAAGAATCTAGATTATAGATGGTTGATGCATCTAAATGGTTGATGCTCAAATAATTAATCATTAATGTACAATGGATGTCGTATCTATATTGATTTATGTACAAATATGCAAGCTTCCATATCTTCTATAATTAATTTGGTATTTTGGATTTTTTTTTAATATAAATGCAAAAAAATAAAAATAAAAAAATATATATATAGTAAACGCTTCCGAGACGCTTCGCTTCCTAGATTTTTTGGAAATGACGCTTCCACGTCCCGGCTTCCAAAAAACGTCCCCACTTTGTCCCCGCTTCGTGCAACGTTGGTTGTGACTCACTCCTATAACTCACATATTTTGTGATCTCGTTCTATACAAAATCATGGATCTCGCATAACTCGATTTTGAGATGACTCGTAGTACTGTGACTCGTTGATAACCATATATGACAACAATTCGGATGCCACTATGATTGTACTATGTAATAGATCACTGTGATACGAGAATATACAATGGGTGCGTTATACAGAAAACTTGAATCATATTTTATTTGCTCAAATCAATTTTTTGTCGTTTGCTTGGTTCGTAGATCTACATCTCTATGGCAATTGTGATCGCATATGCAGCTCATTGACTTGTTTGATGTTACAGTGGCTCGCAACTATAAGAGACTCACTCCCTATACAGGGTTCGTATCTTAATCAGTATACATCAAATTAAAAAGGCTTAATATAAGTGATGAGGAGTTTTTACGACGAGAAAAAGGTATTATACCAGTTCGATGTTTGTTACAAAGAGCAATGGCTCCATTGGTGTAAAAGTATGGTTTTGACCCTGCGGCATGAAATCACTTTCATTCTTATGGTGTGATCGAAGATCCTATGTTTGGTTACAATGGATGAGTCGTAAACAATATCGTTTGACTGGTTGGTTCACGCACTAATATTTAGTAGATAGCCAAATCTAAAAGTAAGTGAGTTTATGACAGAATGGAAGGATCGTTCCTACATATGGACGTTGACAATTGATGTGGAAAATGTCCTATGAATCCATGTTACGTGGACAAAAATGAGCTACAATCCATTTAAATGATGGTCGATGGATAGTTGTTTGGATCATCTCATAGTAGCACAATGACCTGGTCCAAAAAAAGTGTAATGTCCCCAATTAAATTAATTTGCTAAGAAGAATTTCCATTTTTGCAATTTGGGTGTTGGGAAAATTTTTGGAGGAGAAACTTAGGAAAAGTGGATCGAAGAGCTTTTAGTGGAATGTGGGGGTCACTCACCCACAAAATAATATGCACCACTTGGTAAAGAATTCGATTTTCCTAAGCGGGATCGAAATCATAAGAGGGAGGCACATGAGACCCAAGATCAGTAAGCATAAATAGGAGGAAAGAAGCATCATTTGAGGACTTTTGTCAATTTTTACCTTTGTTGTTCAACTGAGCCAAGTTGTGTTGTTTAGCACAAGAGCTTCCCAAGGAGTGAAGCTCATCCTTTCTTCGGTGGACCTCGATTGCCACACTAGGAAGGCTTCCTTTCTATCATTGAGACCAGAGGAAACACACTTACATGCTTCGACGTAGTTCTAGGGTCATCCTACGCAATTCTGGGTTAGATACTACGTAGAGGAGGAGGCTACGTTGTTTGTGGAGTAACAAAGGAATTGGGTGCTGAGTTGAGGAGCTGCAGGGACATTTCTTGATCATTTCCAACTGGGAGGAGTGAAGCTACAATAGAGGAGACATTATTACAAGAAAAACAAACTTCTAGAGCTCAGGACTGCATCATTCCCTTCATTACTGCACAGTCACTAGCGTGAGGTGTTTGGGGAAAGCACTAACTGGAGGATTGAGGAGTCAGGCTGCTGGGAATTTGGTTGGACATTTATTTAGAGGGGATCAATGGAGTTTTGGGAGCAGAGATTGACAAGTTTAGTCACAAGAGCATATTTCTGGTTTGGAGGAGAGCCAAGCTGTGAGAGGCTAATTTTGGGAGTTCAAAACCAAGGGAAATCCTTTCTGGGTTTTTCTGGGTTTGCGGCAAGGAGTCCACTCCTAATTTCCTAGAATTTTTTGTGCAGTTTTGAGGGGGAAAATCAGAGGTTGAAGTTGGTCAGCAGTGCAGAAACAGAGGGACGGGGCAGTTTCCTGGAGAGCAATTTCAAAGTAGCAGTTGGCCATTCGTGTGCTTATCACCTGGGGCTTGTAGATTTCCTTGTGCAAGCCCAGGTGCACTTTCTCCAACTTATATTGTACTCTAGCACTATCAATTAATAAATTGGCCAGTTTGGTGTTCCGGGAAAAATTCCAGATTTTATATGTGTGTTTGCTGAATATTTATGTTTTGTATTCTTGCATGTCTTTGTTTATCATTGTAAATTTCCGGTAGGAATATTACAATGGTATCAGAGCATGAACTTGGCCAGTTGTGGTGGGGGGACTAGAAATATCATGGAGGAGTTGATGAGGCAGAACTAATAGATTCTAGAGGGAATGCAACGAATGATACATAACCAACACAGAAGCCAAGCACATACACGCACATCCTAGCAGTACAACACCCACATGTATGGCTAGTTTGACTGTCTAACCATGCCTCATTCCTTAGATGAACAGGAAAAGGAGAAGTATATTCCAGCGGTCGAATCATCATGTCGGGGTGGGTAGTTAGAGGAAGAGACCAAGAGGCATTTCTGCTGGTGGAGATCGAGCTTTAGATATCAGAAGCTCGAGGAGAAGGTTGAGCAGGAGGACATGCAAGATGGTGAGGGGCACATCGATATACCAGTGTGGCACATGAGTCACCATTGTTGGAGACATCTTTGATAGCACCAGTTGACACCTTGATGGAGGGAGTGGATCATACATGCATAAAGCCATATGATGATGTGGTGTTGGTCGTGCCATCCGTTGTTGAGGAATCTATTGATGAGGTGTCCAGGATCACGTCTGAATTTTCAAGAGATGGCATCCCAAAACAGCTTAGGGAGGTGCCCAGAGACACATCCATTAGCAAGGTGTTGATGGGCACAAAGGTACCTAGAGTTGTGAAAGAGTTCTCAAACGACAGCTACCTAAAACAACATGGAGAGCACCTTGAGGAGCGTGATCTAGATGAGGATGTTATGCTTGAGGAGCTACCAGTTGGGGGACAGCTCAAGACTCTTGTTGAGCCCATGCTGGAGGAGGATGGGCAATCATCTTTTGGGCTTGCCATCAACAGCAAGCAGCTAGATGTGTAGGCAACTAGCAAAGTTGCAGTACTTCCAATTAGTAGCTTTCTTCTGGCTTATGTAGATGGGGATGTTGAGATTTTGGGGTGTTGGGGTAGCATCAGATGTGCTCTAGCTCCCAAACTTTGTGGAGAGACTAGAGTACATAAGATCCAAGACCCAGAAAGCGTTTTAAGAAATTCCATCAGATTTAAGAGATATTTAATTAATTAATCTCTTTAATTGAGGACCCTAAGTCTAACTTAGGAAAATTAAAAGATTAAAGGTAATTAAATTAAACATGTGATGAGAATGACTTAAGTGACGCAGATCACGCATCTTCTAATCTTAGCCATCGATTCAAGGTTATATCACGACTGTTGATGTTACAACGAGAAAAGTATACGAAGAGGGCTTTGGGTCAGTTGGAGAACACACACACTGGCAGAGCACTGAAGCTAAGCTGGAATTCTAGGGCGTGATTTGCTAAGAATTTCAGAAGTGTTTCAGTTGCAGCAAGGGGTAGTATTGGCGAGGGGGACGGTCTAATCCCAGGCCAAGAGTACAATGAGGGCACAGAAAGAGCATATCGGGGCAGCGCAGAGGCAGCAGCTACGCAGAGTAGACGAGAGCCTAGCAGGGGCAGCGCAGAGGCAGCAGGGGGCCAGGAGGGCTGACGCAGGCCTAGCTAGGGCAGCGCAAGGGTAACGTAACCTAGTCTAGGGTGATGTAGGCCCTTCCTGAGCACCGTAGAGTCTGACACAGGCCAGGCAGGCTGACGCAGTGGGCATCAGAGCAGTGTTAGGGTTTCCAGAGGCCAGAAAAAGGCTGAGTTTTGTAAATCCCATTTGAGGGTGTGAATCAGTCAGTTTTTCTGTCTTCCGAATAGAGGTAGCATTGTCGTATTTATTTCTCTATCGAGTTAACCAATTTGGCGCCCAGATTTGTTGTACTTAGAATCTGATTAATAATAAAAACCCTCCAGAAGCTAGCAGCATTGGTTTTCTCACATTGGGTTTTTCCGAGGTCATTTGTCCAGAAAATCCTTGTGTGTCACTTTGTCATTGAGCATGTTATTCAGTTTAGATCTGCACGTGTAGGTTGTAAATGTATTTACTTCGATCTTAATGCTGAAGTTTTCAGATTAATAACTTATGTAAGTAGGGAAGTAAATCAAGAATTTAACAGTAGGGTTTCTGTTTAGTAAATTCAAAAATTTTCACATGGTATCAGAGCGATTGCAGATCAAGTTGGATCTCCAGCAAGATGGCTAAAGAAATTTGTGTTGCAGAAAACAGTAGAGAAAGCAACGGCAGCAGCAAATAAACAAGAGAGGGCAGTGCAGCAACAGAAGGACGCAGAGGTTGACGCAGTCCCAGTTGGATGACGTATACACAACGCAGAGTCTTCCAGAGGGACGCAGGAGCAGCTTGCGCTGCTCAGAGGTTGCGCTGAGCTAGTCTGCTCACGCAGAGGCCAGCCAGGGTGACGCAATCCAAAATTTGATTGTTGTGCAGAGTGTTGTGAATCGAAAGCTGAGTTGCAGACCTTCAAAAGTTGCTCGTGGGGTGAAGATTCTATTGATGCAGAACTAAGCCTAAGCTAAGTTGACAAAGAGCGGGAGGAGAACAACTTCTCAGTAGATTTCCTGCCAAAGAAATCTAAATATCAATAATAGAGTGATCGAAGAGAGTTGATTCGTTGTGTTTGGCATACTTCCAAGGGAGGAAGTCGGTTGTCAGAGGGAGCAGAGGGTGCCTTTCTCGCCAAGGACCCTAGATCTAAGTCTCTAGCATAAAGAGGAGGATCTGTTCCGACAAATTTCTGAACAGATGGCGCCACACGGACTGCGTGATCAAGATAGGTTGGACGATCTGTCCAACTTTGCTATCTGGAAGGCCAGAATCCTGGTAGTCCTGGAGGCATACGGCTTGAGGGAGCATGCGGAGAAAGTCTTGGCTACACCAATCGATGCTCTTCCCCTGGAGAAGCATAATGAAGCAGCGGCACATGCCAAGTGCTTCATCATGGACAGGGTCAAATATCATGTGGTACTACACATAGCCGAGAAGACGATGGCTCATGAGATGTCGGAAGCTTTAACCACATTGTATCTAGGGAAGTTTGTCCAGAGAAAGATGCTTCTAGAGAACCAACTGAGGTTATTCATGATGTCCAAGGGAGAGGAAATGGATCCTTTCCTATCCAGACTGCAGTAGACCTGGGATCAGCTGACTGGCATGGGGGTGAAGGTGGATGATGATATCATGGTGAGGACAGCTCTAAATGCTGTCACAGAGGACTGAGAAACGTTTGTCCAAAGACTTTTAGGCAGAGTGGATCTTCCTAACTAGGACAATATGTGGGCTATCGTCCAACAAGAGGAGATCCGTCGAATCACCAAGAAGCAGTACAGCACCAAAGCGGACAAAGTGAGGAAAGAGGAAGAGGAAGATGCAACCCTGGCATCAAAGAGGCAGCAAGGGTAAAAGAAGCGTAATCTGTCAAAGATCAAATGTTTCCAGTGCAGCGAACTTGGACATTTCGCCAGCAATTGTCCTTAGAAGAAGAAGGACAAGGAAGCTTCTAGTTCCAAGGCTATTGTAGCAGACGATGGCTCCTACAATGACGTAGCCATGAGCGCTCATGAACCACGGAAGCGGGGCGATCTTGATCTGTAGAGCAGCTACAGAGTGTTGGCGGGATCCTTGAGTAGCCCAACTCTTGGATCACATACAAGCTATGGGAGCCTTAAGACGGTAGCAGGACAAGTGGAGAAATAGCTGCAGAAGATCACGGATGAAGCAGAGGCAAAAGCTGACACGCTGTTAGGTCCCTATATTACTAGTATAGTCCCTTATTGTTGTTAGTGTAACCCCCTTATTGTTATTATTGTACCCCTGTAACCCCCATATTGTTATTATTGTGCCCTTAAATTATTATTGTTAGGTCGGCTAGGATTACATTGTGGCCCCACTAGGATTACATTATGGCCCCATGGACTCCTACATATAGAAAGGAGGTTTTGTGAATTGTATCATCCAAAAATTGTTCATTCATGTAATGTATTGGAGGTTGCCCCCTATAAGTGGCTTATTTCCAAGGCGTTGATATCTCTTTTCTTCTCTTTTTGGAGCTGGTTTCACAACATTTGGTATCAGAGCTTTGGATTCTAGGGTTTCGCTGCTCCAAACATGTCATCGTGGCATTTTCGCTATAACTTTGTTTCTACGAAGTTTCAAAAGCTGAAATTTTGAGGGTGCGAAGCCGAAAGCCTGAGGAACATCGTCAAAAAATTTCAGATCTTGGTTCGCAATATTTTCGAAGATATGATCTTTGGAAGTTAGGTCTTTTTTCAGGCTCCTCAATTTAATCTAAACAGGTCATCGTGGCCTTTGCGCTATAACTTTTTTTCTACGAAGGTTCAGAATCTGAAATTTTTAGGGTGCAAAGCTGAAATCCTGAGGAAAATCGTCGCAAAATTTCAGAGCTTGGTTCGCAATATTTTCGGAGATAGGATCTGTGGAAGGTAGTGCTTTTTCAGGCTCCTGAATTTCATCTCAAATAGGTGATCGTTGGAAAATCTTCATAACTCTCTCTCTAAGCATTGGATTGGAGTGTCGTAAAAAGTGGTCGCAAGTACACGGACTGTAGTTTCTTTGCTGTCAATTTCAGAGCTAAAAGACGAAACAGTGACATGTGGCAAGTCGTACAAGTTCGCTCTACTGAACCAGTCCATAATTAGGTCATTGTGGGAGATTGGACATAGCTTTGCCTTGGAGAATCCAAATCAAGTCAGACCTGTGGCATTCGAAAGATAATTCAGAAGGCTAACTCAGTGCCCAATTTCAGATATTGAAGCGCCACAATCACAAATATAATTCAATTTCAATATCGAGCTCCTCAAAAGTAAGAAAAAGGTGTGTATTTTTTTACGAATTACATAAGTCTTGTTTGAAGAATCAATTTGAATTGATTCCAAGGGCATATTGTAGAATAGATATCAGTATTGGGTTCTAAAATATGCCCCGTAAAAATAATTGAACACCCATTAAGCCTTCAGAAGGCTCTACTATGACTCATGAAGATGAAGAATTGTAACATGATGTATCAAAATTACAAGAGCAAGTGCACCAAATTTCGCTACTCAAGCATTGAGGACAACACTTTTTTGAAGGAGAGGGGCATGTTAGATCCCTATATTACTAGTATAGTCCCTTATTGTTGTTAGTGTAACCCACTTATTGTTATTATTGTACCCCTGTAACCCCCATATTGTTATTATTGTGCCCTTAAATTATTATTGTTAGGTCGGCTAAGATTACATTGTGGCCCCACTAAGATTACATTATGGCCCCATGGACTCCTACATATAGAAAGGAGGTTTTGTAAATTGTATCATCCAAGAATTGTTCATTCATGTAGTGTATTGGAGGTTGCCCCTTCGAAGTGGCTTATTTCCAAGGCGTTGATATCTCTTTTCTTCTCTTTTTGGAGTTGGTTTCACAACACACACTCGAGAGGAAGCAGCGCAGTGCACATTCAACAGCAGCGTAGAGGCAGCAGCGCAAAGGCAGTGCAGAGAATGCTTGCCTACACAATGCAGTGTTGTAGCAGCGCAAAGGCTTTAGGAGGATAGTGCAGTGCAGATGCAGCAACAGCGTAGAGGGCAGCAGTGTAGAGGCAGTACAGAGGAGGTTTTCTTACGCAGTGCAGAGCTGCAACAACGTAGTAGCCTCTGGAGGACAACGCAGAGCAGCAGCCTATGGAGATTCAATGATGAGATGCAGCCCAACTGACTTGTCTGTCAAATATTGGGTGAGTGTCATTCAGTTGCTTAGTCTCAACAACTGAGTCGCAGTGCAGCAGTTAGCAGTGGCAGTGTTATGGGCAACACGATGCAGCAATTTGAGAGGGAGCTGCAATACGAATGTGGTAGTGACAGTGGCAGAGTCATGGGCAACAGTACAGAAGAGCAGCAGCAGCGCAGTGATGAAGGGTAGCAGGCCAAGCATCAGCGCAGAGACCCACACCAGAGATCAGTGTAGAACTTCGGGGTGAAGTGTTTTGCTAGAGCACATTCCTCGCTAAGAGGGAGTGTTGAGATTTTAGGGTGTTGGGGTAGCATCGAATGTGCTCTAGCTCCCAAAATTTGTGGAGGGACTAGAGTACATAAGATCTCCAAGACCCAGAAGTTTTAAGAAATTCCATCAGGTTTAAGAGATATTTAATTAATTAATCTCTTTAATTAATGACCCTAAGTCTAACTTAGGAAAATTAAAAGATTAAAGGTAATTAAATTAAACATGTGATGAGAATGACTTAAGTGACGCGGATGAAGCATCTTCTAATATTAGCCTTCGATTCAAGATTAGATCACGGTCGTTGATGTTTCAACGAGAAAAGTAGACTAAGAGGGCTTCGGGTCAGTTGGAGAACACACACATTGGTAGAGCACTTAAGCTAAGATGGAATTCTAGGGCATGGTTTGCTAAGAATTTAAGAAGTGTTTCAGCTGTAGCGAGGGGGATGGTCTAATCCCAGGTTAAGAGTACAATGAGGGCAAAGAAGGAGCATACCAAGGAAACGCAGAGGTAGCAAGAGGCCAAGCGGGCTGACGTAGGCCCAGCTAGAGCAACGCAGGGGCAGTGTAACCTAGTCTAGGGTGACGCAAGCCCTTCCTGAGCAACGCAAAGGTTGACGCGGGCCAAGCAGGCTGACTTGGGGTTTCCAGAGACCGGAAAAGGTCTGAGTTCTATAAATCTCGTTTGAGGGTGTGAAGCGGTCAATTTTTTTGTCTTTCAAATAGAGGCAGTCCTACCGTCTTATTTATCCGTCGGGTTAACAAGTTTGGTGCCCAGATTTGTTGTACTTAAAATCTGCTTAATAATAAAAGCCCTCCAGAAGCTAGCAGCACCGGTTTTCCTGCATTGGGTTTTTCTAGGGACATTTGTCCAAAAAATCCTTGTGTCATGTAGAGATTTCAACCCCCACTCCGATTATCATTTTTCCTTATCACTCCATGCATATAGTTTTAAATCCAAGCATGATATAAATACTAAAATCTGGAAATGACAGAAATTTCTAAAAACACAAATTTGGATATTTCTGCAACTATTGAAAATGCAGAAATAAAACACAGGAAAAATTTGACAGCCACAAAAAATAACACAGTAAATTTTGGTCAATGTGACACTGGAAAAACCCCCTACAACTCTTGGGGAAAACTAGTTTGAGAGCTCTTCTTTATTTCTGAAAATGTTGTTCCAGAGAAATTGAAAAGCATAGTAAAAATTCCAGCAACCAAAAATACAGACTTATCTCGATTTTTTTGCTTGAACTTCGCCTCGGATAATGTGCCAATCAGCAAAATTACAAAACATAAAATTTTACAGCATTAATGAAAGCATTAAAAGTTGTACGACTACCTCGAAAAATGTGTTGGAACAACTGTACGAAATAGTACGGATTTGTACAACAACCCTCCTCGAAATTTGCGCCCAAAAACTGCCTCGAAAACTGCGTTGAAGCTGGTGTCCTTTTTTTTAAATTTGTGCCAAAATATCAGCTGTACTGCTCGATTTTCATGCCCAAAATCTGCCTCGAACTTCGTGCTAAATGTTGTCCTCTTCCTCGATTTTCGTGCCTCCCTTGGAAATCGTGCCTCTCCTGCTGTACAGATTTTTCCTTGGGATTTGTGCCAATAGTGCTACTATACGGATTTACTGAAGTATCCTTGCTACCCTCCTTCAACTTCTCACAGCTCAAAAATTTTTCTCCTTGCTCTCCTTCTCTTTCTCTCAATAGCTCATGAAAGACTGAAGTGATATTTTCCTCTTCTCCTCTCCTTTTACCCTAAGTGACCTTTTGGGCAACCCTAAGATCTAATGGTTGAGATTCATTTAGATCTAGGGATGAGAATAAATGTGCATTTAATTCTCACTTTCTATTTTTTAACTTACCCACTTAAATAAAGACCCACTTAGCCTTTTATTTCGAGAGTCACTTTTTCACTTTCTAATTTTTCATTGACTTTAATAAAGTCACTTTAAAATTAGATTGTAACTTTACCACTTATAAAATCACTTTTTAAATAAATTGACTTTACCACTTACAAAGTCATTTGAGAAGAAAAGTACAAATAAATTTGGACACTTTTCCCTAGGCCAAAGATCAAATCCTTAAGGAACCACTTGTCCTCTAGTACCCAACTTTTAACATGTCACTTTGTGATTGAGCTATTATTCAGTTTAGATCTACATGTGTAGGTTGTTAATGTATTTACTCCAATGTTAATGCTAAGTAGGAGCAGTAAATCAAGAATTTAACAGTAGTGTTTATGTTTAGTAAATTCAGAAATTTTCACAGGGGATAGTAGTATTGTTAGGTTACCTCTGCGTGTTGGAGGCATAGCAGTATTGATAGGTTACCTTTGCATGTCAAATAAATTTGGCTTGAAGTTGACTCAAGTTCAGTTTTAAGTTCAGCCAAAATTTGACGTTAAGTTCAACAAATTTTGAATTTTAAGCTTGAAATTTGTTGAGTGCCATAATTGTTGCCTCAAAATCTAGTAGGTATTGTGAGAGGTCTCACAAGACGCAAACCAGACCAAGATACAACAATAGGGTGGAGGCCACTATCATCTCAACACTCCACCTACTGCGCTTTAGTGGAATTTCACCACACAGGAGGCTTCCTAGTATAAGTCACCTAAAGGTGTTGGAGAATGTAACTAAGTTCAGTCTTCGTAATTTGTACATTATGTATTTTATGTAAAATACCAAAAAAAATAAAAAAAATAAAAAGAAAAATTATTATTATTATCCTAGACTAGCATGTTCTTAATGCTTCTAGGTTTTTGAGTCAAAGAGTCAAAGTCCTATTTAGACCTATTGTAAATGAAAAAGAAAAATAATTTTCAAATATGTAGTTTTGGGTCAAAAACCCCAATAGGTGCCAAATCAGCCTAAATGTCAAGTTAGCCTTGCCCCCAATGGACATGTCTATTCGCACCCCTCTGAACTATATATATAGAGGGGAGATAGAACTCATTTGAATTTTGGACCCACACACTTGGATGATTTTGGTGTGAAATATCGCAGAAAGGATAGAGATTATGAGGAGGGCTGAACTATGACAGAGATCTTGTTGTTGATCTCTTGTTGATGGATCTGTTGGAAAGAAGGAAGGTTTGGCTTGGCATCTAAAGGTGGAAGTTTTCAGTGGTCATTGATCTTGGATGTCTCAATTTTGATCTGATTCTAATAGAAGAGAATTTTTTTGGGTTTTCCCCTTAGAGGGGTTTTGCCTTGGCTTGGATCCTATACCTTGTGTTCTTTTGTTTCTGTGATCTTCATATTAATGTTATGGTAATTATTTGATGAAAGAATCATAATAAAATTAATAAGAAGCCATCTAAATTCACAAACAAGTACTATTGAAAAAGGAAATCTAAATTGATCTACAAAGCCTCCCGATTTCCAACATGGTATCAGAGCAAAGGTATAAAGTTGGAGGCTTGGAGATCACATTTCTCTGACTTTTGGATCAAAGTCCTTAAAGGTCTCTCTCTGTTGGTGAACTAGTTGGGCATATTCCTGTGTGGTTCTATAATTCGTGGCCCTGCTTCTTTATTGACTCGCACTACTCTATCGCTTGACTTCGCATTCTTGTAGTGGATTAGTTTTTAGTTCGTTAAGGATAGACTGCACCTTTACTCTCTGTGGCTCGCAAGAGTCGTTGTGACTCACTCCTATAACTCACATATTTTGTGATACAAAATCGTGGATCTCGCATTACTCGATTTTGAGATGACTCGTAGTACTATGACTCGTTGGTAACCATATATGACAACAATTAGGATGCCACTATGATTGTACTATGTAATAGATCATTGTCGTACGAGCATATACATTGGGTACGTTATACATAAAACTTGAATCATATTTTATGGCTTGGAATGCCTCAAAAGGCTTGCATTGGCTCAAATCAATTTTTTTGTGGTTTGCTTGGTTCGTAGATCTACATCTCTGTGACAATTGTGATCGCATATGCAGCTCATTTAATTGTTTGATGTTACAGTGGCTCGCAACTATAAGATGTTGAGAATTTGGAGGGCTAGAGATTAATTCAAATTCTCTTCTTGATAATTACTTGTGAGGTTACTTGAGTTACCTATGAATTTCCTTCGATAGCTTATTTAATATTTCATCAAGTCAATTTTCAGAATACACGAGACACAAGAATTAGGCTCCTAGAGCCAGGGCAAAACCTCTCCCTCTTGGAGAGAAAAACCCACGAGAAATACTTTTTATAGATCTTCAAATGACAGGGACCATGACCAAGACTTAGACCCTTGACCTAAGAATGCCTCCAAGACCTTGTCATTACTTCTTGCTTGCTTTCAACACTAACCCTTCTCTTCTGCTCCAATCTGCACTGACCCGCACTAGTACTAGAGAGCTCAGTGTCTACTTCTTATTACTTAATCAACAATCTGATACTTAATCTTCGTCACCTTGTCCTTCTTTATACAGATCCGCACTTAGTCCATTGCCTTTTGTATACGATACAGGTTCTTTGTATTACTTAGTGACATAGCAATGGTATGCAATACTCCTGTAATGTGACCACAGATTTTCCTGAATGAGATCTGAGAACAAATGTTGTGATAACTCAAACAAATCCGCACTCAACCTTGTATTTGATCTCTGCAATCTGTATTCATTTCCTTCCTCTTATACATTCTGAAATCCGCAACGTTAGTCCCCTGAAATCCGCATTTTTATTACAAACAGTCCGCAATTTTCTGAATTTTCTGTGAACTCTACTAGGGTATGTAATATGTATAGTTGTTTGCCCCGTATATTAGTCGACCTGTCTTTGTGAACCAATGTGACTATTTTTGGGAGCCGACATGACTGTTAGGCCGACTTCATCATCTGTTATGAGGCCGACTTCTCACTACATATAGTGCCAACTTTTAGAGCACATTTTCCAGCATTAATGTGGTTATCTTGGAGCATCATTCAGGAGTTATTTCTTCACGATATCATAAAAAGGTCTTGGAGCATTTTAGATGACTAGACTCTTCATATTTATGACCCTTAATTATATTTATAACTAGAAGACACAACCCAATAGACATCAAAAGGAAGTCTATTGACCTATAATAAAACCTTGCTCATGAAACCCATGAAGCAAGCATAACAAAAATACATTTGATTATCTTTATCTTCTATTTTACATAATTACATAGTCAATATGAAGACCGATCCTAGTTACACTTTTCAACACTCCCTCTTAACTAGGGAGGTATTCATACAAGTACATGGTCACATTCAAACTGAAGAATCGGATTGGTAATTGCATCTGTATAGCATCATATCAACCAGTATTATCCTAGTGCAAGGCCTTGACTAACAGCCCCATCTCTCAACGAAACAATGGGCTACAATGCTGGCGAGACACATGACTTATAGACACCATAGTCATCGTCTCTCCAAGGTACATACTCCACCCAGGTGTTCCCAGAGAATGACCTTCTTGGACTATTCTTCTCTTGGGTAGCCAGCCCTCAAAGAATATCAGTCCTCGACTACTCTTATCTTGAATGCCCTATAACATTCTCAAAGTGTAATGAAGGCTAGATGATTACCCAATCCTCCATTCTTTCTTCCAGGTGAAGACCAGAATGATGTGTCTATCCATTCTCTCCACATGGCCTTCATTAAGACTTACGGTTGTTAGTCCTAGTCTAGTGCATGACACATGTATTAGAGAATCATATACATCACTCCCTCTTAACTTAGGAAGGACATACTGTAAGTTTCTTCCAAGCAAGAAACTTACCACCAAGCTCCCTCTTAACCAGGGACCTGCACCAACAATGGTGAGACACCGAGCTGCTCATGAAGAACTCCTCCCCTCGATGTCATGGATTTCGATATTGAGGAATCTTCAACCTTTGGCTTCATAGGGCACAGATCATCCATCACTTTCATTCATGAGTCATGTCATACCAGAAAGTGATTCATCAGTCTTTCTCATCTGGTCCACCTTTATGCCATGCTGCTTTCTTTTGAATCATCTCCAAGGATCATACATCCTTTCTCATGATTAGCAGCCCTACACAAATTCATTCAGATAAACATATACATATGAACTTTTAAAAACAAAAGTTACCTCAGTGATGATCTTTCACCATGACATATTCCTGTAGGCATCGACATCCTTTATTCAGATTGACACATCTCCTAATGATATGTTTTGTCAAGGGTCTTCTTCTTTACCAGACTTCTGTCAGAGTCTACATATCCTCCAAGGAGATCTCCTAGTCACATCTTCTTGGCTTTCGGATGATAACTGCCTCTTGACATGGTTGTATTTCATGATCTCTTCCTTTTTGCACATTCTTCATTCCCAGGAACTTACAAATTTTCCAGTTCCTCGTTCATATACAACCATCTCATATTCCATGAGGATATATTATGTTGATTTCATCTTCAGTGCACCGAGAGATCCTCCTCCATAGATCATGCTTCTAAATATATAAGTCTATTACCTGCAACCATATGACATGACTTCACAGCATCCAGTGTCAACATATAAATATATACATACCTCATACCTTTTTCATTTAAGTCATCCTGTAGCAGTTTTACTAGAATGAAGAGCTTCATTCCCTTGGTCTCCTCCATCAATATGTCATCACATCCCAAAATTGTGTAGCATGGAATTCTTGATGAAACCATTCTGCTTTCTTTCTAATTAGTGAATTCATAGAGAGCTCCATTAGAAAATGTCAGCACCAGTTTTCATGATGACCCTTGATCTTGATAACTGCCTTCCATCAATATGATATCAGTGAGGATTTCCAGGAGTTGTTTTATCGAGAGCTTCTGCCATGCTTCGATCATGATGCTATAATATACATTGCTTCCTATCATACTATTTTACAACCAAAAAGAATCACTTAAAGGAGAAGATGATCTCAATCATAGTGGAGATCCCTCGCTTCTTCTTTCCAAGATTTCTTTGCATCAGGTTCTTTCCTCATATCTGAGACATGGCCTTCTTCTCTTTTTCTCTTGTCCTTTTCAAATTTAGGACAATCTCTTTTATAATGCCCAAGTTCATTACATCCAAAGCATCGTACTTTGTCCATATTTCTTCTTTTATTCTGAGAACCAAATTTACCAAATCTTCCTTTCTTCCTGGAAATGGCTGCAAAGGCTTGATTCCCTTCACTTGGTCCTGTATCAGCTTTGGCTTTTAGTCTTGTTTCCTCTATTTTACATAGAGACCATAAATCATGGAATGGTGTGGCTTCTTTCTTCCCGTATAAACTTGAAGTGAAGTTTCTCCATTCTTCTGGTAGAGCATTCAGCACCACTATAGTCATCTCAATGTCAGACATTACTTCTCGCAGTTCCTGCAGTTGATCTCTTATTTTAGAAAATCCTCATAAAGTATGGAGTGATTCCTTCTTCCCTTGACAATTTCATTTTATATAGTTCTTGTCTTAGAGAGATTGTTTCTCCTGCAGTACTCACAGAGAATAGCTCCATCGGATTTTCATATATTTCTTTAGCAGACTTTAGTTTTGATATATACGGAATGAGTGAGTCCTTAATGGATTCTATGAGAATCCTCTAGGCTCTAATTTCTCACTTCATGTACTTGGCATGAGCTGGAGCATCTTCTTTCGGTGGTTGAATTTTCGTTCCTTTGATGTAGTCCATAACTTCGTCTTCAATTAAATTCAAATCTGTTCTCTTCTTCCATGCACTAAATTTTGATGACCCAACTAACTTGTTGCTCTTTTTACAATAAATCATCTTGACAGAATTAGAGAAAGTCATAGATACTTACTTGAATAAGTGACTTTCTCCTTCAGCAGCTTCCTTGATGATGACAAACAAGTTAGGAACTTCTTCTAAGATAGAAATCTTCAGTCTAGGTGATCTTGGATCCTTGATGGTAAAGGATGTCTTCAAAAGATGATGTCCTCTTCTAACAATGTCTTGAATGTAAATCTTTGATGGAAAAGATTATTTTCTTGGAAAGTTGATCCTTTGAATGAGATGAAGATCTTTCTCGAAAATAGCTTGAGAGTCTTCATTGCAAACTTGATTTGACTTTTCACCCAAACTTTGATTTTTGCTTCCTGGAGTGTCTCTTTGTCAAGTAACCCTTGAGTTCAGCACCTTAGCTCTGATACCATGTTGAGAATTTGGAGGGCTAGAGATTAATTCAAATTCTCTTTTTGATAATTACTTGTGAGGTTACTTGAGTTACTTATGTCTTTCCTTTGTTAGCTTATTTAATCTTTCATCAAGTCAACTATCAGAATACACGAGACACAAGAATTACGCTCCTAGAGCCAGGGCAAAACCTCTGCCTCTTGGAGAGGAAAACCCACGAGGAATTCTTCTTATAGACCTTCAAATCAAAAGTACCATGACCAAGACTTAGACCCTTGACCTAAGAATGCCTCCAAGACCTTGTCATTACTTCTTTCTTGCCTTCAATATTGACCCTTCTCTTCTGCTCCAATCTGCACTAACCTACACTAGTACTAGAGAGCTCGATCTCTACTTCTAATTACTTAGTCAACAATTAGATACTTAATATTCTTCACCTTGTCCTTGTTTATAGAGATCCGCACTTATTCCACTGCATTTTGTGAAAATTTTACTGCAGTATCATGGTTTACTTCTCCTACTTGATTAAATTATGCAAGTTATCTTCAGAAATTAGATTAAGAAAATACCGAAGTAAACACAACTAACAGTCTACACATGTAGATCATTTACAGAATATTACACTCATTCAAACAAAGTGACACACTGATTTTTGGACATACGTCCCCAAAAAAACCCTAGGCGGAAAAACCAGTGCAGCAGATATGAGGGTTTATTTTATTAAGTAGAATCTGAGTACAACAAATCTGGATTCCAGATCTAGAAGACCCGACAGAGAATAAAAGAAATCTGTAGCTAACCTGTTGTTCCAAGACCAAATATCTGACTGATCTACACCCTCAAACGAGATTTATAAGACTCAGCCTAAATCTGGCCCTAGAAATCACAGTGTTGCCCCTGAAGCCCTAGCGTTAACCCTGCTAGGCCTTGCGTACCTCTGTGCTACCCAGATAGGGACTGCATAACCCCAGAGTGGGTGACGCAATCCTTACGTTGCTTTTGGAGGCCTCTGCGTAACTTCTGAAGCTCCTTGAAGCTGCAACATTGCCCCTCCTGGGCCTGCGAAGCACCTACGTAGGCCCCTGCGCTGCGTAGCACAGAGGTTGTTAGCCTCTCTGCTCCTCTGTGATGTCCATGTTTGTTGCTCCTCTGCCTCTTACTGACTCTTGGCTCCGGAATCAAATCATCCCCTCAGCCAATACTACCCCTCGCTACAGAAAACTCCTCCGAAAATTCTTACCAAACCCTGCCCTAGAATTCCAGATCAGTCTCTCAGCTCTGCCTCTGTGTGTGTGTCTCCAATTGACCCTCAAGTCTTTCTCTTATACTTTTTTGATGATCTCATCAATGGCCAAGATTAAAACATTCATCAACGGCTGAGATTAAAAGACTGCTTGATTTGTGTCTTTTAGAACATTTCAGCACATGTGTTAATTAATTCACTATTTAATTTTCCTAAGTTTAGACTTGGGAAATCCATTAAAATAATTAATTATTTGAATAACTTGAACACCAACTGAAATTTCACAAAACACTTTCTGGGTTTTGGAGTTCAAGTGTATCTTAGCCCCTCCACAAAGTTTCAGGGCTAAAGCACACCCCATGCTACACCAACTACACAAAATCTCAACACTCTCTCTTAGCACAGAGTGTGCTCTAGCAATACATCCACACTATGTACTGCAAGATCTTGATGTTGGTTTCTGTGTTGCTGATGCTTGGCCTGTTGCCCTCCATCCACTGCACTGTTGCTTTCTGTATTGTTGCCCATGTCACTGCCACATCTGTACTGCAGCTCCCTCTCAAATAGCTGCATCATGCTGCCCATAGCACTGCCACTGCTAACTGCTACACTGCAACTCAGTTACCGAGAAGTAAGCAACTGAAGGACCCTTGCCCAACTGTTTGACAGATAATTCACGCTACATCTATCACTGAAGCTCCCTCTGATTCACGTTGTCCCTCTGAAGCTACTGCGTTGTTGCAACTCTGCATTACGTGAGCACAACCTCTCTGCACTGCAGAAGTCCCATCAGCCCCTCCGCATTGTTGCCTTCACGCTGTTGCTACCTCTCCATTACGCTCCTCCCCCTTCAGCTCTTCAGCTCTCCCCTCTGCTTCATTGTGACCTTCTGCAACCATCTCCCGACTCATCCCGCTACCGTCTTAAGAATCCCATAGCTCGTATGTGATCCAAGACTAGGGTTGACTCAAGGATCCCGCCAATGTCTGTAGATGCTCTACAGATCCATGTCACCCCACCTCTTCTCTCAAGGCACATGAACACTCATGGTTGCATCATCATCAAAACCATCATCCTTTGCTGCTATAGCCTTGGAATCAGAAGCTCCTTTGTCCTTCTTCTTAGGACAAGTGTTGGCGAAGTGTCCAAGTTCGCCACAATTAAAGCACCGGACCTTGGAAAGGTCCCTCTTCTTCTTCCCTTACTATTTTCTTTCCTTTGATGCAAGGGTTGCATCATCTTCCTCTTCTTTCTTCACTCTAACTGTCCCACCACTGATATTATGCTTCTTGGTGATCCTCCTGATCTCCTCTTGGCGAAGGATAGCCCACATGTCTGCCCAAGATGGTAACGCTGCTCTGCCCAGTATACTCTGGACAAATGTTTCCCATTCCTCGGAGACTGCATTCAGGGCAGTCCTTATTAAGAGTCCTTCGTTTGGAGTTGCACCCATGCCAACCAGTTGGTCTTGAATGGTCTGAAGTCGGAAAAGGAAAGGATATATTTCCTCACCCTTCTGCATCTGGAAAAGCCTCATCTAATTCTCTAAGAGAATTTTTCATTGGACAAAGCTTCCTTGATACATCGCTTCTAGAGCGACCCACATGTCATTTGTTGTGTTCTTTTCAGCAATATGTGGTACTACGTGATCCTTCACTCCGTCCATGATCAAATGCTTATTTTGTGCTTGATTCTCCTTGAATTTCTTTAGAGGATCAGGATCTACAAGAACAGATAGAACACTCGTTGCATGGTCCTTGATGACGTACTCATCTAGGACTAATAAGATCCTTTCCCTCCAAATGAAAAATTTGGACACACCGTCCATCCTGTACTGTTCTATCAGCTCATGAGGAGCCATCTAGCTCTGAAAAAAAACTGTACTCTTCTCCCTCATTCTGTGGCTACAGAAACTCTGGATCTGGGTTTCTTGGTGACTAGAAACCCTCTAGTAACTTCTTCTTCTGAAAATTGATTTCCCTCGTGGAAATCTTCCACTCAAACACAATCGGACAGAACTCTCCAATCACACTCCTGATCGAGTCTCAGATCTGTTTGGCTCAGATTTGTTGAGTAGATGTCTTACTCTCACCTTTGTTGACTTAGCTAGGCACAATTCTGCACCAACAGAATCTCCACCACACCAGCACTGCTGAAGATCTGAAGCACTGCTTCCAGATCTTGGCAAGGCTTTCTGCAACAGGAAGAATATTGGACTGCGTCTCACTAACTGGCCCAGCACAGCCTCAGCGCTGCTCAGAAGTGGACTGTGTAACCCCAGATTGGGTGACGCAGTCCTTATGCTGACCTGGGAAAGCTCTACGTAAGCCTGATGGCCTTCTGAATATGCAGCGCTGCTCCTTTCTGGATCTGCGTCTTCCTGCTGTCAAGCTGCCCCTTCTGGATCTCTACTGCTTCTGCTGCTACCCTGCAGAAAAAATATTCTTCAACTGATTTGCTGGAGATTCAGCTTAATCTGCTATCGCTTTGATACCATGTGAAAATTTAACTGCAATATCATGGTTTACTTCTCCTGTGTAATTAAATTATGCAAGTTATCTTCAGAAATTAGATTCAAAAAATACCGAAGTAAACACAACTAACAGTCTACACATGCAGATCATTTACTGAATATTACACTCATTCAAACAAAGTGACATTGATTTTTAGACATAAGTCCCCAGAAAAACCCAAAGCGGGAAAACCAGTGCAGCAGATCTGAGGGTTTATTTTATTAAGTAGAATTTGAGTACAGCAAATCTGGGTTCCAGATCTGGAAGACCCGACACAGAACAAAAGAAATCTGCAGCTAACTTGATGTTCAAAGACCAAATATCTGACTGATCCACACCCTCAAATAGGATTTACAAGACTCAGCCCGGATCTGGCCCTAGAAACCCCAGCGCTACCCCCGAAGCCCCAGCGTCAACCCTCTTAGGCTCTACGTCCCTCTGTGCTGCTCAGATAGGGACAGCGTAACCCCTGAGTGGGTGACGCAATCCTTACGCTGCCTCTGGAGGCCTTGCGTAACTTCTGAAGCTCCCTGAAGCTGCAGCGTTGCCCCTCCTGGGCCTGCGTAGCACCTGCATAGCGGCTGAAACCCTTGCGCTGCGCAGCTGCTACGTAGTTGCTGCGTAGCCTTTCTACTCCTCTACGTTGTCCTTGTTTGCTGCTCCTCTACCTCTTGTTGACTCTTGGCTCCACGATCAGATCATCCCCTCAGCCAATAAAACCCCTCACTACAAAAAACTCCTCTGGAAATTCTTATCAAACCCTGCCGTAGAATCCCAGATCAGCCTCTCAGCTCTGCCTCTGTGTGTGTGTCTCCAACTGACCCTCAAGCCTTTCTCTTATACTTTTTCAATGATCTCATAAACGGCTGAGATTAAAACATTCATCAACGACTGAGATTAAAAGACTGCTTGATCTGTGTCTTTTAGAACATTTCAGCACATGTGTTAATTAATTCACTTTAATTATTTAATTTTCCTAAGTTTAAACTTAGGAAATTCATTAAAATAATTAATTATTTAAATAACTTGAACATCAGCGGAAATTTCACAAAACACTTTCTGGGTTTAAGAGTTCAAGTGTGTCCTAGCCCCTCCACAAAGTTTCAGGGCTAGAGCACACCCGATACTACACCAACTACACAAAATCTCAACACCTTTTATATATGATACAGGTTCTTTGTATTACTTGGTGACATAGCAATGGTATGCAATACTCCTGTGATGTGACTGCAAATTTCCTGAGATTGTTGAGATTTTGTGTATTTGGGGTAGCCATTAGGGGAATTTTGAGGTCTAAAATGGGCCTCCTAAAGAAATAATAAAATAATAGTTAAACCAATAAAATAATATTTATGAATTTGCAATTCACTTTTTGCACCAAAATCCATGTAACCATAGTTAAATTCAATTCAAAAGTTGTACCAAAATAAAATTAATAAAAAAATTGTATTGATGTAACTATAAATAAGAATGAGCTTTTCAAGAAAAAATCATTATCATTGAACAACTAATGCATTTGTCCTTCGTACTTAAATAACTTAAAATAAA
Organism: Pinus albicaulis; assembly: GCA_034641835.2. Lineage (NCBI taxonomy): Eukaryota > Viridiplantae > Streptophyta > Pinopsida > Pinales > Pinaceae > Pinus > Pinus albicaulis. Next base: position 771,329,336 of record CM076580.1, on the reverse strand, counting down.
ATATAAATATATATTTATAAATTCTTAATTATATTATATGCTATTAATTAAAATTTATATTATTTAAATTGTATAATAACATGTAATTAATATACTATATAAAAATAATATAATATAATAAATGTATAGGGATATGCATTGTATCTTTCAAGAAATATGAAATGACAATAATATATTTTTATTCAGAAAGTGTGAAATGACATTTATTATGAGTACTTTACTTTGACTTTAAAAGTACTTAGAGCACCACCATGGTTAACCATGAGTTTTTATCCACCATTGAAAATGTGACAAGTAAGTACCTTTAACTCAAGCAATGCCACCTCAACCATCAAGGATGATGTCATCCCCTAAAATATGATTGGTTCTCATAAAGTGAATTTTGATTGTACATTTTCCTTAGGAGGCCATTTTAGACCTCGAAATTCCCCTAATGATTGGATGTGCTCTAGCTCCGAAATTTTGTGGAGGGACTAGAGTACACTTGATCTACAAGACCCAGAAAGGGATTTGGGAAATTTCATCTGGTTTACGAGATATTTAAGTAATTATTTATTTTAATGTATTTTCTAAGCCTAAACTTAGGAAAATTAAATAATTAAAGTTAATTAAATTAAACATGTGATGAAATTGTCTTAAGTCACACGGATCAAGCTTTCTTTTAATCTTAGCCATTGATTCAATATCTGATCATAGCCATTGGTTTCCCAACAAGAAAAGTATAAAGGAAAGACTTGGGGTTATTTGTAAAGATACACAGAGGTAGAGCATTGAAGCTAAGTTGAGATTCTAGTGCAAGATTTGCTAAGAATTCTCAGAAGTGTTTCAGTTGCAGAGAGAGAAGTTTAGACAAAGGGGATGATCCGATCCCAGTGTCTAGAATCAGCAAGGGACTGTGTCAACCAATATAAGGTTATGCAGCCCTTTCTAGGCTAGCGCCGCGAGCAGGTGTTGCAGACGCTGACGCGATGCAGGGTCTTCAGGGGCAGCACTGGGGTTTATAGGGCCTAATTTTGGCCGAGTCCTGTAAATCCCATTTGAGGGTGTGGATCAGTTAATATTTTGGCTTCAGAACTACCGGTGAGTTGTAGAACTATATTTTCTCTATCGGGTTTTCATATCTGGAACCCAGATTTGGTGTATTCAAAAATACACTTAATAATAAAACCTTTCAGCAACCAGCAGACCGATTTTCCCGCATTGGGTTTTTCTAGGGACTATTTGTCCAAAAAATCATTGTGTCACTTTGTTTATGTGTGCATGTACTCTTTCTAGATCTGAATTGGTGAAAGTCTGTTATGTTTTTTCCTTCGATATTAATCTGAATTTTTCAGTTAATAACTTAATTAAGTAGGAGGAGCATAACCAGATCTAACAGTAGATTTTTGCATAATAGTAACATTCAGAAATTTTCACATGGTATTAGAGCAATTGCAGATCTAGGTCGGTCACCAGCAAAAGACTAAAGGATCTTGCTGTAGAAAGCAGCAAGAAGTGTAGCAACAACAACAGAAGGGCATATCTGCAGGGACAACGCAGTTTTCAGAGAAGCAGAGTTACGCAGAGGGCAGGGTGACACAGTGCTACGTTATCTCCCAGCAAGCCCACGCACTTACTGCGCAGAGGCAGCGCTGGGATTGTCTGAAGCCAACCTGTGTGATTCAAATCTGAAGTTGTCAAATCCAGAAGTGCTTGAAGCAGAGCTGCAGAACTTCAGAAGGTGTTGGTGGGGTTAAATTTCTGAAGTTTTCAGAATTTTAGCCCAAGCACTAGTGATAAAGAGCGGGAGGAGATCAACTACTCAGAGAGTTTCTAGCCAAAGAAACTTGCAGATTGATCAGAGGATCAAAGAGAGCTGAATCATTGTTGATTTGGCAGATTTCCATGAAGGGAAATCAGTTTTCAGAAGGAGCAGAAGGTACCTATCTCGCCAAGGGCCTTAGATCCAAATCTCTAGCAAACAGAAAGGGAGCTCCGACAAATTTTTGAGCAGATGGCTCCTCATGGACTACGTGATTAGGACAAATTGGATGGCCTATCCAACTTTTTAGTTTGGAAGGTTAGGATCCTAATAGTCCTAGAGGCATATCATCTAAGAGACCATGCAGAACAAGTTATGGCTACACCGACCGATGCAAATCTCCTATGGAAGCATAATGAAGCTGTTGGACATGCCAAGCGACTGATAATGGATGGAATTAAGGACCATATTGTCCGACATATAGCTGAGAAGAAAACAGCTAATGAAATGTGGAAGGCCTTAAAATGTTGTTGGAGACTCAGATGCGGTCATTCATGATGACCAAGGGAGAAGACATGGAACATTTCCTCTTCAGATTACAATCGATCAGGGATCAGTTAACTGCCAAGAGTACTAAGGTGGAAGATGATGTGATGGTCAGGACTGCTCTCAATGCAGTCACGAATGAGTGGGAAACCTTTGTCCAAAGTATCTTTGGCAAAGTGGACCTCCTGGATTGGGACAGCTTGTGGGAAATCATGCGTCAAGAAGAACTCCGCAGAATCACCAAGAAACAGTACATCTCGGGATCAACCAAAGTAAAGAAGGAAGATGAAGAAGATGCGGCCTTGGCATCAAAGAGGCAGTAGAGAAAGAAGAAGAAGGATCTATCAAAGATCAAGTGCTTCCAGTGTGGCAAACTAGGACATTTTGCCAGCAATTGTCCTCAGAAGAAAAAGGACAAGGAAGCTTCTTCTTCCAAGGCTATTGTGGCGGATGATGGGTCAAAAGATGATGCAGCCATGAGCGCTCATGAACCACGAAAGTGGGGCGACATGAATCTGTAGAGATGCTACAGAATGTTGGCAGGATCCTTGAGCAGCTCATCTCTTGGATCGCATCTGAGCTACGGGAACCTTAAGACAGTAGTGGGACAAGTGGAGCAGTGGGTGCATAGATCACAAATGAAGCAGAGGCAGATCTAAAGGGTGGAAGGAGCAGCGCAGTGCAGATTCAGCAGCGTAGAGGCAGCAACAGTGTACGGGCTGATGTGACTTCAGCAACGCAAAGTAGAGTTGCTTACGTAGAGCAAAGTTCCAGCAGCGTGGAAGGCTTTGGGAGGACAGCGCAATGCAGTAGCAGCGTGAGAGATTTCAGCACATGGGATTGATGTGACTTCAACAGTGTAGAGGGAGTCTGCTTACGCAATGCAGAGTTGTAATTGTGCATCATCCTTCAGATGTCAGCGCAGATTAGCAGTCGATGGAGCTTAAGTGATGAGCTTGCAACCCAACTAACTTGTATGTCAAAGATTGGGCAAGAGATTCAGTTGGTTCTTTCAACAACTGAAGTTGCAGTGCAGCAGTTAGCAGTGGAAGTGTTATGGGTAACACGGATGCAGCAAATCTAGAGGGAGTAGCAGTACAGATGAGGCAGTGGCGGTGACAGCGTCATGGGAAGCAGTACAGGATGGCAGCAGCAGTGCAGAGTTAAGTGGCAGCAAGCCAAACATCAACAACACAGAAACCAGTGCCCAAAATCTTGTAATGCATCGTGTGATGTATGCTAGAGCACACTCCGTGCTAAGAGGGAGTGTTGAGATTTTGTGTATTTCGGGTAGCATCGGATGTGCTCTAGCTCCAAAATTTTGTGGAGGGACTAGAGTACACTTGATTTACAAGACCCAAAAAGGGATTTGGGAAATTTCATCTGGTTTAGGAGATATTTAATTAATTAATTATTTTAATGTATTTCCTAAGTCTAAACTTAGGAAAATAAAACAATTAAAGTTAATTAAATTAAACATGTGATGAAATTGTCTTAAGTCACACGGATCAAGCTTTCTTTTAATCTTAGCCATTGATTCAAGATATGATCATGTTCGTTAGTTTCCCAACAAGAAAAGTATAAATGAAAGGCTTCGGGTCATTTATAAAGATACAGAGAGGCGGAGCACCAAAGCTAAGCTGAGATTCTAGGGCAGGGTTTGCTAAGAATTCTCAAAAGTGTTTCAGCTGCAAAGAGGGGAGTTTAGACAAAGGGGATGATCTAATCCCAGTGTCTAGAATCAACAAGAGACAAAGAGCAGCTACAGAAAAGCAGCACAGAGAAGCAGGAGCATCGGCAGCAAGAGGGCAGCAGCTGTGCAGCGCAGGGGTAGCTTTAGCTACGCAAGCACTGCGCAGTCACTCCCAGGGCAGCGTAGGGCAGTTGGAAACCCTCAGAGGTTACGCAGAGACCCTTAAGGGCAGCGTAGGGACTGTGTCACCCAGTCTAGGGTTATGCAGCCCTTTTTAGGCCAGCGCTGAGGGACGCAAGGGCTACAGAGGCTGACGCAAGGTCTTTAGGGGTAGCACTAGGGTTTCTAGGGCCTAATTTTGGTTGAGTCCTATAAATCCTGTTTGAGAGTGTGGATCAGTTAATATTTTGGCTTCAAAACTGCTGGTGAGACACAGATCTATATTTTCTCTATTGAGTTTTCAACATCTAGAACCCAGATTTGATGTATTCAGAATTATTCTTAATAATAAAACCCTCTAGCAGCCAGCAGACCGGTTTTCCCGCATTGGGTTTTTCCAGGGACTATTTGTCCAAAAAATCACTGTGCCACTTTGTCTGTGTGCATGTACTTTTTCTAGATCTGAATTGGTGAAAGTCTGTTATGTCTTTTGCTTCAATATTAATCTGAATTTTTCAGTTAATAACTTGATTAAGTAAGAGCATAACCATATCTAATAGTAGATTTTTGCATAATAGTAGCATTCAGAAATTTTCACAGAGATGAGATCCAAGAACAGGTGCTATGATAACTCAAACAAATCCACACTCAACCCTGTATTTGCTCTCTGCAATCCACATTCATTTCCGTCCTCTTATACCTTCTAAAATCCGCAATTTTAGTCCCCTGAAATCCGCATTTTTATTACAAAACAGTCCGCAATTTTCTGAATTTTCTGCGAAGTCTACTAGGGTATATATAATTGTTTGCTCCTGTATATTAGCTGACCTGTCTTTGTGAACCGATGTGACTATTTTTGGGAGCTGACATGATTGTTAAGCCGACTTGATCATCTTTTATGAGGCCGATTTCTCACTGCATATAGAGCCAACTTTTAGAGCACATTTTCCAACGTTAATGAGGTTATCTTGGAGCATCATTCAAGAGCTATTTCTTCACAGTATAATGACAAGGTCTTGGAGCATTTTAGATGACTAGACTCTTCATATTTATGACCATTAACTATATTTATAAATAGAATACACAACCTAATAGACATCAAGAAGAAGTCTATTGACCTATAATAAAACCTTGCTCGTGAAACCCATGAAGCAAGCATAACAAAAATACATTTTATTATCTTTGTCTTCTATTTTACATAAATACATAATTACATAGTCAATATGAAGACCGATCCTAGCTACACTTTTCAACAGAAGAGACTCGCTCCCTATACAGGGTTCGTATCTTAATCAGTGTACATCAAATTACAAAGGCTTAATATAAGTGATGAGTTTTTATGCCAAGAAAAGGTATTATACTAGTTCGATGTCTGTTACAAAGGGCAATGGCTCCATTGGTGTAAAAGTATGGTTCTGACCCTGCGGCATGAAGTCACTTTCATTCTTATGGTGTGATCGAAGATCCTATGTTTGGTTACAATGGATGAGTCGTAAATGATATCGTTTGACCAGTTGGTTCACGCACTAATATTTAGTAGATAGTCAAATCTAAAAAGAAGCGCGTTTATGACTGAATGGAAGGATCGCTCCTACATATGGACGTTGACAATTGATGTGGAAAATGTCCTATGAATCCATGTTACGTGGACAGACATTAGCTACAATCCATTTAAATGATGGTCGATGGATAGTTGTTTCGATCATCTCATAGTAGCACAATGACATGGTCCAAGAAAAGTGTAATGTCCCCAATTAAATTAATTTGCTAAGAAGAATTTCCATTTTTCCAATTTGGGTGTTGGGAAAAATTTTGGAGGAGAAACTTCGGAAAAGTGGGTCGAAGAGCTTTTAGTGGAATGTGGGGGTCACTCACCCACAAAATAATACACACCACTTGGTAAAGAATTCGATTTTCCTACGTGCGATCGAAATCATAGGAGGGAGGCACATGAGACCCAAGATTAGTAAGCATAAATAGGAGGAAAGAAGCATCATTTGGAGTCTTTTGTCAATTCAAAATCATATTTACCTTTGTTGTTCAACTGAGCCAAGTTGTGTTGTTTAGCACAAGAGCTTCCTTTCTTTGGTGGACCTCGAGTGCCACCCTAGGAAGGCTTCCTTTCTATCATTGAGACCAGAGGAAACACACTTACAGGCTTCGACGCAGTTCTGGGGTCATCCTATGCAATTCTGGGTTAGATATTGCGTAGAGGAGGAGGCTACGTTGTTTGTAGAGTAACATAGGAGTTGGGTGCTGAGTTGAGGAGCTACAGGGACATTTCTTGATCATTTCCAGCCAGGAGGAGTGAAGCTACAGCAGAGGAGACATTATTACAAGCAAAACAAACTTCTCAAACTTAGGACTACATCATTCCCTTCATGACTGCACAGTCACTAGTATGAGGAGTTTGGGGAAACCACTAATTGGAGGATTGCGGGGTCAGGCTGTTGGGAATTTGGTTGGAGATTTAATTAGAGGGTATTGTTGGTGTTTTGGGAACACAGATTGACAGGTTTAGTCACAGAAGCATATTTTTGGTTTGGAGGAGGGCCAAGCTGTGAGAGGCCAATTTTGGAAGGTCAAAACCAAGGGAAATCCTTTCTGGGTTTTTCTAGGTTTGGGGCAAGAAGTCCACTCCTAATTTCCTAGAATTTTCATTGCAGTTTTGAGGGGGAAAAACGGAGGTTGAAGTTGGCCAACAGTGCAGAAACAGAGGGACAACATAGTTTCTTGGGGAGCAGTTCCAATGCAGCAGTTGGGCATTCTTGTACTTATCACCTAAGGCTTGTAGCTTGCCTTGTGCAAGCCCAGGTGCACTTTCTCCAACTCATATTGTACTCCAGCACTATTGATTAATAAATTGGGCAATTTCGTGCTCCGAAAAAAATCCAGTTTTTATATGTGTGTTTGTTGAATATTTATGTGTTGTATTATTGCATGTCTTTGTTTATCATTGTAAATTTCCAGTAGGAACATTACAGTGGTATCAGAGCATGATCTTGGCCAGTTGTGGTGGGGAGACTAGCAAGATCATGGAGGAGTTGATGAGGCAGAACCAACAAATTCTAGAGGGAATGCAATGAATGATGCATAACCAACGTAGAAGCCAAGCACATACATGCACATCCCAACAGTACAACACCCACAAGTATGGCCAGTTTGATTGTCCTACCCTGCCTCATTCCTTGGATGAACAGGAAAAGGAGAATTATATTTCATGGGCCGGATCATCATGTCGAGGTGGGCAGTTAGAGGATGAGACCAGGAGGCATTTCTGCTAGTGGAGACCGGGCTTTAGATGTCAGAAGCTTGAGGAGAAGGTTGAGCAGGAGGAAATGCAGGATGGTGAGGGGCACATCGATATACCCAGTGTGGCACAGGATTCACCATTGTTGGAGACCTCTTTGATAGCACCAGTTGACACCTTGACGGAGGGAGTGGAGCCTAAACGCATAAAGTCATATGATGATTTGGTGTTCGTCGTTGATGAGGTGCCATCCGTTATTGAGGTATCTATTGATGAGGTGTCCAAGACCGCGTCTGAATTTTCAAGAGATGGCATCCCATAGCAGATTAGGGAGGTGCCCGAAGACACATCCATTAGTGAGTTGTTGATGGGCACAAAAGTACCTAGAGCCGTCAAAGAGTTCTCAGACAACAGCTACCTAAAACAGCATGGAGAGCACCTTGAGGAGCGTGATCTAGATGAGGATGTTATGCTTGAGGAGCTACCTGTTGGGGGACAGCTCGGGACTCTTATTGAGCCCATGATGGAGGAGGATGGGCAATCATCTTTTGGGCCTGCCATCAACAGGGAGCAGCTAGATGGCAGGCAGCTAGATGTGCAGGCAGTACTTCCATTTAGTAGCTCTCTTCAGGCTTATGTAGATGGGGATGTTTTTTGGGGTGTTGGGGTAGCACCATATGTGCTCTAGCTCCCAAACTTTGTGGAGGGACTAGAGTACATAAGATCTCCAAGACCCAGAAAGAATTTTAAGAAATTCCATCAAGTTTAACAGATATTTAATTAATTAATCTCTTTAATTAAGGACCCTAAGTCTAACTTAGGAAAATTAAAAGATTAAAGGTAATTAAATTAAACATGTGAGGAGAATGACTTAAGTGATGCAGATCAAGCATCTTCTAATCTTAGCCGTTGATTCAAGATTAGATCACGGTCGTTAATGTTTCAACGAGAAAAGTATCAGAGGAGGGCTTTGAGTCAGTTGGAGAACACACACACTGGTAGAGAACTGAAGCTAAGCTGGACTTATAGGGTGTGGTTTGCTAAGAATTTCAGAAGTGTTTCAGTTGCAGCGAGGGGCAGTATTGGCGAGGGGGATGGTCTAATCCCAAGCCAAGAGTACAACGATGGTTGAGAAGGAGCATACCGGGGCAGCGCAAAGGCAGAAGCTACGCAGAGCAAACGAGAGCCCAGCAAGGGCAGCACATAGGCAGTAGGAGGCCAGGAGGGCTGACGCAGGCCCAGCTAGGGTAGCGCAGGGGCAGCATAAGCCAGTCTAGGGTGACGCAGGCCCTTCTTGAGCAGCGCAGAGGCTAATGCAGTCCAGGCAGGCTGACGTAGTGGGCTTCAAAGCAATGCTAGGGTTTCCAAAGGCCGGAAAAGGGTTGAGTTCTATAAATCCCATTTGAGGTGTGAATCAGTCAGTTATTTTATCTTCCGGATAGAGGTAGTGTTGCCGTATTTATTTCTCTGTCAGGTTAACCAATTTGGTGCCCAGATTTGTTGTACTTAGAATCTGCTTAATAATAAAAACCCTCCAGAAGCTAGCAGCACCGGTTTTCCTGCATTGGTTTTTTCGGGGGACATTTGTCTGGAAAATCCTTGTGTGTCACTTTGTCATTGAGCATGTTATTCAGTTTAGATGATGCATGTGTAGGTTGTTAATGTATTTACTTCGATGTTGATGCTGAAGTTTTCAGATTAATAACCTATATAAGTAGGAGAAGTAAATCAAGAATTTAACAGTAGGGTTTATGTTTAGTAAATTCATAAATTTTCACAGGGGATAGCAGTATTGTTAGGTTACCTCTGCATGTTGGAGGGATAGTGGCTGAATTACCTAGACATATTGTATATGTTAATCAGACCAGTGAGACAAGGCGACATGAGTTACGCAAGGGGCAGCGTTCGCAAGATCGGGTGCCAATTCCCTGTATGGGAGTTTCTGCTATCGATCCATCCCTGGGGGTTGGATGGTGAGAGGTATTGAGTTAGTACTTGATGGGGCTGGCTGGGTTTTTGGATACATCCAGGGTCGGGAGCGTAGTTTAGTAGGGGTCGTGGGTTTCCAGAGGGGCTCGAGGGTTGGATCATCGTGGGGACACAGATGGGACTCCCCACCACTCGATGGATTGGGTCAGTCATGGTATTAGCAGGATGGTGGATCCTGTGATTGGACTCACCCCTATTTTCATATTCCCACCAGAGTTCTGGACAGCACCAGTGGCAAGTCACGCTGAAAAAGGAGCAAGCATACTCCATGAGTTGTCTTGGCATGTTAGTCATGTGTCAGGGCATTGGATGAATAATGTCCCTTGGCAGGAGGTTGTTAGAGGAGGTGGCATTGGCAGGCCACCAGATAGTTCCTTGGATGGAGAGGAGGATTTCCAATGGATATATGGGGCATAGGCGTCACCGATGGAGCAGGTTAGGCAGTTGGGTACATCCATGACCGCATTTCAGCAGAGGTCGTGGATTAACAAAGGGGCTCGCGGGCCAGACTATTGTTGGGATCCAGGTGGGGTTTCCCATCACTTCACAGAGCTTGTAGGTATCAATAGTAGCTCCGTGATGGGCCCGATGATTCCCACACACACATTTTCATATCTATGTCAACACTAGTAACAGGATGGTTTGACAGGGGAGCAGGCAGATTTCACGATTTATATTGTCATATTGATAGAGCCTGGGATCACAAGGTGATTAGCCTACTCTAGAAAGAGTGGGTAGAAGGATGTGGCATCGACAAGGCATCATATGGAGATAGTGCTCTCTCATTGATGTATTGGGCACCGAGCTACTAAGGTTCAGCATGATAACATTATTCTCGATTGCATGTGAGGAGTTGGGCCACTTAGGTGCACCTAGGCAGATGAGGAGATGTAGATCACATCGTGGTGGGTGTACTAGCATAGTGGTGGATGCATGGGTACATATCGGATGCCCTACGGTACATAGCATCATGGCATTGAACGTTGGTATCCAGTTGTGCCATGGAGTACAATGCTATGCAAAGGAGTGTAGGGGTACATATTTGTGTGTAGCAGCAGAGCATGATGATGCATAGTAGGTTGTTGGAGTGTTGATGTCAAAGAGATCTCCTGACAAGGGCATTAGGCACACCATTGGGTTTGACACAGATTTGGAGAGCGAGTTGATTACAGGCCCAGCTGTGAGGTTCCATTTATCACTCTCCAGCATTGCACACTGACACACAGGATTTCGATATCGTCTTTTGATATTCTCATCACGAGCAATAGGACCCAGGAGATTCATTTGAGACAGTTGGATGGGAAACGGTGCATCGGGAGAGAGGCTTTCCAGCTGTGGCATATGGTCAAAGCACCTATTGGCGGATGCAGGCTTAGGGATAGTCCGATCTTCTGCAAAGGTAACACTTGCACCACCCTTGAGCCCACACCCAGGGAGATGCATGACCCCCTTTTGGCGAGACATTCTGAGGTGTCTTTGGAGCATCTACAACAGTTGGTGGACCTTACTTACATATGGGTGTTTACACTCCAGGCAGTATTGGGGGGTGCGTTCAGGAGGCAGGACGATAGATTCCACTGCATGGTATGGCTAACGTAGGGAAATTTCACACACACCAGATTGGTTCGTGATGTATGGAGCCCATATATTGATTGCATGCAAAGACCTGAAACGTGTTAAAGGTTGGTGCTAGCAGCTGTTAGGACTGTGTCGTAACCATTCTGGCTGTGGGATATGTTGTGCCCTGTTTTAAATTTTTTATATGTCGTATATATGGTAATATATATGGTAATTTTTGAAAAATGTTGCATGAAAGGGTGTTGGAGTATTTTGTGGCAGACAAGTGGAACCCCTACCAAATACAGCGCTAAAGAACAAGCAAGTTACACCGTGGAGATTGTGGATTTTATAGAGTTTGTGTGATGGCGCAAACTCGGCAGCACAAAGCACTCGAAGATTATCAGGGGGAATGCCTCTGCAAAATCTTTGACCCCCGACGGTTGACTTGAACGTGCGGCCCAAATTAACTGCAGTGGCACTGCTGTGGGATTTATCACGTACTGCGGAGTCCCCCCGCAGTGACGACAGCAGGCGAGCCCGCAATGTCAGCAAGCAAGCCAGTCATGTCATTGTCCACGTCACCTTTCCGTGTCATCTCACCTGTCTTGTCATCTACTTTCATTCATTCCAATTCTGTTCAACGTATTTTCCCGTCGAGTCTTATTTCACCTATAAAAAGTGTTTTTGTCCTCATTGTTCGTCCATGTTCGCTCTCGAATAGCCAAGCCCTCAGCTTATGTACCAGCATCCAAGTCATCAACTACCTCGTCAAAACCAAGTATTCCATATAACTGTACTCGATTTTTTCAAAGATGTCAAAGAAAAGTGTTTTTGTAATATCCCAAATTGGGAACAAACAGTAATACAAGGCACACAAGACTAAAAACTACAGCAAAGTAGAAAATGACATTAAGACACAGTAAATGAAGCCAAAATCATCTAAGCCATTTTATTAATCTCTAAGGGAAAGATTACAATAAGTGGTGCTCAGAAAGATGACACCTGGGCTTGCACAAGACAGGCTAAAGTATAGCTCAAACTCGAACAGAAACCCTGCTAGAAATACTGCTTTGCGTGGCTCCCTCTCTACGCTACCAGTGTTGGAACTGTTGCTGCTGGTTGGAATCGGACTATGAGTTGGGCCTGCTCCTATGCTCACAAAATTTCGGGCTTTGAACCCCGAGCTCTACTCACAAGACCCACAAAAACCCGTGAAAAGTTTCCATAAATTCCGACCCTGGAAAATAGCCCCCTTGGGCTTGGCATGCTACTCTGCTGGGGAAATCAGTCTCCTGGCTGAACTGCTAGAAAAGTGCCCTCAAAACTCTACTATAATCCCTGGTAGGAGGTGGCTAGCCTCCCCTCCAAATCCTCATGTTGAAGCTTCACTGCTCCCCTACTTCCCGACACCTTCTCTCAACTGAACTGCACAATCCTTGCGCTGTCTGTGCAGCCTCTACGCTGCCCTGGAGGACTGCGTAACTCCTGTTGGTATGGCTCTGCAATCTGCTCTCAAAATGGGTAGGACTCATCTCCTAAGAGAGCACTCGAAGTCCCTCAAGGAATAGGTTGAGATCTCTGCTCGGAAATTTCTGTGCTAAACAGCACTGTAAAATTGGTTAAACAGCTCAAGCATGTTATAGTCAATTAGACAGAAAATAGATGGATGAATGAATAAGGAATGAGTTGCTCTCACCCTCTTTTATCCAAGCTTAGCCTCCAACGTTCCCTTGGCCCCACATGGACTACGTTGCCCCTCCTCCGGCCTACCTCTGCACTGCTCACTGCGCTGCCTCTCCCATGTTGCCACTAGGACACTGCTCCATTTGTGTGGGTGGCCGCATGGACCCCACTTCAGCCTCAATATTTGCCTCTAGTAACTTTAGGAAAGCACTTTAGCTGTATAGTTTTATTTGTGGGTCCCCTTACCCACTTTATTTTTGTTGAACATTAGAAGAAGGAAAAATTAATCAAATTTAATATTCCAATTAGTTGACTGCTAATTTGGAATATTACAGTCATCCCCACCAAAATGTTGCTTGTTCTCAAGCAACTGCAAAGATGGATGTTGAAGGATCTTCTTCCCCTCTCAAGTGGCATCCTCATCTGGAAGGTTCCTCAACTTGATCAAATAATCCTTCACCACCTTGCTCCTCAAATGTCTCTCCCTGGTATCTAGGATGGCCTCAAGTTGTAGCACCAAATGCCCTCGTCATCTGTAGGAGGGAGCTCCGTAACAGTTGTCACTTGTTGTCCCAAAGCCTTCTTCAAGCATGATACATGGAAAATGTTATGAATTCGACTCCCCTGTGACAACTCCAACTCATATGCCACCTCTCCAACCTGTCGAGTAACTCTATATGGCCCATAGAAGCACGGCTTGAGCTTCTCAGCTCCCTTTTGCTTCAACGTGGATTGTATTATGGCTAAAGCCGAAGATACACTAAGTCACCCACTTCAAACTGTCTCTCCACGCAGCCTCTGTCTGCATATGATTTTTGTTGATTTTGTTTCGTCCTCAAGTTATCCTTGAGAGCCCTGAGGATGTCTTCGCTCTCTTGGATCCAATCTTTGGCTCTAGGGACCTTACTTGCCCCAAACCTAGCATCAGCAAAAGATAATACGTCATAATTGTATAAAGCACAAAAAGGGGAAATACCAATAGACATGTTGAAGGTGGTGTTGTAGCAGTACTCCCCCAAGTGAAGCCAAAGCAGCCAGGCCTTCTGCTGCCCCATGATACAATTTCGCAAGTAGCCTTCCAGCCACTTGTTCACTATCTTCGTCTACCCAATTGTCTATGGGTGGTAGCTCGTGCTCGGTGTTAATTTTGTGCCTAGCAAACGAAACAACTCCCACCAGAATCCTCCCATGAATCTGTTGTCCCTATCACTAACTATGGTCTTTGGGAGACCATGTAGTCAGAAGATTGATCCGAATGAAAAGTGGCCTACACCCATGGTATTCATCCACCCATGGTATTGTAAGTGAAATCTATCCATGATATTCAATCACCCATGGTATGTATCCACCCATGGTATTCATCTACACATGGAATTTACCCATGGTATTGTAAGTGGTATCTACCCATGGTATCCACCTATGGTATCTACCCATGGTATTGTAACTCAAAAAAAGGCTATAAATAACAAGCCTCAATTTGTAAAAGAACAAATTGTCCACCACAATGTAGCTTCTACAGTTATTCTCTGTTTTAAATTTTAATAAAACAAATTTCTTTGTGGTTTTATTTGTTGTGTGTTTTCTCTTTTTCTGGCATTCTAATTTAGCAGATCTTGTCAAATCCATTTCAATTTTTTTATCTTGGTAAAGGCAATAAACATCCACGAAGACCAAGAAGACTTTACTAGGAAATCTCCTGGGAAGATTTGTTGACTTTAATAAAAGTCTAGAAAAGATGGAGACCCTTGACAGTACATATCTTTAGAAGATGTGTCAATCTATATGAAGGATTTTGATGCCTACAAGAAGATGTCATGATAAAATATCATCACTAAGGTAATTTTTTATATTCATATTTATAATTGAATAATATTTGGATGAGCTTATGTGGGGCTGCCAAAGGGAAGTATATATCTTCGACCGTTGACAACCATATGGAAGGATGAAAGATCCTTGAAAGAAATATGATATAAAGATAGAAGCGTGACATGAAGCTAGACTAGATGAGAAGACTGATGAATCACTCTTTGATGGAATGATGACATGAATCGTGGATGAAAGTGATGGATGGTTCGTGCCCTATGAAGAGATCCCAAAGATGAAGACTCCTAAACAAAGAAGAAATTCATGACATCGAAAGAAGGAGCTCTTCAGAACAGCTGGATGTCCCACTATTTTCCTGAAGAGCTATTGCAAGTCCTTGATTAAGAGGGAGCCTGGAAGTAAGTTTCTTACTTAGAAGAAACTTGGTAATTCCTAAGCCGAGAGGGAGCTTAGGTACACTTCTTTTATAGGAATGAGTACATTCCTTGGTGGAAAATGTCCTCCCTAATTAAGAGGGAGAGATAGACACAACATTCTAGTCTTCACTGTTAAAATTCCTAAATCTCACAATCTAAGGAATCATAATGCAACTATCTGAGTTACTTCTCTTATTATGTAAATTGCATTTACAGAATTAATTCAGATCTGAATTATTGAAGTAACTACTGAAGCAGCTTACACTTAATTAAACTGATTTTGAAACAAGGAAACTAAGCAAGAAATCAATCACACATAGGACACCTTTATTTTAGACTAAGTCCCCAGGAAAACCCAATGCTGAAAAATCGGTGCAACAGATCTAAGGGTTTGTATTATTAGGCAGTAGCAATTTTTGAATACATCTTTGAATACCTCAAGGGTTATTCATGTACAAAGAGAAATACTGGCAGAAAAAAACTGTGAGAATAACACACTCAATCACTGGAAAATCCGGTTGATCCAGACATTGGAGAAGCTGCTCCTGGAGGTCCCTACGTAGGCCCTGCGTCACCTCCTCTAAGCACTGCGTCACCCCAGATGTGGATCGATCTGACTCTCGGAATCACAGAGCTCAGCCTCCCGGTGTCACATCCCAGCTTTTGGCTTCTAGATCAGTTCCGATAGTAAAATCTCGGAAATCCTCTAAGCCACTGCGCAGTCTCTGCATCGCCCTACGTAGCCTCTGTGTCACCCTGACTGGCTTTGCATTGGCTCTGTTGGACGTCTCTCTGCCTCTCTCTGCTGATGATTCTCTGGCTGAGAAAATCTCTCTCCGAGATTTCACTATCAATGATTCGCTTGCTCTGTCAGAAGAATTTGATCTCAAGATTCACTCCGTGTGTCTTTCCAAATGATCCTCAAGCCTTCTTTTATAGTCTTCTCATTGAGAAATCAACTGTTAAGATTATAACATGACTTGATCTTTGCTTTCTAGATCATTCTCACTCTATTTTATTAATAACTTCTAATTATTTAATTTCCCTAAGTTATACTTAGGGTTTCCATTAAAATAATTAATTATTTTAATAAAACATAATCTGAGTGGAATTTTCACAAACAGTTTCTGGTTTCTTTGGAATACCCATGTCTAAGCCTCTCCACAAAATTTGGGGTTTAGAGCACTTTCGATGCTAGCAAAAATCAACACTCCCTCTTAGCGAGGAAGGTGCTCTAACAATATGTCTATTGCATAATGCTCTGATCTTGAAGCATCCTCCGCGCTGCTAATGTTTGACAAGTTGTCCATCAACCTCTGCATTGTTGCTACAACTGTACTGCTTCCCATGACACTGCCATTGCCACTGCTGCATCTGTACTACAGCTCCCTCTCAAGTGTTGCATCTGCTATGCTGATAACACTGCCACTGCTAGCACTGCATCTGTACTGCAACTCAGCTACTGAGAGAAGCAACTGAAATCACCTAAGACTGAACAAGTATTCAGTGGATGCACCTTGGTGCTAAAGACTCTGACTGTTGGTAACTACTACTTTGTCCCTCTAATGCACTGCGATGCTGCTGCTCTGTGTTGCGCAACATTACTCTGCATTGCGCTACACTCCTGTGCACTGCGTTGTTGTTGCTGCTCTTCTCTGCGTTGCTCCAGAAATAGGCATTACTACCTATTGCATTGTCACTCCATCACTCCTCGGCTCCCACTAAAGACTCTTCCATCCTGTTACTGCGAATATGGCCTCCCGTAGCAAGGTACTGATCCATGAGGTGGGCTCCTCGAGGATCCTGCCCAACTGAAGTTAAAGATGAACTACAATTCTATGTGAACCCACTTCTCTCCTTGAGAAGCGTGGGCACTCATAGCGAACTCATCCTGTTCGATCTTTGCGGCTGCAACCTTCGGATCATGCTTCTCATCCTTGTCCTTTTTCTTCAAAGGACACTGTGTTATAAAGTGGCCCATCTCACCACATATGAAGCATTTCACCTTCGAGACATCTCTCTTCTGTCTTTGTTGCCCTTACTGCCCCTACGATGCTAAGGTTGCATTCTCCTCCTCCTTCGCACTCTTAGATCCGTTCCCGCTGCTACCGTCAAGCTTGCACTTGACTAGATCTCTCCTCAACTCTTCCTCCTAAAGTGTTGACCACATCTGCTCCCAACTAGGAAGCATAGCCCAGCCCAAAATAATTTCGACAAAAACTTGCCACTCCTTTGTGACAACGCTAAGGGCTAGCTTCACCATAGTTACCAAAGATGGGGTGGATCCCACGGCTGCCAACTGATCTCGAATCTCCTGAAGCCTCGTAAGCAATGGAGAAATGCGCTCCCCCTTCTACATCTGCACCAACCTCAACTTCTTGTGCAAGTACATCTTCCACTGCTCGAAAGTTCCTTCTTATAGCAAGGACAAGGCCTCTCACATCTCCTTGGCGGTGTTCTTGCCAGCTACATGAGAGACTATGTGATCCTTGACACCATCAAGGATCATCCTCTTGGCCTTTGCCATATCGGACCGGTACTTCTCAAGTTGATCTGGATCTGAAGGTACAACAATCACATTCGCATGACCGTCTTGAGATCGTATTCATCCAGAAGGAAATGAATCCTTTCCTTCCAGATTACATAGTTGGAGGAACCCTCCAAACGGTCCTGATCTCTAAGACCATGAGCTTCCATCTCAATCGAACACTATCGAAGTGCTTCCCCTTTCTCCCCCTCTATTCAGCCTAGGCAGGCTTACGCACTCCTTGTGGAGCTCGTAGATCTGCTGCTCAAATCCTGGAAAGATGTTGAATTCCTCGACTAGGAACTCACTGAGGAAGAATTACTAGCTATGTGTTGTTTTCTTTCTTCTGACGCTTTTCTGCCCGGCAACTACCTGTAGAAAAACTGCATCCCTTTGGCTCTGCGTAGCTCCCTCTCCCTCGGAAAAATCTCGAACTGGAAGTCCTACCTCTCTGTCGACTCACTCAAAGAGAGAACCTCGAAAAAATCAGCCCTTCTAGCTAGAACTGCGGAATCCCCTTGGGGATTCGATCTGCTGCTACTGCAGCAATTTGGCCTTCTCTTCAGAGTTAGATTTTCTATTCTTGTTTCATATCAAACGCTCTAATCCCATGTGAAAATTCCTAGATCTCACAATCTAATGAATCCTACTGCAACTATCTGAGTTACTTCTCCTATTATGTAAATTGCATTTACATAATTAATTCAAATCTGAATTACTGAAGTAACTACTGAAGCAGCCTACACTTAATTAAATTGATTCCGAAACAAGGAAACTAAGCAAGAAATCAATCACACATAAGACACCTTTATTTTGGACTAAGTCCCCGGAAAAACCCAATGTTGGAAAACCGATGCAACAGATATCAGGGTTTGTATTATTAAGCAATAGCAATTTCTAAATACATCTCTGAATACCTCAAGGGTTATTTAGTTACACAGAGAAATACTGGCAAAAGGAAACTATGAGAATACCTCACTCAATCACTGGAAAATCCGACTGATCCGGACACTAGAGAAGCTGCCCCTAAAGGTCTTTGGGCAGCCTCTGCGTAGGGCCCTGTGTCGCCTCCTCTAAGCACTGCGTCACCCCAGCTACAGATCGATCTGACTCCCGGAATCACAGATCTCAGCCAGCCGATCTCACGCCCCAGCTTCTGGCTTCTGGATCAGTTCCAACAATAAAATCTCGAAAACCCTCTAAGCCATTACACAGCCTCTGCGTAGCTCTGCATGGCTCTACGCAGCCTCTGCGTCACCCTGGCTGGCTCTGTTGGACGTCTCTCTGCCTCTCTCTATTGATGATTCACCGGCTGAGAAAATCTATCTCTAGATGCTATCTCTGCCCCTCACTGCACTGAATCACTTACATCTGATCTTCATTCGAGCACTGGCTCCGTCAAAAGAATTTGATCTCAAGATTCACTCTATGTCTTTCCAAATGAACCTCAAGCCTTCCTTTATAGCCTTCTCGTTGAAAAATCAACGGCCAAGATTAGATCTCTAATCAACAGCTAAGATTATAACATAACTTGATCTTTTCTTTCTAGATCATTCTCACTCTGTTTTATTAATACCTTTTAATTATTTAATTTCCCTAAGTTAGGCGTAGGGTCTCCATTAAAATAATTAACTATTTTAATAAAACATGATTTGAGAGGAATTTTCACAAACAGTTTATGGGTTCTTTGGAATACCCGTGTCTAAGCCTATCCACAAAATTTGGGGCTTAGAGCACTTTCAATGCTACCAAAAATCAACATTCACTTGGGAAGAGAGAATGGAGGATTAGGTAATCATCTGGCATCCGACACTCTTTGAGGATGTATTAGGGCATCCAAGATAACAGTAGTTGTAGAAGGACCGATATTCTTTGAGCACTGGGAATCCAAGATAAGAGTAGTCCTGGACATACTCTGGGTGAACCTAGGTGGGGTATGTTCCAAGAGAGACAATTATGAAGGTGTTTATTAATCATTGGTCTCACCAACATTGGGGCTCAAGATCTCATGGAGAGATGGAGTTGTTAGTCAAGGCCTTGCTATGTGACAATGCCGAATGATATGATGTTATACAGATGGGATTATCAATCTGATTATTCTTATGAGATTCTTCATATTGAGAATAACCAAGTACCATTATGAATACCTCCCCACTTAAGAGGGAGTGTTGAAAAGAATAACTAGGTTTGGTCTTCATAATAGCATGTAATTGTAATTTTATGTAATGAAGAGACAAAGATAATAAAATGTATTTATAATTTTATTGTAATGCTTGCATCATGGTTTTCATAAGCAAGAGATTTTATTATAGGTCAAAGACTTCTTCTTGATGTCTTTAAGATTTTGTCATCTTGTCATAAAGATAATTAGATTCATATAAATGAAGTCATGTTACACTTGTAAAGGGATACATTGTTGATGTAAAAGATATACTCCAAGACCTTGTCACTAGGCCCCATGAAGTCGACTCAAAGTATCGTAAAGATATTCCTTAATGAAGTCGGCCTACCCTCCACAGCTCATGTCGGCCTAATAGCTAGAGACAGTCACTATATAAAGGGTGATGCGGCCTCATTGTAGAACCATCACTTCAGATCAGGTCTGCAATAGAAGTGTGAGTTAAGGGTCTGCAATTGGAGCGAAGAAAGAGGCTACAAGGCATGCGAGGAAGAGGTCAAGGTCTCGATCTAAGAAGCTCAGACTAGTCTGCAATCTAGGGCAGAATACAGTGCATAAAGGAGGTTGTAAGAAGTGTGAAGGAGAGGCAATACAAGCCTCGGTCTTGGGGCACCATACCTTGTATATATACAGGAGGATTGAGACAGATCTGTAAGCTCAGTGTTGGAGTATATATATCTCTGGTTTGGGTCTATACTCTCGCATATCTCATAGAAGGTTAAGGGTAACTACAACGTAAAGGAGGGTTACCACACCGTTAAGGTAAGCCCGATCTTTGGGCTTGAGAGACACCTAAACAGTGCAAGAAGAAGGGCCGAGAAGAGGACACTAGGAAGCCGAGGTTGGGATCAAAGGAAGACAAGGAGAAGCACTTTGATCAGGACTGCTAGATTAGGGACCGAGCTTCCCTAGTAGAGGTGCAATGCAGTGCAGGAAAAGGAGGATCAACATAAGGATCCGAGTAGAGTAGTAAGGGATATTGACAAAGGTCTTGGAGGTATACTAGTGTCAAGGGTTTTTGTCATGGTCTAGGTACTCGTCAATTGAAGGTCTATAAGAAGAATTTCGATCTGGTTTTCCTCTCAAAGAGTGAGAGGTATTGGCCCTGGCTTGCAAGCCTAAATTTTGTGTCTCTTGTGCATTTGATAATTGACTTGATGAAGAACATAATAATCTAACAAAGACAAGATCTAAGAGAAGGAAGCACAAAGTAAATCACAAGTAATTATCCATAAAAGAAATTGTAATAAAAGACCTAATTTCTCAACGTTCTAGTACTTGGTTCACCCTTTATGTTTGTCCATCAGTCTCAGGATAATAAGTTGTACTTAAATTTAATTGAGTTCCTAAACATAACTACATACAAGTCCAGAACCGTGAAGTGAATCATGAATCACTATCTAATATGATTTTCTTAGGAACTCCATGAAATCTAATGATTCTATTTATGAATACTAGAGCTACGTCAGCAACTTCACAGGTATCTGTTAAGGAATAAAATGGGTGTTTTTCGTTAGTTTATCCACCACAACCAGAATGGCATTATGCCTTTGTGGTGTAAGAGATAGTCCGACGATAAATTCCAAAGAAATCACCTCCCATTTAGTCATAGCGATATCGTGAGGTTGTAGGAGACCCGCCGAGTGACAATTGTCAGCATTCACTTGCTAACATTCAAGACATTTTGGAACAAATTGGACAATATCATGCTTCATGCCTGCCCAAAACAAGAGTTTTTTTGTATCAGTATACATTTTCTTTACACCTGGATGTGCACAATATAATTCTCTATGAGCTTACTTAAGGATGGTGTTTCGGAGGTCCCCACTATCAGGGATGTACATCCTTCCATGAAATCGCAAGTCTATTATCCTCTAGTTCATGCCCCTCAAACTTAGGTCCTTTTGGGTTTTTACTTTCAAGTTTGCATCTCACTTTTAAATACCAATTGTGTTCAAAGAGATGTTCTAGCACTCGTTGTTAGTTTTTGCAACATCGGATGTGTTCTAGCCATGAGATTTGGCAGAGTGACTAAAATACATCTATTCTCCAATACCCAAAAATCGTTTCTAGAAATTCCACCTACAGACGACTTAATTAAATTAATTAGTCATTTTTTAATATTTCACAAGTCTAAATTTAGGAAATATGATTAATTATAAGGAATTAATTAAGTCATGGTGAGAATCTTCTAGAAAAAGACTTGGATCAAGATCTAGTTAATCTTAGCCATCAGTTAAGTTTTAATCGTGGTCATTGATGTCTCAACGAGAGATTATAAGAAGAAACTCAATGGGGATGGAGAACACACTTCAGCAAATCGATTTCACTGGTAGATTGATTTCCAGAGTAGCAGTGTTGAGTTGTCAGAGAGAGAGCTAGTGAGCTTGAAGCAGTGAGAGAGGGGCAGGAATAGTAAGGTCGGAGGAATATTTTCCAGTTCCAGTGCGTGCATTGCAAAGAGGCAGTGAGTGCCACAGAGAGGCAGCACAGAGCCATGTAGGGGAAGCATTGTGCTTCAGAGGAGATTCTATATTTTGTTGGGGAGAAGCAGTGATTCAGAGCTAGAAGCCGAAGAGAGAGTCTGAAGGCTAGGAGGATCCATTTCCCAGACAGCAGTTGATCAGATAGCGAGAGGAGAAGCAGTTCTAAGTTTGTGGGATGCAGTATTGTGTACCCTAACGTAGTGACTGCGCAGAGGCAGCAAGGAGCAACTCAAATTGAGCCAAGGCCAATGTCGGATCGCCAGTGGGAGTGAGATTTTTCTCACTATATTTACTATTAGTTATTTCTTTGTATGGATTGCTAGATTTAAGCATCCATAGTTTTTTACTCAAATTTACTACTGCATAATAATCAAACCCTCAACTGTTGCACCGGTTTTCCCGAGTTGGGATTTTCCGAGGACTTGGTCCAAAAATAATTGTGTATTTGTGTGTGAGTGCATCTATTCTTCCAGCGTTATTTTTCTTCCGCAATATTTTATTTATGAAGGTTGCAGAGTATTTGTTTCGTTATTTGTCGTAGCACACAGTAAATAATTTGTTCAATTTATTTAACAAATAGAAGAAACGGTATCAGTTGTTGCAGTAGGATTTCGGGTTTCGGAATTTTCACACTCGCTTCCTCGGGACTACCTTGATAGGTATGAGGGAAAAGATCCTTGGTCTTCTACTTAGAGCATCTGCCACTACATTCTCTTTCCCTTTAATGTACGAATTTCCAAAGTCATACTCGGTTAAAAATTCACTCCATCATTGTTGTCTAGCATTCAAGTCCCTTTGGGTAAACAAGTATTGCAAACTTTGGTGGTCGCTTTTGAGCATAAAGGTTCTCCCTACAAGGTAGTGTCTCCATATGTTTAAAGCTATTACTACACCGGCCAATTCTAAAATCATGTGTGGCATAGAGTTCTTCATGAGGTTTTAACTTTGTTGAGGCATACGCTATTACTCCCCTATCTTGCATTAATACTGAACCTAATCCTTGCTTGGATGCATCAATACATACGGCAAAGTCTTTATCCATATCAGGTACTCACAAGATTGGTGCACTGGTCAACAATCTTTTAAGTTCAGAGAATGCTCTGTGACATTCCTCAATCCATTCATACCTAACTCCTTTATGCTGGAGGGCTGTGATAGGCTTTACAATTTTTGAGAACCCTTCTACAAACTTTCGATAGCATCCAACTAAACCCATAAAACTTCTTACTTCATGTGCATTCTTCGTTATTGGCCACTCCATGATTGCTTTTACCTTTTCAGGATCTACTAAGATCCCTTCACCAAATATAATATGACCTAGGTAATGAATCTTCTTCTGAAAGAAGGAACACTTGGATAACTTTCCATATAACTAGTGCTCCCTGAGGCAAGATAACACTATCCGCAAATGTTCTTCATGCTCCTCATTTTTGGAGTAGAAGAGAATATCGTCTAAGAAGACTTGTACAAAATGATCGAGATACTTGCGAAAAACACTATTCATAAAATTCATGAATGTTGTTGGAGCATTAGTCAACCCAAATGGTACCACAGTGTATTCGCAGTACCCGAAGCGTGTTTGGAATGCAGTCTTCAAGATATTGCTTTCCTTAATTCTTAATTGATGATAACCTGGACATAGATCAATTTTTTAAAAGACAAAATCTCCTTTCATTTGGTCAAAGAGGTTGTCAATTCGAGGCATTGGATACCAATTCTTTATTGTAACTCGATTTAAGTCTCGATAATCTATGCATAGCCATAAGGAACCATCCTTCTTCTTGACAAAAATTACAGGTGAACCCCAAGGCGAGGTACTAGGTCAAATGTGTCCTATATCTAGTAGTTCTTTCGGTTGGGTTTGTATCTCTTTAAGTTCCGGAGCCGTCATTCTGTAGGGTGTTTTAGAGATTGGTTATGTACCAGGTTTTAATCCTATTGTGAGATCAAGCTCCCTTTCAAGAGGTAATCATGGTAGTTCTTTGGAAAAACATCCGGAAATTCAGATAACACCGGATATTGCTCTAAGGATGGCCCTTTTTCTTTGCTTACTTCTTGAATTGCATATACTCGACATCCTTTTCTTAAGCAACGCTACATTTTCATTATTGAGATGAAGCGTAAAGATATCTTCCTCTTAATACCATAGATTTGGATTGTCTCTCCTTCGTCATTTATGCAAAGAATTCTTTTTTTGTAACAGTCTACCCAAGCTTGATGAGCTTCTAACCAATCCATCCCTATGACGAGATCATAAGTTCTTAGGGTTGTGACATATACTTTTAACTTAGTCGAACAAACCCCTAGATTAACTTTACATTCCTCAATACTTGATTCTACAGATTGAAGCTCCCTTGAAGCCATTTCTACCTGTAGGAAATCGTTTTTCTTGCGGGCTACCAAACCACATTTATTTAATGCATATGACGAAATGAAACTATCAGTAGCACCAGTATCAAATAATGAGTTTTATGTCGTTAATAGTACCTGGGGATTCCACTACAGTGGACTAATGTTTTGTCTGGTTGTTTTGACTACTACATGGATTCTATGATTACCTTGGGTATTTGATGATGGCTCTTTTCCTACTCTATGCATAACATTTGACGAGGCTTCCAGACAATCGCGTTGAAAATGCAGTCCTCCACATCCCCAATAATAAACCTGTTGTGATTCACATGTGTCAGATTGTGAGTTTCTTGAAAAGGAGCTTCGTCCTCTTGTGCTACTTCCTCTCGCGCTTCTTCCTCTATTAGTAGTTCCTCGAGAGTTCCACTGACTTGTGTTAGATATTAATGATTCTACAAATATAGCATTAGCTGCCATGGGAGCCCTTGCTCCTACTCCTCTTGGAGTAAATCTATTACCATAAGGAGGTGGTCTCGAGTTACTCCCCCTGAAGAAGTTCCGGGGAGTCTTCCCTAGAAATCATGGCTATGGAGGTCCTGTCGTCCTGACATCCCTTTTGATTCCTCGATGTTCTTTTGCATAGCGGGCGCATTCAACTGCCTCTGCAACTAATGATGGCTTCCACATTCTAACCATGGCTCTGATTCGAGGGTTTAACCCATAGATAAATCGCTCAGCTTAGTGTTTGTCCTTATCTAGATAAGGAACATATTTCACAAGCTCCATAAACCTTATTTCATATTCTTCCACTGTTTTATTACCTTGGATTAATGTGTGGAAGGCTCCAACCTGTTGCTCTTGAAAATAGGGTGGTAAGTACTTTGCGCGGAATCTTTCCTCCAACGATTCCCAGGGAACGTTGTCTAATGTGAGATGCAATTGTTTTTCTAGATTTCCCCACCAAATCAAAGTACCTTCCCTTGGTTGAAATATAGCAATCTTCTTATTGGAGGTAGAAGAATATTCTCTTAGCGCAAAACACTTGTTCATTCCTTCCAACCATGCTTCAGCACGTTCTCCAGCTCACCCTCCTGAAAATTTTGGAAGCTTAATCTTTTGCAACTCTCTAGAAATGTCCTCCCGTGGTTGTCTATAATCTAAACCTTTGGACTCCTCTAGGTTTCTTTCCTCAAGGGGAGGTCGCTCTTCCTTGGTGCTGGCTATCAGTGTCCCTTTTAATGTTTCCAAGATGGCTTCCAACGAGCGCATTATAATGGTTAGCTCAGGTGTTGACGCGGTTGGTGTTGATGACAGTATCGGTGGTGGCGATGGCGATGGCGATGGCGATGATGATGGTGATGGCGATGGCGATGCTACCCAATGGCATCGTCGTTGATATGTATTTACCATTGCAGCGTTTTCCTGGTCACAAAATATGGCTATAATTATTTGAGGTACAATTTATTAGCAATTATAACTTCGTAAATTCAAGTTCACATGCGAGTATAGGTTTTTTTGCTATTATTACCTGCAGGCAAGTGTTACTGATACTAAGGTCAAGTAGGGTGGTATCACTACCTCCTTGTCCTAATGCATGGTAATATATTTTGATGCGTAATAATACTTATTAAAATGCATGGGTTTTCATAGATCATAGTATTACTTCATAATATTTGCCTAGCATTTTCCAGCCCTAATGTGGCCATCGAATGGGTTATTGACACTTTTGGATTTGCTTTATCTTTTCTCACCATTTTATATAAGGTCGAGGTTTTATTATATGTTTTTATCTTTTCTATGGAGATTAGGTGACACAATTTTGGATTAGATCATCAATTTTTGTTACTCGGATTGTATTTTGAATTTAGAAATGGATTCAAAGTCATGAAAACCCCTAAGACACTTAGCCTAGAATGATCAAAATAAATAAATGTACATGAGAAAAGGTAAAAACTTAAAACATTTAGACTACTAAAAAAACAAGTAACGAAGTGTTAAAATATATTTCTTATTATTTTATAATTAAAATCAAATGGTTTACAAATAAATTTTCTCACTTCTATGTTTTTTTTAAACGAAAAATAAATTACAAATTGATATAGGAGCATGAGACTTCGAGATAAAAGACTTCAAATTTTATTCAAAAATACAAAATAAGTTTACAAGCAAAGGAGTGGGTTCCTTTAGCTGGCAATTTACAGTTTGAGTAGATAGAGATTTAACTATTATTCAAGGATTTGGATTGCTTGTAATTGATTCAATGTATTTAGTTTAGTTGATATTTTTAGGGAGAATATTTTTAGTCGATATTTTTAGGGAGAATATCGGGTAGAGAGATTTTAACTCAAAAATTAGACAATATGACCCTTTGAATCAGATCTGAATGGTTGTGCAACAGTGTATTTATGTAAGTTTGGACAGTGTGAAAGAGGATTTTGGCAGTAGGAATAATTGAATTACAGATTTTTAAATTCCTTTGTATCTCTATGAAGTTTATATGTGAATGTCAAATCCCGGAGGGTTCATTTTCTTTCGAAACTTATTGGAATTCTGATTTCCCTGTGAAGTATCTCTGAGACTATTAAATTTCTGGAGTTTTTATGTATGTGGAACTGTCAAAAGCTGCAAAGTTTTATTTGAACCCCAAGATCTTCTGAGTCATCCGATCAAAGTAGCAGATAGATCGACAGATATCGTACAATCAAGTGTGCACGTGATAACTCGGCTGGCGGACGAGATAACTTTATAAATTCAAGTTAACACGTGAATTGATCTTGTACCGCCTAATTAAATCTAACGGTCTTCACATTTATAAATGCATGGGGTTTAACATAAAAATTGGATGCGATAGTTTTATAGAAACAGGTTTGATATGGTTTAAAATCCATCATCAAGTGAAAGAATGTGATTAATTGCTATGTTTGGTTCCACTATTGCTGCAGAGACTAAAAGTTTATGCATTCTTTGTAAATAGATAAAAGTAAGGAAATATATAAATGACCGATAAAGGTAAGGTGTTGAGTCTGACAGATTTAACTCCTGATTTAGGAGAAATTCTTTCTAAATTTGAAAGCTTATCAATAGAACCTGCAACCAGCCCACCATTTTTGGTATCAGAGCAACCTTTAGACACTGAGCAAGATATCAAAGATCAGGAAAAGAAATCCAACATGGCTTACAGAGTTGGAAGAGGAGGTGGTGCTAGTCGAAGAAGAGGAAGACCAGTTGCAAATGCTGAAGTATTGGAAGTTATGCAACAGATGCAAGCTAGATTAGAAGCAATGGAAATGGAAAATCAAAGAGATGCAGATGTTGGAGATGTCAGTGAGCCTGAAGTTGAAGCCGCAAAAGAGGAGGAACCTGCAGAAGTTACTCCTGAAATGAGATTTTTTAAATCAGTTTTGGGATCCACATCTAAACCCAGACTTGAAGTTTCAGTTTTTACAGGAGGCTTAAACCCAGAGGAGTTGATAGATTGGGTTAATGACATGGATAAGTTCTTTGATTATGAAGAAATGGAAGAAGGAAAAATAGTGAAATTTGTTGTCACAAAATTAAAAGGACATGCAGCACTTTGGTGGGATGGAGTGCAGGCAGAAAGAAGGAGACTTGGTAAGCAACCAATAAAAAATTGGAACATGATGGTGGCAAAGTTGAGAGGTAAGTTTTTGCCAAGTGATTATTAACTTTCATTATTTAGACAAATGCAAAATCTTAGACAGAGGTCAATGACAATCAAAGAATATACAGAAGAATTTTACAAAGTGAGCATAAGAGCAGGACAAATTCAAAATACAACAGAGAAGATTGCAAGATATATAAATGGTCTCAAAATGGAAATACAAGATGAGATAATTCTGTTGTCTCTTAAAACAGTGGAAGAGGCTTATCAGATGGCCTTGAAGGCTGAAGAAAAACTCTTGAGGAAGCAATCTGCCAGAGGTAGAGGTACTCTCCAAGGAAGAGGAAGTCAAGGTGGTAGAAGAAGATCTACAGCACCTAGAGAAGGAGCTAGCAGCAACTCAAGTCAGCATACACCCACAGAAGGTGATGCAAGTGGCAGAAGGAGTTTTTACAAAAGAAGAAGAGGCAGAGGAAGAGGAAGAGAAATCAGATGTTACAGATGTGATAAGTTGGGACACACAGCTTATGAATGTCCAAAGAATGTGGGGACAAATCAGAGAAATGTAATTGTTGCTCAAAATGAAGAGGAAGCAGAAAAGGTGCCAGAAGCAAAGAATATACCAGAGAAAGGAGAATCTTTGGTAGTGAACAAAGTTCTATTAAAACCAATAAAGAAAGTTGTTGAACCAACACAGAGAAAAACTTTGTTTAGAAGTGTGTGCAAAGTTCAAGGAAAATGTTGTCAAATGGTAATTGATAGTGGCAGCACTGATAATTTGGTCTCTACAGGAGTGGTGGAGAAATTGAAATTGAGGACAAAGAAACATCCAACACCCTACGAGGTGTCATGGCTTCAGAAAGGACATCAACTGTTAGTGAACGAATAGTGTGAAGTGGAATTCCAATTGGGCAGCTACAAAGACAAAATTATATGTGATGTGATGCCTATGGACGTATGTCACATATTGCTGGGTAGACCTTGGCAGTATGACAGAGGAGCTATGCATGATGCGAAAAAGAACACATATAAGTTTTGTAAAGATGGTGTCAATCATACATTGTTGCCTGTAGAAGAAGAAGATGCATCAAGAAGACCTGATCCAGAAGCTTTATTACTGAGTGGAAAGGGATACCTGCAGCAGATTGAAGATGATGAGGTAAACTTTGCATTAATTTGTAAACCCAAGGTAGCAATTACTTCCACTAAAATTTCTTATTTACCAATTGAAATTCAAGAGATGCTGGAAAATTACTGTGATATCATTGTAGATGATTTGCCTGATGAATTACCACCTATTAGAAAGATCAGCCATCATATAGATTTGATTCCAAGAGAAAATTTGCCAAATAAAGCAGCATAGAGGATGACCCCCACAGAAAATGAAGAAATCAGGAAGCAGGTGCAGGAACTGTTAGATAAAGGACTGATCAGAGTTTGAGTCCTTGTGCAACGCCAACAGTGTTGACTCCAAGAAAAGATGGAGGCTGGAGAATGTGCACTGACTCAAGAGCAATCAACAAAATAACAATCAGATATAGATTTCCTTTACCTAAAATTGAAGATTTGATGGATTGTTTAAGCGTAGCAAGATATTTTACAAAATTGGATTTAAAGAGTGGCTATCATCAAATTAGGATAAGGGAATGAGATGAATGGAAGACAACCTTTAAAACAATTGAAGGATTGTATGAATGGATGGTAATGCCGTTTGGATTATCAAATGCTCCTAGTACATTTATGAGGCTTATGAATGAAGTACTAAAAGAATTTATTGGTAAATTTGTAATAGTATATCTGGATGATATATTAATTTACAGCAAATCTAAAGAAGAACACATGAGACATCTGAATTATGTCTTAAGGAAGTTGCATTAGGAAAGTTGCTGGTAAATTTTAAAAAGTGTTCATTCACGAAAGAAGATTTTATATATTTAGGCTTTGTTGTTTCTGCTGATGGATTGAGAATGGATCCAGAAAAGATAAAGGCAATCATAGAATGGCCTTCACCTAAGAATGTTTTTGAGGTAAGAATCTTCCATGGTCTTGCTAGTTTTTATAGAAAATTCATAAGGAATTTTAGTAAGATCAATGCTCCTATTGTTGACACTATAAGGAAGGACAAACAACCATTTAGATGGACTAATGAAGCAGAGAAAAATTTCCAGTTGTTGAAACAAAAGATAACAGAGAAGCCTATCTTAATTTTGCCTGATTTTAACAAACCTTTCCAAGTGAAATGTGATGCCAGTGAGGAAGCTATTGGAGCTGTGTTAAGTCAAGAAGATGGACCTGTAGCTTATTTCAGTGAAAAACTGAATGAGATAAGAAGGAAATATTCTTCTTATGACACGGAATTTTATGCAATGGTGCAGTCATTAAAGAAGTAGAGGCATTACTTGATGTCTAAAGAGTTTGTGCTTTATTCAGACAATCATGCATTGCAGTACATTATGCAATAGCCAAAACTGAATCAAAAACATGCAAAATGGGTAGAATATCTTCAAAGTTTCAATTTTGTATTGAAACATATAAATGGCCAAGCAAACAAAGTAGCAGATGCCTTAAGTAGAAAAAGCATTTTAGTTCAAGAAAGTCAAATTCAAGTGTTGGGTTTTGATTTTCTTAAAGAATTGTATAAAACAGATTTGGATTTTAAAAAGGCATTTGAAGCATGCAATAATCCTGTTTTGTTGGACAGAAGTAAGTGGCTGGACTTTTTCTTGCAAGAAGGTTTGCTAATTAGAAGAAATCAAATGTGCATACCAAATTGTTCTATGAGAGAAAATTTAATTAAAGAGAAACATAGTGGTGGACTTGGTGGACACTTTGGTGCAGACAAGACTTATGAACAACTGAGTCATTTTTATTTTTGACCAATGATGAGATCTGAAGTGGAGAAGTATGTGCGAAATTGTAAAGTTTGTCAGTATGCAAAAGGAAGGAGTCAAAACACAGGTTTGTATGTTCCATTACCTATTCCAGATAGACCTTGGGATATGGTAAGTATGGATTTTGTTTTGGGTTTACCTAAAATACAGAGAGGGAATGATACAATTTATGTTGTAGTTGACAAATTTTCTCAAATGGCACATTTTATTCCATGTTATAAAACCAGTGATGCTACTCATGTTGCTAATTTGTTTTTCAAAGAGATTGTAAGGTTGCATGGGTTACCTAAAAGCATTGTCTCTGATAGGGACACCAGATTTGTTGGTCATTTTTGGAGGACAATGTGGAAAAATCTTGGTACTAAACTAAGTTTCAGCTCAGCTTATCACCCTCGAACTGATGGACAGACTGAGGTGGTGAACAGAAGTCTGGGTAATCTTTTGAGAAGCCTTGCAGGTGAACATCCTAAATAGTGGGATCAGATTTTGGCACAGGCCGAATATGCTTATAAGGACTCTCCTAACAGTAGTACAGGGCAGATTCCATTCCATATAGTTTATGGAATGCACCCAAGAGGAGTGTATGAACTAAAAAATTTGGGAAAATCAAAAATGAGAAGTGCTAAAGGAGAAGATTTTGCTTCAGAAATTCAAGCAATACATGACTAGGTAAAACAGCGGTTACAGGACAGCAACATTGAATACAAAAGCAGAGCAGATTTGAAGAAGAGAGAAGTTAACTTTGAGGTTGGAGATTTGTTTTTAGCACACCTGAGGAAGGAAAGATTTCCAAAAAGGGCATATAATAAGTTGAAATTTAAGAAAATTGGACCATGCAAAGTATTGAGAAAATTTTCTGCAAATGCATATTTAATTGAATTACCCCCTAACATTGGAATATCTCCAATTTTCAATGTTGCTGATTTGTACAGGTATAAAGGCAGAGACACAGATGATATAGCTGAACGCAAAGAAGAGATTGATTGGGTGAAACAGTTACCCACAACAAAGATATTTCAGCGAGAGAAGATTTTAGACAAAAGATTGTCTAAGAAGACAAGAGGATGGGAATATTTTCAGTATTTGGTCAAGTGGAAAGATCAACCAATTGCAGAGGCTACTTGGATGACAGAAACTATGCTACAGAAATTGGGCAGTTTTGTAGAGAAGCTCATGGACAGGAGCCCATGAAGAATTTTTTACTCAGGAGTCTGATGCAGGAGCATGAGACTTTGAGATAAAGGACTTCAAATTTTATTCAAAAATACAAAAAAAGTTTAAAAGCAAAGGAGTGGGTTCCATTAGCTGGCAATTTACAGTTTGAGTAGATAGAGATTTAACTATTATTTAGGGATTTGGATTGCTTGTAATTGATTCAATGTATTTAGTTTAGTTGATATTTTTAGGGAGAATATCGGGTAGAGAGAATTTAGCTCAAAAATTAGACAATCCGACCCTTTGAATCGGATCTGAATGGTTGTGCAACAGTATATTTATGTAAGTTTGGACAGTGTGAAAGCTGATTTTGGCAGTAGGAATAATTGAATTACAGATTTTTAAATTCCTCTGCATCTCTGTGAGGTTTATATGTGAATGTCAAATCCCGGAGGGTTCATTTTCTTTCGAAACGTATTGGAATTTTGATTTCCCTGTGAAGTATCTCTGAGACTGTTAAATTTCTGGAGTTTTTATGTACGTGGAACTGTCAAAAGATGCAAAGTTTTATTTAAACCCCAAGATCTTTAGGGTCGTCTGAACAAAGTAGCAGATAGATCGACGGATATCGCACAATCAAGTGTGCACTTGATAACTCGGCTGGTGGATGCGATAACTTTATAAATTCAAGTTAACGCGTGAATTGATCATGACCGTCCAATTAAATCTGACGGTCTTCGCATTTATAAATGCATGGGGTTTAACATAAAAATTGGTTGCGACTGTTTTATAGAAACAGGTTTGATATGTTTAAAATCCGTCGTCAAGTGAAAGAATGCGATTAATTGTTATGTTTGGTTCCACTATTGCTGCAGAGACAAAGTTTATGCATTCTTTGTAAATAGATAAAAGTAAGGAAATATATGAATGACCGATAAAGGTAAGGTGTTGAGTCTGACAGATTTAACTCCTGATTTAGGAGAAATTGTTCTAAATTTGAAAGCTTATCAATGGAACTTGCAACCAGCCCACCACAAATAAAATTTTAAAATCAAGTTTTAACCATAGAAAATGGATAAACTCATTCCATAATATGCTCTCATAAAAAAAAATTTTAAAAAAAAAACAAAATGATAGCATGTGATGCTTTAAAGCCTTACTTGTAGCTGTGTGGAAAAGTGGTTTGTTGGAAAACATAATACATAATTGCAGAACCAATAAAGATATGGTTGGTTCACATCTATTTGTAGCTAAACATGATGGATACGACCACCTGTAATACGTAGCATCGTTCAAATGACTATTTTTTTTTTACCTAGGGTGGTCCAAAGATAATATGTTTCCTAGGCGTATAATAAGTATCATTAATGATTAGATATCCCAGCATCCAGTTCTTTCCATTAATAAATTAAATTAATTTATATTAAAAATATATATGCGTCCTTTTACATGTCATGTGTCTGTTGATGGATAAACAACTACATTTATTTGCCTTCAACAGTTTAAATAATGCAAAATACAGATTTGTCAAAGACTGACAGTGGGTAGTCCACACATAGATTCCTTTTAATAGGTTCTTTCTACTGTACTCAGTTTTACTGCACAAAACCCAAGTCAGTATGTGTAAGTTTTATTAGGTAATTGATCTTTTATATTTTGACTACACACACGTTATGTATCTCGATCTATACGTTATTATCATTTTAATTTCTTTTCCAATTTGAAAGAACTATAATCAAAACACATTACTAAATGAATAGTTATGTCCCACTCTATTTCCGTCTTGTTGGTTTCTGATCACCCCTAGATTATTATATATGTTTCTCCTGCAGTTATTATGTACTTATATTTTCCCAGCTGATAAGGATCTGAAGGATGGAGACGACTTATATTATAGAGAGTAAGGCGCTCATGCTAACTCTCTCCTAGGCTAGGGCTATGGATGATCATATAAAACAAAACAAAGACGCAAAAAATTATTGTGATGCGAGGTATCGTGTCCCACTAATCTACAGGTGCGATATATTATGTCCCATAAAACTTATTGCGTGATGCTTCCCTCCAATATTTCCCAAATCACATTTACCATTATTCCAATTATCCACACAGTTCAACAAGGTGCAGCCTCCCTAGCTCACGACCTGTCTTCCAGCTTTGTCCATGTTGAGAATTTGAAGGGCTGGTAATTAATACAAATTCTCTTGTTGATAATTACTTGTGAGCTTATTTGAGTTATTTATTTCTTCTATTGCTTAGCTTACTTAGTCTTTCATCAAGTCAATTACCAATATACAAAAGACACAAATTTAGGCTCTTTCAGCCAGGGAAAAACCTCTCCCTCTTGGAGAGGAAAACCCACAAGAAATTCTTCTTATAGATCTTCAAATGACAAGCACCATGACCAAGACTTAGACCTTTGACCTGTGAATGCCTCCAAGACCTGGACACTTCTTCTAAGTCTTCCTCCAAAAGTGATCCTTTTATTCTTCACCAATGTATACTGAACTCCATTAGCTTTAGACAAATCAATCTCTAATTTTATCTTGAGATTCTCTTCTTATCTTTTGTATACACATCAGCTTTCCAAAATGTAGACCTTCTTTCTTACCTCTATGATCCGCACTTGATAACTTCTAAATTCGCATTTCATTCTTGTTGACTTCAGCACTTCATGATTGTTAGAGTTTGCACCTCTTCACTATTGACACTTCAGAGAAATCCGCATCCTTTTTCTTCCTGAAGTACACACTGTTATTTCCTTCAAACCGGAATTGTTTACCACTCAGATCCGCATAGGAATCTGCATACTCTTCTTGTCTTTAACGCTTTTGACACTTGTAATTACTTCATATGATGACTGCACTAATAACTTGTCTGTCTTCAAAATCCGCATTTGATGTTCTTCGTTGACTCAGAGAGAATCTCATTTGTTGTTCTTCGATGACTCAGAAAGAATATGCATTTTGTTGTTCTTCGTTTACTCAGAGAGAATCCACATTTGTTGTTCTTCTATGACTCAGAGAGAATCCGCATAATTTTCTTTATACTTCGAGCAGTTCTATAATGCAACTCTTAATTACTTCGTATTTATATTACCGCAACTCTTATATATAACGTAGCTCTTATATTAACGCAATATTCCTTCGCATTTAATACTCAGACCAATCCCGATTTTCTTTTCTCCAATTGAACCGCAGACCCTTCTTATATATATATACAGGGCATATCCTTCTATGAGCCGACATGAGAGCCTTACATCGAGCCGACTAGCGCAGGTGTATTTAAGCCAACAGTTCTTTGTCTTCAATGTTGAAGTTAAGCCATAGTGTGACAAGGTATTGAGGCATACCAAAGTGTCTTTGACTCGTGACCTTTTAATACATTTATAACCATAAGACAAATTCCTAAAGGACATCAAGAAGAAGTCCTTTGACCTAGAATAAAGCCTTGCTCATGAAACCCATGAAGCAAATATATATATTATTATCTTTGTCTTCTTTATAAATACATAATTACATAATCAATATGAAGACCGAACCTAGTTACACTTTCCAACAGTCCATCCCTTAGATGATGTGTCGCCAATGTAAAGTTAATCCTACAAGCTATATTTCGTGGATTGAGAGAGTCTATTGTTGAAAATTGGAGCAGACAACTGATACTTATCGTTGGCAAAAGTAAGCTCATATCGCTCTAAAATGTTTATTTCTTGGCGGCAAGGGAAAGTGAGTCCCTTTTATATTCTTTACCCAGGTTTGATTCTTAACTTTCCAGGACGTTTGAGTTGGGAATCATCTCAGAAGAGAAGGTGCACGCAACCCTTGCAAAACTGACATATATTCCAACCAAAATTTGACATAAATTGACAATGAGTTAACCACTCAGGTGGTCTATGGACCTTGGAAATAGGACAGGTGAACTTTGCAAAATTTTCACCTAGGTCAACATAATTCAAATCAATGGAAGAAATTTTGGGGTTTTTACGTAATCCGGTCTGAAAGAACGTAGCAACCATCGGCGCAAAAATTAACGTACTCCTTGATTGCTATGATAAATAGAAGGTCCAACAAAGTTTGGAACCTTAGCTTTGATACTAAAATGTGAGGTTCTAAATTCAGCAATTACCAGATGTAAGGTACTAAATTGAACAATTAACAGAATTTAATTGAAAACTTATATCTAGTTTAACCAGACAGTGAAATTTAGCCAAATTTTAACAATACAATTGCAAGTACTTGCCTTGAATTTTCGTTTGAAGGTGTTTATGCCCGCTGTAGCTCCCGCTTCCATTACCAAACCAGCCCTTTCCTCCCAGCCTATCTAGGATCACCCTTTGCGATTCCCAGATTCCAGAAGACTTCAAAATGTCTTTTGGGCCTTTGGCCCCATGCCCAAAGCTCCAAGAACAATCAAGCTCAATCTTTCTCTCTGTCTATGACTCTTTATTGTAAATTCCTCCTCTGTCTCTCTGTAAAAACATATCTCCCCCAAAATCCCTCCTTTCCCTTTCTTATATAGGGCCTTCATCTATTTTAGAGCGGTGATTTCCCATTCCAGATTCCTCCAGCAAAGGGTTAAGGTGATAAGTTTTGGTTTACCGCTGAACAGGCATCCACCACCTGCGTCTATGGTTGGCAGTGTGCTCCTTTTATGTCTTATTGTATTCATAGACCACATATATGCTACGTGACTTTATTTTATGTTCATTTGGGGAAATTCCACCTGGAGCTGATTTAATTGAAATAATTAATCATTTTTAATGTATTCCTAAGTCCAAACTTAGGAAATGTGATTAATTAAATTGTATTAATTAAATCTGGTGAGAAAACGAGAGCTCTACTGCACTGCGTGACCTGGAAGGCAAAGCTGCATCACATTTTGGAGAAGGGCCTCCACCCTCATGGCCTCCCCGGAGCCAGATTCGGGTGAGCCTTCCCCCAACGTTGGCGCCTCACCATCGAACAATGCTCAGCCTGATGCAGCAGTTGCTGCTTTCGCCGCTTTGATTGACTCTTTGGGTCCACAACGGGCCAGACCGGTGATTTCTAAGTTCGTTAAAAAACTGGACTCAATCCCTGAGATCTCCTTGCTGCCTACTCTGCCCAGGAAAGCTGCAATCTCTCTTGCCGAGAAAGGTCTGGCTGGCCAGTTCATAGGACTATGGCCTTCCCCCAAAACCGTTCAGAAATGGGTTGAAAGAAACTGAGCTCAGTTCACCCAAGGAAAAATCTCCATCCGCGTATGTGGCAGAGGTTACTACACCTTCCACTTCGAATCCAAGAGCGATCAGGATCTCATTTTTCGCAGTGGACCATACTTCATGGACACCAGAGGATTATATTTAAATTGTTGGACTCCCGACTTTGATCCGGAATTGGACGTCCCAAATGTTGTTCCAGTCTGGGTCAGGCTGCCACACCCCCCTCTACATTGCTGGGGAGATGATTCAGTGCATGCAATAGGAAATGCAGTAGGCAAATATATAGACAAAAGTGATACAAAAAACAACATGCAAGCTTGTGCAAGGATCTGCGTCAAGGTGGATCTTGGAAGAGGCCTCCCGGAAGCCATCAAGCTCAAGGTCGACAACTGGACACACATACAATAGCTGAATTACGAGAAAATCCCTTTCAAATGCAAGGTATGTCATGAGTACGGCCATTTTGCAAATAGATGTAAGAAAGAAGAAATCGAAAAAACTGTAGAAGAAAACCTGGATCCGAAATGGGAACAAGTCAAAAAAAAAAAAGACGACCACAAAATCACAACCTCCCGCCCCCTGCCTCCACCCCCAACCTCCCGCCCCCCCAGCCTCCACCCCCGTCCAGTCCCCCCTCTCCGACCTCCAAACCCTCTTCTCAACCCTCCTCCTCAGTCCCAAAATCCTCCCCTTTCTTGGGGACCAACCCTTTTGATATCTTGTCCAAGGCTTTCATCCCTTTTGATCCTCCTATTTCCTCTATCTCCCCAAACCCCATCCCTCTGACCTCTCACTTCCCTCCCCCTCCAGGCTCCCCCCCCTCACCCCCCTCAAGGTTTCTTCTCCCATCAGGATGACCCCCCCCTCCCTCTCCAATCCCCTCCCCCACATCTTGGATCGAGTCCTCACTCACAACCAATCAAAAGAAACTCCTCTTAACAATGAAAACACAAAGAACGCTGGAAGGAAATCTAACCGGGAAATAAGAGACGAGGCAGCAATCAAAGATCTATCCTTGGGAACGCAACAGGCTCTATAAAGCTTCCTTGAAAAGGGCTCAAAGACTAAAGAGAAAGCACAATAGGCTCACAATGGGAAGGGTCCCTCAGCCACCACCAACAGTAAATAATGATAGTTGTCTCTTGGAATTGTAGAGGATTGGGTCATCCCTCCAAGTTAAATTTCCTAAGAGACCTCATAAAATCAGAAAAAACCAGACTTCCTCTTAATCCAAGAGACAAATATCAACAGTCAAGAAGTACACAAAATAATAGCAAAAACAAAAAACTATGAAGGGCAAGCAATTTTAGCAAATGGAGCCTTAGGAGGAATATGTACAATATGGAAAAAAGGAAAATGGCACATGCAGCAAACCACAAAAAAAGAGTATTGGATCAACACAATTTTTGAAAATGCAGAAAATGGAAAGAAAACCAGCATCTACAATATTTATTCTCCAAATCATTACAAGGACAAAGAGACATGCTGGCAGACCTTAAGAGAAAACACAATGGAGGATCTCGAAGAAAATCTCATTGTAGGAGGAGATCTCAACCTTATTCTTAAGGTGCAGGAAAGAGAGGGGGCACCTTTCTACCTGATCCAAATAGAGAGACTTTAGAAGAAATTATGGAACAATGCAACCTTTTGGACATCCCTCCAAAAAACGGAAAATACACATGGGACAACAGAAGAATAGGGAAGGCAAATATCAAAGAAAGGTTGGATAGGATTCTCATCCGGGACAGAATGGCAGCCAACTACAGCAGAGTATCCTCAAGAATCATTCCTTTGGTAGCTTCAGATCATAAACTTGTTCTAGTTGAACTTGGAATGGCTGAAAATTTCAGTCCCCTTCCTTTCAGATATAATCAACTTTGGGGCAGCCATGAAGAAGTCAAACAAGAGGTGGAAAAAAAATGGGGAAAAAATATCAGCGGTTCACCAACATACATATGGGAATCGAAGTTAAAAGCCATCAAAGCTAAATTGAAAGATTGGGCCAATACCAACTACAAGGAGCCACACAAAGAGAAAGAGACCTTAAAGCAAGAATTAACAAAAATCCAAGAGGAAATGGAAAACACTGACAGCACAGTTGAGAAGCAGGCAAAGGAAAAAGAAATTCAATGGAAAATTTACAGGAACAATAGACAAGAAGAAAAAACATGGAGGCTAAAATCCAGACAACTTTGGATACAAGCAGGAAACAAGAACACTACCTTTTTTCATAACTCAGCCAAAACAAGAATGATAAAGAACAACATAGAAAAAATAGTGGGAGAAGGAGGACAAGAAATAAAGGGTCAAGAAGAAATTAAAAATGAGGTATTTAGACACTTCAAAGCCCTCTTAACAGCTGTAGATAGCCAAGCAAACCCAGAGGAATTTTTAAAACATATTCCAAAGTTAATTGATGCGGAAACAAATAATTTCCTCTCCAAAGAAGTCACAAAAGAAGAAGTCAAGGCAGTTGTTTGGGATTTGCAGCCAGACAAGGCACCAGGTCCAGATGGCTTTCCCATTGCTTTCTATCGCACCTTCTGGCATCTCATCAAAAAGGATTTAATAAAGATGATAAGATATGTTTTCAGGAAGAAAAAGATTGGGGGATTCACCAACTCCACATTTCTAGCCCTCATCCCAAAAGATCCCCGCCCCTCCACCCTTAACCGATTTCGACCAATTTCCCTCTGCAATGCCTCTTATAAGATCATCTCCAAAATCCTTGCTAGTAGGCTCAAACCTCTTCTTCACACTCTTATTTCATAAAACCAAGGTGGCTTTGTCCCCAATCGTCAGATAGTTAACAACATTATCCTAGTTCAAGAAGCTCTCCATACAAGCCTTTCTAGAAATGAAAAAGGGTTCATTCTCAAAATGGATATGGATAATGCATTTGACACAGTAAACCTCTCTTTCCTTGCAGCTATTTTAAATAGATATGGTTTCTCTGATGATTTTGTCAATTTAATCAAGGCATGCACTTCTGGCCCTTGGATAGCCCCCCTTGTTAATGGCAGACCCTGTGAATTCTTTCAAAGCTCAAAGGGCCTTAAGCAGGGTTGTCCCCTGTCCCCTTTTCTTTTCATCCGTTGTCCCCTGTTCCCTTTTCTTTTCATCCTTATGGCTGATTCCCTTAGCAGAAAACTGGAGCATAGCAGAAGAAATGCCACCTTAATAGGCCTCTCTATCAGCAGTGGAACCAAAAGAATAAATCACTCCTTGTTTGTTGATGTCACTCTCCTTTTGTGTGGAGCATCTTGCATAGTTGCTAGAAGATTCAAAACCATCCTTGAAAACTTCATGGATGTCTCTTGCGGACTGGTTAATAACGGCAAAAGTTGTATTTATAGCGGGAATACACCCATTAGAATTATTCAACGGATGTCTCAAATTTTGGAAATTCCTTATCAGAACAATTGGGATCACTTTCAATACCTTGGGCTGCCCATCACCAAGAAAAACTTGAACACTGAAATCTAGAGAAAATACGCTGAGAAGATGAAAACAAAAATCCAAGCATGGGGCATGCTCTGGCTAAATCAAGCGGGGTGGATCATCCTCATTAAATCCATTCTAGCAACTTTGCCTTTATACCAATTTGCTCTAATTGCAGCCCATGCAAACGTCCACAAGCAAATTGAAATTATTATCAGGAGCTTCTTATGGCAAGGAGGAAAGAGAGAAAGAAAAAAATTCATCCTCGTAAACTGGAAACAAGTTACAGCTCCTTATAAAAACGAAGGTCTCTCCATAAAAATCCTTGGACTAATGAATCTAGCCTTGGGAAATAAGATTGCATGGAGGTTCCTAACAGGAGAAAAACTCTGGTGGAAAGCAGTGTTAGAGGCAAAATACCTTAATGCACCAAGAACCACTATTCTGGAAAAAAGCCCTCCAACAAGACCCTACACTCAAATTTGGAAAGTAATCACCGGAGCAATTCATTTAATTAAGGATCACATCTTAATGAGGCCTGGAAATGGGGAACAGATAAATTTATGGAAGGAGAACATAATGGGAAATCCTCCCTTAGACAGTTATCTGGACATCAAGGATATAAAGAGGTGGATGATAAGGGAAGGATACAAGATTGGAGGATATTTCCAATTGGGAGTCAGATGGGATATGGAAGCAAATAGGCCAAACCCAATCTGCCCAATGATCTAACAAATCAATGGAATCTAATGACTTCCCTTCTCGCTGGTGCAGCACCAATCGACAAAAACTTCAAATATGCCTACTACTTGAAACCAACAAGAGGAGAGTATTCAGTCAAGACTGGATATGACAAAATCCAAGAGCATCAAAGGCAGCAGGAATGGCAATACTGGAGGCAGGCCTGGAAGGTGGAAACCCTCCCTAAGATAAAATTTTCTTATGGACTCTGCTTCATAGTAAATCATTAACAACAAAAAACTTTAAAAAGAGAGAAATTTGTAGCCCATCACAATGCCCTCTCTGTATGAAGGCAGAGGAAACAATCCAGCATCTTTTCCTAGAGTGTCCCTTTTCTAGAAATTGTTGGGAGGCAATGGTGGCACCTATTGAAGCAAATTTGAATTACAGACTTCCTCTAAGTCAGTTCATTAGTAAATGGAAAGGCAACTTCCCTTACTCATTCAAAAAAAAATCCACAATTCAGAGATTCTAGAGCAGCCTTCCATCCTTTCTCTGTTGGCAAATATGGCTAGCCAGAAATGGGAAAATTTTCAAAAATAAAATCCCCACAGTAAATACAATAACCTCAAAAGCCTAGGGATTGATGATTGAATTTCTCTCAGCCAAAGGGCTCAATGGAATAGACATGGCCCAACTTCAGGATGACGAGAGAAGTTGGATTGGCTTCACCTTCAATAAGATCAGTTTCAATCCCCGTCAAAAGAATACAAGGGCCCAACAAATCTGGAAAATTAGAAAAACAGAGATAGAGTTTCAAGGCTGGATTCACTCTCTCAATAAAGCCTACCTTTTCTTTGATGGAGCGTCAAAGAAAAATCCGGGCAAAGCAGGATCAGGAGGCTTCATTATCCTCCAAGACAAATCAAGACAAATATCTTACAACTGGGGATTAGGACAAATGTCAAATAACAAAGATGAAGCTTATGGTTTACTGTTAGGCCTAAAAATCCTAAGGGACAGGAAAATCAATAATGCAATTATTTTTGAAGATTCTTCACTCATCATTCAGGCAATGGTGAGCAAGACTCCTCCAAAAAACGCAGCCCTCAATCAAATTTTGCATAGAGTTAAAAATTCAATAAAGCATATAGGAATGGTTGATTATTATCACATTCTTAGAGCAAATAACAAGCAAGCAAACTCTCAAGCTAATGAGGGAGTTCAAAGAAATATCGTTCAAGTCACAATTGATGGAATTACATCTGTAGCCCTATCCCATGATGATTTCTCCTACTTCTATGATCATAAAGCATCTACATCCTTACACAGATCAGAAGAATAGCAGTGTTATCATGATTATATTCTCTGAAATATCCCAGCCCAATCCCAAAAGATCTATCAAGCCCGAATTCCTAAAGATCTACCACATCTCAGCTTACAGTACTCTCATTATGCATCCCTTGCTAATCCTCGTGACTTCCCTCTGCAAAAATGTCCCTCTCTCCTGTTATAAAACTCATGCTTCTGTTTGGTTTTACACAGCGTCTCCCTCATTTCCGATAACTCAGCGCCCTCTCCTCACTCCTCCCGGTCCCTTATCGCTCCTTCCTCCCTCCCTGCATCGCCTCCCATTCCATCGTTCTATCGTGCAGTGTGTTAGTCCTTGCGGTCTCACAGCGCCTCCCATTCTCACCCCTCCCCCCACATTATCCCCTTCATCCCCACCCATTCCCTTCATCCAAAGCTCCAAAGCAATCTTATTTCGGCCTTTATTTTCATGCTCCTCCCTTCTTGCAAAATCCGAGCTTTCTTCAACAGATAAGGAAAAAGAACAACATCGAAAAAACAAAGGTGCAGCTTCTCAGAAAGTGGAAAAGCGCGCAACAACAACAAAAGCTATAGAAACATCAAACAAAGAAGACTACAACGAAAGTGTATATGTTCTCCTTCAGCATATGGACCCATTAGAAGACAGACAACATCCTTGTGCATTCTATAAGTCCCACAGGGTGGTGATAGAAAGCTTGAGAAGCCAAATTCAGCAAGACAAGGCCCGAACTAAAGCAGAGATGGCCACCCGTCGCTCTCAATGGGATACCTGCACTAATGATGTAATGACAGTGAAGAATCGATTCAATCATCTAGAAGAGTCTCTCAAATTCATAAGGGAAGCTCACAACAAAAAGTCAGAACAAGGCTCCACCTCTCAGGATCAAGGAAGTAGACACAGAGGCAGTGAGAACACTGTGAACAAATGATCCTCCACACCATCAAATTTTTCATGCTTTTGTCTAG
The DNA here is from genome assembly GCA_034641835.2 of Pinus albicaulis. Classification (NCBI taxonomy): domain Eukaryota; kingdom Viridiplantae; phylum Streptophyta; class Pinopsida; order Pinales; family Pinaceae; genus Pinus; species Pinus albicaulis. Next base: position 771,285,646 of record CM076580.1, on the reverse strand, counting down.
GATTACAGTAGTCAATCTAGTTTAAAAATGAAAGTTAAATGCATTTTGCTTTTAGAACAGTTTGTCCAGCAATATAGCACAAATGTAATAGCCTCTACTTCAAAAAGGAGGAAAAAAAAATAGCAGCACTAGCAACACTCATGAAGTAATGCTTCCCCAGCAGACAAAACTATTATGTATCAAGATTGGGGAAATTTTGTAATGAGGAATTTCTACTCCTCCTTTTCTGATAATATAATACAACCGATTTGTGCGAAAAAAGAAAAAAAAATAAAAATAAATAAATAAATCTGGTGACAATCTTCTACATGAGGACGAAGATCGATTCCAATCTAATCTTAGCCATCGATTATGTTCTAATATTGGTCGTTGATATCTCAACAAGGGATTATAAGAAGGAACTCGATGGGCACTTGGAGAACACACCAGTGCAGATACTCAGTTGCCCAAGCAGATAAATTTTCTTAGTTGTTGAAGTTCGGCAAGAGAAAATAGAATCAGAGGGAGAGTTGCCGGTGGGAGAGAGAGGGATCAACCATAGTCCGAGAGTGCAAGGAAAGTCTGGAAGGGGCAGCGCAAAGGAGGGATGCAGATCACCAGTGCAGAGGTAGTGACGAGGTCACTGCACAGAGGGTGATGTAGTGAGGCCAGTGTGAGGAAAGGAGGTCCTCTTTGAGATCAGAAAAAATGCTATGAAGTGTGAGAATCTGATCAGTAAATTTCTCTTAGTGTCTCCTCTTCTATTTGTCTATCTGGAACTTTGTACATGAATTATTGTTGAAGAATAATAAAGAAACCCTCATCTGTTGCACCAGTTTTCCCACATTGGGTTTTTCCGGGGACAATTGTCCAAAAATAACTGTCACTATGGTTATATTTGTGCTAGTATTTTTCCTTGCATTTACTTTCTGCAATATTTTATTTGTGAAGGCTGCAGTAGAATTTATTTCGATGTTTACTATGTAACATCGTAAATAACTTGATTCAGAATTAATCAGTATAAGAAATAATATCAGTTGTTGCAGTAGGATTCCGATCTAGGAATTTTCACAACAAGGAGTTATTACTACTCCCTATAGGCATTCCAAAGCCTATACGGATGAGATTGAGTAGGCCATCAGAGAGTTGTTGGCATTGGGCCATAGCAGGCCGAGTTCCAGCCCGTTCGCTTCTTCAGTCGTGTTGGTGAAGAAGAAAGACGGGACTCTGCGCATGTGTATTAACTATAGGGCGCTCAACAGGAAGACATTGAAGAACAAGTATCCCATATCGCGCATTGATGAGTTGATGGATGAGCTTAGAGGAGCCAAGTTCTTCTCTAATATTGATTTGCGGTCAGGATATCATCAAATCTGGGTGAGGGATCAAGACATCCTAAAAACAGCTTTCAGATGTCATTATGGGCATTTTGAGTTTTTCGTCATGCCTTTTGGATTGACCAATGCCCCGGCCACGTTCCAGTCATGCATGAACGATGTGTTCAGGGGACAGTTGAGGAGGTTTGTATTGGTTTTCTTCGATGACATCTTGATATACAATAGGACTTGGGAGGAGCCCATGCAGCACTTAGAGACAGTGTTGTGTATCTTGGAGGAGCAGGAGTTCTACGCCAAATTGTCCAAGTGTGAGTTTGGGCTGACAGAGATGTTTTACTTGGGACATATCATTAGCGTAGATGGGGTGAAGGTGTATGAGGGGAAGATCAGGGCCATTCAGGATTGGTCATAGCCTAGAGATGTGACAACGCTGAGGGAATTTCTGGGCATTTTCACTTACTATAGGAAGTTCGTCAAGGGATTCTCACATTTGACAGCGCCCCTCACAAACTTGACCAAGAAGGGGGATTCTGCATGGACAGATGGAGCTCAGGTAGCCTTCGATCGCCTCAAGGAGGTGATGAGTAGTTGCTCGGTTTTGGCACTTGCAGATTTCACAGTCTTTCACCTTGGAGTGTGATGCATCGAGTGAGGGGATTCGAGTCGTCTTGTCCCAAAGGGGGCATGTTGGGGAAATATATTGCTATAATTTTCAACATTAAATTATCAATCCAAGGCTCGTAAGATTTGAGGTACAAACGCATGGAACGCAGGATCAAAGCATCTAACCTAGACTACAGTAGGAATCAACTTGTTGTTTAAGTACAAAATTGTTATTTCTAATTGAAGCTAATCAATTGAGGAAAATATGCTTAAACAAATAAGAAATTCTAATCACTGTGCAAACGAAACTAACTCTAATTAATCATAAACCAAGCAATACAAATTACCATTGAAATGATTTTAATCTAAATGAAAATCTCAATCTAAATACAAGAATCTTAAACCAATCAAGATTAATTTAAAATGATACCAAACTTATGCTAAATCTTAATCCCAATAAAATTCACTCTCATTCAAATGATCTTAAATTAAGGCAATGAACAAACAAGACTTCAACTAATCTAATTCCCGGGATGCATAAAACAAATCAAATAAGCATTCAAACTAACCTCTGTCACCACTTTGCAATCACTTCAAAAAAAAACTAAGTAAACCAATATTTTAATTGATATGCTTCAGATCTAAGAGACTACAAAATAAGAAACTATCATATCCTTAAACTTCTTTAATCAAACTCAAGAAATCATTCAAACATGAGCACATTGGCGCATGGTTCTACCAATAACTAACTATAATCATAATGAATTTCAAACTAAACTACAACTTCAAACAATGATTTAATGGTCTCATTGCATTGCCTTCAAATACTTGGTTGCCAAAACACAATGTTACAAGAAAATCAATAAGGTACATAATAGATTTCAATTCATATTTAAAACAAATGGAGTTATCGATCTCTTGTTTATCCAATTAAGAAGGACCTTTAAATATTTCAATCGTAAACTTGTAACAAAGGGGCTATTCATGCAATAAAATCATTGATCAACGCCATTCATTAGCTTGTAACGAGTTTTAAATGATATGTCTATCTAATTTTAAGAAAACAAACGAATTACAGTCTTAAGTGCATAATCAAAATTATGAGATCTAATTAACAATTGCTTTCAAAATAAAATCCATGCACCTAGATCTAAATCAAACACGCTACCTCTATTCTATGATGTTTAAAAAACTTGCTTTCAGGCGATGGTGGATTCTTGCCACTCCTGGAGGAAGTCTAAACTAAATCAATGTCTAAATATTAAAAAAAAAACCATAACATTTACAAAGAATTCATGGCAATGTCAAATTGTATTAAGATTCAAATCATAAGTTCACTTACATACATTCCTTCAATATTTTGTCTCATGTTCACACATTTTCATCCTTCTCCTTCAAAAACTTCCCAAGCTTACAACACAAACAATGGCTGAGCCATTTATAAGATTCACAAGGCGAATTATTCATTTTCCTCAATTCTGGAAAATTGAACAATGTTAACAAACTGACCTCAAAGATTGGTATATCTTCCTAACCATGGGGAATTTTGGAAAACGATTTGGAGGGAGACTAATTTGTTATGTTTCCAACAAAAACCTCTCTTGGATTTGTCTCATTCAAATCCAGCTCCTCGGAAATCGTGCCCAAAGTTGGATGTTTGGCTTTTTTTTTGCAATGTTCTAAAACTCAAACAGTGATTTTTTACAAAACTGCCTCCAAGACCCGCGTATATTTAGAAAAATTCGAATCTTGAGAAACCGTTTTGGATATACATAATTGGTTATATTTGTAACAAACCCATTTGATTATAATGGGATGTGACCCCTTGGAGGAGGACCGGTCTCTCCACTTGTTGAAAGATTGGATGCAGAGAGCTGGTTATTACTCTCTGTGGGATATATCCATCTGGGATAATGGAGTTTGGCACAGTTGGATAAACTTCGATGTGCCTCAGAATCTGATTAATGAACTGGATTCCTTCTTAGATAATCTTAATGGCAAAGCTCCACTGAGAAGCAGGAAAAGGGATGTCAGAGGTTGGGGTTCGACCCCTGGGCAGTACTCTGTCTCAAAGGGCTATAAACAGATCACATCTATTCCTCATGTTCCTCCAGATCCATCTTCTTGGAAAGGAATCTGGTCCAACCTAACTCTGCCCAAAATCGATCACTTCTGTTGGATATTATGCCATCAGAGGATCTTAACTTCGGACAGGTTGAGAAAAAGGGGCTTTGCTGGTCCTTCTCGGTGTTCAATGTGTGAAGAAAGCGAAGAGACGGCTGCCCATTTGATCCTTCACTGTAGATTTGCCAAGGACCTGTGGACTGAAGCTTTAGGCCCGTGGATACAGTACGTTGATCTCCCTAATAATATTCCGGAGCTGTTCTCCCTCTGGTGGCGTCTATACCCTGGAGGACCTTCTAAGAATATGCATCTCAAGCGAGCCTGGAACATCCTCCCCAAGTTGCTCTGCTGGCAAATCTGGTTGGAGAGGAATCGGAGGATCTTTCGAGAACAGAGGAACGCACACAAGATAATTTGGGTTAAAACCAAAGCCCTGCTCAAAGACTGCATTGGGAACCAGCTCGAGGGGGCGGAATGGAGGGATAACGAAGCTGTTTGGCGAGATCATCTGGATCTCCATCTCATTGTTGCAGACAGAACGCTTAATCCCCTGCAGGAGTGGCAGCTCAGACTTTCCGCGCCCGACCTCAAGTCATTCTGTCTATCGAAGGCGCACTACCATCTTTTCTTTGACGGTGCTGCGAAAGGGAACCCGGGTAGATCTGGAGTGGGGGGTGTGATAAAAAATGCTGCAGGCACCATGGTTCTCTGCTACGCCTGGGGTGTGGGGTTCACCACCAGCATCCAGGCCGAGGCTCTAGCGCTGCTCCAAGGGCTCAAACAGTTAAAAGCGCTTGACATCACTGTAGCCTCTGTATTTGGAGACTCTCAGTCTATAATTAAAATCATGGTAGACAACTCCTCACCCTCAGATACAAGACTGTCAAGATTGATCAGACGTATTAGAACTCTGTCAAAGGCTTTTCAGAGACTAAGTTTCTATCATGTTATGCGAGACAATAACAGAGAAGCTGATACGGAGGCAAATAAAGCAGTCAGCCTTCCTCCAGGAGTCGTCAACAGCAAGGGAAGTGAACGCCGAGACCCCATTCCTTAAAATTCTGTCCTATGTATTACAGGCTCATATTGAATCAGTTTGTCTGTTTGTTTAAGGGAGGAAAAATAGAAGCGGTGAACCGAAAAATTGAATGTATGAACTCATGGGGAAGCAAAGAAAACAAGGTGTCGGCCTGGCCATGGCGCCAGCAGACCTGTACATCTGAAATTGTAATCAGATTTGAGATTATGAGTCAGCATTAATATAAACTCCTAACCGTTTTTGTTATAAAAAAAAAACAAACCCATTTGATTAGATTTTATAGATTCACCTCAAACTGCACACACATCAAGGTCAAACATGGCAGTTTGGAAACTTCACACATTTTGAGCAGATTTATTAATCAACTCCTAGGGACCCACATGTGCGACCTGGGTGAAATCAAATGCATGGGAAGGTATTAAAACATTATTTTGGACCATAACCTCCCTTGGTTTTCCTCGGAAGCGCGCCAAAAGTGCCAAAGCCCTAAATTAGGCATCTCATCCTTAACTGGCTTGTGAGTGATTTCAGCGATGGAACCTTGTGATAAATGTACTTCAACAAAACCGTCATCAGTAAAACATGACATAATCATCTTTAATCATAGAGTAGTAAAGAAAATTGATGGTAATCAACCATAGAGAGTATTTGGCGGCAAGTGATGGAATTAGGGTACAGAATGAGCTAAAAACCTAGGGTTTTAGGATATAAATAGTGATATTTCATGATGAAAACATGGGCATATACGAGGCCCAACGGGGCACCCCATTGCTTTCAGGAGGAGGAAGCTCTTACCCCATGAAAGGTCATATTCCATATATGACAAGGAGACGTTGGCCATTATGCATGCATTGGCCAAATTCAGGTAGTATTTGGTGGGGAACAGGTTCAGGGTAAAGACAGATCACAATAGTCTTTGTCATTCATGGGGTAGCAGGGCCTTAATAATGGACAGTAGAGATGGGTCCGCAAGGTGCAGACCTATGATTTTGATATTGAGTATGTGCGGGGAAAGCACAATGTGGTATCTAATGCGTTATCTAGGAGACCTGCAGGAGTTTCACTCATGAGCATTAGCCATGATTGGAAGGCACAGTTACTAGTGGAGTACTCCAAAGATTGTTGTGCATGTGAAATCCTGGAGGGCATTCATGCAGATGAGCGCTATCGGGTAATGGCGGAGGTTATCTATTATAAGGGGCGCATATTTCTGGTGCCAGGGTCACAGTTGAGAGAGCGAGTACTTTATGCAGCTCATGATTCTCCACTATTGGGGCATCAGGGGTTCAAGAAGACATACATGGTTGTGAGAGAGTGCTTCACCTGGAAGGGCGTCAAGGGAGATGTGTTGAGACATGTACAGGAGTGTGAGGCCTATCAACGAAATAAAGGAGAGTTGACGCATCCAACAGGGTTATTGCAGTCTCTACCCATTTCGGAGGGGAAATAGGAGAGCATTTCTATGGATTTTATCATGGGACTTCCCACAGTGAAGAGGAAGAATTGTATTTATGTAGTGGTCGATAGATTGACCAAATATGCACATTTATTTGCTATTTCGACTCGGTACTCAGCGTCTCAGGTAGTCGAGTTGTTATTTAGGGAGGTTTTCTGCCTGCATAGACTCCCTAAGACAATAGTCAGTGATAGAGACAGCATATTCATGGGGGGATTCTGGCAAGATTTTTTCAGGTTGGTGGGCACAGAACTCACTTCGAGCACTAGTTACTACCCACAAACAGATGGTCATACTGAGAGGGTGAACAAGTGGCTAGAGGAGTATTTGAGGAACTATGTGACCAGACAGCAGAAGGCATGAATTCGATGGTTGCACTTAGGAGAATATTGCTACAACACTATGCATCATATGTCCATCGGTATGACTCCTTTCTATGCTTTATATGGTTATGATGCTTTATCTTTTGCTGACATTGTTTTTGGAGACAGTCGGGCCCCCAAGGCCAAAGATTGGATCTAAGAGAGCCAAGATATACTCAAAGCTCTTAAGGATAATTTGTTGACAACTCAGAATCAACAAAAGCTATATGATGACTGGCAGCGGGTGGAGAGACATTTTGAGGGGGACTTGGTGTTCCTACGCTTGCAGCCATACCGACAGTCCACTTTGAAATAGAAGGGGGCTAAGAAGCTGCAGCCTCGGTTTTATAGGCCTTACAGGGTGACTACGAGGGTCGGAGAGGTGGCTTATGAGTTGGAGCTACCACCAAGAAGCAAATCCACAACATCTTTCATGTTTCATGCCTCAAGAGAGTGTTGGGGCAGCAGATCATGACAGTTGTGGAGTTGCCTCCGCTTGATGATGAGGGGAATCTGGGTTTAGAACTAGAGACCATTCTGGAGACTAGAGAGAGGAAGCTCAGGAGCAGAACAATTAGGAAGTATTTGGTGTGTTGGAAGAGCTTGCCATATGAGGATGCCACTTGGGAGGGTGAACACATATTGGAGCATCCAACACTGAAGTTGCTTGGGGACAAGCAACATTTGGGAGGGGAGGACTGTAATTTCCCTTCCTAAATTATTTTGTCACAGGATTTATTATTATGTAGTGAGGGCCAATTTTGGTAATGTCGGGCCCATTTTATTTTTCTTTAGAACACTTAGGAGTTAGGAGTTAGTAATTTCATGTCATGTTATTTTATTTGTGGTGAATAGGGACCACCCACTCATGAAATATGCATACCCTTAATATCTGGCTCAAAAAAGCATGAGTGTGAATAGGGTATGGAGGGAAAAGGCAGGAAAAAGGCCCAACGAAGATTATAAAAGGAAGAAAGCTCATTTCATTTGGCATATTTGGATAATCGATTTTGATCTCAGTTGCTCGAGCTGCTTAGCCGGGTCACTTGTTGTTTAGCATGAGTTTTCTGAGCAAAGAATTCACCCATTATTCGAGGGACTTCGAGTGCCACCCAAGTATGGTTTTTCGTTTCATTCGAGAAAGCTTCATCATGATATCTTCAGCTTCGCATTTAGTTGCCCCAGCAGTTCATATTTCTGGAGGATGCAGTTGTGTTCTTATGTGGTTGTTGCTGGTTGCAAGGTTCATTAGCTTACGAGAGTTATAGGTGAACCTAGGTCCATTACCTTATTAAGCTATAAGCAAACCTCCAAGGGTTGAGATTGATAGTCTATTTCTGGAGCAGCGTGATTGTTTCTAGGTCAGTGCAGAGGAGAAGTTGGGCATAAAGGTGGGATAATGCCTCAACCATTTGAGCTTTTGTTTGCTGAGGGAGATAGAGGTAGTGCAGAAGGGCGTATTTATTGTATACTTGGAGAGTTGTCGAGTATTTCATTGATGATTCTGTAGACAGTGTATTCAACAATTACTAAGAGAGCGTAGGGCTTATTGGGGGTCAATTTTGGAAGGTCGTGATCAGGCCAAACCATTTCTAGGTTTTGGTTGAATTGGGTTGAGGAGTCCGGGGTTAATTTTTGAGAATTTTCTGAGCACCGGAAATGGGGTTTTCAGCCATCCCATTGCAGCAGCTAGTGCAGATTCACTGGGACTGCGCAGAGCATCACTCGACAGAATTTTTGAGTTTTTATGATTTCATCTAGCCTTTGCTCAGCTTGCCAAAGAGGCAAGCCCACGATCATTTCTCTATATATTTGTACTCTTGCCCATTTCATAATAAAATGGCTCAGTTGTTTCCAGATTTTATATGGTTCTGATTGATTACTGCAATGTTTTAAATTTTCCATGGTGAAAATTTATGGTTTTCTGTATTAACACTGTTTTTTCTATTTTGGAACATTATAATTGTGCACTCATCTGAGCTATTTACTGTTCATTTTTGTAGCATCGGATATGCTCTAGCCTCGAGATTTTGCAGGAAGGCTAAGACACATGCATTCTCCAAGACCCAAAATTTGGGAAAATTCCACCTGGAGATGATTTAATTAAAATAATTAATCATTTTTTAATGTATTCCTAAGTCCAAACTTAGGAAATGTGATTCATTAAATTGTATTAATTAAATCTGGTGAGAATTTTCTAGATGAAGAAGAAGATCGAGTCCAAGTTAATCTTAACCATCGATTATATTTTAATTTTGGCCGTTGATATCTCAACGAGAGATTATAAGAAGGAACTCAATTGGCACTTGGAAAATACACCAATGCAGGTACTCAGTTGCACAAGCAAATCAATTTTCTCAGTGGCTGAAGTTCGACAAGAGAAAATCGAATCAGAGGGAGAGATGCAGGTGGGAGAGAGAGAGGGATCAGCAATCATCTAAGAGTGCAGGGAAATTCTGGAAGGGGCAGTGCAGAGGAGGGACGCAAATCACCAACGCAGAGGCAGTGACGCAGTCACTGTGCAGAGGGTGACGCAGTGAGGCCAATGTAACAACAGAAGGTCCTCTTCAGGGTCAAAAAAACATTGTGAAGTGTGAGAATTTGTTCAGTAAATTTCTCTCAGTGTCTCTTCTTCTGATTTGCTATCCAGAACCTTTATACATGAATTATTGTTGAAGAATAATAAAGAAACCCTCATCTGCTGCACCGGTTTTCCCACATTAGGTTTTTCATGGGACGATTGTCCAAAAATAACTATGTCATTGTGGTTGTACGTGTGCTAGTATTTTTTTCCTTGCATTTACTTTCCACAGTATTTCAATTCTGAAGGCTGCAGTAGAATTTATTTCGATATTCTGTGTAACACTATAAATAACTTGATTCATAATTAATAAGTTGAAGAAATAATATCAGTGGTTGCAGTAGGGATTACGATCTAGGAATTTTCACATGGTATCAGAGCACAGGTGAAGAAGGAAGAGCCCAGCGCTGAGCAGAAGAGGGAGTTCGATAAGACTGTGTAGGCAGCAGAACGAAAACCCAGTGGGGCTGCACAGTCCATAGCCAGGAGACAAAATTTCGTGAAAAATTCCTTCTTTGAGTGAGTCGACAGAGAAGAAGATTTTTTTATCAAGATTTGCAAGAGGTAGAGAAAGCAGTGCAGCAACTTCAACGCAGAGTAGATTTTCTGCTGCAATGCAATTTTCTACAGCAATTACTAGGCAGAAAAGTGTCAACAATAGAAAGGAAAAATAGCACAAAAAATTATGGAAAGTCAAAAGGCCTCTGAATTATATTCCAGATTGGCAGACGAGTTTGTGTGTCTATCGGTTTCGGCAGCTGGTATTTGGTATATTGATAGCGAAGCTTCATCTTACATGATTGTAGTAAGAGAATATTTCTCTAGCTATCAAGAAGAACAGATGGACTTCCAGATCACTATGGGCAACAGAACCAAGTGTACTCCAGTGGGGAGAGTGTTAAATTTAGATAACCATGGTGTTCTATGCTTGATGCACTTTTACTTCAATCTTTCTTAGGCCCAATACAAAATAGCAATCACATAAACTTGAAAGTAAAATGTTGATAGAACACAATAATAGATCAATAGAAGAAAAGCCAAATATAGATCAGATTTTGCAATTCCTTTTGTCCAGCAAAGATATGAGATATTGTGGCGTTACAGCGGTCAGCAGGATGCTTCAACCAGCAAAGTCATTCTCGATCAACCAACACTTTCATTTGTCACACCTACAGCCCTCAAAGGCAGCTGTTAATTTTAGGCAACTAGGTCCAAACTCCATGTTGTGATGCTCAGATGACGATGCCAATATTTTTATTGGATTCCTCTTTCGGAGAGGTGCAAGATCGATCTAAAGATCATCTTGATCCAATGAGCAGAACATTTATTTTGAATGAATTCCACTTATGTGCAAGGTCGGCCATAATTGTAATGTAGGCCTAGAGCCCCAACAGATGTGTCACACACCCTCACTGATGGATATATATAGGTCAATGTTGGAGGTCATTTTCATCATCACTCATCACACATTCTCTCTCTACATCTGATTGGTTCGATCATCATCTTGGAGGCTCCTCTTCACTCCTACGTGGGAAAAACAACCGCTGGGGTTTCGGATCTAGTCTAGGGTTTTCAGCGCAGATATGACCAGCATTGACTTTGGTCAACGCTTGGTCAACTTGACCCGAAACTCTCCCAAAACCTCAATCTCTGCAGTATGCATTTTTTGGCACAAAAACTGAGGCTAGACGTTGACTTTGACTTGGCTACGTTGACTTTCTGTTGCTGTTGTTTTGCGTTGACCGTTGACTGGATAGCGTTGACTTTTGTTGACTTTGGGTTGACCATTGTAGAGCTGTCCGAGAGGGTTGTGTGACACATTCTGGTTGGCTGACCGTGAAGAGACTTTGCTGGTTGAAGCATCCTGTTGACCGCCGTAACGCACCACAACACATATATTTTGCTAATCAAGTTAAATGTAATTTTGGCTTGTCTTCCGTTGATCTATTGGTATGTTCTATCAGCATTTTACTTTCTTGTTTATGTGGTTGCTATTTGATATCGGGTATAAAAATAAAGTTGCATCAAGCATAGAACATATACAAAAATTTACATGGTTTCAGAGCTAAGGTGAAGACAAAGCCCAAGTTTGTATTGAGAGAAATCACTGAAGAAGTAGCATTTGTCAAGGACCCATGGGTACCTCAAATTATAATGGCTTCAAAGTTGATGACAAGTTGATTGGCAAGACTGACTTTCATGCCTGGAAGATGTCTTTGGATTTAATGTTGGAAGACCAAGATGTCATGGACTATGTGCAGGGGAAAATTCAAGAGCCTCCATCATCTGCACCTGTTGCCACCAAGTCAAAGTATAAGAAAGGAGAAATCAAAACAAAGTTGATCATCTGAGATTCTATCCATAAGAGTCTGGTTGCCTACATCTCTGAGTTGTGCACATCCAAGGAGATGTATGATAAGTTGGTCAATATGTTCAGGGCCAACAATGCAAATGAAGTCCTTTTCTTTAAGAACCAATTGAAGAATCTTAAGAAAGGCAGGGATGAATCTATTCAATCTTATTTTCTGAAGTTGACCGAAATCAGGAATAATCTTCCGGCCATTGGGGAGACAATAGCTGATCGAGAAATGGTTCTCACCGCACTTAGAGGTCTCTCCTCTGAATGGCATGTATTCATTACTACCATTCTTAATAACAATGTGATTCCAGATTTTTGACGAAGTATTGTCGAGATGCACTCAATAGGAAACAAGAATGATGGAATACGAAAATGAAGGTAATGTTGCCTTCACCGCTCGTGTTAAGAAGAAGAACAATGGTGGTCCGAGGAACCATGGAAGATGTAATGACCCAACTCGACTTATAGGGAACATAGAAATATTAACATGCATATGAGACCTACATATGATAGCTACATATGTATGTATCACGTGTACTGCACTAGTATATGCACTAATCAATTATGAAAAGTCTCAGTGTAGGGTAAGGAGTGAATTATTGAAGTATTGAGTAAATACCTAACTCGCCATAAAATAATGAATGTATTGTGAGGTAAAAGTTATACCTACCACTATCATAATATAACCAATATATTGTTCAAAGGAAAGTAAAAGCATTGACTTATGCAAATAAAATATGATATTTTAATAAAATCCAAGATATTTACTAAATGATGATATTTAATAATAAATCCAAGATATTTTAGGAATCCAAGATATTTAATAAATCCAAGATATTTTAGGAATCCAAGATATTTATGAAATAATAATATTTTAATATAAATCTAAGATATTTTTAAAAGAAGATATTTTAATAAATATCTTGAAAGGGGATTTGACTAAGATATTTATAAAGGAGGATATTTTAATAAGTATCTTGAAAAGGGATTTGTGTATAAAAGGAGTAGGGGGGGAAACTTGATGGGCAGGGGTCAGTGAGGTGGGAAAACTAACCCGGATGTTGTTAGAGGATTTCTAATTGTGGGAGACCACAGCAGTGAGTTCTAACAAAGTCATAGAGTGATCTTGATTGCTATTGGAGTTTTGGGCACGGGGACTAGAAGACTTGTCTTCTAGATTTGGGGACCGGAGAGGTTGACCCTAGATAGGCTAGGAGGAAAATGGCAATTTGGTAATGGGATCGGGAGCCATGATGGGTCAGGAACATCTTCAAACACGGTTCCAGGTAAGTATTCAATAGTGAATTGATATATCTTGCTTCAAAAAAGTTCATTTTGGATTGTGTAGTATCAATTTTGTTAATGATTGTTAATTGAAAATTTAGGGTCTCTACACATGGTATCAGAGCTCAGTTTCAGACTCTGTGGATCTTAGGGTATTTTAATCATTTTTATGAGTTTCCAAGCTTATATTGCCTCCATCTCTTCACTTTAAAACTTGGAGGTGATTCCCAAAAGTTTTGATTTGAATTAAGAAAAATAGTGTGTAGCATATGCATATCTCCAGCCACAAATTGATCAAATGAAGGGCAACCTCTCTCAATTGCGTATTAGAATGCATGCAATATGATTGCAACCATTTAAAAATAACCATGGAATTCTCCACAAAACTTATGGTCTGAGATTATAGCACCGAGCCTGGTAACAACATATACGAGCTCTTCGCACAGGAGTCACTACCCACAGCACCTTGTCCACCACAGGTCCGAGCCCTTAATATGGTGATTGTTCCACTAAACCGTATCACTGTAGTAGAATATATAATGCCCAAAAACGCCCAAAAAGTGGTTTCCTTTTAGCTGTCCTTGGCCCTCAGTTCACTGTTGTGCCCCCTCTTCATCCTCTTCACTGAGATGATGGCTAAAATGATGAGTTTAGACTTCAGTATATACATGTTTTGACCTTATAATGAATAGTCACAGCTGCCTTTGCCAGAAGTATCTGGATGAGCTCAAAAGGGGGTTTGTATGAATCATGATCGATTGAGTTCCTAACTTTGAGAGCTATCAATTTACGCAGTCGCTCTAATGCAATTACATGATTCCTTTGTTGAGAACAATCCTCCACTCCCTGAGCTATGATGTCGGTGGGAACAGTCTTGAGCCTGATCGAACTTTCTCGTTTATTGCGATGTTGTCCACCTAGACCAGAGTACTTGAAGGTGTCCATTTCGCATTGTTCAAACATCTGTTGGTATATCAGTCTCAAATAATTTGGAGGGGTGCTACATAGTGCCCTCACTCCCCTTCTCACATTGTTTATATTCAACGTTGTCCAAACCTTGATTTTGCACTATGAAAAGAAAACAGGAATTTTGATGCTCGCATTCGCGCTTGACCTTGAGATTGCAAGTTGAATGTGTCATCCCTGTGCCATGGTATGGCAGCGTGCTCTTTGTGAGATTTAAACTCTTGATCAAGTTTCGCACACCTGTGCTTTCGATGAGAGTTGAAAGCATGACCTCCCACTTACTAAACAGGCGCACTAACAAGTCTCTAAATTTGGAATTTGGAATGATATTTTAATTATACTTATTTCAATAAGTTTAAATTATAAATTTTTCAAACTTTATACCCATTAGTCTTAAAATCTTGAGTTGTTCACAACCTATTACCGCCTTCCAGAACATAGATTTAACTACGCGCATCCAATGTGCTTTAAACTCAGATCAATACGAAATAGCTCAACAATTACGAAGCAAGCTTGCAGAGGCTTCTGCAGGTTGAGCAAGAGGTTGCTAGACTAACGGAATTAAAGGTGGGATCAACAGCGTCCAAGGATGAAGCTCAAGACAAAGCAATAGTGATTTAGCATCTACGAACAAATTTGCAGAAAGCTATCGAGGATGAGTATTACGACTATGTTGTTGAGTTACGCAATAAAATTTCCAAGCTCGAGGCAGAGTCTTCGACAGCAGCTGTGATATTTCTGTCACCTAAGCTGTCACTATCCATTCTGCTCATTTCCATAACAATTTCGCACTGTCAATGGTTCACTTGAAATGGCCTCAATAATGAGCCAAGTAATCCCACTCTTGCAGCTAGGTAATCCCGTGCGAGCAGGACCTCGGTACCCATACCTATCCAGCTTTACCAAGATTTCCATTTAGAGATGCGAGATCGAGCCACCATAGGATATGTGAATCATTAAATGAAAGTGATGTATGTGAGATCGTGTATAGCGTGGGCCATAGCGTCTTGATGCCCTTCAATCGGTTAAAAAAATAAAATAAAAAATAATAAGCATGTTAAAAGTTCGCTACAGGTGACGAGTCTGAACCTTTACGACCTTAAATCATATACAACCATGAAAAAAAAAACAATGTTCCACCAAGTCCCCTGGAGATGGGAGCGAGGGGGCGAGGGAGCGCGGGAGCGACCTATGCAAAAGCTCCCTACCAATTTTCAGGAAACGTGGGGGTACATCGAGGTCATTAAAAATTATAAAATTTAATATTTATAACGTAACTGTATTTTTGCAAGGAATGTATATATAGTCATCATACACTTATATCATGAAAGATAAATCATAAATGATAAAATTATAAATCGATGAATGATGAATCATATAACTGAAACAAATTTAAAAGTTAAAAGTTAAAACATACATCATACAATCATACATGTAAGTTTGTAAGTTTGTAACTGTATAATCATTAATGTAACTACTAACATGTACAATGAAAATAAAGTTTAAGATATCATATGACATATTATATCAAGATTCAAAATAAAGTTTAAACTGAAGTTTACAACTCAAGTCTGAAACATACAACTTAAAAGCAAATAAGTTATGTCTGAAACATAAAACATAAAACATAACATATGAATATCAAATGATATCATCATAATGATAAATGAGCATAAATGCTCAAGGTAATGCCCCACTAGTCTCTACATCCAGCTACTGCACGAATATATCAGGATCAACCATGTCACCATCTGAATCAGAATCACTTGGATTCTCAAACAAGCTAAGTGGCACACCAACTTTTAACACGAAACCATAAACTAAAAGGGGCGTGAGGGGGGCGTGAAGGGGGTGTGCGGGGGCGTGAGGGAAACACCCCTTAGAAGTCCCCAAGACCCCGGAGCACGAGGGGCGAGGAATCTAGACCCTAGGGGGGAGGGGCAAGACCTCGTGTAACACTGAAAAAAAATGAATATCTCATAAGAATAGGTCGATTGCTTATTTATATAATTTCATGAGGTTTCTTTTGTAGGACCGACCTTCAATTTTGGATGTTATAATTATTAATTCCTGTGAAAAGGGACATTGTTTCATTAGTTAGGTTTAAAGTCAATATTTATTCATGATTTATGAAACTTTTCGATCATAAATCTCTCTAGGTATAAATATAATCTTTAAATAAAAGATATAATATTTTAAATGTGAACCAATAGGTTATTTTTTAGAAGATATAAATTTCTATTAAATTTAATAATTAAAAAAAAAATTATAATTATTAATTCTTGTGAAAAGGAGCATTGAAATATAATTACTATTAAAAATAAAAATAAAAACATTTTATGTTAAAATAATTTAAATAATTAGAAATATAAATTATATGTTTTGAAGGAGAAAAAAAAATGTTCGAGAAGGTCCAACTTTATATAAGTCCAATCTAGGCAAATATCACAAAGTAATACTATAGTCCATAAAAACCCTTGCATTTTACTAAAGAAGTATTATGCATAAAATATCCTGCATTAGGACAAGGAGGTCGCATTTAGTCCAGGGTAATAAAACAGTGGAAGAATATGAGATAAGGTTTATGGAGCTGGTAAAATATGTTCCTTATCTAGATACTGACGAACGCAGAGGAAGAAGGGCAGCTGTACTTGCAACGCAGAGCCTGCATGGGTGACACAGTCACTGCGCAGAGGCTGTGCAAGGCAACCCAGCATTGGTGCAAATCAATGTCAGTTTTCCCGTGGAGGAGTGAGGTTTGTCTCACAAGATCTCTTCTGTCAGTTTCTCTGTATGATCTAACAGTCTCGTCAATCATAAATTTGTACTCAGAATTTACTGCATAATAACATAAACCCTCAGATTTGCTGCATCGGTTTTCCCGCATTGGGTTTTTCTGGGGACATTAGTCCATAAATAATTGTGTTGAATGGTTGTGTGATCTATGTGTGTTCAGATTTGTTTCCGCACTTGTATTTCTTCCATAGTTTAATTGTGTAGGCTGTAGTGAATGGATTTCAATATCTACATGTAGAACACATTAAATAATTTGTTAAGTAAATAACGAATAGAAGACTTTCCATCAGTTGTTGCCGTAGAATTCCTGAGTTTGATGGAATTTTCATAGATACCTGATATAAAAACTATTAATAAAGCCCAAGCCTCCTAATATGGAGCATTCAAAAGAGAAGCCTTGAGAGTCCAGGTCTAGAATGAAATTTTAGAGTTGAGTATAATGCAGCACACCTTTGGTGTCATGCCATTGGTTATCATAATGTCTGCAAAATATTCATCAGGGTTAGAGTCAATTGTCTTCTAAGCACCCTTTTGTTTGTGCTCTATCTTTCTAGTCTTCTAATTCTATATCAATGATTGTGCGTGGAATATTGTGACCATTCCAATTCTCTAGGATTAAATGACTAAGGTAGTCCAATCCCCAATTTGTTACTTGCTGGGTGCAACAGCTCTTATAATGAGTGTTCTGTAATTATATTTTCTTATCAATAAAATAATTTTCCTATCTTGTTGAGCTTTAACTTAGTTCCATAAAAAATTCAAAATTTCAAAGTATCTTCGAGCTAGATCATTTTATCTTGCTAATAGTCAGGGCATGGCCAATCCGAGCAGAAGTTCCTTCTAGTTCTACAGTGCAGACATGAAGCCATGAAGCCATTGAATACAATTGAGGATGTTTGACGTCTATAACCTTTTCAGGTGCCCGATAAAGAATTTTCCTTGGCTTTGGCTTTTCCTGGCTGTATGATAATTTTCAATGGAAGTAATTTTAAAATGAAAAATCAAAACTTGGATATTTCTAGCAAGCTAGTCAGGAATACCTGTACAAGAACTGATTTGACAATAGGCTCCACACTGCCTTTGCTTAGTCCTTTAAGATGATCTTCTTTCTCATACTTTAACGCAGCTGTCGCATCACAAAACCCTGTCAATTTATTATATGTCAACCACCATATCAGGCATTTGTTAATGAACAAGTAACATAATATATATGATTCCAAATGAAAGCCCCCTGTACTAATGTGGTTTATTTTTAAAGTGTTTTGAATATTAGATACGCAAAATATTTATGAATTCCACATATCATTAGGGGATATTTGAGGTCTAAGATGGGCCTCCTAAGGAAATTAATAAAATAATAGTTAAAATAATAAAATAAGAGTTGTGAATTTTCAAAGGGAGAAGAAAATTGTGATTTTAAATCATATTTTTGACTTAACTCTTTATAGGTTACTCAAGCGTAGGCAGTGAATGGATATGGAATTAAATTTCGCATCAAAAGAGTACTCACTATGCATATTTCTGATAGACCCAACGAGTATTCACTATGCATATTTTTGATAGACCCAGACAGTGGATCTATCAAAACTATGCATAGTGGGTACTCGTTGGATGCAATTCTGCATCCAACTACTACCTACACTTGAAATTTGACAAAATATATAAAGAGAAAGGTGGAAAATACAATTTATAAAGGTAGTTTTCTTCTTTCCCCTCCAAATATATTTAACCTTATGGTTGACATCATCATCTTGAATCCTGTTGATTATTTTAAAGTTGATTATTGATAATATTTTTTTTTCTTTTAAGGGCCAATTTTGACCTCAAAATTCCCTTGTGATTTGCAGTTGAGAATTCAGTGTTGCCATTGAGAGAATAGAATTTTGTTAAAGATCATCTGCTGTTAAAACTAGTGAACTTATCAAAGGTTGTTTGCTATATATGAAACGGGTCTTCTATGTCTATTACAGAGAATCATGGAATCTTCAAAACATCTAAAGGTGTAAGTTCCAGCTAAAAATACCCTTTCCACAGAAAAATATGATTTTGGGTACTCAGTCATTGCCAACTTTGAGACTTATATCACAAGCACAGAAGTACAAGAAATAAACCTGTGAGTTTGAACATTCATTGTTGATTTGTTTTACTAAAGTTTGAACCAGAACATGAAGAAAAAGGAGACTTAACAATAATGAAGAGGAGAGAATGACACGTAAGCTAATTCACATCACATAGGAATACGAGATATGCATATTGGATACGCAGTATGTAGACCTCCCGAAACAGGGTATGCAGGATACATAAAAGAAACTATATAATTTGAAAAAATTAGAATGAAATATAGACACAGAAATGTAACCTTTTTTAACTTTTAGAAAATAGTACTACATCAAATGGTGAAATGACGAATGATTTATTGGCTTAAACACATATTTATAACAGATTTGAAACCATAAAATTTTGTTTTGGTGCATTGATTTAACACTCTGAAACCCTAAAATTTTGTTTCAATGCATTGCTTAGCCCCCTACGTGTTGGGCACATGGGTACATGTAAGTTTTGCATGTCCAACACCATGGGATATGTGTCTCGCACGAGACACATATCCCATGCATGTCAAACATGTGGGACCCACATATTGTGTGTATCCACATGTTAAACACGTGGATACAAGATACATTTGAATATCGAACAAGATAGTAGCACTGTACAATTCAGGTCTAAAAACAAAGTGGTTGATGCTCATTAAACAATACTAAACTCGTTTGACAGATTCGTGCCCTCTGGGAGATCATTTAGAAAGAAAATCCAGCCTCCATAAAAAAGGAATGAAATTCAAAGACACCAAAGAACTAGATTCAATAATCAATCTAATAAACAATATACTAACAAATGAGTCAAAGTTTACATGAAGTTTTGGTGAGTATTGGAATCATTAGTGTAATTTGTATATATGACTGGGGCTCATGTATCATTATTACTTGTAACAATCAATCTATTGAACAATATACAAGCAAACAAGTCTTACAAGAAGTTTTGGTGAGTGTTGGTATAATTAATGTAATTTGTACATGTAGCCATGGCTTAATTATCATTAAAACTTGTAATGATGGGTAAGGTAATATTCTTTTTTCTTTTATTGTATTACCAGGTATGGTTAACGTTGAGCTAGTCAAACTCAATATGTAGGTTAATTGTTAGTTTATGTCGCTCGGACAGGGGTTCTAGTCTCAGATTGTGTCTATGAGGCTAAGGAACACGGTGGATTAATTTTCTCCAATACCCAGAAAAAGTTTCTAAGGAAAATTACCTTAATTAGAATTAATTAGCTAGCTTATTAATTTTCCTTAATCTAACTTAGGGAAATGGATTAATTAATCAGGATTAATTGAGGTAAAACGATTTTCCTCCAATAACTTATGTTGAGAACTTAGAGGGCTGATGATTAATTCAAATTCTCTTCTTGATAATTACTTGTGAGCTTACTTGAGTTACTTATGTCTTCTCTTTGTTATCTTATTTAGTCTTTCATCAAGTCAATTATCAAAATAAACAAGACACAAAATTAGGCTCCTAGAGCCAAGGCAAAACCTCTCCCTCTTGGAGAGGAAAACCCATAAAGAATTCTTCTTATAGATCTTCAAATGACAAGTACTAGGCCAACTGGGAGAAGGCGCACGATCTAATTTTATTGTAGGCCTGCTATCCCTTAATTTCGTTGGCATAGGTGCAGGCCTGCATAGCTAACGCCTAAGTCAAGGGTGCAGATAGGCATACCTACTGCTGCGCATTCTATTTCTGCAACGTTTTCATTAGTAGCGGGTGTAATAAGGTATCTGTTTGCTGATAAAAGGGACAAGAATCTAATAAAGTTTTTTGGTTGTTTTACCGAAGTCAGACTCTGCCTCCCCTTCTTTTTTCTTGTTGTTTGAGCATTTTCTGCAATGTTTTATTTGCGTTTGGTTCCTTTGCATGCTACGCAGACCTGAGGAGAGAGTCAGTGCACCTTTTCCCATGGCTGCAACTTGGCTTATCCCATTTTAGAACAAATCAACTTCTGTAGATTTGATTCCCACATTCTCCTGCTGCGCAAAGCCCTATTGCGCATAGTGCAGACTTTTATTCCCACACAACAATTCGCGGATCCCATCGAAGTTTATGGATCAATTGGTATTAGAGCCTAAGATCCAAGGGAAAATCAGATCTTGAGATGACCCAATTTTTTTTTTTTTTTTTTTTATTTTCTATGAGACGAGCCAATTCTTAATGACGGTGGATGCACAGGTCTCCTAGCCCCGACAGCACACATAACTCCACCACACAAGAGAGGAGGTGCACAGATCTACTTTCCACAAATCTCTCCCTCTTGATCATCTAAAAGATCGTGTAAGCCTGCCTTCCACAGATCTTTCGCTCCAAGATGCCTCCTCGAAGAGATCCCTAGGCAGTGGAATCCGACTCCAGTGCTTCAAATCTCATGCAAGACCTTGTCTCTGCTCTTAATGAATTAATCAAAATGCAACAACCAAATAATCTAGATCCCTTGCGTTTGGATACTCGAATCCAGCTCCCTAAGTTTGCTGGGCAAAGCAATGGAGAAAC
This sequence comes from Pinus albicaulis, assembly GCA_034641835.2. Classification (NCBI taxonomy): domain Eukaryota; kingdom Viridiplantae; phylum Streptophyta; class Pinopsida; order Pinales; family Pinaceae; genus Pinus; species Pinus albicaulis. The sequence continues at coordinate 771,264,158 of CM076580.1, read as the reverse complement.
GGTGGATTCAAGGATCCGTAGCCTTTCCACCTATTTCAAAACTTACCCAGGCCTCACCAAAGAGCAAAAGATTCAGACGGTTGCCTTGCAATTGGAAGGCCTTGCCCAAACATGGTGGGATACAAAGCAAGAAAAGACCACATTCTTGGTCGAGCTTGGAGAACGCCCAGGGTCCTCGGCCTCTCCCCCAATCCAAAGTTGGGCTCAACTTTGTGAAGCATTGAGAAACCATTTTTACCCACCCGGATACGTACAATATTTATGGATCCGATGGCACCAACTCCACCAACTCCCTACACAAGGAGTGCAAGCCTACATCGACTACTTCTCCAAGCTGCCCCTATTGCTCCACATTCCAGATCCGGAAGAAGCATTAATACTCAAGTTTATGGCTGGCTTATTGGTTCAACTCCATAGAGAGGTAGAATTGTTTGAAAATCAAACTTTAGACAGACTTTTTCAAAGAGCTCTGGCCATTGAAAGGAAGCTCACTTCTAGGGGTTGTCCTCCTCAGTCCCGCCCCACCCCATCCCCCACCCCTTCACCCCACTTCATACATCCTCATTCACCGAATCCCAATACCAACACACCCTAGTGTTCCTTCCACAAGACTACTTCCCACAGTACTTCCGATTGTCGAGTTCTCAGATCTATGAAAACCAATAAAACCTTACTCACGGAGTCTACTACTTCCAAATCGGTCGACGACAATGAGGTCGTTTCCCTTGAAAACCCCACCGCCCTAGATCCCTCTTTGATCTTAATGACCACCTAAGAAACCGGATTCATCCCCCAGGGGCTCTGAATCCTGAATCCGGCGAATCCGATACGATTCGACCGGATTCGTACCGATTCATGGGATACGGTCGTATCCGTACAGGGTACGGCGAATCCTGACCGTATCCTGTACGGATACGGCCGTTCCCCGTGAATTGAGTACAGCCGGATATGTTGTCCCTAAAAAGTGCGATTTATGTGTTATAAAACCCCGATTTATGTCATTCTTTCTCACCGTTTTCATTTTGTGAAGTGAGCAAGGAGCAAGGGTGAGCAAGGAGAAAGGGAGTTCTTTCGAAGAGATTCGAGCATTCGGTAAGTGCACTGTCCCTCTATATTTTGCATTTAGTTTGTTGTTAGTGTTTGCATGTGCATATGTTTTATATATTTGGTTATTTTTGTTTATTTTTTACAGTATTCATGGCTCAATCAAAGGCAGCAAGACAGGGGCAAAGAAAGGGGAAGAATGTCCCCATTGGAGATGCCCCTCCTGTCCCTGTTTCATCAGGGTCTGCAAGTTTTCCATCTATTGGAAGTGGAGCTGCAACAGCAGCTTCAAATGTGCAGGGAAAACAAACTGTTGACCCCAAATACCCATTGTGGAAATACGTGACAAAAGAGGGAGGAGCAGGAAAAAAGGGAGGAGGAGGAAATTGTTCATGGAAATGCAATTTTTGCCACGGCAAGTTCACTTGCACATATTTCCGTGTGAAAGCTCATTTGTTGGGTATTCCAGGTTGTGGCATTAAATGTTGTACAGCAATTGGATCGGAACAGATGAAGGAATTGGAGAAAGAGCAATTTATTGGTGAGGCAAATGTGGCATCAAAATAAAAAAAAAACAAGAATGATGACCCCCTTCCATTCTTAAGGAAAAGCAGCAACAAGTTCCCTTTTGAGACTTTTAGTAGGGGAGAATCAGCAAAGAGAAAGGCAACTGCAGTTGGTCCAATGGACAAGATTTTTGAAAAAGAAAAGAGGGAATAGCTTGATCTCACCATTGCATTTTTTTCTATCAGAACATCATATCCTTTAATGTTGCATGGTCACCTCTATTTATTGAGATGTGTCGAGCTCTTAGTCATGGGGCTCCATCAGGGTATGAGCCTCCTAGGTCAAAGAAGCTCAGAACCACATTGTTGACAAAGGAAAAGAAAGAGGTGGACAAAATGATTGAGCCTATTAAATCAACATGGCCAACATCTGGGGTTAGCATTGTTTCTGATGGATGGACAGATCTAGCACGCCACCCACTCATCAACTTCATGGTGTCATCCTTGAATGGTCCAATTTTCTTGAAATTAGTGGATGCACTTGGACAGTACAAGGATGCACGATATATGGGTGAGTTATTTATTAAAGTTATTGAAGATGTAGGTGTATATTCTTGTGTGCAAATCATTACAGATAATGCACTTGTTTGCAAGACTGCTGGCATGATTGTGGAAGCAAAATATCCACAAATATTTTGGACACCTTGCATTGTCCATTCATTCAACTTAGCACTGAAATCTATTGCTTCTGATGTGCTTTGGATTGGAGCCATTATTGAGGATGCATGACATATCCACAACTTTGTACAAAACCATACAAATGCCCTCACTATCTACAAGGAGTACAGCAATCTATCATTGTTGAAGATTGCAAATACACGGTTTGCCTCTTCATTCATCATGTTGAAGAGGTTGAGGGAGGTCAAGACCGCTCTTAGGGCCATGGTTATTTCAGAGTTTTGGTCTTTTTGGAGAAAGATGGATCAAGCAGCCTCAAAGAAAGTGAAGGATACAGTGTTGGATGATCTATGGTGGGAGAAGGTAGATCTAGTTATTCAGATCATGGAGCCTATCATTTCCTTGCTTCGATTTGCAGATACAAACCAACCCATCCTAGGAGAGGTTTACGAGGGATGGGATTCCATGATCGAGTCTGTGAGGACCATTGTTTTACAAAATCAGTGCCCAGAGCATGAGACATCACCAGAGGCCTTCTTCACCGGCATATAGGATATTCTTGTCAGCAAATGGGACAAGAATTGCACACCTTTACATTGTTTGGCTCACTCCTTGAACCCAAAATACTATAGCCATGAGTGGTTGAATGGTGGACCTTCCCGCAGATTCCCTCCTCACATGGATGGTGAAATCTCATAGGAGAGGAAAGACGCATTGAGGAGGATTTTTCAGGAGAGGGCATTCCTTGATGAGGTGGAGGATGCCTTTGCAAAGTTTTCCACTGGCACTAGGCGATTTGCAGGCTATGATGTGATTCGAGACAGGGGGCTAATGTAATATCCCAAATGGGATACTTTAACTAAAAATGCAAAAATAGACTTGAGCAGCAAAATAAATGGAAATAAACACACAGCCACCAATATAACACAATGGATGCCGATAAAATCACTGAGCCATTTTATTAATCCATGGTAAAAAGTACATCAACATAAAGGAACAGCGGAACCTGAGCTTGCCAAGCAAGCGGAGCAAAACCCAGAAAGATCTCTGGCCCAACTGATGAATAACGTTGGCAATGATGTAGATGGCTCGACAAGAAGACTGCTGCAAATCGGCTACAGCAAAAGCTGTCACTGAACCCACTGAAGCACAAGTTGAAGATCTGAATGATCCTCACACCAATCCTTGAAGCTCTGCGAAACTTCTGAATGAAGTCTCCTCAAGAGAGTTGGTTTTTCGTCCAACACTCACAAATCACCCGAGGGTTTCCGTCCTGGGGCTACGGCTGAAGTAGAGAACCACGTCTCACACCTCTCATACAATAAAATAACATGATCCAAAAGATATCCCTCAATGGCCTCCTCCCTTGTCTTTTATAGATCTCTTGAAGCCTTCTAGAGCATTATTTTATTATTATTTTATTCATGGAGTACTTTTCCCTCTTATTAAAATATTCATTTTTAATGCAAAAAAGAGTAAATCGGCTACCACGTCTCCTCTGGTCACTGAAACTCATGTCCTACTATCCCATCATGGAGGTATCCTCATCCCGATTCCAATGAGATATTACACTAAGGTGTTTTGTCATGTATTCCTCCTGGAATGCCACCGTGAGCGTAATTAGCTGAGTTAAGCCCATAAATAACTCAAATTTCCGAAAGTTGTTGGAATGCACCGAAACGAAAGCCAAACTGCTCGGATGATGAAATATATCAAGCGAATGCCACCCAACCACATAGAAACTCCTCAAAACTCCTCCAAAAAGCCCCTGGGCCTGATAATGACACCAACCTGTACCTGTGACCGGTCTGCTCCTAACTCTGGAAGTCCCTCCTAGCCCTGTCATAGGTGACACCAAAAAAGGGAATATTACAGACCTTTCGCCCCAAGATTGCTTGCCCTCAAGCAATCGAAATATGTGGGCCACTTTGTTGGCCCGCCGCAATTGAGACCCAATGCCCGAATCCCATACAAACCTCTGGGTGCTGCTATGCACCTGTGTCAAACCACTCGGAATAGACCCCTCAATGTCGGGATCCCAAACTGATCTCTCACTGTACCAGTCAACAAACAATCCTCCTGGATCCCCATGCAACGATGGCCAATCATCGCCCAGGTCCCACAACTTGGACTGCGCACTGCCTCTGGCTATAACTGATGCTCTAAGAAGTGAAGTCCGCCAACAAGCAGCAATGCTCCCTAGATCCTGCTGTGATGTACCTCTAATTGTATAAGCTGCCCCACCAACTGCGTACCAACTCATCACCTCTCTCCAATCCAAGTCATGACTCAATCCCACGCTGATCCTACTCTCCTGAAATCGGGATGGAGTGTTGAACAAACGATGACCTGTGCCCCACTGCCAGCTGGAATCTGTAACATATACTGTGTCTAAGGGCCCTTGCTCTGTTGTGCTCCCTACGAAGAAAATCGTACCATCAAGAGGGTACCAACTCATGATCTCCTGCCAATCTATCCTGGAAGAGGAATCCACTGTAGTGTCAACTACATACGGAATATGCCCAGTGAACTGTCGCCAGCTCATAATCAACTCACGCTGCTCTGTCTTATCTACCAATGAAAGTTGCCTGTAGAAGAAAGCCCCTCTCTCTATAATGGGCCAAAGTGGGAAAGATACGCTGCAAGCCCCGTCTATGTACTCCTGGAAGTATTGCACCTCTGTTGACTGCATGTGCATCTATCTGTACCTCATCAGTGTGTCGGCCCAACGATGGATGCTCCACCATCTCCAACAGCTCATCCCTCTCCTGATCGGGAATGTAATGCTCCTGCTGTCTACTAGCCCCCTGCAGAACTATCCCATCAACCTCCAACATCTCCAGAGGATATGGATCTGCAGCTGCTATCACCGTACTCAGTATCTGTGCATCTGACTGCTTCTCCTCAATGGCTGACCCCAAGGTTAGCCGCATATCCATCATAGACTCAATGTGAGCCTCCATCTGACTCTCCCCCAAAGGACTATCACGCATGATGTGCATAGTATCCTCCTTTGCTGACTCATGCTCCATCATATGCTACTCCAGCTAAATTGTCACAAGTGACTCATCACCCTGAGTATCTCCCGTAGAGTCCCCTGACTGCTCACCCTGCACACTGAAATACAACTCTGGCCTACTGTCATCAACTCCGCATGACTGCTCTCGCTCCCCAGAAGCATCCTCATATGATCCCATAGACTCATCTAAAGAAGAGTCCTCATCCTGGCATACAGAAGGAATGTCCTCCTGTTCTGCCTCTGCCACATCATCTGCATCACTCAAGCACGAGTGATCAGGCCCCTATGGTTCTTTGCAAATGAAGCAAAGTCCCTTCCTCCTCAGTTCATTTCTGTTGCATGATCCACCAAACTGGAACAGCTCCTCCCTGGTCAACTGTCTCTTGAAAATCTCAATGTTCTGCTCAACCAGCCCTTGGGCTAGTTCATAAGCAGCAGGTGAGACCAACTGCTCTCTCCTCCAAATGCTCAGCAACCTAGTCTGCAACTCCCAGCAAATGGCCTCACGGACTCCCATACATGACGACAGGATGGACTGCATGTGTGCTATGACTGTGTCAGAATGATGTCTCCTAATGCTGAAGAAGCATTGGAACATCTGCAGAATCAAGCCATCACACTCAAAGTCAAACATGATCTCATGAGTCCGGGTCATGGCCATGACTTCTAAAACCTTAAGCTTCCTCCCAAATGTAGAGCCTGCACAGTTGTCCAAATCCCGAAAGGTTCCTACTATTAGTCTGAAAATTCTTTTCATAATGTCATCATTGTAGGGAGGGAAGGGTGCTGTTATCCTCAAAATATCACTGAAACAAGAGGCAGCTATAAGCTTGACTCTCTCACTTGGATGTTCCAAGAATCTAGCTTGTACCAATGTAAGCATAGATGGCTCCAAAGCCCAATTTAAACTCCAATCAGATTGCTCTACCTTTGAAAGGTAGGATTCCAGTTTCTCTAACATGGGAAAGTCATTTTCTGATCTTCCACTCTTTAAGTCCATACCAAGTGCATAAAGCCAATTTCCCACTTCTTCCTCCTTATGTAAATTCCTCGGATGTTGTTGGAGCAAATTATGTACCTTCTTGGAGAAGGGTCTGCTGTTTTGTTTTGTTTTTTGGTCTTCTGCTGCATGGTGGTTCAAGGAACCAACTTTTATTCTTCTCAAGCTGTTTAGGAATCGCTCCATGGTTCAACCAATGATGTGGTCACTGTTTTTCTGAGTTGTTATAGTGATGTAGGTGTAGTTTTTGTCAACCAATTCAAATACATACTGTTGTAGGTGACACATATTTATTGGAAATCGCTTCCGGAAGAAGTTTCCTCTAGAAACCGTGACCGTCAAGCCCAAGACTAAGCACCGGCCGCTCTCGCCTCGGCCTCTGATTTACCCACTGAAAACTGCTCAGAAAATTCTAGGAATTTGGGAAGGTGATCCTTGCCCAAAACCCAGAAAAACACAGAAAGGGTTTCTTCTAATTCCAACTTTCAAAATCTGACCCTTTGTAGTTTGGCCCTCTTCCAATTTCGTTTTCTGGCACTGCAGCTGCTACTGTCAATCATTGCTCTCCAAAATCCCAGCAAACCTCCTCATATGGCTCTCCTATCAATTTCCCAACATCCCAGCTCTAAAATCCTACCAATGCAGCTCCCACAAATGAGCCTCCTCCAATGACTGCATAGGCCCTTCTAACCAAAATAGTTGCAACTGAAAATTGGAAACCCGCAGGCTGATCCAAGATTGAAGCTCTGATACCACTATAATATCCCAAATGGGATATTTTAACTAAAAATGCAGAAATAGACTTGAGCAGCAAAATAAATGGAAATAAACACACAACCACCAATATAACACAATGGATGCTAATAAAATCACTGAGCCATTTTATTAATCCATGGTAAAAAGTACATCAACATAAAGGAATAGCGGAACTTGAGCTTGCCAAGCAAGCGGAGCAAAACCCAGAAAGATCTCTGGCCCAACTGATGAATGACACTGGCAATGATGTAGATGGCTCGACAAGAAGACTGCTGTAAATCGGCTACGGCATAAGCTGTCATTGAATCCACTGAAGCACAAGTTGAAGATCTGAATGATCCTCACACCAATCCCTGAAGCTCTGCGAAACTTCTGAATGAAGTCTCCTCAAGAGAGTTGGGTTTTCGTCCAACACTCACAAATCACCTGAGGGTTTCCGTCCTGGGGCTACGGCTGAAGTAGAGAACCATGGTCTCACACCTCTCATACAATAAAATAACATGATCCCAAAGATATCCCTCAATGGCCTCCTCCCTTTCTTTTATAGATCTCTTGGAGCCTTCTAGAGCATTATTTTATTATTATTTTATTCATGGAGCACTTTTCTCTCTTATTAAAATATTCCTTTTTAATGCAGAAAAGAGTAAATCGGCTACCATGTCTCCTCTGGTCACTGAAACTCATGTCCAACCATCCCATCATGGAGGTATCCTCGTCCCGGTTCTAATGAGCTATTACACTAAGGTGTTCCATCATGTATTCCACCTAGAATGCCACCTTGAGCGTAATTAGCTGAGTTAAGCCCACAAATAACTCAAATTTATGAAAGTTGTCGAAATGCACCGGAACGAAAGCCAAACTGCTCAGATGATGGAATATATCAAGCGAATGCCACCGGACATCATGGAAACTCCTCAAAACTCCTCCAAAAAGCCCCTGAGCCCGCTAATAGCACCAATCTGTACTTGTGACATGTCTGCTCCTAACTCTGGAAGTCCAACCTAGCCTTATCGTAGGTGACACCAAAAATGGGAATATTACAGCTAAGAAGCCCTATTCTTGGTGGGAAACTCATGGGGAAACAAGCCCTCCTCTACAGTAGTTAGCCATGAGACTCCTCTCTCAAGTGACTTCATCCTCTTGTTGAGAAAGGAATTGGAGCACATATGGGAATTTGTATAGTGTGAAGAAGAGCAGGCTTGAGCAGTCCAGAGCAGAGACAATGGTGTATGTGCACACCAACCTTCGTCTCATCTACAGGCAGAGGGAGGATTGGTTGAAGGGAAAGACAAAGATGTGGGATGTCTTTCCTGATGATATGGGTCTAGACAGCAATGTTGAGTTGGCATTGGCCAACTTAGATCTCAATGCGCCAGTGCTAGAGCCTGTCACATTTGATGATGGAGTAGAGGTGTCATCCTCCACACCAGCAGATGCAGAGATGACAGAGGAGGAGGATGCATCAGAGCCAGAGGAGAGCAGTGGTGAGCATGATGATCAGGATGAGGACAGTGACGCTAATTATGATGATGAGGATTGATGACTTATTGACTCTGACTCATTGAGGCTTCAAGCTTGTAGTCTTGTAGACTGTAGTTTTTTGTATTTTCTATTTCTATTTGCCATTGGCAGTGTACTTATGTAACACATTTTGATTCTGATGACTTAATGAGAAAACTACAGTATCTTACTATCTTGTCTTTCTGAGTAAATTTGACAATTGTATGACGTATCAATGTATCATGTATGAGTATCTAAGATCTTAAATCTATGTTTGAATCATTGAATTTGTGTAAAAAATATCTAATTTTTATATATATATATATATATATATATATATATATATATATATATATATATATATATATATATATATATATATATATATATATATATATATAATAAAATAATATATAACATATCGTATCCCAAAAGTGTCCTATTCCGAGGGTCACCGTATCCGAATCCGATTCTTGAATCCCCGTATCCCTGTATCCCCGTATCAGGTGACTTAGATGACCAGTGAAGAGCCAAACTCGTCAAACCTCTTCACACACAACTGCCAAATCAAAAACTCATTGGCTTTACTGATCATGGACAATGGCAGCCAGAAAAATTTGGTATCTCAAGAATTAGTTAACCGCCTTCATCTGGTCACTACACAAACAAAACCCTATCATCTCGGATGGGTTAAAAAGGATGGTCCTCGCCTATTGGTTTCCCAACGTTGCTTGATCACCTTTGCCATAGGCCCATTTGAAGACATTGTCCTTTGTGACGTCTCGCCATTGGATTGTTCTAACTTACTTCTAGGCATCCCCTACCAAGCCCAAAGAGATGCCATTTATATGGCTAAAGCCCGCCAGTATAAACTTAACAAAGATGGGCATACCTATATCCTCATGGCAGCACAACCCAAACCCACTTCCACCACAAATCAAATCCCTCATGTCCATTTTAATTAATGTGTCTCTCTTTGTTTGGTGCGCCCCGTACCACCAAACAATACTACACATCCTGTTCTCGAACCAATGACTCCTCTCCTTCACAAATTCGCTTATGTTTTCCAACCTCCTATGGGCCTTCCCCCGTCTTGCCATAACGACCATTCTATTCAACTCATTCGAGGCTCAGCTCTACCTAATGCACCAACTTACAAGTTGGCCCCCAAATAATCAGAGGAAATGGAGAGGCAATTGACAGACTTCATTTACTCTGGCCACATTCAACCATCCTCTTCTCCCTGTGCTTCTGCCACCTTTGTCATCCCAAAACGAGAAACCTCAGAAATTCATCTTGTCACTGATTACCAAGCCCTTAACAAAGCCACAGTAAATAGTCGTTACCCCCTACCCCAAATTGAGGAGTTACATGACACCCTCCAAGGAGCTAAGTGGTTCACTGAATTGCATTTGACATCAGGATACCATCAGGTTCGAATGAACCCTGATGATGTGTGGAAGACAACTTTCAAGACCAAATTCGGTCTTTATGAATGGAATGTCATGCCATTCGGCCTAACTAATGCACCAGCCACACTCATGCGATTGATCAATGATATTTTCAAAGGACATTTAGGTCGCATTATTGTCATTTACTTAGATGACATTCTCATCTTCAGTAAGACATGGGACTCCCACATGCAGCATGTCTGTCAAGTCCTCCAAAAAATCCTCAGAGAACACAAGTTACAAGTCAAGGAGAAGAAGTCCTATTTTGGCCAACGTTTAGTTCCTTACCTTGGCTTCGTGGTCAACTCAGAAGGTATTCAACCAAATCTGTCTCGCATCCAAGCCTTGCAGCAATGGCCACAACCTTCTTCGGGCAACGAACTCAAAAGTTTCCTAGGTGGTATTAATTTTTACCGTAAGTTTATTCTTCATTTTTCTCAGATTGCTTGTCCTTTGCATCAACTCTCTCATAGTCATCCTACATTTATTTAGACTAACGAGGCTACCAGCGACTTTGTTCAACTCAAGGAGGCACTATGCTCATCTCCAGTGTTGCGTCTGCTCGACCTCTCTCAACCATTTGAGGTTGAGTCAGATGCCTCACAATATGCTATTGGTGCCATACTTAAACGAGGAGGACATCCCATTTCTTATCACTCAAAAGCTCTTTCCCAGCCCAAGAAGAACTATAGTACTTATGACAAAGTATTTTACAGCTTGGTCTAAGCTCTCAAGCAATGGCGCCACTATTTGTTGGGCAAAGAGACTATTCTCCACATAGACCATCATCCATTGATCTTCATCAACTCACAGTCTAAGCTTCAGGAACAACGACATCTTAAATGGGCCTCCTACATTCAGCAATTTCATTTGGTCATCAAATATAAGAAGGGTGCTTCGAACAAAATGGCAGATTTACTCAGCAGGCCACTCATGCCAATCCTCCCAATTCTAGAAGTGCGTTGTGCTAATTATGATTCATGGAAAGCACAGTATGCTACTGATCCAGACTTTCACAAAGTTTGGGTTGCCTTACACAGTCCCACAGTTATCAATCAGACTCCCTTCTTGGATTACACCATCCGGGACTAAGACTTACGGATGTTAGTCCTGGTCTAGTGCATGACACATGTATTGGAGAATCACATATGCCACTCTCTCTCAACACAGGAAGGACATTCTTCAAGTTTCTTCCAAGTAAGAAACTTACCACCAGGCTCCCTCTCAACCAGGGTCCTGCAACAGCAACCGAACTACTCATGAAGAATTCCTCCCCTCGATGTCATGGATTTCGATATTGAGGAATCTTCAACTTTAGGCTTCATCCATCATTTTCAGTCATGTCCACTATCAGAAAGTGATTCATCAGTCTTTCTCATCTGGCTCACCGTTATGCCATGTTGCTTTCCATCAAATCATCTCTAAGGATCATACATCCTTTCTCATGATTAGCAGCCCTGCACAAATTCATCCAAATAAGCATATACATATGAACTTTTAAAACAAAAATTACCTCAGTGATGATCTTTCACCATGACATCTTCCTGTAGGCATCGATATCCTCTATTCAGATTGACACATCTCCTAATGATATGTTTTGTCAAGGGTCTTCTTGTTTACCAGACTTCTGTCAGAGTCTACATATCCTCCCAGGAGATCTCCTAGTCACATCTTCTTGGTTTTCGGATGATAACTGCCTCTTGACATGGTTGCATTTCATGATCTCTTCCTTTCTACACATTCTTCATTCCCAGGAACTTACAAATTTTCCAATTTGTCATTCATATATAACCAACTCATATTCCATGAGGACATATTATGTTGATTTCATCTGTCAGTGCACCGACAGATCCTTCTTCATAGATCATACCTCTAAATATGGAAGTCTATTACCTGCAACCATATGACATGACTTCACAGCATCCAATGTCAGCATATAAATATATACATACCTCATACCTTCTTCCCTTGAGTCATCCTGTAGCAATTTCTCTAGAATGAAGAGCTTCATTCCCTTGGCCTGCTCCATCAATATGTCATCACATCCCAGAATTTTGTTTCCATGATGACCCTTGATGTTGATGACTGCTTTCCATTAGTGATGTTATCAGAGAGGTTTTCCCGGAGTTGATTCACCAAGAGCTCCTAACATGCTTTTTATCATGATGCTATAATATACATTGCTTCCTATCGTACTATTTTACAACCAACAGAAATCACTTAAAGGAGAAGATGATCTCAATCATAGTAGAGATCCCTTGCTTCTTCTTTCTTAGATTTCTTTGCATCAGGTTTTTCCCTCACAACTGAGATATGGGCTTCTCTCCTTTTCCTCTTGTCCTTGTCATATTTAGGACAATCTCTTTTATAATGCCCAAGTTCATTACATCCAAAGCATCGTACGTTGTCCATATTCCTTCTTTTATTCTGAGGCCCAAATTTTCTGAATCTTCCTTTCTTCCTGTATGTGGTTGCAAAGGCTTGATTCCCTTCACTTGGTCTTGTATCAGCTTTGGCTTTTAGTCTTGTTTCCTCTATTTTACATAGAGACCATAAATCATGGAATGGAGTGGCTTCTTTCTTCTCGTATAAACTTGAAGTGAAGTTTCCCCATTCCTCTGGTAGAGCATTCAGCACCACTGTAGTCATCTCAATGTCAGACACTACTTCTCCCAGTTCCTGCAGTTGATCTCTTATTTCAGAAATCCTTATAAAGTATGGCGTGATTCCTTCTTCCCTTGACAATTTCATTTTATATAGTTCTTGTCTCAGAGAGATTGCTTCTCCTGTAGTACTCACAGAGAATAGCTCCACCAATTTCTCATATATTTCTTTAGCAGACTTTAGTTTTGATACATAGGGAATGAGTGAGTCCTTGATGGATTCTATGAGAATCCTCTAGGCTCGGATTTCTCCCTTCATCGATGTAGTCCATAACTTCCTCTTCAATTAAATTCAAATTTGTCCTCTTCTTCCATTCACTAAAGTTTGATGACCCAACCAGATTATTGCTCTCTTTACAATAAGTCATCTTGACAAATTTAAGTAAGGTCATAGATACTTACTTGAGAGAGTGGCTGGCAGCTTCCTTGATGATGACGAAGGAGTTAGGAGCTTCTTCTACGATAGAAATCTTCGATCTAGGTGTTCTTGAATCCTTGATGGCAAAGGATATCTTCAAAAGATGATGTCATCTTCAATCAATGTCTTGAATGAAAATCTTTGATGGCAAAGATTATTATCTTCAAAAGTTGATCCTTTGAATGAGATGAAGATCTTTCTTGAAAATAGCTTGAGAGTCTTCCTTGCAAACTTATTTGACTTTTCACCCAAACTTTGATTTTTGCTTCCTAGAGTGTCTCTTTGTCAAGCAGCCCTTGAGTTCAGCATCTTAGCTCTGAAACCATGTTGAGAATTTGGAGGGCTGATGATTAATTCAAATTCTCTTCTTGCTAATTACTTGTGAGCTTACTTGAGTTACTTATGTCTTCTCTTTGTTATCTTATTTAGTCTTTCATCAAGTCAATTATCAAAATAAACAAGATACAAAATTAGGCTCCTAGAGCCAAGGCAAAACCTCTCCCTCTTGGAGAGGAAAATCTGCAAAGAATTCTTCTTATAGATCTTCAAATGACAAGTACCATAACCAAGACTCAGACCCTTGACCTAGATATGCTTCCAAGACCTTAACACAGCTTCTTCAAACTTGATTCTTCTCTTCTTCACCAATCTGCACTGTTCTGCAGTGGTACTAGAGAACTCGGTCTCCAAGTTTCACTTCTTATTGCTCAGTCAAATATAGGGACAAAATTATCTTCTCTTTGCATATGCTTGCAACTGAATTCCTTGAACTGTAGTTAGGAAGGTAAATCTCAGATTTACCTTCCTCACTTTCTCCCACTTTTAAGACTGTTTTTCTTCTTATGATCATTGTCTCAACTTCAGCAAATTCTTCATTCAATACAACTGTCCTTAACTTTATATTCCAGGACCTTTGCTTAGTTCTGGCATCACAAAACAATATGTAGTACAGCAGTGATATATCCACACCTTAGTTAAGATAACTTAGACAAATCCGCAATTGACACCCTGTACAAGACTCCTAAAATCCGCACTTTATACACAGGGAAGTCCGCACTGTTTTCTTGTCTTATAATCCACACTGATTCACCCTTGAGATCCGAACTTAACCCTGCCTGAGATCCTAACTACTTCTAGTCTAGAATCTGCACTCTGTTCCTCTTTAATCCGCATATTAGATCAGAGCAATCCGCATTCTGTGCTCTTCAAATGATCCGCAGTTCAGGGGTATATATAGGGCACTGATCTGTCTTTTAGGCCAACCATACAGCCGACTTCTCCACTGTGAATTAGGCCGACTTGACAGAGGTTATTCCAGCGTTGATGTAGGCTATCTTCACTGTATGTAGAGCTTGTCTTCCAACGTTGTTTGAGGGTTGTTAGGAGCCCTTCTTCCACAAGGTCTTGGAGCATATATTGCTAGACTAGATCCTTCATGTATATGACACTTAATTATATTTTATACCTAGAAGACACAAACCTAATAGACATCAAGAAGAAGTCTATTAACCTATATAATAAAATCTTGCGCATGACACCCATGAAGCAAGTACAACAAAATACATTTTATTATCTTTGTCTCCTTCTTTACATAAATACATAATTACATAGTCAACATGAAGACTGACCTAGTTACACTTTTCAACAACTTCTAGAAAAATTATTTGATAGGATCAAGATGATCATAGCCATCGATTGAGATTTGATCGTGGTTGTTGATTGCTCAACGAGAGATTATAAGAGGAAATCGATGGGCACTTGGAAAACAATCAGATAGATCAAAGACACAAATTTGCAGTGATAGCAAGGGCGCAGTGATAGCATGAGGGCACCAATAGATCGAGATCAGCAGTGACTGAAGACAGGATTGCCGGAGGAAATTACTCACAGCAATTTCCAGAGTTTGTGGGAGATCGATTTTATCTACAGAGAGGTCAAGTTTACAAGTGGTGCGAGTTTCTCCAAAGAGGTCAAGTTGTCAGAGCAAAGAGATATTTGTCAGAATGAATAATTTGCACAAGAGAACCCGAGTTTGCCAAAGAGGCCCGAGTTGCCAGGGCTGCACGTGTGGTTCGATTCAGTGAGCCAGAGGGAGGCCGAATTGAATCAGGAGGGTCGAGTTGTCTCCAGGAAGCCAAATCAACATGTAGAAGTGACAAATAATTTTCCGGAGGTTTGCTAAGTTATGATAAACGATTGTAATTTTTCAATTACCGAATTTTGCTGAAGAATAATAAAAATACTCATCTGCAGAACAGGTTTTCCCCACACTTGGATTTTTTCATGGACATTCATCTAAAAGTATTGGTGTTCATTATTTGTGTGTGTGTACAATATTTTTTCAGTTCCTGTGGTTTATTTATTTCCTGTGAAGTTGCAGTTGTGTTTTATTCGGTATTTTCTGCAAAGAAATTGCAGAAGACAAATAATCAATTGTTGAAAAGTATAGCAAAGAAGACCTTCTTCTTGACTTGTGCCTTAGTCAGGAAAGACCGCAAACAATCTTCCTTTAGCATCCACGAGTTCCTAAGAAATAGGAAGAGTTCATGGTGACAGTTTGACTCATGCACAAAATTGGAGAGATAGTTGAGTCGATCTCCAAGTGCAAGTTCCAGTTTGGAAGTAGACGAGTTAGTGAGCTTCAGTTTCTAATTGAGACAGGACAAATTAGAAGAGTCATTTTGAATCAGTTAACATATCAGGCACAAGTCCGAGTTCTAAATTCAAACTTGCCATTTATAGCTGAGTCAAAAAGCTTAAAAGGAGGACGAAGGCACCTTCACAATCCGTTCTTGTATGCACGAGGTTGTGTGTGTGAGTGCATCTTGTTGAGAGTGTGTACTTTGGAGCAGCCAATACACTATGATAGAGGGACTTCTTGCTGCCAGAATTGCGCTAGGATTTAGGAGGTTTTATCCTAAATAATAGGGGCCAAGATTGTGCTTGGAAATAGGAGATCTCTTGCGCAAGGGAAAAGGGTGAAGCAAGTAGGAGCATATGCTAATAGGTTGCAGGGTGTGTCCAACTAGTATAGCAAATAACAAGTGTGTTCTCAGGGTCACTATTTGCCTTGTAAGAAATCTGATTGCTCAGAACTCTATCAATAAAATTATACAAGAAAAAGAGGGTTTTCCCAGTTGGGTTTCCTTAGAAAAAATTATTGTCTCTTGTATGACTGTGCTTTTATCTTTGTGATTATTCCGCTGCTTATATGTGTTGAGAAATTTTGTATCTTGCTGAAAAGAATTTTTAGTTTCAATTTGCAGTTTCCATTAGTTTCAGATTGTTCATTCAAGCAATTGCAGAATTTTGTGGAAATTCAACATGGTATCAGAGGACAGATTCGTATAAAGACCAGCACATTCAGCATTTGTATAAAGACTAGCACATTCACAATGAACTAACAAACGACCTTCCAAAATGTGTTTATGATGCTACTCTATCTGGTAATTGTTTTTCGATTAGATAATATCTTGTTGATGAATTGACTATTCTAAGTTCTCCCTTGTCGTCTTAATTTCCCTTGCTTCCATAATTGTTTTTTTATACTGGCATACAATTAAAAGATATTTAGAAAAAACTTACCTAAAAACTCTATAATCGACAATATTATATTTTGAAAGGAAAAGACCAAATTGTGCATTTCATTTGAAACCAATGATTATGAGTTCTAGTCTACTACAAGTAGACCAACTAGTGGAGTTGCCATGGGTTGACACATATACCCCTATGATTTTTTAAGAATCGCAAAGCATTGCAAAGTGACATTATTGTGTGAAAAACTAAAAACTTAAGTAGGTGGTGTCCCATAGAAAAAAAACCAACTAAGGGATGACAACTATTTTCATGGTATGTGGTGACTTGATAGCTTCATTTGGGTATCACATGTGTTATTTTCTTCTCATGATGAAAATTGGTCTTATATGCATCAACGTGAATGTAACAACAAAGTACACAAAGATGATTACAATGCTTTAACCAAGATTATATTAGATCTCTTCTACAACTCATATATATTTTATATGTATTTGTAACAAACTTAATTATGACATTATATTTGATCATGATATACCCACATCATATACGAAGAGGAGATTTATCCTTTGCATGCTGAACAAATATGAATACACATGCAGATATTTTGCAACTATTGATGAAAGGCTTTATTAAGGGACCATGAGAAAACAAAGTTTAATGTATAAGTTATGCATTAGGAGGTTAGCATTGTGCTCATATGTATGGTTGATGGTTCATATTGCAAATGTTAACAAGGGTGGTAATACATATTGAAGTTTTTAAACATAAGGGGTATGTTCTACCCGCCACCCTATACACAGATATTTCGTTGAATAGAAATAACATGTTATGATTATGAGGTGATACTAGAGAGATATGGTATATGGTTGATGTTGAAGAATGTAACTAGTGTCGGTTTTCATAATTGTATTCGAGTCATGATGTAATGTATTTGTCAAAAGAAAGAAAAAGCAATTTTATTGTAAAAGAAAATTTAACTTTGAAGCATCGGTTTTATGCTATGTTGCAGGAAACGTGGGTCTAGCCTTTGTTTCAGCCCAGAAATGAAACGGAAACGCGTTTCACCATACCGTACGGCCTGGAAACGTGTTTCCATTCGTACAGGGCCATTTCTCACTGGGGAAACATGCCCAGAATGGTCAGAAACACGTTTTAGGCCGTACGGCCGCGTTTCCGTCACTTTAACTTGTTTTTTTTTGTTTGTGTGTGTTTTATTATTTTTTTAATTGTGGAAAGTGTCTATTGGATGCTTCTAGATGGCTATCTCAACTTATAAAAACACTCTCGCCTCATTCTCTCATCACACGAATTGAGCAAGTCGTTTCACTTAGAGAAGGGCAATTTTAGCAAGGAGAAAAGAGGAAGAGAGCAATGCTTCAGCTAGGGCGTTTTCACCAGTGAGCAAAGGAGATTTCAGCAGCAAGAGAAAGAGATTTCAAAAGCAAATTTGGAGTGTGAAGTTTCCAACTACGGCATTCTTGGTTTTTGGCTCAGCTACAGTCATATTTCTCTTGTCTTTTGTGGCATTTTGTGTTAGCTTTAGCTACACAAAATTAATTTGGGTAAGAAGCATTCAATTTCTTAGTTTTTTCCCATTGTTTCTTTTATTTTTCCAGGGTTTATGCTACCAAAATTATGAAAAAAGATTTTTATTTACAGAATTTTTTTTTAATTTTTTTTTGCAGCAATGGCTTCCATCCAAGTTTCAAGTTCAAGCCCCAAGTCCAACACAAGGGCTGAATATTATCTTCTTTGGAGGCATGTTCAGAAGCTTCAAAGATGTGGAGGTGGTGGCTCATGGGAATGGCGATGTAATCTTTGCAGTAATTCTTACAAGGGCTCTTACCCAAGAGTGAAGGCACATCTTTTGCATGGAGGAGGATAGGGGATTGCAGGTTGCACAAAAACATCAGCCCCTGTGGTGAGGAGGGAATATCAAAGAGAGCAAGATTAGGCGGATGGAATTAAAAGAGAAAAGGGGCTTAGTAGTGCAAGTCCCTTAAATCTTCTTCGAGCCATGTTTGCATGATCTCTATCTCTTTTCTTGCTCATAGGGTTGTCAGGGCAATCACTCCTATAGTGTCCCATCTTGTGACAATGATAACACTCAATTTTGGATAGATCAACCTTCTTCTTTGGTGCCTTCTTCTTGAATCTTCCTTTATGATGAGCAACATAAGCATTTTAAACTTCTTCATTGTTGGTTACCATGGAGACTCTTAATTCTTCTTGACTGCATGTTGTCCATAGCTCCTCAAAGGTGGGTGTTTCTTTCCAACTATTGAGAGCTTAAGCAAGGAACCCACAAAAGGTGGTAGTCCCAGAATGGTTGTAATCACTAGTTCTTTAT
The DNA here is from genome assembly GCA_034641835.2 of Pinus albicaulis. NCBI lineage: Eukaryota > Viridiplantae > Streptophyta > Pinopsida > Pinales > Pinaceae > Pinus > Pinus albicaulis. The sequence goes on along the minus strand of CM076580.1, from coordinate 771,245,236 downwards.
CTGGTACTATTTCATCAATGGCAAGAATCTCATCCCTTATCCTTGCTATCGTCACAAAGAAAGAGGAAACAGTATCCTCCTTTGTCATCTTAGTAGTTCTTAGTTCATTCTTCAGACTTGCCACTTTTCCAATGTTATTGATGGTGAATAGTTTTGACATAGCCTCATACATTTCCTGAGCGTGATCAATATTTTTTATGAAGGGGACAAGATTGTCCTTTATGCCTTCAACCATCAAAGCCATAGCTACTAATTCTAGTTCTTTGTACTTCACCCTATCAGCATCACTTCATTCTTTTGTAGGCCTTTTCATATTTCCTTTGACTAAATATAAGACCTTGTTCTTTTCAAGGATGATGTCAATCCTTTTCTTCCAAGACCTATAATTTGCAGCTCCTTCAAGCTTGTTCTATCCCTTGATAGTGTTAGACATCTTCTTGAAGATAGTGAAGACTTCTTTCCTTTAATGAACTTCTTATGACTTATTTGATCAAGTCCTTGAGACTTCCTTTTTCCTTCTTCTTTCACCATAGCTCTGATACCATGTTAGAGAATCAAAACGGCAAAAAGAACCTCTTGTTCTTGATTATTTACCTGTGACCTTCTTTAGTTCTTATTATGCTCTTCTTATTTTCTTCTTATTAGTTCATCAAGCAAATACAGATAGATTAAGGACACCAGATGTAGGTCAGCAGCCAGGGCAAAACTCCACTCTTGGGGAAAACCCAGTGAATAATTCTTCCTTCAATAGTGATTCTTGAGACTATAGACATTGACCCAAACTTCCTCCACACCAAGTCAGCCTTCCTTGTGATCCTTCCTAAATATAGCAGCAGTAGCAGCACTATAATGTAGTTTCTTCGACTTGGAACTTCGATCTTGCTTCTTGATACTTCGATCTTGAGGTAGAGACTTTGATCTAGCTTCAAAGGCTTCGATTTAGGCCCAATACAACTTCTCCAAGTAGCAGCATTCAACAAAGCAAACTTCGACTTCCTCTTCTCTTGGCAGTAGCACCTTGGCAACACTTGATGTAGCAACTGTTGCAGTAAAACTTTGAGAACTTCGATCTCCCAAGCTATAGCTCGAAATGCTGAGAGAGTAACACCAAAATTTTGATTTTCTTCAACTCTATAAGCATGCCCAAAACCAAATCCAGAAAGTCATTCTCCTCCAATTAGCAATTTTTCCTTGTTGCAACTACAAAATCGAATTTTTCTGTTGCAGTGAGATGGTTCCAAGTGAATTCGATTCCATTGTATATATAGGCTTGAGAAGAGCTGGAATTCCTGGACTTGAGGCTGACTTGGTGTGGAGTCTTCATAAATCATATTTTACTCAATACTTGACCTATTTGCATGATTCAAAAGCCCAATATGCATCAATTTAAATCTGTAATAATCCTATAGACTCGGAATAAAACCTAGAAGTCTACAATAGGGACTTTGACCTAAAATAAATATGACCCAAGAATGAAACTCATTCTTTAATAAGTCATTTAATAATAATATAAAATTATTTTCTTTATTCTTTCGACAAGTACAATAAGTATTGACTCAAGTACAATTTATGAAGACTGAACCTAGTTACATTCTTCAACACCATGATCTTGCTCACTTCCCCACAACTGGCCAATGTCATGGCTCTAATACCACGATAATATTCCTAATAGGAAATTAATAGTTAATGACAAAAAAACATGCTCATGAACAACACCCAAAAATTGCAAACATACATAAATATCATATACACATATATTGGCACCAAAACTAGGTCTTTATATTAAATTCTGAGTTGAATAAATACAATATAGTGACAAAAAGAGGAACCTAGGCTTGCAACAGCAAGCAAGCAAAATCCCATGTTCAGAAATCACTGTCAAATTGCTCGAATATCAACCCAACTAAGCTCTACACAGACCAAGTAAATTTTTGCTCCTGTTGTTGGAAGAAAATGGTGATATCTGCCACTCTTGTGCTCAGAACCTCCTAAAATTGCAGTTGGTGCTTCTCCACAATTTGCTCAGCAAAGCCTAGAAAGGAATCTTCCACAAACCTAACACCCAGAAAACCCACAAAATGGTGCAAATTACCAGCTGGCTAGTAAAACGCACTAATGAAAGGAAGGGAATTTCTGACCTGAATACTACCCAGAAAATTTTGCAAATTTAACCGGAACCTCCCATCCAAATACCCATAAAACCCAGAAAGGGTTGGGCTTCGTTCCAAACTTCCAAAATTAGCCCCAAATTGTGTGAGCTCCCTCTTCAGGTAGGTAATTCGTACTTCCTGGGAAACAGCTACCAAATCCCTCCAAAATTAGATGAGAACTCCTCCAAGGATCCTCCTCATGTTCCCCTTGTAAATCCTCAGCCCAACTCTTGCTCGAGTCCCCACAAGCCAGGTGCTCCTCTAATGACTGCGCAGGCCCAGTCAATACCTCTTATGCGTTGACCCAAAAAGAATAAATTTGGCTTGTATGTATTCCACTCAACCTACCCCTCAAACCACTGCAAAAACACTGCTAACTGCCAAGAGAATGTGCCTCTAAATCCCCATAACCAAAGCTAACATGAAGCTCATTCCCCTGAGATGTGCGTGGTCCTTTACTACGCCCAACCAGCTCCTCAACAGCTCAAATCTCCTAAGAAATCCCTCTGGAGTAGCTCCAAGAATGCAGCAAAGGCTCCCCTTGGGTGGCACTCGAAGTCCACGAAAGTACGAGTTTAGATCTCCCCTCAAAAATCTTATGTGCTGAACAGCACTCTGTTGACCTAGCTAAACAGCTTGAGCAAACAATAGTTTAGATATCAAATTAGCAATAGTCCCCAAAATGAGTACTACACCTTCCATTTATAATTTATGCCCCCTCTCTTTCCTCGTGGGATCCACCCAATGAATTTCCTTTTCCCTCCTCTCTCCAAGTCGAACTCTCCAAGGGGTACGTATTCCCTCATGGAGTGGCCCCCACCTTTCACTAGCTCCACGATTTTCACTTTTATCTAAGTGGGTCCCTTTCCTTACCCAAAAATTAAATTTTGATTTAAACATTTTCCTAAGTTTTATTGCCAAAATATCTCCCAATTGCAAAAATAGAAATTCTTCTCAACAAAATTAATTAATTGGGGATATTACAAGTCATTTGTCACCTCCTCACCAAGTTGGCCCTACCTTGAAGAAGTCGGCCCAGATTGGGGCTATTCGACCTTGTGGAAAAATAGAAGAGGAGCTCGACCTTTTTGGAATCCATCATCCACAAGTTCGATCTGTAGTACAAGAGCAAGAAAAAGGAGAGCAAAGTCAAGGAGAAGGAAGAAAAATCAAAAGAGACAAAATCGAAGTTTTTGGGCCATCTCTCTCTCACACATGCAAGTTTTTCTAGGTTTTCTGGGCAAGTTGCAGGGGCCTAAATTCTTGCAGTAACTGCAGGTCCGAAATTATGAGTTGCAGGGGGGCGAAATTCCAGATTGAAGCTTTTTTTAAGGAAGTTACTCTCATTGAATTTGACAGAATCTATCTACTTGGAAGGAGGGTTGACTTGGTGATTGGAGTAGGTCTTTGTCTAGGTCTAAAGGTCTTGGATTGTCTCACTTTGACTTTGTTCGATTATTGAAGAAGAGTTTGACTGAGTTTTCCTCTAGAGAGGGGTTTTTCCCTAGCTGAGTACCTACATCTTGTGTTTCTTGTTCTTGTGACCTTCATGCACTTTTGATTTGGTAATTGCTTGATGAAAGACATCAAAATAAAGAAGTAAAATGTAAGTTGTAGGAAACGTCTAACCCAGGTCCGTTTCTCCCAAAAAAACGAAACGGAAAAGGGGAAACCTATACCGTACGGCCGAGAAACGGTACCAGTACGGCTGGAAACGCGTTTCCTGGCCGTACAACAGCGTTTCCCCAGCTACGGCATTCTTGGTTTTTGGCTTAGCTACAGCCATATTTCTCTTGTTTTTTCTGGCATTTTGGGGTAGCTTCAACTACATAAAATTATTTAGGGTAAGAAGCATTCAATTTCTTTGTTTTTTCTCATTTTTTTGTCTATTTTTCAAGGGTTTATGCTACCAAAATTATAAAAAACGTTTTTTTATTTATAGATTTGTTTTTTTATTTTTTTTGCAGCAATGGCTTCTTCCATCCAAGGTTCAAGTGCAAACCCCAAGGCCAACCCAAGGGCTGAATATTATCCTCTTTGGAGGCATGTTGAGAAGTTGCAAAGATGTGGAGGTGGTGGCTCATGGGAATGGCAGTGTACTCCTTGCAATAATTGTTACAAGGGCTCTTACCCAAGAGTGAAGGCACATCTTTTGCATGGAGGAGGACAAGGGATTGCAGGTTGCATGAAAACATCAAACCCTATGGCAAGGAGGGAATATCAAATAGAGCAAGATCAGGCTGATGGAATCAAAAGAAAGCATAATGATTTTAGTCAAGCAGCTAAAAATCTAGCAAACAGTGAGCCGGGGATTGTAACTGAAGCAAGGAAGAGGAGAGGCACTCAACAACTAGAACAACCACCATCCAGAGTGGAATCTGGTACAATTCAAGATAGCAGGATTGCTAAACTGGTGAATGTGAAAGAAAGAGAAGAAGTTGATTCCAGAGTGGCTCAGTGCATCTATGCATGTGGTCTCCCATTCAATGTTGTTCGCTCCCCTTACTGGCAAGATATGATAAGGGCAATTAACAAAGCTCCTCAAGGGTACAAGGGGCCCAACTATGAGAAAGTTAGAACTCAGCTTCTAAAAAATGAGAAGGATCTTGTAGAGGATGTGCTATCACCAATTCGTTCTTCTTGGAGTAGCTCTGGGGTTACCATAGTCTTAGATGGATGGACAGATACAAGGCGTAGACCATTGATAAACATCATTGCCACTTCACCAAAAGGAGCAATGTTTCTAAAGGCAGAAGACTGTTCGGGAGAGGTAAAAGATGCACTATTCATTGCTGATGTCATTATCAAACCTATTGAACAAGTTGGTCCTTACAGGGTGGTGCAAGTTATCATGGATAATGCACCGGTATGCAAAGCTGCAAGTTTGATTATTGAGGAGAGGAATGACCACATCTTTTGGACACCCTGCATTGTCCACAATCTGAATCTGATCTTAGAGGAGATCGACAATAAAGTTCCATGGATAAAGGAACTCACAGGGGAAGCAAGGGAAATTGTGAAATTCATCACCAACCACAACCAGTCTCAAGCAATATTTCGAAAGTACTCCAAATTGGAGTTGTTAAAAGTTGCTGAGACAAGATATGCCTCAAACTTCATAATGTTGCATCGCCTTATTGAGGTTAAGCAAGCATTAGTGTCTATGGTGGTGAGTCAGCTTTGGGCCGAGTGGAGACAGGCAGATTCAAAGTGGGGAACTGCGGTGCTAGATTGTGCCTTGATGAGGATTGGTGGAGAAAGATAGATTTCTTGCTACTGTTCACAACCCCTTCATTTGAGCTTCTTCAGCATGCTGACACTGACCAACCTTTCTTAGGAGAGGTATATGATGGCATGGATTCCATGGTTGAGAAAACTATGGAAATAATTTCACAGGAGTCACCACAGCTTTTGTTTGTAGATGGTCAGTTTGCCGAATTAATCAAGAGAATCATTGCTGACAGGTGGAACAATTTCAACACTTCATTGCATACTTTAGCACATGCCTTGAACCCAAAATTTTATGATGAGGAACTTATTGCTCAAAGCAATGGGAAGAGGAATTCACCCCATAAGGATAGAGAGGTAGCAAATGGGGTGAAAAAAGCCCTTATGAGAATTTTTCCAACTCATCTACATAGGGAGGTGAAGGAAGAATTCGCCAGTTTTGCTGCAGGTATAGATGATTATTCAGGTATATCATCTTTGGAGGAGAGAAGCACCATGAATCCAGTTAAGTGGTGGATTTGTCATGGAGCAAATGGTGTACATTTGCAAAACCTTGCCATTCGCATCCTTTCACAAGTGGCAAGCTCTTCATCAGCAGAAAGGAATTGGAGCACCTATGGTTTTATTCATTCTGTGAAGCGCAACAGGTTGGGCTCACAGAAGGCAGAGGATCTTGTTTATGTGCACTCCAACCTTCGGCTTGCATCTCGTAGGGGTCCAGAATATGGCATTGGTCCTTCTGAGGAGTGGGATGTGGAACCAGAAAATCCTGATTTGGATCTCTCTCTTGCTGCCTTGAATATTGAGGACCAGGATCATAGAAGTGGAATTGGCCAAACATCTTCTTCAGCTACACCATCCACTATTGAGCATGCTTCTGTTGCTATATTTGATGAGGATTATGATAATGAGTATTAGTCTTTTGACTTTATTGTACTTGCAGCCTCATATATATAATAAAGGCTGATTTTGAGATTTTGATATATAATAAAGGCTTGTTTTGGAGGTTCTGATATTGGTTTTGGAGGTTCGTTATCAATGATCATTCATGAGTAAATGTGTTGTAGCTTGTAAATTTGTAATAGTTTATGCTTTGAATTTATGATTTATCATGTATGTTTTAAACTTGTATGATTTCACATAACATTTCTTAAATGTCCTAAATTATAATATATATATATATATATATATATATATATATATACCGTGTTTCCCCGTTTCCAAAATTTGGAGAGGTAGTGTTTCACTTCGCTTCCCATTTCGGAAACTCGTTTCCATTTCCCCGTTTCGTGCAACTTAGAGTAAAATAAGCCAACACACATCACAAGTAATTATCAAGAAAAGAGGAATCAAACCCTGATATCTACATGCATTAATTTCTCAACATGGTATCGTAGCAAAGGTGAAGGAAGGACAATTTGAAGATCACTTTGTTGGCTATCATTTGAAGGAAGGAACGCAATCTTGGAATAAAGATCACTCTCTCAATGGCAAGCTATTTGAAGATGGGACTCAACCTATTGATAGTGGAGCCTCAAGACACATGACAGGAGAAAGTGAACAACTTCATACTTTATCATAAGGATCATCATCTCATTCAGTGGAGCTTGGAGACAACAAGCCTTGGATCTACATCTTTGGAGCTAGAAAGTGGAGGAAAGCTACATCTCAACAACATTCTCTATGTCTCAGGTTTGAAAAAGAATTTACTTTCTATTTCTTGTTTAGAAGATAAAGGAGATAGGGTTGTTTTTGTAGATGGTAAAGTTATAACACCATCTCTTCAAGCCCTTGTTCACATGGAGATTAGTCCCATCGAGCTTTGGCATAGAATATATGGACACATTCACTACAAGCTACTACCCTCTCTAAGTCAAATGTTGAAGGGAATCCCCAACATTAAGGAAGACCATGAAGGAGTTTGCAAGGGATGTGCCTTGGGAAAGAATATAGGAAACCCTTTACAAGCAGTGACACAAGGTCTAAAGAAATACTAGACCTCATTCATTATGATATATGTGGACCCATGTCTGATAAATCTCTTGGAGGCCATTTATGCTATGTGACCTTCATTGATGATCACTCTAGAAAGACATGGATTTATATTCTCAAGACAAAGGACGAAGTATTTGAAAAGTTCAAGGAATTTAGATCCGAAGTAGAGACACTGACCGAAAGAAAGATAAAAACTCTTAGATCCAACAATGGGGGTGAATATACTTCTAAGGAACTTGTAGCTTATTGCAAGCAGGCATTCAGAAGGAGCTCATAGTTCCCTACAATCCCGAACAAAATGTAGCAAAAAGGAAGAATAGAACCATTGAAGAATGCATAAGAACTATGATATTTGATCAAGACCTACCAAAATTCCAATGCGGAGAAGCAGCCATGATAGCAGTATACATACAAAATAGAAGTCCTCATAGAATTCTTGATAATATGACACTGGAAGAATGATTCTCAGGGAAAAATCCGTGAGTAAATCATCTCTAAATTTTTGGATGGCCTACATACATTCATGTTCCAAAAGACAAGTGAAAGAAGCTAGACTCTACAAGTATAAAAGGTATCTTCATTGGTTATAACCTTTCATCAAAGGTTTATAGAATCTACATCAAAGAAGAAAGGTGAATTGAAGTTAGCAGGGATGTCATATTTGATGAAAATATTGCATTACAAAAGATCCAAGGATATACCTATTGAATCTGATGAAGAAGATGCACCGTTATTTGAAGAAGCAGAGCAACATGACAAGTCACCTACAAATCAAGAAGAAGGAGGCCCAAGTGAACCTATTCAACCTACTATCATTCCCGAAGCAAAGAAGAGACCAGCCTGATTGAGAGCTACACTTGAAGAAGTCGAAGGACACAAATCAGCGAAGGACACATTCAGAGAAAGCAAGAAGCCTAAAAGATACTCAGGATATGCAGCATACACGACGAAGTTAATTGAAGCAAAACCATCTACTTTTGAAGAAGTCGCTCATCAAGAAGAATGGAAGAAAGCAATGCAGGAAGAATATCAATCTATCATGAAGAATGGGGTTTGGGAAATCATTCCTAGACCTAGTGACAATTCTATTGTCACTTCCAAATTGATTTACAAGATCAAACATGTCGATGATGGAAGCAAAGATAAATACAAAGCAAGATTTGTTGCAAGGGATTTCTCTCAAAAGGAAGGCATAGACTATGAAGAAACCTTTGCTCCTACTTCCAGGTAGACTACTATAAGATCTTTGATTTCTCTAGCATCCACTATGAGACGGAATATCCATCAAATGGATGTCAAAACAACCTTCCTAAATGGAACCATAGAGGAAGAAGTATATATTGAACAACCGGAAGGCTTTAAGATAAATAGCAAGGAAACTCAAGTCTGTTAATTAAAGAAAGCTCTATATGGCTTGAAGCAAGCTTCTAGGATCAGTTGTATGATACTAGCAAACTCCTAGTATTCATCTCCATAGGGGATGAGTTGTATCTTCAGGGGATTACCATCAGAGTGCATGAGATGGACTACTCAATAGGGCAGCTTCATGAGTTGGACAGAGTTCTACATTATCAAGATGCTCTCCTTATTGGTGGTAGGCAGAGGACTTCTAATGCCTATACCCGGCAAGATAATGAGTGGAGCAAGGTGTGCTTCACGTTGATCGAGTTGGCTTGGGATCCTTGGCTCGAGGGACTCCTTCACGATAGGACAATGCATACATCAGGGATGATCCAGTGGCACATTTGGGACCTTGGTATAGTTTGCAGTGACAATGGGGATCAACAGTTTGAGAGGGCACTAGTTCAGACATTGCTTGAGGACAAGCAATTTTTGGTGGGGAGGACTATAATATCCCCAATTTTGATTTTTCATTTGAGGAGATTAATGGATTTTGTTGGGGAGATGCTAAGCATAGCACAATTTTGTAATTTGGGCATTGGAGACATTTTTGGCGTATGGGACTTAGGAGAAATAGAAAATTATAGCTCTAGTGGAATGTGGGGTCCACAAGAGAAGGAAATTCAACCCAATGGAGTAATTCGCACTAGTGAGAAAAGAGAGAGAGAGGAAGGGATGTGAAATAGTGGAAGGTGGGGACCACCAAGGGAGAGAGAGACAACAATTATAAATAGAGCTTGGAGGCTACCATTTGGTATCTTTGATCATTTTACAATTCAACTCTACTTATCTTGAGCTACTTAGCCAAGACAACCCGTGTTGTTCATCACAAGGGATTTCCGCCCTCATTTCAGAGAACTTCGACTGTCTCTCTAGTGAGGCAATTTGGGGAGTTCAATTCAAAGCTTCCATTGGATATCATTGAAAGAGTTACTCAATAGTGCGCATTTCTTGGGTGCAGAGATATTTTCGTGGCGCATGGGGGAGTAAATTCTCGAGGAATTTCCCTTCAGGGATTTACAGGAAATTTCCCTTCAGGGATTTACAGGAAATTTCCTTGAGCGAGTACGAAACTCTGGAGTGATTTTCAAGGTTGGAGGTGCTTGCTTCAGTGGGGGACGAATTTTCCTTCCTAGAGCCTCCACAATCAATTTTTGGACTCAACTTTTAGCAGCAAAACCACATAGAACTGGTGGGATTTAAAGGTTGGACTCTCACTTCTCTTCCGGTAGAAATATTGTAGGAATTTCCAGCTAAGTGGAGGAGTTTTGGAGCAAGGATTTAGCAGATATTTCTGGACTAGGAGTTGGGCCAGCAGTTGGAGGAGAACGCACCAATTTTGGGTAATTTTGGGTCGGTGGATTCAAGCAAAACCCTTTCTGGGTTTTTCTGGGTTTTTTGAGGAGAGGCCAAGATTAATTTAGCAGAATTTTTTTAGCACACCTGAGGGCAGAATTCCTAGTTGCATTCAACAGACAGCAGTAGAAATTGTTGGAGGGCACAATTTATTTTCGGATCATTTCCACCAGTTAGGTTCGTGAGATATTTTTGGGTTTTGTTGAGCTGGTGGAGTAGTGCCTGTGGGTAATTTCTCAAAAAATTTGGAGCAATTTGGAGAGCTAAATCAGCAGTTACTTTCCAGCGGCAGCAACAGTTTTCTAAGTGGACATAGATTTTCTAGTAGAGCCAATTCCAACATTTGGGTACCATCATATTCACCTGGGATCTTTCCTTGCTTACTATAGCAAGCCCAGGTTCTTTTGATTCCACTCATTTGTACTCCATTTTACTAAGATTAATAAAATGACTCGGTTTTCAACTTATTTTTCTTGTGCAAATTGATAAATTGTGGGGGTGTGCCAATTTTGATTGTTGTCCATATTGCATGCTTCTATTTACACTTAATATTTCCATTTAGGAATATTACAGTGGTATCAGAGCATGATCTTGGCCAAGTTGTGGGCCTCAAGCCAAGTGATGACAAGACTAGAATAAAAGCTAAGAAATCATGAGATCTAAAGAAAGGTTAAAATCAAACAACATGGCAGTAACCTTGAATGAGGTTATTAGGATGCAAAAAATGATGATTGATGTGGGGGCGCAGTTGATTCATGCCACAATTGGGAATCAAGACCATTCTTAATTATACAAAAAATCCACTATGCCCAAAATTATGGATAATGCATCAGGATGGAAAGACACGATTGCAACTGATGTGGAGTTATTGGTAGCAAATTGGAGGGCATACCAATCATTGGGACATGACATTCAGGCGTCCCTCTCCTTCTGGGAGTTCTATGAACTAAGAGACATGCACAAATTATTGGGAACTCAGTGGAATTATGCAAGGATGATGAGGAGGATCAAGCCAGAAGATGAAAAAATAGTTGAAGGGGCCATGGTTGGCAAGGAGACAGTTGAGCATACACCTGTTGATGAGATGCTGACAGTTGATGAGGTACCCGGTGTTGTGGCCGAGTTTTTAGGTGATAGCAGCACACCATAGGTTAATCAGGTGTCGGGAGACATCTCCACCGTTGATGAGGAGTCGATAGGTACATAAGCATCCAGATCAATGACAGAGTTGTCGGACGACAGTCACCTATAGCTAATCGGTGAGGATGTTTTATATGATTGGTTGTTGGCGGAGGAGAAGTTGGAGGCTCAAGTTGAGGCCGTGATGAAGGAGGATGTGCAGCCGTCCTTACGGCTAGACACAAGCGAGGGGCAGCGTAGAGAGGATTTCAACACAGTTCGCTTCAAAGGCATGCTGACGAGGTCCACAGCGTTATTATCTCACCCTTATGCATTGGATGGAGAGAGGCAGAGTTGTCTAGACAAATCATAGAGGATGACTAGGTCAACAAGGGTAAGCAGCTTGAGTTGAGTATGGCACAACGTCACCATGGAGGGTTTATTCCGTACACAGGAGATTGTAGTGAGCTAGTACCCTATGGAGCAGGTTAGGCAGTTGGGTACATCCATGGTCGTAGTTCAGCAGAGGTCGCGGATTACTAGGGGAGTACAAGGGCCAAATTGCGAGAGGTAGTGAGTTGATACCCGATCGAGCAGGTTAGGCGGTTGGGTACATCCATGGTCGTATTTCAGCAAAGGTCGTGGATTACTAGGGGAGTACGAGGGCCAGATTGTTGTTGGAATCCAGGTGGGATTGCACGTAACAACATGGGCTTGGTTAGTGATGGTATTAGCAGTGTGATGGATCCGATGACCGAGCACCCACACACTTTCAGCTCTCCATCAACACTAATGTCGGGTTGGATTGATAGGGGGGGCAGGCAGACTCAGCAGGTTGTCCGGGGATGTTGCACGTACATGGGACTGTAGGATGTTCAACATACTCTAGCAGGGGCTCGTCGGAGGAGCCAATTGTTGGAAAATCAAAAAGGCAGAAAGATTTTCTTTATGATGATAATTACTTATGATATTCTTATGTTCTTATTAACTTTCTTGTGTTCTTTTATCTTAGTTCATCAAGCAATTACCAAAACCATAACACGAAGATCAAAGACACCAAATATAGGTGGACAGTGAGGGAAAAACCCCTATCTTAGGGGAAAACCCAATCAAACCTCTTCCATCAGTAGTTTCACAAGACAAGACGAGATAATCCAAGACTCTTTGACCTAGACACAGACTTCCTCCAATCACCAAGTTAGACCTCCCTTCTTCTTCAGATGATTACCTTCCAGTAACAACTTCGATCTAGAATTTTGACTTTGCAGTAACAGAACTTCAGTAGCAAAAACTTCGACCTAGTGGCAGCAGCATAAACTTCGACCTAGTAGCAGCAGAACTTCGACCTTGAAGCAGCAACACTTCGACCTAGAAGCAGTAGCGAAATTTCAACCTTAAAGTAGCACCAGAACTTCAACCTACTGCAATTTCCCAGTAATTTCGAATGTGTGAGAGATAGATAGCCCAAAACTTCGATTTTTGTTCTTCTTTGTAATTATTCTCCTTCTCCTGCAACTTTGCACTTTTCTGCTTTCTTGTCTTGTAAATCAAACTTGTGTGTGTTCTCCTCCAAATGAATCGAACTTCACTTCTATATATACCATTTTATGTGGGTCGAATTGCCCTAATGTAAGCCGACTTGATCAGGTAAGGGCCGAATTTGTGTGGAGGTGACAAATGACTTATTTTTCTCAATAATAATACCTTTTACATGATTCAAAAGCCCAAGAAGGGTCTTATAAAATGGACAATGACATGACTCCAGATAAAACCTAGAAATCCTCAATGGGGACTTTGACCTAAAACATGATGACCCAAGCATGAAACCCATGCTTTAATAAGTCATTTTGATAATAATAATAAATTCCTTTTCTTTCTTTTGATAAATACATTTCATTATGACTCAAATACAATTATGAAGACCGAACCTAGTTATATTCTTCAACACTCTCTCTTTAACTAGGGAGGTATTCATAATTATACATATATATACAAGTACATGGAAGATCTCAAAAACACATGAACCACAAAGAGTTTAGGCACACACGGTGCCATGGACAAGATTCCTTCCTAGGACAATCTATTCGAGTGGGACTAAGATGGACTAAAGCTTTCAACCTCTCTAGGTACCATTAGGCTTACTTACTAACTATCAACCCAGGGAACTAGGTGCGTAATGCAAGGTCAGAGCTCTATGACTAACGGCACCCTCCTTGCTTCGGGAACTCGACATCAACACACGGGTCGTCCAAATGTCCTCCCAGGCATTTTGTGTTACACACAATGCCTCAACACTCCCGATTATTCAAATCGGTAACAACAAATCTCTCTTGATCAAACAGGTCGATAACATCAAATAATTCGAGCATGCTTCCAAAACTTCGAGAGATTTACCTGAACAATCACAACCCCAATCAGTAACAAACTTTCAAATACATAAGTAAACACAAACCTTTGGGGTCTTCAGACATCTTGATGTTGCTTTGATTGTCTCAATTTATCACAGTAGGACTTAGAGGCTTCCCAAACAAATCTAACAGAAGTTTCCTCAACCATACAGCTTCCTTTCCTACTTCACATGCAGCAACATATTCTGCCTCATTACTACTTAGTGCAACCAGATATTTCTTTCTACTCATTCACAAAATCATATCAGATCCCAAACTAAAACATCCACCATAACTATCATAATATGCTCTCCCTCTCAACTGGAGATATAACTCTTCTTTTGTCCAGGCTCCCTCTTAACTTGGGGAGATAAAATACTTTCTATAACATTGGAGAATCTTTCATGCCTCCATTCTTTCTTATCAAAGTCATCTTGATCATCATCATTCATATAACTTCCTTCACCATGCTTACCAATCAACTTTACTTACGAATATCTTCAACATCTTGAAGATTATGTACCTGCACAACTTAAACAGCAAGTACAACCAAATACATATACAGAAGCATGATGTTAACTACACATTAGACTTTAGATATCAGATACCTAAACTTAGTTAGGTTCATAATCAACAAGAGACACATACTTCTATACTTTAACTTCTTGCTTGGGTTTGGTTATAAACCATACATCACATCATTTAAAATAACTCAATCAAGATATAAATCTCATCATATCTAGGGCCTCAATATTTCTTTCAGAGATACGCAGACTCTTTTATGATATATTGCAAACCCTAGAAGCAATTCAAACAAGTGCAATTATATAATGCATCTAACAACTTTCAGAATTTATATGTTAAACTTATACTAGGATCTAATGCAAACCCTAGATTCCATATGAAGCCTTAGATATCAACAATCAAAACCAATCACAGCAAAATCTAAGGTTTCAACAATATGACCAACCTTTTTGTAAACCCTAGACTTTATCATCACATTTTAAACAATATCATCATATCCTAGAATATCAAACTTCTACTAGGGCTTAGTTACAAACCTAGAATTTACACACTATGAGCATCAATAATTAAGTTAGAACTTAGCACATATACATATCTAGGATTTCATAATCGTGTACAAGCATTTCACAACAACATATATCAGGCAAACCCAAGACACAAAAATTAAAGTTAAACATATAACAATTTTGAATAGGCTAGGGTTTTGATTAGACAGACAAACATATACCTAGGGCTTCATTCCTAGAAGGTTACTCTAGATATTATAAGGGTTTTGCTCATAAACCCTAATTTACCAAAAACTCTAAAGATCTAGAATTTCAATACACAACAAACCCTAAAGGATTAGGGTTTCTATAATAGTATCAAAACCCTAAACATCAAAAGAATAGTATTTTCTAGATTTCATCAATAACCCTAATTAGACTAGGGTTTCATACTCAATATACCCTTAGGTTAGGATTTTACAGTGAACCATTTTACTATTTAGGGTTCCACAATGATGATTTAATCTAATGATTAATCACCTTAACAAGAATCTTTGTGATTCAAAGTCCTTGACATAACAGTGTTAGTAATGTAAAGCAAATTATAAAAAGAAATGAATATACGTTTATTATGAAGAGAATAAATCTTATGGTCTAAGACATACCTTTGAGTTGTTTCTGAACAAACCTTGTAGGACATCAATTCTTGAAGAGCTTCCTTTGCAACATTCTTTGCAGAGAGGGGCAAGGATAGTATCTAAAGAGAAATCTTTCTCGATCGGAGAAACATTGGCAAAGAAGGCAGAGAGAGATCCAGCAAAGCCAACACAGAGCCAGAGAGGCTGACGCAGAACCACACAGGGGTATGCAGAGGTTGCGCAGAGGCCAAGAGGGAACCGAAAATTTGCTGAAGGAATCAATTTCAAGCGCCGGGAGCCGGGGTGTGAGACCAGGAGGCAAATCGATCCACAGAAAGGGTGACGTTGTACCCAAAAGGGTTGATGTTGGGACTGCACAGAGGTTGTCAGGGGCAGCTCATTCAGTGGTCGGATCAGCAGGGATTTCCTGTGATAGTGTGAGGTATCCTCACTAATCTCTTTGTCAGTGATATTCTCTATAACTGGATTGCCAGGAAAGGCATCCAGAGATTGTATTCATAAATTACTACTACATAATAATAAAACCCTCGACTGCTGCACCAGTTTCCCGCATTGGGTTTTTCCGGGACATTAGTCCAAAAACAACAATGTCATATGTGTCTATGATTTACTCTTGTTCAGATTTTGTTTCCGCACTTATATTTTTCCATAGTTACTTTTCGAAGGTTGTGTATGAGATTTCGTTGTTTACCATAGAAAACCGTAAATAATTTGTTAAAAGAAATTAACAGATAGGAGATTTATCATCAATGCTACAGTAGGATTCCGGGTAATACAAATTTTCACATGGTATCAAAGCTTGTATAGTTGAGTGCAGGAGGAACGGAAGAACAAATTCATAGATCCAGCATTGGTGAAGCCGAAATCAAAGAGTTGCGTAGGCAACAGATTGATCTCCCAAGTGATTGCGCAGTCCAAGCTAGGAGGGCTAGTCCCTGCAAGGAAATATCTCTCTGAGTGAGCTGACAGAGAGGTAGGAATTTCCATATCGCAGTTTGTCCAAGGCAGAGGGAGCAGCGCAGCAGTTTCAACGCAGATCAGTAGTTGGAGGGGCGCAGTTTATGCACAGCAGTGATTGTGGGTGCAGAGGCGTCAGGAAGAGTAGTTGGAGACACTTTGAGGGAATTTTCTTCCTCATGGAATTCCTAGCCGGGGAATTCTAATTTTCGAGACCTGAGCAGCAGTATTGGGCAGCAGATCTACCATCTCCAACAGGGAGTGCATAGGCCAGGCCAGAGTTGCGTAGAGGAGAGAGAGGGAGCTACTTCGACATATTGTTTCAGTCATCATAGATGGCATCAAGTGGGCTGAGAGATCAAGACAAGTTGGAGGGAGCCTCCAACTATGTGATCTGGTAGGCAAGGATCAAATGCCTGCTGGATGAGCATGATCTCAAACTTTTCATCGAAGGTGTGGTGGTTGTTCCAATAGATGCAGATCCTCTGAAGGAATATAAGAAGAATATGGCTAAGGCAAAGTGCCTGATCCTAGAGGGTATGAGGAATCATTTCGTGTGTCACGTAGCTAGCGAAGCAACAACTAGAAAAATGTGGTAGGTAGGCCTTGGAGAAGCTATATCAAGGATCTTCCAAGCAGCGGAAGATGTATCTAAAGGAGAAGATGTAGACTGCTAGGACGAAGAAAGGTGAGCGCATTGATCCATTCTTGTCTAGACTTTAGGAGAACCGAGATCAGCTGGCACTTGTGGGATCAACTCCTCAGGCCACATAGATGGTCAGATTGGCCCTCAACTAAGTGTCTAAAGACTATCAAGTCTTTGTCCAGAGCATCCTGGGCAGAGAGAATTTGTCAGACTAGGAGTCAATGTGGGCTCCTCTTCAACAAGAAGAGATGAGGAGAGACTTACACAAGTGTCAACTTGAGGGTAGTAGCAACAGTGGGAAGAAGTCGAAGGAGGAGGAGGATAATGTGGCACTTGCATCAAAGGGGCAGTAAGAGCAGCGCGGGAGGAAGAAGGACCTTTCCAAAATCAAATGCTTCCAGTGTGGCGAGATGGGTCATTAAGCCACACGGTGTCCTCTCAAGAAGAGAGACAAAGACGAGAAGCGTGATCCGCAAGCAGCACCTGCCAAGATTGATGAGGAGGAGTTCGCCATGATAGCCCATATACCTCCAAGAGGCAGGTGGGGTGACTTGGATTTGTAGACCCAGAGATCTACAGAATGGGCAAGATCCTTGAGGAGTCCACCTCTCGAATCAATACCTTGCTATGGGAGCCCAAATCAGATGTAGCAGGATGGACGAATGCCAGCTGGTGCAAAGGAGTGCAGTAGTTAACAGCGTCAAGATCTGGGCAGCGCAGAGCAGAGTATGCAGCAGTGTAGTGAGGCATAGCGTAGAGTCAGCAACAGCGCAACAGCTTCAGAGGGTCAGTGTGGAGGCTAGCAGCAGTCAGATCTTCAGTATCGAGATGCATAATGCTGAACACTTGTTCGGTTTTGGATTTTTTTCTGTTGCAATAACCAACAGTATTGCAATGCAGTAACAGTTGGCATTGGCAGTGTCAGTAGCAGCACGGATGCAAAATTCGAGAGGGAGTTGCAATACGGATGCAGTGTTGATAGTGGTAGGCAGTACAGATGAAGCGTTTGCGCAGAGTTGGTTGGCAGCAGTGTCAGACATCAGCAGTGCAGAGGCAGATGTTGCAAAGTCAGAGCAACCTCAGTAGGGTGTATTTCTAGAGCACATTCCTCACTTAGAGGAAGTGTTGATTTGGGTAGCATCGGATGTGCCAGGGGCAGCTCATTCAGTGGTCAGGTCAGCCAGGATTTCCTGTGATAGTGTGAGGTATCCTCACTATTCTCTCCATCAGTGATATTCTTTGTAACAGGATTGCCGAGAAAGGCATCCAGACATTGTATTCAGAAACTACTATTGCATAATAATAAAACCCTCAGTTGCTGCACCGGTGTTCCCGCATTGGGTTTTTCTAGGGACATTAGTCCAAAAACAACAATGTCAGATGTGTCTATGATTTACTCTTGTTCAGATTTTGTTTTTGCACTTGCATTTTCCGCAATTAATTTGTGAAGGTTGTAGTGTATGTGATTTCGTTGTTTCTAGTAGAAAACCGTAAATAATTTGTTAAAAATAATTAACGTATAGGAGATTTCTCATCAGTGTTGCAGTAGGATTCCTAGTAATACGAATATAGGAGATTTCTCATCGGTGTTGCAATAGAATTACTAGTAATACGAATTTTCACACTTCAAACTGCCTTTTTCCTTCTTCTTCACTTTAGCTCTGAAACCATGTTGGAAAATCAGAAAGGCAGAAAGATTTTCTTTATGATGATAGTTACTTGTGATATTCTTATGTTCTTATTAACTTTCTTGTGTTTTTCTTTTATCTTAGTTCATCAAGCAATTACCAAAACCATAACACGAAGATCAAAGACACCAGATGTAGGTGAACAGCCAAGGAAAAACCCCTATCTAGGGGAAAACCCAATCAAACCTCTTCCATCAGTAGTTTCACAAGACAAGACGAGATAATCCAAGACTCTTTGACCTAGACACAAACTTCCTCCAATCACCAAGTCAGCCCTCCCTTCTTCTTCAAATGATAACCTTCTAGTAACAACTTCGATCTATAATTTTGACCTTGTAGTAGCAAACCTTCAGCAGCAGAAACTTCGACCTAGTGGCAGCAACAGAAACTTCCACCTAGTGGCAGCAGCAGAAACTTCAACCCAGTAACAACAGAACTTTGACCTTGAAGCAGCTGCACTTCAACCTAGAAGCAGCAGAATTTCGACCTTGAAATAGCACCAGAACTTCGACCTACTGCAATTGCCCAATTACTTCGCACGTGTGAGAGATAGATAGCCCAAAACTTTGATTTTTCTTCTTCTCCGTAATTATTCTCCTTCTCCTGCAACTTTGCACTTTTCTGCTTCCATGTCTTATAAATCGAACATGCGTGTGTTTTCCTCCAAATGAATCGAACTTCCCTTCTATATTTACCCTTTTTTGTGGGTCTAATTGCCCTAATGTAGGTCGACTTGATCATGTAAGAGTTGACTTGGTGTGGAGGTGACAAATGACTTATTTTTCTCAATAATAATTCTTTTTACATGATTCAAAAGCCCAAGAAGGGTCTTATAAAATGGACAATGACTCTAATGACTCCAGATAAAACCTAGAAGTCCTCAATGGGGACTTTGACCTAAAACATGATGACCCAAGCATGAAACCAATGCTTTAATAAGTCAATTTGATAATAATAAAAAATTCTTTTTCTTTCTTTTGATAAATACATTTCATTATGACTCAAATACAATTATGAAGACCGAACCTAATTACATTCTTCAACAGTGGCATCAACAGGCCATTAGACAGGGCATTGTATGGAGACAGTGCTCTCTTATTGGCATGTTGGACGCAAGAGCTACTGAGGCTAGGCACATTAGTATCATTCTCGTTATCATGTGAGGATCTAGGTCGCTCAGGTCTACCAGGGCAGATGAGGAGGTGTAACCAACATCATGGTGGATTCACTAACAGAGTAGTGGATGCATTGATGCATGAGGGATGGTCGAGGATACAGGGTGGTGCAACAGTTGACGTAGGTGTTCAGCGGTGCACAGATTCGTGCCATAGATTTCAGTGTTCTGCAGAGGAGCACAGTGGTGCATGGAGGAGTGTCATGTTGTGCGGGCTTGCACTATGGAGTAGGAGCGATTCACAACACCTCAAGGTTTCGCATGGATTTTTACGGCATGATTCAGGATGATATGGCGGTTGGTAGTGGTGTCCAACAACGCACAAAGGTGTGCAACTGGGTGTAGTGGTGTGCCAAGGAGCACAGAGATGCATTTTCTTATGTAGGGGAGCACAGGGATGCTTGGCCATATGTAGTGACTTGCGATGCTTCCCATTGGGATTTTAGAGCTTCACCACCAAGGAGACCGCCTGATAGAGACGACAGGCATGCCATTGGGTATAGTTCACCCTATTAAAAGTGTAACTAGGTCGGTCTTCATTTTGACTATGTAATTATGTAAAGTAGAAGACAAAG
Source organism: Pinus albicaulis (assembly GCA_034641835.2). NCBI lineage: Eukaryota > Viridiplantae > Streptophyta > Pinopsida > Pinales > Pinaceae > Pinus > Pinus albicaulis. The sequence goes on along the minus strand of CM076580.1, from coordinate 771,224,891 downwards.
ATAATAAAATGTATTATGTACTTGCTTCATGGGTTTCATGAGCAAGAGTTTATTATAGGTTAGTGGACTTCTTCTTGATGTCCATCTAGGTTTTTATCTTCTAGATTCAAATGTAATATGTGTCATATGTATATGAAGCATCGAAATGCTCCAAGACCTAGTTCTTGAAATCGTGAATGAGTGGTCTCATTCAGTCCTCCAACATGTTGCAAGTTAAACTATGAAGTCGGCCTCCAATCGAATGATAAGTCGAATGATAAGTCAGCCTACCAGCAAAAATTAGTGGTCGGCCCTAAAGACAGTAACACTGCCTGTATATATACCATTGATCTGCGAATAAGGGAAGGCAAGATAAGCGGTCATCTCTAAAAAGGTAATGCGGTCATCTCTACAGGAATTGCGGATCCTTTTGAAAAGGGCATAGCAAGGAATTGTGGATCTATTTGAAATGGTACATCAAAGAAAAATGTGGATCACCCTGGGCATAACGCAGATACATCTGTGAATATAAAACGGTGATCTCTGTAATCACAATTGCGGATAATACAACATACAGTGTTGATTATTCGAATGAAGAAAATGTGTATATCACATGTGAAAGAATTGCAGATAAGCATGAATCAATTTGCGGACTGTTTTGTAGCAAATAAAATGAGAAAGAAGTGCGGATATCACTACAGGAATACAAAACCATCTCAGAAAGAATTGCAAGCAAGGTTTTCCAATGACATTCAAACTAATGCGGATATACATACAAGATAACAGTGCGAATATAATTCTGAAGATAAATATGAATTCAATTATGGGCTCATGAACAGAAAAATTATGCGGATTGATGAGAGGAAGGGTCACTGTTGGATAAGAAAAGAGAGGAAGGTAAATCTAGGATTTACCTTCCCTCTCACAGTTAATAAAAGTAAGTTTGTGTCGTGTTTATTTGATAATTGACTTGACGAAATCCTAAACAAGATAACGAAGAAAAATCATAAGTAATCCAAGAAAGTTCACAAGTAATTATCAAGAAGAGAATTTTGTATTAACCTACAACCCTACAAATTCTCAACATGGTATCGGAGCTTTGGTTACAATAAAGGGCTATCAGTGATACAAATCCACTTCAGTTTGGAGGTTACAATCTCAGCTTGGTTACATTGTAGTGCTTATAGCACAAATATTAAGAAACATGTCACCTACATCACAGGTTCGGTGATACTTCAGTTCGGGTGCATGGGTCAAACAAGTTCGGATCTCAGTCAAAAAGTACTATCTATACACTAATTCTTACATGTACACAGTCTCGGCATACATGTATATGAGGTAGTATTACACAGTCATCCTAAACAATCTCGGCATACATACATCCCCACAGTTCGGACTCAATCTTAGATTCTCAATGCTATATAAGTTTGAAAAAGGAAGCAGAACTCGGATAGCACAGTTTCAGGTTTATAAAGATATCAGTGAGCAAATTACAGTGATTACAAGTGACATTCTCAGCATGACTAAATAGACAGGACTCTGGTCATTAGTGCTACCATAGTGATAGAACTATGATACTATCACAATTCAGTATGGATGGTTCAATACTACCACAGCAAGAGTTTGCAAGTACAGATCAGTCAAATGCACTTACAATACTGATACAATTCTATATATATGATTCAGTGTTTCCTCCAATAAAGATAATTCTTATATATTGTTGAACTCAATGGCATGACCTCAACTTACCAGGGGTGGTCACAGCCTTTGAAGAATACAGTCTGAAAGTTCAGCTACACGAACTGATGACATGTGATCTAAAGTCTGGAACAACCTAAGAAGAAGATCATTCAAGGAAGAACAAGGTGAAGATCTCCTCTTCACTTGCCAAGTAAGTATCTTTCATTTTCATTTTAATTTTGGTTAACTGACTTCGATTTGCAAGGAGATACATAGGGTGGTTGTATTACCGAAGATCCTTGCATGAAATCAGGAGGATAGTCATGGTCCTCATAGATAACTTAAGTCATAGATAAGGGTCTCCTTTGAATTCATGGAAAGGAACTCTTAAGGTTCTCTCACATGAACAATATTGGAGACACAAAAGAAGCTGGAAGAAGAATTATGAACAATACAAGAAAGTTCATGTCACCGGAAAGGATGGAAGGAGTGGATGGAAAGAGGGAGTAAGAGATCATTAAGACTAGTCTCCCCCATTGATCCAGGTGGACATTGGTGGTCACTTGCCTATTCCACTTGGGGCCCCACCATTGTCTCTTTCAGTTTTTCAGTTTCGGCACAACTTACTATTTTTAGCAGTTTTTTGGGTCCTGAACTTCCGGAGCTGTTTTGAGGCCCTAAACGACGTTTTTTGGGAAAACGGAGAGCAACATGGGTCCATGGACCGATGTTGCTCGTTCATAATTTGTAGTCCTTGGATAGATCTTTCTAACGAGGTATGGTACGCGTCAAACGGAGATCGTATGCCAAAGTTACGCCCCTGGGAAGTTGAAATACCAATTTACCCAAACGGGGCCCATAGTTTTGGCGCTTCATCTCCTAGGGTTAGGGTTTTGGCTGTTTAGGATTTCCCATTGTTTCTAACTAATAAATAGGCCCTCGAGCTTCATTGTAACTCAGTTCAGAGACCTGTAGCCGCCACATCTCTTCTCAGAGATAGCTACCAGCGCATTAGCTAGTTTTATTTCCATTCTGTCTGTAAGCAAATTTCAATTCTTTGATATTAATGAAATGAAGTGTTATTTCCGCTGCATCTCTGTATTTATGGTTATGTGTTTATTCTGTTGCGTTCCTGCATAAATCCGGATCAGTGGTATCAGAGCGGTCTGCCTTTTCTCGATCCTTCTTTGCATGTCCCCAACGAGGTCGGGGTATAAGGAGCTAGGGCTTGATCTGGTGGAACCTTTGCAAGATCAGCCTCGCAAACCTCGACGGACGCCCATGGGGGACGAAAAGAAAGATGAGGGAGCAGGAGATCCTATCAAAATATTGCTCGAGGAGGCCCTCGAAAAACAAAGGAACGCGATGATAGATAACTTTGCTCAGATCCTTCAACGGCTGCCCACCGGCGGCGCATCTGCATCCGACGCGACCCTTTTCAAGAAGGTGCGACTCCTTTTTAAGGTACAGTAAATTTTGACATTCCCATATTTGAGGGTCAAATAGATGCAGATGTCGTAGATAGATGGTTGAATCTATTAGAAGGATATTTCTCGGTTCATGACTTTTCCGACAAGGAGAAGATTATTTTTGCACTCCTCAAAGCTGCCCCCCATGTCAAGGACTGGTGGGAAACCCACTATGAGAAAAAGGGCGAGACAGAACCCTCTCTGTTCTCGGTCGTACCCACTTGGAATTCTTTCCAAGACGCCATCAAGGAACAATACTATCCCGTGGAGAGCTATGAGGACAAGTACATACAATGGACCACGTTGCGACAAGAAATGGATCAAGATGTGCATGAGTTAACGAATCTGTTCCATACCCTGTGCACCAAGTTGGGTATCAAAGATTCAGAGAAACATCTGGTGCTAAAGTATCGCAGTTGTCTGCACAGATACATTCAGGAGGAAATGGAGTTCCTCGACATCTCCTCGCTTGGTACGAAATACCAGTATGCTGCCAAGATTGAGCAGAAATTCAAACAGGAGAAGCGAGACTTTGAATCTGCGAATAAAAAGCAAGGGAAAGGTGCTCCCAAACCGCAGAAAAAAGGACAGAGCCAAGGCATGGCGACTCAAGACAACCTGTCGAAGCCACAAGCAAAGAACAACACCGCAAAGCCAAAGAAGGACACGGGAAAGTGGTGTGAGTTCCATAAGAGCTCCACTCACAACACAAGTGAGTGTCAGGCCAAGCAGTCGCTAGTGGCCGAGATGCGGGCTTCTGAGTCAGATGCATGCTCCAACTCTGAATCAGAACCTGACAAGGGAAATGACAAAGGGAAACAGATTATTGATGCGGAGCCCAATGCCACTGTTTCCACTATGAAGATCCAGAAGGAGGAACTAGAAGATCCAGAGGAGGAGGAACGTCTCTTCCACTCCCAGATGTGGGTAAAGGGCTCTCCAGTACAGTTCATTGTCGACAATGGGAGCCAAAAGAACCTCATTTCAGCAGACGCCGTGAAGCGGTTGGGCTTGTCGACCACAACTCACCCACATCCATACACCATCGAGTGGTTTCACCAAGGACGAGATCTCTGCGTCAGCCAGCAATGTCGCCTTCCCTATAGCATCAAGCCCTTCACGGATGAGGTATTATGTGACGTTGCTCCTATTGATGTTTCTGATGTATTATTAGGACAACCATACTTGTGGAAGCGTCATGCTGTGTATGAGTCTCGACCTCGTGCTGCTATTGTTACTTTGGGAAATAAGTTGTACAGGATACTAGAGGTACCACCTCCTGCCGCTATCTCTTTGGTTACTGCAAAACAATGCAGTAAGCTCATTTCCCAAACCAGGAAATTCGTTTTCCTGATGATCCGCCCCCAGGGCAAGAAGAAGACCGTGGCCACGACCTCCAGACAGGGCTCCTCTGCACAACAACAACAAATGGATAAGGTTGTGGAGGAGTACGGGGACATATTCACCTCACCCACAGGGGTTCCTCTGCACTGTCAAGTCAAGCACCCGATTGATCTGACCCCCGGTGCGCCGCTACCTAATGGACCGATCTATCGGCGCTCTGTTCTGGAGAATGATGAAATCAAGAGGCAGATTCAGGAGCTGTTGCAGAAAGGTCACATCAGACCAAGTTCATCGCCCTGTGGGAGCCCGATCGTGTTGGTACAAAAGAAGGATGGGACGTGGAGACTCTGTATTGACTATCGGGCGCTGAACAAGATCACTGTCCGGAATAGGTACCCAATCCCACGAATTGATGACCTTCTGGACCAACTCCAAGGTGAAAAATATTTCAGTAAGATCGACCTGAAGTCTGGGTATCACCAGGTACCAATTGAACCCTCTGATGTGTGGAAGACTGCCTTCAAAGCTAAGGAAGGCCTTTTTGAATGGCTGGTCATGCCTTTCGGGCTGACGAATGCTCCCGCAACCTTCATGAGGATGATGGACGACATCTTGCGGCCATTCACCAACTCATTCGTAGTGGTGTACTTGGATGACATTCTGATCTTCAGCAAGACTTGGGAAGAGCACCTTCATCACATCCTACAAGTCCTCCAAACACTGCGGCAACACAAGTTGTGTGCCAATTTGGAGAAGTGCACGTTTGGCATGACCCAGGTTCAATATCTGGGATACATTATTGATAAAAGGGGGGTGCATGTGGATCCAGCCAAGATCCAAGTCATTCGGGATTGGCCAGCCCCAACCACTATAACAGAGCTTCGCAGCTTTCTGGGTCTTGCTAATTTCTATCGGAGGTTCGTGTTGGGATTCTCTCATATCACTTGGCCCTTGAGTCAAGTCACCAAGGGAGGAGCGTAGAAAAAAATTCTTTTGGTTGGAACCTCAACAGAAGGCGTTCACAGAATTGAAAAATCGCCTCTGTTTTGCCCCAGTGCTCACTTTACCAGACTTGCAACAGCCATTTGAGATCGAGACAGATGCCTCTGACTATGTTATTGGGGCAGTTCTTACTCAACAAGGACATCCAGTGGCATATCATAGTGAGAAATTGTTTGACACAGTTCGCAAGTATCTCACTTATGACAAATAAATGTATTCCATTGTGCAAGCTTGTCGACAATGGAAGCATTACATTTTGGGGAAGGAAACAATCATCCACACAGACCACCGGCCCCTACAGTTCATACAGACACAAGGGAAGTTGCAGAATGATAGCCATCAGAAGTGGTCCACATATCTGCAACATTTTCATTTGAACATCAAGTACAAGAAGGGTAGCACCAATAATGTTGCACACTGCCTCAGCCGACCACCGATCGTGGCGCTCACCACCGTGCTCAACTCTTGTGGGCACAAGACTTCTGATTGGCCGTTTCTCTATGAGAGTGACCCAGAATTCGGCCACACTTACAAGGCACTCTTGGGGGGTACGCAAGTTCCAAATTTTCACCTCCAAGATGCACTTTTATGTCACCTGGGACACCTTTGTGTTCCTTCAAGCGAGCGTGCCAAGATGATATGGGAAGCACACTACAGTCGAGTCGTTGGGCATTTCGGGGTCGAGAAAACAATAGCAATCCTGCAGAAGTATTTCTATTGGCCGAACCTTCGAAAGGATGTCGAGAAGCACATCAGATCCTGCACTGCTTGTGCCATTGCCAAACCGACCATCAAGAAGCAAGGCCTATATACTCCTTTACCTACCCCTAGTCGACCTTGGGAATCCATATCCATGGATTACATGTCGGGCCTGCCTTCTACTAAGCAGGGAAATGACTGTGTTTTTGTGGTCGTCGACAAATTCTCGAAGATGGCCATTATGGCGGCCTGCAAGAAGAATATCACAGCAGAAGCCACTGCTAAAATCTTCTTTGAACGAGTGTGGGTGCACTTTGGGATCCCGCAGTCTATCATATCAGATCGGGATAGCAGGTTCCTCAGCACATTTTGGTCCAGCCTCTGGTCGATGTTGGATACCAAGCTCACCAAGTCCACAGCTTTCCATCCCCAAACAGATGGCCAAACAAAGGTCGTCAACAGAATGATTGTACACATTCTGCGCATGTACAATTCAAAGCATCCACGCACATGGGACAAGAGCCTCCCCTATGTACAACATAGTTATAATCGGGCTCTCCATAGTTCAATCGGCCATAGCCCCTTTCAGGTGGGCTTGGGATTCCAGCCACTATGTCCCATTGACGTAGCCATGCCATTTGCAGCTGCTCAGGCCAATTCAGCTCATGTCCAGTCTGAAGTTGAAAAAGCAAGTAGCTTCATCGAGCGCATTCAACAAATCCGCCAACAGGTTCATGATATAATGGGACAGAGCCAATGCCAAGTACAAGCAACGCCATGATCAACACCGGTGCCACACAAATGCCACACAACTTCTCCAAGTGGGCAACAAAATATGGCTACATTTCATAGAAGGATGCCGCCTCACTGACCCCACCGCAAGCTTCGCCCGCTCCGATACGGGCCGTACACCATCACCAAGGCTGTAGGGAACAATGCATTCGAGCTCAGTATTCCACCATTCCTTGGTCTGCACCCAGTCTTCAATGTGGATCGCCTTCTTCCTTACTTCCCACCTCTACTGGACACCTCGGACATTGCAGAACAACTCACACCAACTGAGTTAAATCCAGACTGCATGGAACAGGCCACCACAGATTGCATCATGGACATGCAAATCAAGAACACTCGCCAGCAGAAGATCCAACTATATCGGGTTGTCAAAGCTGGCCAACTCCTGCACCAAGGAAAGTGGTTCACCAGGGACCAAGTTCGGCAGAAATTTCCTCATCTCATGGAGGAACTTAACGCAATGGGGACCATTGCTTCCTAAGGGGGGAGGAATGATCCAGGTGGATATTGGTGGTCACCCGCCTATTCCACTTGGGGCCCCACCATTGTCTCTTTCAGTTTTTCAATTTCGGCACAACTTACTATTTTTAGCAGTTTTTCGGGTCCTGAACTTTCGGAGCCGTTTTGAGGCCCTAAACGACGTTTTTTGGGAAAACGGAGAGCAACATGAGTCCATGGGCCAATGTTGCTCGTTCAAAATTTGTAGTCCTCGGATAGATCTTTCTAACGAGGTATGGTACGCATCAAACGGAGATCGTATGCCAAAGTTACGCCCCTGAGAAGTTGAAATACCAATTTACCCAAACGGGGTCCATAGTTTTGGCGCTTCATCTCCTAGGGTTAGGGTTTTGGCTGTTTAGGATTTCCCATTGTTTCTAAATAATAAATAGGCCCTCCAGCCTCATTGTAACTCAGTTCAGAGGCTTGTAGCCGCCACATCTCTTCTCAAAGATAGCTACCAGCGCCCTAGCTAGTTTTATTTCCATTCTGTCTATAAGCAAATTTCAGTTCTTTGATATTAATGAAATGAAGTGTTATTTCCGCTGCATCTCTGTATTTATGGTTATGTGTTTATTCTGTTGCGTTCCTACATAAATCCGGATCACTCATAATAAGTCTCTTTATGGCTCCTAGATCCTACTTAAGATTTGATGCGATGTGACATCATGGAAGTATTAGAAACAAGAACTCGTATGATCATGAGGGTAACAAAATCATGGGATAAGTAAGTTACCTCACTCATCAACCTAGGGTTTCTAAGGAAGAAGACAAGTTGAAGGCAATAGTTTTGCAGAACTCAAACATTTAAAGAAAAGGAAGAACCTGATTCCAAGAAAATCTAATAAAGAAGAAGCAAGGGATCTACACTACGATTGAGATCAACTTCTTCTTTAAGTGATTTCTGTTGGTTATATGATAGGAAGCAGTGTAGCATCCTGATGAAAGCATGGTAGGAGCTCTTGGTGAATCAGCTCTGAGAAAACCTCTCTGATAACATTACTAATGGAAAGCAGTCATCAAGAGCAAGGGTCATCATGGAAACAGATTTCTGGGATATTTATGGAGCATGCCAAGAGAATGAAGTTCTTCATTCTTGAGAAATTGCTACAAGATGACTCAAGGGAAAAAGGGTATGAGGTATGTATATATTTATATGCTAAACATTGGATGTTGTGAAGTCATGTCATATGGTTGCAGGTAATGAACTTTTGTATTTAGAAGTATGATCTATGGAGGAGTACCTCTCAGTGCACGGACAGATGAAATCAACATAATATGTCCTCATGGAATATGAGGTGGTTGTATATGAACAAGAAACTAGAAAGGTTGTAAGTTCCTAGGAATAAAGAATGTGCAGAGAGGAAGAGATCATGAAATGCAACCATGTCAAGAGGCAGTTATCATCCGGAGGCCAAGAAGATGTGACTAGGAGATCTCCTGGGAAGATATGTAGACTCTGACGGAAGTCTGGTAAAGAAGAAGACCCTTGGAAAAACATATCATTAGGAGATGTGACAATCTGTATGAAGGATGTCGATGCCTACAGGAAGATGTCATGGTGAAAGAGCATCATCGAGGTAACTTTTGTTCTAAAAGTTCATATGTATATGTTTATCTGGATAAATTTGTCCAGGGTTGCTACTCATAAGAAAGGATGTATGATCCTTGGAGATGATTCGAAGGAAAGCAGCATGGCATAACGGTGGTCCAAATGAGAAAGACTGATAAATCACTTTCTGATAGTGGACATGACTCATGACTGAAAGTGATGGATGATTTGTGCCCTATGAAGCCTACAGTTGAAGATTCCTCAATATCGAAAACCATGACATCAAGGGGAGGAATTCTTCATGAGTAGCTGGATTACTGCTGTAGGACCCTGGTTGATAGGGAGCTCGGTGGTAAGTTTCTTGCTTAGAAGAAACTTGAAGTATGTCCTTCTTGTGTTGAGAGGGAGTGACGTATGTGATTCTCTATTACATGTGTCATGCACTAGACCAGGACTAACAGTCGTAAGTCTTAGTGAAGGCCATGTGAAGAGAATGGATAGACACATCATTCTGGACTTCACCTGGAAAACAAAATGGAGGATTGGGTAATCATCTGGCATTCGATACTCTTTGAGAATGAGATAGGGCATTCAAGATAAGAGTAGTCGTGGACCGATATTCTTTGAGGGTTGGCTACCCAAGAGAAGAATAGTCCAAGAAGGTCATACTCTGGGAACACCTAGGTGGGATATGTACCTTGGAGAGACAATGACTATGGTGTCTATTAGTCATGTGTCTCGCCAGCATTGTAGCCCATTGTCTCATTGAGAGATGGGGCTGTTAGTCAAGGCCTTGCACTAGGACAATGCTGGTTGATATGATGCTATACAGATATGATTACCAATCCGATTCTTCTTCTGAGATTCTTCAGTTTGAAAGTGACCATGTACCTGTATGAATACCTCCCTAGTTAAGAGGGAGTGTTGAAAAGTGTAACTAGGTCGGTCTTCATGTTGACTATGTAATTATGTAAAGTAGAAGACAAAGATAATAAAATGTATTTTGTACTTGCTTCATGGGTTTCATGAGCAAGAGTTTATTATAGGTTAGTGGACTTCTTCTTGATGTCCATCTAGGTTTTTATCCTCTAGATTCAAATGTAATATGTGTCATATGTATATGAAGCATCAAAAAGCTCCAAGACCTAGTTCTTGAAATTGTGAATGAGTGGTCGCATTCAGTCCTCCAACATGTTGCAAGTTAAACTATGAAGTTGGCCTCCAGTCGAATGATAAGTCGGCCTGCCAGCATAAATTAGTGGTCGTCCCTAAAGACAGTAAGACTGCCTGTATATATACCATTGATTTGCGGATAAGGGAAGGAAAGATAAGCGGTCATCTCCAAAAAGGTAATGTGGTCATCTCTACAGGAATTACGGATCCTTTTGAAAAGGGCATAGCAAGGAATTGTGGATCTATTTGAAATGGTACATCAAAGAAAAATGTGGATCACCCTGGGCATAACGCAAATACATCTGTGAATATAAAACGGTGATCTTTGTAATCACAAGTGCGGATAATACAACATACAGTGTGGATTATTCGAATGAAGAAAATGTGTATATCACATGTGAAAGAATTGTGGATAAGCCTGAATCAATTTGCGGACTGTTTTGTAAGCGGATAAAATGAGAAAGAAGTGCAGAGATCATTGCAGGAATACAAAACCATCTCAAAAAGAATTGCGAGCAAGGTTTGCAGATGACATTCAAACTAATGCGGATATACATACAAGATAACAGTGCGAATATAATTCTGAAGATAAATATGAATTCAATTATGGGCTCATGAACAGAAAAATTATGCAGATTGATGAGAGGAAGGGTCACTAGTGAGAAGAGAGAGAGAGAGAGAAAGGGGTGTGAAATAGTGGAAGGTGGGGACCACCAAGGGAGAGAGGGCCAACAATTATAAATAGAACTTGGAGGCCACCATTTGGTATCTTTGACAATTTTACAATTCAACTCTAATTCTCTTGAGTTGCTTAGCCAAGACAACCCATGTTGTTCAGCACAAGGGATTTCTGAACAGAAATTCCACCCTCATTTTGGAGAACTTCGAGTGTCTCCCTAGTGAAGAAATTTGGGGAGCTCAATTCAGAGCTTCCATTGGACATCACTGCAGGAGTTACTCAGCAGTGCGCATTTCTTGGGCACAGAGATATTTTCGTGGTGTATGGGGGAGGAAATTCTAAGGGAATTTCCCTTAGGGAATTTACAGGAAATTTCCTTGAGGGAGTACAAAACTCTAGAGTGATTTTTAGGGCTGGAGGTACTTGCTTTATTGGGGGACGAATTTGCCTTCCTAGGGCCTGCGCAGTCATTTTCTGGGTTCAACTTGTAGCAGCAAAATCACTTAGAACTAGTGAGATTTGAAGGTTGGATTCTCACTTCTCTTCTGGGAGAAGTATTGCAGGAATTTCCAGCTAAGTGGAGGAGTTTTGGAGAAAGGATTTAGTAGAGATTTCTAGACTGGGTATTGAGCAGAAGTTGGAGGAGAACGCACCAATTTTGGGTAATTTCGGGTCGGTGGATTCGGGCCAAACCCTTTCTGGTTTTTTCTGGGTTTGTTTAGGAGAGGCCAAAATTAATTTAGCATAATTTTTTGAGCACTCTTGAGGGCAGAATTCCTAGTTGCATTCAACAGTCAGCAGCAGAAATTGTTGGAGGAGGGCACAATTTATTCTAGGACCATTTCCACAGTTGGGTTCGCGAGATATTTATGGGTTTTGTTGAGTTGGTAATTTATCAGAATTTTTGGAGCAGTTTGGAGGGCTAAATCCGCAGTTACTTTCCAGCAACAGCAGCAGCTTTCTGGGTGGACACAGATTTTGTAGTAGAGCAATTTACAGCATTTGGGTACCATCATATTCACCTGGGATCTTGCCTTACTTGCTGTAGCAAGACCAGGTTCTTTTGTTTCCACTCATTTGTACTCCATTTTACTCCGATTAATAAAATGACTCGGTTTCCAGCTTATTTTTCTTGTGCAAATTGATAAATTGTGGATGTGTGCAAATTTGTATTGTTGTCCATATTGCATGCTTCTGTTTACACTTAATATTTCTATTTAGGAATATCACAAAATATTATGCACGAAATATCAGCTATGAGTGCGCATAACATTACATCTAAGGTGTAAGGCATAGGAACTAATATCCCATCATAGAGTTAACTAATAGAACTTGTGGATGATGTAAGGGTGGATGAACATATATATGATGGAAGAACTGGATTAACAAGTTTGAATCAGCAGATATGAGCAGTATAGCTCATCTAACAGCGTCAATGTACTCCGGAGATCTGGAAATAGTAGCCCTTGAGGAGGCAACAGCCTACTTGGCCATTCGTGCTACATGGTGGTGCCGACTTGTCATTTTGTTAACCCTTTTCAGTTTACAGATCGACAACACGGTTCAATTCTTCAAGGATATATATAAAGGTGATCAAACTCCACAGTGCACATTCATATTTAATGAGACGGTAAATAATCATTCAGTGGATGCCCTGGCTAATCAACGACCTTGAAGCTCTGAGTCTGGACACATATAATTGAAGTGGAGGTCCAAACAGTTTTAAGAAACATACACACACATCCCCCCTCCTGGGTCCAATTCCCCTTGCTATATGTTAGCCCCTCGTGGGCCATCGTCGCTGCACAAACAGGCCAGATGTGGTGGTGGACAAAGTTCCTAGCCTGAGTGACAAGGGCTTTCTGCCTGGGCAGCACTCATAGTCCAAGGAAGCATATTCTGAAAAAACAAATACACGCACATATTTGCTGACAGTAACAATGAAAGGAAATGAGCATGGAGCATAACAATACGTACGGAATTCAAAACAGAGTCACTCAGATATATAACGACTTGAGTTTAGGATGAATTTACTTGATTGGCTTAGGACGATTGATCAACTCGGAGTCACGCAGATATGCTATTTTCGATGGCGGGCATTACTTAATTAATCAAACCATTGATTTGTTTTCCTAGAACGGGGACTTGACACTACATTTCGTGACCAAACTTATGTAATGTAAGGAAACACAGTATGTTCTGAAAATGACACAAGCCATGGACACTTCACCTAGATGCTTATGTCATACAATATTTGCGTTATGAAATAATCTCTGAGATTTAAGTTTAGCACACAATAATAATTCTTACCTGCTGCATATTTCGGAAGTGCTCTGGTCAACAGTGAAGTTGTGTGTGTGAGTGTAGCCAAGTGATGGTGTTGTAGAGGTAGAATAGGCAATGGCCTGAGTACCCACATGCTCGCGCTGCATCTGCTTCTGGCTAAAAGATGATATGTCACTGTGGTACAGAGAGAATACATGCCCATTCCCATTGCCATAGGCAAGGTCAATACCGATGTTGTATACGCTCGCTAACTACTTGAGTAGCGCAACTCTGCTTTTTAATCCATTTCATGCATACCACTGAGTTGATAAGGGAAAACCTATACTTTATTTTGCGTGAGATATAATTTTTTTTTTTTCATTTATTTTGTGTGAGATGTAAGTTTATTTTATTTTAAATTATTTATTTAGAAGTTGGACAATTTGTCATTTTAAAATGAACATTTTTTAATATAATTTTTTTTTTTTAATTTTAATTATAGTGTTAAAGTTTATAGGAATGAAATTATAAAATTTAAAATGACCATTTTTAATATAATTTTTTTTAATTTTAATTATAGTGTTAAAGTTTATAGGAATTAAATTATAAAATAAAATTTATTTATTTAGTTGAAAATATTTTTAGTGAGAATTTATTTATTTTTTATTATGGTGGAGATGTGTGGATTTTTTTCTTGGAAGTGAATTAGTTTAGATAATATATTTTTTTCTATTTAATATATTATAATAAATTTGGTTTTTTCATTAAAATAAATAAAATTGAAGTGAATGAATATAATATTTAGGAATCCAAGGTGAATGGGTGTATTATTAAGATACTCTTTACAATTGGTTACTCACCAAATTTATTTGGGATTATGAGAGCTTGGCCTATTTTTCTTGCCCTTAAAAAAAAGAAAAAAGTTACTCACCAAATTCACCGTTTCTCTATAGAAAAGGCTATTATATATAGAGATAGAAAATAATATACCAAATCTATTATATGTACCAATTTTGTGAAAGTTTTTCATGTAAGAACTTTCTAGTAATATTGAAGTAATATCAAAATTGCATTATGCAACTCCCAAACAAATGGACACGTCTTAAAAACAAGGTTTGCATAGTGGCAATCTATGTTCTTGGTGTATTGTTATTTCGTCAATTTGTATATTTATTAATTGTAATACATGTGTAAAACCATGGATGCAAGAAGAGTTGTTGTTTTTTAATAAAAGTGTGTGCAACAACGAGTTCCACAAAATGAAATTTCATGATTCTAGATAAAGGTGTAGGAGCTATGTTAACTCAATAGAAGACAAACTAGTTAAGAAGGCACAAGGAAAATCAAAGCAATCGCAAAGTTCCATTGATTGAAACTTAAGGCAAAATCTCAACAAGAAAAAAGCAACATCAAGCAAAACTATTTTCCCATTAAGTGAGGCAAGTCCCCACTCACAAAAATACTACTTCAAGGTTCAACCATGCCCGGTTATACTCGTGGTTAACAAATGTGAGATCAAGTATGGCTCTTTCACTTCTAGCTTTCATAACAATGCACTTATTACGTGTTTCTTAGGTAAGATCATCTCATGACAAAGCTATATCTATCATTCCCTAATCAGTGTTAGTTTAGGTTCTTATTTATACATCATAGAGATTGATCAAAGAAGGTTAGAGGAATTGAAGAAAATGATGGCCTTGAATCCCATAAAATATACTTAACCAACCTTAGCTTGACTTAATCATTATATTTTATACATACTTCATTTGGATTGGCAACCTTACTATGATCGATACTATACGCCAATCCTATATCGCTCTTCCTCATTAGACCTATCATACCTTAAGGTTCATATATTAAATAAATTTTTAGAGGTTACATGAAATGTTGAACATACTTGGGCCCTCTCATATCTCATAAATTTGACAATTGGTATTATTAGGTGCATAAAGCACCTACATAGTTAAGGTGTTTCAAACAGCCTTTTTATTTATATGTTTCATGTGTTGAAATTCTTCATTTAGAAAGAAAAAGAAGAATGGAACTTAATCTAACAAGTTGAAATAAAAAGGATAAGGCATGGAAATGTTCCTTTATATGTGAAATCTAAGAACTTTAACCATTAAATATTATTAGTTTAATGTAATGTTAGCTTATGGAAGCTTTTGAGTTATTAGCATGTGAAGGAAATAATGATCATGTCACCAAGTATTACATGGCAATAGAATTGAAGGCATAGTTTGTCTAATATACATTATAGAGTATGTAGACTACGCTACTAGCCATTGTTATTTTTAAGGAGGAATTGTTTTCCCAAATGGGACATTGTAATTCATATAATTGTTTTAGAATCCAAAAAAAATGTATGAGAAAACAATAGCAAAATGTTGAAAATCAAAATAACATTTAAAACTACCTAATCACAAAGGATTCCAATCTTCTTGTTAATTGAATGTAATTTTCCAAGGGATTCTAAATGCACCCCTTTAATGCTTCTACTTGAGATGTGTCATAACAATGTACATCTCATTCCTATGGCCAAAATTTAAATAGTTCGTGTATAAAGCAAAAAAATGCAAATCATTATCTCGAAGCAAACTCACTGCTTTGCTACTTCTCATGCAATCCCACTATTGTGCAATAGGAATTTGAAACCATCTTATGCCTTCATGGTTATGTTGCTTGGCACTTTTTTATTTGGGGTTTGGCATGTTCTAAATACTTACTAGGAAAACTACATTGTGCTAAATGGATGTTATGAATAAAATTATAGCAAATTCAGTGTTGGATCATGGTAATCCACTATTAGAGATGAAAATCCAATAGAGGATCCTTGTTATTACATTGGATTCAACCCAATTGGTCATTACACTATGCCAATGAGGTCCACAACCATGTTTCACAAGGCTTTGGCCTTGATATATAGGGAGGTTTTTCAAAGGGATTTCACTCACTAAGTCTATAGTAATTTGGTATGATATGGTGTTTCCTCTTAGCATAGATGGATAAGCCCCAAGTAATAGGCCTATGATCCCCCTTCCTTGTTCAAACACCCCTTTATTATTTTCTCTGGGGATGGGGGTGAGGGGATTTGGGGCACAAGGAGTTGCACCCCTTCCTAAGGACACTACCTAAGTCAATTTGCGAGCATATCTTCAAACAACCCTAATTTTTTTTCTACTTCAAGAAACTTGTTGTATTATTTAATTATTAGATTTCTTTGTCTACTAAGTTAGGACCTCGGAAAAGATTAAAGAAAAAAAAAACTATCAAGACCTTTCTTAAATAACTTGGTTCAAGGTGAAAATAACAAACTATAGATATTTTGTTACTGGAATAGTTTGGTTCTCCCTTGTGAAAGGGATTATACTTCATGACAATTGAAAGAGCATACTCACTGGAGTTATTCCTCATTGTGTACTAGTTGTATGGGTCCCTTGTCATGATAGAGATTTGCTTATGGAGTTATTCGTGTTAATGGCATCATAAAACATTAGTTACAAAACTAATGTGAGTAGATCCTAGATCATGAGCATGTCAAAAATTATCATGGGTTTTCTTGAGGATGTGGAAGTGATAAAACACTCAAAGCTCTTACATGTTGAAGGAAGAAGTTAATGGAAGGAATCAAACACAGGGAAGATGTATAGCTCTTACATTTAATATGGAAAAGGGAGTGAAAGGAATGAAGCATTTGCTATTTGTTGACACATATACACGTAAGATTTTTCAAAGACTTGCAAAGCATTGCAAAGTCCCACTATTGTGTTAAAAAATAAATAGCTAAGTAGGTGGGGGCCCTAGAGAAACATCAGCTAAGGCATGACACTTATTTTCATGGTATACAATGACATGATAGCTTCATTTGTGCATCACATTCGTTTTTTTCTATTCATGATGAAAATTGGTCTATATGCATCAATATCAATGTGATAACAAAGCAAGAAAGGATGATTGCATTACTCTAACCAAGATTATATTAGATCTCTTCTACAATTCATGTATATTTTATATGTATTTGTGACATACTTAATTATGAAAATATATTTGACCATGATATAACCACATCATATACAACGAGGAGGTTTATCCTTTGAATTTTGAACAAATGTGAATATATATATACAAATATTTTGTAGTTATTGATTAAATGATTTATGAAAGTGACCATGAAAAAGCGAAGTTTAGTGTAGAAGTTATGCATTAGGAAGTTAGCATCATGCTCACATGTATGGTTGATGGTTCATGTTGCAAGCATTAAAAAAGGTGGTAATGTGTCTTGAAGTTTTTAGAAATAAGGGGTATGCTCTACTTGCCACCCTATATGCACATATTTCATTAAATAGAAGTTGCATGTTACAATTTCAAGGTGATAGTGCATGGATATGGTATATGGTTAATACAAGGTTGATGGAAAAATTGACAGTAGTGTGATTTGATGTGGCCACTACACATGACCATGCATTAAGATTAGATGGAAAGTGACCTTTGTTGCATTGGCTTTGTAGCTAGCTTGGATTGAAGTTGGTCACTTTCCTTATGAATAAAATTCCATATTTCATTCTTCATTCCATATCTCTAGTAGTTATGCTCTACTCTATACAAAATTGGAAACGGTCTACAAGTTGGTTGCTCAACTATTCACTCCAGAAGTATAAATTTTGGCTCACCCAACTTGATAAAGGTTAGTACTAAATGTGGTCTCTTGTAGTTGTTTTCTTTTTTATAAACATTATATATGCCATTAGATATAGTGTGTATGTCAAGTTCCTTTTCACCCTCTCTTTGGTTTTTTAGAAAATATGGTGATGAATGAGTTTTTTGTCACTATGTTTAGTTGTTGTTGTTGCAAAAATGTCACACAATGTTCATTTGATCCCTTGTACTTGATTTTTTGAAGAAAAAAAATGTTTCCTTTACACGCTCACTCTGTTTTTTTTTTTTTTTTTTAAAGAAATAGGTAGCAAATTGTATAAACAAAAATGGAAATGGGTCAGATCCCTTACATTCAAATTATGCTTTGTCTAAGAGTTTTGCAGAGATAAGTTCAGAGAGACCCCCTTGCTACCTCTTTTATTTCTATCTATTCTTCGTACATCATTTATACTATACAATTTCCCAAAAACAACACATAGCTTAATTATTCGACAAAACATATAAATTGAAGCGACAAGCTACCCGATGCTTCATAGTTCTTTATCCTCCTTGACCGCTTCAATGGATTGCCTAGGTTTTGCATTCTGCTTAGCATCAGGTATAGGTCCACGATGCTTTGGTTCTCCTCCCTCCTCATCCAATGGAGTGGGTGTGTCACTCAATCTGAAGACCTCTTTCATCATGCCGACGATAGTCACTTCCACCTTAACCTCAATGTTCTCCACCTTCAATTTCAAATTGATCATGCCAGTATTCAAATGTTCCATGGATTTCTGGAGTAGCTCCATGTATTTTCAAATTCCAACCAGGTGGGTCAACACTACAGTAATTTGGTCCTATATTTCCTTCATAATTTGCTTTCTTGATTTGTCAATCAGAGTCTCCACATTTTCATTGCTCATTTTTCCAAGATCCTCTACTTCGTTACAATTCCATTGATGCTAGTTGAAGCCATTTTACGTGCAATCCTTCCCTATACATGGATAATTTTGTTCTTAAGCTACATCACCCAACTCCTATATATAATTTCTTGCTCATTGTTAAATGAGGCGCTCATCCCATCGAAATGCCTTCCATGTCTGCAACTCAGCCAAGGCACGATCATCCATCCTTATCACCGTCGATTTGCCCTTGGAATGAAACACGATTTTATTGTGAACGCCTTCATCTACCTTCACAATTAATAGCCAATGGGAGGGAATCCACCTATTTGGTATCCTGATTATGAGGCTCCAACACAAACAACTTTTAATTAATACCCAACTTTTGTCTTCGCCTCCCGATAAGTTCTTGCACATCCCTGAGGAAATATTGGATTTATTGACTTGATATTCTTTGATTATTCCCACAATCCAATTATCTCCCAAAAAGGTTTTAATTAATAGATATATTAAGGGATGTGACAAATGAAGTTAGAATGGTCAATGTTTAAAATGCCTTGCTCTGATGTCGCGCCCATATTGGCTTGATGATCTGCCTCATGGTTATTTTCCCTCTTAACATGATAAAAAATGAATTCTTCAGTGTTGTTGAGAAGATTCATTATCCTTATAATCAAAGGAGATGAATCAGATTATATGAGATGCCTCTTCCTAGAGAGCCTTGAGCACTTTTGAATAACCACCATTGAGTCAACGACGATAATCAGTTTCCTAATTCCTTTGGAGATAATGATCTTCAGGCCTTTCCATAGTGATAGAGCTTCAGCTTGATTGTTTGAGGCTTTCCCCAGTCCCTAAGCGAACCTTGTTTCAAGTTTTCCTTCAATATTATAAAGAACCCCTCCCGCCCATGCCTCCTCGTGGTTGCATTTCGATGCACCATCGAAAAATAGTTGTGCTCATCTTAGATTTCTTTTCCATTCTTCAAATCATTCCCCTTCTAGTCTAATGCAATATGATGGAACTTTATGAATTTTTGAACTGGAAACATGATTTTTGTTGTTGGATATTTTAATCCATTATTTTTCATTGATACTTAAATCATTCAATTTCAAGTCATCATATCCCCTAGAAAATTTCACCTCGAGAAGTAACTACATTCCTTTGATAGGAAAAAATTCAGGAGAGCACATTTTGTCTTGAAAGATCGCTTGATTTGGAAAAGGTAGATCATCCAACAGAGATATTTAGGAACAACCATTCAACAACGCATAAAAAAGGAGTTTGATTTCCTAGTTAGAGGGTACTAGAATCGCTAGAAAATAAACATATCATTCCACTCCAAAGGAATAGCAAGAAATTGAAAAATCGGCATAAGGGAAAATCTGCAGGTTTCCATGGAGAAAAAACAATGACAGAAAACATGCTTGATAGTTTCCTCGTCCCTGCCACAGAGCACGCGGTGTGAGGGACCCTGTATATTTCTTTTCTTAAGGTTTTCGGTTGTTAGGATTTTCTGTTGGACCGTTTCATAGCAAAATATGTTGACCTTTGGAATCATGTCTCTATACCATATCTTTTCCCAAATTCTTGATAAAGGAGGGGAAGAAAGATTCTAAATGAGAAGAGCATGTCCC
Source organism: Pinus albicaulis (assembly GCA_034641835.2). NCBI lineage: Eukaryota > Viridiplantae > Streptophyta > Pinopsida > Pinales > Pinaceae > Pinus > Pinus albicaulis. The sequence continues at coordinate 771,204,585 of CM076580.1, read as the reverse complement.
TCCTTTATTGTGTAATTATTATCCTTCCCTCCCATCCAAATGCGTTTGTCCAATTTACTAGTTGTTGTTGGAGCAAAACATTCAGACGAATTATCAATGTTTGCCAATGTTGTTGCAGATGTTTAGGAAACTCAACAGTTCTCTAACCACACCATATTCCTTGATCATCCCAGCTGGAGATATCAGCGATATGATTAATACCATGTTATTACATCCACTTAGAGAATTCCAAAAACCCTTGATTAGCAGCAATTAAATTTGTCAAGGGAGAGCGATCTTTCCATAGATGAATACGTATCCCATTACTCGGTTTCCAACCAAGCTACTTCAATAGTAACTGAGTCATCAATTTAAATAACTTCCAATTTTTTACTCCTTTCCCCTCCCACAACTCTCCTTCAGGCCTGAGCAACTGGTTTTTTTGGAAATAGTTGCATGTAAAGGCATTTTTACACAATTCAATGGATTCCAATAGAATCCTCCAAACCAGTTTAGCACCTAGAGCCAAGATCATGTATTCAAGATCTTTGATTGCTAAACCTCATAGATTCTTTGGAAGTCTTACTAATTTCCAGTTGACAAGATGTAACTTTTTTTCATTATTTTTACCTCCCTTCCATAAGAATTTTTGAATTAGACTGCTTAATATGTGTATTATGTTCTTTGGAGCTAATAATCTTGATCCAAGGTACACTAGCAAGGAGGAAACAACCGATTTGATGAGAGTAACTCTCCCTGCTAAAATTAGCCACTTTACTCCCCATGATTGGATTCTTCTTTTGATTTTATGCATGACTGGATCCCAATCCTCCCTAGAAGTTTGCTTAAAAAAATTGGAATACCAAGATAGGAGAGAGAATTATGATCAATTTTAACAAGAAATCCCAATAAATGGGAAATTTCAATCAAGGTAGCCCTGTAACAGTTCCATCCTATCAACTGACATTTATTTTGTTAATCACACCTCCAGACAAATGGAGATAAGAGTCTAACACCTTTTTGAATCTTGAGGCTATAGCTAAGTGGGCATCGCCAAGTAAAAGGGTGTCATTAGAAAACTGAGAGTGATTGAGTTCACAAACGTTTATGGTGATACTTAAGCTAGGGAGGGACATGTCCAACCTTACAACCTCAAGGTTCCTACTTAGAGATTCAACCATTATTAGATATAGGAGAGGCGACAGAGGACATCCTTGTCAAAGGCCTCTAGAAGCCGCAAAAAAGGAAGTTGGTCTGCCATTAATCAAAGGGGAGATCCAATGCAATCCTTGATCCATAAAATAAATTCCTTACAGAATCCTAATTTTTCTAAAACAAAGAAAATAAATGAGTGATTTACCTAGTCAAATGCATTGGCCATATCCAGTTTAATAACCATTCTAGCTTCTCTCGCTTCCTTGCTCAAATGAATTGCTTCCTGAACCAAAATAATGTTATCAAGAATATGCCTCTGCTCCATAAACCCTCCTTGATTCTCAGAGATGAAGGAATAGAGAAAGGGTTTAACACATTTGGCAATGATTTTGGTCAAGATTTTATAGGAAGAGTTGCAAAGTGAAATTGGTCGAAATTTGGAGAAGTTGATTAGATTGACTTCCTTGAGGATGAGAGCAATAAAGGAGGAGTTTGTTCCCCCTCCTAGTTTATTTTTGACTCTTTTGTGGTTCAACATTCTAAGTATATCCTTTTTTATAAAAGTATGGTATAGCCAGAAAAAGTATATGGAGAACTAATCAGGTCCAGGAGCTTTCTCAGGTTTCAAGGGCCAGATATCTTTTCTGACTTCTTCTTCCTTTATTTCATCTAAAAGAATTTGAATAGCAGCATGGTAGATCGATTGTGGCATTTCTTGAAGAAATCATTTTTCTCAATCTAGAGGAATATGGTCTTCACTTAGAAGATATTTGAAGAAGTTGAAGGCCTCTTCCATGATCTTCGCAATTTTTCTTACCTACAACTTTCCTTCAGGCGTAATTTCATTGATTATATTTTGCACCTCCCTTGATTTTCCTTGTTTGTGAAATGAAGGAAGCATTGGAATCCCCAGGTTGAAACCATAACCTATGGGATTTTAATCTCTGAAAATTTTCTTCTTGTCTGCTTAAAGAAAATATTTTTCGAGAGGGGTCCTTTTCTTGTCGAATATGTTTTTCTTCTATTGGAACTTCCTTCATCAGCTTATAATGCTCCTCAAGGTGTTGGACTTTGTCTCACCTTTTTTTACTAGGGGGTTGATAATTCTCTTTCAACCATCTCCTAAGCTCTTTCTTCACATTCCTTAGCTTTTATTCCCAAACAAAATTCAAGGAGCCTTGTACATTGATATTCCATGCACTCTCCACCAATATCCTGACCTCTTCAGAAAGGCCCCAGTCTGCATTAAATATTGGATCTTCCTCCATCAGCTTATAATTCTCCTCGATAAGTTGGACTTTGTCTCGCCTTTTTTTACTAGGGGGTTGATAGTTCTCTTTCAACCATCTCCTAATCTCTTTCTTCACATTCATTAGCTTGTATTCCCAAACAAAATTTAAGGAGCCTTGTACATTGATATTCCATGCCCTCTCCACCAATATCCCAACCTCTTCATAAAGCCCCCAGTCTGCATTAAATTTGAATGGAAGAGGCCCGAGATTTTCCACCTTCTCCATTTAAATCATTATAGGGCAATGGTATGAGTCTCCTTCAGCTTCTATTGACGAAGAGAAATCTAGAACTTTAAATAGCTAGTTTCTATGAATAAAAAATCGATCCAAATGAGATGTTATAAATTAGTCCCTTGTTCGTGTGTTTAACCAAGTGTATTTCCTTGCCTTTGGAATAATATCCATCATATCCCATCTATCAATTATATCTTCCATTCGGTCTCTAAATGGATCCCTCATTGTTTATCCTCCTCTCTTTTTCTGTAATGCTTAGGATGGTGTTGTATAGTTAAATCCTCTCTACGGACAGAGACGATCCCTCTAGCCCTAGAGTGGGTCTAGCAACAAGGAAAACACACTAACACCTAATTTCCTATATCATAAATGAAACATAGATCGAAAGAGATGGCCTAACTCGATCTGATGTTGCGATGTTGCTCTTCGTCGAAGCTCCTTGATCCTTCGTTTTTCCATAGCTTGATCTCCGCTGCTAGCAGCGTTCAATTACGTGCACAAGTGACCAAGAAACAATAAGAAGCATACAAATAAAACATGCATATACAAATATAACCTATCTAACTGATCAAGGTATGTCAGAATTCTTAATCATAAACATGAACAAGAGTGGAAAACAAATATCAATCGTGTCATATTATAAATAGAATAAGAGTTACAACCTGCGCCTTGATGTCGAAGCTCTCCTTCAGCAGGTACGAATTCAAGAACATCTCCAAAGAACTTTTTTTCAACTCAACATGAGAAGGCTAAGGGCTCAACTCTCTCCTTCAAAGCTTATGGCAATATTCAAACCTCTCTCTGTTGTGCTCTATTATGTTGTAACTAGCAGAGTCATTGGAGGATGATGAATTTGTAGATATGGAGGAGGGGACATGGATCCACTTATGATGGGGAAATTTCTTATCTCTTTGTGAGGTTCCTCTTTTGTATGAACAAGAGGCCCAAAGGAGGAATCTCAGCCATAGCCTGACCAACAAACATCCATCTCTCCGCCCTAGAAGCTTCTAGGCCATGAAGCTTCGTTTAATTTTTTAAAAATATTCCAGAAGTGGATCAACGTGGGGGTGATGTCCATACTAGCACCGATCGGCGTTGCTCACAAGCTTAGGATGGGTCATCGGCGCTGGTGAGACACAAAGAGGTTACGCTACTCCAAAAATATGGGTTTTTAAGGAGCCACTCCAGGAATGATCAACGAAGACGTTGTTCTTCAGATTTTAAGGGATGCAATGTCATATTTTAATGATGGAAAAGGTACACAGGGGTCACTAAGAGGGTCCTCCAGGATTCGGGAACAGGGAGTTCAGGTACACTAACAAAATGGTGTGTAACAAATGCCCCCTAAAGCATGAAGGCAGAACGAGAGTGAGGGGTGAAATGCTTTACGAGAATGTGCCAAGACCAAGATGCCGCCGTCGGAAAACCTATGAATCAAGTACATATATACAACTGAACTCTCTAACATAAATACATGAGTATGAGGCATGGATGCAACCATCCATAAAAGAGATCATGTAAACAGCCTGAAGTCGAACAGTCGTGAAATCATTCGATCGAAGGTTAATGAGGTGAACTTGTCATCGAATGCGAAAAACCTAACATTAAGGCATGCAAGCTCTAAGGTACTAAAATGAATATCTAGATCAACTTCCAAGATAATGAGCTGAATTCGACAGGAAGCGATCAATTGAAGGAGGTCCATGATGTATCCCACATCATCGACATGAGACAGAGGAACAAGATGGTTGTGAATCAAGACTGAACAGAGAATCAGGTAATGAAAAATTGCAGGAGGAACTACTCTTTAACATATGGGCAACACGGCTCCGGAGTTTGGTAATATTTGACTCAAATTGAATCAGAGGTCATGTTGACAAATGGTAATTGAATGAGAGACGTTTATATTTCCCAAACCCATGGAGGAAAAATGACAAATGTAGGCTGTCGCCAACTCGAAACGAACTGTAGACGAGTGTCATGTTCAATAGCGTCATATTGCTGACGCAACTGATAAATACCTCCATTTTCACCCACTATTCTTAGCGATTACCCCAATTATTTTTGAAAACAAGCTTGAAGGGGATAGAATATGCTTGTCATATAAGTTTTTCTTTCAGACAAATCCATCCTAGTACATTTTACGAGCCCTAGGAAGGAGGAACTCGGTAGCATCATGATGACGATTCCAATGTCATTAAATTTTAACGAGTCTGACAAAGGTGAAACTCGGCGCCTTGTCATGTTTAGAGAGTTTAAAAAGAGGTGGAAAAGAAAAATCCATAGGGCCCTTTTCGTAGATAGTCTCTCGAATCCGAAAAGGTAGAAAACAAATTCTGAGACAACCTCTTAGTCATGATTGACTAAGGTATTCCTTTTTCGTAAATAGTTTATCCCAGCCTGAAAAAGGGGTAAACGTATACTGGGTAAACAACATTTTGTTTACTTTAACGAGTTCAAAACGACAAATACTAGGCAATCTTTTCATTTTTCGAGAGTCAGAAAAGACCTTAAAGATGACTCCAAGGGGGTGACTTTTTCATTTATTTTTATTGAGTATGAAAAAGTAATAAACTAGAACTCGTTTCATATCATTCGTCAAAATTTTAACCATGTTGCTGCAAAAGAATGAACCCATTATTTGTCCTCAAGGAAAGAATAATTAAATATTGAAAAAACCCTAAAAAGTGACTTGAATAGCTATACAAATCAGAAAAGTAAAAATATTTTCAGTTTTTACTTTCACAAGTCTTGGGAAAGGTTTTTAACCCTTTTTACCTTGATCCTTCAGAAGTTGATTGTGGGTGATCCAAGAAGCCGATCGCCGAGTCGTTGGTACCAAGTAAGAGCCATGCTCATTATCTCTGTTTTCATACCTATCTCAACATTTTTTATGATGTGTGGTGATTTTTGGGAAAAAAGTTTTAAACTCTTTATCGCAGCGGAACAGCGTGGGAATACCCTATCGGGATTACGATGATCTACAATTTTTTACACAGGCACCACGCTGATCATCACAATCGTTTTTAAAACGGACGCACTGATCGCAGAGAGCATAAAAACGTGATTTTTTTCCAAAAATATCAATTTAAACTTGATTTTGATGCACAATTTTTTGACAAAATGTTGTTTAAATGACGTGACAGGGAGAAATCATTAAGCAACATGGTAATTGAACAGTGGTAGTAGCGGAGATCAATCTCTAGAAAAGCGAAGGATTAAGGAGCTTCGACGAAGAAAAAGTAAAAATCAGAAAAGTAAAAACATTTTCACTTTTTACTTTCACAAGTCTTGGGAGAGGTTTTTTACCCTTTTTACCTTGATCCTTCAAGAGTTTATTGTGGGCCATCTAGGAAGCTGATTGACGAGCCGATGGGACCAGGTAAGAACCATGCTCATTATCTATGTTTTCATACTTGTCTGAACATTTTTTATGATGTGTGGTGATTTTTGGGAAAAGAGTTTTAAACTCTTTATCGCGGCGGATTGGTGCGGTAATGCCCTATTGGGATCACGCTGATCTGCAATTTTTTACACAGGTTGCGCGCCGATCAGTGCAGCTGTTTTTAAAACGGACACGTTGATCACAAATAGCGGAAAAATGCAATTTTTTTTTCCAAAAATCTCAATTCAAACTTGATTTTTATGCACGGATTTTTGACAAAATGTTGTTTAAATGATGTGACATGGAGAAATTATTAAGAAACATGGTGATTGAATGGAGAGAAAGGGAACATGAATATGTGGACATAAAATCCATGGAGGATTAAGATTGTCTCGATGCTTTAAGGAATTGCGGGCTCCTTAAATTCTTCTTAACGCCCAGTCTAAGATCTCAGCTGGAGTTGCTAGAATAATTGGTGAGTATTTCAGACACCGGATGAGAGATATTTATTATCGGTGACCAAGAGTTGGAAATCGAGGTTGCTGACATTTACTTCATCATTGGTCTATCACGAAGAGGGGAACAAGCTCATCTGGCAGGGAGCCGGATCATGGGTGAGAGTATGGATATGATCCTAGGGAGATAATGTCCAGAGGCAGTCAAATATTCTAGTGTGAAGATATATATAAGAAGCATAAACAACTTCCCTCTCAAGATAGTCTTTTACACCATAACACATGTCGATGTGGCATAAGAACCACATGAGGCTACGAATACTCAACTACAAAAAACCATTGACTATATGGCACCCATCGTCTTTAACTGGGCAGAAGCAGTGTTGGAAAATATGAAGAAACAACTTTCCAAATGCAAAAATGGTTGTCTTAAGCAATTTGGGTACGGTTCAATCTTAGCAACATTCTTTCTAGAACGAGTTTCATTGTTCCAATTTTAGTGGGCAGAAGTGGCTGCCCCCACACCATGGGATCCATGCATGATTAGATGGAGCGAGTTAATGCCACGCACAGGAGGCATACATCACATGTCATACAATGTTGCTTTATTTGTGTGGTTGAGGCGTCAGCTCATTGTCATGGAGGACATGCCATATTCTGGGACTGATTTCAGAGGTGACCTTGACCTTCCACTTTTAGAGGGTGAGTAGTGGGATGATAGAGGTAAAACATGTTTTTGTTAAATTTTGCATGTTTATATTTTTTTTGGTATATATGTATTGATGTTTAAACTTGTGCGCTGGAGACGTTGGACCACAGGGACCTGATGGAATGTCCTCTATAGCCAGAAGAGTGGCGAGGGAATTCGAGGTTGCTCTGTATGAGGAGGGAGCAGATGTTAAAGAAGAGATTGCCCAGAACCTAGATGCTTTGACCACTGGGATTCAAAAATATGCTTGTGTTCATGACATTCCCCGCCGCTACCAGAGGCATACTATAGGGGTGTCAGATCGCATTCATCGATTAATGACTCAAGTCATTCAAGCAGTGACTTGCTACCATGAGCACCATGTTGATTAGTTCAGTTTATCTTTGATTTCTGCAGTTGTAGTTTTGGGACCCGTGGGTATCTTTATGTACCAAAACACATATATTTTTTCGATTATAGTGTACTTAAAAACTTTTGCAAACAATACCAACACACACACACACAGATATATATAGTTCTATAGATTTCACAAATGTCTACCTAAAACATAATTAGCTAATGCATCTGTTAATGTATTCATGTGTCTTGGAATATGTTGATATGTAACGTAATCAAAATTTATTTCTAAAAGACTAACACGCAAATAAATTCTCAAAATATGAGGGTGTCTAAAGGAATATTTCCCATTGAGTTGAAGAACAACAAGCTATGAATCAAGGTTTACAACTAGTTCTCTAATGCCAAGAGCAATTTCTTCTGATAGAAGTTTAATGACTGCACTATACTCAGCAATATTGTTGGTTGTATGACCTAAACAGGTACCTTTTAGATCCATTAACTCACCATTAGGGTCATAGATAACCCATGCCATAGAGGATAAGTTTCAAGTACTATGACATGCACCATTAGCAAGACCGACGTAAGGAGTTAAAGACATCTGCAAATCAAGTAAAACAAGATAAGTAGGAAAACTGCTCACAAAAGCACACCAAAACCAAATTGTACATAAATGAAAACACACTAATGTAAAAAATCAATTATATGAAAGAAATTATGCATAATATTTTTTGAGATAAAGCCCATTTTAGGGCTTATCCAAAGGGTTTCCTTCATAATAAATTAACTCATAGGCCCCTTTTTGCAAAACACGATTAACAATATATGGCCCATGCCATGTCGGTTTGAATTTCCCTGCCCCCAAATTTTCGTGAGCTTGGTCATACAGAAGAACCAAGTCTCCTTCAGAGAAGGCACGCGGAGAAACAATCTGATAAAAATGGGCTTTGACCGGTTTCTTCTGAGCTTTAGTGACTAAAGCAGCGAAGCGACAAGTTTCGTCAAGCCTTTCCAGATAAAGAAGGCATTCCTCTTCTAGTGAGGTATTGGGGAGTAATTCAACAACTAATTTGAGTGAAGGGATCTCACATTCAATCGTTAGAGTTGCTTCCAAACCATATACTAGCTGAAAGGGAGTAAATCCGGTAGCACTCTTAGCCGAGTTTCGATTAGCCCAAAGAGCTGAGAAAATCATGAGATGCCAATTTGACTTGTGCATACCAATGGTGCATTGAGGCATAGTGACTAATACTTTGTTAACTGCTTCAACTTGGCCGTTGGCCAGAGGATAATATGGAGTCGAGTTGTTGTGTCGCGGGCCCAACTGAGTAGTCAGCTCAACCATCATGTAATGGAAAAAATGGGAGCCATGGTCTGTGATGATGGCTTGAGGAACTCCAAACCGGGTGATAACATGATTGAATAGAAATTGATCAGTAGTCTTATCGTCAGGGGCATATGTAAGCATCGCCTCGGTCCATTTGGTAAAATAGTCGACAACGACGATAATATAAGCATGCCCCCAGGCTAAGCGAGGGTTACATGTCATGAAATCAATGCCCCATTTATCGAAAGGGCCAATAGTAACAACTGGGTGTAAGGGTGGGGTGGGGCGTGCACGTTCCATTGATAAAACTAGTAGGTGTGACATTTTCGGACGACAAGAATGCAATCCTTGAAGATGGAAGGCCAGAAATAGCCATTACGAAGAATTTTCTGAGCAGTGGCATATCCATAAATATGACCGCCACATGCCCTAGAGTGGCAATCATTTAGTGCTCTCTCAGCCTCTTCGAAAGTTAAACATCGACGAAGAATCAAGTCGACGCCGACGCAGTATAAAGTATCTCTAATGATCTGATAAGGTTGAGACTGATGTTGAATACGTCAAGAATCATCTTTGGTCAACTCAAATCGAAAAGTTTGGGTTTGGAGATACACAATGATATCACCGTACCAAGGGTCGACAGTGCTGATAAGAAAGAGAGTATCATTCGGAATCTGCTCATCAAAGCCGGAAGAGACAGATGTAGAGGGAAGGGAGTAGATTAAGTCGGAAAATACTAGTGATTTTTTCAATTTTGCAGTAGTAAATTCTAAATCAAATTCTTGTAGGATGACGATCCATTTATAATACTTTCCCCCCAGTAATTGACATGTCAAAATGTAGGTCATGGCGTTGCAATCAGATATCACTATAGTTGTGTGGAGTAAAATGTAATGCCGAAAATGTTGAATAGCCTGAACCACAGTTATAGCTAATTTATCGACATGGGCATATCGAGTCTCAGTATCCATGAGATTACGACTGAGGTAGCAAACAACGTGTTCATTACCATCATCATCATCTTGTACCAATACCATACCGATAGTACTGGAAGAAATTGCTAGATAAAGGAAATAATCACGGTGGTAATTTAGGGGATGCAGTGAAGGAGCGTTGATAAGAATGACCTTTAAGGCATCGAAGGACTTTTGAGAAATTTCATCCCATAGGAATGGGATGCCCTTCTTAAGCAATTGCGTAAAACATTTAGCTAGCTCAGTGTAATTAGGCACAAAATGACGAAGGAAAATGGATTTCCCTTGTAATCTCTGCAGCTGATGTAAAGATGAAGGAGGGGGCAAGTTAACAATAGCCTCGAATTTCAGAGGATCAATATGGATGCCTTCCTTGGAGACGACAAACCCTAAGAGCCTGCTGGATTCAACGCAATAGGCACATTTATGTGGATTAAGGCGAATATTATAATGTCTACAGTGGAGAAAAAATTCTCGAAGGTGATCAGGATGGTCACGATGCTTAGCTGAATGAGTGGGTAAGTCATCCAAATAAGGTTGAACGATGTGCTTAATATCGTGAAAGGCATCGACATCGCTTGTTGAAAAGTAGTGTCGAAATTTTTTCAGGCCAAAAGGGAGCTTCTTGTAAGCAAAAGTTCCCTAGGGACATATGAAAGCAGTCTTGTGTTGATCGACTTGCATGATGTTAATCTGGTTATACCGAGAAAAGATTTTGCTCCCAGCTCACTGACCAATGATTTGGTCAATGAAAGGAGTGGGATAGGTATCTTTCTGGCAAGCACGATTTATGTCGTGATAATCAATACAAACGTAGATAGTACCCTGATTTTTATCGACAGGGACTGTATTATAATCCCAATATGTCAAAGGGATTGGATATATGAACCCAACTTTGAGAATCTTTTCAACTTCTCCCTTGATAACGGCTGCCTTTCTAGGATGCATGAGACGAAGTCACTGACGAACAGGCTTCGCATTAGGATAAGTCGGTATCTTGTGCACCACTATACTAGGATCGATGCTAGGCATTTCCTCATAGGACCATGCAAATACATCCTAAAAATCTTGAAAAAGAAAGATGTAAAGCTTGATCTCATCTGAAGAGCAAGTTACCCTGATATGGATGTTCTCGATGATTCCTGGTTTGACAGAAATGTCAATAGGAATCTTATCAGTAATGTTTTTCATGTTTCCTTCAGAGAATACCTCATGCGTCAAGATGAGTGTCTAAAGTGGACAATTCGAAGCATGGGAAGCAAAATTTTTGAGACATGAAGGAATTACTCCAGGGCTTAGAAGAAATGAAGAACGATGATGGGTATCGTCCCAAGGTGTTTCTTCGAGAGACATGGTTTCCAAGATACTTTCGTCGAAAGGAAACGTCTCATTCAAGGGATCAGAAGAATCCGATGAACCAAGCCAAGGAGATTGAGAGTACGCGTCGAAATGCATACTAGGAGTAGTATGATCAGGATCAGGAGCCAGAGCCGAAATAATTTCATAGTAATTGATTTCAACAGGGCTTAATGACATGACATCGCCGAAGGAATTAATCTGATTAGGAGAAGGAATGATCCAAGGATCAGATGAAGTAGAGATCATATTGACTTGAGCAGTGTTCGGTGGTGGGAGAGAAAAAAGACCCATTAAGGTAGAATATTTAAAAAGTCATGCCCCCACACTTTCATATGGTACGGTGGTATGCTCCACTTATGGCACATTTATTTCTGAGGAAGTAGAAGCAAAAAAGACAACTGGTCAATAGTGATGATCTTCCCCTGATGTGGGTAATGAAGAACACAAAACAGAGTGGACGACACACAAAGAATGGCATGAGTCAAATTGCGACCGAGTAGAAGATTGTAATTGAGTTTAGTGTCAACAAATTCTACTTTGACATTGATCGTTTTTCCTTCCAAAGTGATAGGTAATTTAGGGAGAATACCAAAATGGTGAGAATCTCTTCCATCGAAAGCCTCCAAGGTGTTTAGAGACTGGTTAAGGGTTGGAGAGTCGATGGCTTTCCAATAAGACATAGTGTTATGAACCTAATTCATAACTAATGTAATAAATATAGTCATTAATAAAATAAATAGAATAAATATAATTACTAATTAATTAAATAGTAATTATGTTAAGTAGTCATTAGTTAGCTGAAAAGGCATGTCCAAAAGACATGCCTGTTCATGAAAGGTCATCTACATAGGTATAAAAGCAGGGCCTCATTGTAACTTTCAATCATCTTATTCATATCATATTTATTAATAAAATATTATTATAAATACCTCTTGTGTATTTTTATAATTAAAAATCCATTTTTGCTATTAAGCCTACAAATCTATAAGTCTTGCTGCTACATAAACCAAACCTACAAGTTTCGTTGCTACAGTGGTATCAGAGCTTGCTACAGTGGTATTAGAGCCAGGTTGAAGCTATCAGAGCCATATTGAGGACAAGTTGAAGCAATGGCACATAACATCGTTTTACAAGCCTAAGAACGTAGTTTACAAGCCTATGGACATAGTCTACCATACTATATGCCAGTACATGGAGATCATGAGCAATTAAAAAAGTCATTTGAAAAAAGTGAAAAAATTAATATAATTCTAGAAAAGCTTCAGCAATTAGAGAATTCATGTGCAGAAGTTACAACACGTTTTAAAAAAAATTATGCACATTTAAAAAAAAATTCTGCACATGTTAAAAAAATTTCTGCAGTAATCCATAATAGAGAAGAAAATCATGAGAAACAGAAAGATGAAAAATGCTGTAATAATGATAAGGTAGTTAGTTATGTCAAGGGAAAATCAAGTAGAACATCCAAGTAAAATTCAAGCAAATACATTCCCCCACCAATGCGTAAAAAAGGAAAACAACCAACAAGTATTGAAGGAAAAAAGGAAGAGAAATGTTGGAAGTGTGGAGACAAATATTTGGCAGGACATATATGTGCCTTTTATATAAGAAATGAAATTGCCACGGTTCAAATAAAAGAAAAATATATTGAAAAAAATATTTATGATGATGAAATAAAAACTCGTGAGAGTAACATGGATGAAACTGAAAATCAAAATGAATTAAGAAAAGGTCGCAGAAGCAGCAAAATCCAGTCACTGACAGGCTCTAGATTGAGATCTCACAGCCGTTCTCCAAGGAATGGCAGGAGCTTGAAAAAGTCACCCAGGATAGGAGATAGCAAGAATAGTCATGAAAAAATCAAAGCAATATGTTTGCATTTTTCCAGAGGTGTGTGCCACAAAGGGTCTTCTTGTGAGTTTCTTCATCAGAAGGCCATTATTAATAATATTGTATATTATTCTGATGAAGAAAGTGAAAAGAGCAAACAGGAAAAAGAGATGGAACAAGATTTACCAAGGTCTCTTGGTGGTTTTGAACGCTCAGTTGTAGTAGATGGCAAGCTCAAGAGTACTTCTCCTGGTGGGCATTCAGGTGGGCATGACAACCCTGGTGAAATAGAGGAAAACAGCCAGGGGGAAACCAAAAGTGATGATTCTTCTGAGAAAGACAAGAAATCACGTGATAATGGGATCAAGATCTTAGCTAATGCAGATGGAGTTAAGCTTGTAAAAATTCTAGAAAGTAGAAGGTTGACACCGGAGTCAAAGCCTTCATTTTCAAACATCATTGGTGCAGCAAATACAACCGACCATGTTCTTGGTGCAACATAAAATTCAAAAAGAATTCCATCAGCAATATTGACGAATTGTGTTGCTAGCACTTCGATGGTCGATGTCAAACAGAGGCTTCAAGATGAGAATGCCAGTGATTTTGAACCAGATGAGGCTGATGCAGACCTTGTTCCAGGTCTTGTGGAGACGGTTGCATTGCCAATTTTGCATCATGAAGTTGCACATTGCTGGGATAGGTTAAGTACGAAAGGGACCAAGAATGCAGTTTCTGCAGTACGAGTAATTCTTTTTGGGGAGATAATAATTAATTGAGTTTCAAAAAAAAAAAAAAACCACTTCGACCATCCGGCACAATTTTTAATATATATATATATAAGAGGAAAAGTAAATAGAGCAATAGAGTAACCAGTTCAAGAGAGCATTACTGGAGAATTATACATGCTAAAGGTATTCGTGATGAATTCATAAACCCAAAATGACAAAATTCCAGATGAAGGAAATTATTAGCAAATAAGTTTTGAGGACAAAGCTTTTCGAGAAGGAGGCAATGTTATGAACCCAATTCATAACTAACGTAATAAATATAGTCATTAATAGAATAAATATAATTACTAATTAATTAAATAGTAATTATGTTAAGTAGTCATTAGTTAGCTGAAAAGGCATGTCTAAAAGACATGCTTGTTCATGAAAGGTCACCTGCATAGGTATAAAAGCAGGGCCTCATTGTAACTTTCAATCATCCTATTCATATCATATTTATTAATAAAATATTATTATAAATACCTCGTGTATTTTTATAATTAAAAAGCCATTTTTGCTATCAAGCCTACAAATCTACAAGTCTTGCTGCTACAGAAACCAAACCTACAAGTTCCACTGCTACAGTGGTATCAGAGCTTGCTACACATAGACATGAGGCAAGTGGATTCACCCTCATCCACAATTGACCGATGGATTGTATTTCCATTAATAATGACTTGAATAAGGAAAGCAAGCTGATGGAGGAGACGCGAGACGTGGTTTTCTAGATTGAAAGTAATGAGACTCAAATCAGTCAAATCAATTCCTCCAATTGCGGATAGTAGTGATTTTTATTGTGAAGGAAAACAATGAAGAACCTCTAACACAGACATAGCAGAAGGTGCCTGAGCCAAATCCTTAACGAGATGATTTTAGAAGCACACCTTTGGAAGGTGGTCGGATAACAGGATCGATACTAGGTATTTCGATATGAAGAGGACCACAAGTGGGAGGAGTAGGAGCATCGACAACTTCTTTCTTTGTTGACTGGTGAGGATGAGTTGAATAATATTTGGACCTAGTGGCCATAGAACTCGGTGTTGTTCCATTCATCATAAACACTTGGGAACCCAATGAGGAAGAAGATGAAGGTTGTTCTGCCATCTCAGTTTTCTAAGATGGAAATGGTTCTTTGAGTACAGTCGGAGTTCCTTGAGTACCTTTTAGTAAATGACTAACTTCAGGCCATCATGGACAGTATTTATTGTAGTGTTCATCGTCAAAGATTGGGCAAGGGTACTCAGGCTTGCGCTTTGTTCCATTATCAGTACGAGGTTTGGGGGCATCAGATTTGGATTTGCCTTTGCCATTATTTTTACCCTTGGAAGATTTGTCTGTTGCGATAACCTCCGCAGTGTTACCAGGATTCGAAGGATTTTGTGGAACAAAATCGGAAGAGCAAGTGGATTTATGCTTACCAAAAGAAGAATTTCGAGAGGTTTGGGTAATTGATCCAATGATGCCGTCGATAGGTGGTGTCATCAGAGCTTTCAAATTTTTAGGTTTAGTAGAAGCGCAGAGCCTCGGGAAAGAGATCATACAACATGCTATACTGAGAATATACCATATCAAGATATTGTGCATGAGTAATGGCTTGCTCTTATGTGACACATGCCCCCATGTCAATATCCTTGTCAATCTCATTGACGAAGGATTTGGTGAACCATTTAGTCAAGAGTTGATTAGGAATTTCAAACTTGATCAAACGACGCCACCATCTCCATTCATGGATATGATCGTAGATGTGCGTAGTGGTGTCTTGTTTCAAAGATGTGAGGAGGTGATTTCATGTTTCATAGCGAACAGGTAAATGGAAGTGTGTGAGAAAAGCCATAGCGAGAGAGTTGAAATATTGGAAGGTTCTGTGAGGAAGCTCGATGTACCACTTGGTAGCGGCACTAGTCAATGTTCTCTGGAAAAGGCGCAGGTGGATGAAGTCATCAAACCAGGAGTCAGAAGAACACCAGAGATGGTAGGTCACGACGTGCACCTGGGGGTCTTCTCCAGACTTGCCTTCAAATTTGGGGCAATCAATTAGGAATTTGGTAGGAACCAGAACCCAATATGGATTATGGAGGATCAGATCATTAGTTAATATCGACACAACATGTAGTTCCAATGTTGCAAGAAAAAGAAATTGCGGATTGAAAGGCATAATTGGCCTTTGATAAAGGCCCATTTGAGGATTCCAACCAGGTTGGGAGAAATTCTGCCCCCATGGGTTTTTTCGAGAAGGATTTTTTCCATAAGGATTGAAACCTTGTTGATTTTGACCATATCCTAATTGTTGACCAAAAGATTGATTTTGACTTTCAGCAGACCATTTAGGTCCACCCTGAGCATAATTTGCAGCATATGAATTTTGCTGCTGCTGAAATTTTTGGAACGCGATGCCTTGGGGTTGACCTTGTGAGCCCAAAAGGTAACCTTGTGAGCCCAAAGGTTGACCTTGAGGCTGTTGAGGGTTGGACACCACGGTACCCTGAGGATTTGACATCATGATACCATACGACTATTGAGGTTGTCCAGGTTTCCCCTGAGACCCAGGGTGACCCGGCTGAACAAAGATCTGACTTTGTTGAGAGGGTTGTCCTTGTTGGATAAAAGGCTCGCCTTGCTGAAAGTAAGGTTGGCCTTGTTGACCAAAACATTCTCCCTGTTGAGAATAGGAAAACTGACCCTGATGGGAAAAAAGGTTGGTTGGATTGTACATAAGGTGGTCCTTGTTGTACATAGGGATGACCTTGTTGTACATAGGGTTGTTTTTGACCAAAAACAGGCCCTTGCTGATATGCATAAGCCCCTGATTGAATTCCAGACTGACCTTGAAATCCTTGCAGATTCACGAACGAAGTCTGTGTTGAAATTTGCAACAAGAAACAGTGAAATTGGCATCCATAAACAACATCAAAACACACACACTAGTGTGGTACCATAGGTCACACAGTGATGGGTCCTAGCAATACATTAGTGTGCAAGCAAATTTATTTAATATTTTGAAAATGTGTCTAATTTAATTTTCCCTTAATTAAATTGGACAATAAATTGTAATCTTATCTCATAAACACTTGTAATACTTAAATGAGTGTGATAGAATTAGTTAGCTCATGAATTTCGAGTTGAGGGTGGTTGGTGAGGCATGCAGAGTGATTTTATTATTTATGGAGTTCAAGTTGCAGTCAGTGCATTAGTTTAATGCATGATAAATCAATTAACTCAATTAAGTGAGTTAAAGTCAGTTGAACTAGTTGTAACTGTTTGTTGCACTAGTGAGAGATCAAGTGAATTAAATAATATTTAATTCACATGCAGTGATCTGCCATGCAACTTATGTTTTACTATTAATAGATGTATGCATGTCAGTTCCAGTGGAGACCCAGTTGAGATAAAGGTTAAAGGGAAGTTGACTATCAATTGTATTATTAGCAAACTTCCCGGATGCAGTTAAAACACCATAGGATTGCCCATGATACTTGCGCAGTTGAGAAAGGATGAAATTCCTAAGGAATAAGGATTGCATTCCTCACAAATTGCGTGAGAAAGGAAGGCTGAAGATAGGCTGAGAATTGGCTAAGTGTTGGCCCGATTTTGTCTGAATCAGTGTGAGACAATCAACAGAGTGCAGGAGACTCTTGTGAGAAGTGTACATTGTAATTGTTTCGTGATTCCTTGGTTCATTATACAATGTAGATACAAGGGTTTTGAGCAACAAGCTTTCCCCAGGAAAAATATCTATGTTGTGGATTTATTTTCTTCTTTCTTTTACTTGGTGTGATTGTGCGATCATGTTTATTTTCCACAATTGATTTGTAGAAGGATTCATTATCTCGCTTTAGTAGATCACATGATCAGATTGAATCCATTGATATAAATATTGTTTGTATAATTTCTACATGGTATCAGAGAACATGAAATCACTATAGTGGAGAAGAAATTGAGTTTCTGACTGAATAACATTCGAATTTGCAGAAGTATTCTTTGGTGCGACAACGGTTCAAGATGGCTTTCAATGGCTTGAGATTGGAGTATACACTCGAGGGAAGCTATAATTATATTGCACGGAAAGACAGAATGGAGGCAGTGCTAGAGGACAATGGGTTGAAATAATTCATTGAGAATGATATTCCCAAGCCCACAACAGCAGACACTGCTATTCTTGATGCTTGGAAAAAGAAGGTAGCAAGGTTGAGGAGGATATTACTGGAGGGAGTACGATACCACATTTTCTCAAGTATCCATGGAAAAGTGACTCCATATGCAATGTAGAAGGCTTTGACAGATATGTTTCAGAGCAACAATGATCATAGAAAATTGGCACTGAAGAACAATATTAGGAAAATCAAAATGGAGAAAGGCAACACTATTTCGAAATATTTAACAAAGTTTTTCCAATGTCGGGATGAGCTTGGGAGCATTGGAATTACTGTCGCAGATGATGAATTGGTGAGCCTAACTCTTCGAGGACTTCCCAAGAGTTGGCATAGTTATTAGGAATCTATTAATGGGAGGGAGAAGCTATCAGATTGGAAACGACTTTGGTCAGATTTGGTGCAAGAAGAATTCAGGAAGAATACCAGGGATGGATCTTCATCTAAGACATATGATGAAGAAAATTTCTCTTTGGATGCTAAGGTGAAGAAGGAGAAAAGAAAGAAATCCTACTCCAAATATGACTCCGGCAAAGAAGGAAAGGAGCATGACATGTCCAGAGTGAAGTACATTCACGGTCACGAGCATGGACATTATGCCACTAATTTTCCACAAAATAAGAAGAATAAGAAGGCTTCAGGATAAGCAACTGGCGAGGCTTTGGTATCAAAATTTGAGTTTTACTTATCGCTCATCGCATGCATGGTGTCAAGTGTGATGGGATCAGTACGGTACTTGGATAGTGGTGCATATTTTCACATGACAGGAGACAAAGAACTTTTCAGTAGCTTGGAGGAGAAGGACCTCCAGATGCATATCGAAATGGGTGATGAAGGGCAATACAGTGCTACCGGGATTGGTACAATTACCTTCCAGAGACAGTCAGGTAAACCCTTCTTATTAAAATATGTAATGCATTTACCAGGCTTGAAGAAAAATTTAGTTTTAGTCGCAATGTTGGAGGATAGAGGCTATGATGTGGTTTTCAATGAAGGGAAAGCTTTCCTTCAACACAAAGACATAGGAAAAGCCAAGAAGATTGGGATTCATGTGAATAATCTCTATAAACTTGATGTAGATCACTGCGCAACATTGATGGGTAAGGCAGACAAAGTGGTGAGCCGAGATGAGGGTGAGTTGTGGCACAAGAGATTGGGCCATCTACACCATGGAGCTTTAAAAGTCATGCAACAGATTTCTATGGGGCTTCCAAAGGGTACTCTTACATAGATAGACACATGCAAGGGATGTACCATGGGGAAGTGTGAGAAAGGCATGTGATTGTCCCTTGAGAGGGAGCTTCTTTCCACAATTGATTTGTAGAAGGATTCAATATCTTTCTTTAGTAGATCACATGATCGAATTGAATCCATTGATATACATATTGTTTGTATAATTTATACAGTCTGTAACTGCTCAGAACCAAACGAGACATAGGGCTATTGGTTGAGTATTTGGTTCTGCAAACCTTGCTGATATTTGTCGTAGGTTAACTTGTTGGACTAGATGATCCGAAGGGCATAGGGATACTACCAACGGGTTGAGAAGATCCTGGGATGTGAGTTTTTAATCCACTCACAAATGGCCCAACGGAAGATTGAGAGACATTCGACAGGGATGGCCCTCCACCAAAAATTGGAATCGACGGAATCGATATGGGAACACTGATGGGAGGTGCTGAAACGCTGATGAAAATTGTTGGTTGAGTGGGAAAATACGTAACTGTCATTTAAGCAGGGATGGTAGCAGATGCACCAGAGACGAACAGACCAAATGTAGGTATCATGGTAATTTTCCAGATGGTGTTGTGATACAAAGACATGGCACTTGAAAATCTTGAGACTAGATTCCCAAGGACGTGTAACCTTGTGGAATGGATAGCTAGGTAGAAGGTTGAGATGTCTGCCCCCAAAAGGAAAAGTGTTCAGGAGGGAAATGATGCTCCTCATATAAATACTCATCCATACCACTAACGGTACTTGAAACCTCAAGGGGAGATGAAACCTCTCCTTCAAAAGCCATTGGTGGACATAGTTGACGAGCGGCAGCACATTTTGTGGATGGTGAAGGTGCCAAAGGTACACCATGTGTATCAAATGGACTATACTTCAGTTCAGGGGAGATTTCTATGGAATCAAATAATGGATTCCAAGGAAACACGATATAGCTAACTGGCTCGTTAGGGGGAGACCGAGTAGCAAGAGGTTGAACACTTGGAAGGATGGAAAGCTCAACACTTTGGGCTCTAGTCGATGGTGAAGCGTACTTGCTATGATGTCCCTTTAGAAGAGGATGAGGAAGGGGAAGCCGAACTTGATGGTTCAACCACAATGAATTTCACTCAAAATCAAAAGAGGAAAATAGGTGATTAATTCAAGACTTTTAAAATATATTCATAAGGAGTTACTCATGATTTGACCAAGAAATATCTTAACGGGTAAGCCATGTGATCATTGGAATTTGATTTTAGAACTTAAAAAATGAAATAAATAAAAAAGGGTGAAATAGGCTTAAAGGATTACCAGGTATCCATGAACTGCAATATACACCTTAGAAAATAACTTTACCAAGGACTTAACGTACGACAGCTAATCTCCCTTAATGTTGTGTTCAGTGTATCATGTCTACAAGGCGGCTGACTCAGTTACCTATAGCAGGTTTGCAAACTAATGGTGTCTCCAAAAATATACTCGACGATATGTGGGAGTCGAAGTCCATAGTATTGATGTCTGATGCGTAACCATTCGATGAGAGCGTCCCAAATATACTCAATATACTTTCGTATGTGGGACAAGATATCACCCTCGAATTGTAACGTAGGTTGTTAGTGACAAATCCTACGTTTTATGACGGCGAAACACGTCTCTAGCCTAGACCACTAAATGTGCTTCATTAGGTTCCAAATGCTCCTTAGGTTGATTGAATAAATTTTAGAGTTTATTTTGAATTAGGTTTCAGTTTCAAGGCCTTATCGATGTCATGTAAATTCCTAGAATGTAGCTATATGAGCAAAAGCCAACTATTCATTTCGATGAAAACTACGCTAATTGGGAAGAAGAAGTTCACACAATCAATGTAGCAATCAAGCAAACACATTAAATGAAAAATTTCACTATTTACTCAAGTGCGTGATCTAAAGCAAAATGAACATTTATTTCATTCTCCTAATTTTCACTGAATACACTAGAAGTAATCGAAATGAAGTTTTTCCCTTAAGATGCAAACTAAAATGCAATTTTTTTTTTGTTCTTTTCAATGTAAACACAATGCAAAAAGATGCAATAATCAATGAATGTAATCAATTGCTTGGAGTATTTATCTAATGAAATTCCTCACAATGTTACAAAATGCAACGATCATACCGAAGAGAAATCTCAAATCCTTTTCTCAAAACAAGAAACTCTTCACACTTTTCACACTAATCAACACACAAAAAGGATATTTCAGCTGAATACAAGCAATGTAATATGTGCTTGTTGATTGAAAAGAGAATCAAATGCACACAGGACAAACACTTAAAGGCTCTAATCACATAAATCAACTGAAAAACAAAAAACAATCAAACCAAAAGGTTAAAAAATGGACGACAAAACCGACCCAACGAAGCACACAACCAATCGAATGACTCGAAACACCTAGAAACCCTCGGTTGAAGAGGATGCACAGTTCGAAAAAAAAAAAAAAAAAAAAAAAAAAAAAAAAAAATGAATTGAATGAGATAATCAAGTCGTTGAACAGAAGACAATAAGAGCAAATAGAGCAGAGAAAAGAATCTGGAAGGGTAAGACACACTGGAACTTCAATGAAGAGAAACACTACAAGAAAGCACAAATAAATCGGCGCGCCTATGAGGCTGCACCTCGCACTGGAAGGAAATAAGCACTACTGTGTTAAAATATTTAGTGCTGACCAGTGCGTCTGTGAGAGAAAGAACAACGCCGATCAAGGGAAATGATAAAAAAACAAAAGGGTTTGTCTAAATCAAGCTAGTCTCATCACTTCAGAATTAGGATTGATGACTCAACGCAGTCACAACAACCAAAAACAAAGGAGAGGTGGATATTCGACAAAATATGGACCCAAAAACCAAAAACTCAATGAGTGAAAAGAGACTAAATACAATGACTCCCCAGCGGAGTTTTCAAGTTGTTGTATAGGTAAATCCTGTCTGCGGACATAGACGATCCCTCTATCCCTAGAATGGGTCTAGAAACAAGGGAAACACGCTAAAACCTACTTTCCTAGATCATAAATGAAACATAGATCGAAAGAGATGGCCTACCTCAATCTGATGTTGCGATGTTTATCTTCGTCGAAGCTCCTTGATCCTTCACTTTTCCAGAGCTTTATCTACGCTGCTACTAGCGTTTAATTACCTACACAAGTGACCAAGAAAAAAAATAAGCATACAAATACATGTATATACAGATATAACCTATCTAACTGATCAAAGAATGTCGTAATTCTTAATCATAAACATGAACAAGAGTGGAAAACAAATATCATTCATGTCATATTATAAATAGAAGAGTTACAACATGCACCTTGATGTCGAAGCTCTCCTTCAGCGGGTCCGAATCAAGGCATGTCTCCAAAGCACTTGTTTTCAACTTAGTGTGAGAAGGCTAAGGGCTCAACTCTCTCCTTCGAAGCTTATGGAAATATTCAAACCTCTCTCTGTTATGCTCTATTTTTTTATAAATAGCAGAGGCATTGGAGGATGATGAATTTATAGAGATGGAGGAGGGGACATGGATCCACTTATGATGGGAAAATGGCTTATCTCTTTGGGAGGTTCCTATTTTTTAGGAACAAGAGGCCCAAAGGAGGAAGCTCGGCCATATCCTGACCAAAAAACATCCAGCTCTCTGCCCTCGAAGCTTCTAGGCCATGAAGCTTCATTTCCATTTTTTAAAATCTTCCAGAAGTGGATCGGCATGGGTGTGATGTCCATACTAGCATCGATTGGCGCTGCTCACAAGCTTAGGATGGGTCATCGGCACTAGTGAGACACAGAGAGGTCACGTTGCACCAAAAATATGGGTTTTTAAGGAGCTAGTGTAGGAATTATCAACAAAAAATTTGTTCTTAAAATTGTAAGGGATGAAATGGCATATTTTCCTGATGGAAAAGGTACATAGGGGTCACTGAGAGGGTCCTCCGGGATTCGGGAACAGGGAGTTCAGGAACAATGACAAATGTCGTGTAATAGATGGTATTAAAGTCTCCTCCCATCACATTATTCATATGAAGTTTCTTGTCCTTTAGAACTTCTAGTGAGTCCCAGAATTCTAACTTTTTTCTATATAGAACTGGAGAATTTATGTTTATGAATGGAATTCTCTCTCCCAAATCTCTTACCTCCAGGAGAGGCAACACCCAAATTTCGTATTTTCTTCTTCCACAAGGGATAAATGTTGATTTGACCCAAAAATGCACAGTACTCTTGAAGCCCCTCTGGATGATTGGAAAGTACTATAGCTCTCTTTCCAAAATACATCATCAGCTTTGAATGCCTCTGGTTCATCCAACTTTGTTTCTTGAAGAAAAAAGACCAACAAATATTATTCTTTTATTATGTCTCTCACAGTTAGGTTTTTAGTAGGGTTCCCTATTCCCTTGATGTTCCATGATATTGCTTTCATTTAATGGGGGGGTTTTTTATGAGCCCACCATCCTTTCCTTCCTTATTTTTCATTACTTTCCCTTTAAGAACTTTAGTAATGACTGATTGGTTTCCCAAATTTTTACTCAGCTCAACTTGTTTTTCCCTTATTTCCTTTTGTTTTGGTCTACCTTTTTTCTTCGAATTCTCAGTTTCTTAACTACTACAATCGTTTTCCCAAGATAGGTTCTAATTCATATGAGGAGTAATGACTCTTTTTATTTCCTCATCAACATTGTCTAGTTGTTTACTTGGATGATTCATATTTGAAACTATCAAAGAGGGGGAGGCTCCATGCCAGTATTTTTCAAATGGAATACTCTCCACCACAATTTTTCCTTCCTTATCTCCTTCTTTGACCGTTTCCTCCACCTTAATTTTGTCTTCTTCTTGTTTGATAAGAGCACATGTTGAGATTCAACAAGATGATGAGCTCAGTGAAAAGAGTTGCCTGCACTAAGTGGGCCCGTAGGCTATTTTTGGCGCAAGTCTATTTTTAGACTATGTCTATTTTTAGACATGATGATCATATTTCAGAAGTTGCAGGATGCAATTTGTGGATGGTTGATCAAGTTGGAAAATAGATGAAATTCTATTTTTAGAATATTGGGCGAAGTCTATTTATAGATCGTCAATCTAAAAATAGATGCACATCGATTATTATTAGCTCTTAATAATAATCAGACTCTAAACAACAACTTATTCTCTTGGAGCACTTCAGTTTAGTGCACAGATGTGGCACATCAGCTGGCAGAAGGAATTATGCTATTCCTGAGGGTTTATTGGAGCTATTGCATGGAGGACTCAGCTAGAACTCAAGTGGCAGAGTTATGACACAGTTGGAAGAAGTAGTTATGGAGTTGTATTCAGTTTAACTCAGTTAGACTCAATTGAGCTAGTTGTATCTAGTCTAACTGATTGATACACTAGTGAGAGTGGAGTGAATTAATTAGTTAATTAATTCACAAATAATAACTCATTAATCAACTGAAGAATACAACAGTTAACTACAGTGCATGGCAGTTTCTTTGGAGACCAGTGGAGAGATAGGTGAAAGGGAAAGCTAGACTATCTGTTGTGACTATAGTGATGCATTGATTGCATCAAACACACAGTGGAGATGCCAATGAGGATTGCGCAATCAATCCAAGAGTAATTCAAATTCATTCAGAGCTATTCTTCAACAGATATTGTGTAGTGGATTCAAGCTAGCAAGTGGTAAAGATCGGTGCATGAATTTGCAAGATTGGGCTTGATTAGTGTATGACAATTGTACTGTACTGAGGGCTTGTGATAAGATTTGTATGTTTGTATGAGATTTTCATATGATCTCCATGTTACATAATATATATTTGGGGTTTTCAGCTTCAGGCTTTCCCGGTTAAAAACTGTGTTATGTGCGATTGAATGTTTTTGTTTATACTTCACATGTGTGTGCAATTAATTTTTCCATAAAAGATTAACAAGTGGAATAGATTCACTATCTTGCATAAAGTTAAATAGTGTGAGATCAGGTGGATCTTGGACATATGCATGCTTAGTGCATATAATTTATACATGGTATCGAAGCATTGTTGATTGAAGATTTCAATTGTGAAGTGAGTTTGTGCTGGTGGACAATTCGAATTTGCTATAGAAGATTCTTGGTGCAGAAATCGAGTATACATTGAAATGTCTTTCAATGGGTTGAGATTGGAGTATGCCCTTGATGGGAGCTCGAATTACATAGTCTAGAAGGACAGGATGGAGGCAGTGTTGGAGGATAATGGGCTGAAGGAGTTCATCGATAGCGATGTTCCTAAGCCGGGATCTAACGATGCTGCATTACTTGATGCATGGAAAAAGAAGACTGCAAAGACGAGGAGGATTCTGTTGGAAGGTGTGAAGGACCACATTGTGTCTAGCCTTCATGGGAAAGCCACTCCATTCTTAATGTGGAAGGCTTTGACAGACTTTTTCCAAAGCAGAAGTGACCAGAGGAAGTTTGCGCTTAAAGCAAAGCTCAGAAAAATAAAAATGAAGAAAGGCGACAGTATTCCAAAATACCTCACGAAGTTTTTCCACTGCAAGGATGTGATGGGAAGTGTGGGGGTTACTGTTGATGAAGAATACTTGGTGAGCTTGGATCTCCTTGGGCTTCCGAAGAGTTGGCATAGCTACGAAGACTCTGTCAATGGACGGGAGAAACTACCGGGATGGGAGTGACTTTGGTCGGATCTTGTGCAGGAGGAGATAAGGTGGGGTACGAGGGATGGATCTTCATCGAAGAATGAAGATGAAGAGAATTTCACTTTGGCTACCAAAGCAAGGAAAGGGAAGGGGAAGAAAAATCCTTCAAAATCCGGTGCTAAAGGCAAGAAGCAGGATTTTTCCAAAGTGAAGTGTTTTCATTGTCACGAACATGGACATTTTGCCACTAACTGACCACAGAAGAAGAAGAATAAGCAGGCTGCTGGATCTGCAGCTGGAGAGGCCTTAGCCTCGCAATTTGAGCTGGAATTTTCCTTGATCGCATGCTTGGTTTCAAGCTGCATGGGATCGGTGTGGTATCTTAACAGTGGTGCGTCTTTTGATATGACGGGAGACAAAGAGTTGTTTAGTGACTTGGAGGAGAAGGATCTCCAGATGCATATATAGATAGGCAATTATGGTCGGTACAGTGTGACAGGCATTGGGACCATTACCTTTGAGAGGGAGTTCGGTAATCCATTATTGTTGAAGAATGTCATGCATGTTCCAGGTTTGAAGAAGAACTTGGTCTCAGTCGCAATGCTGGAAGACAAAGGTTATGATGTTGTTTTCAGTGAGGGAAAAGCCTTCCTTCGACATAAAACAACAGGTCAAACCAAGAAGATAGGGGTTCGAATTAAGAATCTCTACAAGCTAGAGGTAGATGGCTACGCTACAATGTTGGGGCAAAGCAAAAGAAGTGGTGAGCCGGGATGAGGGCGAATTATGGCACGGGAGATTGGGCCATATTTACCATGGCGCTTTGAAAATTTTGTAGCAAATTTATACTGGACTTCCCAAGGGTACTCTTGCACAGTCAGATCAGTGCAAAGGATGTACAATGGGTAAGTTTGTGAAGACCACTTTTCATGAGAAGGAGAACTGTGCTTCGGTGATCTTGGAGAGAATTCACACAGACGTGTGTGGACCATTCTCGGTTGCTTCAATAGAGAAACACAGGTATTATGTGATATTTGTTGATGATTATTCTCGTAGATGTTGGATCTTCTTCATGCAGAAGAAGAGTGAAACGTTCTCAAAGTTATGTGATTTCAAGGCATTGGTGGATAAGGAGTCGGGGAAGCAAGTGAAAGCTCTAAGGAGCGATAATGGTGGTGTATATATCTCTGGAAAATTCAAATACTTCTGTAGCAAAGAAGGAATTCGAAGAGAACTCATAGCGCCTCATAACCCACAATAGAATGGGGTCGCGGAGAGAAAGAATAGAACGATCATGGGTGCTTCACGAGCGGTGCTGCATGATCAGGGCCTACCAATGCACTTGTGGGTGGAAGCATGCAACACTACGGTTTATGTGCAAAACCGTTGTCCTCATAGAGTACTTGGCATGAGTACAACCGAGGAAGCTTTTACTGGTAAGAAGCCTGATATTTCTCATTTGAAGATTTTTGGCTCACCTGTTTACATTCATGTGACGAGCGGGATGCCGGAGAAGAAGTTGGAACGCTGCGGAGGATTTGGGATATTTGTGAGGTACACAGAAACACCCCATAACTATCGTGTGTATTTTCCAAACAGTCGGATGACTGTTATGCAACAGGATATAAAATTCAATGAGGTGAAAGCCATGAAGTTGTCGCTTGAGAGGGAGGTACAATTGCATGCTGAGGAGGAACTTATTATTCCCAAAGGTGAGCCTCTGGATGTGGATCGGCCACAGGAGGAGATTCATGGAGTGGAGGAGTCCAATCATGCAGAACCAAACACCAGACAAGGCAGAAAGTGTACTACAGAAGCTGAGAGACTGAAGGTGGATGCGGCACAGAATGTAGGAGTTCCTACATCACAACGCAGACAGAGACAGTCACCTGACTGATATACTAGATACATGGCTCTTATGAGCAAGTGTATTGTGACAGAGCCATCTTCTTTTGAAGAAGCAACGCAGGAGCCCACATGGGTAGATGCCATAGTGGAGGAGTATGACTCCATTGTCAGAAACAGTGCTTGGGAGATTGTTCCAAGGCCGGTGGGAAAATCAGTTGTAGGATCAAGATGGATCTACAAGGTAAAGCAAGTTGCTAATGGGAGCGTCAAGAAGTATAAGGAAATATTTGTTACTTGGGGCTTCTCACAGATTGAGGGGATTGACTATGAAGAAACCTTTGCACCTGTCACACGGTATTCTTCCATACAGACCATCCTTGCTCTCTCAGCGCAGATGGGTTGGCACATTCATCAGATGGATGTGAAGAATGCGTTCCTTAATGGGATCATTGAGGAAGAGGTATACATTGAGCAGCCTGAAGGATTTGAGATCTTCAGCAGCGAGTCGCATGTGTGCAGGCTCAAAAGAGCGTTGTATGGGCTGAAACAAGCACCCCATCCTTGGTACACTCAGATCGACAACTATTTCACTAGACTTGGCTTCATCAAGAGTGAGGCGGATGCAAACCTGTACCAGATTGTGGTTGAGGGTAAGATTTTGATCATTGTACTTTATGTTGATGATTTGATACCAACAGGTGATGAGCAGTTGATACACTCATGCAAGGCTGATCTTGCAAAGGAGTTTGGGATGAAGGATTTAGGCCTCCTTCATTATTTCCTTGGATTGGAAATATGGCAGCGGGAAGGTGAACTGTTTGTGTCTCAAGGCAAGTATGCCCAGAAGATACTGGAGAAGTTTCACATGCAAGGCTGCAAGCCTATCGACACTCCTATTCCAGGAAACTGGAAGAAAGTGGATGCTACATCGACCGAGGTAGTGGATGCCACTGTTTATCGACAGTTGGTGGGTTCACTCATGTATTTAGTCAATACAAGACCAGACACATGCTATGCGGTGAACCAATTTTCACAAGTGATGGTTAAGCCTACCAAGCTCTTTTGGAAGGCGGGCAAGCATGTTCTGAGATATGTTAGGGGCACATCTGAGTATGTTTTATGGTACAGACATATGGATGAGGTGAAGTTGCATGGATTCACGGATACAGATTGGGCAGGAAGCCCAATGAACAAAAAGAGCACCTTAGGAGGGATTTTCAGTATCGGATCTACGACAGTTTCTTGGTACAACAGGAAACAAATATCTGTGGCACTTAGTTCAGCGAAAGCAGAATACATGGCAGCAAGTTTAGCTGCATGTGAGGCTATCTGGATGAGGAAGATTCTATTTTGTTTGTTCGGTTCACATTTAGATCCCACGGTGATTCATTTTGATAATCAGAGTTGCATTGAAATCTCGGTTAATCCTGTGTTTCATGATAGATCTAAAAATATTGATATCCGGTATCATCATATCAGAGATTGTGTGCAGCGGAAGATCAAGTTGCTTCAGTACATTCCTACGGAGGATCAGAATGCAGATATTCTGGTGAAGGCGCTCACTAGGAGAAAATTCGAATACCATAGAGGCAGGATCAGGGTGAAGGATAATCCCTATCTTGTTGAGAGGGAGTGTTGAGATTCAACAAGATGATGAGCTTAGTGAAAAGAGTCGCCTTCACTAAGTGGGCCCGCAGGATATTTTTGGCACAGGTCTATTTTTAGACATGATGATCATATTTTAGAAGTTGCAGGATGCTATTTGTGGATGGTTGATCAAGTTGGAAAAATAGATGAAATTCTATTTTTAGAATATTGGGAGAAGTCTATTCATAGATTGTCAATCTAAAAATAGATGCATGTCGATTATTATTAGCTCTTAATAATAATCAGACTCTAAACGACAACTTATTCTCTTGGAGCACTTCAGTTCAGTGCACAGATGTGGAAAATCAGCTAACAGAAGGAATTACACTATTCCTGAGGGTTTACTGGAGCTATTGCATGGAGGACTCAGTTAGAACTCAAGTGGCAGAGTTATGACACAGTTGGAAGAAGTAGTTATGCAGTTGTATTCAGTTTAACTCAGTTAGACTCAGTTGAGCTAGTTGTATCTAGTCTAACTAATTGATACACTGGTGAGAGTGGAGTGAATTAATTAGTTAATTAATTCATAGATAATAACTCATTAATCAACTGAAGAATACAACAGTTAACTACAATGCATGGCAGTTTTAATAGAGACCAATGGAGAGATAGGTGAAAGGGCAAGATATACTATCTGTTGTGACTATAATGATGCATTGATTGCATCAAACACACAGTGGAGATGCCAATGAGGATTGTGCAGTCAATCCAAGAGTAATTCTAATTCATTCATAGCTATTCTTTAGTAGAGATTGCACAATGGAGGCAAGCTAGCAGGTGGCAAAGATCGGTGCATGGATTTGAAAGATTGGGCCTGATTAGTGTATGACGATTGTACTGTACTGAGGGCTTGTGATAAGCTTTGTATGTTTTTATGAGATTGTCATATGATCTCCATGTTACATATTATATAGTTGGGGTTTTCAGCTTCAGGCTTTCCCTATTAAAAACTGTGTTATGTGCGATTGAATATTTGTGTTTATACTTCACATGTGTGTGCAATTAATTTTTCCACAAAAGATTAACAAGTGGAATAGATTCAGTATCTTGCATAAAGTTAAATAGTGTGAGATCAGGTGGATCTTGGAAATATGCATGCTTAGTGCATATAATTTCTACAACACCCTCCTAATATATTGGGGTGCTAAGTACATTAAATGGATTAGAGGAGGAAGGGGTTGTGTTAGTACCTTTTATTCCCTAGGGTTTTTGAAATGCTCTTTTCCATTTCTTTCCTCATTTCCTTTGCTTTTGCCACTATTCCTCCTAGGATATTGAGATATCCATATTTTTATTCTGCCCTGATTTGGAACAATCCCTCACAAAATGTCCATATTCATGGCAATGGCGACACTTGAATGGTATTTTTTCATAATAAAAAAGTTGTTTATGCTTCCATTCTCCTAATTTTAGATGAATATCCATAGGCAATCCCTTTTCCAAGTCGACTTCCACTCAAATTTTGGCTCTAAAAAATTGTGACCCATTTCCAATAGCCCTGAAGTAGTCATCCCTCCAGAAAGATATGGGCAGTTGAGGGAGCTTAACTCACATTGGAATAGCAGTGGGAATGATTTCATTGGGATTGAAGTCCAAAGTTCATTTATTCAGGTACATAGCTCTAGAGCCAAATAAATAAGGGCCATTTCAAAAAATTTACATCTCGGTCTTCTTTTATTTTGAACAAAAAGATGAAGAATTTGTAGCCCATAATAGACAGATCTATCTCCCCTTTCATCATGGGTTTCCATGTTTTTCCCATCTAGATTTCCATAGATCTAGGTGAGGGCCACATCCCAGTAAACTTTCCAATCAATGCTCGCTCCACAAATGTAAGAGAGGTTCGACGTGCACCATCGGGCAGAGTGATGTTTTTGACTTCTTCATTTCTCTTCACGAACTTGGAAGGAGCCTCCAACGAATTGGGCATTTGGAAAAGAAGGCCACCAGGGCCTGAAAATCATCTTCATAAAAGAAGGTAGAAGGGGGAAAGGGGGGAAAAGGGGGAGAAACCCCTTCATAGAGGCTATTGGAAGGTTCTAGGTATTGGCAGAAAGACAAAGGCGACATTAGAGCAACAACACATATAAATATTAAGCTCACTATGTTTTTAGTACTTGAAACATTTTGCATTGAAATAAGTTGATAAAGCTCATATGAAGACTCGCTTGGAGCTTTTACGATGTAAAAACTAGTAAGTGCTAGTAAAAAATGGTGCTTTTAAATGTTGTATGAAGTGTTTTATGCATTAGCAACTATGCTCTATATCCAAGTTGTGGTTGGAAAATGTTTATTATAATAAGTTCATATATAATTCAAGTGTTAAATTTCATGGTTTTAAACCAACTAGAATGAAAAAAATTTATATGATTTACACATACTGTTTGCAAGTAATGTTATTTTACTTGATAGCTTAAAAAATCAAGTAAAACCCTGATTTATTTTACATAAAGTGAAGACGTGGTCTATCATTTTACCATGTATATATATATATATATATATATATATATATATATATATATATATATATATATACATATATATATATTGACATTCATTGTGGTCAACACACACACACACACACACATACATAGCTTGGCATTCACGGTGGCCAACATGGTTTTCCAAGTCATTTGAGTTAGATTAAAACCCTAACTCCATAACTCAACACAATTATAGTTTGAAACATTGTTTCACAAGATAATAAGGATCTCAAATTTCTTAATGAATTGTCATGTGAAAATGGAATTATGATGCCTACCTAGTAGCTTCATGGCACATGGTAAATATTGGTTGAAATGGACATTTCAATAATGAAATATATACAATGATTGTATTTCAATATGAGTTATACAAAGGTATTATCGCAAGCGAGAGTTTGACTTGTAGCTTTAGACATATATATGTTCAGATAAATCTTGTAACTAATAAATGTTGAGAGATAAGGATTTGGGCATACTACATGTTGCCTCGCAAAGAAATATACAAGGTTCAAACCATAAATTGGGAATTCAATTTTATTGTTTATTTTTTCATATCATTTGATGTTCATAATATTGGAAACTTCCTTTTTGCTAATTTATATTCACATCATTTCTCTTTTTCACTTTCCATATATACAGATCATAAATGATTTTTTAATAGTATTTTCCCAAATTAACATTATGCCTCATTACATTCATATATTTCGCTTTTCATAATAGTAGCGTAGATCCATCTTAACCCCAAATGTATCAAGCGCTTAAAAGGATCAAATCTCTTGAGGTGAAGACCTATTTTTTGAGTGCAAAACTTGAGGAAAGGTTTTCACCTCAATAGATTTGATCCCTCTCAACACTTGATTGACCCACGGTTAAGATGGATCTAGATTGGTTTCAATCGTGCGCGTTTATAAAAAATTTGTTGAACATCTAATTATTCTAATAATTTTAAATATGCTAAATTTACCTAAGATTAATATGGTCATTTTAATTTTAAATTTACTTAGTTACCTTGGTTTTTTGAGATGATAGAGACCGTTAATAACTTGAATTATGAAATACAATTTTTTAATGCAAACTGACAATGTAACAATGTTGAATGATAGAAAATGTAAATAATGATAAGGTAGTCAATTACAAATAGTTTTCATTGTGATCAATCTCAAACTATTTTTTTCTACTATTCTTATTGTTACACCTATTAATTTTTCCATCTTTTCATATCAATCATATGAAAAGGGTAGTTGAAATCACAGACCATTCAAATCCTTAAATTGAGATATTGTAGTAAATGCCATACCTTGTCTCGCTTGCTCTCCATCTACATTGAAATCAATGCATCTATTTTAGTGAAAAAACAAAATATTGATGGCTTTCTCAATCCAACTCCTTTTACCTTTTTTAAAATCCTCCTCTTCCTTTGTGGTTAATAATGTTAAATATTATATATTACTATATAATATATGTATTTGTCTCTCGATATATCTTTCTTCTTCCCTCTCTCTCCCCCCTCCATCTCTATGTCTATCTCCCTCCCTCTCTCCTTCTCTCTCTCCCCCTCCCCCTCGCGTATATATATATATATATATATATATATATATATATATATATATATCCTTCTTGTCTCTCTATCTCACCCCCAAAACACACACACTCTCTCTCCTTTTCTCTCTCTATGCCTTTCTTCTCCCTTTCCTCTCTCTCCCCTCCAACACCATCTCCCTCTCCCTCCCTCTCCATATCTCTACCAAGTCCTCTCTCTCCCTTTCTCTCCCACCTCCCTCTATATCTCCCCCTCTCCCTCCCATCACTCTCTCTCTCTCTTTACCCTGCAACTCTGACACTATCTCCCTCCCTCTCTCCCCCTCTACCCCCCTCCATATTTGTGTCTCCCTCTCTCTCTATTCCCCTTATATCTCTATCTATTTCCTCTCCTTCTATCTCTCTTCCCTCCTCTCCTCTCTCCGTCACTCTCTCTCCATCTCTCCCTTGTCACTCCTTCTTCCTCTCTCTCCACCTTTATGTCTCTATGTATTTTTTCTTCCCTTCCTCTCTCTCCCTCTCTCTCTCTCAACTTCTCTCTTTATCCCTCTCTCCTTCTCTCTCCCCCCTCCATCTCTCTCTCCTTCTCTCCCCCCCTCCATCTCTCTCTCCTTCTCTCTTTACGCCTCTCTCATTCTCTCTACCCCCTCCATCTCTCTCTCCTTAACTCTTTACGCCTCTCTTCTTCTCTCTCCCCAATCCATCTCTATCTCCTTCTCTTTTTATGCCTCTCTCCCACCCCACCCCCGCTCTCTCTTTCCCTCTCTCTCCCGCTACATCCATATGATCAAGAATTTTCACTCTGTGTAATCAATAATATATGTAAGTTATAATATAATAATATGTATAATGGATATTCCTATTATTATAATATATTTAAATAATAATAATATATAAATAAATAACTTGTCAAAGAAACAATTGTATGTTAACTTTACATTATAGAGAGACCAACTTATTTTGATCAAATTGGTAGTTTTGTGCCTTACATTTTACATTTTAGATTACATTACATTTTACATTTTAATATTTCATTGTGAAACGAGTTATGGTTTTTGGGCATGTGGTATTGATAAGACATGGTATTGGTCAAAGGTATGTTATGCAAGCAGATCACAAAGCAGAATTAAAGATAGGTCAACAACTTGAAAATTAGCCTCTTTGGGGGACAACCTCCTTTACATCACATAAATGAATAATTCTTGGATGATACAAATGACAAGACCTTATTGGTATATATAGGAGTCTAAGGGGTCATAATATAATCATATCCTACATAACAATAATAATGTAAGGGCATAACAACAACAATAGTGGGCTTCTATGGAGCACACAAATAACAATATGGGGGCTACATGGGCACAACAATAGCAATAAGGGGGCTATGCTAACAATAACAATAAGGAGACTACACTAGTATTATAGGGACCTAACATGCCCCTCTCCTTCAAAAAAAGTGTTGTCCTCAACGCTTGAGTATTTATATATGCTTCTATATAAAATTTTAATCCTCCCACATGGAATCTTCAGTGGGTAATTTTTTCCACTTAATGAGATATTTTGAAATTGATCAATTTAGTAGCTGTCCAATTCTTATTTCTATGCCTTTTTTAGGCTCCAATATGATTTTTTCTTTTTCTTCAAGTTCTGGCAATATTGTTTGAACTGGGAGCTTGTCACTGATAACCATATTTAAGCATGAAACATGGAAAATAGTGTGTACTTAGGAAGATGCATGCAACTCCAATTTGTATGCCATAATACCAATCTTTTGCAACACCTTGTAAGGACCATAATAATTGGGTGATAATTTATTATCCTTCTTAGTTTTCTTGAGGGACATTTGTTTGTATGGTTGTAGTCGTAAAAATACCGATTTACCTACGTCAAAGCTTCTTTCACTTCGATGCTGATCTACTTGTTGTTTCATTAAATTTTGTGCCAAAGTGAGGTTATCCTTTAAGAGTTGGAGAAATTGTCATTGATGCTCAACGTGATCTTCCGCATCTTGAAACTTAGAATTTACTCTTAAATATTATGTGATGAATGATGGATGGTATCCATAAAGTGCTATAAATGGGGTAATTTTTGCTGCAGTATGGAAGGAAGTGTTATACCACCATTCATCCAGAGATAACCACTTGACCCATTGTGTTTGTTTATCAGATACAAAGAAACAAATATATCCTTCCAAACATTTTTTCACTATCTCAGTTTTCCTATCAGATTAAGGAGGATAAGATGATCTATGAGCTAATTAAGTACTAATACAAGAAAATAATTGTGCAACAATTTCTAGTGAAATTGGGAGCTCTGTCACTTATAATAACTTTTGGGTTTCCATATAGCTTTTGAATTGTTTCCATAAATGCAGTAGAAATTGTGCTGGCTTAAAAGGATGAGATAATGCACAAAAGCATGCATACTTGGTAAGTCTATCAATTTCCACCATGATGACACTATTTCCTTTGAACTAGGGTAAACCTATGATAAAATCCATTGAGACCTCCTCCCAATGCTAACTTGCAATGGCTAAAGGTTGTAACAGACCCGAGGTCTTAATTGTCTCAACTTTATTTTGTTGGCAAACCAAACATTGTGCATATTCTGAGTGCTCATAG
Source organism: Pinus albicaulis (assembly GCA_034641835.2). Lineage (NCBI taxonomy): Eukaryota > Viridiplantae > Streptophyta > Pinopsida > Pinales > Pinaceae > Pinus > Pinus albicaulis. Next base: position 771,168,662 of record CM076580.1, on the reverse strand, counting down.
CATCGTGTTTGGAAATTTCCTCCTTTATTTCCTCTTATTCATTTGCCAAAAAATGGGATCAAAACACTACCAACCTTTTGTTTTACAAACCTACCCCTTTTTCTTTTTTTGGGACATTTTAGCATGTGGACAAGAATCTTGTAACTGTCATGTTTGGAAACTACACACACACACACACACACACACACACACACACATAGACATATACATATACATATACATATATACATATATATACATATATATATATATATATACATATATATATATATATATACATATATACATATATATATACATATATATATAATATATACATATATATATATATATATACATATATATATATATATATACATATATACATATATATATATATATATATACACACACACACATATATATATATATATATATATATATATATATATATATATATGTATATATATATATTCAACATTGAGTTTTCCCTTTTTGAGTTTTTTACATCAGATATCTTGAGAAGGTAATGAAAAAAGATAGGTTGACATTTTCTGAATTTAAGTTTCTATTCATTCTATTCAAAAGTGTTGATCTGCTCAGTGTTGATTAGTTTGATTTTTTCATAATTTAATGAAATTCGACGATTACTTGAAGTCATCAAGTGAATAATTTTGTATTTATTCCTATTTGGAGCACATGGTTTCCATTTTATCAGTATTTTCAAATATTTGGCTTGTAAACATCTTCTTTGATCTTGACTCTCCCAGTGGTCTAAAAGTACAAATTTTTAGTTATAACTCATATTGACCTTATGTGTGTGCGTGTTGCCTTGGAAAAAAATTGTAATTTCATTGAAACTTATAAAGGAACAAAATTACATCTTGCAAATGGTAGAAACATTAAGCATGTGCAAGATTGTAGTTGTATGACAACAAATTGACAACCTCTCGACTCTAAAACAAAAAATAAAACCTAACTTTCCTTTCTTTCCTTTCTTTCATTGGACCTTCAACCATCCCCCTAAATATGGATCAACAAGTACAATTACCAACTTAATAACATACACCATAAGGGTGTTTTCTTTATCAAAATCCTAACTTTCCTAAACATGGACTCGATTTGAACCCACCAACCCAACCTCTTTGTGTGCCACAACTCCAGGATGATTAGATTCAAGGATTGTTTATGTTTTTATAAAATTTTGTGTGGGTTGTGTAGGCTCATAAGGATTCTGAGTGCTCATAGCATCGTGTTTGGAAATGTCCTCCTTTATTTCCTCGTATTCATTTTCCAAAAAAATGGGATCAAAACGCTACCAACCTTTTGTTTTACAAACCTACCGTTTTTTCTTTTTTTGGGACTTTTTAGCCTGTGGACAAGAATCTTGTAAGTGTCATGTTTGGAAACTACACACACACACACACACATATACATATATGTATATGTATATATATACATTGAACATTGAGTTGTTGTTGATTTACATTTTAAGTACAATTTCTTTTTGGCTTGTTTTTTTTTTCCTAGGAAAAAATCATAATTTTATTAATGAAAATACAATTACATGTTGCATCAGCTAAAAATATTGTCCAACAACCAGACAAGTCTAGTGTTCAAAGAACATATGAGCGACATTGAACATTGAGTTGTTGTTGATTTACATTTTAAGTACAATTTCTTTTTGGCTTGTTTTTTTTTTCCTAGGAAAAAATCGTAATTTTATTAATGAAAATAAAATTACATGTTGCATTAGCTAAAAATATTGTCCAACAACTAGAAAAGTCTAGTGTTCAAATAACATACAAGTGACCCTAAAAATACATATGGGGAGAAAATTTATGTTTTTCTCCCTTTTTTCTTCTCAAACTTTCACCATGTGCCTTGTCATGGCATGGAGGAGACAAGGGCAAGCTGGTTTTCTGTTGTAGTTGCTCCATTTTCCTTATATGAGTTTGAGTTGTTTGATGTATTATTTTGTTTATTCCCACCATTATCCGGAGCCACTAGGTCCTTTGCGGGCATAAACAGGGGGTTTTGAAGGTTGAAAGGGTCTTCTATTTCGTTTCCTTGTGCCTCTGGACTTGCTACTGACTGAATTATGTTCTCATTTAGGATCGTGTCGTCCACTTCTTATTCAACATCCTCCTCTGGTTCACATGGGGGAAATTCCCAACCTTTGGGAACTTTCCCAGCCTCTTTTTTTTTCTGTAATCTCTTTTGGCATTCGGGCATGTGTTTTGTAAATGTCCAATCTGCTTGCAATTTCTACATCTGAAGGCAATGTTTTCATAATCTAGGGGTTGCATCCAATTTTTTTGTTTGGGTATCAATTGTATTTTTTCTGGTAGACCTTTGTTGAGATCTACTTCCACACAAATACATGCGAAGTTGTAGATTCTCTCCTCTAATCGCTCTGTATTTGTTTTGATGTATCTCCTGATGATGTTCCCAATACCTTATAGAACACTATCATTCCATAGATGCATGGGGAGGTTGTACATCCTGACCCAAGCTGACATTCTTGAAACGATCATGGTGTTTGTATCAAAATCCAGGAACCATGGGGTAATGAAGAGTCCTGTAGAGCTCGAGAACCACGAACACTTCTAGAGTATAATATCTCTAGCTTCCGATGTCTAAAAATTGGCAATGAAAAAGCATTTTTACCAGAGATGAATTTCACACTGGACCATTGTCCAGTTTGTGAAAATCCAGTGAAAGAGCTCCATAGTTTTATGCCAAAAGCAATTGAAACGACATATGAATGCTTGTGATTCAAATGAGGTACATTGATCATTAATCTCAGAAATGTCTACCATTAATTATGGAGTTATATTCAGTTGTTCTACTATGTAGGGACTAGGGACATTATCAATTGGTTCTATGGGTGCCTTATATTTATTTTTCCCCGTTAAAATGTTCTTGTAGGAGGGGCCTCCTTGTTTCTGTCCTTGTTTGGAGGTACTGCAGCCTCTTTCTCCCACGTTATCTTTTGCATTGCGCTTATCTGCATCTCCTCTTCTCAACCATAGCTTAAGAATTATAGTGGAACCTGTGCTTATGCAGTAATCCTTGATTGACACAGAGCCTTGTAAGGCTCTGCCTCCACAGAGCAGGGATTGCCTTTTTTTTTTTTTCACCCTGTTTGTGTCGTGAACCAAAAATAATTTATTTTTCCCCTCAGGGATTCTAACAAAAACTTGAAATTGTGTTAAGGTTACCTGATGCGTATTATCTGGTTCCCCTATGTTATCTCTATTTAGTGTTGATTCTGGAGGCCCCTGTGCTAGAGATAAGTCAAGGGGGAGTAGAGAACCGAGTTGCTGTGGGCACACCTACTAATGCCAACAACCTTAGACTAGTCGCTAAAAAATTAACTCCCGTAGATACCCTGCATCTTAGAAGGAGGGGCATGTTGGTGCCCGGGTGAGTAGAGGTCCACCGAGATGAGCCCAAACACCAAGAGCCTTGCTGTCGAATATAGGAGGACCACGCCGAAATTGAGAAGGCTTGTCTCCATGTATCAGAGGATTCCCTCGAAACCAATGACCCTTCTGACTAATAGCACAGGTTCAGAATCCTCAGTTCTCTAGTAAGAATGAGCCCCATTATCTGATTCAGGAGGCGGAAGACACGACAATCTATGTTTTCACCCACCCTTTTCCCATTTTTGAACATGTCCAATAGATTAAAAGATTTGAACTTCTGTTTGTGGTGTTGTATCTATCTCAGACCAACAAAGAAGTTCCTCCCCGCCAGTGCCTAGACTTTCTCAGCTACGTCCCCCAGGAACCTCTGTTCTAACATCCCTCCGACCTTCACAAACCCTGGTGGTGCCATCATAGATGTCTCCTATTTATTCCATCCTGGGGTAGCTGGAAGCTCGACGGAAACAACTTCAACGAAGTATGGCTGTGCTTCCATCTCGAGTTCCTTCGCAGCATGCTGTTGTGCCTCCTCGGTTGGGTTCAACATGTTCTCTAGTTCAAATCCTCTTTTTGGCTTGTATTATTCATTCATTTATTTTTCTATTCTTATATTTTTTAAAAGATAAAAAAGAAATACAAAGGATTTTATATTTAAAGATCCAAGCCTTAAATCTAGTTGTATAATTAACAAGGCTATAAACCTAGGGTAATTTTCTCAACTATATTCTCAACAATGCTCTTGCACAATTTAGTAGCATCAACCATGTTCTATTAAGAGTAGTACAATGACACCAATTAAAGGTTTTTTATCCCAATATAATGATAATCATAGGCAATAACATCATGTTTCCACTTGCAATGGTTTTATGTGCATGAAATTGCACCTCTTGAGACATGGGATAATAAGGATTGAAATCCCTTAAACAATAACATCTATGTAAATGTATTATTTTTCAATTTATTTTGATTAATTTTATAGGCCATTTTGTCACATCTTGTCAGTCGACCTACAAACTGGATAAATCAACATATTTTGAACCCTTAACATCATCATGGAAGAAATCCCTATGTATGAGACTCCATATCCCATATTTTATGCTTGAAAACATCATGTTTCAGTCATTTTAAGGACCAACACTCCATGGCCTCCTACTGGACACCGTTCACCTATAGGTTGCTCCACTGTGGCCTAAGTTGATCACCTCTAGGTTGCTCCACTATACACCTACGTTGATTCTATAAATTCAGGAAAAAGAGACAGATTCTGGCAGCCTCTTCTTCTAGAAGCTTCCAGAATTTGTTTCAAATATTTACCTCAGATAAAACATTCAGATCCTATCCTATCTCTCTTTGGAGTTTCCATCCCTTATCCTTTGATCCCATCCTCCCATCAAGAGTGGATATTAAAGCCTAGATTGATAATTGGATAAGAACTCCCAAATTACCTCCCTCTCCTATATATTTGTGGTCATCCGCAAGATAAGGGTTGGATTTTTGAGATAGAATTATATGCTCATGATGTTTTTGTAAAGAGTTACCATTCCATGCATTAGGATGATTAGAGGTGCACTTTGTGGCAAAAAAGGAAAAAGTAAACCTAAAGGATCTCTTCTATAAGATCAACTCCTATTCCTAGGTGTAACTCCTTCCGTTTATATTAATGCAAAGGGTTCTTTGTTTTCATATATATGATGTCATGATTTCATGTATTTCGATGCCATGTTGATCCATTGAACAAAGTATTTAGATGATGCTACATAGATATCGTAGATTGTTGGCTTATGTTGCCTGATTGTGCAGATTCTAATTATAACAACGAGAGCTATAATTGGAGCATTCAAGCCAAGAAAGGAGTGAAGCATACGACGGATCATAGGTAGGCTTCATCCCATTATCTATTTACTTTAAGGGAAACAATAACTTATTTTTCTTTCTGTTGTTTTAAGATAAGCCACCCAGTCTAGGGAAGATAATTCAGTTCGTAGTCGTAGATTCCGTATAAAAAATTGGTGACTCCACTGGGAAACAATATATTACTTTGGTGGTTTCTTTGTCCTTTGTGTTTGTTTCACCTCTTCTTCAGACCTTCACTGTCATCTTCAGTCAAGAACAAACCTAGGAAGACCTTTCATTGAGCCTCAATTGCGAAATTTGTGTCATAACTCTAATATTCATGACCAACACTCCCTCTGGTCTAGGGACAAAGCGTTGAAACTCTACAGAGCCCTCTTTGTGCCTCTTTTGCACCTGCGTTGGCCCCCGTTAATGCATGACTTTTCCTTTGTATTAATTTTCTGTCTTATCAACCTTGTTCCAGTTGCCCTTCCTTGAGTCTCTGAGTGTTTTGTGATCCCTTTGAAGCCTCCATTTGGTTTTCTTTTGTTTTGAGACCTTTTGTAAGGATTTATTTAAAGTTTTTTCCTTTGTTCCTATCATTAGGTTGCTTGCAAACTGATTTTGTTTGATCGTTGGATGCTTGGATGAATTGTTGTTCTAGTCCTCATTTTGAAAATTTATTTGAATCAATGATTAAAATTTGCATCTTAGCTTTATTCATTTTCAAAAATTAAGAGACTTGAAAGGAAAGATATTTGCCTTAGCATTTACGGATTTTTGTGTGCATTGAAATTGGAACAATTGCATTGGAAAGGGATTGCATTTTGCACATTGTTTGTTGCATACTCTTTGTATCTTCCCTTCCCTAGATAGATTTTCATTGAATGAGAAAGATTCCATTTCCTCATGCTAGTTTTCATTTTTAGGATATTCACGTGACATTTGTGGTGAGCCCCAAAACTGAAACTTAATCAAAGATAAATAGTAAAATTGATTAAATCAACGTAAGGAGCATTTGTAACATTAACGCAAACAATTAGAGGTCTAGGCTAGAGACGTGTTTCGACATCGTTACACATAGGAGTTGTCGTTGTTTTCCAACATTGCACCCTGGGGGTGAAATCACTTTCCATGTAGGTGAGTGTATAGGATCGTTATCCACGTAAATTTGGGTATATTGGATGGTGCTCCACCCATGAAAAGTATATGGGAACGCTATCATCGAATGGTTATGCATTAGACAACACTACTACGGACTGTATTGCCACATATCTTCGAGTATATTTTAGGAGTCCCATATAGGTAGTTATCCTTGCCATAGGTAACAGAGTCGGTCACCTTGTATATCATGATACATCGAACAAAACATCTGGGGAGATTTCCTGCATGTACGCTAAGTCCTTGGTTCGTCAAGGTGTATATTGAAATTCACGATTGCTTGGTAAACCTTTATGCCTAGATTACCCTCTTTGATGTATTTTTGTTGTTAATTTCTAATATCGTTTAATTGACCACGGAACAACATCCTTACTGTGGAACAACTCCTTCGTAGATCTTAGGTTGAGACTAATGGCAACATTTCCCGAGTCTAATAATCAAGGAAACCCATTTGACATGAATCCTAGTCCTTTTCCTCCTTTTGGAAAATTTGGTGCTCCTTATATGGAAACATTTTCCCTTCCTTGATTTATCATTGGTTTTCTTGTTTGGTTGCTTTAAAACCTTGTGGTTCCGAATGTATAAACTGCTCCTCAACCAATTTTTCCTCCACCTAAATAGTATCAACCTCATGTTGATCCTACAGTTGACCATATTCCTTCTTCACCTATTTTTTCTTCATCCCTTTCTTCCTCCTCTCCTGGTGAAAATATTGATTCTAGTTACCAGGAAGTTAAGAAGAAGAGTAAAAGGATGCAAAAGAAGAAGCAAAATAAGTAGAAGGACAACCAAGAAACCATTGCTACCCATGCAACTAGTACGGATAAATCTTCCAATTAACCCCACAAAGTAAAATTCCCTTGCAAGTTACGTAAGGGTGACCACCTTCTTAGATATTTCCCTAGTATTTCCAAGATATTAGAAGTGTGGTCCACTGGCTCACATCAACATTTTCCATCAGCCTATAGAGACCATGCTAGTGATAAACCTTCAACCAGTGATAGTAAGCTCCATGGGAAAAGGGTAAAATTGAATTTCCATGTAGGTTATGTGAAGGGAATCATCCTATTCACCTTTTTCCTTATCTAGATGAAGCCTCAAAAGTGTTGGACAACCTCACAACTTATCAACCTTGTATTTTTGTTGTTTATCGAAAGCTTTCCCCTAATCCTCCACCATTTGATGAAGTGATTGATCAGAATTCATCTCTAGTCAATCCCACTCTCTCTGAACATGAATCACATGAATCCACTCCTGACCAACCATTGGTTTAGAAATTGGTTGACTCGATTCCACCTTCATTCAATCGTACTTTTCCTGTAGAGATTGAACTTCATACAACTCAGGTTCTTCTTGTTTCTTCAGATTCCAAAATACTGGGGGGGAATCTTCCCGTTCCCACGATACAAGGGGACAATCCTCCCGTTCCTATGGCATACATGAATATTTCTCCCATTCCCATTGAAATAGGGGGCAATTCTCCCATTCCCACAACACTCCGTCCAAGTAGTATGGCTGCTTCCTTTGATTGGAGTCGACTGGCAATATATCATTTTCCTCCTTATGTCCCCTTCCAAATCATAATAGAGGCTTATAATATGCTAGTACCTATCACAATAATAGATGAAGGTGCATCTGTTATTATTATGTCCTCAACTCCTTGGAAAGTTTTAGATTCTTTGAAGCTTATGCATGTTACCTAGAATTTGTTGGCCTTTAACAAAGGAAGGAGTCAACCGTTATGGATCCTTCCTAAGTTGCCTATTGCTTTGGGAGAAAAAATCATCTATATTGATGTGATGGTATTCCAAGGCCCTTTTGATTTTAATTTACTCCGTGGGCGTGATGATTTCTATGTCATGGAAGCTCTTGTATATTCAATTTTTCGTGTGATTTGTTTCCTGCATGAAGGAAGAATTGTGAACATTGACCCGCTTTCGTTCATTGGTCCTAAGTTGATTACCCATCAACCCGGATCCCTAAATTGTCCTTATATGCAAGTGGTATCTCCCTCTCCATAGGTTAATTATGTGGCAACATGTTCCATGCTCGTCTACAGATGATCTAGTGGGTGATGTAGTGCATCATTTCCTAGAGGAATTGGAGTTGATCTTTCCAATATATCCCTTGATATGTATCCCTTCCAGAGTGTTGCTATCCCACCTTATGAGAACCTCTTAGGAGCAGAGTTCCTTTTCTTGTGTCAAGTTCATTAAAAAATGAAACAAACTCTTATGAGGATAGTTCTTTTACTACGTCAACCTCATTAGAAAATGAAAACATATTCCCTTCCAATTCGATTATTTGATTAGATATTGTAAATTCCCAGTCAAGTCTTTCACTTGATCTCATAAGTGAACCTTCATTCATGTAGTCTACTTAGGTGAACGAAATGAAGCTTGGGGGGCATGTACTTCCAATTGTATCATTATGTTGGGGGCATGAAAACTTTTTTCAAGCATAGTATTCCTCATGTTTCAAGCTTGTCTAAAAAAGAAACCAATTCCAAGCATAATTTTTATCATGTTTCAAGATTGTGAAAAAATGAAAGCATTTTCAAGTATTCTCAAGCATAGTTTCCCATATTTCAAGCTTGTGTAAAACTAAAACCATTATCATCCTATTTCTCGTGATTTCCATTTTTTTAAAAGTTTATTTTTGCCAGATGAGCCTTTTTTTCCGCATTCCATCGTCACCATATGCTTGGACGATCATACACTTTCACTTGGTTTTTCACCCTTTCTTGGTGAACAACTGTGATGAATCGTCTTACTAGCCAACCTCTTAACCTTTACGTGTTTTGAGAAGTTCCATCATGGCCAGAACCAGTTGCTACCCTTTATACCACTCATTCCTCTAGGATAAGTTCTCTTTCAACTTGTTTTCTGACTCCTAAAATATGAAAATATTGTCAAGCACTTGTCTTTTCGAACTCGTTAAATTAAATGAAAATACATCTAATCAGTATAAGTTTAACCCTTTTTTGGACTGAGATAGAATATTTACGAAAAATGAATACCTTACTCGAACATTCCTAAGAGGTTCTCTTGGTGATTGTTTTTTTCCTTTTCAAACTCAAAGGACTATTTATGAAAAGGACCATCTTGAGTTTTCTTTTTTCGCCTCTTTTTCAAACTCTCTAAATGTGAAAAATATGTCAAGTTTTACCTTTGGTGGAGTTGTTAAAACATCAAACAATGATGGACTTGTCGAACATGATGAGACTGAACCACTTCTTCTCATGGTTTGTTAAACATAATCAGGGGGATTCATCTAAAGGATGAAACTGGTTATCAAGCATATGTTATCCTTCTCAAGCTTCTTAAAAAATAAAGAGGTACTGACCAATATTGTCGGGGAAATTGGGAAAACAGGGTACTCCATTTTCTCTTATGAAGGAGCTCTTCTACAAGATCAACTCCTATTCCTGGTTGTAACTCCTTCCATTTATATTAATGCAAAGGGTTCTTTGTTTTCCTATATATGATTTCATGATTTCATGTATTTCGATGCCATGTTGATCCATTGAATGAAGTATTTATATGATGCTACATAAATACTGTAGATTGTTGGCTTATGTTGTCCGATTCATGTATATTCTAATTATAGCAACAAGAGATAGAATTGGAGCAAAGGTAACCAGGTTAACTTATTACCTTATGAATTGCTTGCAATATTATGTTTGTGTACATAAAGAAAAACGTTATTAGTGTCGAAATTATCGCAGTGGGTAACATTGTTCAAAAAGGAAATATTTCAAAGGGAAAAATAGCGGCATAGTCCCAGAGCCGAAGTAGCACATATGCATTAATATAGAATAAGAAACTTCCAAACAGAATGGAAACTATACTCTCCAGTAAATATGAATATATGTGTATGGTGAACTGGAAATCAATGTTAAAACTAATTTAGATCAAAGTCTAATTTCTGGGAAATTAGACGTCATTAGAAACTGAGATTTTCTCTGACAAGAGAACGAAAATTTCTCACTGGAAAATATAATAATGGATTTTAAATCCATGAATCAACAAAAAAAAAATCGATGCAAGAATTTGGGTTGAGAAACTAATACTAAGAATTCAGTCAAATGAAGGACTATGAAAGAACCAGCCCAGGTAATAGAAACTCCAACCATGAAACGAAAATAAGGGGATATATAGACTTACTTTTGGTGTAAATTTCTATCGACCAAGACACCAAGGAGTAGCAGGAGACTTCCCATTCATTCACCTGCGTTTTCAATAAACGCGGTGAGAACATACCTATGAACGGAAGTTCTGTAGATAATCAAAATATAAACAGTACGATTTTGAAACTTTTAGATGAGAATCTAAATTTAAAAGACATTCCTCTTGAGGATAAAATACGTAAAGGAAATGTCTAAGAATGAGTTCAATATTATACATATTTACATATACCTCTAAATTTCTAAGTGATGGATAACTGAGGAGGATGAACATAGCAGTTCTGTGGACAAATATCATAACGATAATCTTGGAAACGGAGAAGAGGAAGTATGACAGCAAAAACCAAAACCATACCTCGCCCACAGTTTCATAGAAACAATTACTATACCTTTCAAGACTATGCAGTAACTGGATTAGAGTCAAGCAAAAAAATGTGAATTTGAAAAATTATATGGTGCGGTAATTCTACTCACCTGAAACTCGCACCCGAAAGGAAAGAATTCATTCATTTCGTTCCGGTCATAACCGTAAGGAAATTGTGTGAGTGAATAAACTAAAATTTATAAACAATAGTTAAAAACCAAAATAATCCACGGACATAAGAATGGGAACTACCACAGAATGTGGGATGTATTATCTGGAGGCAAAGTAGAGGTGGTCTTTGTGTGAAAAAATCCCTCTCATCCTCATTCTCGCAGTGTTAGGCTTGTCGTTTGAAGGAGAGGGCATCACTGAGACAATTTTCGATGTTCTGTCCGTGAAGCAAAAGAGAAATGCCACAACCAAAAATGGAATTATTTATGCACTTGAAAACCCTAGTTTGAACGTTAATCCGAGTCATCCACGCGTCGATAGATTGAGGGTTATCCCTCGGATTAACATATTGGAAACTGGACAGAGATGGCGATCTGAATATGTACATACAATTTAATGCTAGAAAATCCAAATAAATTCACAATCTAGGGTTTGGCCTACCTCCATACGGAATAGTCGTTTCAACATTAAAGACAGACAACAACGAAACTCTCGAAAATATCAACCACAAATCCCATTAGACAGTGAAATAAATGACCATATCTAGTACAGGTGCATTTCAACGTAAAGTTCATTAGAGTATAAAATAGGGTTTTAGTGGTATGCTTCGTAAATCCTATGGTATTAATAGATCCATAAATGTCTCAAATTAAAATTATATAAAACCTAGTACAAAAAGATAATTCCCGATTGGAATATGGTTGAAGGTTAATAAAAATATGCTCCACGAGTTATAATTTTTGTGTAGGGGTAAGACTCACCATATACATTTGGGAGTGGAACCCATTAGGGTAGTATTATCTTTTTAATACAAAGGATTAATCAAATGTGGAAGGGAACCCTTCAAAGAAGCTATACACCACGTTTAATGTGGTAAGTAATGATATGTCGTGATGTGATTAAAAACTTAAATGTAGGTCGACAATATATATATGAAAATAAGAACCTCTGCAAAGCATGATTAAGTAATGGGAATAATTAAATCAAAGCGAGTTTTGCTTTAGTCCAAATGTATAGGTAGTATTTCTTGTCCTAAAGCTAAAATTTAAGTATGATGTGTAAGGAGAGATGGATGAGTTAATTTCCAAAAGTTGGGAAATTATTTCTAGTAACCATGACGAGGGCGAGCCTGTTATTAAGACGTTAAATTCTAACTTAAATAGGATAGGGAGAAATCCTAAAACAATAGTACTTCGTTAAGTTCCCATAGGGTAATTGACAGTTCAAATTATTAGAGGAATAAGTTTGAACTAAATTAACTGTATAGTAATATAAGTGGATGCATGTGAGAACACAACAATTATAAACTTGTCCATGTGAAGGAATTTGTGTTAGTACTATATTTTAAAAAAAAGAAAAAAAGAAAAAAAAAAAAAAGATTGTCGAAATGGAGATGTTACAATCAGATACTCACCTTCCGAGGAGGGAGTGGGTGTGGTAACGCCATGTCCTGAGGTAGTATTCTAGTCACAAAGTACATATCCATCTCTGGACGGATGACGACGTCTCTGCATCGTAAGACCATCACTCGTCGTCTCTTGTTCCAACGACGGACCGGGAAATACAACAGATTATCCTGTGATCTTAGGATGTCGTTCTCTAGAAAATTTAACAAACCCCATTGTGCCAAGAGCCTCTGCACATTGACATCCTGAGCCACAACAATGTGCAGATCAGACAAATACCGCTCGCGCCACAACATCCTGTCACCAAAGAAAAAACCTATCAGTGACCAAAAAATAAAAATAAAACAAATTTTTTATTCTTTTGGCCCATTATCGCACCTATTTTCTACATAAGCATGATGCTCATGCATTTGTATCAAGAACAGATGCATGGTTCATCATGCACAAGAGCTGCCAAGCGCGATAACCTCGCATGAACATTTCCTTCTCCACGAGGTTTGCGCAGCTGTGCCTCGATCGCCCACACGATCGAGGCAAAAAAGAGGTAGGTAATCTGTACAAATCAGATTTTTATGGACCCCCCCCCCATGAAAAAACTGAGAAAATTGAAAAGCATGACGTTTAGGGCCCTACCTAATACTGACGGCACAAATCTCGGGTACTCAAGCTGACCGCAACTGCAAGAAAGGCTCGACGGCAGGGGCTCAGCTCTGACCTCAAACTCACAAATGACACAAATGAACTGAAATGAGCCATATTCCTATATATCATCATTTTCTCATAATTCGACAGTCCATAATGGGAGCTCAGAACATCCAATTGAAAAACCACAAGAAACACAATGATAAACACCACATCACATCCAAAGTAGGCTTCACACATCCACACCTCAGAAAAAATAATTTTTTTAGTTACGACAGGTATGCCATCTCTTATCGCTTTCCATTCAACATTATTTTCAATATGTTTGAATAGAAAAGATGTTTTCACTTGGGGTGTTGGTTGCAGGTATTACAAGCATGCCAAATCACTTGTTACCCCAACCACTAAAGGTACAAGAGCAGGTATCATTCTATCCCTAGTATTGTAGGCTCCCCAAAGAAGCTTTGCATATCCTAACGTCATTTCTCCACAGAAATCAACCATAGGTTCCAATTACCTAGCCATGTTTATCATAACCTCACCTCGCAGATGATAAACATTCTTGCAGGTCGGTAGAGCCTCACCCTCCATGGCATCCATCACTCAAGTAGACCATACATCGAAAATATGGAGCCATGGCATCCAATTCTGGGAAGCACTTCATGTTCATCCATCCATCATACATCAAGTCAAGTTTTACCCATGTCACAATAAAACCCATTTCCTGGACAACCATTCTCATAAGCAGATCAAATATGCACCACCGCGTCTCGCACTTGGCCTACCACACCCCCTTTAGCATAGCCCATCTGTGACACTTTTCATCTGCTTCACCACCCTCGCACCAAGACCAACCAATGGGGCCCCCACCCTCAGAAAAACACCCTCCTCACACCATAAGTGATGGATTATTTTCATGTTTATTGGGGCACCCGTCTTCGTGCTTGTACATCCAAACCCATTATATTATCTTTTTCCAAGTGTACACATATTTTTTCAGGAGAGCACTCCCACCCATCCATCCACATTTCTCACCTGGGAGCAGTCCCTAATCACCCTTGGTTGGAGCTTCACATTCTTTACCCAACTCCACCATGACACTCATAACAACCACATACCCACCCTGGACGTCCTACCAACTCGAGGTATTTCCTCACTAGGAATTGTTATGACTATTGTTGCTTGCATTTACAAGCTCTGGCCTTGGGTCACTGAACTTCCATCATCAGTTACAACCCGTTGACGGGAAAATATGTCTGGCCAACAGCAGGGGATCTCCCCGGTAAAAGGTCCCAATTAGACCTTGAACCATTTGGACTAGGGATCTCGTCCGGGGTGTGGGTCCGGCTACCAATGATTTCTCCTTTGCTTAGGGTCTCGCTTAAACTCTATAAAATAGTGGATACACACCTAACCAACTGATACAAGACATATGATTGATGCATTAAATGTACATGCGACACTATGAGTAGCAAGAGGAAATAATAAAGCGTGAAGACCGAAGGAAGTGTTGTTAACAACACTTCATTAGGGTCACACTTGTAAACGATTTTGACCACAAAGGAAACAATTCCTCATGGCAAGAATGCCTTTCACTTCCTAAAAGTTTTAAATGGTAACACAAATGCCAATAAACAAAGCCATCAACGTTCGTTAAGAAAGTGAAATAAACTCAACCATCATTAACATACTCAACAAACTGTTATGCAACTGTGATGTGAATTGAAGGTACAGTTCCCTTAATCTAAAGATGTTCAGAAACTGAAAACGTAATACTCAACAGTGCTCATACATAAGACAACACCAAATCCACAAAGAGATTTTTCAAAATGCTTGTATTAATGCATAAATGTATAATCCTCTGGTAATACAATATACTCAGCTCGAGCCCCAAACAAAAGATCTTTTTACAAGCTTCCAAAGGAGTATTTATAATACAAAACCTGCCCTTTGGGCTTCCTTGAATTTTCATCTTCTTGACCGTTGGGCTGCCTTGCGACCCAGTCTTTTCTGCGACCTGCGACCTGAGCTGTTGTTGCGACCTGTGACCTGACTGGGTTCTGCGACCTTGCGACCTAGTCGTTGGGTCACTGGGTCGCACTGTCAGGAATTTGACAGGGGATGCGACTTAGCGACCCGGCGACTCCTGCGACTTGCGACCTTGCGACCTGAGCTGTTGTTGCAACCTGTGACCTGACTGGGTTTTGCGACCTAGTCGTTGGGTTACTGGGTCGCGCCGTCAGACATTTGACAGGGGATGCGACTTAGCGACCCGACGACCCCTGCGACTTGCGACCTTTGGGAACTTGTGACCCGCGAGCTCAAGCAAATCTGCGACTTGCGACCTCGGTCAATCTGCGACCTGCAACCTCGGACCCCGGGCAGATCAGCGACTTGCGACCTTGGGCAATATATGTGACCTGCGACCCAGTCGCTGGGTCACTGGGTCGCGTAGTCGAGCCTTTGACATGGAACACGACTGCGCGACCTGGCGACCTGAAGGAATCTGCGACTTGGGGTTTTATCCCTTCTACATTTCTCCTGTTGAGATAGTCTTAGCTCTCGCCACATGAACCAGCATTTTCTGGATAAGCGACAAACTTCTTCAGCTGGGTTGTAATCTCCTCATCCTGTTCGCATGCAAACACAACGAATTAGCAGTATACAACACACTAAATTAGCCTCACACACATATATGAATATATATGTGTATGTGAATATATCTATATTTAGCAAGTAGAAAATCGAACGCTCATAAAAGGAAGAATCAAAATAAAACTATGGGAGTTTAACAGCTATCTTGGAATCCTGCATATTCCTGTCATATATGAAATGTATGAATGATTAGTGCATATCCACTATGAGTTTGTTTGCTGGTGCGCAATAAAATTTTGAAATGCCAAGCTATGTTCATCATTTAATAAATATGAATAGTTAACTCCCTTGGTGTTCCTCCTCGACGGAATGATGCTAAAGCTCCTATGTGTTACTGGATGCTGGGATGAGCCATGATGTGCGACCTCGGCAGAGTCGCATAGTCGCATGGTCGCATTTCATGCGTGGAAGCATATGTTGCGACTCTGCGACCTCTGGATTGTTGCGACCTCATCAATATCAGCTTCCATAGAAAGGCTCTTTCGCTGTCTTCCTGCTATCGAATGCAATCGTAAGTTGTTGCCTATCAGTTTTCCATCGACTGCACCAGACTTTCAGCTCCTATCGTGGAAATCAGCTGCACATCCAAGTACCCCACCTTCGTTTCTCTGTCCAACGATGCGTTATAGTCATAACACCATCTCTTTTAGCTTTATTGCATGCAGACAAATGCATCGACCTGTCTCTTTTACTGTGGCTCGTTCTGGCGCAACGCTCGATTATAGACATTCCGCTTCCATGGTGAGCAGCTCATTCCTGCATGAGCCTGCAATGGAAAATGCACTGAATGAATCTACGTGGGATGTGATGATCCAGTTTTTCAGCGCCTATGGACAGAGTAAAAGCAAACGCCTTAGGAATTATCTAAAATTGAGCTCTGTGAAGACAGCTCGGCGTGGTCAGTAGTGGCATTATCGAAAATTCAGCTTCCATGGACTATGAAACGATAACTGCTTTCCAAATGGGACCAACGCAGGTTATTAATAGTAGATTTGAAGCGTGATTGTCTCCTGTAATATCGCCCTCGGGGCTACGAAATAAGATTTTATTTGTTCTTTCGAAAATATCTCTTTTAGTGTCAACTGAAGCATGCCTCTTATGGCGCTGGCTTTTCGGCCCACGACTACAGTTTGTAATGCATAACCTATTCGCATTCCTTTTCAGTATTGATATCTTTACACACTTACTTGAAAAGCGCGGTTCTTTTGTGATGTTGCTGTGTAGATTTTGAGATAGACACGTGGAAAACTCAATCTTGCATTTTTTTGACTGTCTACGCACCATATTACAACGTTTCCGCTATAGGTTTGTTAGAATATTTTGCTCCATGATTTAGTTGAAAAGTCGACTGCCATGCATATATATAAACATCCACGTTGGCTCCATGCAACGTAAACATTCCACGTTTGGCTCCATGCAACGTGAACATGACTTTAGACCATTGAACATTCAATCGCAGTGATCGCATGGTGCCATTTCTAATGACCAACAAATGTCCAGCAAGACTGCAGCCAACAGCGTGGACCGGACACATGGCACCGTGGTTATTAGACATCTGTTTTTATAGATTTGCATAACGTTCTACTCTCTGTTTTGAACGTAAACTTTGACTGTTACATATATATGTCCGCTCCACAGGTTGCACTTCCGCCAAGAAATGTTGTCCACGTAATGTATTATTATATGGTTCTGATCCATGTCTTAGTCATAAAGTTGGACCACTGTAAATATATACTTGCTCTCAAACATTGACCGTAAGTTGAAACCTGCCATCGAACGTTTGCGCCCATTTATAAAGCACCATAGTCGTAAACTCCGCCCCATGTTTTAACATAAGTTTTGATCACTACATCCACCATAGAAATATTTGAGTTCATTTGTAATGTTTTTTCATATAGTCTTGATCCACCATCTCATATGGTTTTGAAACCATAAGGTCCTTTATCCTCTTCGCGCCTTGGTTCAATTATATAGCACTTTAAACCGCAACCTCGGTCCTCATATTCGAGCCCACCATGTAGCTCGAGGTATAACAAAGATTGTTTCCCTCCCCCAATTTGCCAGAGTTGTCAACACAACTCAAAATTATTTTCAGTTCAGAATTTGTACAATCTCCACAGTTAAAATGGACTTCGCCATTATCTGACTTTGGTACAACATTCAGACTCTCAGATGTACCTCGAACAGCTAAAGACTTATAACCAAGAGCTTCCTTCTGTGTCGTCATGATGGGTCAAATTTGTGCGGGCCATAATTTATTATGGACCTCAAATTACCACTTGCTATATTGTCTGATCTATGTGCTTCTGGATTGACATCATTGTGGCCAATAACATTGTGACTAAGCTGAAAATTTCTGTGGGCCCTTTGCATAATCACCTCTTCAACTGTGTTTAATGCTTATTGCCAAAACATGATGCAGTTGACCAACGTGGTGAGTCAACTTGTGGATTCCAGTCCTGCTCACAGAAATGACAATATAAGCTCCTGCAAGATTCAAACCAACACCACCAACTCGAGTAGATATTGGAACCTAAATGCTTCACAAGTATCATCCTTGGCCTTTCTGATGCACTTGACTCTGGCAGTGTTGATGCTTTGCCGCCAAAGCTTTGCACAGCTGCAAAACGCTCTCCTGCTCTTACTGATCCCTCAAGACACTCATAAGGATACCTTCGCAGCTCTAAGTGATCCTGAAGAATGTCTATTGTCTGCGTCGTTGGAGAAGAAATCAAGACACAATGTCCTTGAATCTGCAGCTTCTCAAGCAAAATGTCCAAGATGATGAGCTTTCCCCTCGCCTGAACTAAGTGTTCACCTTCTTCACATGGCTCTGGTTCTACACCATTGAAAAGATAAGAATGGCTACATGTTTTTTTTTTGCAGTTGCACCACAATATTTGTAAATATTGATGCTGAGTGCCTAAACCACTTGTTTGAAGCTGGGTAACTGCTGATGCAATACAGATACATAATTTTTCTTCTGAAGAGGGACCAATGGAGCTAGTACTCTTGAGTCAAAGTCCCAAATTTGATGGACACAACACCAAAAGGGCCATGGGTATTTCGGTTGGTCTTTCAAGTAAGCCAGCAAACTTATAGCCTGCAATGTTTTCCCAGGGCCCATTGTGACCGAAAGTTCCCTTGACTGGCGCGGTCTTATTTCCTGCGCATATGCGATAGATGTCCTCCACTTCTCATGTTTCAGCTTGCACTATTCTGATCCTTCTCATCGGTGGGGTGATGAAATTTCGGGTGTATCATCCGTGGGATTGACCTGCATGAAACATTATAGCATTAATTAGTTTATTCTTTAATAATGGTGTCCCTAGATAAAACATATGAGACTAGCGAGCTTAAAATCCGTATTCACCCAACATGCTTAATGACCCATGGCGAGAGGGCCTTTAATTGTCAATACACAAAAGGTTTCCATTCAAATGTATGTAAGGCAATATCATAACACATGGTGCGACTGCGGTAAGAGTGTTCGAGCGTGTGTTGGATGATCCCTCCTACATATGGCGTGATTGTAGCAACAACATCTGATCATGATGGTGAGAAAGCTCATGAGGGGTTGGGGACAGGTCGGTGGGATGTCACTAACTGCAGGTCGGGTGAAATACTTTAATGCCTAAGCGAGCAGAGGGGGAACCCGAAATTTTAAATATACCCAAAATTTTGGGTGGTGTTGTAGCGGCTACAACACAACCATTTCTCATTGTCGTGCTTAAGTTAACCTATCACACCCCGCCTGGCTACATCATAGATCCTGATCCCTTGCATCATTACTCCTCTCGGTCTGTTGAGGCTTCCTTCTTGTCGACTTCAACAACCATATTCCAAGAAGGATGTAGTACCTTGGATGGATCCTCACCTCAATATATAGGGGCATCCTCGGATGACACTATGGGAGTCATCATTACCTATTAATTTCGTCGATCCTCTTGAAATTTGACTTCAACGTAAGATTTCATGTCAAAGATGGTATCGTACTTCATAATCATTGCACTATGTCAGAATTCATCGAAGACCCATGCCATCATAAGCATCTCTTTCAGAAATGCTTACACGAGAAGGTCCCTAGTCATATACCCATGCATACATTGAGAATTTGTTCTAAACATGCCATACCAATATTATGCATGTGGGCACCACATTCAACCTATTGTCAAAGAAAAAATACCCCTGAGGGCGCCAGCAACCGTCATCATCAACCAACAACAGATCACTACCACACAAGTGACACAGAAAGAACCTCTATCTGTCAGATAAGCTTAACCAGTCAAAACATCATGAGCATGGGACATGCCCACCTCGTATAAATATTGTATTTATTTTATCTCTTGCAGGTTTCCAACCGAGCACGATACCTCTTTTACTCACGGAAAGGGGTCTCCAACCTCAGTTTTCACACAAGTTACTCTCTCTCTCTCTCTCAAACGGATTACACAGAAAAAGAAACTATAATGTATTTCGGCTATACAGTTATTCCTAGATCTCATACATTAGGGGGAAACTATTAACACTAGAAAATCGTATAAGTAAAAGACATTAGATAATGTCAAGAAGAAGGTAAATATAAGGATTTACAGAGAAGGAAAACATTACAAGATTTGAAAAAAAAAAAAAAAAAAAAAAATCCTAAGCTCAAGTAGGAAAATTTATCAAACTGTACACAAGAAACACTGACCCCAGGCGATATTTGCATATTTTTCTTCGATAACCACGAAGATCATCGTGGTTATCCCTCAAAGAGCCGCACAATTTTGAGTATGCAGAAAGTCACCATCTGAGACCACTTGGCACACTTGAAGAAGAAGATTCTCACTAAATCCAACCAAGTATAGCCACCTCGAGGCCTTAGTGCAGCACACAAAGGAATCATCCTCCCACTATTGTGTCAACATCCATCTTGTACCAAGAGAGGGAGGGGAAATTTGAAATTTGTTTAGAAAAGACTACCATGAGAAGAGAAACATGAGAACACATTATTATGTTGGCCAAATTTCTTGAGAGAAAACCAACATTGTGCTATCCTAAGGATTGGAAGGATTCAATTGTTGGCCACCCAACACCTTAATCCAAGAGAAGAAGCTCACCAAGTGTCTATCATTCTACCATCCTTCAAGGGGAGAGAGAGGCTTGCAAGAAAATTAAAGGGAGGAGACCCCCTTGCCTTGGATATTAGCGCTTCATAGCTCTAAGGATTCATTGCAAGTGATTTAGCATCCTATTCTCTTATACCATCAACAATTAATAAAGGGAGAGAGTTCTCCATTTGAATTATTAGTGTGTTTGAATCGATTGAGATTTTTATTGTACATGATTATTTTGTTTTTTGTTTCTTCATTAATGTAGCATGCTATGTTTCTTACTTAGTTTACTACATGTTATTTTGTTCCACTAACAATTTAACAAACCAATTGACCTGTTACTTTCTTGTAGGAAAGAAACCTCCCTATTAAGCACAATGTATTTCGTCCGCCCATGGGTCGAATACACTACACCAAGGGTGCATAGATATTTTGTGTGTTTGTTTTATTTCGGGAGCAAAGCACGAGATCAAAAGTGGTTAAATGTGTATGGACACCTTGATGTTAGTATTGCATTAACATCCCATAAGAATCAAAGTTTGCAAAAAAAGTGAATTTTCCTGCATCAAAATCCTTATCCAAATGAGTCGATTTTTTGAGTTCCTCTTGTTCATTGCTTATTATCTTTGTTGAAGGAATAAATATATTACATTTGATATTTATCTCATTAAGTATTAGTTAGTGTTAAATAGAGAATTATGTAGACATTTATCTGAAGTTTCAAAATATTATCACATATATTATTTTTGTATGGAATCTACGACTGCAGACATAAGTATCTTCCCTAAACTGGGTGGCCTAGCTTAGAACAACAGAAACATAAAGAAGTTATTGCTTCCCTTAAATTAAATAGATAATGGGATGAAGCCTACCTATGATATGTCATATTCTTCGCTCTTTTATTGGCTTTTTTCATTCTACTTCTTTGATTTATTCTATATCCTTAATCGAAACTAACTTCAATTTTGTCTCTTGGAGGTACTATATATATATATATCCCACTTTTGGATTTGTTTATGTACACTGCCGTTGATATTTGCTCATAACAAGAGGACTATTTTATACAGTTTGGTCCATATACCTATGGGGTTTTCTAATATGCATCTCTGCATAAAATCGCCAAGATACTTTATAATATTCTAAAAAAATGACAAAGTCCTCCTTTGTAATTTTTTTTTTTGTTAGAAACATATTTTAGTTGACTGTATAACTCCTGGGACCGAACAATTTATAATAATAATATTTGATCCTAGATGGAAAGGATATCTTTATATTTAAAGGAAAGTATCTACTAATTTCTATATAATGCTTTCTGTACAATCATTAATTTATCTGCAATATCATTTTCTGAATGCATCCTGAAGTTACACATATATTAATTTTTGTCTAGAATTTCTTAGCTCATAACTGGTCTTACTCAAGCATGTTAGAGCATAGGAATTTACTTACTATTCTATCTAGTCACTTACTGTCATGCATAAGTAGTTTGCAAATGATATCTTCTGATTTATAAACTAATATTAAACTAGAAATATTAGTTTAATAACGATTTTCTGAGAGTTACCTAACCTCATATCTAAGCCTTCAAGGTTTAGACATTCTGAGAGTTGGTACTCTTCAGAGTTATGTCTATACAACAATACAGGGTAGTCTATATTCATTATAGCCATATCTGTTCAATGTACATACATTTCCCTATTAATTATAACTAACATTAAACACCACAACATATAATCATAATTAGATCACCATAAGCTTATAAGTAAATTTATACTATTTTACTTCATTATTAAATTCATCACAATACAGAGTATGAAATAATTGAAATTAACTAGTGCATACCAATTAAGGTAGACTAGGTTCCACTCAACCTTTGAGCTCTTTTTCCACAACTCCCCTAGAGCAGAGATCAAATTCTCTAGCAATAGACAACCTCTTGTATATCCTGAATCTGCTTAGTTAAGCTTGCTTTCCCTTCAGCCTATTTCCCTTAACTGCATCTAGTTAAATCAGGGTGCTGCTTTCGTGTGTGCCTAGGCTTTCCTTTTGTTTCTTCCACAAAAGTACTTTCAAGCTAGCTTTTCCTCTTTCTAGCTTTATTCCACCTCTTCCCAGTAATTTCCTCTTTACTGGGGTAGCTTTTTAGATTTTTATCTCCAATCTAATTTTTGTATTTAATTTATTTCATCCAAATATTTTTGGAAGACTGGGAAAGTCTTATAAACCTTATCCATCCTCATGGATTTGGTTTCCATATATCTAAACCTAATCTAGTCTTTGTGCAATTAATTTCCATTTTATTTTATTAACTTGAAATAATAAAATAAATCCACACAATTGTTTTCCATTGGGGTCAACTGTACCCTTTTGGACTTGTTCAAATGTTTAATAAAAGCATAGAAACTGGGGACATTACATATTCCCCCTCTAAAACAAAACATCATCCTCGGTGTTGTAAAGACAAAAATAAAATTCACTTTTCAAACAGTGATGGGTATTTTTCCTTCATATCTTCCTCTCGCTCCCAAGTAGCCTCCTCGGGTGCAAAGTGCCTCCATTGCACTTTCACCCTTGTTATTGTGCTATTTCAGAGCTTAATTTCTTCCCGTGCCAAGATTTGAAGTGGCTCTGGAAGGAATTCCCCTTCTATTTCCACCTGTATCACATTCCAATCAATAACATGAGTAGGATCATGCACATATTTTTTTAATAATGAAACATAAAAAACATCTTGAACCTTAGTGTGACTAGGTAATGCCAATTTGTATGCAACTGTTCCAACTCTTTCCAGCACTTCAAAAGGTCCACAGTAGTGTGGTGCTAGTTTTTCACAGCTACCAGTATACAAAGTACTCTTCTTGGGTCTAATCCTTAGATAAACATGACCATCCACATTGAATTCTCTTTTTATTTGCATAAATTTTCTACTTGTCTTGTGTTGTTTTGATATTTTGCTGAATTTTCCTTACAATTCTTTCCATTTCTTGCAAAGCATCAGGTCCAAGTATTAACTTATCCTTTATTTGACTCAAACTTAGAGATATATGGCACTTTTTGCCATATAGTGCTTCAAAAGGACTCATCTTGATTGAATCTTTGTAGCTATTGTTATAGGCAAACTCTGCTAAATGTAGAAAGTCCTCCCACTTTGTTGGTCTGTCCATAACATACATTCTCAACATATCTTCTAAAATCTGGTTTGTTCTTTCAGTTTGGCCATCATTTTGGGGATGGTATGCAGTACTAAAGTTCAATTTGGTACTCATTCCCCGAAATAGACTCCTCCAAAAAGCTGCAGTAAACTTTGCATCCCTGTCTAATATGATCATCTTAGGAATACCATGCAATTTGACAATATCTTTCATAAATACATTAGCTACTTGAGTTGTACCAAAGGTAGATTGTACTAGTATCAAGTGGGAAGATTTAGTCAAAGTATCAACTACTACCATGATAGAGTCATGTTGGTATTTAGTTCTTGGTAAACCAGTAATAAAATCCATGGAAAGAGTCTCCCACTTCCATTCTAGAATGGGTAAGGGATTCAGCAATCCAACTAGATGCTGATGTTCTACCTTCACCTGTTGACATTCTAAACATATATCTAAGTAATTTTCCACATCCTTTTTCATACCAGGAAAGAACATGTTTTTTCTTAAAGCTGAAATTAATTTCTGGTATCCTGGATGTCCTACATAGGGTCTCTTATGATACTCATCCATAATTTATTTTTTTAAGGTGTCCACATTGGGGATGTATAATCTGTCTTTATAAAAAATCAATCCCTTCTGGTTTTTTGTATACCCTTTCAACTCTTTTTTCTTGATTGTTTCCTGAATTTTTTCATAGTTTTGGTCTTGATTAATCACTTCTTGTATCAATCCTTCAATATCAAATTTTGCACTACTACCAATATTACTCACACTTTGCTAAGAATTTCTGCTTAATGCATCTGCAATCTTGTTTTCCTTCCCCTTAATATGTTTGTTCTCCATGTCAAACTCACTAAGGAAGGAGAACCATCTAGCTTGTCTAGCATTCAAATCAAGTTGTGTGAAGAAACACTTTAAATTGATGTGATCTGTCATCAATATAATTTTTTTTTCTAAAAGATAATGTCTCCACATCTTCAAAGCATGTATTATAGCAGCTAACTCTAAATCATACACACTATAATTCTGTTCATGTTTCTCGAGTTTCCTTGACTCATATGCTATGACTGAGTTTTCTTGTAGTAACAATCCTCCTAATCCCTCTCCACAAGCATCTGTGCATACTACAAATTCCTGATTGGGATCAAAAATATTTAAAATAGGTGTTGTTGTAAGTTTAGGTTTTAACTGTTCAAAGCTATTTTGACATTTTTCAATCCACTCAAACTTAACTCCTTTTCTATGTAGAGATGTAATAGGGTATGCTAAGGCTGAAAATCTCTCTACAAATCTCCTATAGTATCCTACAATTCCCATGAAGTATCTTACAGAAGAAACATCAGTAGGTACGAGCCACTCCATTATAGTTTGTATTTTGTCTGGGTCCACAGCAATCCTTCTTCTGAAATGATATGACCCAAGTATTGAATTTTATCTTTGAAAAATTCACATTTCCTAAACTTAGCATACAACTTATTTTTTTTGAGTGTTTTTAAAACAACTCTTAGATGTTCTTTATGTCTAGCTTCATTATTAGAATAAATCAGAATGTCATCAATAAATACTAGTACAAATTTGTCCAAATACTTATTTAAGACACTGTTCATTAAGCACATAAAAGTGGTAGTGCATTAGTCAACCCAAAAGGTAGGACTGGAAACTCACAGTGTCCATATCTGGTTTTGAATGCAGTTTTACTTATGTCTTCATCTTTAATTCTCAGTTTATGGAAGCCTGTCCTTAGATCAAATTTTGAAAAGACTGTGGCTCCTCTGACTTGGTTAAAGATATCGTATATCCTAGGTAGAGGATATCTATTCTTGATTGTCAATTTATTCAATTGACGATAATCTATGCACATTCTGAATGTACCATCTTTCTTTTTAACAACCAGTACCGGTGCTCCCCATCGAAATACACTTGGTCTTATATAACCTATATCTAGCAAATCTTGTAGTTGCATATTCAACTCCATCAATTCTGGGGTGCTCATTCTATATGGGGCTCTAGAAACTGGTGTTGCTCCTAGCACTAAGTCAACTGAGAAATCAATTTCTCTTTTAGGGGGCAGATCAGGAATCTCATCTGGAAACACATCCTTGAACTCTTGGATGACTTGTAATTTTTCTAAAATATGATTTTCAGGTTGTTGTCCCAATTCTTCCACATGTAAAAATTACACTTGGCAACCTTTTCTTGTAGTTCTTTTCAATTGAAGTGCTAAAATTTGTCTCATCGATATGGGTTTGGGTGTTCCTTTCACTATTACAAGTTTTCTCTGACCATCTAAACAATGTATTGTTTTGTCTAAACAATTCAACTTAGATTTCTGTTTTTCTAACCAGTCCATTCCTACCAACACATCATAGGACCCTAAAGGTAAAATATTCAAATTCAGTTCAGTTTTGTACCCATACATATTTATAGATGTCTAGGGTAGTTTATGAGTCGCTTTCCTTTTTTATTGGTAACTAACTGAACTAACCATGACTGTTGAAATTTCTCTGACTTTAACTTGCATTTTTCTACCATTTGAGGACTTATATAACTTAAATATGCACCTGGATATATCAAAACAAAAACAGGTTGTTTAGTAATCATACCTTCTATTTTGACCATAGTGGACTGGTGTTCATCTTGACGATCTTCTAGGGCAACACTGGTTTTGGGGATGTTTCTTGCCACATCATTTACAGTAGTTTCCTGTCTCAACACTTGTATGGTCTGAATGTTTCTGTGTGGACAATCTCTCAGTAGATGAGGTTCTCCACAACCCCAAAACTTTAAAGGTTCCCTCATTTTAACATCTCCTTCCCTCTTATTGTTTCCATCAATATGTTTAGACCCTGTTTGTGATTGGGTTGGGTGATTCTCTCCAGTTTTAGTAAATTTATTCCTTTGGTGATTTCTCCCTAAGTTCTTTAAGTATGTTGGTTTTGTTATTTTCCCACTAGAGTCACCCTTTTCTTTGTTTTGCCAATTATTTTCTTGTTCATTTCTGTCTTTGAACTGCTGGTAACACAGTCTCACCTTGCGCACCACTTCATCCATGGTCTTGGGATTATCAAATTCTATCTTATCCTTGTATATAGTAAGTAGGAAGTTTAAAAAACGTTGTACCTTTGCCTTCTCTTCCCTTATATAAGGTACATAGCGAAGTAGGTTGGTGAATTTGGTTACAAACTCATCAATGGTAAGTTGTCCCAACCTAAGCTCATGAAAGTCTTTGGCCTTATTATCATAATAGTGTTCATGCATATATCTGTGTTTAAATTTGATTTGGAAATCCTCCCAAGTGACAGTTTTCTCATCTATCACATGAAACATCTTGGTTTCTTTCCACCAAAAGGTAGCCTTTCCTTGTAATTGATAGATAGCCAACTTGGCTTTCAAGTTACTTTCATATTCATAAACCTGAAAGCACTTTATCATATTGAGAAGCCAAGCTTCTGCATCTTCCTTCTTCTCCCCATCATAGGAGGGAGGCTTGACTTTTTGGAATTCACCCTGTAATTCCTTATTCCTCCTAGACTACTATCTAGAGGTTTCATCTTCCTTAGAATATTATGAGTGATTTACAGTTCACTTTCTCTTTCTTCCCGAAACTTCACCTTCGTGACTGTTCCGGGAGGTCAATTCTCTGATTAATATTTCTTGCTCTTCACTAGCTAATGATAGCCTTTCATTGTGGGTTTTCAGTTGCATCATTTATCTTTGCATTCAATGCATCATGGCCATCAATGGAGCATTTGGATCTAATGGATTCTCTTCACCACCCATATCCACATACAACTCATCCCCTTCAATCATGGTTTGCAGCTGTATGTTTCAACAATATTTCACAGTACATAAAATTAATCATTAGTGAAAAATAATTTTAATAACAATTTACAGCAACAATTTTTTTTTCTTGGTGTGAGCACACATTATGGCCTAGTGTGTTAACATGGGCTCTGATACCATTTGAAACTTCTCCATTTGGACAATTTTATTTTATTTTTAAATATAGCACTAACACAAATTCCTTCACATGGACAAGTTTATAATTGTCGTGTTCTCACATGCATCCACTTATATTACTGTACAGTTACTTTAGTTCAAACTTATTCCTCTAATAATCTGAACTGTCAATTACCCTATGGGAACTTAACGAAGTACTATTTTTTTAGGATTTATCCCTATCCTATTTAAGTTATAATTTAACGTCTTAATAACAGGCTCACCCTCGTCATGGTTACTAGAAATAATTTCCCAACTACTACCCATTAGCTTTAGAACAAGAACTACTACCTATACATTTGGACTAAATTAAAACCCTCTTTGATTTAGTTAATTATTCCCATTACTTGATCATACTTTGCAGAGGTTCTTATTTTCATATATATATTGTCAAACTACATTTATTTTTTTAATCATATCTCGACATTCCATTACTTACCACATTAAACGTAGTGTATAGCTTCTTTGAAGGGTTCCCTTCCACATTTGATTAATCCTTTGTATTAAAAATATAAAACTACCCTAATGGGTTCCACTCCCAAATGTATATGGTGAGTCTTACCCCTACAAAAAAATTATAACTCGTGGAGCATATTTTTATAAACCTTCAACCATATTCCAATCGGGAATTATCTTTGTGTACTAGGTTTTATATAATTATAATTTGAGACATTTATGGATCTATTAATACCATAGGATTTACGAAGCATACCACTAAAACCCTTTTATACTCTAATGAAATTTACGTTGAAATGCACCTATACTAGATATGGTGATTTATTTTACTATCTGATGGGATTCATGGTTGATATTTTCGAGAGTTTCATAGTTGTTTGTCTTTAATGTTGAAACGACTATTCAGTATGGAGGTATGCCAAACCCTAGATTGTGAATTTCTCAGGATTTTCTAGCATTAAATTGTATGTACATATTCACATGGCCATCTCTGTCTAGTTTCCAATATGTTAATCCAAGGGATAACCCTCGATCTATCAACGCATGAACGACTTGGATTAACGTTCAAACTAGGGTTTTAAAGTGCATAAATAATTTTGTTTTTGGTTATGGAATTTCTCTTTTGGTTCATGGACAAAACCTCAGAAATTATCTCAGTGATGCCCTCTCCTTCAAACGACAAGCCTAACACTGCGAGAATGAAGTTGAGAGGGATTTGTTCATGCAGAAACCACCTCTGCTTTGCCTCCAGGTAATACGTCCCACATTCTGTGGTAGTTCCCATCCTTATCTCTGTGGATTATTTTTGTTTTTAACCACTGTTTATCAATTTTAGTTTATTCACTCACACAATTTCCTTACGGTTATGACCAGAACGAAATGACTGGACTCTTTCCTTTCGGGTGCAAGTTTCAGGTGAGTAGAATTACCGCACCATATAATTTACGGAATTTACATTTCATTGCTTGACTCAAATCCAGTCACTGCGTAGTCTTGAAAGGTATAGTAATTTTTTCTATGAAACTATGGGCGAGGTGTGGTTTCCAAGATTATCGTTATGATATTTGTCCACAGAACTGCTATGTTCATCCTGCTCAGTTATTCATCACTTAGAGATTTAGAGGTATCTGTAAATATGTATGATATTGAACTCATTCTGAGACATTTCCTTTACGTATTTTATCCTCAAGAGGAATTCCTTTTAAATTTAGATGCTCGTCTAAAAGTTTCAAAACTGTATTGTTTACATTTTGATTATCTACAGAATTTCGTTCATAGGTATGTTCTCACCGCGTTTATTGAAAACACAGGTGAACGAATAGGAAGTATCCTGCTACTCCTTGGTGTCTCGGTCGACATACATTTACACCACAAGTAAGTCTATATTCCCCTTATTTTTGTTTCATGGTTGGAGTTTCTATTACCTGGGTTGGTTCTTTCATAGTCCTTCATTTGAATGAATTCTTAGTATTAGTTTCTCAGCCCAAATTCTTGCATCAAATTTTTTTTTTCGGTTGATTCATGGATTTAAAATCTGTTATTAGATTTTCCAGTGAGAAATTTTCGTTCTCTTATCAGAGAAAATCTCAGTTTCTAATGATGTCTAATTTCCCAGAAATTAGACTTTCATCTAAATTATTTTTAACATTGATTTCCAGTTCACCATATGCATATATTCATATTTACTGGAGAGTACAGTTTCTATTATTTCTGGAAATTTATTATTCTATATTAATGCATATGTGCTACTTCGGCTCTGGGACTATGCCGTTATTTTCCCTTTGAAATATTTCCTTTTTGAACAATTTTACCCAGTGCGATAATTTCGGCACTAATTACGTTTTTATTTATGTACACAGACATAATATTGCTGCAAGCAATTCATAAGGTAATAAATTAACATGGTTACCTTTGCATTCTACTTATTTTATTTATTCTATATCCTTAATCGAAACTAACTTCAATTTTGTCTCTTGCAGGTATTATATATATATATATATATATATATATATATATATCCCACTTTTGGATTTGTTTATGTATACTGCCCTTGATATTTGCTCATAACACGAGGAATATTTTATACAGGTTGGTCCAGATACCTATGGGGTTTTCTAATATGCATCTCTGCATAAAATTGCTGAGATACTTTACAGTTTTCTAAAAAAAAGGACAGAGTCCTCCTTTGTAATTTTTTTTTGTTAGAAAAATATTTTAGATGACTGTATAACTCGTGGGAATGAACAATTTATAATAATAATATTTGATCCTATATGGAAAGGATATCTTTATCTTTAAAGGAAAGTATCTGCTAATTTCTATATAATTCTTTCTGTACACTCATCAATTTATCTGCAATATCATTTTCTGAATGCGTCCTGAAGTTACACATATATTAATTTCTATCTAGAATGTCTTAGCTCATAACTGGTCTTATTCAAGCATGTTACATCATAGGAATTTACTTACTATTCTATATACTCACTTACTTTCATGCATAAGTAGTTTGAAAATGATATGTTCTGATTTATAAACTAATATTAAACTAGAAATATTAGTTTAATAACAATTTTCTGAGAGTTGGGATTTTAATCATTTAGGAATATAATGAATAAAATGCATAAATGAATGATCCTTACTTCTAAAACTCGTGATCCCTACAAACCCTAGCCGCTCTTCCTGCGCGCTGCAGCCTCTGCGGCTGCGCCTGCTCTGGCAGGACCTTCTGCTTCGGTCACGGCTCTGGCCTGCTCCTCTGACCTCTGGCTGCGGCGTTTCACGACTATGCTCCTCTGCTCCTCTGACCTCCGCCGCTGCTTGGTTGGGGTCCTTCAAGACTTCTTTCGCTTTCGAGT
The DNA here is from genome assembly GCA_034641835.2 of Pinus albicaulis. Classification (NCBI taxonomy): domain Eukaryota; kingdom Viridiplantae; phylum Streptophyta; class Pinopsida; order Pinales; family Pinaceae; genus Pinus; species Pinus albicaulis. The sequence goes on along the minus strand of CM076580.1, from coordinate 771,137,276 downwards.
GCCCCTGCGTTGCGCCTGCCCACGCAGGGCCTGCTGCTCCTGTTGCGGCCTGTTGTTCCTGCTGCTGTGTCGGGTAAATGACTAGGCTGGGTTTCGAAGACTGCGCATAGATCCGGGCCGCGTTCTTGCTAGGGCCCGCGCCCATGGAGGGGCTGGGCTCTCCCCAGGGGCCTCGTCCCCCACCCCCGCCCTCTGCTGCTGAGGCTTTCGATCGTCTTTTGGCAGGGCTTCCTAAGAAGAAGAATGTGGAAGCTGCGAAATTTGTTAAGAAAATGGATGAAATACCTGAGATCTCTCTCCCAGCAGAGACTCCGATTCAGGTTGCTTTATCTATGTCTGAACGAGCTCTCATAGGCCAGTTCACAGGGCTTTGGCCTTCTCCCAAAACCACTGAGAGCTGGGTCAACAGAAACTAGGCGCCTCTGATCAAAGAAAGCGTCACTTCTTATTTTTTGGGGAGAGGTTACTTTCTCTTCGAGTTCACTTCCAAAGAGGATAAAGATTTGATCTTCCAGAATGGCCCCTACTTCATGGGCCCCCAGGGTTTATACCTAAATAAGTGGACTCCTGACTTCGACCCTGCTGTGGATGTGCCCAAAGCAGTCTCGGTGTGGGTTAGACTCCCAAATCTCCCAGTTCACTGCTGGAATTGGGATTCTCTGATGCATATTGGAAATGCCCTTGGGAAGTTCATTGATCGAGCAAACAACAAGGACCAGTATGACTGTGCTAGGATCTGTGTGGAAGTAGATCTTGAGGTTGGGCTACCAGAGGCCATCAAAATCAAAGTCGGAAGCTGGACACAAGTGCAGAAACTGGACTATGAGCAGCTGCCCTTCAAATGTCGGAAATGCCATGTCTATGGTCACTTCGCCAGAGGTTGTCCATCCAACAATGAGGATGTGCAAGGGAAGGAGGACGGATGGAATCAAGTCAAGCGCACCAAAACCTCCCATAAAGCTCAAAAGCCGGGAGGCCCTAGTGGCAAAGGTCCCCATCAGGCCTCTTCTCAGCAGATCCAGTCTAAGCCCGCTTCTGAAAACAAGTTTGAACTCTTAAGCTCGCACCAAGAGAACACCCAGGAGGTGGAGGTTCAAAAGACAGCATCCCCGGTCAAAGAGACCCTCTCTGTGTCTTCCAAAGACGCAAGTGTTGCAGAAAGCTCAAAAGGAACACCTGTTGGCGTCGAGGAAGAGGATCTAGAGTCGGAAGAATCGGAGGAGGAAGGAGAAATAGGTGACTCTCAGACCTCTGTTAGGAGATCCACAAGAGGTCGCAAAATAGATCGGGAGAAAAGAGAGCAGGAAACGTACAAGGACAAGTTACAGGGCAGCCAGCCAACACTGGAGAAACTACTAGCAAAAAAGACAAAGATGGTGAGAAGCCAGCCCCCAGGCTCCAAGGGAGCCCAGCAGAACAAAGGTAAATAATGAAAATAATCTCCTGGAATTGTAGGGGTATGGGGAGCAAGATCAAGGAAGAGGCAACAAGAAGCTTAGTAAGAATAGAAGCCCCGGACATATTCCTTATCCAGGAGACTAAGATGGAGGAAGCAGACTTCCTCCAAACAAGTAAAAGACTCTGGAGTAAAAGCAAAGCAAAAGCTGTCTCAGCCCGAGGAGCCTCTGGAGGGTTGGGCACTCTTTGGAATGAAAGAAAGTTCTCGGTAATCTCTGAAATTTCAAACACTCATTGGCTGCTCCTAAAAATGCAGCATCTTGACACTAAAGAATACTTTTGTCTCTTTAATGTTTATGTTCCGGTCAATGCTGGAGAAAAAAAGGCCTGTTGGGACTCTATAAGAAACCAGGCAGATTTAGGGAATCTTGACAACATCATTATTGCAGGCGACCTCAATCTCACATTGCACTCCTCTGAAAAGAGAGGAGGTTGCATTGTGCGAGATCCGGCAAGGGAATGGGCAGAGGATCTTCTGCAAGACTGGGATTTGCTGGACATTAAGCCCTCTTCAGGTAAGTTCACTTGGTCAAACAAAAGAGTAGGCCCTGGTCACATAGCAGCAAGACTGGATAGATTTTTTGTTCAAAGTTCCTTTCTATTGCTTGGTTTAGATGCTAGTATGCAAATACTTTTTTGCAGCATATCTGATCATAACCCTATCAAGCTTGATCTCCGGGCTCACCCCGACCTTGGCCCCATTCCGTTCAGATTTAGCCCCCTCTGGGTCAAGGAAGCCAACTTCATGCAGATTGTCAAAGAAAGTTGGTCTCAGCCAGTTAATGGATCTCCCTTCTTCGTGTGGGAAGAAAAACTCAGAAGAACAAAAGCTGCTTTAAAATGCTGGGCCAAAACTCTTCCTAACCCAGCAGCTGAAAGGAAAAATCTCCAAAGTCAACTGGAAGCACACCACTTGCTTTCGGAAGAGGCATATGTAACTAGAGAAATCCTCGATAAGGAGATTCAACTCCAACAGCACTTCCACAAAGCCTGCTTGGATGAAGAAGAGTTTTGGAGGATTAAGTCTCGTTGCCTTTGGCTCAAAGCGGGAGACAGAAATTCCTCTTTCTTTCACAAGCAAACTCAAGCCAGAAAATGCTTCAACACCATATCTGAGATTAAGGATGACAATTCCAATCATAAAGACTTTGCAAGCATTAAACGAGCAACTTTTCTTCACTTCCAGAAATTGTACAGTGAGGATGTGAATCTGATTCAAAATTCTGATCTCCTGGACTGGGTCCCTTCTTCAATCTCTGCTGAGATGAACCATCTCCTAGAAGCCCAAGTCACCAAGGCTGAGGTCAAGAATGCTCTCTTTGCCATGGATCCTGACAAAGCACCAGGACCGGATGGATTCACCGCCAGATTTCTACAATCCTGTTGGCACATAGTGGAAAAAGATCTCTGCAAAATGGTTCAAAAATCCCAAGACTATCAGAAATTAGGAGGCAGCACAAATTCTGCGTTCCTTGCCCTTATCCCCAAGGAGAAAGGCGCCAACTCCTTCAACAGATTTCGCCCCATCTCTCTCTGCAACATTGGTTATAAAGTGATCACCAAAGTAATAGCACACAGGCTGAAATATCTTCTCCCCACAATCATTCCTGAAAATCAAGGGGGCTTTGTTCACGGTAGGCAGCTAGTGGACAATTTCATTTTGGTTCAAGAGGCAATTCTCTCAAGTCAGCAGCGTAAGGAAAGAGGTATGGTTGTCAAACTGGACTTAGCTAATGCCTTCGATCGAGTTAGGCATTGCTTCCTTTTGAATGTTCTGAAAAAATTTGGATTTGGGGAGAACTTTATAAACTGGATTCGGGCCTGTATCTCAGAGCCTTGGATTGCTCCCCTTGTTAATGGTAGAGCGGCTGAATTCTTCAAAGCCTCAAGAGGACTAAGACAGGGCTGCCCTCTTTCTCCTCTTCTGTTTGTCCTTCAAGCCTCCGTTATCAGTTTCTATCTAAACAAGAAAATGCAAGAGCAGGAGATCACAGGGCTTTGCATTGCCAGAGGAGTTAAAAGCATCAACCACGCCCTCTTCGCGGATGATACTTTACTGCTGGGGGCTGCATCTCTACACTCAGCTAACAGATTTAAAGAAGCTATAGATGATTATTGCATGATGTCGGGAAGTAACCTCAACAAGGGGAAATGCCATATTTACAGCTAGAATACTCCTCCCAGCTTGCTCAGCTCCATTGCAAGATGTCTTGGCTTTGCAGCCTCCTCAGCTTGGACTTCTTTCAAATACCTTGGGCTTCCTATATTCCTCAAGAGGGCCTACAGTAAGGATTGGCTCCCCCAAGTGGAAAAATTCAAAAATAAGCTCCAGGCTTGGGGGCTCACCTGGCTCAATATTGCGGGCAAGTCTATCCTCATTAAAGTTGTCCTTTGCAGTCTCCCCCTATTTCAGTTCTCTGTTCTATTGGCTCCAATTGGCATCCTTCAGAAAATGGAACAGCTTATTCGAAACTTCTTTTGGAAGGGGGGCAAACAAAATGAGAGGAAATTCCATCTGGTTAACTGGGAGACCGTCTCCAAACCACTGAGGGAGGGGGGGCTAAACTTCAAGAATCTCTCTCTTCAGAACATAGCCATGGGTGCCAAGCTGCTCTGGAGAATCATTGCGCCCAAGCCTTGCTGGGCCCAATTAGTACTCTGAAAGAAATATTTTAAAGGAAAGAGACTCAGATGCCTAGATGGTCCTCTCCCCCAAGGCTCCTCTCCCTTTGCTAGACTCTGCTCCAAAGCTGCCCCCCTGATCAGCGCCAACGCCTACTGGATTCCAGGAAATGGTAAGAAGATAAATATCTGGACAGATCGAATTCTGGATCGCGATCCAATTGGTGACTGTTCCTCTTTGAACACGATTCGTTGTTGGTTGACTGCTGCTGGGAAAACTACGCTGTGGGACATCTCCTCGTGGGATGGGACGCATTGGGTAGGATGGAATTTCTTCGACGTGCCTCCGGAGCTCCTCCAGGATTGCAATTGTCTTCGCTCCATGCTGAATGGTATTGCCCCCACTCATCTGCGCAGAAGAGATTCGCGTGGCTGGGGTGTGCTGGCTGCAGGGTACACGGTAGCCCAAGGCTACGCAAAGCTCACCTTGAGGCCTCACGTCCCCCCGGACCCTGCCCCTTGGACTGCGATCTGGCGTCTGCACTCTCTGCCTAAAGTCGACATGTTTTGTTGGCTTCTTTGCCACAAGAAAATTCTTACAGATGACAAACTGCAGAAACGGGGTTTCCATGGTCCGTCCAGGTGCTCTTTGTGCAGAGAAAATGTGGAATGTGCCACACACTTGATCTTGAATTGTAAATTCACTCTGCAGGTTTGGAGCGAGCTGATGGATTACTGGAACCCCAAATTTGTCCTTCCCACCTCTATTCCTAATATCTTTGCAAATTGGCAGAACAGTTACCCCGGGCCTCCTCCCAGAAACAAAGTGATAAAAAAGGCATGGTCTGTCCTCCCCAAAATCTGCTGCTGGCAGATCTGGCTTGAGCGAAATAGCAGAATCTTTAGAGATATTAAGCACGATGTCAAGGTGGTGGCGGCCAAGATAAAATTCCAATTAAAGGAAAGCTTGGACAATCAAAAAGATGCCTCAAACCTTACTCATTTAGATTCATTCTGGGGTACCTCCCTAAATCTGCAATTTCTTCATACCACCAGCAACACTTCCCACATTGAAGATTGGCAGATAAGGGGGAAGAACAATGCTGAGTTTCAAGAATGGATCTCCAAGCAGCAGGTGCACTCTTTCTTCTTTGATGGGGCTTCAAAGGGCAACCCAGGAAGAGCTGGAGCCGGTGGTATTGTAAAAAATGTTGAAGGTGTTTTGATTCACAACTTTGCATGGGGTCTGGGGATCAACACCAGCATTCAAGCTGAGGCTCTGGCCCTCCTTCAAGGCCTTAAATCGCTCTTGAATCTAGAAATCAAGGAGGCTAATGTTTTTGGGGATTCCCAAGTGATAATCAAAATTATGGTGACAAACTCTCCCCCCCGGGATCTTAGATTGGCAAGGCTGATATCCAGAATCAGGACTTTGGGGAATTTGTTTAAAAAGTTGAGCTACTATCATGTGTTGAGAGAAAACAACAAAGAAGCAGACCTTGAAGCAAATAAAGCTGTCCTCATCTCTGCTGGAGCAATAATTTGAGGCGAGGACGAAACATGGGATCCAATTCCATAATCTGCCAGTTTAAATGTTCTACTGCTTTCTATTGAATCAGTTTGTTTGTATTTTCAAGTTAGGGAAAGTCACTGAAATAGAAGTTTTAGATAGTCTGACACGGAAGAAATTAGTAAGCTTCGGCTGCATTTTTAATATTAGCAGTGAGATGCTTCAGGATTTAGACATCCTCAATGTAATCAGATTTCTGGCATTCAGGCCAAGATGAATATTAATATCACATAACCGTTTCTGTCAAAAAAAAACAATTTTCTGAGAGTTACCTAACCTTAGATCTAAGCTTTCAGGGTTTAGACATTCTGAGAGTTGGTACTCTTCAGAATTATGTCTGTACAAAAATACATGTTAGTCTATATTCATTATAGCCATATCTGTTCAATGTACAGACCTTTACCTATTAATTCTAACTAACAGTAAACACCACATCATATAATCATAATCAAATCACCATAAGCTTTTAAGTAAATTTGTACTATTTTACTTCATTATTAAATTCATCACAATACAAAGTATGAGATAACTAAAATTAACTAGTGCATACCATTTAAGGTAGACTAGGTTCCACCCAACCTTTGAGCTCTTTCTCCACATCTCCCCCTGAGCAGAGATCAAATTCTCAAGCAATAGACAACCTCTTGTCTATCCTGAATCTGCTTATTTAAGCATGCTTTCCCTTCAGCCTGTTTCCCTTAACTACATCCAGTTAAATCAGGATGTTGCTTTCCTGTGTGCCTAGGCTTTCCTTTTGTTTCTTCCATAAAAGTACTTTAAAGCTAGCTTTTCCTCTTTCTAGCTTTATTCCAGCTCTTCCCTGTAATTTCCTCTTTACTGGAGTAGCTTTTTAGATTTTTATCTCCAATCTAATTTTAGTATTTAATTTATTTTCTCCAAGGATTTTTGGAAGACTGGGAAAGTCTTATAAACCTTATCCATTCTCATGGATTTGGTTTCCAGATCTCTAATCATAATCTAGTCTTTGCACAATTAATTTCCATTTTATTTTATTAACTTGAAATAATAAAATAAATCCACACAATTGTTTTCCATTAGGGTCCACTGTATCCTTTTGGACTTGTTCAAATGTCTAATAAAAACATAGAAACCGGGGATATTACACCCACGTTGGGCTGCACAACATTGCGGTGGTGCGCCGCTTACCCAGGGGTGTGTCCACATCGAGTCAGTGACTGACCTATCTTATTGATGTGCACTGGCGATGATTGTTCACTTAATAGGGTCGTCTTCGCCCAATAGGGCGTCAGGACCTCATATTGGTGTTTTGCGCCGGCTCCGGGTTGGTCACTTTTATGACTGGGCGCACCATGTATATGATGGCATGGTATCTCAACTAGGGAAGGTCTGTGGAGGATCTTCTAGAGTTTTCACATATGTGAGCATCCTCTGCAACATCATGTTCAAGAGGGTGGTGATGCTACGACCGATTGTGCTTATGCCCATTGGTCCTCGCAGGGATCCTCAGATGCAGCGGTGGGCACCCAATATGCCTTGTGGCAAAGGAGGGGAGGCAAGTCGTTACTAGGATACGAAAATGGAGGCATGGTTCTAGGCGAACCCATTGATGTTATTGGATTATCCATTCTCAACGATGGATTTCCTGGGGGATCCGGATATGGGTCTTCTCGCCGGTTATGTGTGGGGTCCCACAAGTATGACATTTGATGTTTTTTCTGCATTTTTTGAGTATTTGATGATGTGTATAATTATATGTCTATTATGGTGACACTAACACTATTCTTGTTTCTGTTGCAGATGTGGGGGAAGCTGGGCATCCTATTTCCTGCTTGGTCGGGCATCAGCCATCGAGGAGGGACCCAGGTGGGGTTGATCAATGCTAGGTTGGGGGGTAGGGCGATGGTGATGGCCCTTCAGGGGAGGGCTGTAGTGTTGCCGCTGCCCGAGATGTTTCCCTTCTTGCTCGTGCCGAGGAAACCGAGGCACGGATGGCGGTGATCGAGGAGCAGCTAGCTATTATTGAGGCTCATGCAACAGACTTAGTTGACTCATGAGGTTGGGTGGAGAGGTTGACCCGGGGCATGCCGACCTATGGTTTGTGGATGATTTGGATGATGCATGGCTTGAGGTGTTGATGGCTTAAGATAGGGCACATCGCTTGACATTGCGCTGCATGGCACTTGCTGTTTTGGATGCTACACCTGTACGGGCACTAGGGGTAGCTGTGGGTCCAGAGAACCCACCTGGCGGGGCTCAACCCTAGAGATTTTGTGTATTTAGGGAAAAACCCCGTTATGGGGATGCTTCCCTATTTTTTGATGACATGTAGACATTTTTTGGCTGGCCTGTTGGTTAGAGACATGGCTTGTATATTGTGATTCACATATTTTTTGATGTATATGGGAGATATATATATTTTTGTGGCTTTGATGATGTGTCTATGGTTATTTTATTTGATGGATGTCATGTACCTACGATGGATATCTATTTTTTATGTTTTTTTCTTTTCTATGGATGATGGTTTATACAAGATGCATTCCAGTTTAGGATGTGATTAGCTATGCGATCAGCTGTCTCGTTTTGATTTATTCATATATGTGTGAATGCAATATTATCAAACTGATGACTTAATTTTTGTGCATGTAAAGACTTCCTAAATACTTTAGAATCTCGTACTTCAAAGTCTTGGTTTAACTGCGAAACCACTAGCTGGGAATTAAGGTAGATATGTAGATGGCGAATTTTTTGTTTGAAGGCATCACACATCAGCCTGATGACTACATCATATTCTGCCTGATTATTGGTGGCTGATCCGATGCATACTCAGTTGGTTAAGAATGGTGATCGGTCATGATAGTAAATAGCCCAGAAGGTTGGTGCTATATTTTGAGACCACTGCGATGCTCCATCAACAAATCCAAAATAGTGGATGGGGGGCGATCCATGTATGACACCAAAGTATTTTTTATAAAAAGTATTTATGATTGTAATCATCACAATTTTTTTTTATGTTACATGCATCTTATCTCTAAGGCTTAGACCTCCTGCCCTTATGGGTGAAATTTTTCAAGGTAGAGCCCATTGACGGGGTTAGCTAGGCATGTACCATTGGGCTCTGACAAGATGTATGCCCCCTTGAGGAGGAAATGTTTTATGATGTAGGGACCTTTCCATAATGTTTTGAACATCTGGATTCCTAGGGCCTCTTTCGCGACATCATAACGAAGGGCTAAATCTCCCTCGATGAATGAGCGAGGGGTTATGTTGCAATGAAATGATGATTTTACCCATTTTTTATGCGCCTCATTATGTTTGAGTGATTCTCATCGATTTTTTTTGACAATTTATAGCTGTACCAATCATTTTTCTAAAGTTTGGGTATCATCAAGGAGTTCGATGGCGACGTGTAAGTTGGGGATTTCGCATTCGATGGGAATCACGACTTCTACCCTATACACTAGTTGGAAGGGTGTGAATCCTGTTGAGTTTTTTACTACCGTGTGGTATGCCCATAGGGTGGAAAAAACCATGTGGTGCCAATTTGTCTTATGGTTATTCACCATACGCCGTAACAATGTTTTAAGCACTTTATTGACAACTTCTACATGTCCGTTTGACTCAAGATAGTATGGTGATGTGAATTTGTGTGTGAACGCTAGGTGGTGAGACAACTCCTGGAATATTTCATTTTCGAAATGATTTCCGTGATCAGATACTAACTCTTTTAGCACACCAAACCGCGCAATGACATGGTTGAACAGAAACTAGGCCGTATTTTTTTCCATGTTGTCATATGTGGGCGTGGCTTCTGCCCATTTGGTGAAATAGTCGACAACGACAATGATGTAGTTTTGGTTTCAAGATGACAGAGGGTTGCAAGTCATAAATTTGATTTCCCATTTTCAAAAGGGACCGTCTATGATGACCAAGTGCAGAGGAGCGAGAGGTGATCTTTCCATGTGGGTGAAGCATTGGCATCGCTCACATATTTTGACTGCCATAATGAAATCACGGAATAAGGTGGGCCAAAAATAACCTGCCCATAGAAATTTTTGGATGGTAGCCATCCCAGAGAGGTGGTCATCGCAAGCTCCACTATGACAGTCATTGAGGGCTTGCTCAACTTGGTCATGCATGAGGCATCGACGTAGGATAGTATCAACGCCTCGTTAATAAAGGACATCTCCCATGAGGAGGTATCAAGGAGCCTGGTGGCGAATGTGCCTTCAGTCCTCACGTGTGAGCTTTGAATTGAAATTTTGGGTTCATAAAAATAAGAGGATATCACCATACCAAGGATCATCAGTAGTCACTAAAAATAGATATTTGTTAGGTAGTGAGTCGTTGACTGGGGTGGTCAGTGATAAAATCAGCTAAAATCAAATATTTTTTGCTCCCGGTGGAGCTAAAATGTAGGTCAAACTCCTACAGTATGAATACCTAGTGAGCTTATTTGTGGTTCATCAAACGACGAGTCAGCAGGTATCTCATGGGGTTGATGGTTGCGATGGATGTTGTGGTTTGTAAGATAATGTAGTGCTGCAGCTTTTGGACTACGTGTATAGGGGCTAAGGCAGTTTTTTCTTCGGGTTCATATCTTAAGGCGGGACCTGATAAGTTCTTACTGATGTAATAAATTACGTGTTCTTTACCATCGGGTCCATCTTGAATTAACACCCTGGCTAAGGCAGTTTTTGATGCTGACAGATATAGGGTGTAATATTTGTCATAATTTGGTGGGTTGATTAATGGGGCTGAAGACAATGTTTCTTTTAGCTCGTCAATTTATTTTTGGCTTTGATAATCCCATTTAAACGGGATATTCTGACGAGGAAGGTGTAGAAATCCTTGCGCACAAGTGGCGTAATCTGGGACAAAGCGCCTTAGGAAATTGGATCTCCCATGCAAGGTTTGGAGTTGCTTGAGGGTTCTTAGTGGTGGCACCTCTTTGATGTCATAGACCTTGAGGGGGTCCAATCTGATCCCTTATTGGGATATTATAAATGCTAATAGTCGACCTACGTCGACGCAAAAGACACACTTGAGAGGGTTCAAGCGTAGGTTGTAATGTCAGCATATTTGGAATATGACCCTTAAATATTCAAGATGATTCGCTTCTTGGATCGAACAGTGAGGTCGTCCAAGTAAACGAGGATAATGTGGGCTAGGTCATGGAAGATATAGTTCATGACCCACTGGAAAGTGGCTCCAACGTTTTTAAGACCGAATGGCATAACTTGGTATGTGAAAGTTCCCCAAGGGGTGGTGAATGCTATCTTGTATCGATCTGTGTCGAATTTGAATTTGGTTATACCCTGAGAGACCATCCATGAAGGACAAGGCTTCGTGACCAACACAAGATTCAATGACTTGTTCGATGAATGGGGTAGGGTAGTTATCTTTTGGACAAGCTTTGTTCAAATCTCATAAATGAGTACAGACGCAAATGTTGCCTTGTTTATTCATGAAGGGAACATGGTTGGAAACCCACGATGTGTAATCTATTGGGTAGATAAACCCGGCTTTGTGAATCTTATCAATTTTTCGCTTTATTTCTTCTGCGTTAGATGGGTGAAATTGACGTTGCTTCTGGCATACTGGTTGTATGTCGGTCTAGGTGTCGATATGGTGTTCTACGATAGTGATGCTAAGCCCCGAAATTTATGAATAATCCCATGAAAAGATGTCTCTATACTCTTACAACAATTTTGTGTAAGAGATTACTTCATTTGGGGAGCATGTTTCCCCCATTGAGATTTCTTCAATCTTTCCTAGTTTTCTAGAGATATTAACCTTGATGGTTGGTGAAATATTGGACATGTTCCCTTATTTGAACTCGTCAGGCGTTGAGATGGAAATTTTGAACCAGTCAACCTTCCCAGATGGGAGGAAGTATTTTGATTCAATAACGTATATCTCTCGGTTTTCTGGGTTGTTAGGGCCAATTTTTTTATTTATTTATTATTATTATTATTATTTTTTAATTAATTAATTTATTTTATTTTTTATTTTTTATTTTATTTTATTTTTTTCAGGAAGAAAAAATGAGCGGTGACGCATTGCATCCCACAGACAATATGGTTCTATCATGGCCTCCAAAATATCCTCGTCTGAATGGAATAAGGAATCTAAGGGGGAGTGAGTTTGTATGAGGCCGTGAGGAGTTGGCTTAGCCCTAATCGAGCTGGTTGAGATACATGAAGTGGATGCTCGGAGATGATTGGGCATTGGGGCATGATTGTGCTTTTTCCATCTGTGATTTTTTGGTTTTGGTTGGTATAGCTCCTTTGGGGAGTTTAGAATTAATGCTTCCCTTGCCGCTCCTAGCCTTGGGAGGTACTCACAATCCATCGTATGGTGGAATTGTGAGCAAATCCTGCAATAGCAGCATGTGATCTCTTGATTAGAGAGATTGATCTCTGGGATGGGGGTTGTTATCACTCCCCCATGCTTCCCAAGACTGTGAATGGAGCTGAAGGAAGGTAACCACATACCAGGCTTTAGGTCAGGTAGTTAGCCCTACCAGGATCAGAGAGGGCTCTCTCATTGTCACTTTGTAGTCAATGGATTGAATAAATATCTATTTATCTTAAACTAGTTATGTAAGCTTAGTAAATAGGATTTTTTTGATGTTTTTAGTGTTGGATAGAAAATTAAGCTAGTAGACTGTGTATAAGGTTTTTTACGTTTGAACTCCAAGGTAAATTTGCAGAGAATATGTGAGGCTAGATAGGTAGTTTGAAAGCAATTTAATATGTCAATGAGTATAGGATGAAGTGAAAGAGAGTTTGAATGAGCATTGAGGTGAATTCATTCATTTAGAAGAAAATAGACATAGCAATGTAAATCTTGTCTAAAACAGAGCATGAACAAACATGATTTCTCCTCATAAACTTACAAGACAAGCATACATGAAAGAAGAATATATATTATTAAGCATGAATAGATGAACATACATAAGAAAAACATATGCTCCAATGCATACCACAAGTATCTCAACACAATTTCTGAAAATATGTCTCTGATTTCATTCCAAATTGTTGATGACAAGAGCTCCAATTCAATATGAGACTATCCAACCCAAAAAAATACTAAAGAGATTCTACTTATAGAAAATATAGACTATGACACCTCATCTGGTTGAAATCCCATCCAAAATGGATCATAGATACAAAATATGAGTAATTTCCTAGTTTCTAGGGAGGTTAGAAACCATTCCCTGAATTTTAGCTATAAACTAGGAGTGTTTGTCCCTTACATTAATTACATATTCCTTCATGTTAGGAAGCAAAAAATAACTCAATAAATCTAATTCCAACTCATGGGATACAAAAGCCTCACATTTGTGACCATTTATGAGCTTGACAAGTGTCCTGAGGAATCCAATGGTGATTTGTGACATTTCTGACAGAAGGGTAACAAAATTTTGCAGAAGCGTAATAGAACTTTGGAGGTACTTTTGAGGCACTTTTATTAGTCCAAATCCACTTCTGAAAGAATTTTCAACTAGCCTTGTGTGTCTAGTTTCCAAAACATGTTGTGTTTTTCAAAATGACCCGCGGGAAGGCCTTCAAAAATCCATTCGCTCAAGGTTACTTCAAAAGCGTAACAAAGGCTCAAAAAAGGTGGCAAAAACAAGAAAAATGAGTGGTTTTTGGGATTTACTCCAAAATTACAGATTTTCATGCTATGTGAGTTTTGGATCTATGATTTACTCTTCAAAATATGTTAATCCATGTAAAGAAATCATCATTTGGATACCAAGATCACAAAAAATTCCAAAATTGATCATAACTTCACAAAATTGGTTTTGTAGCACCTGTGAGTGATGGGTTAAACAACCAAGGACTTCACATGTGGTTCCTTTCTAGCATGAGGTTTTATAAATTGTTTGTACTCTTCAATGTCTAAGTCCATGCCCTTGAACAAATTCTCTCCATGACAAGGAATACATGTTGCTGAAGAAATTAGGACTGCTAATGGTTAATCTCTACACCTGCAATAGTGACCTTTCCCATGCTAAATCTTGTGGCAAATGAGATGGTTAATTGAAGATGATACCCCTCTTCCATGAGCCTTTCACAAAATCTCAAGCACTTATCTCTCTCAAAGCATCTTCTGGCCAATGGCGAGGCATTTATTTCATGCATTGTGAAGGGTTCTAGCCTGAGGTGGCGCCCTACCTTGATGCTTTTCTTGTCACTTTTAATTGTATTTTTTATCGGAATGATGAAAACCCTAGGGTATTAATGAAATGATGAATGAATGGAAATCTGAAAAAATAGAGTGTAGGAAAGTGTGCGTTTAGTGGATGAAATGAGGGATCTTGAAGCTGAGAAAAATTCTAGAAAAATTTGAGTAGGTTGTATTGTGTGTTAGCTTCAAGTTGTAGGTGGAATGAGGGAAATGAGTGTGAGGCTTCTGTCAAAATGCTTAAAACAAAGGAAATTACCAATTTTTACTATGAGAATAGCTAGTATAGTGGTAGGGTAAGTTGATAAGATGAAATGAGGGTCATAAAGCCAAGCAAAAAATTCTAAGAAAAATTCAATGGATAGAGTAGTATCTTAGCTCCACACTGAAAGTGGAATGAGGACAAATGGATTAATGTAGGGTGCAAAAGTCTAGCAAACACAGGAAATTCTCAAGGTTTTTCACTGTGGAAAAGATAAATTCTAGGGTTTCTTGTTTTTAACATGTTGGGAGTGGTGTAGATGATAGGAGTGTGGGGATAAGGTGTATGAAATGTGTGGGTTAGGTATTAGATGATGGGATTAGGGTTTAGGTCAATGGGGTAGGTTAGGGTTTTTAAAGTTAAATTTTTTTTTTTATACATTGACAAGTAAAAATATGGAGAACATAAGTGAGCATGAAAATGTGTTAACACTCATAAATTTAACCACAAGATGGCATAAGAGTGATGACTTACCTTTAATGAAGATGTTACAAGGTAATGGAGCCAAGCATTAAGTTGGTTTGAAGGTTTTTGGAGCCAAAAACCAAAATCTGCCTCTCCTCCAAAAGTGTAACAAGCATGTATAGAAGCACAACAAGGGAGTCAAAATCATAACAAGGGAGGCAAAAGCGTAACAAGGGCTCACAGAAATGTAACAAGGGAATTGCTAAAAATCTGCATAAATAGGGCTTAAATATGGATCAATATATATATAACCATAACTTTTTTTTTAAAAACTAAGATAGTTTTTTGTTCTTTTGCATGTTATGAACAAAAACCTCCTCCATTTTTCCAAAATAATTTCCCATTTGCTCACAATCCAAGTTTTAAGTTTATCTCTCAAAATTTAAAGAAGCGTAGCGTACTCTGAGAAGAAGCGTAGTACCTAGTTTTAGAGGGAGTTTGGAGGCGTTCAAAGATAATTTTTGGGCTGAAAGTGGTATGGTTAGAAATATTAGGATGTCTTCTACAAAATGGAGTCATCAATCACTGCAAACCCTTGCTCCAAACCCCTGAAAAATTGATTTGAAGACAACCTATCCAAAAGTGAAGAAGATGACTTAGAGCAACTATATTTTGAGAATTTATCCCAAAAAATAATACCTATGCATAAAATGAAGGAGTTTTTTGTTCTTTGGCCTATTATGGACAAAACCCTCTTTCACTTTTGTACAATTCATCTCCATTACTTCATAAACGTATTTTGAATCCAAATTGTCCCTGTGTGCAATGTAAACCTTGGCTTGATCACGAAGCTCTAAAAATGATGCCATGGGTCTGATTTGGCTCAAACCTAGAATTTTGGCCTCCCTTATGGACCTTATTCTCTCCCTCCATGATGTGTTTCAACAAGGAAATCCCTAGCTTGATGTAGTGGAAAGGGAAGGTGGAAAATTAGGAAAACAGGGGATAGTGGTAGAGTGGTTTTAGGGACATAAATGAATTGGAAGGAAGTTAGGGAAAATCCCTAAAAATTTGGGGAGGTAGGGTAATGAGTTTGGTATAGGATGCAAGTTGAAGTTTTTGGAATGGGCATGTGAAAGTTACCCAAAAGGTTAAAACACAGGGTGTCACTAGTTTTTTTGCCAAAATGTACTGAAAATTAGGGTTTTAATGAAATTGATGGAAAAGAGGGCCATGAGTGATAGGAGATGTTTATGGTATGGTGTGTGATGGTTATATGAAGGTTGTAGATGGTTTTATTAGGTTTTTATGATCTGAAACAAACAAAATATGAAAAACACCAAAAGCACAACACCTGCGCAACACGTAGTGGAGGTAACCTAATGAAGGAAACCACTCATTTTCTGATGAATTTTGACCTAAGAGAGGTATGGAGGGTGTCCAATTACTATTTAGGAAGTGTATGAACCATTTTTCAGTGGTTTTGAACATTGCAGAACTGATTTAGAGCTCAAACACCAAAAGCGCAACACCTCTGCAACACACCCAGAAGCATAGCACAGGTAGCGTTGGAAAAAATTTGCTTATTTTTCTTCAACCCATGGAAGTTGCGGAGTATGATGGTGAGAAGAGAGGAGATATTTAATTATTTCCCTATATTTTATAACTCCTTATGCAAATGACTTGTATGGTGAAAATGAGATTTGTTTGCTTTCTTTTATGACATAATTGACTCTTAGGGTGGCGAAATAAATGAGACCTAGACTCTGACCTAAATGAAGGTGTGGTGAATGACATCAGAGACTAGATGATTTATGGATGACATGACCTCTGAAATATTGATGACCATGAATGGAGTGAAGGGAGTAGCATTTCAAACCTAGACATATTCAATGAAGAAAATTTTATTTGAAAACTGACTTGAAACATGAAATTTTGACCTAGGACCACTACTAAGTAAACCTGAAAGAGTACAATTGATCACTTAACATTTGGACATTAACATGGGTGAACATGAAAATTTTAATAGTAAGGTTCTTTAGTTCCTTTCATTGATTTATTCGGTGGTCGATTCTATCGCATAGCCCGCATGTCGTCCTTGGCTGGTTCTGGGCCCTGCTAGGATGATGGGTTGTTTTAGCTTTCCTAACGTTTGGGTAATGATGGGGGTAAGGCTGCCTCGGGGCAGGTTGCCTTGAATTATGTTTTCTTGGCTCTAGATCAACTATATCGAGGTATTGGGCATCTAAAGAGCGTATAGTGTATATTAAAGGGCGTACTTGGGAGATGTAAGTACAGTGTCGAGTCTCATGGTTGCCTTGAAAAACTAGAAAATATTGTCTTTCCTCAGTACTCCTTTCCCTAGGGGCTGTTGGAGTGGATGGATACCATTTGCAGAGTGATTTTAGATCTAGGAATTGGGCGACCAAATGGTTATGTGCGTTGCATAATGCGCAGGTTGGTTTTATCTGTGGAGGGCGATTGAGGGTGGAAATGTGCCCCTTTACTGGCCATTTTTCTTCTGACACAAATAAAGTGGAATTTGCTTGTCATGTTTTCTTGCGTTGTCTAACTTTCCATGATTTTGAATCTGATACGTCTATTGTAGCGAGGCGTATTATGGCCTGGTGTAAACTGTTTAACGCTGAATGGAATCGGGGGATAGAAGGGCAATGACGAACCAGGTGGTCACCAAAACACACCCAACATGAATACTAAACTTCTCGTAAGCGGTCGTAGTATACAGGGTCGACATGATACCATCTCTGAAACATCTCTAGGGCTACACAGTCAGCAATGAAGTGATCACATTCATCATAAAGTGCACAGAGTTGAATAGGAGCTGGAGGGAGATAATGGGGGGGGGGAGGTGGTCGTTTAGGTGACTGCCTCTCCTCAGCCACCTATAGTATGGTCCTTGTTGTTTCCGTCCCTCGAAAGGTGGTGTTGTTTGCGTATTTTGTGTCTGAGCTGGCTAGGTCATAATTTTCAGCGATGAATCATCGCATGAAATCCAACATGGACCAGAATCGATGGATGTGAGGACATTGGTGCACATGATGATTTCTTTGGAAAATATGACATGTATGTCATCGATGCTAAGATAAGTTGCTTTGGGCAACTTGAGGGATTTGGTACCAATGGGTGAACTCCCTTAATTAGGGACACTGTGCGACTAAGTGGTTAGCCTCGTCACATAGTGTGCAAACTGGGGCTGGCTAAGTGGCCTTTGTTTGCCATCTTTGGTCCATTGGGGTGACTATGTGTGAGAAGGATGTAGGCTCCTCTCACAGGTAAAATATGGTTCTAGGTTTTCCCTCATCCATCTGCATGGGCGGATTTGAGGGATGTTGTTGATATGATTGTTCTAGGGCTTGCAGGGCATCCCTATATCATGGCATCTCTGGGCAGTGATGAGTGTAATGTCCATAACGGTCACATATGGCGCATTGGTGGTTGGTGCGCAATGATTTCCCTTGATTTTTCGTGGTCTGTTCCTTTTTATGGGAACTTGAAGCCACAAAATTTATTTCGGTGCTTAGAAGAGGTTTTAATTCATCTAATTTTGGGAAAACATTGCTAGGATGGCCTACGATATCACATAATGCACAAGGTTGTAATTCCCTAGCTATGTTGGGGTTTTCAATTTTCTTCCCTTTTTGCTAGTTTTCTTGGTCTCTCTAACTGGTGCTACTACGAGAGTTTCGTTAACCGGTGTAGCCTCTTAAGGAGTGATAGGGGTTATCCTTGTAGAAGTGATGACCAGACTTCCCACATGGCTGGTGGAACCAAATAATAGGAATATATTGTGAAATACATGTTTGGAAATGTTACAGTTTCCAAGACTTGCTTTGACACGAAACTAGGTGGGGGGTATGAAAATGGAGTTTGGGCGATGGGATAGGGTAGGAAAGCTGTTTTAGCAGCTTCAGTTTCCGTACTACTGGTCTCCATCTCCGGGCTGGTCTCGGTGTTTAATGATAGCATCATGCACAACGGTGCCCCTATGAATTATGGGGATGCCTCTGGTATGATAGGGGGATCTCCTAAGAATGATCCTAGGATCGATGATGGTTTGAATTGACTGGGGCCATATTCTTGGTACAACATGAGCAACTCCATAGTTGTGTCTACGTAAGGTAGAATGACATCGAGATTCATCATGGTTTTCTTATCATAGTATGTAATTTGGTAAATGGTGATGATCTGATCTTAATGGGGGAATATCATCACCCGAAAAACGGAGGAGGCTATGGCAATCATGGAATACATATAACTCCTCTTGAGGCGTGTATTGTAGTCAAGTTGGGCGTCCAAGAATTCAATGTCTATGAGTACCATTTTTCTGGCCAAATTTACAGGGACATTCTGATATAGACCGACGAGAGTTGAAGGTCGATCAACATATACTTTGAGCATGATGTCTGAAGGCTTCAGTTCGGATGATTCCAAATTTTTCCAAACGGACTTGGACACGATGCATGTAGATGCACCTTCATGAATGATACATCGGTGTATGGTGATATTTTAGACTGACACCGATATCTAGAAGGTGAACAGAGAAGGAATCCTAGAGGTGGATTTGTCTAGGTCAAAATCTGCTAGGTGCGAATTGGAAGGGTTGATTGTGCCTAATGCATAAAGTAAGGATTTCCGCTGTTTTGGGCATGATTGTAGGACCTCTAAAGCTGACATGGAAACGAGTGATTGTGATAAATCATCTACAATCCTATAGTTATGGGCAGCTTTTGAGTGGTGTCCTACGCGCATGGTTGGCCCCTTAACCATATTTGGAAGGGGCTCAATGGGTACTTTGGATATGGTTAGTGGTGCAGTAGGTGCATTCGTGCTCGCACCCAATGGGTTAGTGTCTGGGGGGCGTCATAGTTTTGATTCCTTGTCTGGAAGAACATTTCTTCGCCACTCATGTAAATTTCATGGCTGCCATTCCCAGAGTCATGTTGGGGTGGTTTTTGTTGTTGGGTATTAACCACTTATTGGTGGGGGAGGGGCTCCTGCATTACAGTGCTCTGCTGTGTACATCCCCCTTGTCCATGTTTACCTTTAATTTTTTTTCAGTTTAGGGAGTTTGGGACAGTGATGAGTGTAATGGCCATTCTCACCACATATGGCACAATAATTTTTTTCCCTTAATCTGAACCTCCTATTCTTCCCTTGGGAGTTTTTGTTTGGATCCTAGTTTTGATTTTGTTCGGGGTTTCCCCTAGATTGAGATCGTGGGGGGAGTTGTTGGTTACTGCCCCCCTATCAAAAGTATCCCTTTTGTTTATTCTTAGGGTTTTTCCTTGCAGCGTTAGGAGGATTATTAAAGTTCTCTTAGTCATAGGACTAGCATGACTGAGCCTGAGAAGGTTGCACGAAGTTCACTGATGCATTGTTTTGAGATGGTGGGTTTTGTGCAGGGGAAAGGGAATATTGGTTTCCCTATCCCTGGTTGGTGTATGGTTGCAGGGGGGGATCTCTTCCATCAGCATTCCTTGTTGAGTACTAGGCCATTGTGAGGGAGGGTACGATCCTACCTACTGATGGTGGTATGATGACACCCTATTTGTCATATTCTGCAAAGGTGAAGATTGAATTTGGTGGTAGAGAGGTTGCGTCATGTTTAGGGTAGAATAAAATGAGTAACCTAGGTACGAGATACTACTGCCTAGGTGAACTTGGGTCAATGACCCGATCAAACCGTCTGCAATATTCGATGCGCCTGGAAATTCTTTGTAATTTTTTAGGCGCTAGGCGTTAGGCAGGACATTGTAAATGTATCTTGACTGGGTATAGATGAGTTCGAGCTGTTGGGATTTGCATATGGTGTCCTCCTCAGAGGTAGGTCCTTTTGGCGCCACATTTTCTGAGATCTCTTTTGTGAGAGTTTTAAAAATAAATCCAAGTAAAACTGTATCTTCGAGTTTGGTTTTGCACAAACTACGACGTCTCCGCCATTTGTGGAGATGGTCTGAGATATGGACAACTGGTGTTTGCCTAAAATGAGTCAAAAATCCATCCCTAAATCATGGTGGATGTGTAGCTGAAAATAAGTGATGAACGTAGTAACGAGGGAGCTAAAGGTTCCATGCGAAGCAGAAGGCTGCTCCACATACCATTTCACAGCAGGTCTGATTAGGGTGCGTTGAAACATTCTTAGTCGAATAGCCTTGTCAATAATAATATTGAACGAACACAATAGGTGGAAAGTCATGATATGATTTCAAGGGTCTTCCACTTTCTTCCCTTCAAATTTTGGTATATATGAGGGGAGCTTCATGGGCATGCGAGGCCAATTGGGGCTATGTGAAATGGGGTCATTAGTTAGCTTTGATATATTTGGAAGATTTAATGATGCTAAAAAGCGTAACTGAGTATTGACTGCCATTGTGTACTATGGAAACACATGTATGTATGTGTGATGATGTATTGGGGGTGCTTGGGGTATATTACCCTATGACGTACCCGATTGTGTGTTCTGTTGACTCCCCGGAGGGGTAGCACTCCTATGTCCTCTGGGGTTGTGGGAGGAGTTGAGTGTGGTGACCCTAGTGGGGTTTCCAATGGTGTGGTGTTGGGTGACCCTTGGGGGTTTCCAACTAAATATTCCCCAATAAAGGATGAACCAATAATGGTGGCACTGTGTTGTATTTGACGCCTAAATGGCGAAAGACCTGGCACTCCTCCCTCTAATGGGGGGGAGGTCCAAAAAAGTCTAGATCGATGAGGTCTCGTTGGGTCCATTATGGTGTCAACTAGCTTGATTTTGGGAATATTTTTAGTTTTATGAGAGAAGGAAGATTATTACCAAAGAAAATATGATCACATACATAAAACAAAGCGAAAAATAAAAAGGTAAGTTTTCCTTTATATTAATGTCATGTGATCAAGCAAGAAAAAAATTTGGTTTGGTTGTTTTGCGTATGATACTCAAAAATCCTATAAAGACCTAATCATCTTTACACTCTCAAATGTAACTAGGCCCTGCAAATATTTCTTCTGATGGGTATTGGGGTTACCGTCTCGAAATAACTGGCGATGATTTCTAGCAGCCAAAGAATCAACCAAGGTAAAGGTAAGAGTATCTAGTGCTGCCTACATCGTCACCTATAGGGAAGGATGCCCTAAATTTGGCCACTAAAGTACCATCATCCCACGTGAGCGTTCGAGTCTTGAGCTTCTTGGTATTCATCTACCAGTACCGAGCACTATATGGGTCAAGTATACCCAAAGAGTACCACACACAATGGGCCTAAGCTTAACCCCCTCATAAATGGGTCTCTGTAATGCTCAGGTATTCTATTCCATGGGTGGATAGACATATTTTAAGCTCCCTAAAAAGTCAACATATATGTTTCAAAAAGTAGAATGACCATGACGACTTATTGGATGCCTACCCTCGATGGTCCTAACCTAAACTATAATTTATTTTGTTGCCCTTGTGGGAAGTTGCGAGCCCTGATATTGCACCAAGAGTGTTGCAACTCCCAGGGGCTGCCCTACTTTACTTTATCAACTCGAGTTTCATACAAACTTGGAGGTGACAATGCATAATAGATGCATTCTTATCATGTCATCCTCTTCTGCTTTACGAAAGGGTGCTATTTATTAAACTATGATAAGGACTGGAAATTAAATTGCTGGAGGGAAATGACCGTAAGGAAACTAAACTAAATTGCTGAAAAGAAATGACCGAAATAAAATAAATTAATTTGCTGAAAGGAAATGACTGGAAAGAAACTAAACTAAGTTGCAGAAAGGAAACTCATTTAAACCACACTTAACTTGGCCAATCGACTAAATGCACTCTATTTATCCTATGGTCTATCTACCATGCTTCTACCCATGCAACTAAGTTATGCATGACTTAATACTAATTGAAGGAGTGTTGAGTTTGCAACTTGGAGGAGAGAAAAGGGGATAAAGAGGCTAATGGATGGCTTAACAAGTGAAATAGGGCTTAGAAGTGGAAAGTGGGGGTTTAAACCTAATAACAGCTTTATTATAGCACATAAATGGATTTGGAGCAGAATGAATTGAGAGGTGTGATGCGGAGGTGGGGCCGATATCGCTATTGCAATATCGCAGAGTTGGAATGGCAAGTGTTAAAGAAATAAACAAAAAGGTTGTGATGAGCCCTACAATATCGCATCGGTGTTCAGAAGCGAAAAGTGTTAAAGGAAACAGGGAAATGTCGCAATTTGGGAAGTGCGATGTACGGTAGCAAGATATTTGAGGAGCAGGGGTGGAAGTCGAGTTTTTTTTTAATGTTTTTGAATGGTTTCTGTGTGGTACCAAAATGCGATTGAGATATTTCGCAATCGGGGTTTGGAAGCAGAAAGTGTTAATGAGAATCACATGGAAGTGCGATTTGCGATGCAACGGAGTTCAGAATCATTGTCGAGAAGCGGTAAGTGTTAATGGAAGTAAACTAAACACTGGGATTTGAAAATTGTGATGTATGTTACCAGGAAGTTTGAGGAGCAAGGGAAGAAGGTTGAATTCCAATGGTTTTCAAGTGTTTTTCATTAGGAAGGTAAGGCAATCGTGAATAACAAAAGACAAAGGAATGAGGTGGGCTGAAGGGTTTTTAAGTGTTTTTGGGAATAAAAGGTGGTTGCAATAGTAAAAAGAAGCGAAAAACAGGAGGGAAAGGAGGTGCACCAGTAGTGCTCATAAGTGTAACACACCTGTGAATTCATGCACGGAAAGCAGATAAAAATGCGTGATAAAAACAGTGAAAGAGAGACTCGGACTTCGTTATGCAATTTCTTCCCTAAACTCAAACATAAGGCAATTTTTGGCCTATGGGAAGGTATACTCTACTCGAACTCTATTGAAAGAGATGAGAGGGGGAGGCTTGACCACAAATTTTGGAGTTTTTCCTCTATTCTAATACTCACAAGCAAATGAACTAGAACAACACACTGGAAGCAAAACTAAACAACATTGAAATTATTAAAAGAAGAAATAATTGAATGATAGAAACAAAACTAGCTTAATGGTAGAAAGGAAAATATAATAACAACAGAGAGGTTGAGGCACATGGATTGGGCCTTAACTCATGAGCCTAACTCTATGAAACTTAAATCAGTTGAATGAAATTAGTCTGCTCATTTCATAAAAGAATAACCTCATACATCTCTAAAAGTTTGATCATTGAGTAAAATAATAAAAATCTCAATAGCTTGCAACAAAGCTTCAACTAGAATCGACTAACTGACTAACTCTTCCTAGCTCTAGCTTTGCTCTATTTATTCTACAGGGAAGCTATCAACAACTCCCTATAAAATGGTGATTGAGTTCACTTAACTCTAAGTAAACAAATATTGAGTGCTTAGCTACCTTTGGAATTCAAATTGGTGGAGAGAATCCTTGGGGATCCTTTGGCTACCTTTGGAATTCGAATTGATGGAGAGAATCTTTGGGATCCTTTGGCTGCCTTTGAGAGTTAAGGAGGGTGGAAAATCCTCTAATAATTTCTCCTTTATGTCTCCTCCAAGTATTTATGATAAAATCCTTATAAAAATTCTTAATAAATCATGATTTTTTGCACTCAACCTCATATTAGGCACTCAGAGTATGTTAGCCTTAATCACCACCTATACTAGCATCATAAAACAAATTAATAATAAAAATGAAAGAAAAAGAGATCCAAGAAGGCAAAAAGGATACCATTAACCCCTCCAAATATGTCTAATGATGGAGCTCATCATCACCCCCCTACTGAATGGTTGCTCATCCTCTGAGCAACTAATCCTCCTCTTGCATTTCCTTCAAGGCTTTGATAGCCCCCCTGATTTCTTGAGGAAGAAGTGTGGGAGTTTCCCAAATGGGGTAAAAACCATTATTATTTTATGCATTCTCCCATTCTCCATCTTGTGCATCTGTGTCATTTTCATCATTAAGCCCCAACAACAAAGGTGGGCTGAGCTTTAGTCCCAACCATTGGATATTTTTGGCCTGCATGACCCTCTCATATAATGTTGCCCTTTCTAATGCACCCCTCAGTCTTTCTGGAGTATGGTACTCCCCATTATTGAGGCTGTGAGGGAGGTTGTTCCATCTCCTCTGGCTGGCCATAATGCACTCATCTTCTATATGCCTAGAAACATCATTAGCTACCTCTATAACTTATATTGCCATTTTTTCCATTTTTCCTTGGCCCTTTGTCTCTTCCTCTCCTTCTTCTGGTTCCCCCTATGGTTCCTCTTCTTCTCCTCTACAGCTAGAAGTGGAATTCTGCCTTAATTGAGTTGCTATAAAATCTTCCCTGCTCATATTTATGGAAGAGGACTAGGCCATGGGTAGAGTGACAATGTACTGTTGCTGTGGTTGCATGTTGTCCCAAAATACGCGGTTGAAGCTCACTGTTACTGCGCTGCGGGCTTCCGTCGGTCTCTCTCCCTTTTTAAAAAAATTTCAATTTACTGGTTTGGACGAGACATGCCCTCTATATTATTAGACTGCACAACTAATTATTTGTTGTAGACAGTTACGTAACGCGACCTAGCTCTAGTTTATGTTGTCGACATTTGGACCCTCTTCTTGTTAACTGGCTGATACTGTGTGTCTCCTCCTCTCATCCCCCTCCACTTCAACTGATTAAATTTATTTATTTATTTTTTCTGGCACAGGTGGCGTGTACTTTCAGTTTTTTCCAGCCATACCTGACGGTGGTGGCCAAGTTAACTGGCCACCTTTCTGCCTCTTAAACTCTTAGTCTGAAAATTTAATTACTTCCGGCTGTTATGAATGCATAGCGAGGGGTGAGGGGCTATACCTGAGCTTACCAGTTGTTCTCAAGGCGGTTGTAGAAGCTAGAGTTTGGAGACAAGCCTTTTATATGCTGTGTTCTTCACTATTTTCAGTTCTCTGAGTGAGCAGCTTACTGAATTAGCAACTCTCTGAGCGAACTGCTAATATTTCCTTGTTGTTTCTCCCTACTGGAGATGCTACGTGGGGATGCTATAGATGCCATGGGTGGCACTCTTGTCTTGCCCGGGGTCTGCTTTATCGGCTCCTCGTTTTTCTTTGCAGTTCGTGAACAATCTTTGTTTTTGAAGGAACTTCCTGATGTTTGTAGTAGTTTGTGGCTTGTTTTCTTTTGCTACATTGTGCTCAGGAACGGAGGAATATGGTGTATGGAGGTGATGGAGGAAGTTATGAAAACAAATGGAGTGAATGATGGGATGGATGGTAAAATAGAAGAAGGGAAAAAAGATGAATGCTTCCCTACATTTCCAAAAACCATTAGTAACCTGCAAAACAACAAACATAGAAAAGACAAAAATGCAGATGTATTTTTTTGTTTTTGTTTTTGTTTTCCTTTTTTTTAGTAAGTGGGCTGCCTCCATGGAGGTTTTCAACCCACATAATTTCCTTGGGCGCCTCAGAAAGTTTTTCACCCATGGATCTTTATTCTCTTTTCATTTTTCTCTTCTTTTTTTTGAGCGAGTGAGCTACCCCCATCGAGGTTTTTAGCCCACAAGATTTCTTTGGGTGCCTCAGAGAAGTTTTCACCGATGGATTTTTTTGTTTTGTTTTTGTAGGAGGTGTGGGAAACTATGGAGTTTCCCATCGCATACAACTCTCTTCTTATTGCATTTATGAACTCTGCCTTCGACAAAGGCTTCTTGTAAATTTTAAGTCTGTGACCATTGACAAGCAAGGGGATTCCTTCCTCATCTATGGTTCTGAATTGAACTGCGCCATTATCAAAAAAAATTTCTACTATGTAAGGTCCCAAACATCTTGTCATCAGATTTCCTTTGAAGTCTTTAAACCTTGAATCATACAACATCGCCCAATATCCTTCTTGGAAAGTATTTTCTTTGATGTTCTTGTCATGTTGGACCTTCCTTTGCAGCTGAACTACCTCCGTGTGAAGAAGTGCTTGCATTTGAAATCGTCCAATCCATTTAGTTGCAAAAAAATCTCTTTTTTGGCATTTGATAGATCTAGATTTAATTCAGTTGTCATTCTTAAAGTATTGAATTCAAACTCAACTGAAAGTAGAGCTTTCTTACGATTTACTAGTTCATAAGGAGTGAATCCTGTTGTTGTCTTCCAAGTAGTGTTGTAGGCCCAAGTAGCTTCTACCAATCTGTCTGCCCAATATTTTCTCCTATTGCTCACAACCTTGGTGAGGATGCTTTCTAAAGCTTTGTTAGTTACTTCTACTTGGCCATTCGCCTGAGGGTGATAGGCAGTAGAAGTTCTATGCTTAATCTTGTGCTTCCTCAAAATATTCTCAATGAGGTGAGAGGTGAATTGTGCTCCCTAATCAGTGACTATTTCTTTGGGGTACTCAAACTTGTAAAACAAATTCTCCCTCAGAAATTATGCTACCTTCTCCTCAGTTTCTACCTTCACTGCTTTTGTTTCAGCCCACTTTTTCAGGTAATCGGTGCATACTATGATATACTTCTTTTGTCTGGATGATGGATCGATAGGTCCAAAAAAGTCCATGCCCCACTTATCAAATGGCTCAAGATCCACCTAAGGGTGTAAAGGCATTTCATCCCTTTGTGTGGGTTTCCCCATCCTCTAGCACTGGTCACACCTCTTGGTGTATCTTATGGAATCTTGGTGAAGGGTCGGCCAATAGTATCACGCCTGCAAAGCTTTGTAATAAGTTATCTTTGCAGTAGAGTGGCCTCCACATGGGCTGTCATGAAATGCAGAGAGGATGTCAAAAACTTCTTCCTCCCTCACACATCTCCTTAGGATTTGATCAGGGCCTAGCTTGAAAAGGTTTTCCCAAATCCATGTGAAAGTGGCACTTTTGCTGATGATTCTGCTCCTCTCACTAAATGAAAGATTATGAGGGAGTCTCCCAACAACCAAGTAGTTGGCTATATCAGCAAACCATGGTGAGAATGCTGATATAGCAAAGGGATGCTCATCCGGCAGCTGGTCATCCACCATTCCTTCTTCACCTGCAGGGAGAGCTAACCTAGACAAAAAATCTGCAACAACATTCTCTTTTCTAGGTTTATCAACAATATTCAAATCATATTTCTGCAAAAGTAACAACCATCTAATTATTATAGCATTAACATTTGGTTTTTTCATTAAATACTTGATGGTTGCATGGCCAGTGTGAAAAAAGGTCTGATATCTAGTTACATAATGCCTAAATTTGTTCAAGGCATGGACAATGGCTAACATATCCTTCTCAGTAACAATATAATTTATCTCAACCCTGGGGCATAAGGGATTTTTTCATGTGGTTTTCCTAATGTTGCCCCTACAACTTTTTTGGATGCATCAGTGTGGATGTGGAAAGGAAAAGTCCAATTTGGACCTCGGAGGTTGGGGGTAGTAGTCAACTTTTTCCTTAATGAGCTCGAAAGCCTCTTGACAAGGACCAGACTAAATAAACTCAGAATCTTTTGCCAATAACCAAAATAATGGCGAAGCCATCTTGCTGAAATCTTTCATGAACCTTCTATAGTAACCAACTAAGCCTAAGAAATTGCTGACATCTTTCTACTTTTGAGGAGCAGGTACCCTTTTGATGATGGTGATTTTGTTTGGGTCTACCTGTATTCCTGCTTGGGATATGGAGTGTCCTAACACAACCACTGATTTCTTCAGGATTTCACACTTTTCTAGGCTCAAGGAGAGATGCATCTCAATGCACCTTCTTAGTACTTTACCCAAATTGGAGAGAGCTTTCTGCAAGTAATCCACGTATGGTGTGAAATCATCCATGTATATTTCGACAGAGTCATGGACTAACTCAGAAAATATGCTCAGGAAAACTCTTTGGAAGGTAGTTGGGGCATTGCACAACCCAAAGGGTAAGACTCTATATGTGAAGGTACCCCAAGGTTAGGTGAAAGTAGTCTTATCCTGGTCTTTAGGGCTGATTTGAATCTGATTGTACCCACTGAACCAATCTAAGAAGGAAAATAACTTCTTCCTCACAAGTCCATCCAGGACTTGGTCTATAAAGGGAAAAGGGAAATGGTATTTCTTGGTGGCTTTGTTAAGTTCTCGATAATCAACACAAATTCACCACTTCCCATTATTCTTTGGGACTAAGACAAGAGGAGATACCCACTCACTGTTGGATATAGGATATATGAACCCTGCATCCAATAGTTTCTACAGTTCTTCTTTGACTATGTCCTTCAGAGCTAGGTTCATCCTTCTTTGGGGTTGTCTCACGGGCTTGCATCCTTCTTTGATGTAAATATGATGTTTGCACACTGAAGGATGCACCCCTTTCATGCCTTTGTAATCCCAAGCAAATGCATCTAGATTTTCTTTCAAAAGCTGGCATAGCTGCTTCTCTTCTTCATTCGAGAGGTTTGGGTTGATTTTCAGAGATCTGGATGGGCCAAAATCCATAGCCTTGGTTGATTCAGAGGTTGAATCAACTGAGTGGACTTCCACCCAAGGTTGGCTTCCAGACTCTTTGACTAAGGTTTCGAGAGGAATGTTAGTGGAGGACAGGTTTTGAATGGCATGGTCGATCAGTTCATCTTCATCAAGCTACCCCCCTCTAAGAATAACATCTATGGTACACATAGGGGCAGTGTTATATAGCTCATCTTTTTCATCCTCCAACCATATAGGGAGATCATGATCAATGGAATGCTGGTTTGGAGGCTATAACACTAGCTGTTTAGACAAAGGCCCATTTTTTATAGTCATGTTTTCGGCCCGACAACTAATATAAGCATCTGTAGTGGCTAACCAAGGTATCCCTAAGATGAGGGGATAACCATTAAGCTTGGTTTTTGGTTCCAGGACCAGGAAATCTGTAGGATACTCTCAAGAGTCTATGGTAACCATAACATCCTCATTAATTCCTTCCAGAGTTACTGTGGACCGATATGCAAGTTGCAAAACTGTTGTGGTTTTCCTCAAAGTCCCTTGGAGATTAAGTTTCAACGTAGTTTCCTTTGTCACAATATTTATGGAAGCCCCTAGATTAATCAGAGTGTTGGGGACTATGACACCATCTATATGCATATCAAAAACTGGACTACCAGCGTCCAATTACTTTGGAAATATCACCTTCCCAAGAATTAAGTTAGACAATTGTCCTACCACATTGACGGTGGGGGTATCTCTCTTCTTTCTTCCAGGTTTCTTGAAGCACTTTTCTTTGATGAGCCTATTTTAGATAGGGACATCCTTAATGGCCTAGAGAAGTGGTATCTTTACACACAAATATTCCAATTCTCCCAGGAGTTCAGTCTCCTTTGGGGCGTGCTGACTAGGGTGGATCAAGTGCTCAAGAAAAGGAGGTTGTTGGATCTGAGTGTTGCCTTCTTCCTTTTCTTCCTCAACATTTACAGGTGGATATGGAGGATGGTTGTTTAGGAGTACTCTTCCTGACCTGAGATTAACCTCCTGTATCTCCACATCATAAGCTGGATAGGATGTTTCTCCATTGGGATCCTGCTGTGCCTGTCTATTGTTCGGGTTCAGATTGGGCTATGCAAGTTTAGGTAGCCTAGGTGGAGCAGCATGCGTAAGTTGAGGTTGAGGTTGGGGTGGAGGCATTAGAGCAGGTGGTTGATTTTGTTGAGGCCTCCACCCTTGGGATGGATTTTTTCACTGAGGTTGTGGTGGAACATACTGCTGGAATGTTTGGTTTACTGGCTGAGGATGATATGAAGGGTTGTAAGGAAAAATAGGAGGTGTAGACTAGGATGGAGGAGTGGGGGTGTACGAAGGTTGCATGGGTGCACTCTGATTTTTATGATAGTAAGAGTAAGGTGCACCTTGCATACTTTGTTGATATGGCCAAGGGCCTTGAAGCCTTCTCTGGTTGATGAAACATAGTTGCTCTGGCATTGCTTCCACACCTTGATATACAACCTTAAGTCCAGGTAAGGAGGGACACTTTTCTCTGGCATGATTCTCCTCACAGACTAAGAAAACCTCTATAACATTCAATGGACATTCATTTATTGGGTTCTTCCTTGTACATCTAGGACAAAAGATGACCAGGGCTTTCTCTGCTTCCTCTTACTTCCTTTTGACCTGCATTGTGTCCAATTGCAAAGAAAATGTGTGCAACATGTCACTCTAGAAGTCCTCTAGGATGTTTCCAATATCATGTTTTATGAAGGTGGAAGAGGAAGGGGTATTTGATGTACTTTGGATAGCTCTTCCCTTCTTCCTAAATGCCCTAGAATGGTTATGGAAGAAATTTTTGATTGCTTCATAGGGTTGTTGGCAGATATCTCCTCTTGGTAGCATATTCAAGGTTTATACCATCTCTTCACTGA
This sequence comes from Pinus albicaulis, assembly GCA_034641835.2. Classification (NCBI taxonomy): domain Eukaryota; kingdom Viridiplantae; phylum Streptophyta; class Pinopsida; order Pinales; family Pinaceae; genus Pinus; species Pinus albicaulis. Next base: position 771,106,525 of record CM076580.1, on the reverse strand, counting down.
TCCCTCTAAGAAGTACAAGTTTAAGTGATGCAGGATCAAGAGTGCAGCTGGCTCTCTTATAGTTTAATTGAAACCTCTCTTCATAGTCCTCTAGGGATTCATCAGGTCCTAGAGTCATCCTAAATATTTCATCCTTAATTTCCTTGGACCTACAGTAGTCTCTGTATTTGCTGCTGAAGGTCTCTTCCATCCGTGCTCAGGTAGTGATGATATCCCCAGGCAGACCCATGAACCAGAGCAAGGCTTCATCCTTAAGAGTGGATGGGAATAGCTTCAACTTCTGATCATCAGAGGTGTAGTCATAAGTCCTACAAACAACAAAAAATTCAAACATGAATGTGTCAGGGTCCTCAGAGGTGAGTCCTTGAAAGTGCGGGAGAGCAGAAGGGATAATGTTTTTCATCTTAGTTTCCCCATCTACCTCTCTTATGGGAAAATTTCTCTGAGTCCCATTCATGGTTAAGATAGGTGAATTAGGTCCCTCAGTTGAAACAAGGTCTTCTTCTTCTTCCCCAATAGGATCCTTAAAGTATTTAGAAGGCTCTCCTATAGGGGGTTCAATCTCACTGCCATTGAAGAAGAGTGAAGGGTGGCTAGGAGATGAAGTGGGGGTTTTGGGTAAGGTGTGTATTTGGGTATTCCTACTCCTACGAGGCATGAAAGTTAGATCTTTTTGTATTTTTTCAATATTTCTGAAATAACATGAAAATAAAGGAAAGCAGAAAAGAATGCTAAAAAAAAAATCAAAGCATATACTAGACACCTCCTCGAAAACGACACCAAAAAGTGGTGAGCCCTCGTATTGCACCAAGAGTGATGCAACTCCCAGGGGCCGCCCTACTTTAATTTATCAACCCGGGGTTCGTACAAACTTGGAGGTGACAATGCTATATACACAGAAGATGCATTCTGCTCATGTCATCCTCTTCTGCTTTATGAAAGGGTGCTATTTCTTAAACTGTGATAAGGAATGGAAAGTAAATTGCTAGAAGGAAATGACAGAAAGGAAACTAAACTAAATTACTGAAAAGAAATTACAGAAAGAAAATAAATTAATTTGCTGAAAGGAAATGACTGGAAAGAAACTAAATTAAGTTGTAGAAAGGAAACTAATTTAAACCACACTTAACTTGGCCAATCGGCTAAATGCACTCTATTTATCCTATGGTCTATATGCCATGCTTCTACCCATGCAACTAAGCTATACATGAGTTAATCCTAATTGAAAGAGTGTTGAATTTGTAGCTTGGAGGAGAGAAAATGGGATAAAGAGGCTAATGGAGGGTTAAACACGTGAAACAGGGCTTAGAAGTGGAAAGCGAGGGTTTAAACATGATAAGAGCTTTATTATAGCGCATAAATGTCTTTGGAGCGGAATGAATTGAGAAGTGTGATGCAGAGTGGTAACATGGAGGTGGGGCCGATATCGCAATCGTAATATCGCAGAGTTGGAGCGGTAAGTGTTAAAGAAAGAAACAAAAAGGTTGTGATGAGTGACCTGCGATGCGGCGGCAATATCGCATCGACGTTCGAAAGCGATAACTGTTAAAGGAAATGGGGAAATGTCGCGGTTTGCGAAGTGTGATGTATGGTAGCGGGAGATTCGAGGATCAAGTCCGGAAGTTGAGTTTTTTTTGTTTTTAAATGTTTTTGAATGGTTTCTGTGCGGTACCAAAATGCGATTGCGATATTTCACAATCGGGATTTGGAAGCAGAAAGTGTTAACTAGAATCACATGGAAGTGCAATTTGTGATGTGGCGGAGTTCAGAATCAGTGTCGGGAAGCAGTAAGTGTTAATGGAAGTAAACTAAACACTGTGATTTGCGAATTGCGATGTACAGTAGCGGGAAGTTCGAGGAGCAAGGGTGGAAGGTCAAATTCCAATGGTTTTCAAGCGTTTTGCGTTAAGAAGGTAAGGCAATCGTGAATAACAAAAGACAAAGGAATGAGGCAGGTTGAAGGGTTTTTAAGTGTTTTTGGGAATAAAAGGTGGGTTCAGTATTAAAAAGAAGCGGAAAAAAAGAGGGAATGGGGGCGCATCAACAGTGCTTAAAAGTGTAACACACCTACGGATTCATGCACGGAAAGCAGACAAAAATGCGTGATAAAAACAATAAAAGAGAGACTCAGACTTGGTAATCAAATTTCTTCACTAAACTCAAACATAAAGCGATTTTTGGCCTATGGGAAGGTCTACCCTACTCGAACTCTATTGACAGAGATGAGAGGGGGAGGCTTGACCACAAATTTTGGAGTTTTTCCTCTATTATACTACTCACAAGCAAATGAACTACAACAACACACTGGAATCAAAACTAAACATCAAGGAAACTATTAAAAGCAGAACTAATTGAATGACAGAAGCAAAACTAGCTTAATGGTATAAAGGAAAATATAGTAACAACAGAGAGGCTGAGGCAAATTGATTGGACCCTAACCCACGAGCCTAGCTCTTTGAAACTTAAATCAGTCGAATGAAATCATTCTGCTCATTTCATAAAACAATAACCTCATATATCTCTGAAAGTTTGATCACTGAGTAAAATAATAAAAATCTCAATAGCTTGCAACAAAGTTTCAACTAGAATAGACTAATTGACTAACTCTTCCTAGCTCTAGCTATGATCTATTTATTCTACAGGGAAGCTACCAACATCTCCCTAGGAAATGGTGATTGAGTCCACTTGACTCTAAGTAAACAAAGATTGAGTGCTTGGTTGCCTCTGGAATTCAAATTGTCGGAGAGAATCCTTGGGGATCCTTTGGCTGCCTTTGGAATTCGAATTTCTGGAGAGAATCTTTGGGGTCCTTTAGCTGCCTTTGAGAGTTAAGGAGGGTGGACAATCCTCCAACAATTTCTCCTTGTTGTCTCCTCTAAGTCTTTATGATAAAATCCTTAATAAATCATGATTTTTTGCACTCAACCTCATATTAGGCACTCATAGTATGTTAGCCTTAATCACCACCTATAGTAGCATTATAAAACCAAATAATAATAAAAATTCAAGAAAAAGAGATCTAAGAAGGAAAAAAGGTGACCATTAACCCCTCCAAATATGTCTAATGATGGAGCTCATTAGGAATATTTTAGTGAATTCAATTAGTGGTGAGTTTTAGAGAGTCTTAATTTTCTTAAGGTGTGCCTTGGTGAAGTAACTGTAAGAAGAGGACAAAGGTCCCAACACATTGGGTGCCTTTTGGCCCAATGCTTACCGATGCTTCATGTGTGCTTTGGAGTGTACAATCAAAAGTGTTATGAGATAGCATATATGGTGATCCTTTACAATACTTCTCTAATTACGCTATGTGTGATTGTTCCTTGTAAAAAATAAACAATGTGCGGATGATGGGCCGCTTACACCTTGCCTAGTTAGACTATGTTTTTCACTACAGGGAGATGGCCAATTATCTTAAGAAAAATTTCATATGCATACCCAGGCTCTCTGAGAGGTGCAAGGGTGGCAGAGATTACTTGCCTTCTTTTCGATATTTTGGTCTTGGTCCCGAATCCTAATGCAAAAAATTGAACTAAACTAATGCAAAAAATTGAAAAACAAGAAATTAGGTAAATATGTGTGGATGTATGGGCCACTTAATTTTCCGCTAATTATTCTATGTGTTCGTTGTCTTTTACCAGAAAATCATTTGTTCAGATAGCATTTTTGGATCGAAGGCCACTTATTTTCCCCTACTTAAACTATGTGTGATTTGCAATGGTAAAAAACTATAATTAAAACAAACTATTTGCTAAGCTAAACTCTAGCAAAAAGTGTCCTAACCAGTCATGAAATACCAAAGCATAGTGATGGAAAATTTCTTATGCGTTTCCAACACCTTACAACTGCAAAAAAATGAGAAAGAATAGTGAAAAATGAGCTCACTGCCTACCGCGTGGCTTATTTTCACACAGGTGCGAGGTTCACGTGTCTGTCTAGGCTGAATGTGCGCGGATTTATAGTCAATGAAAATTCCGCCTTATCTGAGTCAAATTTCTCACCGAGGGTGACTGAAAAGTGTTGAGAGAAAGCAGGAGTGATCTTGCAGCAAGTCTCGGCAGGAGAGAGGACCTACAATCAACAACCACTAGCTTAAAAGAAAGAAAGAAGTGGAGTCGCCATTCATGTTGTAGTGTATTCGACGCATGGGTGGGCGAAATACACTGTGCTTAATAGGGAGGCTTCTTTCCTACAAGCAACATGTCAATTGGTTTGTTATATTTTTAGTGGAAAAAAATAACATGTAGTAAACTAAGTAAGAAACATGGCATGCTACATTAATGAAGAAACAAAAAGCAAAATAATCATGTACAATAACAAGCTCAATCAAGTCAAACACACTAATAATTCAAATAGATAACTCTCTCCCTTTATTAGTTGTTGATGGTATAAGAGAATCAGATGCTAAATCACTTGCAATGAATCCTTAGAGCTATGAAGCTCTAATATCCAAGGCAAGGGGTTCTCTTCCCTTTAATATTCTTGCAAGCCTCTCTCTCCGCTCGATGGATGGTAGAATGATGGACAGTTGGTGAACTTATTCTTTTAGATTGAGGTATTGGGTGGCCAACAAATGAATCCTTCCAATCCTTCTTGCTGCTTGGACAACACAATGCTAGTTTTCTCTCAAGCAATTTGGCTAACATAAAAAAAATTTCTCATGTTTCTCTTCCCATGGAAGTCTTTTATAGACAAATTTCAAATTTTCCCTCCCTCTCTTGGTACAATATGGATGTTAACACAAGAGTGGGAGGATGATTCCTTTGTGTGTTGCACTAAGGCTTCAAGGTGGCTCCAAGGTAGTTGTACTTGGCTGGATTGAGTGGGAATATTCTTTTCAGATGTGCCAAGTGGTCCTAGATGGTGACTTTCCACATACTCCGGTCTGCGCAGCTCTATGAGGGATAACTGCGATGATCTTCGCGGATATCAAAGAAAAAGCCGCAAAGATCACCTGGGGTGAGTGTTTCCTGTGTGTAGTTTGATAAATTTTCCTGCTTGAGCTTAGGAAAAGTTAAAATTTTCAGATCCTGTAATGTATTCCTTCTCTGCAAATCCTTATCTGTACCTTCTGCTTGACATTCTCTAATGTATTTTTCTTGACCCTCACTTATGATATTTAAATCTCATATCATTTAATTTCAAACCCATATACAAGATTTTAAACTTTATTAATTCCAGATTACACATAAAATTGGAATTCTTCATTCACGGATACACACAATTACAATTTTGTGAACACAATGAAAACTCTTTTCATTAATAAAATCATGTCCATACGATTACTGAAGTATTCATTCCTCTTTTTGGCATGATCTCACATTCATTTTGGCCATTAGTTCTCATTTCCCATTGGACTACAATAAATAGAATTAAGAAATGAAATACCTTTTCTAAATCCTAAAAGCACTCCATAAAGTATATTTTCCTAAATCCTAAAATCACTCCATAAATCACTACATAAATCATATTTTTCTGAATTGTAAATTCACTCAATCTATCCCTAGAATCTCTCATGTTTTTCAAGATAGATTTTCTTTTGCATTATGGACAAAATCTCACCTATCCATAGTTTTTCTAAAACTATGGCTTATTAGTCCTAAAACTCATAAAATACACCAACTTCAATTTATTTACATAGAAGAATATAAATTCTTCTAAAAAATCAAGACCCAATTTTTAAGTTTTTTTTCATATCAAAAACTTAATGGCTTGGAAGCTCTAATGCTCTTACATCAGATTTTAAAAAGAATGCAACTCCAAAACAAATACTGAATGAAAGTAAATCACAATTTTAATATGGATACCTTTGACTAGGGAATTCTTATTTTTCCAAGAAAAATATCATCATATATGTTATTTCAAAGTTTGAAATCATAATATACATACAATTTCCCTAATAAAAGTCATAAATGAAGAGTAAAAAATTAACATTTCAGTAGAAAACAAAAGAAATAAGATTGAAAGCTTCATATTTAGAGTCTTCCTAGGATGCATATGAATACCCTGGAATTCCATCAAACATAATCATGTCTTCGTAGTCCTATATGGCCAATATTAATTGAAACTCAAAACATAATCTAAATGACTTGTTTCATCTATTTTGTTAACAAATATGATTCATATAGAGATATTTTTTTTTTCTTTTGATAAGAGTGTTCCCCCCCTCATTCTTGTTCAGTTCAGGTACCCTCTTGCAAAAGTAGAGATTCTTTAAACAGTTGTTCTACTTTAGCATTATTTTCTTAATTAAATATGCGAGAAGGATAAGCCATCAAAGGAAATTTTAACCTCCTACGCTCTCTCCATTATAGGCAAAAGACTTAAATTTTCAATTTCGTACTACTAATTGGCCCAATCCATAAATATTATTCAATCTTCAAAAACCTGTATATTATTTATATTTGTTTCCATAATTGTTTTCAAAAACATCAATTAGGCATAAATTTGAACATAGTTGTTGTCCCCTTGCCCCAAAACATATTTCATCAACAATAAATACGAGGGTGTAAGGAAAGGGCATCCCCCGATCCACATTTACTTGGGGCTCCTTGACAACATCCATAGGCTTATCACGATCTATACTTTGATTGTTAAAATTGTGGGATTATTCTCTATTGAAGGTCTCTACTTACCATCTAATTCCACTATTATATTATTATCTAGTTGTGTAACTGAGATTATTAGATCTTGGAATATCATTTGATATCTAAGCGATCAAATCCCACATACGACAACATAATGGCAAGGCCATAAAAGTGCCTATTAATCTGTTAATTAACCAACCTAGAAGATAATTTACCAAAGTCATGCTAACCCATTTGTTCTCTCTAAAATTGATGTGGATAACCTCTACCAAGGTGGATCTTGAAAAGGGGGAATACACAAATAAGAGATCCATTGATCCTTCATTATATTTACATAAATCCCAACTATTTAGTCTTGCCCTATTTCCATTTTGGCCATTATCCCAATAATGTTCCCATTTGTTGGTTTCTATTATGATGTAGTTAGGGTGGATTTCTAGGGTTGGTGTAGTCAGGTCACAAGAGCGAGATTACATCATCAGTGGGGCCAAAAGGTTTTGGAGGAGTTTTATGGGGTTCACTTACTATATTTCATCATCAGGGCTGGTTCCACAAAGTTCATTTTTTATTTTGTTGCATTTCGACGATTCCTGTGAAATACATATATTATGATCATATTTTAATTAAATACACTAAAGGTGTCATATATGAATGATTATTTGGAGAAACACCTTAGTGTAATAGATCGTTGGAACCAAATGAAGTGATTTACAAGATGGGAAGATGAAAATTGAATTTCAGTAGATGGATTGATCTTAGAGGTAGATTTACCATTTTCCAGGATTAAAAGTGTCTTAAATAAAATATAAAGGAGAAACTTCTAGAGTAGGAATAAAATAAAAGGCTTCTAGAAGATTGGAGAGAGATCCATCCAACCTTTAAAAGGAGGGGGAGAAAGGGGGAGAAAGTCATTTAGATATATCGAAAGATTTTATTATTTTTTGTTAGAGAGGTTTTGGGAGCATGGTTCTCAGATTCAAAAAGCCCTAGGGTGTAAACCCTTGGGTTCCTTGTGTGTGTTGGATCAAAACCCAACTCCTATTGAGGAAATATCATCTAGATATCTCATTGGGATTTATTTCTAGTTTCATTTTGGAAAGCCAGAGTCAATGTTGCCGCAGATTTTGGAGGCCATATCAATTACTTTCTATCTAGTTCAATTACCATGATTTTATGTAGATTATCAATGTAATTGCTTCTTATTATTAAATAAATAAAACAATGATATTTTTTAGTCTATTGTCTACATATGCATCCTTTTCTTGAAAAATTATGGAGTATTTAGTTCTAAAATTTCTGAAATTGGATGGATATGCAAATATTTGTAATTGTCTATATGTAATTTTCATGATATTTTGGATGAAGTTCATGAAGTAAATTTTCCATAATAAAATCCTTTGTAATTTAATGAAAATAATTAAAAAGGGATATTACAATGGTATCATATTTGTGCATCGTATTTCTTAAAATTAGTTGCCATGCCAATAGGTCAAATTTTGAATTGTATTCCTAAAGATCAGTATCGAGAAGATTAATATTTTTAGGGGATAAGACTGTTAATTGAGGAATTTCATCAGAGCCAAATTACTACTCAAGTAGGAGTCAATTTTAAACCAATTATGGAGGATCACTATTTAATTGTTGGGTAAGCAGTTTGATTGTAGAAACCAAGGCTGAATTTCCATCTCACGTAGGGTTGAATTGTTGCATTGGTTGGGCATAATCATTATGAAGAGGTCGAATTGAATATTGTAATGGGATCGTTTTTTTGACTCGGGAGGGCTGCATTATTTGTATGACTAGGGGTTGAATTAAATCTAATATAACAATTGAGTTTCAACCAATACCATTGTCACAATAGAGGTTGGAGCTACATCACTGTCCATAAGGCAAGTTTGATATTATGGAATTGTTAGAGTTATTAACACAGCGGAAATAGAAACAAATAACACACACATCATTCAACCATGAAAAACACAGATTTTAACGTGGTTCACCCAACCAATCTGGGCTACGTCCACCTAACAGGGCATCGACAATCTCATTCAACAACTGGAGAAATACAATAACAGAGTTTCTCATCTGCTCAGCTCTTCCACTCACCTCACATTCCTCATCATGCTCACTTGCCTGTACGGGCTTAAATTTTATAGTTGTGAATGGAAACAGACTCATAAATTCTCTCACAACAAATATAGGATGCATTAACTCCTCATCAGAAATTGATGGAGCCAATGTAGCAACAAATCCTATTGTTGTCACCTACATGAGATTTTCTCCAAATTTAATTAAAAATAAGAAATAAAATATCAACAATCTCCACCTTGACAACAATTAGCCTGATACCCTGTTTCATTATTATTTTTTTATCTTTTCTGCAAGCCAAGAGAAGCCAGACACCATCGTAGCTTCTCTAACAAAACTGGTTTCGTGAACATGTCTGCACAGTTTTCCTTTGTATGCACCTTTTCAAGAGAGACTCCCCTTTCAGTGATAACCTGTCTTACAAAATCGTATTTGATAGGTATGTGCTTTGATTTACTATGATAGGCGAGATTTTTAGCCAAGTGAATTGCACTTTGACTATCACAAAATAACTTGATGTTGTCCTGCAACCTACCAAACTCACCAAACAAACCTTTCAACCAAACTGCTTCTTTGCAAGCATGTGAAGCAGCTATGTATTCTGCTTCTGTAGTGGATAAAGAAACAATGTTCTATAGCTTTGACATCCAACTAATAGCTCCACCTGCAAGAGTAAAGACATACCCTGAAGTTGACCTTCTCTTGTCCAAATCACCTGCAAAATCAGAATCAACATATCCGCAAACAAATTCATTGCTCTTGTTATAAGTGATATAGTAATCACTTATGCCTCTCAGATATCGAAGCACCCATTTCACTGCTGACTAGTGTTCTTTTCCTGGATTTTCCATATACATGCTGACAACCCCAACTGCATGTGAAATATCTGGTCGAGTACAAACCATCGCATACATCAAACAACCTACTACATTGGCATATGGAATTCGAGACATATATTCCTTTTCTTCATTAGTGTTAGGACATAAACTTGAAGAAATCTTAAAATGGGAAGCAAAAGGGACTGAAACAGGCTTCACATTGTTCATACCAAACCTCAAGAGTATTTTCTCAATATACTTCTGTTGTGATAGCCACAGCTTACCATTACTCATGTCTCTGAAAATCTCCATGCCCAAAATCTGTCTTGCTGCTCCTAGATCTTTCATATTAAATGTCCTAGCCATCTGAGCCTTCAACCTGTTGATCTCTGTTATGATTTTGCTTGCTAAAAGCATATCGTCAACATACAACACTAAGATAATGAACATGCCATTACTTAATTTCTTAAAGTAAACACAATGATCATATTCACTTCTTATATAATTTTGACTCATCATGAAAGAATCAAACTTCTTGTACCATTGTCGAGGCGACTGCTTCAGACCATACAATGATTTCTTGAGCCTGCAGACAAATTTCTTGTTGCGATTTTGAACAAACCCTTCCGGTTGTTCCATGTAAATCTCCTCATCTAAATCTCCATGTAAAAATTCAGTTTTAACATCTAGTTGCTGTAATTCTAAATCAAGTAAAGCAACTAATGCTAACACAATCCGAATTGAAACAATTTTTACAACTGGTGAAAATATCTCATGAAAGTCAATTCCTGCTTTCTGAGAAAAACCTTTCGCGACCAGCCTCGCTTTGTACCTGTCCTCTGTATCATCAACACCCTTCTTCAATTTGTAAACCCATTTACATCCCACAGTTTTCCTGTCTTTAAGAAGTTCCACCATATCCCATGTGGCATTCTTGGCTAATGCCTTCATCTCGTCCTTCATAGCCTCTTTCCACTTACCACTGTTAGAACCTTCTACAGCTTCCTGATAGCACAAAGGTTCATCATCGTTAGCAGTTAAAGAAACTAAAGTAACATAATCATCATACCTTCTAGGAAAACGTCTGATTCTTGTAGACCTCCTTAAAGATGTTTCTGGTACTTCCCCAATTTGCTGATTATTATCTGTAGGAACTTCTTCATGATCAGCATCTGAAACACGTTCATGATCTGCATCTGAAACTTGTTCATGATCTGAATCTGAAACTTGTTCATCTGGACTGTTATCAGTATTTGAACTGGTTTCAAATTGAATGTGTTGAAGCTTAGGTGCATTATCCTGTTTCAATTCATCATCTACATCTGGATTTTCAAGTGAAGATTCATTAAATTTAACATCTCTATTAATGATGATCTTGTGAGTAGTAGGATCCCACAACCTATATCCCTTAGTCCCATCACCATATCCAACAAAGATATATCTTTTTTATTTAGGATCTAATTTAGAACGCTGATGTTTCGGAACTAGAGCATATGCATCACAACCAAAAACTTTCAGTTTAGAATAATCACATGGATAACCTTTCCATACCTCTTGAGGAATTTTTCATCCTATCGCAGTTGATGGTGATCGATTTACCAAGTAACAAGTTGTAGAAACCGCTTCTGTCCACAATTCCTTCTGCAAATTGGCGTTACTAAGCATACTTCTTGCTCTCTCTAAGAGAGTCTTGTTCATGCGTTCAGCAACTCCGTTTTGCTGAGGAGTATATACAGTGGTTTTATGTCTTTCGATCCCAGCATCCTTGCAATAATTATCAAATTCCTTTGAAGTAAACTCACCACCATTGTCAGTTCTTAAACATTTAATGGTTCTTCCAGTGATGTTTTCAACTAATGCTCTAAATTGTTTGAAAACTGTGAATACATCAGACTTCTTCTTTAACATGTAGACCCACACTCTTCTAGAGAAATCATCAATAAAAGATACAAAATATGACGATCCTCCATGTGAGGTTGTAGGAGATGGACCCCAAACATCAGAATGGATATAATCAAGGATTCCCTTACTAGTATGTTTTCCAGTTTTAAACTTCTGCTTGCTTTGTTTCCCAAACAAACAATGTTTGCAGAAATCTAACTTAGAAGATTTTAAACTAGGAAGTAACTTACGATCAGATAAAATTTTTAATCCTCTTTCGCTCATATGGCCCAACCTTTGATGCCATAAACGAATAGAATTACTGTCATTATCAGATACTGTAGAAGCATGATCTGACTCTGTTCTTCCTTCTAACTGATAAAGATTACCAACCTTCTTTGCTTTCATGACTAGTAAAATTCCTTTATAAACTTTCATTACTCCACCTTGAATAAAGGTTTTATATCCATTAGTGTCTAGTACTCCTAGTGAAATGAGGTTTTTTCTTAGTTCAGGTACGTGTCTTACATCAGTTAGGATTTTATTTGTCCCATCAAACATTTTAATCTGGATGCTTCCAATTCCAACAATATTACACGAGACATCATTTCCCATGTAAACAACTCCATCATTGATTGATTTATAAGTTTTAAACCACTCTCTATGAATGCACATGTGATTTGACGCACCAGAATCTAACAACCAATGTTGATCATGATTAGACAAAATAACTGATAACACTTCATCACTCATACCTGAAATGGATGCCAAACCTGTATCTGTCGTGTTTGCTTCTTTCTTCTCTGTCGAAGAGTCTCCTTTGGATGTTTGTTGTCTCTTCCAACAGTCCTTCTTCAAATGTCCTGATTTGCCACAAAACCAACACTTTACCTTACTCTTCTTCCCTTTCGATTTTGAACGCGAGTTGTTGTGCTTACTGAAGCGTCTTTCTTTAGAACGACCTCTGACCATCATTGCTTCTGATGTAGAGGTTTCTGAATTTGACCTCTTCCTTGTTTCTTCGGACAACAAAGCTCCAACAACATCATCAAATTCAAGGTTTTCTGATGAACTAAGACTTATAGAAGTAACAAAATGATCCCATGACTCGGGCAACGAGCATAATAAAGTTACAGCTTTATCTTCTGATTCAAATTTTACTTCTATACTTTCTAACTGCACCAGGAGAGTATTAAAGGTATTCAGATGATCAGTTATCGTCGTACCTTCCTTCATGCGCAAGCTGTACAACTGTCGCTTTAGAAGAATCCTATTGGTTAACTATTTTGTCATTTACAGCTTTTCAAGCTTTGTCCACAAACCAGCAGCAGTTTTCTCTGACACGATGTTAAACAAAACATCATCCGCCAAACACAATCGAATGCAGCTCAGTGGTCTTTCATCCAAATCACTCCATTCATCATCTGTCAAGGTGTAAGGTTGTTTGGATTTTCCCAACAGCGCCTTCGCCACGCCTTGTTGCACAAGTAGATCATACATCTTCACTTTCCATATCTCGAAGTTGTTTTTGCCATTGAACTTTTCGATCTAAAACCGAGCACTTTGTGTTTTTTCCATTTTAAATAGCTCGTGTCAAGAAACTTCAATTCAAGTCTTAAGAAATGAAAATCTTATTTTTAATCAAAAATATTAATTTTGATTAAAAAAAAAATAAGCCCTGGACCCTATCTAATGGCATATTAGAAAAGACTTGATATTCCAATCTTTACAGAGCCCATTTAAATCGTTTAAAAAACTATCGATTTACCATGCAAATCGATTTACAAAACCTTTTTTTTTTTTTTTTTAAACATTAAAGTGCCATAGTATAGAATTCATATAAAGCATATATAAATCGATTTAAAAAACTCAAAACAAATCAATTTTGTAAGACTTCAAACAAATCAATTTGTAAATTTCAATGGTAATCGATTTAAAAAAAATGAAGTGCCACCATATATATAAATCGATTTTGTTATAAAAAAAAACAAAACAAATCGATTTCAAACCGCCACCGTTCAGAAAACTACCATCGTTCACCATTCAAGAGCTCAACGCACAGCAGACTCGGCCTCACGGCCTCGCTGTGGCTCCTCCACACGGACACAAAATTTTAACGCAGGTCAATACAACGCCATTTACTCTGTTCTGCAATAGATTTTAACGTAGCTCACGGCCTCATAGTTTACTCTGTTCTGCTAACACAGCCACGTTCAGCCACAGTCCACGATCTCAGCACGCAGAACTTCATTCGGCTGTCAATGCTTGCTCTCAAACGGCGGTCAATTCTTGCTGTAATACATTAACACACGCTCTGATACCAAGTGTTAGAGTTATTAACATAGCGGAAACATAAAAAAATAACACACACAACATTCAACCATGAAAAACACAGATTTTAACGTGGTTCACCCAACCAATCTGGGCTACGTCCACCTAACAGGGCATCGGCAATCTCATTCAACAACTGGAGAAATAAAATAACAGAGTTTCTCATCTGCTCAGCTCTTCCACTCACCTCACATTCCTCATCATGCTCACTTGCCTGTACGGGCTTACATTTTATAGTTGTGAATGGCAACAGACTCATAAATTATCTCACAACAAATATAGGATGCATTAACTTCTCATCAGAAATTGATGGAGCCAATGTAGCAACAAATCCTATTGTTCAGTCCCCCCAACTTCCCAAGGTTGAGAGTGGGATTGAAGGAAGGTAACCACAGACCAGGCTTTAGGTCAGGTAGCTAGCCCTACCAGGACTAGAGAGGGCTCTCTCAATTTCACTTAGAAGTCAATGAAATGAATGAATATCTAATGATCTTAGGCTAGGTATATAAGATCATTAAATAGGGTTTTTATTTGGTGTTTCTGTGTTGGATAGGAATGACAGTAAGAAGACTAGGTCTAGGGTTTAGGTAAAATTTCAAGTTCAAGTTGCAGAGAATATGGATGAGGCCATGTAGGTAGCTTGAAACCATGTTTATTTTTTCATTGTGTATAGGATAAAATGATACAAAATCTGAATGAGCACTGAGGTGAATTCATTCATTTAGAAGAACATAAACATATAATGTAAATCTTGTTAAGACATAACATGAAAAGGCATGATTTTTGCATATAGAGTGACAAGATAAAAACAGAGAAGCATGTATATGAAAGAGTAAAACATATCATTAAACATGATAAGATAAACATACAGAGAAAGAACAAATGCTCCAAGGCATACTACAGGATTCTCAACACAAATTCTGCAACACCGTATTTGATTTCATTCCAAAAGGCTTGTGCAATAGCTCCACTACAAAAAGCAACTATCCAACCCAGGAAAAGCCTAAAGTGGGTCTACTTATAAAAAAATATGAACAATGAAACCACATAGGGTATAAATCCCATCCAAAATTCATCATAAATACATGATATGAGTCACTTCCTAGAATCTAGGAAGGTTAGAAACATTCCCTCAAATTCAACTAAAGACTAGGAGTGTGTGTCCCCCACATTAAATTATATGTTTCCTCATGATAAGAGGAAAAAACCAACTAAATTATTGCAATGTCAGCTCAAAGGACAGAAAAACCTCAAAAATATGACTTTTTATGGGCTTGACAATTGTCGCGAGGAATCCTATGCAGATGCGTAACACCTTTTTACATATGCGTAACACCTTTTTGCAGCTGATTTTGAGGGACTTTTAGGACTCCAAATCCAAATATGGAAGATAGTTCAACTAGAACTTTGTGTCTAGTTTCCATAACATCTTGAATTTTGAAAAATGACCCATGGGAATACCTCCAAAAGTTGAATCTCCCAAGCTTACTCAACATGCATAGTGCCTGGTCAAAAATACTAGCATAAGCATAGAAAATTGGTGGTTTTTTAGCTTTTTCTTCTAAACTAGAGCTTCAGATAATTAGGTTTTAAAGGAGTTGCTTCAGGAATGGTCAACAAAGAGTTTACTCATTGTTATAGAAGGGATATGAAGGCATATTTTCATGATGGAAAATAGACACAGGGGTCACTATTAGGGGTCTCCATGATCACGAACAAGGAATATAGGTACAGTGACAATTTTTTGTGTAACGGATGCCCCTAAATCATGAAGGTCGAATGAGAGTGAGGGATGAAATGATTTACAAATTAGTTCTAGGACCAAGACGTCGTCTTCGAAAAACCTACGCAAACAAGCACATATATACATATACTGAAATCTCTGAAACAGTCACATGACATAAGGTATGGATGCAGCTATCCATAAAGGTGATCATGAAACAAGATCCGAGGCATGGTCACAACCATCCAAATAAAGGGGATCATAAATATAGACTCACGGTATGGTCATAGCCATCTGGATGAAAGATTCATGTGTACAATTATGAATAATACATATTGCCTCACATCCTAGGCTTTATCAGACAAAACCTAGGGTCTTGTGCTCCGTCACAACCCGATCAAGTACAAATTCAAGCATGTGAATAAATGATTTAAAGTCGAACATGCAAGAAAATCGCATGATTACCATCCAATGATGTAAACCTTTAACAGGCGCAAGAGAAACCACCAATAATGATAATGGCTCTTGATGCAGGAGCATCTAGACCTAGCCAGAAATGTGATGGAATGGTCACATGTTGTGGCTAATACAAGTTTGGAGGTAGACTTGGTTGTTAAATTTGTATCAATTTCAATTAAATGTAAGTAGTTAATAGTGGCCTAATTTTGAACAGAAATTGGGAATAAATGGCAAGTGATCCTCCCTGCGTGGAGATCAAGCCAAGCAGTCTAGTTTGTTTAGATTATGATAGGGTGTGAATTCTAAATATATAAATTATTCCTCCAAATGTGGAGGAGATGGTTAATTTAGATATATATTTCCTTTGTTTTAAAAAGGAGAGAGCGAGGGATTCTTTCAAGGGGGGAGTTAGATTAGAATAGTTTTTGTGTGGAGCGAGAAGCTCAGAGTGTTGATGGATTGTATTTTAGTGTGTGCGCAACAGTAGTTGGTCTTTGTGTAATTGGCAATGCGAATTTTGTCTTGTTCTATATTTTGAATAAATTGAATGTTTATGACTCAATATATAATGAGTTGTATGGATTGATGTGTTGTTCCTTGGTAATTACTGTTTTATTATGATCTGAGTTGCGCAGACTTTGTAATTACTTGAAGAGAGATTCGATTTGTGTTTAAGACCGGAATAATTATGTGTTTAATGGAAATCTGGCATTGCAGAAGTGTAAACTGAAAGAAGTCTTTAATACCAAGAAATGGCTTTAAAGAGATCTTGTGGATCTTTTTAACGGAAATGAATTAATATACATATTAGTTCTAAATCATTCGGACATCGTAAAATATACATTCTTGGTATCAATTCTGTGTAAATATGTGCAGCGGAACGGGGAAGATTTCCATATCATATCATATTGCAATAAACTCGGACGTGAAGCATTATCAACTGTGTTAAGGATATATCGGGTCTAATAATCCATCGGATCAGATTGATTGTGTTTAAAATCGTATTGCACAGAGAATCGTTCCATATCACTATAAATCGGACGCAAATTGCTATAAGTCAGGTTGGAAATTAAATCGGATCCGAGAACTTCGGATCAGAGCAGTGGAGAATTACATCGGCGTTGTGAAATTGGTGTAGGTCAGAGTTTTAATCGCTTTAAACAGTGATTGATATCATATCGATGCGCATTGGAGTGTGGAGTAATTTAGAATTGTGGAAGTTGTAGTAATATCATTGGCGCGTGGAAAGGCGATCCACATCGTTCCATACAATGATGGATCTGGATGCGAAGGTTATAAGCTCGTTTGAAATTAAGATCAGGTCATAAGTAATAGCGCGTCATTAACAGAGAGATAATATTCAATCATTGCGATCTTTGATCGCCGATTGAACAAATCGGAGGATCAGTGAATTCCGATTAATCATATTGGATCTGCGTTTTTTTTTTTTTCTAATTAAGAGAATAGAGATATTTCCAAATGATTAACTGTGACAATTGTAATCGGATTAGAATAGGAGAGATTTGCAGGTGATTTCCGGTCGCCGATTATATGGATCGGAACTGTGGTTCAATCGGGGCTTTGGCATTCAAGCCTTTGCGACGTGCGATCCGATTGAGTCGGATCGGAGCACTTTGAAGACTTACATCGCATCGGAGCATGTGGATTGGAGCAGAATGTATACAATATTTCCATGTGTTTGTATTATGAGAAGGCGCGTGGTTTTAACATACATTTGTACTATTGCGGTGGCATTTAAACGTTGTTTGGACGTATGAAGGTTTCTATTGGAATCGGAAGGAATGTTAAAAGAATTCCTTTTTAAAAGGATCTCGGCTCTGTTCAAATAGAAAGGGAGATTATTGAATCGATGATCCAATGTTGGATATCGATGCCGAAGAAGAGTGTTTAATGAAATGGAACGTGGATATGGTGAGGGTGCTATCAGTCCGATTATAAAGAAGGTAATCAAAAGAACATAATTCTGAGTTTAAAGGTTTGATTGTAGTGAACCATGTATATGAAGAAAAGCTCTGCACATAAGAGAATTTGTGGAATTTCCGGATAAGAAATTTTAGAGCTAATTACCGAGATGCATTCTATATGCTATCGGAATTAGTGTGATTCTGGGTTTGCAGGGGTTACCCTGCGTCATTTTGGTATCAGAGCTTGGCTCTGTTGAAATTGAATATGTTTGTTTTCTGAATGAAGTTTAGTACCAGATTGCAGCAGAGAGGAAATCCATTCAAAACACAGGTGACAGCATAAGAAAGAATGAAGACTGCAACAATATAGACTAAGAGAAGCTATGAGAGAAGAACCAGATGTGTTCTTAAAAGCAGAATAAGGAAAGTCCTTAGAAGTGGCAGTGAACCTGAAGAATCCAACAAGAGATTGGACATAGAGGACAATTGAAGTGTCTTCGAAAGTGAGAGTGAGAGATTGCAGAAGCCTAGAGGGAGCAAAGGTGTTGCTCAAGAGAAGATTCCAGATAGGGGATCGTGCTTACCAAAAGATTGAGTGAGGAGAGCTTAGTGAGGTAAGGTTGCAGTAAGGAGGACTTACTATTGCAGAGGCTTGTTGCAGAGGTGCGAGGAGCTCATGGAAAGAAAGGAGCAGAAAATGACTACAGATAGTCATAGCAGAAGTTCACAAAGAAGCCACAGCAGAAGGGAAGATGCCAAGGCAAGAAGCATGAGGATGAGTCAAGAAGAGTTTGACCGAGAGAAAGCTGAGATAGATTTCCAGATTGGAATATTGATGAAGATGCTGCAGAAAAGTGTTTGGACCATGAGGAAAAGAGTAAAATGGCAAAGGTTACGAGAAAGGAGAAATCAGCAAATGAAGTTAGAGATAGTAGAAGAATTGAGAAAGATTGAGCAGATATTGAGTGCTCAAGAGGAATCAGAGAAACTCAGAGAAGCAGAGGTAAAATTGGAAGTTTCCATTTGCAGACCAGAACAAGGTGAAATGTTGGGTGAAGAGGATAATGAAATGTCAGCTGAAGATCTTATGGACTATTGGCAGAGCTCAGAACAATTCGAAGATATGTTGACAAAGGAAGCAGATGAGGCAATGAAGCCTTGTGATTTTGATTCTTATAGTTTGTGTATGTTTGCAGGATATGCAGAGGATGATGAACAGCCTGATGAAATTGTCACAACCAGGAATGAAGCTCTTGAGGTGAAGTATGATGGTGAATCCCTTTTAGAGGAAGAAGGCGTTGATCTATTGCAACAAAAGGAGTTCATAGATGAAATCCTGTTTGGGGTGAAACAGTCAAATGAGGTTGACGTAGACAATTCCATGGTGGGACTACAAGAAGGTAAACCAATGAATTTGTTTAATGGAATTGATGAAAGATGTTTGCAATATGATAATGTGGAAAACAGGTCAACTCAGGAGGATTGCCAAGAAAAGAATGAAGCTAAGAATGGAAATTGTGATGATCTGCTGGAGAGATTTCATAAGGAAATAGAATTCTTGGAGAGATTACTCAAGGAACCTAAAGGAGTAACGAAGCTTATAGAACCTGATGGAGGAAAAGGTGTGGAAGACAACATTAATAAATATGATGCTGAAATTAGAGAAATTGAGAAGCGATTATTTGAAGGTGAGATGAAAGATCAGGAGAAACAAGGGAGTTATGTCCTCAGAGGCATGAAGGAGACAGGAATATTAACTCAGCAAGATGAATATGGAAGTAACCAGAAATTTGGAAAGAATGATCAGCTACATGAGAATGAATTTGAAAGCATTAAATTGTAGAAGTATAGAAGCTGGCAGCAGAATAAAGAACCAGAAATTGATCTGGCAGTACAAAGAAAGATAAGTGAAGATCGAAGATACAGATGGAGACTGAAGAAAAGGGTGAAATGGAAGCTATTGCAACAGAGGTGGAATGGCAAGCTAATTGAGAAAGAAAGACTCAGAGAAATGGAATCACCACAAGAAGGATCCGCTGAAATCCAAAAGATCTATGATAGAGGATTGGTGCTTGAAGCATCAAAAGAAAGTGGAAGGTATTGTATTTTGAAAACTGAAGGTTGTTGTGTGTTTGCAGGTCATATCGACTTGAGGAAAGACAAACAGTTATTGAATACTGTTGTATTAACAGATGAAGAGATGACTACTCATAGTCATATGCAGAATAAGGAGGATGACAAAACAGATATTGCAGATTGTGCAGAACTTTTGAGAGAACTTCCAGATGAGATGGCAGATTTGTATAAGTCGAATCTTTTGATGAGGAAGCCAGGTAAAGCATTTGTGTTTATTGAGTTGATTAATTTTGATGAAGATTTACATGCAGGAAAAGGGAAATGTGAAGTCAATCTGAACCAAGAAGAACAGATCGGATTAATGAAAGGTATGTTGGAATTTGAAGCAAGGAATGATGCAGTCATGAATGAGAAACTAGAAGAAGAACCTGGGAAAAGGCATTTGTACATTTCAGAAATGTATATGGAAGATTTTTGGCACAAATATTATGATGTTCTAATTCAAGAACACAATCCGTTGCAGCAGAAAAGTATTCAGCATATGAGAAGTGAAATGGACAAAGAATTGAATGAGTTGTGGAAACTCATACTACAGCATTCCAGTAAAACAAATACATGACAAAAGAAGAAAGGAAAATTGGCTGGAAGAAATGGTACAGGTGAAGGGAATGTAAAATTGCAAATTAAAGTGAGCAAAACAGCAGCAAAATATGTGAAAGGGACAACAGCAGATAGTGAGGCATTACAGCATAAAGGATCGAGACTTGAAGGAAAAACAACAGCAGTAAGCATGGACAGACTATCAAACCAAGTATGGGATCCAGGAGGACACAGAACAGAAGTGCATGATCAGGAGATCATGGTTAATTTAAACTTTGGGAGTCTGATGCAGGAGCATCTAGACCTAGCCAGCAATGTGATGGAATGGTCACATGTTGTGGCTAATACAAGTTTGGAGGTAGACTTGGTTGTTAAATTTGTATCAATTTCAATTAAATGTAAGTAGTTAATAGTGGCCTAATTTTGAACAGAAATTGGGAATAAATGGCAAGTGATCCTCCCTGCGTGGAGATCAAGCCAAGTAGTCTAGTTTGTTTAGATTATGATAGGGTGTGAATTCTAAATATATAAATTATTCCTCCAAATGTGGAGGATATGGTTAATTTAGATATATATTTCCTTTGTTTTAAAAAGGAGAGAGCGAGGGATTCTTTCAAGGGGGGAGTTAGATTAGAATAGTTTTTGTGTGGAGCGAGAAGCTCAGAGTGTTGATGGATTGTATTTTAGTGTGTGCGCAACAGTAGTTGGTCTTTGTGTAATTAGTCGGTGTCTTGTTCTATATTTTGAATAAATTGAATGTTTATGACTCAATATATAATGAGTTGTATGGATTGATGTGTTGTTCCTTGGTAATTACTGTTTTATTATGATCTGAGTTGTGCAGACTTTGTAATTACTTGAAGAGAGATTCGATTTGTGTTTAAGACCGGAAGAATTTTGTGTTTAATGGAAATTTGGCATTGCAGAAGTGTAAACTGAAAGAAGTCTTTAATACCAAGAAATGGCTTTAAAGAGATTATGTGGATATTTTTAACGGAAATGAATTAATATACATATTAGTTCTAAATCAGTCGGACATCGTAAAATATACATTCTTGGTATCAATTCTGTGTAAATATGCGCAGCGGAACGGGGAAGATTTCCATATCATATCATATTGCAATAAACTCGGACGTGAAGCATTATCAACTGTGTTAAGGATTTATCGGGTCCAATAATCCATCGGATCAGATTGATTGTGTTTAAAATCGTATTGCACAGAGAATCATTCCATATCACTATAAATCGGATGCAAATTGCTATAAGTCAGGTTGGAAATTAAATCGGATCCAAGAACTTCGGATCGGAGCAGTGGAGAATTACATCGGCGTTGTGAAATTGGCGTAGGTCAGAGTTTTAATCGCTTTAAACAGTGATTGATATCATATCGGTGCGCATTGGAGTGTGGAGTAATTTAGAATTGTGGAAGTTGTAGTAATATCATTGGCGCGTGGAAAGGCGATCCACATCGTTCCATACAATGATGGATCCGGATGCGAAGGTTATAAACTCGTTTGAAATTAAGATCAGGTCAGAAGTAATAGTGTGTCATTAACAGAGAGATAATATTCAATCATTGCAATCTTTGATCGCCGATTGAACAAATCGGAGGATCAGTGAATTCCGATTAATCAGATTGGATCTGCGTTTTTTTTTTTTTTCTAATTAAGAGAACAGAGATCTTTCCAAATGATTAACTGTGACAATTGTAATCGAATCGGAATAGGAGAGATTTGCAGGTGATTTCCGGTCGCCGATTATATGGATCGGAACTGTGGTTCAATCGGGGCTTTGGCATTCAAGCCTTTGCGACGTGCGATCCGATTGTGTCGGATCGGAGCACTTTGAAGACTTACATCGCATCAGAGCATGTGGATTGGAGTAGAATGTATACAATATTTCCGTGTGTTTGTTTTATGAGAAGGCGCGTGGTTTTAAAATACATTTGTACTATTGCGGTGGCATTTAAACGTTATTTGGACGTATGAAGGTTTCTATTGGAATCAGAAGGAATGTTAAAAGAATTCCTTTTTAAAAGGATCTCAGCTCTGTTCAAATAGAAAGGGAGATTATTGAATCGATGATCCAATGTTGGATATCGATGCCGAAGAAGAGTGTTTAATGAAACGGAACGTGGATATGGTGCGGGTGCTATCAGTCCGATTATAAAGAAGGTAATCAAAAGAACAGAATTCTGAGTTTAAAGGTTTGATTGTAGTGAACCATGTATATGAAGAAAAGCTCTGCGCATAAGAGAATTTGTGGAATTTCCGGATAAGAAATTTTAGAGCTAATTACCGAGATGCATTCTATATGCTATCGGAATTAGTGTGATTCTGGGTTTGCAGGGGTTACCCTGCGTCAGCTCTCAAGGTACCAACAGTAAAATCCACGAGATGCAAATAAGGAGCTGACGTTGAACACTAGCGGAATACCCGATCGAAAGCCAATGATTTAAGCCTATCGTCGGATGCGAACAACCTACCATTAGGGCATGCAGGCTCTAAGGTACTGAAAATGGGATATCTAGATCAACTTCTTGGATAATGTGCTGAAGTCGACAAGAAGTGATCTGTCGAAGGAAGGCCATAATGTATTCCACATCATCAACATGAGTTGAAGGAAATAAGATAATAATGAAAGTAATCAGAGAACTAGGCAATGCATGAGATGCAGAAGGAACTTATCTCAAACATATCAGAGACACGACTCCGGATTTTGGCAGTATTTGACTCAAATGGAATCATAGGTCATGTTTGACGAGAACGGTGATGGAATGAGAGGAAAAACATATTTCCCAGACCCACGGAGGCAAAGTGACAAATGAAGGATATCCCCAACCCGACACGAAACAAAGGATGTGTCATGTTCAAGAGCGACATAGTGCCAACACAATCGACTAATGCTTTCCATTTCCCCCCACCATTTCTTGCAAGTACACCAATTATTTTTGTATACAAGCTTGAAGGGGATAGCATATGCTCGTGATATAATTTTTTCCTTTGGACAAATCCATCATAGCACGTTTTACAAGCCCTAGGAAGGAGGAACTCAATGTCGTCATTATGATGGATCCAATGTTGTTAAATTTTAACGAGTCCTACAAAGGTGAAACTCGGCATATTTTCATGTTTAGAGATTTTGAAAAGAGGTGAAAAGAAAACTCCAGGTGCCCTTTTCATAAAATAGTGCTTCACACCCTAAAAGGTAGAAAATAAAGTGTGAGAGAACCTCTTAGTCACTGTTGAGTCTCAAATCTGCATCTTTTCCATACACTTTTCTATACCTTTTTCACTCACCTGAACCTCCCAAGTTGTCAATATCATGTGTAAAAGAGCATCTAACATGGTTTTTAATTATATTTTTGTGTTTGCTATTTGATTTAGATTTTGTTCATTCAGCTGCGGAATCTTGCCACTTTCCGCAGCTGCTGCAACTTTCCGCAGCTATTTTGTGAAACTCTATGCTACATGTGTCTACAAGGAAAACGAGCCACATGGGCAGGTCAGGAATGACGTGGACATGGTTCGTGTCCTATTGGTTCGAGCAAACTCATCTAAAGAAGCCGCGGTCAAAGGCGTCCACATGGAAGTCAACTATAGAGTCTCATGTCGGCAGGACTCCGTTTCGTGTCACATGAAGATTCATACAACCGTTTCTAAGTTGCGGAGGATAAATCAACATCTGCACATGGTTCTTTAGTCGAATTCAAGCATCCACTCCTCGTAGATTTACTTTCCAACACGGCCATGATCCTAGATCCGTGGACGTAATGGTCTACGTGTTCTCCACCGGCATGAACTTTAGGAGACAGTTGTATTTCTTTTGTTATATATAATGCGTTTGCATACGCATATAGAGTTAGTCGATGTTAGTCTCTGTTATATTTTATTAGTCTGCTCTGTAATGTGATTACGCTGCACTTGTGCCGTAACATCACCTTTCTGTAATGACTGCTTTGTGATACAAAAAGACTCTGTTTTCCACCGAAATTCGTATTTGAAGATCGTTGCCAAGGCTGGTGTAGAGGGCCCCTGCTCAGCTAAGGTTTTGTGCATTAGTGTAAAGTTCTCATTTCGTTTCTTTAAATCTCATTGTGCCATAATCCATTCATATGTTTATACGTTGCATTTGCTTCATTTCTGTTTATAAACCTCTATAATTTCCATTTCACTTCTGTCTTTCATGTTTTAAATTGTTAATCACTGATCAGTGTTCTTGTTTAAGGTTATAGATAGGCAGCCTGGGCATTTTCATAGCTTTTTGACTAATGACATGGAACTAACATTGTTCTGCTGCTAATTTGCTTTTCATAGTTTTTGTTTAAATTCAGTATTGTTCTGTTCATTTCAGTTTTGCTTATTTGCTTCAGTAGTTAAATTTAGATATATTAAGCTGCTCATAGCATCTTCAGTTGCCTCCGAAAGCCACAGCTGGACTGATGGTGAGGGATTGTCTTATGAAATGTGTAGTTTAGTATTAGTTTCTTTTCTGCAAATTTAGATATATTAAGCTGCTCATAGCATCTTCAGTTGCCTCCGAAAGCCACAGCTGGACTGATGGTGAGGGATTGTATTATGAAATGTGTAGTTTAGTATTAGTTTCTTTTCTGCAAATTTAGATATATTAAATCGTGCATGACATCTTCAGTTGCCTCCGAAAGCCACAGCTGGACTGATGGTGAGGGATTGAATCATGAATGTATGGTTTGATATTAGTTTACTTTCTGCAAGTTAAATATCAGTTACTCAAGTTGTTTATGATTACTTCCGAAAATCATAGTTGGACTAATGATGAAGGGTCAGAAGATAAATTGATGTAATCTGATTTAGATTTATTTTGTTGCAATTTTGAATTTCTTTAAAGCATAGTTTCTTTTGTGTTTAGTCAGCAGCAAGAATAGTTTGGTTTTCATGCTCACTAGTTCACTGTTTTGATTTATTAGATTAGCAGCACCTTTTTATTTCAGCAGCACATTTTCATCTCCTTTCAAGTCTTGTCATTGTGAATTTCAAATTTCTTTTTAAGATTTCAAGTTGGTAAATCATTATAGGGGATATAATTTCCTTGAACAAACATAACCAAACTTGTTTTCATCTTAGAATTTCCATTTCACCTTAGAAAACCAAAAACGACAAAAAGTTAAGAAATAGGTTATCTTGCACATATAGTGCGCCGCACTTCATCACCTTACGATTCCCGGATTGACAAATTAAATGTAGCAATTTATGACACACGAAATTGACCAAACATTTTTGTGCCATTGCCGGGGAAGTGTAACTAGGTAGCCAATTTTATAAAAAAAAAAAACATAAAATCATAAAAGAAGGGAAAACTTGATAACTTCTTGAAGTATGCTCTCCTCTTACACCTAGTGTGATCTGGAGGATCAGAAAAGAGAGTTATTGGTTCAGTAATTTCTTAAGTATGCTCTCTTCTTGCACCTAGTGTGACCTGGAAGATCAGAAAGAGAATTATTAGCCCAACTTTAAAAAAAAAAAATAAAAAAAAATGACATGCATAGAGCAAGAGATTCTAGGGGAAGGTTTATAGCTAAAGCCAAGAGTTCGATTTTCACAACTCCATCTTCTTCAAGGCATAGACCGGATTCACCACCATCTACCCCTAGCCTTAAGATTTTTGGAAGTCAAGGAACAGCTGAATTAGAGGATTCTCCTATACCACCTACTAAAACCCATTTAGAAAACAAAGAGACTTTCTCTCATCCTCCCTTGGTAGAAGAACTAGAAGACTTTAAGGACTCTAAAGAAACTATCATGGCAGAGGAAGTAATAGATGGAGGTAGAGGTAGAGGTAGAAGAGGAGGAAACAATGAAGACAACAATGGTGGAGGAAATAATGGTAGAAATAGGGAAGGAGATAATTTGTTTGGATTCCCTATAGTTGATGAGGAAACTCATGCAACAATGAAAAATATCTCACCATCTGTTCTCCCTAACTTTTATGGATTGCGAAGTGAGGATCCTGAAACATTTTTGTTTGAGTTTGAAGTAGTGTGCCGAACTTATGACTATATGGAAGATTCTCAAAAACTCAAACTGTTTCCTTCAACATTGAAGGGATCTGCTTTGAAATGGTTCATGAGATTAGCCACTCAATCTATTAGGACTTGGAATGATATGAAACAAACATTTTTGGATAGATACTTGGACTATTGTATGCCCACCAATCACAAGGATGAGGTATTCAAAATGATGCAAAAGAAGATGAAAACTTGGAAGATTTACTTGAAAGATTTCAATACAACTTGAAAAGAGCAAAGATGAGCAACTTAGATGATGAAACCTTGAAAGCCCTCATATTAAAAGCCATTAGAGATGAATGGATAGATATTTTAAACATGATGGGAAAGGAGACATTTCTCAACTTCCACTTCGTGACATAACAGAACTATGTGTCCATCTCTCAAGAGGAAAATCTAAAACAGGAAAAGGGCCTAGGGATCCTTCTCTTATTAGGGCTAACAAATCTGCAACTGGATCAGTAAGTAGGGCAGAGATTAGTAATATGCTTGATGAGTTCAAAACTGATATCTTAGGGAGCCTTAGTGAACAACTAAACACCCTTAAAATCCAACACAAGCAGAAAGCAGAAACAGATGCTTTAGCCATATTTTGTCCGAAATGTAGGAAGAAACATGCTTTAAAGGAATGTCCCTTGGATGCAAAAGTTGTAGAAACATGTATGATTTTCTCAGAGAATCATGAGATCAAGGATTGTCCTTCAATTCCTGGACTCAAAGCTGTTTTTCAAGAAGACCCAAATTCAGTAGAATCTCTCTGTTTTGTCGCAAGGAGACCTTGGCAGGGACAACAAACTCAAGGGTTTCATAACCCTATGAATCTTCAAACCCCAACAAATTGGAATCCTTGGCAACAACCTTGGCCCCAACATCAAAATTCATATCAGCCATGGGTACAAGGGATGCAAAATCCTTATGGGAGATTTGCTCAATTTTATCAATATCCTCCATCCTTTCAAAATCAACAAGCTCCACAACTTCCAAACCCAAATCCACAACTTTCATTGCCATTTCCACAACAACAACCTTCTCAACAAAATCCAAATCCTCAACTCATGCTCCCATACCAACAAAAGACAAATCAACTTCCGGCTCAGCCATTGCCAAATCCTAACAATAAGAATCCTCAGAATACTTACATGGTAGAAGGACAACAATTTCCTACCTATATGATTGTTCCTCTCAACGATGTACAACTCAGATCTGGTAGAGTTTTAGAAAAACCTTCTATAGATATCCAAGAGCAAGATACCTCTGAGGAGGATTCTCTTCAAGTCAATAAGGATTCTGAGGAAGAATCTCTTCAAAATTCAAACATTCAAAAAGAAAAAGAAAAGTTAACATCCACAACTCCTATAGTTGAGCAACCCGCATCTTCATCTACACCTCCTTTTCCTGAAAGACTACAAATTGACAAGGGAGTGGAAAAACAAATCTTGTTGCCTAACTATGACTTTCTAGATGAATTGAAGAATGTTTGTATCAAGATTCCTTTGCTACAAGCCATTCAAGAAATTCCTATTCTAGCAAAAACAATAAAGGAGTTGAGTTTCAAAAGACCAGGAAGGAAACTAAAAGACACAAGAAGAATCCACCTGGTAGGAAAGATTGTAGATATTATGATGGGAAAAATTACCATGCAGAAGTATGTAGATCCAGGAAGTCCAATTGTCAAGACACATATAAATGGGATAGAAATTCCAAACACATTGATTGACTTAGGGGCTGCTATCAACATTATGAGTAGACAGATTATGGAACAACTAAAACTTCCTAACCTTCTTTTTACACCTACTTTACTGCAACTTGTAGATCGATCAGTTATTAAACCAGATGGTGTATTAGAAGATATTTCAGTCTCCTTAGATTCTTGGGAATATCCAATAGACTTTATGATTTTGACTCCCAAGATTAATCTAGGAGGGCACCCACTTATTTTAGGAAGACCTTGGCTAGCCACAGCTGATGCTTTTATTAGTTGTAGGTCTGGAGACATGTACATTTCTAATGGTAATTCGACAAAGAAATTCAATTTGTATCCTCCAGCAAGAGCAATCACAGAAATAGGAGACAATGAATGGGTCGATGATGAGGACATTATACAACCTATCTTTACCATTTCTGAAATTAGTGAGGATAATCAAATTCTGAACACATTAGAAAATTTTTAGACATCCTCAGAATATGACCCCACACAATTTCAGTTGGAATCTGACATAGAATATTTATCATCAAGACAAATGTCTCTTTACTCTATGGAAGAGTTTGGTAGTTCTACTATTGAGATTTTTCCAGGAAAAACATTGAATATCAATAAACATTTGGAGAAGTCACAACAAGAAGAACTAACTAGAATTTTGCAAAAACATTCTACTGCATTTGCATGGGAGTATACTGACATGAAAGGTATTGATCCTAAGACTTGCATCCATCATATCTATATTGAGGAAAACAATAGACCAATTAGACAACCTCAAAGAAGGATGAATCCAAATCTTAGGGAGATAGTGAAAGAAGAGCTCCAAAAACTACTCAATGTAAACTTCATTTATCCAATTTCAGATAGCCGATGGGTTTCTCTTTTGGTTATAGTACCTAAAAAGAATGGTAAATGGAGGGTATGCATTGATTATAGGGAATTGAACAAAGCAACTTTGAAGGATCACTTTCCTTTGCCTTTTATCGATCAGGTATTAGATACATTAGCAGGTAAAAAGTACTTTTCATTTTTGGATGGTTTAGTGGCTATAATCAAATTTAGGTAGCACCTGAAGATCAAGATAAGACCACATTTACTTGTCCATGGGGAACTTTTGCCTACCGAGTGCTTCCTTTTGGGTTATGTAATGCACCTGCAACATTCCAAAGAGCAGTACTAGGAATTTTTTCTGATCTAATCCATGATTGTGTAGAGGTTTATATGGATGATTTTACGGTTTATGGTAATTCATTTGAAGAGGCATTAGAAAATTTGGAAAAAGTTCTTATAAGATGTAAAGAAACAAACCTTTCATTAAGCCATGAAAAATGCTTTATGATGTTTTCTAAAGGGATTGTTTTAGGACATCATATTTCAGGAGATGGGATTAAGGTTGATAGATCAAAAGTTGAAGTCATTTCCAAGTTGCCTATTCCAAATTGTCAAAGAGATGTTAGAAATTTTATAGGATTTACTGGTTACTATAGAAGATTTATAGAAAACTTCACTAAAATAGCATCTCCACTCTTCAAATTGCTTACAAAAGACTGTGAATTTAAATGGGATCCTGATTGTCAATCAGCTTTTGAAACTTTGAAAACAAGAATATCTGAAGCACCTATCTTGAGGGGACCAAATTGGAAACTCCCTTTTCATATTTCTACAGATGCTTCAGATACAGCTCTTGGAGCTGTGTTGGGTCAAAAATATTTAGTTCCTTATGCCATTTATTACACCAGTAAAAATTTGACTCCCACAGAGTTGAACTATACTGTGACTCAAAAAGAGTTTTTAGCTGTTGTTCATGCAATTAATAAGTTTAGACATTACATAACAGGCTATGAAACTTTTATTCATACTGACCATTCTGCAATTAGATATTTAATGAACAAACCTGTTACTAATGACAGAGTGACAAGATGGCTTTTACTTTTGCAAGAATTCAATATTACTGTGTTGGATAGACCAGGAAAACAGAATACAGTAGCTGATTTCTTGTCTAGGATTCAGAATACTAAAGAAGATTCTCCTGTAGAAGATAAGTTTCCTGATGAATATTTGTTTGCAGTAACTATTAAGACCCCTTGGTATGCAGATATTGCTAACTATTTGGTTACAGGTAAACTACCTTCACATTTATTTCCAAGAGAAAAACGAAAAATTATTCAGGAGAGTTCAAGATATTCATGGATTTCTAACGAATTGTTTAAAACAGGGCCAGATCTTGTGATCAGAAGATGTGTCAGGGAAGATGAAATGCCTGATATTCTTAAGGCATGTCATGATGAACCATGCGGCAGACACTTTGTAGACAAAAGGACGGCTTATAAAATCCTTTCTTTAGGATATTATTGGCCTTCCCTCTTCAAAGATGCAAAACAATATGTCAAAAGGTGTGACAGCTGCCAAAGAGTAGGGAAACCTACCCTTGAAAATGAAATTCCACTGCAAACACAGGTACTCATTGAACCCTTTGAAAAATGGGCTTTAGATTTCATTGGACCTATTAATCCACCATCCAAGCAAAAGAAGTATATATTGGTTTGTACTGATTATGTTACTAAATGGGTAGAAGCTAAAGCATTATTATCTGCTACTGAAAATTCAGTTGTTCATTTTCTTTATGAGGATATTTTTACTCGCTTTGGTGTTCCAAGAGAAATTGTGACAGATCAGGGGAGCCAATTCACATCAAATTTGGTGGAGAAGTTGATGGAATAATACAAAATCAAGCACAGAAGATCTACTCCTTACCATCCACAAGAAAATGGTCAAGTGGAGTCCACAAACAAAGTTCTTGAAAGTATCATCACCAAAACTGTTCATCTACATAGGAGAGATTGGGCAGAAAGGCTTCCAGAAGCCTTGTGGGCCTACAGAACTACATGGAGGAATACAACATGACATTCTCCCTATGAACTTGTTTATGGGAAAGAAGTCTTGCTCCCCATTGAGTTCCAAGTCAAGACCTTCAAGATAGCAGTTCAGTTGGGGATGGACTTATCAGAAGCCCAAAAGCATAGAATGGAGCAATTGAATGAGCTAGATGAGATCAGACAAGAAGAAATTTTAAGAACTGATCTAATTCAATATCAAAGAGCTAAATGGCATGACAAGTATATCAAGGAGAAGAAGTTTCAAGAAGGAGATTGGGCATTGTTATTTGATTCCAAGTTTAAATATTTTCAAGGAAAATTTCAGACTCATTGGCTTGGGCCATATGAAATTGACAAGATCTTTAGCAATGAAGCGGTAAGAATCAAGACCATTGATGAGTTTCAAACTCCTCTTATTGTGAATGGCCATAGATTGAAAATTTATCATAAGCCACTCTCAAAAGAGGATTTTGTCAAATTGTTTCAAGATAGTTCTGCAATCAGGCTGGTACAGAAGAATTCTTCTTCTCCACCAGCCTAGCTTTTGTTCTTTTCAGTTAAAAATAAAAATAAATAAATAAAAAATGGTATAAGCCTGAAAACCAGTCATTGATTGGCAGTCTTATACAGAAAATATAGGGTGAAAATCAGGAACACCTGACACTCTATATTTTCCAAAAAAAAAAAAAAAAATCTCTCTCTTTCATTTCACAAGTTTTGACACCACCTACTCCATTTCATTCCACTTCATTCCATTTCATTTCATTTCATTCCATTCCATTCCACTTCATTTTATCCATTTCATTCCATTCCATCAATAAAAATCTTTTTCATGACCATTTCCATCTGGTCATTTGTCATTTGTTCATTTCTATTCATCCAAGTAATAGCTGTGTCAGTTTCCGCAGCTGACTCCAGTTTCCGCAGCCAGAAGCAGATTCCGCATCTACTACTCTGTTTTCAAAAAGAATGTATAGTCAGACTTTATTTCCATAACTATGAAATAAAATGCAGGTGAAAGGATAAAAAATGAAGACATGGAGCATTCAAGACACCAATGGAGATCAATTAGTTGAAGACCAAGGGAAAAGGCAAGGATTCCAAAGGTATGAATAAAATTTATTTCAAATAGCATTGAAAAACACATTTTTATATAGTTCTGAACCATGAGCTCTATCCATTACTTGCAATGATTATATTGACAATTCTGTAGCCTTTCACGATCTCCATATTATCCTCTCGCATTCATTCACAAACGATTCCATCATTAAATTCCCGATTTTCACTCATGATACAATATTCCACCGGTGACAATGAGACGTATTTGATTTGACCAAGGACTCTTACAGCCGCATAAATTCCTAACCGTTGATTGAAACGTGCTCATATTTATTGTGCAGCCACCAAAATTCAAAACGCTGCCGAATTTGTTAATCTCTCTGTCGTGTCTCTGCCGTGTTTACGAAACCCCACTCTGTTCTGTCTCACTCCATTTCGTTCATTGTGCTCATTCTCACTCTCGGATATCTACCCACAGTCTCACTCCATTCCGTTTATGGTACTCATTCCCATTTTATGATACATTCCCACAGTCATTGTGCTCGTTCCTGTGCATTCAACCGTTCTATTTCCATTTGAACCCTCACGCAGGCAAATTTGTGAAGAGCAGAAAAGGGAAATGGGTAAATTGCTAAGAGCAGAGCCGGAAGGACCTAAGTTTATAGAGGGATATCCGCAAGTAAAGGAGATATTGAAGAAAGCAAATTGGCTGCGGTTTATCCAGAAATTCAGAGGTTATCATAAGGAAGTGACGAAGGCATTCGCAAGGTCGTTTAATGGCTTGGAAGCAGAGATTGGAGACCTTAAGTTTGCGGTCAATGAAGCATCTATAGCAATAGCCATGGAACTTCTTCAGGAGGGTGAGCGTTTGTTTAAAAATAAAAGCATCAGTGATGAAGCATGGAGAACAATCTTACGAAACCAAGGTATGGACATAACTGTTTTTAAAAGAGGAATTCCTGTGCATGCATTGAAAGAAGAATGGGCTACTTTACTGTTAGTTGTTCAGAAATTCATTACATATGAAGGCCGTTTTGGGTCCATGTATATGTACCATACCAGGCTATTGATGAATTTTCTAGAAAATCAAACTCTCAATCTCCCATATTTTCTATTCAATAGTTTGAAGAAAATGTCCGTGACTGTTCAGAAACATTTGGGAGATGTAGAACCTCATCTATATCACCACGGCCTTGTAAAAATTCTGATTGAAAAAGAGTTAAAGGAAAAGAAAGACACATGGGAACAATTTCTAGTTAGAAATTTCTTTGAGGAACCTCAGGAAATTCCTGAAGGTAGTTCAACAAGAAGGAGTAGAAGGAAAAGAATAAATGTTGAAACCCAAATTACTCCTACTCAGGGAATTCCTGAAGGTAGCACAGCAAGAAGAAGTAGGAGAAAAAGAATAATTGATGAAATCCAAAATACTCCTACTATTGCAATTAAAAGAACTGATAGGGAAGAAAGACTGTCAAAGAGGAAGAAGAAAGAAATCAAGGGTAAGAAGCCAATAACACCAAAAGAGAGAAAAATTATTGAGGCTGTACATAAAACTCCTTCTTCTGAAGAAGAAGATCATCAAGTATTATCTGAAAGATTAGCTTATCTCCAAAAACAGTCATCTATGCCCAAGAAGACAGAGAAAGGAAAACAAAAACAAAAGGATAGTGTACCACAGCGTGTGAGAAGAAGCAGCAGACTTAAGGGAAAATTGAGGAAAACACAAATTAAGGGTCCTCATTTCATTGATTTGGGTGAGGAGACATCTGAACAGTCCCTAGCTGACCATAGTCCATCTCAGTCAGTTAGTGAACCTGGTTCATTTCATTCCCAATCAGACATTGAACATACTCCATCCTATTCTCAGCAAGATATTGATGTAAACCCTCCTCAGCCAGATTTTGAAAATAACTCTCCTTCACGGCATTTTGGGGACAGCCCAATAAAAATGACACCTGAAATAGACCCCAAGCAGCAGGAAGTATATGACTATATAGAATATTTGGAAAAGGCAGCCACAGGTCCAAGTACTTCTTCCATTCAGCCTCATACATTGCAGGATGATTTGGTCCAATCACTAAAACAAGAAATTTTTGAGTTAGAGCTTTTAAATAAGCACATCAAAAATGAAAATGAGACATTGAAAGAACAAGGCAAACTGGACAAGATCATCCATGATAATACTATGTTACATTTGGGAATATGGCAGAAGAAGAATAAGAAATTAAAAAGGAAATGCCAGAAATTGAGCAGAGCACTTGTAAATATCAAATTTAGGTGCTTAATGAAGAAACCCAGAATGTTGGCAGTACCAAGAAAGAAGAGGAGAGGATTGGATGTGCTGGATGAAGTGTCAAGGCACATGAACTGAAGAAAGAGTATCAAAATTTTGGTTGCATGAGGACATGCAACACCTTCACAGTGGGGGTATGTTGAGTCTCAAATCTGCATCTTTTCCATACACTTTTCTATACCTTTTTCACTCACCTAAACCTCCCAAGTTGTCAATATCATGTGCAAAAGAGCATCTAACATGGTTTTTAATTATATTTTTGTGTTTGCTATTTGATTTAGATTTTGTTCATTCAACTGCGGAATCTTGCCACTTTCCGCAGCTGCTGCAACTTTCCGCAGCTATTTTGTGAAACTCTATGCTACAGGTGTCTACAAGGGAAACGAGCCACATGGGCAGGTCAGGAATGACGTGGACATGGTTCGTGTCCTATCGGTTCAAGCAAACTCATCCAAAGAAGCCGCGGTCAAAGGCGTCCACATGGAAGTCAACCATGGAGTCTCATGTCGGCAGGACTCTGTTTCGTGTCACATGAAGATTCATACGGCCGTTTCTAAGCCTGCGGAGGATAAATCGACATCTGTACAGGGCTCCTTAGTCGAATTCAAGCATCCACCTCTCGTAGATTTACTTTCCAACACGACCATGATCCTAGATCCGTGGACGTAGTGGTCTACGTGCTCTCCACCAGCATGAACTTTAGGAGACAGTTATATTTCTTTTGTTATATATAATGCGTTTGCATACGCATATAGAGTTAGTCGATGTTAGTCTCTGTTATCTTTTATTAGTCTGCTCTGTAATGTGATTACGCTGCACTTGTGCCGTAACATCACCTTTCTGTCATGACTACTTTTTAATATAAGAAGACTCTGTTTTCAACCGAAATTCGTATTTGAAGATCGTTGCCAAGGCTGGTGTAGAGGGCCCCTGCTCAGCTAAGGTTTTGTGCATTAGTGTAAAGTTCTCATTCCTTTTCTTTAAAGCTCATTGTGCCATAATCCATTCATATGTTTATACATTGCATTTGCTTCATTTCTGTTTATAAACTTCCATAATTTCCATTCCACTTCTGTCTTTCATGTTTTATGTTGTTAATCACTTATCAGTGTTCTTGTTTCAGGTTATAGATAGGTAGCCCGGGCATTTTCATAGCTTTTTGACTAATGACATGGAACTAACATTGTTCTGCTGCTAATTTTCTTTTCATAAGTTTATGTTTAATTTCAGCATTGCTTTGTTCATTTCAGTTTTGCTTATTTGCTTCAGTAATTAAATTTAGATATATTAAGCTGCTCATAACATCTTCAGTTGCCTCCGAAAGCCACAGCTGGACTGATGGTGATGTATTGTATTATGAAATGTGTAGTTTAATATTAGTTTCTTTTCTGCAAATTTAGATATATTAAGCTGCTCATAGCATCTTCAGTTGCCTCCGAAAGCCACAGCTGGACTGATGGTGAGGGATTGTATTATGAAATGTGTAGTTTAGTATTAGTTTCTTTTCTGCAAATTTAGATATATTAAATTTTGCATGACATCTTCAGTTGCCTCCGAAAGCCACAGCTGGACTGATGGTGAGGGATTTAATCATGAATGTATGGTTTGATATTAGTTTTCTTTCTGTAAGTTAGATATCAGCTACTCAAGTTGTTTATGATTACTTCCGAAAATCATAGCTGGACTAATGATGAAGGATCAGAAGATAAATTGATGTAATCTGATTTAGATTTATTTTGTTGCAATTTTGAATTTCCTTAAGCATAGTTTCTTTTGTATTCAGTCAGCAGCAAGAATAGTTTGGTTTTCATGCTCAACATTTCACTGTTTTGATTTGATAGACTAGCAGCACCTTTTCATTTCAGCAGCACATTTTCATTTCCTTTCAAGTCTTGTCATTGTAAATTTCAAATTTCTTTTTAAGGTTTCAAGTTGGTAAATCATTATAGGGGATATTGTTTCCTTGAAAAAACATAACCCAACTTGTTTTCATCTTAGAATTTCCATTTCACCTTAGAAAACCAAAAACGACAAAAAGTTAAGAAATAGGTTATCTTGCACATATAGTGCGCCGCACTTCATCAGCTTACGATTCCCGGATTGACAAATTAAATGCAGCAATTTAGGACACACTAAATTGACCAAACAGTCACAATTGGCTAAGGTATTCCTTTTTCATAAATATTTATCCCGGCCCAAAAAAGAGGTAAATGTATACTAGGTAAATGATGTTTCATGTACTTTAACGAGCTCAAAAAGACAAGAACACGACAATATTTTCATGTTTAGAGAGTCAGAAAAGAGCTGAAAGATGACTCCAAGGGGGTTACATTTTCATTTATTTTTAATCGAGTCTGAAAAAATAGTAAACTAGAACTCGTAAATCTGTCATTCGTGAAGAAATCGAACCCGTCACTGGACAAGAACAAATCCATAAATTGTTTCCAAGGTAAGAGCATTAAAATATTATTAAAAATATGGTAAAAACCCTAAAATGACATTAATTATTCATAAAACATGGAGAAAGTAAAAAATAATTTACTTTTCACTTTCACATTTTTTGAAAAGGAGTTTTTACCCTTGTTTACCTCAAATCTTTAGGAGCACATTGCGGGAGATCCGAGAGGCCAATCAACAAATCGTCTACGCCAAGTAAGAGGCGTTCTCCTTGCTTGCGTTTCAATACTCGTTTTATTGTGTTTTAAGGCAGATTTCAAATTTTTGGAGAGGATTTCAAATTCGTTAACACGACAGATCGACGCAGGTATCCCATATCAGGACTGTGATGGACTGTCGTTTTTACAACTGGCAGGTTGCCAATCAGCGCTGCTGTTTTTAAAATAGCCGCACCCACCGCAGGGCAGAAAAACACATGAAAAATACTCAATAAAAGTTATTTTAGCCAATTATTTAAGCCAAAACATTGACAAGGTACTTGTTGAATGTTTTTTGCAGGGGAGAAGAGCCATCAATCATGGGGATTGAATGGAAAGAGAGAGATCATGAGAAGGTTGACCATGCAGCTATGTAGAACTGGGCTTCCATGGATGCATTGAGGAAATGTGGGCTCCTCAAGTTTTTCCTAACCCCGGGCATAAGAGCCCAACTAGACCTACTACAGTATCTAATCGGTATCTGGGATACGAATCGAGAGAGATTTATTCTCGGTGACCAGGAACTAGAAATCAAAGTGGCAGATATCTACTTCATAACAGGCCTCTCATGTAGAGGGGAAATAGCGCGGTTTTCCGAAGCCCGAATCATGGGTGAGAGCATGGACATGCTCATTGAGATAGCATGCTCTAAGGCAAAATGATCCTCGAGTAGCAAGATAGCCATAAGCACAGTGGATGATCTAGCGCTCAAGGTAGTATTATACACTATAACGCATGTGGTTGGGGTGTAGGTGTTGCATGAGGCCACCAAGGCTCAACTGCAGACGGCAATGGATTGCATGGCACCCACTTTGTTCAACTAGTGTGAGGTCGTAGTGGAAAATATGAAGAAACAGCTCACGAAGTGCAAGAACAGCAAGTTAAAACAGTTTGCATATGTGTCCATTCTGACCGCCATATTCCTAGAGCGAGTGCCCATATTCCAGTACCATGGGACAGAGATAAAGGCACCATTACCACGCAAGCCACAGTTGGTGAGGTGGGCAACGTTGATTCCTCATGGAGATGGCGGAAAATGGATGTATTTTAGACCTACCTTCTTTACATCGTTGAGGCATCAATTGATCGTAGTGGAAGATTGGCAATAGTCCGAGACAAATTTCCGGGGTGACCCTGATTTACCACTTCCAGTGGGTGAGTGCTAGGATGACAGAGGTAAAAACATGTTTGTTGTTATTTTTGCATTTTTTATATGATTTTTTTATATATATGTGTTAATGTGAAACTTTATGTGTCACAGATGTCGGACCACAGAGGTTGGTGTGGATGTCATCGATCGCCAGGAGGGTGGCAAGATACTTCGAAACCCTGAAGAAGAGATTACGCGAAACCTAGATGCCTTGACCACCGGGATTCCAGAGTATGCGCAGATGGGAGACATCCCCTGCCAGTACCAGCGACATACTGTCGGGGTATCTGATCCTATTCATCGATTGCTGACTCGAGTCATTCAAGCAATAGCCTGCTACCGTGATCACCACATCGATTAGATTAGATTTTCCTTTTTTCACAATTTTACCGAGACCTGCAAGTCTCGCTATGTACCGGAACATTTATTGTTTTGTGTGGGGGTTATGATGTACTTCTGAACACTATTTGCAAACCAATCGATATATATATATATGCTATTTTCCTGTTCTATGCATGTTAAAATGATTAAAAATTCTACAAATTTCTATCTAGAACATGATTAGCCAATGCATTTGTTAATGTATTCATGTGTCGTGGAATTTGATGATATGTAATATAATCAAAATTTCTCTCTAACAAACGAAGATGCAGATACATGTTAGAAAATTAAATATTACAGAGCAATGCAACATATAAAATATGCGAAAAACACAAGCACATAAAACACATAAAACCAGAGAGACACAGATATACGTGGTTCACCCAGTTTGGGCTATGTCCACCCCGAATAGCTAGTCCTTCCTTTCTATTATCCAGCAAAAATGAAGAGACACAACCTACAACAGATCTGTTGTAATATCCTATATTCTCTCTCACAAACTCCCTATCTGTTTCTCGCTCTGAGAATACACACGCAATA
This sequence comes from Pinus albicaulis, assembly GCA_034641835.2. Lineage (NCBI taxonomy): Eukaryota > Viridiplantae > Streptophyta > Pinopsida > Pinales > Pinaceae > Pinus > Pinus albicaulis. The sequence goes on along the minus strand of CM076580.1, from coordinate 771,067,348 downwards.
CATATCCGCAATACAATACCCTCATAAAAGCAAGGGGTTGCCTTCTAGGGAAAAAAATCCTAAACTAAACATAACTTCTACTGTCAGATCATCCGCCTAATGAATGGCCCAGATTGACTAGAAATTACTATACTTTTACAAGGCAATTTTACATTTGTTCTTAGCATCGGGGGCGCTGCCCCCGAAACCCCCCACCAGGGGGGGGCTCCATAAAGTCGCAGTCGCCCCCCCTGGACCCCCCAGGCAGTGTTTAATTACGGGTGGCGTTGTCGCCCCATTAAGGTAAAGGGGTCCAACGCTGTGATACAAGATAATCAAGCTCCACACCAAACAATCTCCCACTTGGAAAATGATTGTAGCAACTGCACCGCTACTTCATTTGCTGGACAATAACTCCTCTTTGGACCTTGTTGTTTCTCATCTTCATTGTCATCCTTGAAGACCAATTGAAACTGAGTGTAATCGCAGTTTCTCCCTGGTTACAACTTTTGTTAGCATATCTGCAGGATTCTGGCTAGTGTGTAATATCTTTTCCAACTTCAACTGTCCATCTTCCAATATTGACCGTATGAAATGGTACTTGAGCTGTATGTGTTTAGTCCTGGAATGAAATGATGAGTTCTTTGCAAGATTAATGGAACTTTGGCTATCACTGTATAACGTACCCATATCATGCTTCTTACCCAATTCATCCATAAACCTTTGTAACCAAATCATTTATTTACTAGCCTCTGTAGCAGCAACATACTCTGCTTCTGTTGTTGAAAGTGCAACAACACTTTGGATTTTTGAAACCCAACTGACAGTTGTTCCACCTACAATAAATACATATCCTGTAGTGCTTCTCCTATTATCTTTGTCACTTGCCATATCTGCATCAACATATCCCTGTAGAGCAATGTTTGAACCACCAAAGCATAATGCTTGATTTGTGGTACCTCTCAAATATCTAAGAATCCATTTCACTGCCATCCAATGTTCTTTTCCTGGATTGTTCATGTACCTGCTTACAACTCCCACTGCATGTGCAATATCAGGCCTTGTGCAGACCATTGCATACATTAAGCTTCCAACTGCTGATGCATATGGAACTTTAGACATATAATCCATGTCTTCTTGGGTCTTTGGGCACATCTCCTTACTAAGCTTGAAATGGCTAGCAAAAGGTGTACTAACTGGTTTTGCATTCTGCATATTAAATCTTTTCAACACCTTTTCTATGTACTCATTCTGAGACAGTGTTAATTTGCGATTTTTCCCGTCTCTAGTTATCCTCATACCAAGGATTTGTTTTGCAGCTCCCAAATCCTTCATTGCAAATGAATTTGCCAATTTTCTTTTGAGCACATTTATTTCCTGCATGTTAGACCCTACAACAAGCATGTCATCTACATACAATAACAATATAATATAGCTGCCATCATTTTGCCTTTTCAGATAAACACAATGATCAGAGTGACATCTAGTATAACCTTGTTCAGACATAAACTTGTCAAATTTTAGATACCACTGCCTTGGAGCCTGTTTTAAGCCATACAAGCTCTTCTTTAGCCTACACACTAATTTTTCTTTCCCTTTGACCTCATATCCTTCTGGTTGCTGCATGTATATCTCTTCCTCCAAATCTCCATGGAGAAATGTTGTCTTTACATCTAACTGTTCAAGATGTAAATCTTCCGCTGCTACAAGACTTAAAATAGTTCTGATTGAATTCATCTTAACAACAAGAGAAAATATTTCATCAAAATCAATACCTTTCTTCTGTGCAAACCCCTTCACCACAAGTCTAGCTTTGTACCTCTGTTTTCCTCCATCCTCTTCCTTCAGCCTGTAAACCCATTTATTCTGCAATGTAGTTTTACCTACAGACAACCTGACTAAGTCCCAAGTCCGGTTATGCATTAAGGAGTCCATCTCTTCTTCCATGGCTAGCTCCCACTTCTTCCTGTTTTCAACCTGCATTGCTTCTTCATAACATTCAGGTTCACCAGAATCAGTCAACAATAAATAATATAATGAAGGAGAGTATCGTTCAGGGGGTCTACTTATCCCGGTAGATCTTCTAACACCACTTTCAGGTGTTTGAGGTGCCTGTTGCTGTTGTGGTGGTTGCTGCTGCTGTGGTTGTTGATTATTATTATTTTCAGGCACCTTTACTTTTTCAGTTATCTCATCAAGAACCGTGTATTCCTTGCTTTCTTTTTCCTGTTTAACCGATTCTTATACAAGACCTTTTCATTGAATATTACATCTCTACTCCTAATGATTTTGTGATTTTCATAATCATATAAGCGATAAACAAAATCATTAACACCATATCCAATAAAGGTACATTTCTTTGATTTTTCCTCAAGCTTTGTTCTATTTTCTTTATTAATATGGACAAAGGCCTCACAACCAAAAGGCTTTCAAAAAGAGTAGTTTACCTTTTTACCTGTCCATGCTTCCTCTGGAATACCACCATCCAAGGAACTTGAAGGCCCTCTGTTTATTAGATAAACATCAGTATCTACAGCATCTGCCCAAAATTGTAAAGGCAATCCTGCATGAAATCTCATGCACCTTGCACACTCCATGATTGTTCTGTTCATCCTTTCTGACACACCATTTTCTTGTGGTGTTCTTGGAACTGTCTTCTCTCTACGAATTCCATGCTCTGAACAGTACCTATCAAACTCTTTGCTGCAATATTCACCTCCGTTGTCTGATCTGAGACACTTCAACTTCTTTCCTGTCTCAATCTCAACCAAAGATTTCCATTGCTTGAAAATATCAAATACATCATATTTATTCTGAATACAATAAATCCATGTTTTTCTAGTTGCATCATCAATAAAAGTAACATAATAATGAGAGCCACCAAGGGATGATACCTGAGCAGGTCCCCATACATTTGTATGCACAAGCTCTAATTTTTCACTCTTCTTTTCTTTAACAACTCTTAGAAATCTTACTCTCTTTTGTTTTCCATAAATGCAATCCTCACAGAAATCCAAATCAAAATTCTTCAAACCCGGCAACAAATTTCTTGAGTGAAGAATCTTCATCCCCTTCTCACTCATGTTTCCGAGCCTATGATGCCATAATTTTGCATCTGCTCCTTTGGAAGTTAAAGCATTAACAGAGTTAGAAATACCATTGCATAAATACAATGTACCAACCTTTTCACCTTTTGCTATTACTAGGGCTCCTTTAGTGACCTTCCAAGTTTTATCTATGAAAGTTGTCATGCAACCTTCACTGCCTAACTGCCCTGTTGAAATTAGATTTTTCTTCAGATCTGGAACATGCCTTACCTCCTTTAATAACCATTGGTTTCCATTTTTTTGTTTTACAAGAACTTTACCCATTCCAACAATTTTACAGGGTTTATCATCACCCAAACGGACTTGTCCAAAATCTCCTTGAACATAGTCATGAAAATATTTCTTATCAGGTGTGGCATGGAATGAGGCCCCTAAATCTACAACCCAAGAATCAGTAACATTTTCGAAAGAAAGAATCAAAGCATCTTGTAACACATCACCTGTCACATTTGCTTCATCATTGTTTTCTTGCTGTGCATCTCCTTCTTTTCTCTTTCGAGATCTACAATATTTCTTTAGGTGTCCTTTCTTTCCACATTTCCAGCACACTATCCCCGATCTGGACTTGGATCTTCCTTTCCTCAATTTATTGCGATATCCTAAGCTCTTTCCTCTTTCCATTCTTCTTCCCCTAGACTCTGCACTCAAAGCATTACCCGATGTCTCACCGGAGCTTTTCCGTGGCATTTCCTCGCTAAGGGTAGCACTGACAACATCATCAGACTTTAAAGTACTAGATCCAGAGACAGAGTTACTAATGGCCATAACTAAACCATTCCAACTTTCTGGAAATGAGCACATAAATAAAAGAGCCCTAACTTCATCATCAAAGTTTACCCCTGCACAACTTAACTGTCTAGTATCTGTATTAAAATCATTCAAATGGTCTACAACAGATCCACCTTCTGACATCTTCATATTAAATAAACGTTTCATAAGAAATACCTTGTTTGAGGCCGAGGGTTTTTCATATATTTTCGCCAACGCCTTAATCAAACCCTCTGTTGTTGTTTCCTTTGAAATATTGAAGGCTGCCGACTCTGTGAGGCACAACCGTATTGTTCCGAGCGCCTTTCTATCGAGAATATCCCATTCTGTGTCTGTCATAGTCGTCGGCTTCTTTGTTTTTCTGCTCAATGGTAGGTACAGATCTTTCTGATACAGATAATCTTCCATCTGCATCTTCCACAGTAGGAAGTTTTGTCCATTAAATTTCTCAACCCTAAACTTACCATCTTCTGCCATTTCTCCCACTCAAACCAGGAACCCTTCTTTCCTGCGATTTTATCAGTGAAATAGACCTTCAGCTCTGATACCATTTGTTAGAAAATTAAATATTACAGAGCAATGCAACATATAAAATATGCAGAAAACACAAGCACACAAAACACATAAAACCAGAGAGACACAGATATACGTGTTTCACCCAATTTTGGCTACGTCCACCCCGAACAGCCAATCCTTTCTTTATATTATCCAGCAAAAATGAAGAGACACAACCTACAGCAGATCCACTGTAATATCCTCTGTTCTCTCTCACAGTCTCCCTATCTATTTCTCGCTCTGAGAATACACACGCAATACATAGCCACAATACAATACCCTCATAAAAGCGAGGGGTTTCCTTCTAGGGAAAAAAACCCTAAACTAAACATAACTTCTACCGTCAGATCATCCGCCTAATGAATGGCCCAGATTGACTAGAAATTACGATACTTTTACAAGGCAATTTTACATCTGTTCTTAGCTTCGGGGGTGCTACCCCGAAACCCCCCGCCAGGAGGGGGCTCCATAAAGTCACAGCTGCCCCCCCTGGACCCCCCAGGCAGCGTTTAATTACGGGCGGTGTTTCCGCCCCATTAAGGTATAGGGGTCCAACACTATGATATAAAATAAACAAGATAATTAGGCTCCACACCCAACAATACATTCTCAAAATTTGAGGGTGTCTGATGGAATATTACTTGTTGAGTTGTAGGACAACAAGTTTTGAATCCAGTTTAACAACCAATTCTCTAGTACCAAGAGAGATTACTTCGGATAGAAGCTCAATAACTGCATTGTATTCAGCAATAGTATTGGTTGTACGACCTACACATATACCTTGTGTATCTACTAACTCACCATTAGGGTCATAGATAACCTAGGCTGCAGAAGATATATTTTGGGTACTATGGCAAGCACCATCTGCAAAACTGACATAAGGAGCCAAAGACATCTACAAATAAAGTAAAACAAAATAAGCAGTAAAACCACTTGCAAACGCACACCAAACCAAAAATGTACAAAAATGAAAATCACACTAATGTACAAGAGTAGATACACGAGAAAATCATGCATAATATCTCTTTAGATAAAACCCATTTTAGGGTTTATCAAAAGGATAACCTTCATAATCAATCAGCTCATATGACCCTTTCTGCAAAACACGTTTTATGATATACGGCCCATGCCACATAGGTTTCAATTTTCCTGCCCCCATCTTGTCGTATGCTTGGTCATAGAGAAGGGACAAGTCTCATTCAAAGAAGGCACGTGGAGAAAATGTCTAATCAAAATGGACTTTGACCCGTTTCTTCTGTGCTTCAGTAACCAAAGCGGCGAAGCAGGGATTTCATCAAGTCTTTCCAAGTACAAGAGACGTTCCTCTTCTAGTGAGGTATTCGGAAGATATTCGAAAGCTAACTTGAACGAAGGAATTTCACATTCAATCAGCAAGGTTACTTCAAGGCCATACACCAACTAAAATGGAGTAAATCTAGTAGTGTTCTTGGTCGAGGTTTGGTATGCCCAGAGTGATGAAAACAACATGAGATTCCAATTTGACTTGTGCATCTCAATAGTGCATTGAAGCATAGTAACTAAGACTTTATTTACTACTTCAACTTGGTCGTTGGCCTAAGGGTAATATGGAGTTGAGCTGTCGTGGCGCAAACCCAACTGAGAAGTCAGCTCAGCGATCATGTAATGGCGAAAATGAGAACCATGGTCGGTGACAACGGCCTGAGGAACATCGAATCGTGCGATAACATGATTGAAGAGAATTTGAGCTACAATTTTACTTTCGGCAGCATATGTAGGCATCACCTCAACCCATTTAGCAAAATAGTCCACAGCGACAATGATATAAGCATGCCCCCTAGCTAAGTGATAGTTACATGTCATGAATTCAATGCCCCATTTGGCAAACGACCGACGGTGAAAACTGGGTGTAAGGGTGTGGGTGGGGCGTGCATCTTGCGCTCATAAATGTGGCAAGCATCGCACTTACGGACGGCAAGGATGCATTATTTGAAAATTGAAGGCCATAAGTAACCAGCCCGAAGGATTTTTTGAGTTGTTGCATAGGCAGACATGTGACCACCACATGCCCCAGAGTGGTAGTCGTTGAACACTCTCTCAGCTTCTTCAAAATACAGACAACGTCGACGAATCGAATCAACACTGACTCAGTATAAAGTATCCCCAATGTTACGATACGGTTGGGAATGATGTCAAATCCGTCAACAATCAGACTTATCCAACTTAGATTGGAAATTTTGGGTCTAGAGATACACGATGATATCACTATAGAGAGTGCTAATCATGAAGAGGGTTTCATCCGGAATGTACTCCTCGAGATCAAATGGAGCAGAGGCAGAGGGAAGGGAGCATATTAATTCAACAAAAACCAATGATTTCTTTGATTTGGCAGTAGTGAATTCCAAATAAAAATCTTGTAAAATGACAATCCATTTTGAATATTTTCCCCCCAGCAACTAGCGGGTCAAGATATAAGTCACAGGATTGCAGTCGGAGATCACGGTAGTCATGCGTAAAAGAATATAATTCCGAAAGTGCTGAACAACATGTACTGTAGCTAAAGCCAATTTCTCGACATGGGCATATCGAGCCTTTGTATCCATAAGGTTACAGCTGAGGTAATAGATGACATGTTCAGTACCATCATCGTCGTCTTGGACAAGTACCATAGCTATGGTACCAGAGGAAGCTGCTAAGTACATAAAATAGTCACAATGATCATTTGGGGGATGCAGTAAAGGAGCGTTGTTGAGAACGTTATTTAAAGCATCAAAGGAGCATTGAGAAACTTCATCCCATAGAAATGGGATCCCTTGTTTCAGTAATCATGTAAAACCCTTAGCAAGCTCTGCATAATTGGGAACGAAGCGATGTAGGAAATTAGCTTTCCCTTGCAGACTCTACAATTGCGATAAAGAGGAGGGAGGGGGTAAATTAACGATAGCCTCAAATTTCAAGGGATCAAGATGAATGCCTTATTTAGAGATGACAAGCCCAAGGATTCTGATAGATTCAATGCAAAAAAGACACTTATGCGGATTCAAACAAATATTGTAGTGTCGGCAGCTTAGAAAAATCTCTCGAAGGTGTGCAGGATGGTCACGGCGCTTAGCTGAATGAGAAGGGAGGTCATCCAGATAAGGTTGCACGATGTGCTTAATGTCATTGAAATCATAGGACATCGCACGTTGGAAGGTAGCGCCAGTATTCTTTAGACCGAAAGGGAGCTTTTTATTAGAAAAGGTTCCCATGAATAGAAAATGGCAGTCTTTTGTTCATCAACAGGAAATATTTTAATCTAGTTGTAGCGAGAAAAACCATCCATAAAGGAGAATATATCACTCCCAGTGAATTCATCGATGATTTGGTCGATAAACAGAGTGGGGTAGTTATCCTTCGGGCAGGCCCGATTGATATCTCAGTAATCAACACAAACGTGAATGGTACCCTGCTTTTTATTGACAGGGACAATATTGGATGCCCAATCTATCAACAAGATGGGATAATTGAATCCAGCCTTAAGAAGTTTTTCAACTTCTCCCTTTATGGCAGCAGACTTTCTAGGGTGCACAGGGCGAAGTTGCTGACAAACAGGCTTCACATCAGGATAAGTCAGTTTTTCATGCACCACAATACTTGGGTTGATGCCAGGAATTTCCTCATAGGACCATGCAAAAAAATCTCGAAATTCTTGAAAGACACTAGTATAGATCTTGACCTCATCTGGAGATAAAGTCACCCCAATATGAATATTCTCGACAATTCCTAGTTTCACATAAATTTCAATAGGCATACTCTTAGTAACACTGCCCATATTCCCCTCAAAAAAGACCTCATGGGTCGAAGTCGATGTCGGGAGTGAATCACGCGGAACATGGGGAGCGATATTTTCAAGACACGACTGAGCTACTCTAGGACTCAGGAGAAACAATGAACGATCATGGATATCATTCCAAGGAATTTCCTCAAGAGACATAGTTTCCACGATACCCTCGTCAGATGGAAACATCTCATTCATGGAATCAAATGAATCCGAGGAACCGAGCCAAGGAGATTGCGAGTATGCATCAAAATTAATGCTAGAAGTATCATGTTCAAAATCATTAGCCGAAGCCGAGACGATTTCACAATAATTGACCTCTACCGAGCTTAACGAAATCACATCTCCAAACGAATCGACCTGATCAGGCGAAGGGATGATCCAGGGATCAGAAGAAGTGGAGATCATATTGACCTTAGCAGTGTTTGGTGGAGGAAGAGAAAATAGACCCATAAGGGCAGAATCTTTGAAAATCCCTACCCCCACACTCTCATAAGGTGTGGTGGTATGGTCTACAAACGGAACATTGCCTTCTGATTAAGTGGAAGCGAAAAAGGACAACTGATCAACAATGATAATATTTCCTTTGTGCAGGAAATGGAGAACACGAATGGGAGTGGATGACACGCAAAGCATAGCATGAGTCTAGCTGTGACCGAGGAGAAGATTATAATTGAGTTTTGCATCAACAACTTCAACCTCAACGTTGATCATTTTTCCTTCTAACGTGATAGGAAAATTGGGAAGAATATCGACAGGACGAGAATCTCTCCCGTCAAAGGCCTCCAAAGTATTTGGAGACTGATTGAGAGTTGGAGAACCAATGGCTTTGCAACACAAAACAGACATAATGCATGTAGATGCACCTCCGTCCATGACTTTTCAATGGATATCATTTCCATTATACCAACTTAGATAATCAAAGCAAGTTGATGAGGGAGACATAGGACAAAATTCTCCAGATCGAAAGTAATAAGGCTTGAATCGGCCGGATCAAATCCTTTGATAGCGGATAACAATGCTTTCCGTTGTGACGGACAGTTTTGAAGCACCTCTAGCACAGACATAGCAGATGGCACCTGAGCCAAATTCTCAACAATATTGTAATGTTGAGCATTGTGGGAATTTTGATTATAAGAGGACTTGCGGAGCACACATTTAGAAGGTGGTTGTACCACGAAATCTGAACTAGGCCTTTCAATATGAAGAGGGCCAAAAGTGGGCGGGGGAGAAGGAGTAGGAGCATCGACGATTTCTTTCCCCACCAACTCATGTGATTACACATAATATTTAGGTCTGGTAGCAATAGATATGGGTGCAGTACCATTCATCATGAAAACCTGAGAACCAAAAGGGGTTGAATACTGGGGTTGTTCCACCATTTGAGTCTGCTGCGATGGAAACGGATCCTTAAGAACAACCGGAGTCCCTTGGGTGCCCTTCAGGAATCGACTCACCTCGGCCCGTCGTGGACAATATTTGGTGTAATGCTTGTCATCACATATCAGGCAAGGATACTTCAGTTTATGTTTAGCTCCATAATCAGTGTGAGGTTTGGAGGAATCCTGTTTTGGGGCATTAGATTTATATTTTCCTTTTCCCTTATTTTTTCCTTTAGAGGATTTATTGACGCAGAAAACTAAACGACGTTAACCTTTGAAGTTTTTCCAGGATTCAGGGGGTTCTAGGAAACATAATCTGAGAAAGAAGACGATTTCTGCTTAGAATTTGAAGAAGACTTCTAGGAAGTCTGGGAAATAGAACCAATGACATTGTGTACTAGTAGTGTCATCGGAGCTTTTGATGCTATAGACTGAGAACTCGGGCGTGGAGCATCAAGAAAGATATCATATAACATGTCGTACTGAGAGTAAACCAAATCGAGATATTGAGCATGAGCTATGGCTTGCTCTTCTGTGACAACTTCCCCCATAGAGATATCCTTAGCGATTTGATTAACGAATGATTTGGTAAACCATTCTATCAACAGTTGATCAGGAATGTAAAATTTGATCAAACCATGACACCTTCTCCATTCATGGATATGATCAGAGATATGCGTAGCAGTATTTTTATTTAAGGATTTCAAGAGGTGGGTTCCTATTTCATAACGAACAGGCAACTGAAAATGTGTAAGGAAAGCCATGGCTAAGGAATTGAGATCTTGAAAAGTCTCGCATGGAATTTCAATGTACCACTTTGCAGTGGCACCAGTCAACGTTCTTTGAAAGAGATGTAAATGAACTAAATCATCAACCCAGGAATTGGAGGAGCCCAAAGATGGTATTTCATAACATGTGCCTGGGGGTCTTCCCCATATTTGCCTTCAAACTTGGGGAAATCGCTCGGAATTTTGGTTCGAATTGGGAACCAATATGGATTGTGAAGAATTGGATCATTGGTCAATATTGATACATCAAGAAGTTTCAACATTGCGAGAAATGGCAATTGTGGATTGAAAGGCATGGTGTTTGGTCTTTAATACATGCCCATTTGTGGATGCCAACCGGGTTGAGAGAAATTCTTCCCCCAAGGGTTCTGCCCCGAAGGGTTTTTTCCCATAAGGATTGAAACCTTGATATTGTCCATAAGGATTGAAACCTTGTGGATTCTGACCATATCCCAGTTGTTGATATAAAATTGGATTCTGACCTATAGCAGACCAGTGATGTACAAGTTGACCATAGTTCGCAGCATACGGATTTTTTGGCTACTAGAAGGTTTGGTATGGATTGCCCTGGGGTTGACCTTGGGGTTGTTGGACTATACCCTGAGGTTACTGAGGTTGACCAGGTTGCGCCTAAGGACCAGGTTGTACCTGAGGACCAAGTTGTGCCTGAGGACCAGGTTGTACCTGAGGATGAGATTGTACCTGAGGACCAGGTTGTACCTGAGGATGAGGTTGTACCTGAGGAAAAGGTTGTACCTTCGATCCAAGTTGTACCTGAGGACCAGGTTGTACCTTATGACCTGGCTGAACAAACGCCATATCCAATTGCACGGAGGGTTGTCCTTGCTGGACAAAAGGCTGACCCCGCTAAAATTGGGGTTGACCTGGTTGACCAGAAGGTTGTCCCTGATGAAAATAGGAAAACTAACCTTGATTAACATAAGGTTGATTAGGTTGTACATAAGGCGTTTCTTGTTGTACGAAAGGTTGCCCTTGTGGCCCATAAGGTTGATTTTGACCATAGTGAAAACCCTGCTGATAGATGTAACCCCCTGGCTGAACACCAAGTTTTCCTTGAAATCCCCGTGGATTTACCGGTTGAGTTTTAAACTATTTGGAACCATACGGGAGATAATGTTGTTGGTAAGACTCTGCAAAAATTGTTCACATTGTTTATATTCGTACCCTGTTGGACCGGACGATCCAACAAGCATAATAATGCTGCCAGCGGCTTGAGAGGAACCTGGAATGTAAGTTGAAGTTCCACTCATAGATGGTCCAATGGTAGGTTTGGAAACATTTGATAGGGTAGGACCTCCTCCAGAAACTGAAATTGATGGGATCGACACAGGAGTTCTGACAGGAGGCGTTAAAACACCTACACAAATAGTTGGCTTAATAGAAGTAGGCGTGACTATAGTTTTATTAGGCATGGAAATGGTTATGTTGGAAACACTCAGACCAAGGGAAGATACTCCAACATTCTTCCAAATATTATTGTAATACAAAGGCGTACCACTTGACATACTCGAGATCAGGTGTCCCAAAGAGGTGTAATTTTTTGAAATGTAGGGCTAGAAGGAAGGCTGAGAGGTCATCACATAGGGAAAACCTTCGAGAGGGAATGGAGGTCCCTCATATATAGTCTCATCTACACTATTGATGGTGCTTGAAACCTCTAGGGGGGATGAAAATTCTCCTTCATAAGCCATCGAGAATAACTGACGGGCAGCGCTTCGAGATGGGCGCGGTGAATTCACAAATGGTACACCTGGTGTATTGTATGGATTGTAGCGCCATTGAGAGGAGATTTTAATGGGATCAAATAATGGATTCATAGGGTATGCAATGTAGCCTACTGGCACATCAGGAATATATTGAGAGGAAACGGGTTGAATACTCAGAACGAGAGCAAACTCATCAGTTTGAGTCCCACTCGAAGGTGGAGAATGAGAAGAGACAGGTGACAATGGCTCCTCGGAAAGAGTATATGGAGAGGGAACTAAATTTGGTGGTTCAGCCACAATGATATTATCTCAAAAACAGAAGAGGATAAAGATGATTAATTCAAGGCTTTAAACAATATATTTATAAGGAGTTACTCGTGATGAGGCCCGTAAATGCTCTAACAGGTAATCCATGTGATCATGGGCATTTAATTTTAGAAAAAAATGAAATAAATAAAAAAGGGGTAAGCTAGGCAAAAATGATTACCACATAGTCGTGAACTGCAATATACATCTTGGTGATCAAATGAAAGAGAAATGACCAAGGACTTAATGTATGGCAGGCAATCTCCTAAATACTGTGTTCGGTGTATCACATCTACATGGTAGGTTTGCAGCCTAATGGTGTCTCCCAAAATATATGCGATGGTACGTGGGAGTCCAAATCCATAGTTGTGATGTCTAATGCGTAACCGTTGGATGAGAGCGTCCCAAAATATACTTTCATACATCCACGGCTGTAACATAGACTGTTAGCAACGGCTCTTACGCTTAACGACTCTGGAAAATGTCTCTAGCCTAGACCTCTAAATGTGATTCGTTAGGTTCCAAATGCTCCTTAGGTTGATCTTGAATTATGTCTCGGTTTCAAAGTCCTACCGATGTCACGCGAAACCCTACGATGCAGTTAAATGAGAAAATAACCATTCATTTTGATGAATCCTATGTTAATGAAGGAGAGATAAACTCACACAATCAACCCATAAACAAAAAAAATGCATAAAACAGCATTCACTTTTCTCTTTAAGTGCGGAATTCTAAAGCGAAACAAAAATTTTACAATTTTCTTCCTTTCACTAAATGCACTAAGAAGCGAATCAAAATGAAATTTTCATTTTCTAAGGCGAAATCAAACAAAAATATTTTTTCATTTTTCTTATAAGCATAATGTGAAATGTAGAATGAAAATTAATTAATAATGCTTTGAGTACTAATTAAATCTAGCAAACATGCATGCAAGAGGCAATGATTTCGAAAATCAAAGAGAGACGTAAACCATTTTCTTCAAAACAAAGCACTCTTCATTCACGCACTGATCAGTCACTCAAAGAAAAAAAAATTCAGTGGGAGGACAAGCAATTGTAATCTATGCTTGATGGCGAACATAAACTCAAATGAATTCAGAGTTGACACTTGAAAAAATGCTATTCGTGAGAACCAACCAAAAGGTGGAAAACAATCAAACACAAATCCTAAAAGGTATGACAAGACTTGATTCAATGAGAAATTTGGAAGTCAACAAAGTAATCAACCGCTCAGATGGCCCGAGGACACCTAGAAACCCTAGGAAGACAAGGATGCAATAGCTTTGAAAACAAGACAACCACAGGTGAAAAAATTGAACCATGAATGTCATTGAACAGAGAAGAAACAGAGCTACTCAAACAAACAAGAATACCTAGAAGAATAAGACCCACTGGCAGACCAAATGAAGGAAACCCTGAAAAACGTCACACATAGGAATCAATGCGACTGTTAGGCCACAACCCGCACTGGAAGGGTAAAAGCACGACTATGTAAAATGCATACAGTGCTGATCGGGGCGACTGTCAGAACAATACCAACACCGACCGAGGAAAAGATTGAAAAATAAAAGGGTTTCCTAAACTGACACCAGGATTATCACTTCAGCATATATATAAAGGTCTATAAGCAATTACATGAGCTATAGAGACAAGGAGATGGACACTCAATGAAAATCGAAGACAAGAAAAGAAATCGAAAAATTAAAAAATAGGAGACTGAAAGGCTAGCACTCCCCTGCGGAGTTGCCAATTTGTTATGCAAGAAAATCCTCTCTGTGGAAAGAGACAATCCCTCTAGCCCTTGGATGGGTCTAGTAACAATAGGGGACAATTAGAAGCCTAGTTTCCTAGATTGTAAATGCATGCAGATCATGAATAGATCACCTACCTCAGTCTAATGCTAACTCTTGTTTGAATCCTTTGGTCATTTGCATTTTGTGGTCGGATCTTTGCCGTCACTGGCGCTTGGTTACCTGCATAAGGGATCAAACAACAAAAAGCATGAAATCATAACATATATTTTGAATGTACAACCTACTTAGTTGATCAAGGAAAACTAAGAATCCAATCACACATTAAAGACATGAATGGAAAGTACAAACCAATTGTATTATATTAAAATAGAGAGGGGGAGTTACAACCTGCACCTTGATGTCACAACTTTCCTTCGATGGTCATGATCCAGACACATGTCCAAAGCACTCTTTCAACTTGATGTGGAGGGAAAAAGATCTCAACTCTCGCTTGATACCTATAGCAACAAAATATCTCTCTTTTGTTCTTCTATGTTTGTTCTCACTGGCAGAGCTATGGGAGATCATCCATTATATAACAAAGGAGGAGGGAGCATGGATCCACTTAAGGTGGGGAAACGGGTTATCCCTTTGGATGGTTCCACTTTTTTAGGAACAAAGAGCCCAAAGGGAGAAGCTCGGTTCTATCCTCAGGAACAAAAAACCAGCTCTCCGCCACGAAGCTTCCAGATCTTGAAGCTTCACTTCCATTTTTTTTTTTAATTCCAGAAGAGGATCGAAGCGGGTATGATCCTCATTCCAGCGCCGATCAGCGCTGCCCTAGACGAGAAAAGGGTCATCGGCGCAAGCAAGACACAGAGAAGGCACGCCGCTCCAGATAATTAGGTTTCTAAGGAGTTGGTTCAGGAATGGTCAAGAGAGAGTTTACTAATTGTGCTGGAAGGGATATGAGGGCATATTTTCATGATGGAAAATAGACACAGGGGTCACTATTAGGGGTCTCTAGGATCAGGAATAGGGAGTACAGGTACAGTGAAAAATTGTTGTGTAACTCCCTCAACTCTATTATTTCCTCATCCTTTCCCTTTACGATCTCTTCAAATGATTTATCCTCAAATTGTTCTACCATGTCAACTTCTAGGGGCGCTTGTTCATCATGTTGGTGCAATGTTGATTTAATCTGATGCATGAGTGGTTGCTCCCCTATTTCTCTTTTCTCAGCTATAGTATTAAGTGTATATACACTTTTGATGGATTTGGGAGAAAATACCTGCCTCTTTCCCTTCTCATAGGTGTGAGTTACCTCAACAACCCTAGGAGCCTTTGAAATTGATTTTTCATGCTAGAAGAGCCAACCTCCATTGGTTGTGCTGATATTGATGGTGATGGTGTGCTATGCATGATAGGAGGACTAGTGGTGGGCGTTGATGCTACTTTCTCCATGAAGGTTTCCCAAGTAATGTTGATAGTTGAGAGATGATGCAAAACAATAATTTTGACTAGACCATGGTGGAAACGACTTGGGTGATTATATTTGTTTCTACTTTGAACCTTCTCAGTCATTCTAAGCAAAAATTTGTACAAGTAATGTGACAAGTCAAGTGGTTTAGTAGAGAGTGCATCAACAATCTAATATGGTACCTGTACAACCTAAATAATCTCCCTTCACATGTGAAATATTTCGTAATTAACCTCATCAAAGGAGCATATCTATCAAGGAAGTGCCTAAAAGGGAAAATGTACTCAGGCTTCTATCTAGCATGAGGCCTGAGGAACAGTTTGTAATCTTCAAGGTTGATGTCCATGCCCTTAAACCACTTTTGTCCATGACTAGGTATATTTGTTGCTGAAGAAATCACATATGTCGATAAGTCAAAATCTACACCTACAATGATGTCTTTTCCAATACTAAAACTTGTGGAAAATAAACTTGTCAATTGGAGATGACAACCTTCTTCCATTATTTTCTCATATAATCTCAAGCATACAGTCCTCTCAAATCATCACTTGGAAAAAGGTTAGGCATTGACTTCTTGCAAGGTGGAGGGCTCAAATCTGATGCAGCACCCTCCTTTATGGATTTTATTCTCACTATCCATAATATCTATCATAAGGATAAACCCTAGGTGTTTAGGATGTAGTGGGTATGTGGACTGAATTTGGAAAAACATAAGACATGGTTAGGGTAGGTTTGGAGGGTGAGATGAAGGGCAGTGAAGCCAAGAAAAATTGCCAAAAAATTTCAGGATGTAGGGTTGTATGTTGGCTTCAAAATACTAGTAAAATTTTGTGAAATGGATGTAAATAAGGTGATAAAATTAGGAAAACATAGGGATTCATGATAGGAAAAATTGAATACATAGTATGAAAGGAGGTAAGAAAGAAAACCAATATTGTGCTTAATAAATGGACTTAAGGAGGATATGATGTGCTAGATTATTGTTGAAGAAGTTTTAAAAACTTATGGCAATGACCCTGGAGCTTGGATGAGTGGTTTAGGAGAAAAATACCAAAAATGTAGCACTCTCTGAGATGCATAACAAACCCTTCCAGATGCATAACGGACCCTTCCAGATGCGTAACAGACCCTTCTAGATGTGTAACAGAGTCCTTCAGATTCGTAACAGAGGCTTTTTGGAACAAATTCCTTGATTTTCTTCGAACCCTTGACAATTATGGAGAAAGTTGAAGGTAAGAGAGGAGCTCTACCAAACATGAAAAGACAAAATGAGTTGAAAAACCCTTCTTTTTCCTCTTTATAACATCTTGAAATGATTTTTTGTCTTTTAGTGAAACAAAAGACTTTGAGGACAGTTTTGCCTTTTTGGAACAATTTGACAATGAAATAACCTTTTAAATAAGACATATTATCTTACTTTATTCCCCTAACTATGCTAACTCCCTTTAAAACAATGATATGATGAAAATTAAGCCTTGTTCGCCCCTTTTTGGTGACATTTTTGTACTTTTTAGTGGCAAAACAAGGACACCTAGACAACAGACCTAGATGGAGATGGAGTGACTGACCTAAGACTCTAAATGACAATGAGTGACATGACCTTTGAGAGGATTATGGCCATGGATAGAATGAGGGGAGCAACATTTTTGACCTAGACCATATGCAGTGACCAAAATTTATTTGAAAACTTGTTTGAAAAGACAAAAAATTTAACCTAGGACTACTAGAAAATAAATTGAAAGAGAATGTTTGATCACTGAACATATTGACACTAACAAGCTTGAAAATTATGTGGAACCATATGTCGTTCATGCCATTTCTTGTAGTTGACATTGGATTTTTGTAGGATATCATGGATCTGTTTTTGGAGGTGTTGGATCTGCTCAAAAAATCTAGTTTCCCTGTCTACATTGGTCTGAGAATTGGAGGACTCAATCAATGCAGATGTAATGGGAATAACTACATCAATTAGGGTTAATGGTTGAAACCCTAAGCACACCTTAAAATTACTATGGCCAATAAATTTGTTGAAGGCTCTGTTATATATATTCTAAACATATGGAAGGTTTCTGTCCCATCCATGCAAGTGCTTATAGTTGTACATGTGCAAGAAATACATAATTATATTATTGACCAATTTTTTTTGTCCATTTGAATGGGGATGAAAGGTAAACTTGGTATTCATGAGACACCATAAGCTAGACCAAATGGTGTTGAGTAACTTGTTAACATTATCTAAAATAATGGTTTGAGGTAGCCCAAAATGAACCCAAATGCACTCAAAGAAGAATTTAGTGGTGACTTCATTTGTGATCCTATTCTTTCACATTGATGGAATGGACATCTTAGAGAACCAATCGACCACTACAAACACACAATCATTTCCATGCTTGGTGGATGGAAAACCTAACATGGAATCCTTGGAGACTGATTCCCAATGCTTATCCTAGGTAGGTATAGGAGTGTACAAACCCTGCTTCTCGATGGTTGGTTTAGCAATGGCACAATCAGTGCATTATTTGATATACCGTTGGAAATCATGTCAAAGCTTTGGCCAATAGAAATATTGTTGAAGTACTACCATTGTCTTCTCAACTCCAATGTGCCCTTCCACCAGATTGTGATGTGCTTCCTAAATTAGCATGGCACGCTTGCTTGAAGAAACACAAAATATGGCATAGGTAACATAGCATTGCATCTTAATTTGTGAAGGGAACAAAATGAATTACAAATTTGTAACCAAAACATAGGGATATAATGAAAATTGACTATTATTAATAAATAAAAAATGGTTAAATTGTAAAAATGTAGAATGAAAACAAACCTGCTCAAATTGTGGTAGCTTATATATGAGAAGAGGTGACGGCTACGTGCCTTTGCCAAAAGGCCCCTTTAACATTAGAAGCAATGAGAAAACTCCAAATGTCCAAAAACCTATTCCTAAGAGATAAAACACCAAAAGGCTTATAGGCCCCAGCGCGGTTGTTGGTACATCAATTTCATGAGGTCATAAATTTTTCATCTAATATCCATTTGACATGCTCAATAGTCCATTAGAAAGTTATAGCCAAGAATTATGCATTTCAAATATACCTAGGCTTTGCCTAAGGTTATAGCCTAGGTAATTTCCACATCAAAAAAACATCAATGAAGGCCTAAAAACGACCCTGAAATTTTATGAACCAAAAGATTGTAGAAAAGCTACCAAAATGGAGAATTATGCTTTGTGTTGTTGGAGTAAGTGGATGGCCATCGATATCCACCTGGATCAGTCCTCTCCCATTAAGAAGCAATGGTATCCATTGAATTTAGGTCCCCCATAATATGTGGAAACTTCTACTAAATTTACTCCTGGTGAGTCACTTGCCTCGGTGAAGAAGATCCCTGACATTCACAACCTGGTAGAGTTGAATGTGTTGCTGGTGGGTATCCTTTGTCTTGGTGTCAAAGATTTATTCATTACAGCTTGTTCAATTTAGTCATTATTGAGCACCGTGGGGACCAATTGATCGACTACCTCCGAGGTGTCAAATAGAGGTGGATAATATGGTCAAAGCACCTCCACATCAAACACAGGGTGCAAGCTAAGGAATGGGGGATGATCAATTCAAAATAATTAAAAAACATGCTTTGTGATTTTTTATGAACCATATAAGAGGTGATATGAGATTCCTATTAGGCCTATGAGGCACTCTTTTTGTAACTTTCACCAAACCTTCTCACCCACGTGAAACTTATGTGGAACCATGTGCTAGTCATGTCGCTGCTTCTACTTTACATTGGATTTTTGTAGGATATGATGGACTTGTTGGTGGTGGCGTTCGATCTTATAAACAAATTTAGATGCCTTGTAAACCTCAGTTTAAGCATCGGATGACTTTCTCGGTGTAGATGTAATGGGCATATCTACATCAATTGGGGCCAATGGTTTGAACCCCAAGCACACCTAAAAAGTACTATGGCTAATAGAGTTCTCGAGGGCTTTGTTATAACTATGTTTCTGAACGGCTTTGTTATAACAATGTCGAACATATGGAAGGATTTAATCCCATGTACATGGGTCCTTGAAGTTGTACATGTGCAAGATATGCACCATCATCTTGTTGACCACTTCTATTTTTCCATCTTATTGGGGATGAAAGGAAGCCAATTTGGTTAAATTTGCATTCATGAGACACCATAAGCTAGACCAAAAGATTCTAAGGAACATATTTTCTCTATCCGAAATAATTATGTGAGGTAGCCCTAAATGAACCCCAAACATATTGAAATAAGAGTTTAAAATTGGATTCAACTATGATACTATTTTTGAACGGTGACAGAATGGCCATCTTAGAGAACTAGTCGACCAACAAAAACACACAATCATTGCCATTCTTGTATAGGTTAGGTAGAGGAGTGTACAACCTCTTTGTTTTGATGGTTGGTTTAGTAATGGTATAGGTGGTGCATGGTCTGATATGTCGTTGGATATCATGTTGATTATTTTTCCATTATAAATATTGTTGATGTATTGCTATTGTCTTCTCCACACCAAAGTGTCCTTCCATCAATCTGTAATGTGCCTTCCATATCAGTTTGACATGCTCACTTGAAGGAACACAAAGGTGGCCCAAGTAACACAACAATGCGTCATGATTTGTGAAGGGAACAAAATGAAATATATATTTATAATCAAAACATAGGGATACAATGAAACTTTACTTCTATTAATAAATGGAAAATGTTGAAACTATAAAAACACATAAAGGAAACAAACTAGCTCGAGTGGTAGTAGCTTATCTTTGAGAAGAGATGTGATGGCTATACACCTTCGCTAGAGTGAGTTATATCGATGCCAAAAGGCATTTTTTAACATGAGAAGAAATGAAGAAACCCTAACATCTAGAGACCTAACCTAATAGATGAAACACCAAAATGCTTATGGGCCCCACTGGGTTTATTTGGTACAACAACTTCTCGAGGTCATAAATTTTGCATACAATATCTGTTTGGAGTACTCAATAGCCCGTTGGAAAGGTCTAGCTTAGAATGACACATTTTTTTTTGACCTATCCTTTGCTTATAGTAATAACCTAGGTCCATTCCACATTCAAAAAACATCATTTAGGGCCTCAAAACGACCCTGGAAGTTTAGGACCCGAAAATATACCAACATGGAGAACACTGTGTTAAATTTACTCATGGCTATATTATTCATTGCTTTAGATAATTGCATGTCATATTTTACATATTAAATTCACCCCACAACATCATAACATTGTTTAGTTTTACCACATTATTCAACAACATATGCAATTATATAGAAAGAACAATATCATCGTCAATGCAACAAAACATAAAGGAACAATAGAAGACAAGAATTCACACATAGAGACACCAAGATTGGTCAGAGACCAGGGGAAAACCCACTATGGGGAAAACCCTTTCAAATTATTCATCTTATTATTTTCATTGAATTATTCAGCAAAATGGAGTACAATGATCCATATCTTCAACCATAATACTATCCAACAAAATTATCTAAACAATATTCATGAGATGAACCCAACAATGCTAACAATAAATCACCTTGATTGAGAAGATTGCGGTCAATTGTCACTGTCTGTAGTTAATTGTCAAACTCTACGGTCAAATGATAAACCAAACCCTAGGTCCCAACCCCATGTATAGAGTGAAGTGTGTGTGTGGCTGAAACCCTCTAATAGCACGCATGAGCTTGTGTGCCTATGGTTATAGCCGAAAATTTCCCGTGACAATCCTTTGGTCCGAAACCAAAAATTCTAGACACACGTGTGAGCTTCAGACCTTGCAATCACTGATTTGTACGAACAAATCTTCGTGACCTAGCCTCGGACTTGTGCAAGCCAAACCCAAAGAAAGAAAAAGAATGATCATAATGATGATGTCCAAATGAGGGTCACCTGACATGTATTTATATCCATCCATGGGTGTCCAATTTCTCTTTTGGAATGACTTGACCTTTTGTGCACATGTGGTCTTCAATTCAAAAATACACTTTCCCTTGTCAAAATTGAGTGCTTCAATAATCAAAATTGGTCCTCTCAAAAAGAGGAATCTAGTCCCCTCATTTGAATTTGTCACTAAGGTGTGAAATTAACACTCCCTCTCAGCTAGGTGTGGATTCCAACAACATCAAGTAATCATCACAAGTATCCAGTCATCAAATAATGTCTTATCTCATGTATATCGTCATAAAATGTCGACACTGCTCATCTCTGCGCATATTTTCTTATATATTGATTATTGGAGGGGAGCCCAAGCTACCACCCTCTATCCATTAGGGAGCCACTGCTACCACCCAAAATCATCTACCAGTGGGGATTTCAATGCTACTACCCGAGAAATTTCATAGAACTTATCATCAAGGAGCCCTACTCAACCTGGAACCACATCTGGGAGCTCATTCTTGACCCAAAATCCAATGACAACGAGGAAGTTATTATGGCACACTCTCACCCCAAGTAATCTCAGAGGGGAGCAACCATCTTCCACCCTATGTCAAGCAATAGGAGTCATAGCATAGGGGATCAAACATCTTCCACCATATGCTAATCAATATCATATCCATCCTATTTCCCACTAATATTACCAACAATTATCCTCAACAGTCATGTGGTAGAACACTTGCATCATAATCATCTTGGGTTGTACACCTCCAAGCACTTTCTCAACCTGTTGGCTAGATGGGGAGCAGTGTTCCCAACAAGCTCAACTTGTGGATATGATAGAAACTGGGATCTAGCAAGAGAATGGAGAAACATATTTTAACCTATGGGTAACAGATAGGGGTGATACCTTATTTTCCAGAGATCCCTCAACCCCAGGAGCCCTTCATCTCAATTCCTCACCCTGGGAGATCAAACAGGGGGGAAGAGTTGCCTCAGTGTCCTAGATCAATCTTTCTTTGTGTATATTAGAAACATATCAACATGCTCATATCTGGTATCAACTTAAACAACTCATTGAAGAGTTCAATCATAATTTCTTAGTAGAAATAGTCTCTTGTTCATGCAATACATCGAATAAAATATTATGTTAAAACAAATATATACATCACAAAAGGATACCTCATTCATCCTCCTTCTCACAGAGGAAACAACCACAAGACTAAGCTTGTTTCATACAACAACATTGTCTAAAAATATGAATATATCTTAGTTCTAGCTACATATGTGATTCTCTATCAATCAGATCCCACTCTTTATCATCACAGTGTATCAATGTCATATCTAGAACCTGTTGAAAATAACTCTCCAAAGAGTTTCTTCAACTTGCCTCATAACTACCCATACTAGTAACATCGTACTCAAACTTGGTCGTGCTTAAAGCTACAGACTTTTCATCCAAAATATTATGGGATATATCATACTGAAGCAGCACCCAGATGTGTGCATCTCATCAATAACGATCCCAAAAATTATTAGTACATCCATGCACTCATATATCAGAAGAAGTATATCTTAGACCAAAAATTGATCATCCCATGCAAATATATCATAAGGTGCTTATCAACAACCCAATGTGTATGAAGAGGCTTAATCATGAATTGACTCAGGTTTTTCTCTGCAAAACATATGCCTAGATGGGTTTTCACAAGGAACATCATTATATTAATAAATTGTCGCTTACCAAGTTAGGTTCAACAATATCTCTTCATAACCATTTGAGATTCAATCAGAGTGTCCAGGGATTTGTATTTCCAATATCCAAAAACTTTGCAATAGATTCACGATATAAATTTTCCTTTCTAAACTTCAAAGAGTAGTTCATCATGCCAATAATTTTCATTTCAAAATTTAGAGTAGGTTTGGATCGGAACATCTTCCTGGCTTCACCAGGTAATTATCAATGCAGACATACCAAGCTCGGGGAGCTTGCTTAAAACCATACAATGTTATCTGCAAACATTATATTGATTAAACCAATATATTCAACCTCACACAGATCAATATTGTGCAATTAAATCGACTAAGTCAGTTTATCAAGCCTTAGATGCCAAATCAAAACTAATATCAAAGTCATAATTTTTTTTCCAATACCATTGTGACAAACTCTTCGGACTAGGTGTCAGGTAGATTTCACATCCAAATACCAAGTTATGACTTCATCTATCATCATGTAAAAAAAAAATCATTTACCAAGCAATATCAAGTCAAACTTCATCAAACCATCCTCTTGATCATAATATAAATCATTCCTGTGATGCAAATGCATAGACCAAGGATAAGTCTTACAATTTTCATGCATTCATTTTGAGATCATTGCATACTGAATCACAATTATTGATACTTTAACCAATGTGCCAATGCCAATGATGCCAATACATAATCACTATTGAATAATAATATTTTTCATTGAAAGTCATTATTCCCACATAGCACTGCCATTTCACATCAAGGAAAAACACCAGTACCAAATCAAAACCCTAACTTGTTATCATTGTGAATTCAATCAATCCATAAGCCAAAAAATATTTATTAATTTTCAAGCATCATGTAAAAACCCCAATACTTATCATCTATATTAAACCAATAAGTCAAAAAATTTCAAACCCTTGAAATTGTTATTAATCATTTTCATATACTAGCTTCAATGATCAAATCAAAATGGCATACTGATATGCATATTTCGACCCCCTGCAAACACAAGTTTGGTCAACACATTCACATTCTATATAATAAGTATAACATTCAAATTTCCATGCTTATAGGACTTCCTATTGTGTGCTTTGTGTTTGTAGGATTTTCATACTCCAGGTGTGCTCTTGGTTTTATGCACAGGGATTTAGTTTTTGTGTCCTACAGGCACAATCACACCCATAGGCCTTCTTTTGTGTGGTTGGGAGGCCTATAACAAAACTCTTAAGCCTTTCTCCCAATGGTTGGAGCTTAGACTGGGAGAAACCTTATCTTCCCATACCAAAACTTGCTACAGACTAACAACATTAGGTATTTGTCTATTCATATCAAAAATATTACTCCAACAATAAAAAAAATTAAAAAAATTAAAAAAAAAAAAAATATATATATATATATATATATATATATATATATATATAATACTTTTAATGCATATGATAATAGGTGTAGGGATATTATTTAGAGTTTCTCCCTCTTAATGAGAAACTACTTCCATTAATGTTAATCAAGACATCAAACTATTTATCATAATACTTTCATGCATCAGTATAACGGTTAGATCATGGAATCAAACTATATCAAGTTCTAAAACATATATTCATCATGGTCATAACATGTTAGCATCAACAACTTCATCATCACATATGAACATGACATCAAAATTTCATTAAGGTTCGGTGTCATATAATTATGGAAGCTGACAAGTGTATCATCATACTTCAAGGATTGTAATCAAAAC
The DNA here is from genome assembly GCA_034641835.2 of Pinus albicaulis. Classification (NCBI taxonomy): domain Eukaryota; kingdom Viridiplantae; phylum Streptophyta; class Pinopsida; order Pinales; family Pinaceae; genus Pinus; species Pinus albicaulis. The sequence goes on along the minus strand of CM076580.1, from coordinate 771,042,323 downwards.
ATCACTTCTTTATCACATTACTCATCAAGTTAGGGCATCCAAAATTACCATATTGTCAAAAAATACTAATCTTATAAAAAATGTCAATAAGAAGATCCTTACCATCAATATTATTTTCATACTTTTATCATTAGGGTTCCTCTTATTATCACAAGAATTTTTTATGGTATCAATTTACCATATATGTAAAAAAATATCAATGTTTCTAGGAAGCTTTATAAAATCAAGAAATCCATCATGTCTAAGATATAAGATACTTTCCAAATATCAAGTACACCAATATATCATATGTACTAGAGATCATACCTACTTTCATCATGAAGGTGATATTTTCATCATACCTTAGGGCTTAACTTGCCATCCACTCTTGCAGCTAAATCATAGCACTATACATACCTTGTAGTATTCAGATACCTGTGCACCTTCTTATTCGACATTGGTAGTCAGAGCACTTTGTCAACTTTTCATCAGGTGTTGAATTATTTTTCCAACAATATTTCTTCTCTTCCTGCACTATCCATATTTTCCTGCACTTCAGATGATCCTCAATGATCAGAATTGGATCAAGGACCTAAGGATTAGCTCAAAATTAAAAGTTATAGGATTGGGTTGAAACTAATATGGTTGCATAGGTCTCATCTTCCTGATTCCAGCACCTCAAACAGTTCGAAAAACAGACACCGTATGAAGAAGTTATTGCATTTTCAATGTTGAGTGGGTCCGGCGAAGCACGGAGGGCCCAACCCTCCTCCCATGGAACCTCATCATATGACCAGTGTGGGAGCTTAATGTTAAGAGTGCTTAAGGAGCCTAATATCAAGTTTAATATTTAATTAAGCTTCAGTTAAGTGGAGTTTAATATGGAAAAGATTCTGGAGGTGCTCCCAAATTTAGGCGGACTTCCACTTTTAGTGGAGTTAATTGGCAGTTGCCCCACATTTAGTGGAGGAAATTGGGGCAAAGTTGTTTTGGTCATAAATCTCTCATTATTGAACCAAATCGGATGAAATTTTGGTCAATTTTGGGTCTATTCGACCTTCTGAAGACTTTGGGACAGATTTCAGGTCGAATGGAGGTGATATTCATTAGTGTTTTCTTCAGGGAAGATGAAGGAGCCATTAGGGCCACCATGAGACAAATTCAATTTAAGGCCTAACCAGGGGAGTTAGAGTCCTTTTTCAGAGTTCCAATAGTCTAAATTGGATAATTTCGATGTTTTGAATCTTATGAAATGGTTTTTAGAGCCTGTAGAGAACGTTTGAAGACCGAAAAGCTTCAGTAAAGTTCCAGGGGTCATTAGTGTCAGCTTTTTCCAGCAGCAATGCAGGGCTTAGAAAGAGTTGTTTGAGACCATTTGTAGTGAAACAGTGGTCATTATTGACTAAAAACATCATTATGAATCTATTTATAGAGGTTTCAGTGAGTGTTCAATACTTTTAGAATTCGAAAACTCAGCAGAGACATTTTCATTAACCTTAGTGCCAAGGGGTGTCGATTGGTGATTGAGGCGAAACCAGAGCAGCCACAGGCCATTTCTGATGAATTAATAGTCTAAATTGACTATTTCAGTAATTTTGGAACCAATTGAAGTGGTTTTAGAATATTTTGAGAACTTCTAAAGCTCGAGAAGCTAATTGAAGTGTTGGGCAGCGCTGGGCAAATCGTGGAGGATGGTCTATTTTGGGAATGCAGTGTTCAATTTGAGAAATTTATTAGTTGGTATTTGGTGTCTGATGTGTATTGGATACAACAGTAATGGTTTCAGTGATAGAAACAGAATTCTGAGGGTGTTTGTGCCATTTGGAAGCTCAGAGTAGCTTAGTGCACCAACAGAAGGAATCATGTCAACAAGAGCCTAAAGTTGTTTGCAGAATTTGGATAGCCATTAGAGGGATATTTATGGTATTTTCAGTCCTTTGGATCATTTTTGTATTCATTGGAATTAAGTATTTACTTTGTCAAAAACTTACCATAATCCCAAAGAGCTGAGTCATGATGACAAAGTTCAAAAGAGACGTAGCCCACGAGATTTCGGGTGAACTCCTAGATTAAAATTGTTGTTGTGTTTGAATGATTATTTGTTGCATTATATTTTTGTCATACATGTTAAATTATAGCAAGAAAAAATGAAGTTAATACACATAAATAGTAAAAATTCATACACCACTTTCAAGTAAATAATTTCGCAAAATTGTCAAGTAAAAGCTAGATCATTTTAATTAAAATTGAGTGGTAGGTTCTTGAAATACATACAAGTTATCCAAACCATTTTCATATCAGGTTGGTATCAGATCATAGTTTCTTGCTTGACAGAGCACTTGGTCACTTGATTGTATAGCTTGAAAGGTGTTTAAACAGTGTAAACTATTGAGTGTTTTACATTTTGCAAACTGATTTTTGTTTGAGTTTGCTTGAGATTTGGGGATAGCTACTGATTAGCTAAGTCTTGGATAGAAAAAAAGGAAGAAAGGATAAGGCATCTTCCTTACCCCAAAGTACCTTATGTTCAACGTTGGAACATAAACCCTATTGACGATTGTTTGTTAAGAAGCTCTTGGAGTTTGTTTGTTGTTTGGCTGCTTGAATAAGAGTTTGTCTCTACAGCCATTTTGGTTAAAAATTTTGTCATTTGTTTTGAAAAGCTTTGAGAAATTTGTTGAAGTTCCTTTTTTTCATTGACATCATAATGAAAACTTCTACAAGTGAAGTTTCCTCCTTCATAAGATTCTTCGATGATGATATGAAGCGTGACTTTATTATATTGAAGGACATGGTGCAGATTTTGTTGAAGGATAAACGAGAAATCATTGAACTTCGTGAACAGTTGTTTGCCATGAAGGAAGAGAAGGAAGAAATTCTTCAAATATTGCATGATATGGAGAGGCAACTCCATCAAGCCCGAGAGGTTTTGACCAAGAAAATGCATGAGGAAAGGTAATCCATTCTAACTTGTTTTTAGTTTCCTCTTTAGAAATATGTGTTGGTTCTTTCGAAAAACATACAAGGGGAATAGGGTCCAAATTAATTATTAAAATGGGCTATGAAGGCAAGGGATTAGGTAAGCATGCACAAGGCATGGTTGATCCCATTTTGGTTGAGGAACGACCCAAGAATCTTGGTCTTGGTTATGTGTAGTTTAATGGCGAAGACTCCAAATCCTTGAAGGCATGTGATGCTACTTTAAAGAGAACCTTTACTCCAAGTTCTAAGATGCAAATGTGTCAAATTTGTTTCAAAGATGATTTCCATTGCTTTAATCCTTTTTTGCGGCAAGAAGATGTAAGACATGCAGCTTATGGTGAGCATGCAAGTTCATACATTTTTCAAGATAAGAATGATGATGTTAGTCTGCAAATGAAAGTTGTAGCCTCTACTAGTTCATCTTCTCATGAAGACAAAAAGGATGAACATTCAAAGCAGCACAAGAGGTATAAATCTTCTCATGATCAATTTGATTGTGTTTCTGAAAAGCATGATAATTTTACATGCTTAAATGGAAGAAAGATTTGTTGTACATATTGTGGTCGATTTAACCATCATGTTTAGAAATACTGGATGAAGAAGAAAGCATACAGGAAGCAGATGAGGCAAAGACAATTTTCAAATAAGGTGCATAATTTTTGCACATATTGCCAAAAGAAGGGACACGATGTCTCTCATTGTTGGACTTTTCATCCAACTAGTCGTCCAAAGCACATGCAGCAAGAGGACAGAAAGATTGGCGCAAGTGGAACTGCAGATTCCATTATTGATGTGAAAATGGAAGATTCACTTGAGGAAGAGTTGCAGCAGCAAAATTCGCCATGGAGGTGGCTTGGTAAGAAGTGGATAGACTTCTTGGTACAGTAAGACATACTCCTTTGTACATATGCACATTTTGGTTGTATGCATGTATTTCTGTTGAAAAGTTTGATGCAAGATTGCATATAATTGTGGTTCAGTTGAAGGAATTTCTTTGTTGTTGCAAAATTTCGTTGTGGAGGTGTAAAAGATGAGTATGATACTCACTTATATTACAGCAATATCTTTTAGTTCAGCTCTTTAGCCACCCACAATTTTTTGGGATTATGTACTTGTTGGCACTTGAAAGGAAGATTTGAAGGTGTACATGTGCATGGAAGTTGTATGTGTAAATAGCGAACTGTAAATAGGTTCATTGTACATTGATACATGCATATGTGTTTCTCAAGATGTATCATGTTGTTTATCGACTTGTGTTGATTGTGTCGCACATGTTTGTCAACTTCTGTCGATTGTGTTGCACACTTTTTACATTGATTTTGTGTCAATTGTATAACACATTTTATGACGACTTGTTGTTGATGTCGCATGTTGCATGACTTATGTTTGAGCCACCTTGGATCATTGATCAAGGAAACGATGTTCATATTCCTTCTACAAATTTCTCGCCAGAAATTTTCTGAGTGAGTGCAAGAAAGGCAGCTCTTGACAGGAGGATAAGCACATCCAGGAAGGGAAGTGTGAATTGCTTTCTAGTTGTGGTTAAAAGTCACTAGCCATGCAAGGCAAGTGTTTGGAGGCTGAAGAGAAGAGGGTGCAGTACTCTCATTTTCTGTACAGATCAGTTTCAGTAGTCCAAGAGATCTTTTGGGGTCCAAAAGCTTCTCATTTGGGAGGTGTGATCAGAACTGGATCAAGGACCTAAAGATTAGCTCAAAATTAAAATTTAAAGGATTGGTTTGAAAATAATATGGTTGCATAGGTCTCATCATCTTGATTTTGGCACTGCAAACGGTTCGAAAAACAGACACCGTATGAAGAAGTTATTGCATTTTGAATGCCGAGTGGGTCCGACGGAGCACGGAGGGGCCAGCCCTCCTCCCATGGAACCTTATCATATGACCAGTGTGGGAGCTTAATGTTAAGAGTGCTTAAGGAGCCTAATATCAGGTTTAATATTTAATTAAGCTTCAGTTAAGTGGAGTTTAATATGGCAGAGATTCTGGAGGTGCTCCCAAATTTAGGCAGACTTCCACTTTTAGTGGAGTTAACTGGCAGTTGCCCCACATTTAGTGGAGGAAATTGGGGCAAAGTTGTTTTGGTCATAACTCTCTCATTATTGAACCAAATTGGATGAAATTTTGGTCAATTTTGGGTCTATTCGACCTTTTGAAGACTTTGGGATATATTTCAGTTTGAATGGAGGTAATATTTAGTAGTGTTTGCTTCAGGGAAGATGAAGGAGCCATCAGGGCCACCATGAGACAAATTCAGTTTGAGGCCTAAATAAGGGAGTTAGAGTCCTTTTTCAGAGTTCCAATAGTATAAATTGGATAATTAAGATGCTATGAATCTGATGAAATGGTTTTAGGAGCTTGTAGAGAACGTTTGAAGGCCGAAAAGATTCAGTAAAGTTCCATGGGTCATTAGTGTTAGCTTTTGCCAGCAGCAATGCAGGGCTTAGAAAGAGTTGTTTGAGACCATTTGCAGTGAAATAGTGGTAATTATTGACTAAAAACATCATTATGAATCTTTTTATAAAGGTTTCAGTGAGTGTTAAATACTTTTAGAATTCGAAAACTCAGCAGAGACATTTTCATTAACCTTAGTGCCAGGGGTGCCAATTGGTGATTGAGGCGAAACCGGAGTAGCTGGAGGCCATTTCTGATGAATTAATAGTCTAAATTGACTATTTCAGTCATTTTAGAACCAACTGAAGTGGTTTCAAAACATTTTGATAACTTCTAAAGCTCGAGAAGCTAATTTGAATTTTTGGGCAGCCCTGGGCAAATCGTGGAGGATAGCGTATTTGGGGAATGCAGTGCTCAATTTGAGAAATTTATCAGTTGGTATTTGGTGTCTGATGTGAATTGGATACATCAGTAGTGGTTTCAGTGACAAACAGAATTCTGAGGGAGTTTGTGCCATTTGGAATCTCAAAGTAGCTTAGTGCACCGACAGAAGGAATCGTGTCAACAAGAGCCTAAAGTTGTTTGCAGAAATTGGACAGCCATTAGAGGGATATTTATGGTATTTTCAGTCCTTTGGATCATTGTTTTATTCATTGGAATTAAGTATTTACTTTGTAGAAAACTTACTATAATCCCAAAGAGCTGAGTCATGATGACAAAGCTCAAAGGAGACGTAGCCCACGAGAATTCGGGTGAAATCCTAGATTAAAATTGCTGTTGTGTTTGAATGATTATTTGTTGCATTATTTTTTTGTCATACATGTTAAATTACAGCAAGAAAAATGAAGTTAAGACACATAAACAGTAAAAATTCATACACCACTTTCAAGTAAATAATTCCGCAAAATTGTCAAGTAAAAGCTAGATCATTTTAATTAAAACTGAGTGGTAGGTTCTTGAAATACATACAAGTTATTCATACCATTTTTAGATCACTCAAGAATGATCCACTTATCGCATCTCATCAGGAGGTTAGAAGTATGCAAATACTATAATAACATGCAAGTAGTATAATAAATGATCAGATCAATAGATCTAAACAAGAGTAAAGACATAAGGAAAGAGTACTTATCTTCAATGAGAGGTGATCATATCCCTCTTGAACCAACCTTCAAGATCCATGATTTTCCATTGACCATATAACATTGTTTCCTTCATTATATTTCAACCAACTTCATCAGAAACCAGAGTTAATTGAGACTATCACATCTAATGCTACATCAAACTTGTCACAAGTGCTTGAACATATTCACAGTGATCATGATAGGGTTTCTAGAGTTCATATCTCAAATCTTTGTCATAATCCAGGGTTTATACCAAATCCTAACCTCAAAATATCCGTCAAACCCTAATAGCTAATTTGCCGAGGGTTTCCTTCAAACACTAGTATTCTTTTAGTTCTCCACCACCTGCTCTTGATTCCAACAAAGGTGTCTTCATAGGGGTAATCTTCATTTATTTTTCTTGAGCCCAGCTATGATATGATTTTAAAAATTCTTAGGGTTATATTGTTATTTTCTTTAGATAATTACATTTCATATTTTACATGTTAAATTCACCCCAAAACATCATAACATTATTCATTTATACCACATTATTTAGTAACATACGCAATTATATAGAAATACCAATATCATCATCAATGTAGCGGAACATAAAGGAACAATAGAAGAAAATAATTCACACATAGAGACACCAGGATTGGTCAGAGACTAGGGAAAACCATACTATGGGTAAAACCCTTTCAATTTTATTCTTCTTATTAGATTGTCATTGGATTATTCAAAAAAAGAGATTACATTTATCCATATCTTCTACCATAATCATATCCAGTAAAATCACGCAAACAATATTCATGAGATGAACCCAAAAATGATAATAATCAAAAACATTGATTCAGAAGCCCGCAATCAACTGCCTAACTCTGTGCCCAACTGGTGAAATCTACAATCAACTGATAAAACAAACCCTAGGTCCCAACCACACGCAGAGAGTGAAGTGCATGTGACTAAAACCCTTCAACCACATGCATGAGTTTGTGTGCCTGTGGTTATAGCCAAAAATTTCCAGTGTAAATCAAAAACCCTAGACACACGTGCAAGCTTCAAACCCTTCAATCTTGGATCTATACTAACCAATATTCACGACCTATCCTTAGATATGTGCGAGCCCAACCCAAAGAAAGGAAAAGAATGATCATAACGATGATGTCCAAATGATGGTCACTTTACTTGTATTTATATCCATCCATGGGTGTCCAATTTCTCTTTTGGGCCAACTTGACCGTTTGTGCACATGTGGGCTTCAATTCAAAATACACTTTCCCTTGTCCAAATTGAATGATTCAATAGTCAAAATTAGTCCTCTTGAAAAGAGGAATCTAGTCCCATAATTAGAAATGTTCACTGAGCCACAATATTAATATTGTGCTTTGAGCTAGTGGAGTAGGTGAATAGCCACTGATATCCTCCTTGATCTGTCCTCCCCCCTTAAGAAGAAATGGTCTCCATTATGTTGAGGGCCCCCATCAAATGGGCAAATTCTATTGAATTTGACTCCTAGTGAGCCACTTGTCTTGGTGAAGAAGTTGTCTGGATTTCACAACCCAGTAGAGTTGGATGTCTTGATGGGAGGTATCCTTTTTCTTGGTGTCGATGTTGTTATTAATTATATCCTATTCAATATACTCAAGATTGAACTCTATGTGGGAGAATTTTTGAATTGCCTAAAAGGTGTCCAACATAGGTGGATAAAATGGTTGAAGCATCTCCACCTTGAACATAGGGTGCAAGACAAGGAATGGGGGAGTGCTCGATTCCTCACCCACCACCTTTGTGATTGTGTACAACCCATATTGGAGCAGTATGAGGTTCCTATGGGGGCTTGCGAGGCATTTTTTATGTAAGTATAACTAGACATTAACACCAACCTTAAACTTATGTGGAACGCTATGCTAATCGGGTTACTACTTGTACTTGGTATTGGCTTTCTATATGATATCATGGACCTATTGTTGAAGATGTTGGATCCATTCAACAAATTTATCTTCCCTATCTTCCTTTATTTGAGCATGGGTTGAGTCAGTTGGTGTAGATGCCATATGCATAGCTACATTAATTGGGTCCAATGGTTGGAACCCCAAGAACACTTGAAAAGGAATATGGCAAAAAGGGTTTGTTGGAAATATTGTCATTGATGGAAAAGGAGCAGATCATGATCATCAAAGGTATAAACGAACAGCAAGGCAAAGAAGACGAAAGTGGAGTTAAACTGGTACATTGAAGAAATTGTAATAATGTGAAATTGTTGATTGATCTAAATTGTTGTGATGCAAAGGCAAGTCTCTAAGGCAAAGGCAAAGATGCATTAAGCTGAATTGTTGTGATACATTAATGATATACACTGTTATTGGATGTTGGCATTAAGTTGATCCATTCTATCAGTACATGTGGCTGAAATTAATATTGGATTCTTTATGTATTTTGTGGAATAATATTCAATATATCAAGTGTGTGGAAACAAATGAGTGGAAGGAAAAGAGTCAAGCCTATTATGTTCATAGTCCTATGTGAAATACAAATAGCCATCAAATCATCTCTATAAAAGATGTCATTTTGGAGTGCAGAGAGAGGTAAGATATTTGGAGAATGTGAGTGAGATGATTGAGATATTATGCACATATGGAGCTAATGTGAAGCAGATTTGAAGGGATAAGAGGCAGAAGTAAAGATGGAGATATGTAGAGTTTATAACCAGGTAAATCAACATATTTTTTTCATGTTGTGTGAGGGGATTGTGGTCTCCTTTCAAGCTGTGTCTGGATAAAATGTTTAGTTGGATTTTGTTGAGGTAGGAGCCTCCTGTGGGTGGTAGCCTATAGAAAACACATGGGATTTGGAGCTTCCTTGCATGTTGTATCTTGCATAAATTTGAGGTAGCAGCCTCCTGTAGGTTGGAGCCTACATAAAATTAGATGCAATAAGGAGTAGGAGCTTGCCTTTGCATCACAAAAATAATAAATTTCGTGGTTTTCTCCCTTATGGGTTTCCACTTATATCCAGTGTCCATGTGCATTATTATTATGTGTTGATGTGATGTGTTAGTATGCTTATTACTACTTGTTCAAATATTCAGTTTGCTAATAATTATTTGTTAAGTTTCTCATGTAATGGTTTGTTAATGAGTTTAATAAAATAATTTTAATGTCCATGAATGGACTAAACTGATTCACCCCCTCCCCCCGGGTCAATTTAGTCAAGGGTTCATCAAATTTTTGGGAGGATCTATTACAATTGTGTTGAACATATGGAAGGTTTTCATCCCATTTACATGGGTGCTTGGAGTTTTACATGTTCAAGCTATGCACAATCATCCTATTAACCACTTTTATTTGTCCATATGATTGGGGATGAAAGGCAGTCAATTTTTTCATCTTGGTGTCCACGAGACACTATAGGATGGACCAATAGGTGTTGAGGAACCTAATATCCCTATCAGAAATAGTGGTCCAAGGTAGCCCGAAATGAAACCATACACACTCAAAGAAGAGTTTAGTAGTGGCTTTAGCTGTGATACTCTTCTTACACGATGCAAAGATTGCCATCTTGAACACCTCATCGACCACCACAAACACACAATCAATACCATTCCTGGTGTATGGAATACTTATCATGTAATTTGTGTATACTAACTCCCATGACTTGGTTGTAATTGGTAGAGGAGTGTACAACCCATTCTTTTTGATAGTTGGTTTAGCAAGGGCACGAGTGGTGCATGATATAATATATCGATGGACAGCTTGTCGAAGTTTTGGCCAGTATAAACATTGTTGAAGTACATATATTTCCTTCTCTACACCAAATTTCTCGTCCACCCAACTATAATATGCCTTCTAGATCAACTTGGAATGCTCACTCAAAGGAACACAAAGGTGGCCCAGGTTGCACAACATTGCATCCTGATTTGGGAAGGGAACATAATGAAATAAAACTTTATAACCAAAACATAGGGATATAATGAAACTTGAATTATATTATTAAATAGAAAATGTTAAAGCCGTAAAAATTCAGAATGAAAACAAAATAGATTGAATGGTGGTAGCTTATCTCTAATAAAATATGTGGCGACTACGCGCCTTCGCTAGAGTCAGTTACAATAAGGCTAAAAGGCCCTTTTAACATCATAAGCAATGACGAAACCTTGAACATCCAAACATGTAATCCTCAGAGTTGAAACACCAAAAGGCTTATGGACCCCATTATGGTTAGTTGCTACATCATTTTTTTAGGGTAATTAATTTTTCTTACAAAATCCTTTTGGCGTGATCAGTAGCCCATTGGAAAAGTATATCTAAGAATTTCACATTTCAAACTGATCTAGGCTTTTCCTATGGTTGTACCTTGGGGTCTGCCACAAAAAAAAACATCATTTAGGTCCTTAAAACGACCTTGAAATTAGTTTAGGACTTGAAATTTTTTAGAAAATCTACTGAGATGGAGAACTGTGCTTTAAGTCAATGGAGTAAGTAGCTGGTTTCCGATATCCACCTAGATCAATCCTCCCCCCTTAAGAAGCAATACATTACATTGGGCCCCACATCATATGGAGAAACTTCTGCGAAATTTGGCTCCTATTGATCCACTTACCTTGGTGCTCTTTCTCTACCGAGTAGAGTTGGATGTGTTTCCGACAGTTATCCTTTGTCTTGGTGTCGATGATATGATCCATTATATCATTTTAAATGCAATAAGAATCAAGCTTCGTGGGGGCCAATTTCTTGACTACCTTCGAGGCGTTCAATAGAGGTGGATAATATGGTTGAAGCAACTCCACATTGAATCTTGGTTGCAAGCTAAGGAATGTAAAAACGCTTAGTTAAAAATCATTGAAACCCACCTTCTTTTTTATTGCATAAAACCAATACCAGAGTAGTATAAGGTTCCTATTAGGGCCTGTAAGACATTCTTTATGTAAGTCTAACCAAACCTTATCATAAACCTGAAAGTTAAGTGGAACCTTGGGTTAGTCATGTCGTTACTTATAGTTGGAATTAACTTTCTGTGAGATATTATGGACCTATTTTTGGATGTGTTGGATCCACTATAAAATTTGGCTACCTTATCTTCCTTGGTCTGAGCATGGGATGACTTAGTTGATGCAAATGTAATGGGTATAACTACATCAATGGGGCCAATGGTTGGAACCCCAAGCACACCTGAAAAGGACTATGGCTAATAGAGCTATAGCGGGATATGTTATAGCTATGTTGAACATATGGAAGGTTTTTATCCCATATGCATAGGTGCTTGGAGTTGTACATACGCAAGTTATACACAATCATCATATTGACAACTTTTGTTTGTCTGTATTAATGGGGAAGAAAGGAAATTTATTTTTTCAACTTGGTATCCATGAGACACCATAGGTTAGACCAAAAGGTGTTAAGGAACTTGTTGTCCCTATTTGAAACAATGATCTGTTGTGAAACAAGCTCCAAAAATAAAATAAAAGAGATATCAATGCCTTAGAAATAAGCCACTTTGAGGGGCCAACCTCCAATACATTACATGAATGAACAATTCTTGGATGATACAAATTACAAAACCTCCTTTCTATATATAGGAGTCCATGGGGCCACAATGTAATCCTAGACGACCTAACAATAATAATTTAAGGGCACAATAATAACAATATGGGGGTTACACTAACAACAATAAGGGATTATACTAGTAATATAGGGACCTAACATGCCCCTCTCCTTCAAAAAAGTGTTGTCCTCAATGCTTGAGTAGCTCTGGGTGCTTCTGTATAAAAATATCATCCTCCCATGTAGAATCTTCTGTGGGTAAGTTCTTCCACTTGATGAGATACTCTGAAATTGATCGATTCCGTAGCTGTCGAGTTCTTGTTTCCTTGACCGCTTCAGGTTCCAATATGACTTTTCCTTCCTCATCAAGTTCTGGCAATATTGTTTGAACTAGAAGATTTTCACCTATAACCTTCTTTAAGCATGAAACATGGAAAACTGGATGCACTCATGAAGAAGCAGGAAGCTCCAATTTGTATGCTATAGTACCAATATTTTGCAACACCTTGTAAGGACCATAGCACTTTGGTGATAATTTATTATCCTTCTTAGCTTGCTTGAGGGACATTTTTTTGTATGGTTGTAGCTGTAAAAATACCCAGTCTTCTACACCAAAACTTCTCTCGCTGCGATGTTGATCTGCCTATTGTTTCATTCGATTTTGTGCCAAATTCAGGTTATCTTTTAAGAGTTGGAGAACTTCTTGTTGATGCTCGAAGTGATCTTCCACTGCTTGAACCTTTGAATTTTCTCTTAAAGATGATGTGATGGATGGTGGATGATAGCCATAAAGTGCCATAAATGGGGTCATTTTTGCTGCAGTATGGAAGGAAGTGTTATACCACCATTCAGCGAGAGGTAACCACTTGACCCATTGTGTTTGTTATCAGATACAAAACAATGAAGATATCCTTCCAAAAATTTATTTACTATCTCAGTTTGCCCATCGGATTGAAGATGATAAGATGAGCTATGAGCTAATTGAGTACCCAAACAAGAAAATAACTCCGTCCAAAAATTTCCAATAAAAATGGGATCTCTGTCGCTCACAATAGCCCTTGGGTTTCCATGTAGATTTTGAATTGTGTCCATAAATGTAGTAGCAACTTTACTTGCTTTAAATGGATGAGATAATGCACAAAAGTGTGCATACTTGGTAAGTCTATCAACTACCACCACGATGACACTCTTTCCTTCGGACTTAGGTAAACCTGTGATAAAATCCATTGAAATCTCCTCCCAACGTTGACTTGGAATGGATAAAGGTTGCTTAGAGACCAGGGGAAAACCGACATTACATACAAACTTTCGAATATCAGATTTAAGGCCATCCCAAACAAATTCTTTCTTCACCCTGTGGTAAGTTTTTAAAAATCCTGAGTGTCCTCCTAAAGGAGAAGTGTGCAATTCCAGAAGAATCTTTTGTTTTAGTTGGGAATTATTACAAAGATATAAGCGATCTTTGTACCATAAGGAATCATTTTTCCAACTAAATGTATCGGATGTACTAGGATCTTGCTGCAACTTTTGAATGAGTATCCATACATCTTTGTCCTTCTTCCATTCATCTCTTGCTTCAGTTATCCAATCTGGTTGGATAATAGAAATGGCACAAAGCAATGCTTCCACCTCTTCATTCTTTCTTGAGAGTGCATCTGCAACAACATGTAGCTTCCCTTTTTTGTAGATTATTTCAAAGTCATAACCCAACATCTTTGTGACCCATTTTTGTTGCTCTTCTAAAGATAATCTTTGTTCCAAAAGTGTTTAAGACTATCATGATCATTTTTTCCATTGAAGTGTCTTCCCATTACGTAAGTTTGCCATTTCTTTAGTGCATGCAATATTGCTAACATTTCCTTCTCATAAATAGGTTTCTGTAAATACTTCCCTTTGATTGGACGACTTTCAAAAGCAATGGGTCTTCCTTCTTGCATTAAAACAACACCAATTCCATTTCCTGAGGCATCACATTCCACAATAAAGGTTTTTGTGAATTATGGCGTAGCTAAGACCGGTGCTAGGCACATTGCCTCTTTAAGATGTTCAAAGGCCTTAGTTGCTTCAGGAGTCCATGAAAATGCATCTTTCTTCAATAATGTTGTTAGAGGTGCTGCTATTCTCCCATAATTCTTAACAAAATTGCAATAATACCCTGTTAACCCGAGAAATCCTCGCAACTGCTTTATGGTTGTGGGGACTTTCCATTCCTTAATGGCTTTAATTTTGTTAGGGTCTACTTTAACACCCTCGTGAGATACAATATGACCCAGATATTCCACCTCTTGTACTCCAAGGAAACATTTGGATTTTTTTGCATATAATTGTTTCTCCTGCAATAGTTTGAGCACCCTGTCAACATGTTCAACATGATCCTTCCAAGACCTGCTGTAGATTAGTATATCATCAAAAAATACTAGCACAAATTTTTTAAGGAAGGGTTTGAAAATGGAATTCATCAACCCTTGAAATGTACAAGGTGCATTGGTAAGGCCAAAAGGCATGACCAAAAATTCATAATGACCCTCATGAGTTCGAAATGTTGTTTTTGGAATATCTTCAGTCTTCATTCTAATTTGATGATATCCTGAACGAAGATCCAACTTGGTAAAATAAATTGCTCCATGTATTTCATCCAATAATTCATCAATCATAGGAATGGGAAATTTATCTTTAATGGTGAGCTTATTGAGCTCCCTATAATCCGGACACATGAGCCATGATCCATCCTTCTTGTGTACCAATACTACAGGAGCAGAGAAATAACTTTGACTAGGTTGAATTATACCCGCCTCTAACATTTCTGCAATCATACGTTCAATTTTGCTCTTTTGGACATAAGGATATCTATAAGGCCTTATGTTTGGAGGTACACTTCCCGGAATCAAATGAATATCATGATCATGATCATGAATAGGTGGGAGTCCTTTGGGAGTTTCAAACACCTTGGAATTATTGTCCAAGACTTTTTGGAGATCTGCAGAAATAGATGATTTTGATGTTGGAACTTCTAGTGAGCATAATTGTGCAATTACACCTGTTGTTCTTTCTTTAGAAGCTTTGTCATGACATTAGAGCTTATTATATTTCTCGACTTCCCTGCAATACCCCGTAATTTGACTTCCTTTCCTTCTGAAAAAAATTTCAAGAAAAGTTCTTGAAAATTAAAAGCTATCGTCCCCAAAGATTGTAACCATTGTACTCCTAGTACAACATCAGCACCTCCCACAGGAATGGAAAGCATTGGACTACTAATTACATATTCCCCCATAGTTAGCTTGATATTATGGAATTTTCCAGAGCAATTTATAGTTCCTCCATTTGCAACCATCACTTGAAATTCTGGTGCTAGGTATAGGAAACAATTCAATTCCTTGGCTACCTTACAATGAATAAAATTATGGGTGCTACCTGAATCAATCAACACTATTACCTTTTTCTTCTTGATATGTCCATATATCTTGAGAGTTTGAGGAGTGTAATTCTTGCCAATGCATTACACGATATGGTCGGACTCATTTCTTCCTCTTCTAGGGTTGGTTCCTAGTGTATATCCTCTTCTTTTGAAGATTCTTGTTCATTTTCTTATTCCTCTTCACAATCTATGTAAAATAATTTCTTCTCAGCACATTTATGACCTTTAGTGTATTTGTTATCACAACTGTAGCAAAGCCCTTTTGCTCTTTTTTCTTCCAATTGTTGTGGTGTCAACCTTGTAGGTTGTGGAAATCTAGGAGTAGCAACACTTCCATCTTTATAGAAGTGAGTGGTAGTCTTCCTTGTCGCCATAATTTTACATTCAATTTTTCTTGCCAACTTGAATGCCTTCTCCAATGAATCGGGTTCCAAAACGCGAACTTCATGTTGGATGTTATCCTTTAAAGTACCTATGAAGATATCAATCCTATGTTCCTCTGGAATATCAGTTACCCTTATATTCAATTTTTGGAAGTCCTCAATGTGCTCCCCCATTAAACCCTTTTGTTTGAGATTTATCAATTGGCTAAAGAAGGTGTTGCTCTTTGTATCCTCATAATGTGCTATCATTTCCTCAGTAAAAATTGACCAAGTGACAATTTTTTTACGGGAGAAAAGCCATCGATACCATACAAATGTATTTTGTTCTAAATGTAAAGTTGCAATGCATACCTTTTGTGTGGTTTGCACATTATTGAGATCAAAATATTGCTCCATCTGTAGTATCCATGTTACAGGATCCTTTCCATCAAACTTCCTCATATCCATTTTTGGAATATGGTGGTTCTTCCCTCCAACATTAGAGTTTATGAAATCACGATTAACATTTATTTTTCTCTCATCATGAGTTTCCTCTACTATCTTTTCACCATTAGGAAACATTTCTTGTATCAACTTTGTCAAACCTTCCATGTCTGCTTTTAGATCATTCTTCATGTTTTCCATCTTAGCTTCTATGTCATCCATCTTAGATTCCATGCCAGCTTCCATGACATCCATCTTAGCTTCCATGCCATTCTTCAAACCATCCATCTTATATTCCACGCCTTTCTTCAAAACTTCCATGTCATTTTTTGTTTCTCTTTGCGAGAGAAAAATTTGTTGCACTTGCTCTTGTAATTTTGATACGTCATGTTGTCATTCTTTGTCTTCATGAGTCATAGTAGAGCCTTCTAAAGGCTTAATGGGTGTTGAATTCTTTTTAGGGGTCATTTGATAATCCAATACTAATATCTATTCTACAATATGCCCTTGGAATTAATTCAACTTAATTCTTCAAACAAGACTTATGCAATTCGAAAAAAAAGAAAAAAAAAAAAGAACACACCTTTTACTTGCTTTTGAGGAGCTCGATATTGAAATTGACTTATCTCTATACTTGCAAATCCTCAATATTTGAAATTTGGCCCTATAGTATTCCTCTGAAGCTTATTTCAAATGCCACAGGTCTGACTTGATTTGGATTCTTCAAGACAAAGTTATGTCAAATCTCCCACAATGACCTAATTATGGACTGATTCCATAGAGTGAACTTGTACGACTTTCCACGTGTCACTGTTTGTTCCTTTGGCTCTGAAATTTATAGACAGGAAACTAAAGTCCGTGTACTTACATTCCATTTTTACATAATTCCAATCTGATGCTCATAGAGGGAGTTATGAAGATTTTCCCACGATCGCCTCTTTGAGATGAAATTTAGGAGCCTGAAAAAGACCTAACTTCCACAAGTCATATCTTAGAAAATATTGCAAACCAAGCTCTGAAATTTTGCGATGATTTTCCTCAGGATTTCATCTTCGTTCTCTAAAAATTCAGCTTCTGAACCCTTGTATAAAAAAATTTATAGCGAAAATTCCGTGATGACCTTTTTAAGTGAAATTCAGGAGCCTGCAAAAAGCCCTAACTTCCACAGATCATATCTCTGAAAATATTGCAAACCAAGCTCTGAAATTTTGCGACGATGTTCCTCAGGATTTTGACTTCGCACTTTAAAAATTTCCGCTTTTGAACCTTCGGAGAAAAAAGTTATTGTGAAAATTCCACGATGACCTGTTTGGAGCAGCGAAACCCTAAAATCCAAAACTCTAATAGCAAATGTTGTGAAACCAACTCCAAAAATAGAAGAAAAGAGATATCAACGCCTTAGAAATAAACCACTTTGAGGGGGAAACCTCCAATACATTACATGAATGAACAATTCTTGGATGATACAAATTACAAAATCTCCTTTTTATATATAGGAGTCCAGGGGGCCACAATGTAATCCTAGCCGACCTAACAATAATAATTTAAGGGCACAATAATAACAATATGGGGGTTACACTAACAACAGTAAGGGACTATACTAGTAATATATGGACCTAACATGGTCTGAGGTAACCCTAAATGAACCCAAACATAGTCAAAGAAGAGTTTAGTCGTGGATTCAATTGTGATACTCTTCTTGCATGGTGCTAGAATGACCATCTTAAAGAACTGGTTGACCACCACAAATACACAATCATTTCCATGCTTGGTGTATGGAAAATCTAACATGTAATCCATGGAGATTGACTCCTAGGGCTTGTGCAAGGTAGGTAGAGGAGTGTACAACCCTTGATTTTTTATGTTTGGTTTAGAAATGACACAAGCGGTGCATGATATGATATGTCATTATATATCATGTAAAATCTTTGAACAATATAAATATTTTTGAATTATTGCTACTATCTTCTCCACACCAAAATTCCCTTCCACTCTATTGTAATGTGCCTCTCAAATCAGCTTGGCACGCTCTGTTAAAGGAACATAAAGGTGGCCTAGGTAGCACAACATTGTGTCCTGATTTTTGAAGAGAACAAAATGAAATACATATTTATAACCAAAACATTGGGACACAATGAAACTTGATTTCTATTAGTAAATGAAAAATGTTGAAACTAAAAAAATGCAGAGTGAAAACAAACTAACTTGAAAGGTGGTATCTTATTTATGAGAATGGATTTGATGGTTATGTTCCTTCGCTAGAGTGAGTTAGAAAGAGGTTGAAAGGCCCTTTTTAACATCAGAAGCATTGAGGAAAAACTAAACATCCAAAAACCTAATTCTAGGAAATGAAACACCAAAAGGATTATGTGCCCCACTGTGGTTAATTGGTACATCGACTTCCTTTGGTCATAAATTATGCATACAATATTCGTTTGCTGTCCTTGGTAGCATGTTGGAAAGGTATATCCAGGAATTATACAATTTAGATTCACCTAGGATTTTCCTATGGCTACAACGTAGTTCCTTTCCACATCGAAAAACATCATTTAGGGACTCAAAATGACCCTGGATGTTTAGGACCTGAAAAACTATATAAAAACTTACAAGATGGAGAACTATGCTTTGAGATAGTGGAGTAGGTGGATAGCCTTCAATATCCACATATATTAGTTCTACCCACTTGAGAATCAATGGTCTCAATTTCATTGAGGGCTACCATAAGATGTGGAAGGTTCCGTTGAATTTGGCTCCTCATGAAAAAGTTGCCTAACTTCCATAACCCGGTAGAGTTGGATGTGTTTCTAGTGGGTATCCTTTATCTTGGTCTTGATGCTCTGATACCACTAATACAATTTTGTGAAGGGAATTAAATTAAATATAGATTTATAACAGAAACACAAGGATACAGTGAAACTTGACTTCTATTAATAAATAGAAAATTTCAAAACTATAAAAATGTAGAATGAAAACAAATTAGCTTAAACGGCGGTAGCTTATCTTTGAGAAGAGATGTGATGGATATGCACCTTCGCGAGAGTAAGTTACAGTGAGGCCAAAGGCCCTTTTTAGCATAAGAAGCAATGAGGAAACCCTAAACATTCAAAAACCTAACCCTATGAGATGAAAAACCAAAAGGATTATGGACCCCACTAGGTTTAGTTGGTATATCAACTTTTGGGGTCAGAAATTTTGCACACAATATTTGTGTGGTGCACTTGGTATTGCATTGGAAAGCTCTAACCAAGAATCACATAGCGGGATGAACTAGGCTTTGCCTATATCTATAGCCTAGGTCCCTACCATGTCATAAAAAATACCATTTAGGGCCTCTAAATGGCCTTGAAAGTTTAGGTCCCTAAAAATTGTAGAAAAAATACCAAGATAGAGAACTATGCTTTGAGCTAGTTGATTAGGTGGTTGGCCACTAATATCCACCTGGATCGATCCTCCCCCTATAACTCCATTTCGTGTAGGGAACCCCTCAGATGGGGAAACTTCTGTTGAACTTGGCTTCTAGTGAGCCACTTTCCTTGGTTAAGAAGTTGCTTGACTTTCACACCTCGATAAAGTTGGATGTTTTGTTGGAGGGTATCTGTTGTCTTGGTGTCGATGCTATGATACTGTTGATCCATATTTATGAAGGGAAAGAAATAAAATTCATATTAATAACCAAAATGTAGGGATACAATGAAACTTAACTTCTGTTAATAAATGGAAAATGTTTAAATTGTAAAAATGGAGAATGAAAACAAACTAGTGTGAATGGTGGTAGCTTATCTCTAAGAAGAGATGTGACAAATACACGCCTTCACTAGAGTGAGTTACAAATGAGGCCAAAAGGCCATTTTTAACATCAAAATCAAGGAGGAAACCCTAAACATCCAAAAACCTAACCCTAGGAGATGAAATGGAAAAAGGCTTATGGGCCCCATTGGGGTTAGTTGGTAGATCAACTTCCCAGGCCATATGTTTTGGATACAATATTAGTTTGGTGTGCTCAATATCATATTATAAATGTCTAGACAATCATTACACATTTCAAATTGACCTAGGATCTACCCATGTCCACAAATTAGGTCCCTGCACGTCATAAAAAACATCATTTAGGTCCTCAAAATGGCCCCAAAATTTTAGGAGCCAAAAAATTGTAGAAAAAATACCAAGATGGAGAACTATGATTTTATCCATTGGAGTATGTGGAAGGCCACTGATATCCACTTGGATCAAGTATATGTGCCCAAGTTTTTTACCATGGAAAGCACTAGTTCTTTTTGTGAAAAATAAGGGTGGGAACCTCAAATATGCATTGATTAGACAACTAAATAAATCCTTAAGAAATAACAAGTATCCTCTTCCTAGTATTTGTGATCTACTTAATTATATAAAAAAAGGAAAGGTATTTTTCAAGATAAATTTGATATGAGGGTATCATTAGTGAGAATCAAAGATGAAGAAATTAGTAGGACAATTTTTTAACTAGATGTGGGCATTGTGAATTTGGGGTAGTGTCATTTGAATTGACTAATGTACCAACTACCTTTATGTGTATGATGAGGTATTTTAAAAAATTACTTGGATAAGTTTGTGACAATATTCTTGGATGATATACTTATCTATTCTAAGTTATAAGAATAACTTGAACAAAGCTTAAGGATGGCACTATAGGTGTTAAAGGAGCATCCATGCCAAGTTGAGAAAGTGTTCATTTTACCAAAAGCAAATTCACTAGTTGGGGAATATCATTTCAAAAGAAGGCATATCAATGGATCGTGAGAAAATTGAAGCCTTGTAGGTTGGCCAACTTATATGTATGATATCTATATGTAAATGTGCTTGAGGTAGTTTAAATTGCAAGTGTTAAAATTGAGTTTTTTATGAGCTTTTATGTTAATTTCTTATACACATAAAGCATGAATTTAAACTTTGAAATAATAGAAAATAGTAGACAAATACATCATAAAAATAATCACAACATAGAAACTGATGAATGAGTTCACCTCTCCTGGGCTACATCTCTTGGTCCAACTTCCAATGGCTTGGCCCTTGATCATTATGCTAAACAATGGTGATTACATCAATTTACAATGCTCCAATGGCTTCAAAACTTGTTCCATTAGCTTCAGAACTATAAAAAATGCCTCTATATCCTCTTTCTGCTCCCAAATTGGTCAAAAACTAAAGAAGTTATGAGTTTCTCTAGCTTTGCTGCTGGTCGCTCTACATTTTACCCAAAATTTGGAACCGTCCTATATTTTCGCCCTGAATTCTGCTAACAAAGCACCATTTTGGCGGAATTCGTGGGATAGTTAAAAATCCTGTTAAGGCTTAGGGTCCAAATTTTTAATTAATAAAAAAAATAATGGGGCCGCTCCCACTATTCCGAGCCAAAGTTCATATTGTATATATGGGGGGGTCGGGGCTAAGCCCTGGCCCCTTACCCCATAACCTTTGCCAACTGAACTTTAAAATAAGTTTGTAAGGTATGGTTTAACAAGACCATGGTTAGCCCCACCGGTTGGGTGTTGCATTGTTTGTTGTGAGGTCTCGGTATCGATCCCGCCGAAGGTTAATTCAGACATCAAACAAATTTTTGGTGGCCCTCGTGCTACCATTTGGCGGCCTCCGGTTAGGCCATGTGGCAGCATCTGGTTGGCCACCATCCAACCAATAAAATTTACCCATGACAAGGCCAGTAAAATTAGGCCAAGTAGTGAGACCTGATTGGCCCATTAAGGCTAGTAAACCATGCCTAGTCAGCTGGACAAACTGTTGAATGGGATGCCTGCACAATTTTTGCCAAAATTTTGTCTATTTGGGAAAACGAGCAGAACTTGTTTCCAGGAGAATATGGTGTCGCTTTTCCATGAAACATGTTGTTCCGGATTCAGAATGACAAGATCTACGCAAGCGGACATGTTTCAATTCATTCCTACCATTTTCATTTTTGAGCATATTTTTGAGCACCTAATCACTCCTCCTCATTGGAAGCTTGGAACCCAAAATATCACTTTCATTTGTTCAGTAGATGAGGGTACAATTCCCTCACCTTTCCAATCTCAATCCATTTGGATTTTCTTGGACTTGTTCCTTTGAGCCCCACACGAAGGTACTCCACATTCCCTCGTTTTGAAGTCCTTGTTCTTTTGTCAGGAATAGTGTCTTGTCATAGTTCTTCAAGGTATTCAGTAGAGAAATACTTAATAAAATGAATCTAAACAATATCTCCTTGATATTAAATAAAAGGAGGCTCATACTACCTTAAGTTCTCAACACTAACAACAACATAAATTTTCATATATGAAGGCAAATCCAACCTTAAGGCATTATCACCAATCTTTTCTAAAATTCTGAATGAACCATCTCGAATTGGTTTCAATTTTTTACCTCCTCCTTGAAGCGTTTCTTTGCTAATGTGAAGCCAAACTTCATCACTGACTTAGAAATTGTGATCTATAGGATGCTTGTCATGCCTTGTTTTTTACTTAACTTTACTCTTTTCCAGTTGTTCTTGAACTTCTTGATGTATCAATTGGATTTGTTCAATGAACCTTTTAAATTTGTTTATGTCACTATGACCATCAATAGAAACATCCTTTCCAAAAATTAAATCCAAACGATACTTGGGAAAGTATCCCAAACATGCCTCAAATGGCGATGTTTGAGTTGAAGAGTGCTTGGCCTAGTTGTAAGCATGTTGAACATAGTGCAAATATTAATCCCACAACTTAGGATGCTTCTTGCAATAACTGCGAAGAAGATGTATCACCATCATGTTCACCACCTCGGTTTGACTATCTGTTTGCGGATGAAATGTTGTACTCTTTTTCAATTTGGTGTCCATGAATCCCCACAAGCTTGAACAAAAGTTCCCAACAAAGCGAGAATCTCAATCACTAACAACAGATGTGGGCAATCCAAAATGCACCCATACATTTTGAAAGAATAACTGAGAAGTTTGTTCAGCTGTAATTTTCTTTTTACATGGCAACAAAATACACATTTGGCTGAACCTATCCACAACTACATAAAGATAATCATGATTCCTTTTTGATATAGGAAGACTTCCAACAAAATCCATAGAGACAGTCTCCCATGGACGAGAAGGTACTAGAAGTGGTGTGTACAATCATAACTTTCTATTGCTAGGCTTACTGACATCACATAATAAACAATAATAAAATGTCACACACTTTCAAGCATACGAGGCCAATAACAATACTTTTGTAGATGTTCCACCGTCTTACTTACACTAAAATGACCAGCTATAAGAGAAGTATGTGCCTCTCTTATAATGTTGACTCTTTCTCCCTGTGGAATACAAAACTTACCAAGATGGTACAACAAGTTATCACGCATGTGATAAGCCAATTCCTCTACTTGGTTCCCTTTGCTCAAAGTTGCATATACATCTTGAAAATCACTATCTAAAGTTTATTGTTCAACATAGCTATCATGAACAACAAAGTTATGCTTAAGAATAGTAGCAACATTATCAATAGGCCTAGAAAGCATGTCAAAAACTTTATTGTAGATACATTTCTTATACCTTATCACCAAGTGGAATTTTTGAAGAAAACCCATCAATCGAAAGTGCCTTGATTGCTGCAGCTTTTTTTGTGATTGCAAGTATTGCAATGGTTGATGATCAACATGAATGATTGTTTCCTTACCCATCAAGTAGTGTTTCCACTTTCTCACACTTTTCACCAATGCATAAAATTCCTTGTCATGTGTAGTATAATTAATGACTGCACCATTAAAATTTTATGAATGAAAACAAATGGGCTTACAATTCTGCATGAGGACTGCACCCATGGCATAGTCACTAGCATCAGTCTGAATCTCAAACGACTGTCTCAAGTCTGGAAGTGCAAGTACTAGAGTTTAACTGATCTTTTACTTCAATGCATCAAATGACTTTTTTTGTTTACCTCCCCACTGGAAGACCTACTTCACACTTGTCAATACATATTGTTATCACTCTCCCCAACTTCCCAAGGTTGATAGTAGGATTGGAGAAAGGTAACCACAAACCAAACTTTTGGTCGGGTAGCTAGCCCTACCCGGACCAGAGAGGGCTCTCTCTTTGTCACTTTAAACAGTCAAATGAATGGTTGAGTATAATTTTTTAGGTTAGTTATGATCCTCAATAGATTAAGTTTTTTGTTTGTTTCGAGTTTTGCTGCATAAGAATGACAGTTAGGAGACTAGGTCGAGGGTCTTGATTTGGTTTCAAAGGTTTAGTTGCAAAGGTAAGGGTGAGGCCAAGTAGTTAAGCTAAGAATCATGATTAATTTGTCATTGTGTATAGATTGAAATGAGAGGGAATCAAAATGAGCATTAAACTGAATTCATTCATCAAAAGAGCAAGACAAATTCATGAAAATCTTATGGAAAAAAGAGCATGTAAAGCATGTTTTTTGTCAATAAATTGATAATATTTAGAAATAAGAAGCATATATGTGAAATATGAGTAACATAACATTAAAAATCATGAGTTTGTAGAGAAAAAAAAATTCTTAAAGGCATACCACAGGAGTCTCAACACTATGTCTGCAACACTGTCATTGATTTCATCAACAAAATCTTGTACAATAGCAGCTCGACTGCAAATAACAACTATCCAATCCCACAAAAGAAAAAAGAGAGTCTACTTATAGAAAATATAGACTATGAAACCTCATCAGGCAAAAATCCCATCCAAAATGGATCATAAATGCAAAAGCTGAGTCATTTCCTAGTTTATAGGGAGGTTAGAAACCATTCCCAGAATTTTAGTTATAAACTAGGAGTGTTTGTCCCTTACATTAATTACAAATTACTTCATGATAGGAAGCCAAAAACAAACCAATAATTCTGGTGACAACTCATAAGAAAACATTGCCTCGAATTTGTGACCATTTATGAGCTTGACAAGTGTCTTGATGGATCTAATGTTTATTTGTGACAATTCTGACAGAAGGAAAAACAATTTGCAGAAGCGTGATAGAACTTTGGAGGCACTTTTAGAAGTCAAAATCCACTTATGAAAGAATGGTAAACTATCCATGTGTGTCTAGTTTTCAAAAAAAATTAAATTTTCAAAATGGACCACGGGAAGGCCTTCAAAAGTTCATTCTCCCAAGGTTACTCCAAAATCTTAACGAAGTGTTCCAAAAGCGTAACAAAGCCCTTTGAGAGGGATTTTGGAGGTCTCCCCAGAGGATTTTGGGGCTGAAAGTGGTATTATTGGAAATATTAGGATGTCTACTATAAAGTGGAGTTATTAAGAACTGCAAACCCCTGTTCCAAACCCCTGAAAAGTTGATTTGAAGACAACTTGTCCAGAATTGCAGAAAATGACCCGGAGCAAGTGTATTATTGGAATTTCTCTTAAACCATAACACCTGTGCATAAACTGAAGGAGGATTTTTTTCTTTGGCCTATTATTGACAAAATCATCTTTCACCTTTGTAAAATTCATCTCCATTACTTCATAAACTGATTTTGAAAACAAATTGTCCCTATGTGCAATGTCAACCCTGAAAAATGACCATGAAGCTCTAAAAATGATGCCATGGGTCTGAGTTGGCTCAAACTTGGAATGGTGACCTCCCTTGTAGATATTCTTTTCACTTTCCATGGTGTTTGTCACTGTAATGATGAAAACCGTAGGGTGTCAATGAAATGAGTGAATGAATGGAAATCTGGAAAACATAATATAGGAAGGTGTGACTTTGGTGGATGAAATGAAGGGCCTTGAAGCTGAGAAAAATTCTAGAAAATTTTGAGTAGGTAGTGTTGTGTGTTAGCTTCAAATTGTAGGTGGAATGAGAGAAAATGGATGTGTGGAAGGTGGAAAAAAGTCTAAAACACAGGAAATTCCCAATTTTGACTGTGAGAATATCTTGTGCAATAGTAGGGTAAGTTTGTGAGATGAAATAGGGGTGATGGGGTTAAGTAAAAATTCTGATAAAAATTCAGTGGATAGGGCAGTGTCTTTACTTCATAATGAAGGTGGAATGAATGTAAATGGAGGGGTATAGGGTAGTCAAAACCTCAAAACACAGTCATTTCCGAATTTTGATTGTGAGAAAAAACTAGTGAAGAAGTGTTTTTGATATTTGAGGGCCATGGAGCTTGATAAAATTTTGATAAAAATTCAGTGGGTTGGTTGCCACCTTAGCTCCATAGTGCAAGTGGGATGAGGTCAAATGGATAGGTTTAGGCCATTCCAAACCGTAAAACACAGTCACCTTATATTTTCACTGTTTTTTTTTTTTTTGACATAATCGGGTGTTGTTTTGTATATATAAAAAGAAAATGGGAGTCAAAGCTCCAGTGTTACAGAGCCACAATCAAGAGAAAAGAGGAGGGACAGGACCTGAGCGAACCCAGAGTCCAGAGCGCTCCGAAAATGCTTGACTATAGGGAGGACTGAACTAGTATAGATTCTAACAAATTGGGACAGCAAAAAACTACATTTGTAAAACATTCTTAAACTATGGTGTATTCAGAAAGGTCGCCTTCAGAGCCTGCTGATCCTGGATATACTGCGCTGGGACCGAACTCGTTACTGCCCCAAAAGAAATTCTGGCTGCCATCAAAATTTTGGAAATGGTGACTACTGCTGCCTCTGCAGGCAGAGGATCTGAAGCAATCCATATCATGGAAGAAAGCAAAATGATTCTATGGCATTTCTGCTGAGATTGCCCAATGGTTTGAGGCATGCTCTGTTTGCACAAGCATCGGCTTCCTTGTTGTGAGAACGTAGGACGTCAATGAAACGAACTTTCTGCATTTGCTGGGCTAGATATTGGCATCGATTTAATATTTTCTGGAGTAGTAGATTGGTTGCAGTTCGCTTATGAGCCATTAAGCTGATGATGATTGCCGAATCTCCAATAACTGTAGTTGTGCGAATGTCCAGAGTTTGGAGTTGAAGGAGGCCTTGATACAAAGCGAGAGCCTCAGCTTTATTATTGGAAGTTGAACCTAATCCTCATTCATAGGCAAGGACGATGTCTCCTCTAGCGTTGTAGATGATTCCGCCCGCCCCGGCCTTACCAGGATTTGATTTGGAAGCTCCATCAAAAAATAAATAGTAAGAGTTGCAGCTTTTTAACCAGAGGGCGAACTCCTTGTCCGTCATTCTGATTTTCCAACAGCTGTTAGGAGTTTGAATGTTGCTGATGCTTTTCCTGTAATGCTCGGAGTAAAGATCTCTGTTGCTCTGATCGAGCATACCTCCAATAAAATTCCGCTCTTCGACGAGGAGCCCGGCCGTGTCAAAGTTTCGCTGACAGCTAACCGCTACAGCTTCCATTGCAAGACCTTTAGCCTTGTTATGCAGCCTTCTACTGTCGATTTTCTTATCATTAAAGATTGTTTGGTTGCGAGCTAGCCAAATACGCCACAGCATAGTGTAGGGAAGAGAATTCCAGAATCTTCGTGCCGCATGGTTCTGCTTGCACTGCCAAGGGTAATTCGACTTCCATTAGTGTAAGAGATCAGCGATGGTGCTCTGCGAATCCCAGGGAAGGTGATCCTGCTGGAAAGCTTCTTTCCAACAAGCAGTGGTGAAGGAACAGCTTACAAAGAGGTGTTGTATAGTCTCCTCTGCTGTAGAGCAATTTGGGCAGCGTGAAGGGCCTGAAAAACCACGTTTTTGGAGGTTGTCAGAGGTTAGCACTCTTCCTTTTAAGAGAATCCAAGTAAAGAATTTAATTTTGGGAAGGGTCTCTGACTTCCAGACAGTCTTACAATGTGACCATTTGGGCATCTGAGTATCTCTGTTGCTGATATATTGGTAAGCAGCCTTGACTGTGTAGTTAGCACCTGTAGGGTCCCAGCAGAGGCAATCCTCCTCATTTTCTTTGGTCAGTGCAATACCATGGAGATAGACCTTCAGATTGTCGAGACTGGTTCGAAGCTCATCAGGAATGTCAGGGAATTTCCATCCTGTCCATAGGTGAGTATGAATATCCCATTTGGATATTTGAGCAAGGTTGTGAATGCCTTTATTGGTTAGATAAGAGAGAATCTACTGGGTTCCTGGCCAATTATTAATTGGTTGATTTCCCATTATTTTGTCTACTCCTAATCTAATGTTGTTGCCCCCCTTGGGAACCTTGGAAACATTTGCAGCGAGAAAGGGAATAACTTTTTTGCACAGCCCCCAGATTTTGGTGCAAGCTCTGTTGGGTATGTCATGGTCTAATAATAGCTTTCTCAAAGTGTTTAAGTATTTGACCTCCAGCACTTTCTTCCACCAAGCAGAGATTCTGGTGATGAGCCTCCAAACTATCTTGCCACCAAAGGCCTGATTGAGAAGCTGAGGAGATCTGATCCCCAGACCACCATATTCATAAGATTGGATGACCTGTTTCCAATTTATAAGATTGTATTTCTTTCTTTCAGTCTTTCCCCCTTGCCAGAGAAAGTGACAGAGGATGGCTTCCACTTTATGATGAAAACTAGCTGGAGCACGCAGCAGAGTGAATTGATATAAGGGCAGTGAAGATAGACCAGATTTCAGGAGAATAAGGCGCCCTGCTGGGTTAAGCCAAAAAGAACCCCATTGTTGCACTTTCCTTTTCATTTTGTCAATAATGGTGTCCCAGACTTCTGCTTTCAAAGAGCCCACACTTACTGGCATACCCAGATAAGTAAAGTGCCCCCAATCTAATTTGCAGGGAACCCCGAAGATGCTTGCAATGCTCTGAAGAGTTTGAGCACTTGCATTCCAGCCATAAATGCAGCTCTTAAGATGATTGATCAAGCCTCCAGAGTAACTCATAAATCTGTCTAAGAGTGTTTTGAATCGACGAGCTATGATGTTGGAGGCACCTCCCATTAACAGGGTATCATCTGCAAACTGGGAATGATTTATTTTTTTGACACCATTCCCAAATTTAATGCCAGTGATGAGACCGGTGCAGCGTTTGTGATCAAGGGCCCTGCTAAAGGATTCAGCCATCAAGATGAAAAGGTAGGGGGAAAGGGGGCAACCTTGACATAAGCCTCGAGAAGATTGGAAGGAAGGCCCTGGCCTGCCATTGATAAGGGGGGAAATCCAAGGACCAGAGATGCAAGCAAGGACTAAATCAATGAAGGATTGGGCAAATCCCATTTTCTTAAGGACAGCAAGGAGGAAGGAGTGTCTTACTCGGTCGAAAGCATTGGCTAAGTCTAGTTTAAGAATAAACCCTTTTTCTTTTCGGACTTGGCTGGAATGTATAGCCTCTTGCACAAGCAGAATAGAATCAGAGATTTGTCTGTTGGCTAGGAAACCTCCTTGGTTCTCAGATATAAGGGAAGGAAGAATAGGTTTAAGGTGAGTGGCTATGATTTTTGACAAGATTTTGTATGAGGAGTTACAAAGGGAAATAAGTCGAAAGCGAGAAAAGGTTGAAGGACGATTTTCTTTAGGAAGAAGGGCGAGATGAGTGGCATTGGTGAAGCCTCCTATTTTATTCTTGCGTTGAACCCATTTTATCATCTTGATAAAATCTTTTTTAATGGTCCCCCAGTGGGCTCTATAAAAACTGATGGGGAAGCCATCGGGGCCAGGGGCCTTGTCTGGCTGAAGAGCCCAGATAGCTCTTTGAATTTCATCTTCTTCAAATTCCTTGGTAAGCTCTGCATTAATTTCTGCACTAATTTCTGTGGGAAGAAATTGAAGCAGATTTGAGTAGTCTTCAGCTTCTTTGGTTTCAGTTAAGAGCGCACTGTAATGATTTGAGGCTGCCTTTTTGATAGCTTCTTGAGAGGTTTGAATCTGACCTTCATCATCAATGATGGAAGTGATAGTGTTCCTGATTTTTCTAGCCATGGTCTGCTTTTGGAAGAAGGTGGAGTTTTTATCCCCTCCTTGCAGCCACAGCTGTCGGGATTTAATTCTCCATTTCTGCTCCTCCATATGGTTGGCTCGGTAGAGCTGAAAGTAAAGATCGCATTCTCTGGCTTTGGAGTCCAGGGACAGGCCTTGTTCTTCTATGGTATGATGGACCTATTCCAGATTGCGTTTGATCTCAATTTTAACTTTCTCCGGCTTCTTGTAGTGATTCCGGGCCCAATCTTTTAAAGCGCTTTTTGTCCTTTTCAGTTTACTTTCCAAAATAAATCCCGGCGATCCCTCGATGTGCTGGTGCCATGTTTGATTTACCAACTGATCAACAATAGGCAAGTTATTCCACAGCGGACTGTACGTAAAAGGAATGGGGCCTAGTGAGCTGTGGGTTTCAAGTGTTAGCATGGTGGGATAGTGATCTGAAGCAGCGTATGGAAGGATAACAGAGAAAGCCGTGGAAAAAGAGGAGAGGAATGAGATATTAACCAGGAACCTGTCGAGCCTCTCCATAATGTTTGCCTTGCCCAATCTGCGATTATTCCATGTGTACCTTCTGTTTTTGGGAGCGACGTCAATGAGATCGTGGTCCTGCATTATGGACTCCAGCTGCGATCTGTAGGGATCGTGAGAAAAGCTGCCCCCTTTCTTTTCATTGGCATGGAGTATGAGATTGAGATCTCCTCCAAGGATGATGTTACTGCTATCTTCATCGTCAATATCAGTTTGGAGAGAAGCCCAACACTGTTCTTTGTCCCTATAGTGATTAGGTGCATAGACATTATATATGACAATTTTTTTGTTGCTCATTAGATTCTCTAAGGTAACTTTGATCCAGAATTGATTGATTGTATTCGATTGGAGCTTCCAAGCAGTGCGACTCCAAAGGGTGGTGATCCCCCCTGAAGCACCCCTAGAGTCACAAATGCTTCCATCATATTGCTTGAGGCGATCAATTATCCCATTCATTTCTTGATATCCTTGCTTTGTTTCTTGTAACAGAACTATTCCTGTTTTTTCCTGAGTTATTAAGTCATTCAGAGCTGTGATTTTGGAGGGGTGCCCTAATCCCCTACTGTTCCAGGATAGGGCTTTCATCATTGAGTGAGAGAGGTACGGAGAGTTGCTCGCCCTCCCTGATTTTTGTGCGCCGCTTCCTTACTGTTTTGCCCCAAAATGTAAGTTTCAATAGGATTTTGAGTGCCCATGGCAATGTCTTTTTGGGCAGTTTCTTCTCTCTGTTGTTTGGTCGATCTTCTACCTGGTCCTTGTTTCCTGTGAGTGTCCAGATTGGCCCCATGTTCTTTAGAAGAACTTCTGGTTGTTCTAGCTAAGGGGGGATCATGGGAGAATGAAGGAGAAGGGTTTGCAGGGGAGGCAGGAGCAAGAGATTCATCCTAGGATGGGGGAAGGGTGATGGGGGGGTCATCATCAAGGGAAATGGAGGAGAAGGGGTTGGAAGACTCTAAGGATTTATTAGGAGGGGAGGGCAGGGGATTCGTCGAAGAAGAAGGGTTAGGATTAGGTTTGAAGGGAGCAGATTTGGGCTGAGTTTCAGCTAGGGGAGCAGAGCAACCTTTTTTCTTTTGATCGTTTCCCATCGTTTCTCGGGCTGAACATTTACATCATTAGTAATTTTAGAGCATCGATTAGCAAAATGACCGTACTCGTGACATACCTTGCACTTAAATGGGATTTGTTCGTAGTCCAACTGCTGAATGTGAGTCCAATCATCCACCTTCAGCTTGATTGCCTCTGGAAGACCCTTGCCGAGATCAACTTCCACACAAATTCGTGCACAAGCTTGCATATTGTCCTTGGGCTCGCTCCTATCAATGTACTTTCCCACAACATTGCCGATGGCACGAACCAAGTCATCTCCCCAGCAATGGAGCCGGAGATGCGGAAGCCGAACCCAGACCGGAACAGCACTGGGAACGTCCAGCTCGGGGTCGAAGTCTGGAGTCCATTTTTTCAAGTACAGCCCTCTGGAGTCCATAAAATAAGGACCATTTCTGAATATTAGGTCCTTGTCAGCTCTTGTTTCAAAATGAAATGTATAGTAACCTTTCCCATAGAAACGGATGGATATCTTGCCACTGACTTTGTCCGTCCAGTTTTTCTCGATCCAACGTTGAACTGATTTGGGAGAAGGCCAAAGACCAGTAAATTGCCCAATGAGCCCTCGCTCAGCGAGGGGGCGACCATTTTTGGCAGAGCAGGGGGCAAGATGACCTTTTGAAGACCATCAAGCTTCTTGACAAACTTAGAGAGGGAAGGTCAAGGGCGCTGAGGTAGAAGAGAATTGACAAGAGCGGATAATGCAGTTTGAGCATCGGCCCCCTCTGAGGAATCCGATGGAGCCATGGCGGCCGGATGGAAGGTCAAACACAACAAAATCACTCAAAGCCCATCGCCTTGACCAAGGGGGACAGAGCTGAAAACCAAGGAGGAGCGCAAGGCCAAAGGAAACAGCAAGCAACCAAGAGCGTCGCGGACCACGACTGAGCGCCGCGAAGCCTCAAAGCGTCGCGCAAGAAGAGAGAGAGCACCTCCAGAGGCGTCGCGCCAGTAATGCGCCGCGCGACCCTGCCTAAGCGCCGCGCAGGGGGAAGGCACGAAGAGATGTTCAGATCTTGATGCAAACTGGAGAAACCCAGAACCAGGGAAAAAAAGCGGAGGAGCCCACCGAAGCAACGGCCAGAGGGGTCGGGGCAGGCCAGCAACCACAAGGAGAACCAGAACCAGGGACGCCAATGGCAGCTAGGTCAAGCTTTTTCGCACCCCTACAAATTATATTTTCACTGTTTTTACTGTGTAAAATAGTTTATAATTAGGGTTTTTATGGTTTGATTCATGTTATGGATGGTGATGTAGGTGATAGGCTTGTCATAATGGAGTATGGGGGTGTAGGAATCATGGTTTAAATGATGGGTTAGGGTTTAGGTTGAAAAATGTAGGTTAGGGTTTGTCATGCTCCCTACTATTGTTGACATAGAACTTTGAATGCATAAATTAATATCAGCTTTAGGTCTGGAATGTCCTCCATTAGAAATGGGAAGAGCTTCATGATGAGAGGCTTTTAAATAACTAACTTCAACTATTGTAATTGATCTTTCATTTGGGGATAAATTAGAGGTTGCAAAATTATTTAGTTTTTCTTCCAGAGTATCTTGTTCACAGCTAGATTGGTTATCATTTCCAATATAACTGATTGTTCGTGAATAGGCACTACCATTTATAATGATCTTACTTTTATTCACTCTCCTTCTAGTCTGATCATGCTTCAATTATGAATATAATTGTCCAGCTCTCATAATAATATTTTCTGGAATTCCTTCACATCAAGCTGCTTCAAATGCAAGACTTTCTCTACAAGCCCCATCTATCAATTTCCATGTTGGTTTTGTCTGCCCATTAATTGTTTCAGTGCCCATTGCTTTATATAAAACATCTCTTGCATTCAGTGACACATCTAAGAGCCCATGCAAATGAGTAGATATGATTCCCATGCAACCAATGGAATCAAGTTCCTTTATCATTCTTGCAACAATGCATGTTCCCTTTTGTATTTATGTTCCTCGACAGATTTCATCTATCAAAACAAGGCTTTTTTTTGTAGCTTCACAAAGTATTGAGCACATTTCATACATTTTCATCTGGAATGAGATTTTTCCATCTACCATGCTGTCATATGAACCCATATGAAGCAAAATGGAATCAAAGGTTGGGATAATAGAAATTTCTGCAGGGATCATCAATCCACAAATGCCAAGCAACGTTGTTGCACCAATGGATCTAAGTAAACTGGACATTCCACCACCATTTGGACCAGTAAGAAGAAACAATGGCCACATTTTATTTGTATTTTGAATAGCTCTTTCTTGTAATATGTTGATCCAGTATGGCACTAAACCTACAATGTCTAACTGACTTCCAAATTTCCTTGATTTTCCTCCTGATGAATTTTGATTAGTCTCTATCAATGTTGGAAATGCCCAATTTCACTTCCTTCCCTCAATTTTATGGAGGACACAACAAGGATGAAAGGACGAGTTTGAAATTTTAGGAGGGTTTTGGGCTTCAACAACACCGGATACACAGAAGCGTAACAATTGGAAAGTGTCACCACAGGATCGTAACACTATGGTTGTCACACAGAAGTGTAACAACTAACTTCTCCTCACCACAGAGGTGTAACAATGGTTTTTTCCTCAACACAGAAATGTAACAATGCTACACAAGAGCATAACACTGCTTGGCAGAAGCATAAAAAAGGAGGTTTTGAAGGGTTCCAACGCTACATGAGCATAACAAGAATGCTCAACAGTATCTAGAAGCGTAACAAAACTGATTTTGAAGGATTCCAAGTGGATTTTAGTGGGATTTAAGCTTTGAACTTTGGACTTTGGGCATTGTGGAGGGCTAATGAAGTGAAGTGCAGCTTTCTCAATTATGAAAGGATAACAATAAAAAGAAAAAAAAATGAAGTTTGCTTTGCCTTTTATAAGTTGATGACCCTTTTACCTTTTCTAATGACATTTTAACCCTTTTTACACTTGAAAAAATGACATGTTTCTCCTTTAATTGAGATGCGAAGGACATAACCAACCCTTTATTCTTTGTAATTTGAGTTAAAATTATAGATCCTTGATGAGACATCAAGGCACAATTTGCTTCTTTTTCAGGGGACAGTGAGACTGCTTCTCTTTAGAACTTTGAAATCTCTTCACACCTTTGAAACTTTCACATGAGATAATGACTCTTTTCGAAACCATATAAGATGTCTTTGAAGCTTGAAATGACTCTCTTTGCTTTTGATTGGGACAATAGGTCAAAATGACCTCCCTTGGAGCTCTGACAGTTAATGGTGAATTTTTTATATTTTAAATGAGACAGTGAGACAAAATTCTTCAATTTTCATGAAACAGTTAGATAGAGGTGAGATGTTTGAAACTTGAGCCATATGAAACAAGAGATATGGCTTTATTTGAACTTCATAAACATGCTTTCTCCTTAACTAGGGTTTTATGGATGAAATGGAGGATTACTCCCTTATTTTCAGTGAAAATTTGAATATTTTTCCAAAGGCAGGGTTGAACTTAGACTTGAACTATATGAGATGGAATGACCTAACCCTAGACCTCTTCAGTGATGATAGTGGAGATGGTTACCTTGACAATGATGGTGGTGATGAGTGAAATGAAGGAGCAACAAACATGATTTAGACCTCTTCAGTGGCCAAAATTATTTTATGAGAGCTTGTTCGAAAAAAGTAAAAAAAAAAAATGACCTATGGCTTTATGGAAAACAACTGAAAGAGTCATTTGATCACTGGCATACCTGGGCTAACACATACAATGGAGTTGTGATAGAAGAGAAGTTAGCAATAAACTTCCTACAATATTGGGTTGCTCCCAAAAATCTTCTTATCTCTATAACTGTTTTGGGCTTTGGCCAATCCAAAATGACATCAACCTTGGAGGGATCTATTTTCAATTCACCTCCTCTAACAATATGACCCAAATACACTAAAGAAAATTTTCCAAACTCACACTTTGACATATTTAAAAAAAAAATTGTTCTTTCTTCAAGACATCGAGTACCTTTTTGACATGCATGACATGTTCTTCATGAGATTTACTGAAAATCAAGATGCCATCTAAGTATACTATTACAAAATCATCTACAAATGGCCTCAATATATCATTCATCGCACGCATGAAGGTAGCAGGAGCATTGCAAAGACCAAAAGGCATAACTAGCCATTCAAACAAACCTTGTTTTGTTTTGAATGTTGTCTTCCATATGTCACCTTCAACAATTCCAATTTGATGATAGCCATTTATTAAGTACAACTTAGTAAAATACTTAACATCTTTCAATTGATCAAGTAAATCATCAATTCTAGGAAGTGTGTAAAAGTTCTTTACTGTAATTTTGTTCAATGCATGGAAGTCTCCACACATGCGCCATGTTCCATCCTTCTTTGGCGCCAAAAAAATAGGTGATCCGCATGGTGAATTACTTGGTCTGATGATCCCTTTGTCCAACAACTCTTGAATTTTCTTTTTAATTTCTGCACTTTCCATCACTGACATCCTGTACATGCCAATGTTAGGAAGAGGACAATCTTGCTACAATTGTATTTCAATGTTGGATTCCCCTCTTGGAGGGCAATCCATTGGGCTCCCGAAACATCTCATCTTATTGGTTAACAACCTCAACCAAATCATATTTCTATCTTGAGTCACAACCTTGAAAAGCTTCATTCTCAACATCATTCTTTTGTTTGACCATTAAAAGCACACTACTCTTGCGAGAGTTAATGTTTATTTGTACGACATTTACAAGTGAAATATTTATTTTATGTCGATGTGCTCTAACAATGTACTCAATACCATCTTTTAACAAGTAATACTTGTTTTCATGGTGATGAAAAATAGCTTTCCTATCATAAAGATATGGGCTTCCCAAAATAATTCTGGAAATATCAAATGGAACTACATCAAGTTCAACTTCATCAAGAAAGTTTGTTGTAAATGAAAATCTAAGTATGCATTTCCTCTTCACTTGCAAGCTTGCATTCTTACATATCCAACCTCAAGGATAAGGTCTTGGATGAGGAATGGTCTCTCTAATTTTAACTTCTTACTAAGTCTTCAGAAATAAATTTTTCTTGTGAACCACTATCAAAGAGTGTATCAATCTTGGTATGCTTTGAAATAACCCAAATATGGAAAAGTGCAATTCTTGTTTTCTCATCTTGAGTATCATTACGAAAACTTGAAGAGCTAGTGCTTGATATGTCCTTACCTTTCATTCCCATTGCTGTGATCTTAGTTTCATCTCTGGAATCGGAGCCTAAGTCATGTTGTGTAGTTGCAGTTGTTTTTTGCTTCCCTTTGTTGTTAAACTTCTTTGGTTTCATCTCAGGATGAAGCTTCCAACAATGAACTTCATCATGACCATCTTTGGAAAAATGTTTGCATGTTAATTTTTCTCCTTCCTTCTTGATGTATGCATTCTTCTTTCCTTTCCCTTTGAACTTACTCTTACCCTTGTCTCCACTTGTGAATGGCTTCTTGCTACCCTCTTGTGAAATTGTTTCCCTGTTGCTTCAAGATGTGTTGCTTGAACACAAAACTCATCTAAACTTGTAAGATTAAACATAAGAATAGTATGCCTCAAATAACTATGTAAACCCCCAATATCTTTCAACAAAGTGTCCTGTGATTGCAAGTCTACACCTAGTATCAAAGACCTTCTTCTAAACTCTTGGATGTAACTTTGCACACTTTGACCCTTTAGTTGTCTAAAATTATGCCAATCCATAATAGCCTTATTCATATAAGATAATGGATAAAATTGTCTTATGAGTGTAGCAATAAAATCTATCCAAGAGGTTGGGACCTTACAATGCTTTTTCATATCCTCTTGTGTTTTGGCTTCCCACCAAATCAAAGAAGCACTTTCCAACTTTAATTTAGCCAGTTGAATATTTGTTTCATCATCTCTGATGCTCTAAATCCTACAATAAAATTCAAGAGGAAAAAGCCAATTATCAAGTCTTTCAACATTCACTTCGCCATTATACATAGGCATTTCTAATTTTCTTTCAAGTTTTAATAAGGGAGTTTTACCATGAACCCTTGAGGTACGTGGAGGTGTTTGAGTAACAGTTGTTGTGGAAGAGGAAGAAGATGAAGGTGAGGATGGAGGTGAAGATGATGGTGGAGAAGAGGGTGGTTTTTCACCATTTCTATTGGGGCCCTTGTTTTGGAAATCAGCAGAGTTTGAGTTGCGGCGAGCACGTGGCAGAACGCAACCTCGGTAGGCAGGAAGGTGTCAAGGTTGCGGAGGAGCAGAGGACAAGTGTTGCGGTGGTTGCGGGAGCAAGCATAGACAGTGGAAGGGCACGGAAGGAAACAAGCAGTGAACTCCCAGTGAACAGAAAGAAATGAAAGACAGCCGAGCAAGAAAGGAGGAGGAACTGTCAGTCACGCGGGCAGGAGAACAAATAGGTAGCCAGCCAATGGATGAAGAGGTTGGCGCAGAAGAGAATAGGCAACAGGAAGCCACAGGAGAGCTCTGTCTGGGTTGCACTTTTCTCCTCTCTTCTGGGTTACTGTGGTTTCTCTCTGTCCCTAGGGACATGTTGTATTTTGTTCTGTTCTATGCTCGTATGTAGCTGAGCCTTATAATAGTTCGCCTCTGACAGCTGATGATTAATAAATTCAAGAATGTTGTTCTATTGTGTGATTCTGAGTAGGAATAAGTGTTGTTATAACCTACGTTTAAAATTTTGTTTATCGTTAGTTTAACTATTTTCCTGAAGAGTGCATGTTATGGAATATTATATCATGACTGTTTAAGTCCTTGGTTTAGCTTTGTTTCACCGGTCTGGATGTTGTGGAGATGATACCACCCTGCTCCCGATCACAGTAGGGTCGCGACATGCCTCGGGTGAGACTCTTTGCCCTTCGAAGTAGAGTGTAAATGCCGACGTGAATCTAGACTGCGGCGGAAAACCTTGTTGGCCCTCAGCCCTAAACCCGGGTTTTCTCTGCGAGACCTATTCTCTCGCCAACAAACAGTTTCGTTGCCAGGACTTGAAAATACATTTGGGAGCTAGATCATGGTATCTCAGATCTTCGAAAGAGAAAACGAAGCTGGTGGATAGCCACCTAGATCATTTCATAGCTCAGCAGGCTAAGCTGAGACGACAGAAGGAGAAAACGATTAAATACTTGGTCCTATTCTCTGACTCTGCTAGTGATACCTACGAAATATTTTGGGGAAATTTCCCAAAATAACTCTACAAATGGTTGCAGAAGCTTCAGACCAAGACCATCAAGGTAAAATCGCAGAGGATAAACCGTAAGTAGGCGCACGAGGATCTGGTGATGCTTCATCAGTTAAACACTGACTTAACCCGAGCTGTGGATTTTTGGGTGGAATCTACTTTGGAAGGATACATAGTAGAGTTTGCAGCTGAGTGCTACCAGTATTTCTCAAAGGCAGAAAGTACTTTCAAATCTAGGTTAAGGGGGAAACTACTAAAGGAGATCCCCTTGTGGATCAAGGCATTAATGGTAGACGAAGGACTGATGGGATTCCAGAAAGCAGGGATGGAAGCGTAAAACCCCCAGTGCCCAAGGAAGGGACTGAGGGAGAGATGTTATTAGAACCGTGAGAAGGGGAAGTGGGGGTATGGATGTTGAGACTTCCAACATGCTCAGGGAGCAGCGAGCACATCAGAGGGCGCAGATTGCAGAAAGGTGGCAAGAGAGGGTGATGAAGGAGTTGAAGAGACAAGGAAGTAGTCGGAAGGAAAAAGAGGAGGTGCCTCAGATGATGAAAGGAATGGAAGGTCAGGTGGGTCCCCAGGATATAGGAGGGGTCATGAAAGAAGTGCGGCAGGTGTACAGGAGTCCAGCCCAAGTGGAGCAAGGAAATAAGTCTGACGAAGAAGGTACAGACGCGCATCCATAGGAGGTGTCTGATGTGGAGATGCACATTGCAATGGAGAAACTTTTCCAAGAAAGGCCAACGTCCATATCTCAAGGTATTCCTAGTCCCCTCAATTCTAGTAGCTCTAATCCCGACCTTCCCCTAGTGCTCTACAAGCCCATAGGTGAAATTTTTGTTAAGTTACGTGAATTAAGTAGATTACACCATATTCAATCTCCAACTAGAGCACAATATAGTAGCAGGATTCCTAGTGGCCCCATCTCACAACCAGGACCCAACAGCTTCATTTTAATACCTCCCATTCAAGTAAGCATAGCGGGATCACTTACACGGTACCCAGAATTCTCTGGGAAAGGGAATGACGACGTTGAACAGCACTGGTATCTCTGTGAGGCCATCTGGAGGGCACGGTAGACACCAGATGTTGGGAAGTTGATAGAATTTCACACCACTCTTATGGAGAGGTCCCTACGATGGTTTATGAAATGGTTAGAGGCTCACTCGAATCCAGCGATGGCTGATGTAAAGAGGGATTTCATTAAGGAATTCAAACTGCCTCAGACGGACCAACAAGGCTTGTCATAAATGTGGGAGATCAAGAAGAGAGAAGGAGAAACTGCTTGGGATTTGATGCGGAGATTCAAGGATGCCATTGGGAAACTCAGCTATCCAATCGACCCAAACCATCAGAGGGATTGGTTCATTAAGGCTTTATTACCCTTGACCCGAACTCCATTGACTCAACAAAGGATCGATACATTGCAAGACGCTCTAGAGTAGGCAATGAAGATAGAAGCCATGGCGGGTTACCCGCAAGAGTTCAATGGGGGTGCAATGGTACAGGACCCCTTAATAGTGGGTCTGCAGCATCAAATATCCAACCTGATAGAGAAACTCAAGGAAATGCAACCAATGGGACCACCGAGACCAAACGTGTGGTGCACGCACTATCTCGTGGAGGGACATGTAGCCACGGAATGCCCCCAGCTGCGAGGAAAAATTGTGGGGATGTCGGCTGTAGGAGCACAGGGGGCCCCACCACTAGGAGCGGTCCCTGCACAACAAATTCCAACCACCAATGAATATTGTGAAGTATGCAAGAGTATGGGTCATCAACCACACATGTGTCTGATCTTACAGAAGTATTCCAACGTTCTGAATAATGTATACTGTGAATTCTGTGCCTCGACCACCCACAACACAGAGCAATGTTGAGCACTGGATGCCCTGGCAGAGCGGCTGGACCGTCCGTCATATAGAGTAAATGAATCTCCCCGCGGAAGAGGGGGAGGCATGAGAGGGGGCCGAGCGGGAGGTATAAGTCCAGTAAGGTGTTATAACTGCGATTAGGAGGGACATGTTGCTAGAGAATGTCCCCTCCCGAGGAGACCCTGGTGTTCACAATGCTGCGTTAACTCACACGCGACAGAAGATTGCTTGGAGCTCACCAAAATATGGGAGGAAAGAGCTAGAAAGAGAGGGGTGAATCTATTAAATGCAGAACCCAGGTTAACGGGAACTCAAACAATGAAAAACATGGCCATAGTGACACGAGGCGGAAAAATAACAGGGGAGGATGCACGCGCTATGGACCCCATAAAAGTAGTCAGGCCAGCATCCCCAGGGCTCTTGATCAAACCCGAACGACAGAAATAATTTATCCAGGAAGCAGCAGAAATGTTTGCCCACTTGGGGGGAAACAAAGGAATTGACTTACAGAAAATTCCGGAGGACAAGGAACCACAAAATACTTTTGAAGCCTTAATCCAGGAATGGTTCCATCTGTTCCTGAAGATTGTTAACAATGCACCAATGCTGGAACGGCTGAAGCAAAACCTAGAAGGGGTGCTAAAATAGAACACAGGAGAAAAAGAAGCAGCGGAAGCAGGCCAAAACTATGTTCAGAGAATAAAGAGAAGCAAACGAAGGACGGGAAAGGAATTCTGAGTAAATACGCAAGTGGCGGGATTCCAGATTAAGGACACCATGCTTGATTTGGGATCTGATGTCAACATCTTACAAAGGAAAACTTGGGAAGCGCTCGGGAGGCCAAGATTGACATACTCTCTGATCCAACTTTGGATGGAAAACCAATATTGCATTGTTCCCATCGGCCAACTGGAGGATGTTGAGGTTGACATTGCGGGGGTAAAAACATTTACGGACTTCGAAGTCATTGACATCATGGGGGATAAGGACCCATACCCAGCACTATTCACTCAACCACTAGACTCCTACCAAGGACCGAAATACACAAAGACTGTGGATAACAGAGAAGATGCTAAGCTCTTGGACCATCTCTACCAGATGACCGCCGGAAGAAGGGAAGACTACATCAACTCGACAGAAAAAGGCTTGGTAAGCTGGAGAAGTATCCAAAGCTCGGAATTAAGATCAAAAATGGCATGGGATGATTGGCAGCAAGGAGGCTACGAAACAAACACAAGGAGGTGTGCCAATGTTGCTAGAGTCAATTGGTTTGGGGCTGAAATTCAGGGATACCCAATCTTATCAGATATGAACGATGTAAGTGTCTTCATAGCCAAAGTAGAAAACATGGTGCCAGAAGGCCAGAGAATACCCTTGATGGACATGGCTTTACAATCCACATCTACAAGATGGTGGAGCAACCATCGCAATTCATTGACGCGACGGGATGAAGTGGTGGCGGCAATTAAAGCCAGATTTCAAGAAGAGAAGGAGCCCAGGGGGAAGGACCGGTACCAAGGGGACACAAGCCCCAGAAACCATCTAAATAAATGTGAAGCACAATGGAGAGATGATGGATACCCCGAGAAACTGTGGGTTCACAGGTTTATCCACTCCCTGGACGTAATCCCAAAGGCCTTGTACTTAACAGAAGAAAAGAGAAGAGGGACCCGCAATTGGCTGGAAGTTGCGGAGAAATTCATATAGTGTTTCACCTTTGAAGGACAAACAGAGCAGATTACACAAGATTTTCAAGCTATCAAACAGGTATTGTTCTTCCCTGATAGTCAACAGACGGACGAGCAATCACTTCGGTACCAAGGTATCCAACAAAAGGTGGCGTGTCAGAAGATTGATAGTGAGATGGATGACGACAATCTGGAGGATCTCAGGCACCTGTATTTTGAAGAAACAGAGGGGGAGAGAGACATAAAAGAAGAAC
Source organism: Pinus albicaulis (assembly GCA_034641835.2). Lineage (NCBI taxonomy): Eukaryota > Viridiplantae > Streptophyta > Pinopsida > Pinales > Pinaceae > Pinus > Pinus albicaulis. The sequence goes on along the minus strand of CM076580.1, from coordinate 770,999,628 downwards.
CAACTACAGAAGGTATCCACCTCCTGCCGCTCAAAACCAAGAAGGCAAATATTGGGACAGAAGACAAACCTAAGCTGGCGACCATTGGAGACTACTGGGATGAGCAAACAACAAAGGAAATATTCAGTCTACTTGAGGAGTATGAGGACTTGTTTCCTTCATCAGTAGCAGATCTCAAAGGCATAAAGGGAGATATGGGGGAAATGAGGATAATACTGAGGCCTGATGCTAGGCCTGTGAAACATAGACCATATCGTCTAAACCCAAGGGTGAAGGAAAAATTGAAAGCAGTGATCGACAAAATGCTAAAGTCTGGGCTAATATTCCCTATCGAAGAGGCAGAATGGGTAAGCTCCATAGTTATACAAAGAAAAAAGGAGAAATCAGAGATACGAGTCTACGTGGATTACAGAAGCTTAAATAATGACTATATCCATGATCCGTTCCCTACTTCATTTAGTGACGAGATCCTTGACAACATTGCAGGGAATGAGGCATACTCGTTCACCGATGGCTTTTCAGGTTACCATAAGGTGAGAATAGCAGAAGACAAGAAAAATACAACCTTCACTACAAAATGGGGATCTTTTGCATACAACGTGATGCCATTTAGATTGAAGAATGCACCTGTAGTTTTCTCTCGCATTGTGATAGCAGTGTTTCGAGAATACATCCACAAGTTCTTAGAAGTCTATATGGATGACTGGACTGTGTACAGCATACTGAAAGATCATGCGAGCCTGCTAAGCGTAATGTTTGATAGGTGTAGACAACTACAGATCTAGCTAAACCTGAAGAAGTGTATATTTGTCGTACCATTTGGAACACTGTTGGGGCACGTGGTATGTAAACAAGGTGTCTGCGTAGATCCAGCCAAAGTAGCAGTGATCGTTAACATGGAGGCGTCGAAGACCGTCAAACAGCTCAGGTCACTTCTGGGACACACAGGTTACTATCGGTGTTTCAACCGCAAATACGCCAAAATAACAACGCCCTTGGAAAGACTCTTAAAAAAATCAGAGCAATTCCAGTGGACGGATAGCTGCAGAGAGGCACTGGACATGCTGAAATAAAAATTGGCGAGTGCGCCAATACTAGTCCACCCGAACTGGGAAAAATAGTTCCATGTACACATTGACGCATCCAGCATTTCGCTTGGAGCGGTCCTAGCTCAACCGGGGGACACTTCAATCGATCATCCAATACATTTTGCCAGTCGCAAGTTGTCAACAGCAGAGCACAACTATACAACAACAGAGAGGGAGGCATTGGCAATGGTGTACTCTCTCCAGAAATTTCGCCACTACCTATTGGGAGGTAAGCTCAAATTCTTCATAGATCATTCCACATTAAAATATCTAGTAAAATAGCCAGTCTTAGAAGTGAGAATCTGTCGATGGCTCCTACTCTTCCAAGAATTCACATTCGAAGTAATTGTAAAGTCGGGAAGGCTCAACATAGGGCCTGATCACTTGTCCCGACTAGAGAATGGAGAAAGTGGAGGATCTTTAGATGATCAGCTACCGGATGTTGATATTTTCAGAGTAGAAGCCATCCCTAACTACCTGAATGAAATAGCAACCTACCTCACCATGGGGCAGTGCCCACAGGAATATAATACAACACAAAAGAAACATCTGGTAGTTCGAGCTGCAAAATATCAGCTGATAGCAGGACAACTATACAAGATGGGACTAGACCAAGTTCTTCGAAGATGTGTTCTAGATCATGAAAGGAAAGCTATACTATGGGAAAGCCACAGTGGTGTTGCGGGAGGGCATGTGGGAGCTAAACCAATAGTGCGAAAAGTACTACAAGCAGGATTCTGGTGGCCAACAGTGCACAAGGACAGCAAAGTGTATGTTCAAAAATGTGACGTATGTCAGCAGACCGGACAACCCTCCCATAGGGATGAACTTCCGCTTCATCCCGTAAAGATACTCCAGCCATTCGAGAAATGGGCAGTCGATTTTGTAGGGCCAATTATTCCGCCTGCAAGAAATTCAAAGGCAAGGTACATAATAACGGCGACCGACTACTTGACCCGCTGGGCAGAAGTTGCACCAGTAAGGAATTGTACTGCAGATACTGCTGCCAAATTCATATTTGAAAACACAATCAGCTGATTTGGGTGTCTAAGAAGCCTAACCAGCGACCAGGGCATACATTTCATCAACGACACCATTAAGTCCCTACTGCAGCAATTCCTAATACAACACCATAAAAGCAGTCTGTATCATCCACAGGCAAATGGCATAGTGGAAGCATTTAACAAGATATTGGAAAAAGTCTTGACAAAGATATGCAATGCGGAGCGCGATGATTGGGATGAATGGATACCAGCAACCCTGTGGGAATATCACACAACGGTAAAATGGCTACACAACCAAACACCATTCCAGATGGTTTATGGCAGAGAAGCAGTAGTCCCAGCAGAATTCACGGTACCAAGCCTTCTGATCACAACAACGCTACAGTTATCTGAAGAGGAATCTTTAAAAGAGCGATTGCACGAGTTACAGGAACTTGAGGAAGGTCGGTTTCTTGCGGAATTTCACCAAACGGTAGAAAAGGAGAGGCAGAAAACTTGGCATGATCGACATATCAAACACAAGACTTTCCAAATTTGAGGCAAGGTCCTACTCTACGACAGCAATTTTCAGAAGTTCTCAGGGAAATTGCAGATGCATTGGCTGGGACCATTTCATGTCATAGAGGTCAAACCGTCGGGAGCAGTTTTATTGGCACAGTTAAACAGCCAGGTTCTACAAGGATGGGTCAACGACGCATGCCTGAAACCCTACCAGGAGTAAGTTGTTCATTTCAATTTCAATAACTCTCGCAACCAAGAGGAGTAGGTAGGGTAGACTAGTGTTAATAAGTCTCTCGCACCTGAGATGACATAGATAGGTTTACCATAATGCAATAAATATTAGCTTAGTTTCGGAGACCGCAACACAACATTAGTGGTCGGGGGGGTAGTGTCTAGCGTGTCGTCCACGTCAGGAAGAAAAGCATATCGAACATCAACCCACCGTCATTTAGCATAGTACTAGTGTCAGTCCGTAGGATCACCAAGATTTGGAAATAATTACCATAATTAGCATTATCCATACTGTAATAAATTTTCCATAATTATACATAACCACCAGCTGTCGCGTCTGCCCAAATCCCCAAACCACAGTCAGCAGTGTCAAAACCCACCTCAGTAGCTAACTGATCGCACGATCATAGTCGCCGGAGAAGCCAGGGTCATTAATTAGTAATGGCGTCTCATCAACCTCACCCGTGATGATTACTTACATAACCTACATGCAGAAAAGCGTGAGAATGCCGGAAAAATCCAAGTTAGAGCTAGAAACCTCCGAAGGAGCAACGGAAGTTGGAGGAGAACCATAGCAGAGAAGGTGTCTAGAAGAAGAAACGCAAGAGAAGAGACAGAGAATTATTTTTCAGGTGTATCAGCGGTGAGTGAAGATGACAAGAGTAATCCCAGCAGTGGTAGAACAGGAGCTGGACAACAGGATTCAGAAAATGGAGTCCCTCCTCGGGAAATATGACAGTGCGACCTTAATTGATGCAGACCTCACAAACTCCTTTGAGTTTCCTGCGCTAAAAAGACAGGTATACATTGAAAATTATACAATAGAGGCAGGATGGGCAGCAGCAAGGGTCCTGCCCGAGTTCAGAGGTATCTAGCAGTCCTCGATAATGAACTTGAGGAACTTACCGGTATTTGGGATTACAAGTGCTGCAATGCAGTGCACCAAATTCCTGTTGAGCAGAATTCAAAACGGCTCTCTGTGGCTGGGGAAGGAGATCCCCATCCATTCTGAAGACATTCATAGGTTGACAGGGTTGTCGCAGGAAGGAAGGGACGTCTCTTCAGCGTTCCAAACCATATCCAAACGGGTGAAGAAGTCAGGGGCTATAGACTACTATGCTAAGTATGGCACCCGAAGAGGAGGAAAGGGAGCGAAAAATGAGTTAATCAACAAGCCAGAGATCAAATTCACCTGCTACCTCATTGCCAGCAAGACGATGAGACATTACACCAAATGGGAGTGTACCTTAGACACAATTTTGGTTGTGGAGCACTGCGTCCAGGGGAGCAGGCTAAAATGGTGCTCCTTCTTGCTAAAGGAGCTGTTCGAGGCATGTGAAGACAAATATAAGAGGGAAACTGGATTTATCTACGGGTATTTGATAATAGAGCTGGCCATGTGGAAGTGGACTTTCCCCCTCATCAGGATACCAATGGAGATAGCGGAAGGTCAACCGCTGGCGATGAATTTTACCCCATGGAAGGTGTCTGGAGACCCTAGCACCAAAAAAGTAAATGCAGAAGCCTTCAGAAGTTGGTATGGCCTAATGGTCGACGTTGTAATGAGTCAACAGAGGATCCCAAGAAACCTACTGGACCGATATAGTGAGCAAGTCTGGTTTGGAGTCACGCACAAGCACATGTTCCTCAGACCCACTTGTGTACCATAGATGACGTTCCAGATGAGGCCTCTGAAGTTCCAAATTGATGAAGCAGATTTTCATACAGAAGTTTGTTCGTGGCCAGGGGTTGAGATGGAAGTCAGAGACGGGGTGTGCACATATAATTTTGACGGGATGCTACCACACCGGTTTCCAGGAGAAACGGCGAAGGACACAGCAAATAGGGTGTCAAACCTACAGCTCCTTCCGATCATTCTGCAACTGAACATGAAGGTACGAAGCTTTAATGAAGTATTTTAAGTGATAGCGAGCAGTGCTACTCCATTTCTAATTTTTTTCAGAATTCCAAGTCCTCCAGTCGAACCCACCTCCAAGCACAACCTCCATCTCTACACCCATTCCCAATGTATTTTTCAATTCGCCAACCCCAGCAACCACACCGCTGGCGGGGAAAAGTAGGTCTGTGAAACCTGTAGCGGCACCGAAGGCCAAGAGGGCCAAGGTTGTAGAATCAAGTCCGGTGGTCAACCTCACAGGAGAGGATCCACCCCGACAATTGAGCACAGGGGTACTGATCCAAAAAGAGCCAATAGTTGAGACATGGGAAGCAAGTGGGTTGCCACCTCACACCCCCATTAACCCCTTTGATTGCCTGAACATCTGCATATCACTACCTTGTCTAGATCCACTACAACCTACCACCTCATCCGTCTCCCGCGAGCCCCACGGCTCCACACCATCCACCTCATCCGCCATCGTGTCTAATCCAGTTATCAGAAGAATACTCAATGGGGACCATGGGATAGAGGTTAACTCGGGTACATAAGTAGTACTCCCAGCCAACCCTACCATGGTCCCGCAAACTACTTTTACCAACCTCATCACTCAGATGGAGAAGATAGTTGAAGACACAGTTGGGCCACTCCTTGAGCCTACTTCGCTCCAACCACCCAACCAAGAAGATCAAGAGGGGTCACTGGACCTAAATATTGCAGACTCGGCACCCCATCAAACTCCGCCGCAGTCACCTCAAGACCAGTCAGCAAGATCGGTTGCCAGTGGGAAACCACTCCAAGAGCGAAGGCCAGTTCAGGGTACCTTCGGTGCCGAGAGCATGGAGACATGGGGGACAGCTCAACTGTACCATTTCATCCAAAGGGCAGCACAGCAGGCTGAGAAGCTCCACTCAGAGCTATAGCAGAAATGTGAACAACAGCAGCAACAGATAAGCACGCTTACTGAACAGCATGAGCAGCTGACAATGGAGAAAGAACAGCTACAGGGACAGCTGGAAACAGTGGCCAGGGTTTTCAGGGAAGTATGGCCCGCAGTGACAGCCCACTACAGTCAAATACCAGATGACGTGCAAGAAACAGAGGTAGTAGAGTGGGCGATCCACCTCAGGGTTGCATACTCAAACCTCCACCAGGATAATATGGAACTCAAGGCAGCGTTGGCAGCCCGACCCAGCAGTTGTGTACTCAGCACAAATATTAGAGAAACAGGGCCAAGTAACAAAGATGTAGGAAGTCCTAAGTACTGCAGCCAGAGATGCATACAACCTACTGAAGGGTCTGCAAGAATGCTCAACGGCCCTCACGGTGAAGGCACAGCCGATTTCGCCCCAACTGTAAAAAATATCCAAGGAAATACAGGAAGCCATGAACCCAACTAGGTTGGACCAATTGTATGCCCAGGCGGATGTGCTAGAGGTCCAAATTCAACAAATAGAGAAGACTTCGACGGCAGCCAAATAGGCAATACGGGAGCTTCGACAGCCCGTAAAGATCAACGCTGAAATGATGCAGCAATTGGCCTCGGAGGCTGCCACACAGGTCAACACAGTATTTAGCATCGTGCTGGCAATCGCTGGGGAGGAAGTAGTCACCAAAATCACGGCTGAGACCGACGAATTGCTGCAAGGGTGGCAGCAGGACGTGGCAACCTTCCAAGAGCTTAAAGCTTCAGCTCTGAAAAAGGTCCCAAATTTGGGGCCCTTATTTGGAAAACAAGGAGAAGGCGCGCAGCCATAACAGGGCACAGGGTCGGGTGGGCCCATGGAAGTGGAGACGGCTTAGGACAATTGAATCGGGGCAAGTCAAAAGGATGTGGTCGGGGCCTGTTGGGGCCCTTGTTTTGGAAATCGGCAGATTTTGAGTTGGGGCGAGCACATGGTGGAACGCAACCTAAGTAGGCAGGAAGGTGTCAAGGTTGCGGAGGAGCAGAGGACAGGTTTTGCGGTGGTTGCGGGAGCAAGCATAGACAGCGAAAGGGCGCGGAAGGAAACAAGCAGTGAACTCCCAGTGAACAGAAAGAAACGAAAGACAGCCGATCAAGAAAGGAGGAGGAACTGTCAGTCGCGTGGGAAAGAGAACAAATAGGTAGCCAGCCAATGGATGAATAGGTTGGCGGAGAAGAGAATAGGCAACAGGGAGCCGCAGGAGAGATCTATCTGGGTTGCACTGTTCTCCTCTCTTCTGGGTTACTGTGGTTTCACTCTGTCCCTAGGGACGTGTTGTTTTTTGTTCTGTTCTATGCTCGTATGTAGTCGAGCCTTGTAATAGTTCAACTCTGACGATTGATGATTAATATATTTAAGAAGGTTGTTCTGTTATGTGATTCTGAGTAGGAATGAGTGTTGTTATAAGATACGTTTAAATTTTTTTTTATCGTTAGTTTAACTGTTTTCCTGAAGAGTGCATGTTATGGAATATCATATCATGACTATTTAAGTCCTTGGTTTAGCTTTGTTTCACTGGCCTGGATGTTGTGGAGATGATACCACCCTGCTCCCGATCACAGTAGGGTCACGGCATGCCTCGGGTGAGACTCTCTACCCTTCAGAGCAGACTGTAAATGACGGCGTGAATCTAGACTAAGGTGGAAAACCTTGTTGGCCCTCAGCCCTGAACCCTGGTCTTCTATGCGAGGCCTGTTCTCTCGCCAACAATTTCCTTTTGAAGGCTTGTCATCGTCTCCTCGTTTTCCTCCAGAAGAACCCTCTCCTTTTGAAGGCTTGGAACTTTCACTCTGCAATCTTGAATTTCTCTCTTCATAGAAAACCTTCACCATTTCAGTCATATCAAAGAAATTTTTTCTAAAAATATTCCCATCCTATGACATATTATCAGCTCCTCCTTCATGAGACATGCTTACTGAATATTTCGGTACAACTTGAGGTTAAAATTGTGGTGGAAATTGAGACAAATGGGTTCTCCTTGTCCTTGTCTGAAATTTAGAACCTGCACCCACAAGCTTTCCTTCTCCTCTCTTGAGCTTCAACCTTGTAAGCATCAGAAACACTTGCAAACAATTAAATCCTCACAAAAGTAAAGAAAACCTAGGTTCTGATACCAAATTTGATTTGTATGAGATCTATATGTAAATGTGCTTGAGGTAATTTAAATTACAAGCGTTAAAATTGATTTTTTTATGGGATTTTATTTTAATTTCTTATACACACAAAGCATGAATTAAGCTCTGAAATAGCAGAAAACAACAGACAAATACACCATAAAAATAATCACAACACAGCAACGCATGAAGGAGTTCACCACTCTTGGGCTACGTATCCTGGTCCAACTCCCAATGGCTTGGCCCTATATCATTATGCTAAAAAATGGTGATTACATCACTTCACAGTGCTCTAATGGCTTCAAAACCTATTCCATTAGGTTCATAACTATCAATAATGCATGTTTAGCCTCTTTATGCTCCCAAATTGGTCAAAAATTGAAGAAGTTATGAGTTTCCCTAGCTTTGTTTCTAGTCACTCTACAATTTCCCCAAAATCCGTAACCGTCCTACATTTTTTCCCTGAATTCCACTAGTGGAGCGCTATTTTGGCGGAATTCTAGCTGAATTCGTGAGACAGTTAAAAAGCCTGCTAAGGCTTAAGGTCCGAAATTTTAATTAATAAAAAAAAATAACGGGGCCGCACCCACGATTTCGAGCCAAAGGTCGTATGCTATATACGGGGGTGGGGGTCGGGGCTAAGTCCTAGCCCCTCACCCCATAACCTTCACCAGCTAAACTTTAAAATAAGTTTGTAAGGTATGTTTTAACAAGACCATGATTAGACCGATCGGTAGGACGTTCCGTTTTTTGTTGTGAGGTATTGGTATTGATCCCGCCGGAGGTTAATTCATACTTCAACCAAATTTTTGGTGGCCCCTCTGCTGCCTCGTGGAGGCCTCCGGTTGGGCCATGTGGCAGCATGTGTTTGGCCACCATCCAACCAATAAAATTCACCCACGACAACACCAGTAAAATTCAACCAAGTGGCAAGACTTGATTGGCCCAACGAGACCAATCAACCATGCCCATTTAGTAGGCCCAGGCAGATGTACAGACTGTTGACTGGGCTGCCTACACAATTTTGCCAAAATTTTACCTATTTGGGAAAACAAAATGAACTCGTTTATGGGAGCTTATGGTGTCGGTTTTTCACAAAACAAGTTACGCCAGATTCAAAACGATGAGATATACGCAAGCGCATAGGTTTCGAGCCATTCCTACAACTTTCATTTTTTAGCATATTTTTTAGCACCTAATCACCAACACCAAGGAATGTTACAATGATCAATTCATTTATGGGATTAAGTAGATACTATAGAAGGCTTGTTGGAGGGCTTTGAAATACTACACATCCCATCACTTTTTTGCAAAATAAGGAGATAACATTTGAATGGAACTCCAAGTGTGAAGAGAAATTTCAATTCTTGAAAGAACTGTTAACAAACACATCAATATTGAAGATTGGGGATCCAAAAGAGAACTTTTTTTTGTGCAAAGATGCATGCAAATAATGGTTTGGTGGATTCCTTACACAAAATGTGGTATGTTACGAGTCAAGGAAGTTGAAAGTGCATGAGAGGAACTATGCAACACATGGCTTGTATTTTGTAGCCATAATTCATACCTTAAATATGTGGAGGCATTATCCCATGGGAAAAAAATTTGAGTTGAGAACTAACCAAAGGGATCTAAAATACTTATTTCAGGAATCAACAATAAACAACAATAAAATTAGATGGCTAAAATTTCCCAATGAATATGACTTCAGATAAATCATATTAAAGGTAAAGAGAATAAAGTGGTTATTTGCTGAGTAGGAGGGTGCATGAGATGCATGCCACAAACATTACCACGTACAATTTAGATTCAAAGAGTAGAATTTTGGAAGTTGTAAAATCGTACCAACACTATTTGCAAATAAAATAAAGCATGTAACAAGATAATTTGCAACTACAAATAAAGGTTACAAGTTGGAAGAGGATGTAATCATCTTGTATAGGAACAAATTTCATGTTCCTTATTCTCAAATTGTTGAAAATTGGTATTAAAAGAGATGCGTAATGTTCCACATGTTGGAAACCCAAGTACTATGAAAAAATTGAAACAATCATAAGCCAATATTCTTAGCCAAGCATGAAGAAAAATGCGACTAATTACATAGACGAATCTATGAAATGCAAGGGAGTGAAGACTAAGCATGGAAACCTAGTAGGTTTTCTATAGCCATTTCTCATTCTTGGGTGGAAATGGGAAGTTGTTATTATAGATTTCATGATTGATATACCCAAAACAATGAAGCAACATAATTTCTTATTGGTAGTGGTACACTCAATTGTTGCAATCAAAGTGTACTTAAATTAGCATCAAAATATATGTTTCATGATATACCAAACACATGGATGCACATGATGAGTTGATAATTCGCGAAGAATAAGCAAATTGAGTTGCAATATTGTGCAACTTATGAGTAGACTACAAGCACACTTACCAAGCCTCTTGGTGCATATAATTTGTATATTTTAGAGATAAGTTTGGTAACCTTTATTATGAAAGTTGAGGGAGGATGATAAAGTATGCATAATGGCCATAACCACTAGAGAGTATTTAATAAAGTACATGGCAGTGCATTGGAACAAAGTTATTATGTCATAATTTATATTGAGTCACTAATTTTGTTTAGGATTTATATAAGTGGAATATTAAGAGTCACTTTGGGGTATGGTCATCTCAATTTGTATTATCCTTATGTATTGTTTTCAAATAAGTAATGCAAGTTATTTGAAATTTTGATCTCACATCCTTGGTGTGCTTTATTTTCTACCATCATTGTATGTGTATACAACATAAGTTAATTTTATGAGATATTCAACTAAGGCTTGGGTCTCCAATGACTATTTTTTGATAACCATAACTCAATTCTACCGATGAGTAATGTTGTCTTTCATAAAGGGCGAGCTTATTTTCAATATTTGAGGCTACTATATGAAGATGAAGAAATTAAGTTGTGATTTAGTAAAACCGGAGATTAGGTCGCAAAAACATTCATAAAATTTTCAAATAGATACAACTTTCAAAATTCTAAAGCAATGCCAAAAATGAAAGAGTGATTTTTCATCAAGGAAGAATGTTAAAAATAATGGATCACAAAGTGTAATTTTATGGAAGTATCAAATCACCAATTTTTTGTTGAGTATGGTTATATAGTTGTACTTTGGGAACGTGGCATTATTACTATAGTAGTAAGTTTGTAGAAGGTAAATTTTAAGGACCCTACAGATCTAATGTGGATAATTTCAAAGAATTTAAAAAATTCAAGTCTTGAGAATTACATGCAACACACAATTTTTCATCCTATTTTGCACACACTTGACTACGTAATACTAGGCATATGATGTGGCATCCTTCGTCTGTCACTAGCCATGTGGGATATGAATATGATTACCCTAACACATATATTTTAAATACTTGTACAATTTCCTAGTTTGGAGCCTAAGGCCAAAGGCCGACTAGAGGATAATGGACATATTGGACTACCATTAGAAGTGTTGGGACATGGACAACTGAGACAAATGTTGGATAAGTATAGGTGAAACAAATGTTAAGACATAAAAAACTATGAAAACTTTTGTTTCATGGATTGTTGAGAGAGACAATAAACATGGAAAACTAAGACAAGTGTTGAGACATGGGAAATTGAGACAAGTGATGGGACATGGATAATGATATGTATAATAAATATGGACATCTAATACGAGAGATAAGGCATGTAAAATTGATACAAGTGATGGGACATGGACAACCAAGACAAGTGGTGAGACAAGTGTTGAGACATGGACAATTGAGACAAATGTTAACACATGGACAACAAAGACAAGTGTTGGGATGTGGACAACTGAGACAAGTGATGGGAGATGATAGGACATATCATTTTCTTTGAGTTTTTTTAAATTCTTCAAACAATGTATGTTGATGTCACCATGGAGCATAATTGTGTTGCAAAATTAATGTGAATATAGTGAAAAATGTCAAAAAACATATGAGAATAGTATAAAGGGGCTATATTCCTTGAGAGGGGAAGACGAAAGACAAACCCATGGAATCTGTATTTTATTGTCATTTATCATCCTATAAACTCACCATCCCCTTCCCTTGTGTGGGAATATCATAATCCTTTGGGATTTCTATTAAAGACACATACTATCTTGAATTTCCAACAGGTATATAATGTGTATTTAGAGATTAAAAGCTTCTTCTTCCTCATTTGATTCTTCATCCACCACCATGAGCCAGTGTGAACCTATATTTTAAAAATGATTTGACGATTAGTGAAGACAAAGGATATATGGTCACAATGACTAGTGGGGATGGAGAAAGATAGTAAACTATACACCATTATGTTTATGTTTAGATTGGATTATGTATGAGTTGAGAACTATCATTATAGGTCTAATGTAGGAAATTCAACACCTTGGACTTTTCTTACCTACACCCAAACCAATTTTTGGGATGAATTTATTAATGGATTGTATAATAGAGAAGGGAAATACTTGAGCTTGTACTGTGACTAGATGAGGGGAAGATGCACGCGGTTGATTGATATTTTCTTTAAGATAGTTAGTGGTAGGTGGTTAGTTTTTGTTGATTCTATGCATCCCTTTCCTTGGCAGAATCATAACATGGCTTGTGTATGACATATACAACAAATTCCCATAGTTGAACAATGGATCACACTTATTCAACTAGTCTTATGGGACAACATATTCACGTTTAATTTTATAATATTATTGTCTAAATATTTAATATTATTTTCAATTGAATTTTATGGATTGAATGATTCACGAGTCAACCTCTAAACAAATTTGGACATAAATTTTAATGCAAACCTTTTTGAAATTATTAATATGATATTTAATCATGGAAAAAATCATACTTATTATGCATTTTTGTTGAATGATGAGCAGAGGGTGAAATAGATGAATATGCATGCCTGAGATAGGTTTTTTTGTTAATGCACAATGATTGTAATTTCACATTTAGCTTGCATTATAAGTCTCAAATCCATCCTAATCAACATTCACAATTAAAATATGAATATGAAAAGAAAGAATCATAAGAGTTATTGAAGTGTGTACTTAGTTGCTAGCTTGGAGGGCATGGGCAGGGATGTCACATTGTAGACACTACAAGTATAGACGTTGATGTTGATGTTGATGGGGCCCATTATGACATATGGTTAGTGATAAGAAATTATAACATTGAGTAAATGAACAATTTAGCATCCACGAGGAAGCAAAGTTTGAAGTAGTCAAATTAAGCATGACCACATCAAAGATGATCATCAAATTAATTTCACCTAATCTAAAACCTAAAATAATGTGACACGTACTCAAAAAAAATTGCAGAAGCATTATAAGGATCCACCAGTGTCCACAATGGAGGGAAAATTATGGAGCATTAGACAAGGTTTGAGAATTCAACGAAATGTTGAATTGTGTAGCTTGGGAGGTACTCCACAACCCTAGAATTTGGGTTTTTGTGAGTTTGCACTACAAAAGTGTTATGGGAAAATAACCCAAGCATAGGGGTTTTAGACCCAAGAAGGGGTTTAAAATATAAAAATAAATTAAAAGGAAAATTATCAATTCCTAAGTCTAGAGGATAAAACCCCTATTTATATATGATTCTTAAGGGACTAGAGGAGACACCATTTATAGAGGCCTAAGGAAAGGCTAGAAGCATCAAGTGGGAGGAGATCACTTGATGGAGAGGCAAGGAGAGATGTAGTCCAAGACGGGGTCACAACTAGGACGCCGAGTAGGGCTGCATAAGGTTGAGTTCATCGATCAAGAAGAGGAAGCCAATTATGAGGTGTCACATACCTAGAGGTGTCAAATCAAATATAAAATAGGTTGACGTAGGAATCATTCTTCTCATATTTGATCTAGCCGAGATGGGAGATCTGTAGGTCGATATATGGAGCGATATTTAGTGCATTAAGGGGTGTGAAACCCTCACAATTATGGTCGCATATATGGTGATCAGTGGGAGTAGAAAATACTCTGAAATAAGTGCTTTGGAATGGCCATAAGATCTTTCTTGGGAGGTCGAGTATTTAAATCTATTGCAGGACATGAGATGCACAGTTTGGGACACCAATGCAGAGATTAAAAATTGTTGTGAGAAGGTTTTTTTTCATAGGTGTTGATGGTGTTGGATTCCACCAACAATAAGGGGGTCTCCTCGATATAAAGTCCCAATTATACCTCGCACTATTTGTAGTAGGAGCCCCAACCGGAAAGTTTGGACGGTTGCCATAATCTTAAATATTTGTCTTGGCTGCAATAAATGACACAAAGAGAAACATGTGCACTTTCGAGATAAACAAGTAAGTTATTCTTGTGATGTATTCAATTGTAAAGTGTATAATGGTTCTTCATGAAACAAAATGAGTCTTTAAGAGAAAATTAATAGTACTATCCTAATAAAGACACACACTTACATTTGAAAGAATCATTAGTAATATTGAGAAATAGTTCACAAAGGAATAACAACAATGAAAACATAAGACACATGATTCAATGTTGCATACTAAATCCAATGAAATAGTTCATTTTCATTATTATGTTTTTACATAAAAATATACCACAAAAAATGAAAGAATAGCCCCGCAATCATTCACGACATATGCATGAAAAGTGTGTCAGCTCAGAGAGCTTCAAATATTTGAGTCAAAGTTCCAAGATACACCATTAAAATGATAAAACATTGGTTCCAATAGTGGAACGTTAAGCAACTACTTGTTTCTCAAAAACCTAATATTCTCTCCCATGCCTAACTTGAGAAGCCAAGGTGAAAATTCCTTTGCTTGAGCTATGAAGGTGTATATATAACAAATGAGGTGACTCTCCACCTTTTTTGTAACTCTTGAGCCACCCTCATGACTCTAGAGTTCCATGTGACTTTTAGAACTCCTATGAGACCTTTGGACTGCTACGTGACTTTTCGAATTCTATGTGTGATCTTTGGACTTCCACACACTTTATATTTCTCATTATGAAAATTACATAATTACATCCACAATGATATGGAGAAATATAATGACATGTATGACTCTTGAGGTGACACTTGGACAAGCCATGACTTGGAAATGATTATATGGACTTCATTATAGAGGGATTATGCCGAACTTCTCTTCTTGTTTGCTATATTTGTATCTTCATGGTAAGTCTTGTGTGTACTTCACCTTCCTCCTTAAAAAGGCTAGATGATATATAGTCTTCCATGTGATTTCGATCTTCAAACTTTTGTCACGATCTAGTTTCCCTTCATGTTCTTGATTGATGACCTCTTTGTCTCTCTATCCTACCACATGTCTTTTTATATTATCTCCTTGGCATCCTCCTTGAGCATTTTCCTGACACATTAAGGTGTAGTACCTACAAATGGAATTCACTCATGAAAAGACAACATCGGTACAAAAATCTCCTAATCTATCCTATTCTACATGCAATTCACTGATTGAATCTAAGACATAATGTAGGACTGAGAAGGATGCTTAGTGATTGCGTAGTGCGCATTTTTAGGAGGCAGTGATGAAGGTCTAGTCACTATGACTATGCAATGCGCAGTGGATAAGGGACTAGAATATATAACTGTGCAATTGAGGGAGACAATGATGTAGTGATGCAGGCTTGCTCACTGTGATTGTGTAATGTGTAGTTCAGGGAAGACTGAGCCAAGTGATTGTGTAGTGGTGCACATCAAGAAGGTAGTTGTTACACATAATTTTGTCACCATCCCTGTAATCCCTCACCCTGCATATTGGAGGGTATTTCCCATGACCTGTGAGCAGTGTCATACTCTACAAACACCTTCTTTTCATCCTTCTGCATAAGGACATCATTTCTCCTGTTGATCATTTCCTCAAAAAGCACACAAAAAACTATGTTTTGGCCTTGGCGCGGGTAGCCAGTTCACCCCTCGTTCCAATGTGGAGGATTTACACTAGAGCCCGCACCACCTGGCGCTCTGTCTCTGTGTAGTGCCCGCGCCAACTGTTTTAGGAATTTTTTTTAACAAATAGAGGTGGAATTTTCCTTCTAACTACCTCAAGGATGACTCATTAGAAGTGGTTAAAGTTGATAAGCCACAAATCTCTCTCTTTAGGTAGTGGTTTTTACCTCCCATGGAACACTCTTTTGAAGATAGGAGTCCCTTCCATGATTATAGGGATCCTAACCTCTCCCTCTCCCTCTATATAAATAGGCCTTCACCCTTTATGAAATCTAGCTGAACATATAGCAAAGAAGCTGAACTTGGAGAAGAGATACTATATCTAAGTAATTGCTATATAGAAGTAGAACCAAGGAGAATTCCGTAGAGAGAGCCCCGCCCGAATTCCCGACGAACCTTTGTGAGACACGCTTCGCTGGAACCCTGTTGGAGGAGACTGCAACGTCGAAGCTTGGTTGTACTCTTCCTTTATTTCATTAATATACTCAACTATGGTGTTGGTTCCATCATTGTGTTATGTTTATTTAATGCAATTATTTTAATCTTCTTCGATTGACTGATAGTTACGAATGTGAAATAGTATGTTGTATATCATCGTTGTTTCTTGTGTGTGTGAAGGTATCTGAGCATGAAAGCGAGCAGATCGTGATTTGTCAAACCAGGAGCGAGAGGCAGCCACTCTTTCCAATGACAACAACAACGTAGGACCTCCGATAAGTCATCTATCGAATCTCCATCCATTCGTTAACTAGGAATAAATGTTATAGCTTGTCTCGTTTGTGGCTAGAACCACTCTAGGGCTAGTGGGATCGCCTCTATCCGTAGAGGGGATTTACCTCGCCAACAAATTGGTGACTCCACTGGGGATCAATGCGAGTTTTTCTTTCATCCAATAGGCCTTCTTCTTGGTCTTTGCTAGCTTATTTTACCTTTTCTAGTTATTTTGGTTGAGTCTAAGACCCTTGTTCAGCCCTAGAGGATCAAATCTGACCTCTATTTTCCAAAATTTTCCTTTTACCAGGGTTGACTTGATTGGCGCATTTTTCGATCTGACAGTCGCGCCCACTAGTGCTTGTTGCTAGTTCAACACCCATGCCATCCCCTGTTTGGCGCTGATTACAGCCAAACAGTCGCGCCAACTCCTGTAGGTGTTAGGGTTTGCTTGGTTTTGGAGTTTTCCGTCAGTGCTAGTGCTTCTGGGTTTTTTTTTTGGCATGTTTTGAGTGCCTTGGGATTGTTTGTGATTGTGAACAACCTCCTTCTCTCAATTGTTTTTCCATTTCTTGTCAGCATCATAGCCTTAGGGTTTTCTAGTGCTTTGGTATGTTGAGCCTCCTGTAGGAGTTTGGGTCTTTTGTTTCACGATCAACTTCATTCCTTGTTTGATTGCATTCATCTCCCTTGATTCATTTGAGTGATTGTATTTGGTTGAATTGTTCTTGCTTCTTTCATTCAGTTTTGCTTCTTGTCACTCCAAGCATAGATTACACTACTTGTATGGGTTTGTTTTGACATCTTTCTTCGATTTGAGAGATTGCAACATCAATTTGAGTTTTTGTTTTGTTTGCTTTTGAGTTGATTGAATTGTTTCGTTTCGACTCTCACATTGACATTCTTGAACTAGTGTGTTGGTTTGTTTTTCATGTCATTTAGTGCACTGTTTGCTCTATTACATTGAAAAATCAAAAATTTTGTGCTTGCATTCTTGTTTACATTGTGGAATTGAATATCTTTCGTATAACTAGCATTAGAAATTCTAGGAAATATTTCTCATTTTCATTAGCTTGCATCAGATACTGTAGTAGATGCTTCTGTGTGTTATCATTATTTGCTATCACTTGAAAACTCCTAAACTTTCTCCTAAATAGATTTCATCGAACAAAATGGTATTTTATGGCATGTATCTTGCATTTAGGGATTCGTGAGATTCAACATTCTGTAGGAGCTTGGAATTGAAACATAAATACAAGATCAAATTAAAATTTATTCAATTAACCTAAGGCAACATTGAAACCTAATGCAACATTTATTGGTCTAAGTTAGAGACACGTTCCGACGTCTTTAAACCTAGCAGTTGTCGCTCGCCATCTGGCTTCAGACAACACTAGTACGGACTTGCACTCTCTGTACCATTGAGTATATAAAGGGAGACCCCTCTAGGTTGCAATCCTTTTATCCGTTAGGAAGCCGATTCTACCGCCTTGTAACCATAATACACCGAACACAACATTCGGGGAGACTACCTGCACGTACGCCAAGTCTTTGGTTAATTCTTCTTTCATTTTATTACCAAGGTGTATATGGCAATTCACGGGAACCTGGTACACCATTTTACCTAGACTACCTGAGCAGTCATTTTCAATCTTTACTGACTCCATAAATTTGAAAAGATCATCGAGCACTTGTCCTTTCGTGCCTGCTTAAAACTGAAAGAGACTAGAGTCATCTTTGACTGTTTCTTGACTCTTAAAACATGAAACAACAAATTTTTGGTTTCAATGTGGTAAAATAAACTACTTACAATTACACGCCCTTTAAAGTTTGATTACTTGGCCTGTCTTTGTTTTCCTTGGTTTTGATCCAAGAGTCTTATTTTCCGATCTTTTTCCCTTTTCTGGTGTGCTACAGTCATCATGGCGAAACCATCGGTTTCATCTATTGGCAGTCCTTTCTCGGACAATTCATCTGAAACTTCGCAAAACTCTAGGCCTGCCGAGCTTCAGCAGCCTCTTATCTCGTCAGAGTACCCCTTTGGAGAACCGGTTGAGTTCCAATGGCCTCTTTCAAACGCTTGGTTTGGCTTCGGGGTCGGGGAACATTTTCCCCCTCTCACATCGGGATCACCATTTTTGGATGCTATCATACCTCCGAGCCCCCGTAGTCTTTTACAAGATCTCACGGTGGATTCATACATGGACTCATCTGATCCTAATGCCAGTGAGAGGATTCCAATTTCTGATGAAGAATACCAACTTTTCCCGGAAGACATCCACCAAGAGCTTGCTCAATCTTCACCACCGGTGTCGCTTCTAGCCAGATATAGGTCTTTGGGTCAGATTATAGCCGGTATTGCCTCCATGGCAACATAAACTCTGTCGAGGGAGCCGATTCTCCCATCATTAGGGATGTCGCTGATGACACCTGTCTCATCGACGCCTTTTGTTACGTCTGTCCCCACTAGGCCTACTGTCTGTGTGGCTGCACCGGCACCGGTTGTCACCGCTCAGTCGTCAGGAGTTTCGGATTCGGTAGAGACTTCGATTGCCAGGGAAATCTCTGACGGCCTTTATTTTGAGGACTATCGGCTGGTTGTTCAGCAGCAGAGCTCCCAGACTAATCAGTCCCCTCAAGATCCTAATCGTCCTTATTTTTCTCATTTTGGCGCAGACGATACCCCGATTTATTCACTTCTGTTTCAGTATGATGAGCACGGAAACCCTATCTATTTGCCTGCTCCTGAGGCTTATCAGTTCATCTCTGATTTTAGACCTACCTTGCCTGTGCAACCTTCTAACCAGCAAGGACAACCCTTTAAGGGACAACCTTTGATTCATCAAGGGTTTGCTTATGACCCACAAGGAAAACCCCTACAGGGACAACCTTCGGTGCAGCAAGGGTATGCGTAAGACCCACAAGGGCAACCCTTACAGGGACAACCTTTGGTTTAGCAGGGATTGTTTTACAGCCTGCAAGGGCAGCCTTATTTTCCTCAAGGTCAACCTTTACAAGCTCAGCCTGTGGTCCAACCAGGGCAACCTCAAGGACCAGCTGGGCAACCGGTATATCAACCTGGACCTTCATACGGTTCTGGGGGGCAGATTTATCCATCTCAACCTTTGGTGCAACCACAATAGCCATATCTTCCTATTGGTCCAAATGTTGCACAGCCAGGACCATCTTATGGTCCTGCTCCAGGCCAACCTAGTTATCAGGCACAACCTGGCCCACTGCAGCTATTAGGCCAACCTGCTCCGCAGGAACAACCTAGTGGCCCTCATCAGTCAAGTCAACCTATTCAGTCGAGGCAACCTACACAGACAGTTCACCCTGCTCAGCCACCACTCTAGTCTATGCCGCAGTCGAATCAACCTCTGCGCCCGACCTATCTAACTCAGCAGGGCCCTACTTATCAGTAGCTCGTTCGACCCCAAGGCGGTTATTACCCTCATGGTCAATATCGATCGGTATACAATGCACCTTAAGGTTTTGCTTATTACCCTCAACTGCTAGGCCATCCTTGTATTCCGCAAAAAAATCCTTATGCTGCTCAATCGGGACCCTCGTATACTTAGAATCAGTATCCTGGTTTTCAACCCCCGTATCCTGGTCCTCAGCCGCCATATCAACTGAATTATTCGGCTTATACCCCTTATGGTCCAAATCCTCCGGGAAAAAACCAATGGGGGAAGAGTTATACTCAACCAGGATGGAGTATGGGTACGGGTCCTTATCGAGGACCTGCTATGCCTTTTAACCCTCAATTACCCTTTCTCACCACGTTGTGTTACCGGATGTGTCCAAATTGAAAAATGATCCAATTATTCATAATCCATATTGGCCTCCGGTTCCAACGAAGGTTCCTGGTGATTGTCCCAAGTTTGAGGGAAAATCTGGAGAAGACCCCCAAGCACACGTCATGACATACCATTTATGGTGTTCTTCCAATTCTTGGGTAGATGACTCTGTTCGACTCTGTCTTTTCTAGCGCACTCTTATCAGAGATGCTGCTAAGTGGTATATCGAACTGCCTCATGGTATCTTTCAATATTTCAACACTCTCACTATGGCATTCCTTACTCATTTCCAATTGTCAGTTCATTATGAAGCTGGGACACATCTCTTAACATCCTTGAAACAGGACCAGGATACCCATATCTCGGACCACATTCATGAATGGAGACGACATCGTCGTTAATCAAGTTCGAAATTCCTGATCGGCTTCTTACTCATTGGTTCACTACCTATTTTGTCAATCAGATTGCGAAAGACATCGCCATGGGGGCATGTGTAACCGAGGAACAGGCATGTGCTCGTGCCCAGTACCTTGATTTAGTGTGATCTCAATCGGGCATATTGTATGACATCTTGACTAAGGCTCCACGACCTGGGACCTCTAAAGCATCGGCTACCCCATCGGTCGACGGTGTTATTGGTTTCGTGTCTCAGACTTCATGCAAGTCTTCCAATGGGAAGCAAAAACTAAATTCTTCCTGTTACATAGCAATTTGTCACTGTCCCTGCAATTCCCCGTCCCGCACATTGGAGGGCTTATTCTGTGATCTGTGAGCAGTGACATGATCTGAAAACACTTTCATGGAATCCCCCTAGACATGGACTTTCATTCCTCTGAAGACAAATCCTTGTGAAAAACCCTAAAAATAGCCTTTTTATCCTTGGCGCGACTACTCAGTGTCATACCGCGCCAATGGGGGAAATCCTCCAAAGAGGGTGCGCCAACTGGCGCACTGTCTCAGTGTTTTACCCACGCGAGGCTTAATAAGGAGTGTTTTTTAAAAATAAATGGTGGAAGATTGACTCCAACAAACTCCTGAACTGGACTCTAAATTGAGTTGGGACGTTTGGCTCCGGTTTTCCATGTAGAGCAAGTAGTTTTCCACCTCTCATGGAAGCTTCCTTGAGGATAGGGCCAATCCCATAATTGTAGGGATCCCAACTCCCCTTCCACCATATATATAAGCTTTCCATTTCCCTTTGCAAGCTATTCTCCAAGAGCCTTCATAGCCTAAATAATGCTGCCATAGTCCTCATAGTGCCAAATCAATAGCAAGGAGATTGACGATCGAAGAGAGAGGCTTGTCCCCATTCCCGACAAGCTTTACCGAGATGTATTCTGCTGACAACGCGCCGAAGGAAGATTCAGTGTCAGAGCCAAGTTGTATTTTCCTTTGTATGAATTAATGATAAGTGACTACTGGTTATGGTTCCACTCGTATTGTTCATTATGATCATGAGTTGTGTCCTCTCTGACTGATACATAATTGCATATATCGGGTTTTACGCTTGTGTTTGTCATGTTTCTTGTGTGTGCAGGTGTTCGATCGCGGCGAGCAAGAGGATTGTGATCTGCTGGAGCAAGGAAACGAGAGTGCCATCTTCTCTACAAACAACATCATTGGACTTGAGGTAGGCCTTCATCGCAAGTTGGTCTATTGCAATTAGGAACTTGCACCTTAGCATGATACGATTGTTGCTAGACCTGATCTGGGCTAGTAGGGATCGCCTCTGTCCGCAGAGGGGATTTACCTCTACAAAAAATTGGCGACTCCACGAGGGATCAAATATCCAAAAGAGCTTATCAAACAAGAAAACTCAATAATCGACCAAAAGACAAGACAATACTCCAAGTGTTCAGTTCATAAACTAGACCGGAGATTGACCAAAGCAGCATTCATCTACTTCCGCTAATGCAGAGCAAGAGCGTTTCGAAGGCTATCTGGCTAACTTCAGGCTCCGTCTGTAGTTTATAAAACAAACAACAAGCTAACTCCCCAGCGGAGTCTCCAATTTGTTGTAGAGGTAAATCCCCTTTGCGGACAGAGGCGATCCCTACTAGCCCAGATCGGGTATAGCAATAATCGTATCACGCTAAGGTGCAAGTTCCTAATTGCAATAAACCAACATGCGATGAAGGCCTACCTCAAGTCCAACGTTGTTGTTTGTAGAGAATATGGCGCTCTTGTTTCCTTGCTCCAGCAGATCACAATCCTCTCGGTCGCCGCGATCGAACACTTGCACACACAAGAAACACGACAAACACAAGCGTAAAACCCGATATATGCAATTATGTATCAGTCAGAGAGGACAAAACTCATGATCATAATGAACAATACGAGTGGAACCATAACCAGTAGTCGCTTATCATTAATTCATACAAATTAAAATACAACCTGGCTCTGACGTTGAATCTACAGATTGCTCAAACGGGACCGACATATAATCAGGGTCCATACTCTGGTTATCAACCCCCGTATACTGGTTACCAGCAACCGAATCAGACTTTTTATACGCCCTATACCCCCTACGGTCAGAATCCTTTGGGACAGAACCCATGGGGGCAAGGATACACTCAACCAGCGTGGAGTAGAGGTACAGGTCCTTATCGAGGGCGTGGCATGCCGTTTAATCTACAATTTCCGTTCTTGGCTACCTTGGAGTTATCGGACATTTCTAAATTAACCAATGATCCAATTCTTCATAATCCTTATTGGCCTCTGGTTCTGACCAAGGTACCCAGCGACTGCCCTAAGTTTGAAGGTAAATCTGGTGAAGACCCCCAAGCTCATGTAATGACCTACCATTTGTGGTGTTCATCTAATTCTTGGGTCGATGATTCAATTCGTCTACATCTCTTCCAGCGCACTCTTACCGGTGTTGCTGCTACGTGGTATATTGAACTACCCCGTGGCATCTTTCAAGATTTCAATACTTTAGCAATGAATTTTCTGACCCACTTTCAGTTACCGGTTCGCTATGAAGCCGGGATGCATCTCCTGTCTTCGTTAAAGTAGGATAAAGCCACCCACATATCCGATCATATTCATGAGTGGCGACGTCGTTGTAGGCTGATCAAGTTTGATATACCTTATCAACTACTAACTCATTGGTTTACCACATCCTTCGTTAACAAAATCACTCAAGATATTGCTATGGGGGCATGTGTGACTAAGGAAAAGGCCATTGCGCGTGCCCAGTATCTTGATCTGGTATACTCTCAGTCCGGCACACTATTTGATATTTTGACTGATGCTCCACGCCTGGGAACCTCTAAAGCTCCACCTACCCCGGCGGTGGATGGTGTTATTGGTTCTGTGTCTCAAAATTCTCGAAAATCTTCGAATGGGAAGCAGAAGTCTAATTCTTCCAAGAATTCTGCTCTCCCCGCTCCTCTAGATTCTGGCAAGACTGCGAAGGTCAATGCTGTTTAGGCTAATCCTACGGAAAAAGCCTCCAAAGGAAAGAAGAAGGGCAAAGGAAAATTCAAACCCGACGCCCCAAAACCAGAGTCTGCTAAACCTCGTACTGAGGATGGTTCTCAACGTAAACCGAAGTACCCCTACCTTATTTGTGAAGGAGATCATTATACTAAGGGTTGTCCCTGACGATCTGAAATTAGTCAACTTCTCAAAGGCTCCAAAGGGACTCCGATCCGACAGTTCTCAAAGAACTGTTCCCATCTCAGCAGACCCAGATGGTTGAACAGCCGTCACCATCTGCACCATTTGGGTCCCAGGTCTTTATGATGAATGGTGTTGCACCTGTCTCAATTGCTACGCATTCGAAGGATTATGTTGGATCACGTCAAGCAGCTGGGAAGGAAGTTGTGGATGGCCCACCTCCTCCTCCTGTCTCTGGTCCTTTGGAAATTGAGAAGCCCATTACTGAACCTGTTGTGAGGCCACCTTCTAAAGGTGTTCTACGAAGGTCTTCCTACAATCCAAATTCCCATGCCGCTCAGCACTACAGTATTGTTGAGGATTGGCACAGGCACCTTCTTCTATGTCCGCATTGGAATTCCTTCAAATTTTCCCTTCGCAACAGAAATCTATGTTGTCTGCGATCGGTGGAATCGATCCCACTAATTCTAATCTTCTCACCTTCGACCTAGAAAACTTTACCCCCCGACTTCCGCATCAAATTTCTCTTGTTATACAAGTCGGGATCAACGGTCTTAACATCCATAGGGCCACTGTAGATGAAGGTGCTTCTACCTATGTCATGTCGTTCGCCTGCTGGAAGGCCATTGGCTCTCCGGCGCTTTCATCATCTCCAAATGCCTTAGAGGCATTCGATGGTCGGGAATCGAAACCCCTGGGTGTTCTCGAGAGTTTGCCGATTACATTATAGGGGAAGACATTCAACGTAGAAGTAGAAGTGGTTGACACCAAGCTTAACTACAACTTGCTTCTCGGCTGCAGTTGGACTCACGCAATGCTATACGTGCCATACACCCTCTTCCGATTTCTTAAGTTCCCTCATGAGGGAAAAATCGTTACTGTGGATCAGTTGTCTTTCTTCACCTCTACCTCTGAGAACAACGTTCCTTACGCGGATCAGATCCCCAATCCCCCTGAAAGTGTAGGAGCCGGTCTCTTCAAGGACCCCGTCCTCATGGGTATTTTTCCCGTGCCACCACCACACACCGTTCAAGTTAATATGATCTCTAGGTCTGACGACCCATGGATCATCCCTTCGCCTGAACAGGTGACTAATCTTGGAGAATCGATGCCCTTAACTCCAGTAGAGATTAATTACTGTGAAATTGTCGCCGCATTTGATCCTCCTCCCTCTCAACATGCTCCCATGATCATGGATTTAGATATCTATTCCCAATACCCCTGGCTCGGCGAGGCTGACTCGGCTGATCCTCTTAAAGAGATTTTCCCTTCTCACGAAGCCATTGTTGAAACAATGTCTCTTGAGGAGCTGCCTTGGAGCGATGGACATCATCGTTCCTCTTTCATGCCTAGACTGGGGGCGATGTCAGATTGTCTAGAGCGTTTTTCATCCCAGGTTCCTACTCCCCCTCTCCAGACACCTATATTGGTACATGAGGTCCTTTCGAAAGGAAACCTAAGAACATTACTCAAACAACTCCGATCGACATATTCGTCAAACCGGGGATAGTTGAAAACATACATGTGGGAGTAACTTGTTCTCCTGATGAGATACGAGTTTATACTGATCTTTTCCATGAATTCAGAGACGTGTTCGCTTGGTCCTATGAGGAAATGCCTGGGATTGATCCCAGTCGATTCTTTCTTAGATCTCGTAACTTGAACCTTCACTCCCTCCATCTGTTTACTCAGGTGCATGGACTGAAGTTTGGGGGGCATGTACCTCGAATTGAGTCACCATGCTGGGGGCATGCTTACTTTTTTCAAGCATAGTTTGTTTCCGTTTCAAGCTTGTGTAAAAATGAAACCGGTTTCAAGCAAAGTTTATCTTTGTTTCAAGCTTGTGTAAAAATGAAACCAACTTCAAGAAGAGTTTCCTGATTTCAAACTTGTGTAAAAATGAAATCATGCCCATTTTACCTTTTGTGATTGCCATTTTATCAGCCTATTTTTGCCAGATGAGCCTTGGTTTTCTCATTCCATCGTCACTATCTTCTTGGTCGATCATATGCCTTCACTTGGTTGTTTTACCCATTCCTGAGGAACCGCTGCGATGAGTGGTCTTGTTAGCCAGCCTCTCAACCTTTACTTGTTCTGAGAAGTTCCACCATCACCGGAACCAGTTGCTTCCATTTATACCACTCATTCCTTCAGGAGGAGTCATATTTCAGCTCTTTTCTGACTCCCTAAACATGAAAAGATTGCCGAGTCACTTGTCATTTCGATCTCGTTAAAGTGGACACGAAACGACATCTACCCAATATAAGTTTACCCCTTTTTCGGGCTGGGATGGATTACTTACAAAAAAGGAATACCCTAGCCTATCGCGACTAGGAGGTTTCCTCAGACATATTTTTCTACCTTTTTGGATCTAAGGAACTATCTACGAAAAGGGACTGTTGGAGTTTACTTTTCTGCTATCTTTTCAAGCTCTCTAAACATGAAAAGATGCCGAGTTCTTCCTTTGTCAGGCTCGTTAAACCCTAATGACATCAGATCCGGTCGTAATGACGATATTCGAGTTTCTCCTTTTTAGGGCTCGTCAAATGTACTAGGATGGATTCGTCCAAATGACGAACTTATATGACAAGCATATGTTATCCCCTTCAAGCTTGTTTTCAAAAATAATTGGGGTACTCGCCAGGAATGGTGGGGAAAAAATGGAACCAGCATCATTTTCACGTCGACAGTATGTCGCTCTTAAACATGGCACTTGTCTACATTCGTGTCGGGTTGGGGACATCTCATCTCGTTTTCCATTTGCCTCCATGGGTTTGGGTGATCCCTTTTGACCTCTCATCTGCTCTTTGCCTTGTCATCATGACCTTGGATCTTTTGATGTCAGATACTGCCAAATCCACTGTCGTGTCGCCGATATGTTCAAGAGAAGTTGACCTCTGCAAAGTCTCAACCTTCCTTTGATTCTCATATAATCTTGATTCGCGAAGACATTATGTTCCTCTGTCTCACGTCGATGATGTGGGAAACATTATGGCCCACCTTCAATCAAGGTCACTTCCTGTTGACTTCAGCTCATTATCCAGGAAGCTGATCTAGAGACTCCCTTCTGGTACCTTGAAGCCTGCATGCCTTAATGGCAGGTTCTTTGCGTTCGACGTGAGGTTTTCATCATTGGCCTCTGATCGAGTGATTCTACGAGTGTTCGACGCCAGCTCACTGATTCACATGCCGTAGATTGTACCTATAGTACCTTTAGGACCATTGTTATTATTGGTGGTACCTCTCGCGTCTGTTAACAGCTTTCATCATTGGTTGGTAATCAGTCGATGTTCTTGCATGTTCGACTTTAGTTCACTTATTCACATGCTTGAACTTGTACTTTTTTCGGGTCGAGATGGAGCGCAAGACCCTGGATTTCGTCTGTTAGAATCCAGGCTACCATTTTGTGGATTATTATGATTGGTTACATGACTCGCTGATTGGATGGCTGCGACCATACCTGAGTCTCTTTTATCGATCCTTATCGGATGGCTGCGTCCATGCCTTGGATCTGGATTCTTGTATATTATGTTATGGAGGTCTGCACCCATACTGCATATATTATGTATTTGAGATATCAGTTGTACTTCTCTACGCAGGTTTTCCGACGGCAGTGTTTTCAATTGGACACATTCTCGTAAAGCATTTCACCCCTCTCTCTCTTTCGGGCCTCATGCTTTAGGGGGCATCTGTTACACAACAATTTGTCACCGTCCCTGCAATTCCCCGTCCCGCACATTGGAGGGATTATTCCGTGACCTGTGAGCAGTGACATGATCTGAAAACACTTTCATGGCATCCCCCTAGACATGGACTTTCATTCCTCTGAAGACAAATCCTTGTGAAAAACCCTAAAAATAGCCTTTTTTATCCTTGGCGCGACTGCTTAGTGTCATACCCGCGCTAATGGGGGAAATCCTCCAAAGAGGGCGCACAAACTGGCGCACTGTCTCAGTGTTGTACCCGTGCCAGGCTTAATAAGGAGTGTTTTTTAAAAATAAATGGCAGAAGATTGACTCCAACAAATTCTTGAACTGGACTCTAAATCGAGTTGGGATGTTTGGCTCCAGTTTTCCATGTAGAGGAAGTAGTTTTCCACCTCTCATGGAAGCTTCCTTGAGGATAGGGCCAATCCCATAATTGTAGGGATCCCAACTCCCCTTCCACCATCTATATAAGCTTGCCATTTCCCTTTGCAAGCTAGTCTCCAAGAGCCTTCATAGCCTAAAGAATGTTTCCATAGTCCTCATAGTGCCAAATCAATAGCAAGGAGATTGACGATGAAAGAGAGAGGCTTGTCCCCATTCCCGACAAGCTTTACCAAGACGTATTCCGCTGACGACCCGCCGAAGGAAGATTCAGCGTCAGAGCTAGGTTGTATTTTCCTTTATATGAATTAATGATAAGCGACTACTGGTTATGGTTCCACTCATATTGTTCATTATGATCATGAGTTGTGTCCTCTCTGACTGATATATAATTGCATATATCGGGTTTTACGCTTGTGTTTGTCGTGTTTCTTGTGTGTGCAGGTGTTCGATCGCGGCAAGCGAGAGGATTGTGATCTGTTGGAGCAAGGAAACGAGAGCGCCATCTTCTCTACAAACAACAGCGTTGGACTTGAGGTAGGCCTTCATCGCAAGTTGGTTTATTGCAATTAGGAACTTGCACCTTAGCGTGATACGATTGTTGCTAGACCCGATCTGGGCTAGTAGGGATCGCCTCTGTCCGCAGAGGGGATTTACCTCTACAACACTTCCAATGCTTCTACTCCTCAACCTACCTCGAATTCTGGTAAAACCTCGGAGGTCAACGTCGTTCAGGCTAATCCTGCAGACAAGACTTCCAAGGGGAGAAAGAAGGGTAAAGGCAAGGCCAAAGCCAATGCCCCAAAACCAAAATTGTCTAAACCTCGTGCTGATGATGGTTCACAACGAAAGTTGAAGTATCCCTATCTAATTTGTGACGAGGAACACTACACTAAGGATTTTCCTATATGATATGAGGTTATTCAACCGCTCAAAGGTGCTAAGGGAACTCCGACGGTCCTTAAAGAACCTTTCCCATCTCAACAAACCCAGATGGTCGATCAACCTATGCCATCTGCACCATTTGGCTCTCAAGTGTTTATTGTAAATGGTTCTGCACCCGTTTCCATTGCTACTCGGTCGAAAGATTATGCCGGATCACGTCATGCAGTCGGGAAAGAGATCGTTGATGGTCCTCCTCCCCCACCTGCCTCTAGTCCTCTTGAGATTGAAAGGCCCAGTGTTGAACTTGTTGTACGGCCACCTTATAAAGGTGTTCTCCGAAAATATTCTTATAATCCTAACACCCATGCTGCTCAGCGTTATAGTATTGTTGAGGATTTAGCACAGGCGCCATCCGCGATGTCCGCGTTAGAAGTGCTTCAGAGTTTTCCGTCTCAACGGAAAGATTTGTTATTCGCGATCAGCGGGATTGATCCTACTGATTCTAGCCTTCTCTCTTTCGATTTAGAGAATTTTGTCCCCCGACTTCCGCACCATATTGCACTTGTCATACAAGTCGGCATTAACGGTCTCAACATCCATAGAGCCATTGTGGATGAAGGTGCATCCACTTGTGTCATGTCATCCACTTGCTAGAAAGTTATTGGCTCTCCAGCTCTCACTTTGTCACCCAATGCCCTCGAGGAATTTGATGGAAGGGAATCAAAACCCTTGGGTGTTCTCGCTAGCTTATCGATCACGTTGCAAGGAAATATGGTCAATGTTGAAGTAGAAGTCATTGACACTAAACTCAATTACAATCTTCTTCTCGGTCGCAGTTGGACTCACGCTATGTTGTGCGTTCCGTCCACCCTCTTTCGTCTTCTAAAGTTTCCACACGAGGGAAAAATCATTACTGTCAATCAGTTGTTGTTCTTTACCTCGTCTTCCGAGAACAATGTGCCATACGTGGATCAGATTCCTTCTCCCCCCGATAGTGTAGGGCTGGGTCTTTTCAAAGATCCTGCACTCACGGGTATCTTTCCCCTTCCACCACCAAATACCGTTCAAGTTAATATGATCTCTTGGTCGGATGACCCATGGATCATCCCTTTACCTGAACAGGTTGGTTCATTTGGGGATTCAATGCTGCTTAGTCCAATTGAAATCAATTATTGTGAGCTTACAACTACATCTGAATCTCCCCCTTCCGAAGGTGCTCCTTTGAGCATGTATCTCGACGTTTATTCTCAATTCCCCTGGCTTGGCGATGCGGATTCGCCTGATCCTTTGAAAGAAGTGTTTCCATCCGATGAGGCTATAATGGAAACCATGTCTCTCGAAGATCTACCGTGAAGCGATGGGCATCACCGTTCCTTGTTTATGCCTGGCCTCGGGGCAATGTCTAATTGTTTTAAGCGTTTTGCATCTCAAGTTCCTTCTCCGCCGCTTCAAACGCCTATCTTGACTCATGAATTCTTCGCTGAAGGTAACTTGGGTAACATTACTCAGATGATGCCTATCGACATTTTCGTGAAACCGGGAATTGTCGAGAACATCCATATGGGAGTCACTTGCTCTTCCGATGAAGTCCAAGTGTATACTAGCCTCTTTCATGAATTTTGTGATGTTTTCACCTGGTCTTACAAAGAAATGCCTGGAATTGATCCTAGTATTGTGGTGCACGAGATTCCCACCTACCCAGGTGCGAAGCCTGTTCTCCAGTGTCTTCGTCCAGTGCATCCTCAGAAAGTCGCCGCCATCAAAGATGAAGTTGAAAAACTTCTTAAAGCGGGTTTCATTTGTCCAATTCCTCTGATAGAATGGGTTTCTAACAATTTTCCTGTGGATAAGAAGCAGGGAGCAATTTGTGTCTGTGTTGATTATTGCGATATCAATCGGGCCTATCCTAAGGAAAAATATCCCACCCCTTTCATCGATCAGATCATTAACGATTGTGCGGGGAGTGATATTTTTTCGCTTATGGACGATTTTTCTAGCTATAATCAGATCAACATTCTCCCGTCTGATCAACACAAGACCGCTTTTATCTATCCCTGGGGAACATTCGCGTATAAAAAACTCCCTTTTGGCTTGAAGAATGTTGGGGCTACGTTCCAACACACGATGTCTTATGCTTTTCAAGATATTCATCATATTGTTCAACCATACCTGGATGACCTTCCAGCTCATTCAGCTGCACGAAAAGACCACCCGAACCATCTGCGCCTGATATTTCTTCGTTGTAGACGCTACAACATTCGGCTCAATCCGCATAAATGCGTCTTCTGCATCGATTCCATTAGAATTTTAGGGTTTATCGTATCTAAAGATGGAATTTGCCTTGATCCGCCTAAGGTTGAGGCTATTGTTAATCTCCCC
This sequence comes from Pinus albicaulis, assembly GCA_034641835.2. Taxonomy (NCBI): domain Eukaryota; kingdom Viridiplantae; phylum Streptophyta; class Pinopsida; order Pinales; family Pinaceae; genus Pinus; species Pinus albicaulis. Next base: position 770,968,385 of record CM076580.1, on the reverse strand, counting down.
TCTCCATCCTCTTTACACTAGCTCCAGAGTCTCCAAGGGAAAGACAATTTCTTACGTCATTTTATCCTGAACTATGCTGAAGTAGCCAAGGGATTCACACGAATTTTAAAGCAGGACATCCCTTTCTGTTGGGATTAGATTGCTCAGCAATCTTTTGATACGATTAAGACGTTGCTTGTAAACGCTTCTCTATTACGTCCTCCCAATTATCATCGTGATTTCACCCTCTATCTAGCTACCGCCTTCAATACGATCGCCATTGTTTTGGTTCAAGACGATGATGACAGTAACGAACATGTTGTTTATTATTTTGGTTCAAGATGATGATCGCCAGATATTTTCTACATGGGTCTATTTACATATGATAATGTTTTATAAATTGTGCAAATGTCTATCTAGCACAATGTTAGCTATTGCATCAGTTAATGTATTCATTCGTCTTGGTACATGTTGATATGTAATGAAATCAAAATGTCTTTCAAGTAAACGAATACATAATACAATCTCAAAATGCATGGGTTTCGAACTGAATAATGACCGTTAAGTTGAAGAACAATAAGCTACGAATCCAGATTCACAAGCAATGCGCGTATGCCGAGGTTAACTGCCTTGGTTAATAGTTCCAAAACAGCACTATATTCAGCTACATTGTTTGTAGTTGGTCCTAGACAAATACCTTGCAGGTTAATCAACCCACCAACAGGATCATAAATTACCCAAGCTGCCGAAGACAAGTTCCATATATATATATATATATATATATATATATATATATATATATATATATATATATATATCGATTGTTTTCAACATGTGCATCATAAAAACCCAAAAAATATATATGTATGTTTCAGTTACATCGCAAGACAACATGTCTTTCAAAATGTGCGGAAATAAAATCCTAAGTGCCTAATTGGCATGGTGCTCATGATAACACGTCACCGCCCGTACCAACCGCCTCAACAAGTGGCGGATACGACTCGGCACCCCTACAGTGTGCCTCTGATAGGCCCAAGGCACATCATCCAAGCGAACATAGTCTGGGATCCCACGGGCGATCCCCTCCAGGTTCTGTACTATCTCCTCCTCGCCACCCTCACCATGAGGATCGAAATCGCGAGGAACTCGCCTCACTATCGGTGACATACCTGCAGGTCGCTCTGGGACAACATCTACATACCTAAAAGAATAAATGTCAAAACAAGAATATATACCAAAAAATTATAAACTCGTGAAAATAAAAAAATTGAGTCTCACCTAGCTCTTCGTCCCAATCCTCTCCCTCCGGGAGCGGGAGGTCTGGATCACTGATGAAGTCTGTGCCAGCATAGGGCCAATCCTCCACAACAATCAGTTGTCGTTAGAGCCAATAAAAACTCTGGCCTCCAGGACATCTGTTGGCCACCCCTTGCTCTAGGCATCGGTGTGGCCCATCGGGCCATTCGTGGCTCTCTGGGTGGTGGCATCAGGACAATGACCTCCTGACGCTGGAATATGGGTAATCGTTCCAAGAAGAACGATGCCAAAATCAATCCATACCAAAACTGCTTTAGTTTGGTCTTCTTGCACTGGGTAAGTTGCCGCTTGATGTTAATAGTCACGGCCTCGGCCCAGTTGAAGAGAGTCAGGCTCATGCACTCTGTGGCAAGAAGCAGTTGTGTCTTTGTGGCCTTACGCAGTGCTTGCGATCCTGCAAACCACGTGATAGTGTGCAACACTACTTTTAGTGCCAGATCAGGAATGGTTTGGATGTCAAACTTTCCACTCCCTGTTCCTTTTCGTGCCCCTCGGCACACCCTGTCAATCGCCATTCCCATAATTTTCTCGGAAGGACAGGTACCAGTCAAGATAGGGACTGTACCCCTACGCAACCATCCAGTGATAAAATATACATCAGAGACTTCGAGTTCAAGTTCCTGATCCCGAAGCACAAAATTTTCTTGATCCTCGTCCCAAATGCTTATAAAATATTGAAGCAATTCGGGCTGAGCCTGGAGGCACGATGTCAGGAAGAATTTCTTTAGCCCACAGTTTCTGAGGGCGTTCATGCATTGTTCATTCTCCATGGGCCATTTCATCCTCCTCATTGTGTTCTCTCTCTTTCCACTCAATTACCATCTTTTTTTCTTAGTACCCGCACACATTTTTCATATGAGCATTGTAAGTCTCCTTAGGCATCGAAATTTGCAAGCAAATGGTTGCATTTTCTTTAAATTTAGGTGGATTTTGGGTTGTGCGGTTGGCGCGACCCTTGTGTAAAAAAGGGGCGATTGGCATGGGTCCATGCCCGTAACCCGCGCCAACTGCGATGCCCTAGATTTTGAAAATCCTCCCCTAAAGGATTCAAAATAATAAATCAAGGTAATAAAAATTAGCTTAAAAGATGGAAAATGGTGTCGGCTCTTACCTGAAACTGACGGAATCAAGATTGGTTCACTGGATCGCTCGCAATCGTCGCCACAACATCGAAAGGTAAATGGATCATTGTTGCTCCACAAAGAGGTAAATGTGAAAAGTAAATAATTTTTTACCACTTATGGTCTTTTATAACTTTTCAAAATCTTAAATTAGTTTTTAAAACATATTTTTCAATTATTTTATCATATTATTTTCGAGGAATACGTTTTACACGCGTCTTTTTCTGTAGCGAAAAGTTTTCACATGGTTATGACGAAGAAACGAGTTGTATTTTATACTTTTTCGGACTCGATAAAAGCATGAAAAAGTCACTACTGGTGTCACCTTTCAGCTCTTTTCTGACTCTCTAAAACTGAAAAGATTGCCGAGACGCTTGTCATTTTGAACTCGTTAAATTGGCTGCGAAACGATATCTACCCAGTATGGGATAGATTAATTATGAAAAAGGAATACCTTAGCCTATCGTGACTAAGAGTTTCTCTCAGACACAGTTTTCTACCTTTTCGGATCTGTGAGACTCTTTACGAAAAGGGCCTTGTTGGAGTTTTATTTTCTGCTTTCTTTTCAAACTCTCTAAATATGAAAAGATGTCGAGTTCTTCCTTTGTCAGACTCGTTAAAACTGATGACATCGGACTCCGTTGTTATGACATTATTCGAGTTCCTCCTTCCTAGGGCTTGTAAAATGTACTAGGTTGGATTTCTCCGAATGTAATATTCCTAATTAGCAGTGGCTAATTGGAATATTTGATTTTGCTCAATTTTGTCGTCTATAGTTTATTAATAAATAAAAAGGTGAGTAGAGAGGGTATAACTCATTTTTTTGAATAAAACCCACTCCCTAGTAGCACAACGTTGTGACTTAAAGGGAGCCAAGGGGGGCCAAGCACCACGTAGAGAGGGGGCCCACGTATGCACTAGGAGAGACTACGCAGATGAGGAGGAGCACGTGGCAAGAGGGAGGCTACGTTGAGGAGATGGGCCTTAGGGTTTGGAGGAAGGCCAACATTATAAAAGAGGGAGGAGCCTCCTCATTTCATTCATTCGTTGTTGATGATATTGAGCTGGTCGTTTTGAGTTCTTGAGCACGCTGGCTGTTTAGCTTGTCTGCAGCACTATTTAGTGCATTAAGTGTCTCTGGTCGGAGATCTCGCCCTTAGCCCCGGGGGACTTCGAGTGCCTGCTCAGGCAAGGTAGTTTCTTTAGAATTTTTCGGGAGGATTGGTGTTTGGTTTTTGTGGCGGAGCCGTGCATTCAGAGTGACTGCACAGTCATTGAGAGGGAGGACGCAGTCCATCCAGGAGGAGCTCCGGATTGGGATTCTTGCAGGGGTTTTGAGCCGGGAGATTGAGCAGAGGATCAGCCTTTGCCTTTTGGAGGATTTTGGTGGAGTTTGAGGCCGTATTTCATTCATTCCTATTCAGCCTCTGCGCGGAGCCTTGGAGGCCAGCGTAATTCCCCAAGGGGGTGTTTTTCGGGGGTCAGCCGTTTCTGATATGGCTTCTGGGTTTTGCCGAGATTGGTGAGTAGAGGCGGATTCCAGATTTTCAGCTCATTCCGGCGAGGGGATCAGCCCCAAGTCATCAGTTCATTTCAGCAGCTGGGACGTAGTTCAGAGAGCAACCATTTCTTGGATATTCTAAGAGTATTTCTTCACTTGTCTTGAGCAAGTATAGGTGCCATCACTTTGATCACCTATTGTACTTCATTATATTTCTCAGGATAATAAAATGGCTTAGCATTCTCTCTCTATATTTCTGGATGATTTGTCGTATATTCTATCTATGATATTGTATGTCTGTTGTACTGTTATCTTTATATATTTTCGGGCATTCTAGTTATATACCACTCGGTGTGTTTATCTCATACTCTTAGACAGAGTCTGGAAAGGGCCAGGTACCCTCCAGATCTCACCCTCTTCTCAGAGGTGAAATATCTGGTAAATGCCCTCCCAGTCCATCTCTGGTTAGAGTTTGTTGTGTTTTAGAGATATCCCTGAAACGGGATATTACAGTGGTATCAGAGCCGAGGTCTCGAGGTCAAGACTTGCAGAGCGTGGTGAGCTATAATATCCCTGTTTAGGGAAGCCCTGTTGAGGGTGGGCCCTGCCACGTGTCCGAGGTCTGCGAGGCTGTTTAGCTACGGGGCTGTTTAGCTGCCGTCCTCAAGATGCTTCGGTGGGCTGTTGAGCTCACCCTTAACACCTTGGGATGCCGCCCTCACTAACAGTCCGGGATTTTGGTGTAGTGGTTGGGCCACAGTGGTATCAGAGCATAGTTCTAGCTCAGAATGTGGAGCTAGTTGTTTATGACACTGGGGAAGAGGCCATATATTTGTTACAGAGGTAGGAAGTACAGATATTGTGAGCGTAGGTTGGAGAACACCTACAGAGAGGGAGACTGTGTTCAAGTGGTGGACACAGAACAGAAGGAGCCTGTGACAGACGCAGAGCAGGAGGAGCTTGTGTTAGATTCAGAGCAGAGAGAGCCGATGGCAGATGATACTGAGGCCAAACAGTTTGGGGAGGCACTCCTCAAATCGGTGTAGGATCTAGCGAGACAGATTGAGGTGATGGGTCATAGATTCACCGTTGTAGAGGCTAGACAGCATGAGACCCCACGGGTATTCCAGGTAGGTGAGGGATCAGGTACATCCCACCATTTGCTAGAGCATGGTGTTATTCAGCGTGATACTACGCAGCAGATGGCTTCACATGCACCTACATGCTCTACCATGCCCACTTTTTTGGAAGCAGACACAGGGGCCGGAGCCCAGCAGGAGACAGAGCCCGGCCACATGGGTGATTATTTTGCAGAGTATCAGGCATATGGGCAGGTGTTCAGGGATGCTCTCTCGTTCAGAGATTTTGTTCAGCTTTAGCGGGACAGTAGACCCCGCGACCATCATAGAGGGCACCAACATTATCATGATGGAGATACCCACCACACATCTAGCAGATTCCATTTGCCTACGTTTGATGGTTCATAAAACAGTTCGGTAAAGTCTTGGGTGGAGAAGCTGGACATATATTTCCAGCTTAACCTGATGTCGGAGACGGAGGCCATCAAGGTGGCGACATTACATTTGGATGGTGAGGCCCAGGACTAGTGGTTCCATGGGATGGTTACACTCGGACATTCTATAATGACGACATATGCCGAGTTTACCAGGAGGTTGATGGAGCGATTTGACCGGAGGGATCCGGAACATCACTTTGTTGAGCTGACGAGGCTCAAGTAGACCGGGAGCCTAGAGACATACATTTCAGACTCTTGAGGGTTTCAGTGATGGTGCCAGATCTATCCGCGGCACGGATGATCTATATGTTTGTGGAGGGGTTAGCAGAGCCACTTCGGGGTCTAGTCAGGTCTACTAGACCAGCCACACTCCAGGATGCTATTAGCAGGACCCGAGACTTACAGGATGCATTGCCCAGGACTCGGACACCTTACCCCCAGAGACAGGGCTTCCAGCCCAAGGGGAAGGATGTGAGGATTCTGCCTCCAAAGGGAGCTGAAGAAGAAGCGGTTGTGCTTTACTTGTCAGGACGGGCACAGACGGATGATGATGCCAGGAGGGAGCTGAAGAAGAAGTGATTGTGCTTTACTTGTCAGGAGTCATGGGCACCAGGACATAGGTGTGTTGCTCGCAAAGCACACTTCATTGAGGTCTTCTCCAAGGATAACGGGGAAGAGGATGACGAGGATGACGAGGAGGCAGGAGACAGTCAGACAGCCCACGATTGGTTGCCACCTCCACCTCCAGGAACAGGAGGTGCAACTTTTGCACCCATAGGAGGGATCCTTGCAGCATTGCGAGGAGTTCTCAAGTATTTGACGCTACGTGTAAGAGGGACAGTACGTGGCCAGCGAGCATCAGTTTTGGTTGACAGTGGGGCAACCCACAACTTCATCGATGCACAGATGGTCGAGCGGAGAGGTATACCGATCGAGAGCTTCGACGGATTTTCAGTTTTGGTCCCAGGAGCCCAGACGATGTAGTGTACCCGGTATGTTCCAGAGTTAGCAGTGACGATGGGTACCTACACCGTGACCGACCACTTTTTCGTGGTCAACATACCGGATACCAATGTGGTACTGGGTGTTCAGTGGTTGATTACTCTGGGGAAGGTCACCACAGATTGGGAGGCCTTAGAGATGGAGTGGGATGATGAGAAGACCGGGAAGCATGAGAAGATCCGCGGGATGCATACTTACCCACCTCAGACTGTTTCGGCTCACCAGATGGAGGCAGATTTTCGGAAGGGGGACATAGAGTGGGCGGTTGAGTTGCAGGCATCAGAGGCAGGGACCACCGGTTAGGCAGTTCATCCTGATATACATGCCATCCTTGACAGGTATGATGCAGTGTTTGGAGATATACCACTAGGTCGGCCACCAGACTGAGGGTTCGAGCACACCATTGAGCTTGAGCAGGGCATTCAGGCAGTGATTACTACCCCCTATAGGCATCCCAAAGCCTATCGGGATGAGATTCAGTGGGCCATCCAGGAGTTGCTGGCTCTTGGGCACATCAGACCGAGCACGAGTCCGTTTGCTTCTTCCGTGGTGTTGGTGAAGAAGAAGGATGGCACCTTGAGGGTGTGTATTGACTACAGGGCCCTGAATAAGAAGACCCTAAAGAACAGGTATCCTATACCTAAGATCGATGAGTTGATGGATGAGCTCAGAGGAGCCAAGTTCTTCTCAAAAATTGATTTGAGATCAGGGTACCATCAAATTCGCTTGAGGGAATAGGACATTCCCAAGACCGCCTTCAGGTGTCATTATGGGCACTTTGAGTTTTTGGTTATGCCTTTCGGGCTAACCAATGCCCCAGCTACTTTTCAGTCTTGCATGAACCATATCTTTCGCAGTCATCTGAGGAAGTTTGTATTAGTCTTTTTCGATGACATACTCATATATAGCAGGACTTGGGAGGAGCATCTCCAACATATAAAGGCAGTACTGCATATCTTGGAAGAACAATAGTTCTATCCTAAGCTCTCCAAGTGTGATTTTGGGATGATGGAGATGTTGTATTTGGGTCACATTATTGGAGTGGACAGAGTGAGAGTCCACGAGGAGAAGATTAGGGCCATCAGAGATTGGTCGGAGCCGAGGAACGTGACGGAACTTCGAGGATTCATTGGCATATGTACCTATTATAGGAAGTTCGTCAAGAGTTTATCACAGCTTGCTACACCCCTTACAGATTTGACGAAGGAGGGGGCATTCAGTTGGTCGGATACAGCGCAGCGAGCCTTTAACAGGCTCAAGGAGGTGATGAGTAGCTGCCCAGTGCTTGCATTGCTAGATTTTACATAGCCATTTGTTTTGGAGTGTGATGTGTCGGGAGAGGGGATCGACGCAGTATTGATGCAGGGAGGACACCCTATAGCCTTTGAGAGCCGGAAGCTCCTCCCACACGAGAGGTTGTATTCTATATACGACAAGGAGATGTTTGCCATTATGCATGCATTGGCCAAATTTCGGCAGTATTTGGTGGGGAACAGGTTCAAGGTGAGTACTGATCACAACAACCTCAGGTTCTTTTTGGAGCAGAAGCAGCTACAGGAGAGGCAGCAGAAGTGGATCGGTAAGATCCAAGCATATGACTTTGACATTGAGTATGTCAAGGGTAAGAACAATGTGGTAGCAGATGCCCTTTCACGTGGACCAGCCACGTTATCTCTTATGAGCTTGGATACAGATTGGAGGGCTCGACTCTTGGTGGAGTACTCCAAGGACAAATTTGCATGCGAGGTTTTGGATGGACAGGTGGCGGATGACAGGTATAGGGTGGTCGATGAGATCATCTACTACAGGGACTAGATCTTCTTGACTGAGGGATCTCAGCTCAAGAAGAAGATACTTCAGGCGTCACATGATTCACCATTGGCCGACCATCAGGGGTTTACCAAAACCTATAGGGCCATTAGAGAGAGGTTCTCATAGAAGGGCCTCAAGGAGGACGTACTCCAGCACATCAGGGAGTGCGATGTTTTCCAGAGGAACAAAGGGGAGGTGAGCCATCCCGCAGGATTATTGCAGCCTCTACCCATTCCAGAGGAGAAATGGGAGAGTATTTCGATGGACTTCATCATAGGGTTGCCCATGGTGCAGGGCAAGGATTGTATCTTTGTCATCGTTGATTGACTGACAAAGTATGCGCATTTTTTCGCCATATCCACGCATTACACAACAGTACAGGTGGCCGAGTTGTTCTTTAGAGAGGTTTTCGGGCTACATGGTCTTCCTAAGACCACCATCTGTGATAGGGACAACCGCTTCATGGGCGGATTTTGGCAGGAGCTTTTCCGGTTGGTGGGGACGAAGTTGACACCGAGTACCAATTATCACCCACAAACGGATGGGCAGACGGAGATAGTTAACAAGTGGCTGGAGGGCTACTTGCGTAACTATGTCAGTGGGCAGCAGCGAGCATGGCTGAAGTGGCTGCATTTGGGGGAGTACTGCTACAACGCTACACATCACATGTCCATTGGTATGTCTCCATTCTACGCTTTATATGGATATCACTCTTTGTCTTTTGCTGACGTGATGTTTGGTGCTAGCAAGGCTCCGAGAGCCAAGATTTGGATCCAAGAGAGTCAGGATATTCTCTGAGCTCTCAAGGATAATATGGCCACAGCGCAGAACCAGCAGAAGCTATATGTTGACAGAGGTCGGGTGGAGAGACAGTTTGAGGTAGGGGACTTGGTCTACCTACGATTACAGCCATACCGACAGTCGTCGCTGAAGCAGAAGGGAGCTGAAAAGCTCAAGCCCCGCTTTTATGAGCCATACAGGGTGATATGCAGGATTGGACAGGTTGCATATGAGTTGGAGCTGCCCCAAGGTAGTAAGATTCATAACGTTTTTCATGTATCATGCCTGAAGAAGGCACTGGGGCAGCAGGTGACAGTGACAGATGAGCTACCACCCACAGATGATGAGGGGCATTTAGTGTTGCAGCCAGAGGCTATTATTGATACTAGGGAGAGGCAGCTACGGAGCAGGACAGTCCGGGAATTCCTAGTGAGGTGGAAGAATTTACCGGATGAGGATGCCACTTGGGAGAGTGAGAAAATTTTGCAGCATCCATCACTTTAGTTGCTTGAGGACAAGCAAAATTTTGCCGAGGGAGACTATAATATTCCTAATTAGCAGTGGCTAATTGGAATATTTGATTTTGCTCAATTTTGCCGTTTATAGTTTATTAATAAATAAAAAGGTGAGTAGAGAGGGTCTAACTCACTTTTTGGAATAAAACCCACTCCCTAGTAGCACAACATTGTGACTTAAAGGGAGCCAAGGGGGGCCAAGCACCACGTAGAGAGGGGGCCCACGTATGCACTAGGAGAGACTGCGTAGATGAGGAGGAGCACGTGGCAAGAGGGAGGCTACGTTGAGGAGATGGGCCTTAGGGTTTGGAGGAAGGCAAACGTTATAAATGAGGGAGGAGCCTCCTCATTTCATTCATTCGTTGTTGATGATATTGAGCTGGTCGTTTTGACTTCTTGAGCACGCTGGCTGTTTAGCCTGTCTGCAGCACTGTTTAGTGCGTTGAGTGTCTCCGGTCGAAGATCTCGCCCTTAGCTCCGGGGGACTTTGAGTGCTTGCTTGAGCAAGGTATTTTCTTCAGCATTTTGCGGGAGGATTGGTGTTTGGTTTTTGTGGCGGAGCCATGCATTCAGAGTGACTGCGCAGTCACTGAGAGGAAGGACACAATCCATCTAGGAGGAGCTCCAGATTGGGATTCTTGCAGGGGTTTTGAGCTGGGAGATTGAGCAAAGGATCAGCCTTTGCCTTTGGGAGGATTTTGGTGGAGTTTGAGGCCATATTTCATTCATTCCTATTCAGCCTCTGCGCAAAGCCTTGGAGGCCAGCGTAATTCCCCAAGGGGGTGTTTTTCGGGGGTCAGCCATTTCTGATATGGTTTCTGGGTTTTGCCGAGATTGGTGAGCATAGGCGGATTCCAGATTTTCAGCTCATTCCAGCGAGGGGATCAGCCCCAAGTCATCAGTTCATTTCAGCAGCAGCAGCTACACGACAGTTTTCCAGCAGCTGGGACGTAGTTCAGAGAGCAGCCACTTCTTGGATATTCTGAGAGTATTTCTTCACTTGCCTTGAGCAAGTCTAGGTGCCATCACTCTGATCACCTATTGTACTTCATTATATTTCTCAGTATAATAAAATGGCTTAGCATTCTCTCTCTATATTTCTGGATGATTTGTCGTATATTCTATGTATGCTATTATATGTCTGAAATACTGTTATCTTTATATATTTTCGGGCATTCTAGTTCTATACCACTCGGTGTTTTTATCTCATACTCTTAGACAGAGTCTGGAAAGGGCCAGGTAGCCTCCAGATCTCACCCTCTTCTTAGAGGTGAAATATCTGGTAAATGCCCTCCTAGTCCATCTCTAGTTAGAGTTTGCTGTGTTTTAGAGATATCCCCGAAACGAGATATTACACCAAAGGACAAACTTACATTGCAATCTCATGCTATCCCTTTCAAGCTTGCTTTCAAAAATAATTGGGATACTCGCCAGAAATGGTGGGGGAAAATGGAACCAGATTGTAGTCGTGTTGGCAGTATTTCACTCTTGAACATGGCACTTGTCTGAATTCGTGTCGGGTTGGGGACATCTCACTTCGTCATTCATTTGCCTCCATGGGTCTGGGTAATCTCTTTTGACCGCTCATATGCTCTTTGCCATGTCGCCATGACCTCAGATCCCTTGATGTAAAACATCGCCAAATCCAGTGTCGTGCTGCCAATATGTTCAAGAGAAGTTTGTCTCTAAATTTTTCAACCTCCCTCTGATTCTTAGTTGGTCTTGATTCAAAAACATCACATTCCTCTGTCTCGTATCGATGATGTGGGAAACATTATGGCCCACCTCCGATTAGGTCACTTTCTGTCAACTCCAGCTCATTATCCAGGAAGTTGATCTAGAGACTCCCTTCAGGCACCTTGGAGCATGCATGCCTCAATGGCAGGTTCATCGCATTCAACTTAAGGTCCACATCATTGGCCTTCGATCAACTGACTCTATGGGTGTTCGACGTGAGATCATTGTTCACATTTCATGGATTATACCTTTCGTACCTTGAGAGCCATTGTCATTATTGATGGTTTCTCTCACGTCTGTTAACGACTTTCATCATTGGCTGGTAATTAGACGATTTTCTTGCATGTTCGACTTCAACTCACATATTTGCATGCTCAAATTTGTACTTTGTTCGGGTCAAGATGGAGCGCAAGACCCTGGGTTTTGTCTGATGAAATCCAAGCTACGGGTTCGTTGTGGATTACTATGACTTATTACATGGCTCTTATGATTGGATGGTTACGACCATACTTGAGTCTGTTTGTTGATCCCTATTGCTGGATGGATGTGTCCATACCTCGGATATTCCTGTTTATATACTCTATTATGGATGGTTGTGCCCATGCCACATGTCATGTATCAGAAATATCAATTGTATTTGTACTTGCAGGACTTCCGACAACAGTATTTGGGTCGAGTGTGTTCTCATAAAGCATTTCACCCCTCCCTCTCTCTCGGACCTCATGCTTTAGGGGGCATCTGTTACACAACATTTTGTCACCTTCCCTGCAATCCCTCACCCCGCATATTGGAGGGTCTTTCTCGTGACCTGTGAGCAGTGTCATACTCTACAAACACCTTCTTTGCATCTGTATGCATAAGGACATCATTTCTCCCATTGAGCATTTCCTCAAAAAGCACACAAAAACCTATGTTTTGGCCTTGGCGCGGGTAGCCAGTTCACCCCTCGCGCCAATGTGGAGGATTTACACTAGAGCCCGCACCACCTGGTGCTCTATCTCTATGTAGTGCCCGCACCAGCTGTTTTAGGAATGTTTTTTAACAAATAGAGGTGGAATTTTCCTTCTAACTACCTCAGGGATGACTCATTAGAAGTTGTTAAAGTTGATAAGCCACAAATCTCTCTATTTAGGTAGTGGTTTTTACCTCCCATGGAACACTCTTTTGAAGATAGGACTCCCTTCCATGATTATAGGGATCCTAACCTCTCCCTCTCCCTCTATATAAACATGCCTTCTCCCTTTATGAAAGCTAGCTGAACATATAGCCAAGAAGCTGAACTTGGAGAAGAGATACTATAGCTGAGTAATTGCTATAAAGAAGGTAGAACCAAGGAGAATTTCATAGAGAGAGCCCTGTCCGAATTCCCGACGAGCCTTTGTGAGACGCGCTTCGCTGGAACCCTGTTGGAGGAGACCGCAACATCGAAGCTTGGTTGTACTCTTCCTTTCTTTCATTAATATACTCGACTATGGTGTTGGTTCCATCATTGTGTTATGTTTATTTAATGCAATTGATTTAGTCTTCTTTGACTGACTGGTAGCTATGAATGTGAAATAGTATGTTGTATATCGTCGTTGTTTCTTGTGTGTGTGCAGGTATCTGAGCGTGAAAGCGAGCAGATCATGATCTGTCAAACCAGGAGCAAGAGGCAGCCACTCTTTCCAACAACAACAACAGCGTAGGACCTCCGGTAAGTCATCTATCGAATCTCCGTCCATTCATTAACTAAGAATCATTGTTATAGCTTGTCTCATTTGTGGCTAGACCCACTCTAGGGCTAGTGGGATCGCCTCTGTCTGCAGAGGGGATTTACCTCACCAACAATAGTATGACTTGAATGTTGATTGAGACTACACAATGCATAGTGGAAGACTAATTAGGAGGGAGAATTACATAGTTTTCAGGGACAAGAGGTAGAGACTGAGAACAATGATTATACAATGCACATTCCTTGGAGGTTGTGACTGCACATTGCCTAGTTCCAGGAGGCAAGGGTGGCTAATTGAGGCCTAAGAATACACACTGCAAAGTTCAAGGTGGTAGGTTGAAGAGTGGTTAGTTGGGTAAGGTGCATAGAGAGGAATACTTCATAAATTGACTAAGTGTGGGATTAGTAAAGCGAAATATGGAACCATAGCATGACCCGAACATGATCACACACTCATAAATGATAAACCATACAAAAATGAAACACCTAACACCCAAATCAAAATGTGCCCATTGAAATGACACTTACTTCTAAGTGTGACACTTAAGATACACTTTACGACATAAGTGACAACGACAAAAAAACAATGCACAAAACTTTGGGAATGAGTCTATTACACATCACTATGATAGATAGGAGACATTAGTACAATATAAAACACCAAATATACCTCTTAAGGATGCGATAAAACTCCCTTCACAAACTGTGACACTTCCCTTACCAAAAGACGAAACTTGGAATTTCTTCACAAAAGGGACTTAGAAACTTGGAAAACAAGCATGGAATGCCTTTTAATACTAGAAACGAAAACTCACATGGTTAAAAGAGGCTCCAAATTTTGAATATAGGCCAAAATTTGACGGGTGTTGTAGCAGTGACAACAATAGGCAAATGGAGTATTGAAGGTTGAGATTAGGGCACACCTGTAGATGGAACATGTGCCCTAAAGAGATCGGAAAAATCAAGGAAGATTACAAAAGAATAATGGCCCGATAATGTACAACAAGAGGTTATAAATAAGGATTATAATGGTGATTGAATGCTAGGGATGGAGGGTTATTCAAGATTTGAACAACAGTTGGTTATTAGCCTTATTTAAGGGTTCCTTCAATGGTGTGTGAACCTTAAGTGTTTGTCCTAAAATCAGTGTTGAATTTGATAAATAAAGGAGGTCGTGACCCTAAGTGGAGATAGGCATGACTACAAATATTGGTGGACATTTAGATATTCAAGTGTGTAACAATCAACCTCAAAGAAATAGTAGGTGGACAACAAACAAAGGCAATCACAGTGATAGGAGATGAACAATGGTTTTTCATAGTGTAGGATGTAGACCTCAAGTACAGGTTCACGAAAGGATTCATGGGATGTTAGGAGGAAAATTTGGAGCCCTAGTTTAGAAGTTTCAAATTGGCAGACTTCAATGAAAAGAGGGAAGTTCCGAAGACTCAAGGAGCAGTCATTCTAATGGAGCAGGATGACTTCTAATGGGCAATTTTATGAGCAGAAATTCAGTGATACAAAAGGATTTGTGGTTATTGACAATGGTAGGTTACACGACTGAAGTTTTAGTTGTAGTGATAAACATAAGGGAAGGAAAAATGACCCGACATATGTGTTAAGGACATGTGGATTGAAGGGGTTGTGGGGTGTCATATCAACAAGATGTCAACAAGTAGGTCAAGTGTTGTCTTGTTCAGGGTATATTGGTTGTTAAAGTGACAAACACCAAGTCCTAGTTGTGTCCTTGTATCAAGGTTGTATGTAAGGGATCCCTAGTACGCAAGCCCTAAGATTGTAGTATTCTAGTTTGTAATATAACATGTATTGGGTTTGAAAAGTTAAAAATTATCATGTGTAATAGTTGATTCACTGATGTGTGTAGATTTTGTTGTGCAAAGTAGTATTGTTGTGGCATTTGAGTGTGTTTGTATTTGAGAATTTAAGATCAAAACTAAAATCTCACGTGTTGTGGAAATTCAACACAAAACCCTAAGTGGATAGCTATATAAATGCACGTTTTTTTTTTTCATGAACATTTAATTAATCAATTTATCAACCCAACCTATGAGTCCATGCTATTAGAGTTTGTATTGGGATCATTAAGGCACACACAATTGAGGGATATGTGTGTTATGCAAGTCTAAGTGAGAGGCATGTGAACTATGCACGTTTAAGTAAGGGGCCTCAAAGCTGCAAGCCTTTGAGTTGGCACGTGAGCCATGCATTTGTATATGAAATGACATTTAAGTCATAAACACAGCATCTATATAATGTATGTACTTTGTATTATTTTCACTTAGTTATTGGAATTTGTTGTTTTTTTTCGACACGAGTATCATAGCTATCTGTACAATTATGAATCATGTCAAGTTTGAGTATTTTTTGTTCAATTATGAAAATGCATGAAACATTCAAGTATTTAGGAATTTTGTATCACGACTGTAATAATATTCTATTGCAAAATATTGTTAACATGGAGTTTGAACTTGAAACATGTGCAAGAATGTTACAAAACTCTATTTTTCCAAGAGAAAAATTGTTAAAGTGACTTTATCTTTACCATGATTAAAATTTTTATCCAAGATTGGAAAAATTATCTATAATTATTTATTTATTTATTATTTGTTAAGTTGTCTATGTCTTTTAGAGATGATTACAATCTTAACCTTTGGCTTGAGAAACTGCGATATAGTGACATTTGAGCTATCAAAATCAATAGGGGTTCACACCAGGCTTGGGTCACACTAACCCTTAACATGACTAGATTTTTCCCACGGAGTTTTGAACCGGTGACCTTCACATCACATAGTGACTTAATAGTACACCCATCATTATCTATTCTATGCCTGGTGGGCTATATATAATTATTTATTAAGTATAATAATAAAATATTATTATTGTTAAAAATAAAAAAATAATGTAAAATAGTTTTAGTAGGCGTAGTCTAACTTATAATAGATGAAATGTTTTTTTTTTTTTCACCCGTTGATACAATTTCAAGAAAAATTGTGATTTTTTGTCATTAAATAACTTAAACTAAAGTTTTTAAAAAATTTAGTGGGATTTTGATTAAAATTAACCATAAAAAAATACCCTAAAAAATGTCATTTTATCTATAATTTTAACTACACGATTTAGTATATTTATTTTTAAAATATTTATGACATTTTTTAGGGTACTTTTTTTGGTTGTGCCGAGTGGCCGAGTATGGTAGAGATGTTGTAATGTAATGTACACATTTTAATTGGGTTAAAAAAAAATAGAAATAGAAATAACGAAATAAAATAACCCTACAAAATAAAATAATAATAAAAATAAGAATGATTTGTGGTATTGAGAACCTATGGTATTGACTCATGGAATTCATGTGGAATATAGCCTATTTAAAGGGGGAAATTAAACCAGCCTAGATCCATCTTAACTTCGGATCTACCAAGCACCGAGAGGGATAAAATCTCTTGGTATGCAAACCTCTTTTCGAATGAAAAGAGATTTGATCCCTCTCGACATATCCAAAGTTAAGATGGATCCATGTTGATATTTTAATAAAATAAATTGATTTACTTTATATAAGAATTTAATTGTTATGATGATAGTTTAATGATGTCATTGAGATAGAATCATTACTATGTAAACTCAATAAAGTATCTTATTCACAAAATTAAATGAATATTAATTAAACTTTTAAATTTATATATTACTTAGTTCGTTTATATGAATAATTAGGAATGAGGTATGTCGAATTCTCCACTAATCCATTTAAATTTTTAGATAAAACCTTGTCTCCTCGTAACTTCATAATAAGGTTAACAAAAAATAAACACCCCATCTCATAGTTATAAAATAAATTTAAAATAAAATGTCTATAAAATAATTTGACTCTCAAATGAGTTATGGTATTTTTAGATATGTGGTATTGATAACTCATTGTATTGACCATAATATTATAACAAAGCCTATTTACAAGTTAAGAGTCTCCATGGTAAAGTCATGGTAAATTTCCGTAGTTAAGAATTTTGTTACATGTTTTTTTATAGGTATATATGTTTGACTTGTTAACTTCTTTTATAATTCATAATAATTATTATTATTTAAAATAGAATTATAATTTAGTTGATTTCTTAATCTTAACAATGTGAAATGTATTATGAAGTAAGTATTTTGATGTTTATCGATATTTATGGACCATTTAATTTATATCACTGTATTACTTAATAAAATGTTTGTTTGTTTGTTTGTTTTATTTTTCCCAAAGAAAAATATAATTGTATTCAACCTATAAACAGGGAGAAAATTACATTTTGCAGATGCATGAGGGAATTATAGCCACATCAACGAAAAGACCTCCCAAAATCAAGAGCTCAAGGCTCCATGGATAACATTCCTCCAATCGGAGGTCCATGAACATCTTTAAAAAAACTAGGCACATGTTGCCCAGATAGCCCCTAGAAATCCCCAAAAAACCTTAGAGAAATAAAACACTAGGACACATTATGAGGAAAAATAAAAGACCAAGCACGCAGACCCACCAAAACCTAGAAGGAGCAAAAAATAAATATTGAAACCCACATTAAAAGAAACCTAGGCACAGGCTACCCAGTAAGTCGAAGAAACCCCACAAAATATGTGGGAGAAGTGCCTAATAAAGAACAACAAGCGAAACAACGATGAAATCAACCACCCATGATAAAATTGTCGAAGACGACTTAAGAACCACCATGAACCCACATCTGCAACACCCACCTCCAGTGTAACGAAAAAAGAGAGAGAGGCACAAAACTGAGGATAAGATAACTATGGAGCTGTTGCACCCCAACCCCTTGAACTCCCTTCGCAAGATCTAGGCCAACAATAGAAAAAAAGAGTCTCGAAACCAAAAATATGATGACAATGGATCCACCCCACCCCACCCCCCTCAACTCCCTTTGCAAGGTCTAGGCATAACAGGGAACACATCGATGATGGCAAAAGACGACTAGGCAATAGGCACAACATCAAAATGGTGATAATTTAGAGCAACAACTGTGGCGTTTGAACCAGATCAAGGAAACAAAGGGCTCCAGTGGTAAGGGTTCCTGCTACCGAGCCCTCTCTCCACTCCATTATTTAATGAAATGTTAATTATACTTGGGAAAAAATTATATTAACTACATTTTTTCACTAACTCGAATTTTTATTTTTATTTTTATTTATTTTTAAATAATATTGTGGAAAACCTATCATAACTCAAAATATCATCATTAACATTTTTCTTTAAATATTTTTAAAATAATTTTTTTGTTTGTTTTCCAAGTTGTCTTAGTTCTCCAAACATTACATCACACTTGACCTGTGGCTTGAGAAACTAAGACTGAGAGGCATCTGAGCCATCAAAATCAACTGGGGTTCACACCCGGCTTGGGCCACACTACCTCTTAACATGACTGGATTTTTGTCCATGGAGTTTTGGACCGTTGACCTTCACATCACGAAGTGACTTAACAATACACCCCATCATCGTCTACTCTACGCCCCGTGAACAAAATTAATTTAAATAATTAAGCATAAAAGAGATTTAAAACTCCAATGTTGTAGTACTCCTTCACATGTTCCATTCGTCACTTTCTATATACTGCTATCGCAATGTGTGATTTGAAACGCTACAAGGCCTCTTTAAAATTGCATTACCTTTGAAATTATTAGGGAAATCCTTGTTGGGTTATGCCCTCCATAACTTCATGTGGAAATCTAATCTTTACTCATTGAAAAGCTGTAAGGTCACATGCATCCCTTGAAATCCATCATACAGGCTATAAGGGGCCTTGAAAAAAATCCAATGGAAGATTGACCAAGTACCAGATAATTTCCATAAGTGCACATTTAATGTAAGGAAAATATTTAATGCGTAATCTAATACATTGCACATAAAGGCACACAACACCGATTTAATGCATATATCCATTCTCCCACTTGGAACACGTAGATACAAGACAAGCCAACTTGTAATCTTATCTATGCTAAATTGATTGAAAACATAGATAATGAATTCTTAGATATCAATAAATACTTAAGCATGCTTGTGGTGGAGCTACTTTGTGCACTATAATTACAAATTCCAACGACTATAAATTTGTAGAGAATAAATCAATTGAAATTATACTTTGTGCATTAATTGACTGACAATTCTATCGCTTCATAGGGGGTATTATCGATTTAATTTAATTCACTGACCATCTCACATTGTACCAACCATCGTGTGATGAGAACAATACACATTTTTTATTAATGAAAGGTCAAATATTGGATTTAAGTTTCACCAGTAATTTAAATCACTATACAGCTTTGATGAAATATGAAGCTCGAAAGTCAAGAATCTGGTTTTAAGGTTATTTAAGATTTGATTGTACACTATACTATCTGTGCTATGTGTAATTATGCGTTTATTATCATTATTATTACTAAATGTATTTTAAACCACTTAAAAATTGTCAAATCAATATTCACCACCAATAAAAAAATCATAAATTTTATTTGTAAAAAGGTTAAAAAATAATTTTTTATTTTCAAAAATTTGTTTTAATATATATATTTTTAGAAACATTATGGAAGCTTTATAATATTTTTGGGTTTTAATAGAGGTCAAAGCTTTTTGACCATAAACCAAAAGCAATATTAACATGGATAATAATCATTAAAATTAAAATTTTAAAAATCAAACTTATAAATAGTAAATAATGAAATGAAATTGTTGCAAACGACAAAATTATTTTACAATAAGCTCTAAGAGATCAAGCTCTTATAATTTCAAGCCATAAGAAGTGTTGTAGGGCAAGTAGTCCCTCCCATTCAAGTGGAAATTATGTTTTCAGAAAAATTGCAAACACTCACAAGTCTACACATTTAGTTTTTTTACTCCTACTTGTTAAAGTGTTGAATAACACACAAATAATGGTGGATAGTAACTCATGGTAAGTATATTCATTTACATCTTGTTATATCTATTTCTTATGCAAATAGTTGCTTAAATTAATCATTACACAAATATCTGAGAAAATCATGGCATAAATATTGTATTCAAAAATATTTGAGGCAGTTATCCACATAACATTCATTGAATATATATATATATATATATATATATATATATATATATATATATATATATATATATATATATATATATATATATATATATATATATATATATATATATATATATATATATATATATATATATATATATATATTTTATTTTTTTTTGTCGGTCAAAGTCTATTTTATATTATCACAGCGAAATTTACATCAAGCAACAGCCTTGCTGTGATACATCCAGGTAGCTGAGTAGGCAAAAAAAGCCAGAAGTGTCTCGAGTGCATGCCAAGGCATACGGTGCCATTGGTTATTATCAGAACAAAACTAACAAAAAACCAGCGGATACATAGCTTCATGGAGGTGGATTAAGAGGGCTTGCAGGTGGCCCAACAAAGAAACAAACATGATTGTGCACATGGTAGTCAATATGCTCAACCTGGATCTCTAGTGCTTAGAGGTGGTTGTGAGAGCACCTCAACTAACACCACAGACTCTCCAGAGCATCTAGAGTCTCATTTTGCAGATGCTGAATGTCATTGATATAGGCAATGAGTTCGTTACGATCCTCATACCTTTGTTCCCTCATGGTATCTAGGTTGACCTGGATTTTCTAAAGTTGAACTGAGATGCCGTCTAGGGTGGCCGAAGCTTCCACTTACCCAAGTGACTGCGTTGGAGAAACCGTCGTGGCAACCACTGAATGTTGGCTCTTGGTGGATTTTGAGTTTGAGTTTGGGTCCCCGATTGGCCTGCGTGATTCCATCCCTCGACCAAATCTTCCTTTGCGCGTACGACCTCGATCGGGTGGCATGAGCTTCGCGACCCCGCTCTGACTTGCCTCCGTGTTAAAACTCTAATTGTCGGCTGGTCGAGTAGCCGGTAGTCCAGAATTGTTGTCCCCGAAGCCACCACTACCCGTCTAACCACTCGCTCCCAAACCAACAGAGGAGACTGCCACCAAACCGCCGGTGAATTCCTTAATGCTCTCAGAGGCGGAGATGAACCACCACCCTCTGAAAGATGAAATCGCTAGAAAGCCAGGAGGGCCTCTGAGCCTGAACCAACACCGCATAGAGGTCAGATCCTCTATCTTCGCAACCCCGTCCTCCACTACAGACCAGAGGACCATGTAAGGCACGAACTTAAAAACACCTTTCCCACTGGTAAGCCAAACACAATTGTCTTCCTGTCACCCTACTGCTCCTCCTACTCCTCGCTTCCAAGATCCCACATGTCACAGAACCACCATCCCCTTCCCCATCTCCCACGTCTTCCACCACGCCTCTTGCCGTCGAAGCTCAAGCCGAAGCTTGAGAGCTAATGCTGGTGCATAGAGAGAAGCCATCTCGCAAGCATCCACCATCGCCCAAACCTTCATACTGCTTTCCCACTTGCCTAAATACCTGATAAGCGCATGTCCTCTGCCACAAGACCTCACATCCCAAGGGATCATAATGTTCAAGCGTGAGAGTTAATGACTCTCGGTGGCGTGTGGCGTCAGGCCTGTCCGACCCGCGCTGTCAGCTCCCAAATATCCATCGGACATGACACCCCATCAAGAATATTAATTATTATATTTATACAATTGAAATATTAAATAATAATTTTATTTATATATTTTTTTGGTATAAAATATAATTTAAATAATACAAATTTAGTTAATTTAAATAACGCTTAAAAAAAAAGCCTTGTCTCTTTTAGTGATTGAAGGAGTTTGATGATGTTACCGAAGCATGAGGTGTTCACGAAATGCATTATTGACAATTCCGAGTAGACACGATATTAAATTCAACCATCTTCTTGTACTTTGCAAACAACTCTAAGAGAAATAAAGCAAAATAGTACAATTAAACCCAACCAACTCCAACCCCAATTGCAAATGATTTGTCCATTTGTTGTTTTTTAAAGATACATTGAAAAAACAACGGTGAGCCTTATTTCTGCTGCCATAGGCCCATTAATGCGGCCAGGCAGCTGATGCCCTCCGTTGGATTAAAGCCGTAGATCATCGTGCGGCGGGCATCAGCTGCCTGGCCGCATTAATGGGCCTATGGCAGCTGAAATAAGGCTCGCCAAAAACAACCACGCCATGTGGCCATTGTCCACATGATCTTGTAACTTCATTTATTCGCTAAGTGAAATGTGTTGCAAAAGATATTGGGAACGAGATATGCCTTGCAACACCTGAAGATAATATATATGTATGCATAGTAGATAATCAAGAGAGCGTACCTATTCAACTTTTTCCATCTCTTGTGCCAATAGATCTTCCATTACAACTTGTCATATCCTTTTCCCTCTGAAATGAAGTTTGCTATCCTGAAGTATTAATGGTGATTATTAGGTAAGAAAGGTAAAGGTTTCACTGATATGGAATTGCAAGGATTTTAGTTTCAAGTAATAAAGTAGATTCGATTGGTATATAATTATAAAGACTTTTCTCGATAGCATCTAATTTTTTTATAAGGTGGTTGATTAGTGCAAGATTTGTTTTTTTGTGGGATCAAAATAATCTATTAATTAAAAAAAAACATTAAAAAGCTATTTATTTAAATATTTAAATAAACATACCATATCTACATCCTCAACATCTCTAGGGAATGACAACCCGTTACAACTTGTCATAATATATGATTCCACTATAGAAATATGTTCAATATAGTTTTCAATGACTTCAATGATACAACATAAAACTGAAAAAAATTACTCTCTTCTGTGGAGATCCTTCTCAATAATTTTTGATAATAAAGCTTTGGTTTAAATTTTGGAAAAATAACATTAAAATGTTTATATATATATAATTATAATTTAATCTAATTGATAAAAAAACATTCTATTTAATCTTATCTGTTATAAAATTTCAGAGTTTTCTGATTAGGTCATGTAAAACACCTGTAAATGTTATTGCATTTCCCATGTTCAAAGGAAATCCCAATGCAGAGCGTGCTCACTCTGAACACAATGGTATATCGCTACACCATCCTCCACTTTGAATAATAATTTGCAGTAATTTAGACTTCAATCCCAAAATAAGACAGATGGAACTCTGTTGAGTCCCAGTAACACAACCAATTGAGAAAGAGTTTCGTTAGCAAGGCATCCTGTGTTCAAACCTCATGGGGCTGCTAAGCACGCGCTTTGGGAGGAGACATCTGACTTGAAAAAAAAAAGAAAAAAAAAGATAGAACTCCGGATCGCTGTAATTATTTTGGTTACAAAGTGGTTTTGTAGCATATAATCTTATGCTTGACAATATGAGAAGTGCCAAAAATGCGTATAATCTTTAAAATTATCATTTTATATTTGAAATTTTATAAATTATCATAATTTTGTTTAGAGAGAGGGTTATAGAAAATACTTAAATATATTATTTTGAAGAGTTTTTCCTCCTTGATTTTGTCTAAATAAATTGAAGAAAATTGATTATAATTTATTTAAATATAGATTTAGTTTTAGTTTTAGTTTGATTACAAGATAACAACCATGATCTCCATGAAAATTGACTAATTCTCACGGTGACCAAATTTCATGGATGACATGAGACTGAAATAACAAATGCTAACAAATTATTTTTGAAATTAAAATAAAAAACTTTTAGGATTTATAAAGTTAAACATGAGAAATTGTCATGGTCAACCCTAAACTATGATTGATCCATTGCTAAAGTCCTACCTTAAAAAAACTAATAAAAAATAACTAAAAAAATAAAATAAAATAAAATATTTATAACAGTTCATATATAACATCAATAATAATTCACAAAAAAAAAAAATATTATTCAATTAAAAAAGACCTTACACCTCTTATATTAAGAGCTTGAGTGAGCTTAATTGTTAAGAGCATGTGTTTTCTCCTAAGAGGTCACAGGTTCAAAACCAGAACATGGTAAAGTAAGTAGTAAGTATGCCTTTGTAGACAATAACCTTAAAATTGAATATAATTATTATAATATAATAATAATAGATGTTGAACATCATTTTATTTATATTAATAAACCAAAATAAGTTATACAACCATTGTTAAACAAGTAGTTTTTTAAGTTTAAGATGCATAATTCGAAGGGATGTCAAGCATGTTAAACCGTAAGATATTTTGAGGTTCAAAAGGCCTAAAGCACGTGAAAATAGTTTTGTTTTAGATAATTGATAACAAAAATATGTTGAACATCATTTTATTTATATTAATAATCCAAAATAAGTTATACTTTTTTTCTTTTTCTAAGTTAACTATTTCTATTAAGTCATATGGAATAGAAAATTACAGGTCTCTTCCTGTGGATTGGATGAGTCCAGTCCAGAGCGAAGTTTCAACAATTTTCCACCAAAAATTGGACTGCCCAAGTAGGGGAAACCAGTGAGTCTCTGCTGCCCAAAGCGGGAAACTAGCAGATTTGAGAACCAAAATATAACACGAGTCACCAAGAGGACAATTCCAAAACATAAACATAAGCATGCTAATGAGAAAAAAACTGAGCCTAAGGGGAGCATGCATTTTTGTTACTGAGAGTGGGAACTTCTTCCTCAATTCTGCACACGTAGCATCCATCGTTTGACTCCTTACTCAGCGCGTGGCTGGAAGGTTGAGGCCTTGGCGACGCCGGGGTGTCGTGATTAGCCGAGGTAGCCGCATGCAGTCCTGGCTGATCCGTCTTGTTGTTGGTCTTCTGGATCGAGCTGCTGTCTTCACCATTGCCGGAGGTATCACTGGAATCATCACTACTGCTGGAGGCGCTTTGCACTGGGAGCGCTTTCATCTTTCGGGGGATGAAAGTCGACTCAGGAGGAATTGTAGATTTGCATGGCCTCTTCTTGCTGCGGGAGATGGCGGGAGTCAAGGCGGGGGCGGGGGGCTGCAGAGAGAGCCGGGCATTCAAGTTGACAGGGGGGTTCATGTCAGGCTTGTTCCAGCAAATGGAGAGATTCAGGTCTAGGCCCTGGGAGAGCGAGAGCGGAGGACGGGAAGGCTGGCCACACCCCCTAGCTCTTTTACACCTCATTATATGGTGACGAGGCATAATTGTCCACGGAGCCGAGTCGCCGGACCAGAAGGGGGTCGAGGAGAACGCAGGAGAAGAGTAGATGCCGGAGGGAAGGCAAATGATGGTCAGAGGAGGACCTTGAACTAGAGGCAGAGGTAAGTTGACAGAAAAATGCACCGAGAGCGAACGGGAGGGCAGAGGAGACGGGTTTAATGGCCATTGCAAGCATCGTTAATGAGGTGCAGAGCAGGTACATCGAGGAGGTGGCCGCAGAGATCGGAGTAATGGCGCCCTTACGCCTGCATTTATTGCGGAACTCTTTTCCATGAGTAGTCACGTGGAGCAACGATGTGTCTCTCCACTTGGTTGCCCAGTGGTGCACTATATCACTGTCATGCACCCGCATCCAGGGAGTTATACAAACATTGTTAAACAAGTAGTTTTTTAAGTTTAAGATGCATAATTCCAAGGAATGTCAAGCATGTTAAACCGTAAGATATTTTTAGGTTCAAAAGACATATTGGTAAGAAGGATAAAGCACGTGAAAATAGTTTTGTTTTAGATAATTGATCACAAAAATATGTTCAACATCATTTTATTTATATTAATAAACCAAAATAAGTTATATAATCATTGTTAAACAAGTAGTTTTAAGTTTAAGATGCATAATTCCAAGGGATGTCAAGCATGTTAAACCGTAAGATATTTTGAGGTTCAAAAGGCATATTGGTAAGGACGGTGAAGCAGGTGAAAATAGTTTTGTTTTAGATAACTGATAACAAAAATGGAGAGATGGGAACGCTGAAACCAATCGAAGTGAGAAGGATTAAAGACTTTCCTACTTTGTGTTGTCGTCACAACATACCATCCACACACAGCTACAAGTACAAACGACTGGTGCTTTGGTTATTTTGACAATCGCCCTTGCCCTCCCACACGGCCTCTACCTCCATGATATTCCCATTCTCGCTGCTTTGCTTTATTGTGGGTCTCTCGCATTCCACTATATGTACTCTTACAGAACTTTACTTGGATGATTAATTGCTTTCTCAGAAAGACAGGATTGATTGCTTGTCTCGGACAGACAGGAGGATCATGATATGATAAATGCTTCGTGTTCCAGTCGACATTCGACATGCTATTGGGATCATCGTGTGCCTTTATCAGGTAGGTCTCCTACTCCTACCTATTTCAATAATTTAGATCTTTGGCCATTTAGTCGTGTTTGTCTTTCTTTTCTTTTGGGCTCAATAGAATACTGCATGTCTTTTTCTGTACCAGTTATGATAAAATCCTCACAACTGATATTGTTGTCGTGTCTTCAACTGGTTTTCTGTAGTTGCAAAGTGGTTCCATACCCATTGTTTGCACTCCATGGTAATGGGAGTGCCAGTGGACAGGGAAAGGGAAAGGAAAAGGAAAAGAGAATAATCTTCATGAATCCCACCCACAGTTACACTGACACCCATCAGAACCAGAACCAGCACCAGAACCAGAAGAAGAAGAAGAAAAAATTGAAGAAACTGTGTTGTGACTGGAAGAGAGGTTCAACTTCAATCACACCTGCGTGTTGTGCTCATAATGCCGCAGAATCGGCTGTGGTTACTGCCATGCCATCATCACCATCATTTCAAGAGGCCTCCCTTAATCTCTTAAAACGAGGAATCGAGGAGGAACAATTTAATATAAATATAATAGACACTGTACACAACAATTCTGATTTGGTCTCTCTTGAAGAAGAAATTGACGAGAAAGAGCGGAAACGGAGAAAAAGAATCAGCCAAGGGAACAGGGGAAAGGTGCCTTGGAATAAGGGCAGGAAGCATAGCCCAGGTATTTTCCAACCGCTTAATTGTTTTTTTTTTGGGTTAAATTGTTGTGGGGCCAAAAATTGATGGTTTTTTTGGGCAGATAAAGTGTGCGGCCATTTCATACAATTAGTTTGATTAATAGGGGGCTTGAAGTGGCTTCACACTGCAACCTTTTAAGGTTTTTGTTATTCATAACTTTTGGACTAAATTTTGCAATTCTTAAAGTACCTCACAGTCTACTTTTCTTTTTAACAGAAACAAGTTTAATTAAAGTAAATAAAAAAAGCAGACCCCTAGCTATATTCGCAGGCGTTTTGAATACAAAATCAACAGAGCATGCAAAATGCCCCTTCTCTGCCGTGGAACACTACAAGGAGGGATTTCTTAGTGTATGGGACTTCAACTAGCCTTCTAGAATAGCCCCCAATTTGAAAACACAAATAAATAAAGGTGGGAAGGAATTTCTCCTTGAAGTTAAAACCATGGCAGATGGATCCATAAAGACAGAAAACCGTGCGTAAAATAGTTGTCTGCTTCTTCAGTTTCCTCACTGGACCTTGTCATTGAGTTCTGGTCCATCCTCACATTCTTTGAGGTATTCAGTATTATATTCCAAATCCATTTGAGATCTATTTCCATATTCTCAATTCTTTCCTTGAGCTTGGAGTCTTTCTTCTTTCACTTGCAGATTTTCTCATAGGTTTTTATGAACCAATATATTGAAAATGATAAAAAATTCAATAAATAACTGTCCACTTCGAATGGAAAACCTCCTTTACAATGAATCCAACACACAAGACAGTATATGATCATATACAAATGGATCTCCTTTATTATAAATGGGAGATAAAGTGTAAAATGCCCTCTTTCTAGACAAGGAACTCAACCAATATACCCAAAACAAAATATCACAGCAAATAAACTCAACCAATATAAGAGATCTATTTATTATTACCGCTCTAAAATCCCTTTTTGCTAAACAAATAACTCAACTACCATACCACAACAAACAAACTCAGCCAATATATTCTGATTTGTTTTATTAATCTGACCAAGAATTACATGCTGGAGCAGCCTTTTGAGTTACAAAATTATATTTTTGGAAGCCCATAAACAGCCATGGCTAATGGCATGATTAGTTGGGCAAATAGGAGATGATGACAACGCTGAAATGTCCCCTTACACTCGCTGTAAATTACTATACTGGAGCAGATTTGATGGCTGGTTTGACCCTCCCTGTTGATGCCATGGCCCAACAAATGATGGCTTGAACTACTGAGAAAAAAAATGGCGCTGGATATGGCAGCAAAAATCTGGGCTGAAACTACCCACAAAAATATCCTCAACTTGCTGATAATAACTAGTGCAACCTCCTCAAGTGATTCCACGGTCTTGCAATGAGTGAATTGACCCCCTTTTTACCACATGAACTGAGATGGAAAACACGGCCTCCAAAAATCCCACAATCTTTGGCTGTACCCACTACCTGACAATGAGATGAATCTTCAGCGATAAATACATGTGAAAAATCTGAGTGATCATTCCTTTTGATAAGCTAGGGTGAATTTGTTTCACCATCGAAACCAATTCGCTCAAGGGTTTCACCTTTGCACTCCAAAACCACCAGAGCCCAGTAAATCAATATGAGGAAAATGTTTATGCATTCCGAAATAGTGAGCTCCAATCTCTTTTTTTTGAATGTTTCTTTTTTAATATATATCTTTTTACTTTTTTGACTAAATCATTGTCACCTTTACATGTTGTTTTCTCACCCAATGACATTTAAATAATTAAATTAATTGATCCCTTTTTTGATTGTACAACCTATGAGAATCAAATAGGCTAACCGAGTCGTTCTCTTGGAGTGATCATTTTGAGAGGGACATTACATTAAGTGACATTATGTATCCTGCCAATAGATTGATCTAATGATCATTGATAACTAATAAACTAATAATGAATGTTTATTAGGGCCTTAACATAGCTCCCCTCTTTTAAAAAAGCTTTGCCCTCAAAGCTTATAATTGAGGGTGTTTCTACATACAATTGATTGTTTTCAATAATTTGTTGAACTTTATCCACATGTTTAATGTGGTCTTTGCACGATTTGTTATAGATAAGCATATCATTAAAGAAAACCAACACAAATTTTCAAAGATGGGGTCAAAAATTTTGTTCACAAAGCTTTGAAAAGTAGGAGCATAAGTCAATCCAAAAGGCATGACCAAGAACTCATAGTGCCCTTCATGTGTTCTAAAAGTTGTTATGGGAATTTCTTCTTTTCTCAATTTGATTTGGTGGTATCTTGATTTGAGGTCAAACTTTGTAAAATAAGTCACTTCATGAAGCTCATCTAATAACTCATCAATATTTAGGATGGGGAATTTATTCTTAATGGCGAGTTTCTTTAGATCTCTATAATCAAGGCACATCCTTTGAGATTTTTTTTTTCTTCTCAGAATTGTTTTTTGAGCTAAAAATGAACTCCTACTTGTTGGAAAATTAGAAAAAGTAGAAAAATTTTCTTATGTTGATAATTACTTGTGATATTCTTATGTTCTTATTAACTTTCTTATGTTGTTCTTTTTTCTTTGTTTCATCAAGCAATTATCAATAAAAAAACATGAAGATCAGGGACACTAGATGTAGGCAGACAACCAGGGCAAAACCCCTATATAGGGGAAAACCCAGTCAAGAATTCTTTCTTCAGTGGATTCATATGATAGTGAGACAAACAAGACCCTAGACCAACAAACCTTCCTCCTCCACTAAGTCAACCTTCTATGATGCAACAACCTTGAATCTTCTCTTCTTGTTCAACAGCTTCAGCCCAGCGATATCTCAGAAACTTCGATCGCAGTTACCGCAACTACTGCAAAAATTCCGACCTCTAGCTTCCAAACTTCGATCCTGCAATAGAGACAGAATTTCGGCCTTAGCTTCAGTTCAATATCTTCGCACATGTGAGAGAAAGGTAGCCCAAAAACTCGATTTTCTTCTTCCAACTTCTCTCCTTCTTCTCCTACAACTTCACACTCTTTTCTGCAGCCAATTTACTGCAAATCAAATGTGATGAGAGAGTGTGTCAAATGAGGTGGAGTTGCTCCAATATATAGGCTTCTTGTGAGGTCGAATTACCTTGTTTGAGGTCGACTTGGTGGAGGAGGCATAAATGACCTATTTTGTAATAAAATAATTTTCTTTCTGGACAAATAATTCCCAAGAAGGGTTCTCTACAATATGATATGGACAAGGATACTTGACATAATCCCTAGAGGTCTCTAATGGAGACCTTGACCTAAAAAAAATTGACCCAAGCATGAAACCCATGCTTTAATAAGTCAATTTATTTATTAATAAAATTTCTTTTTCTTTATTTTAATAAATACATTTCATTATGACTCAAGTACAATTATGAAGACCGAACCTAGTTACATTCTTCAACACTACTAAGCTGAATAATACTCGAATTCAATATGTTTTATATCATTTTCTCAATTTCCCCCTTTTGCTGATGACAATATCTATAAAGCCTTTTATTTTATTAGGAGAAGTACTTCGAGGTATTACTTTGATTTGATGTTCATGATCTCTAGAAGGAGGTAGACCTTTGAGAATTTTTTGAAAGACCCTAAAGTGCTTTTTCAAGGTGCTTTTCTTTTTGTAAGTTGAGTAGTACCTGTCATTTTCATTCATTTTTCAAAAAGGGCAGATTACATTATATATTCCCTTCCAAGGCCTCAACCTGCCCTGGCGGGAAACCATGTCTGTCGGCCATCGAAAGGCATTGTAGGCCATCCAAAATCGGAATTTCTTCAGTCTATCATACTCAACTTTATAGGCCGAATTATCTATAACATTAATAGAGTTTGTCTTACTATGGCTATTGCCTTATACATTCTTCAACAGACTAGACATAAACATATATAAATAGAGACATGACAATAAACAACTTAGTCCTCAGAGGGCTCGATGGGCACTGGGTCTCTAGCACTTGACCCAGGGATCTCTGAATGCTGAGGACCCTTCAGGAGTTGTTCAATTCTACCCACACGGGCATTCTGTTGCGAGACTTGGAACTGCAAAAGCTGGAAATCTTTCTGAATTTCCTGCATTGTTGGATCAACCTACATAAACTCTATGGTATGCATGATGGTTTTCGCCACCAAATGCTTCATCCTCTAATACAACTGGAGGCTTTACTGATCCTTCGCGACCCTTCCTCTGGTGTTGCCTGGATCGGGCACGAACATTTTTCCTTCTAGAACTATCTTTTCTTCTCCAGCTTGGCGAGTGAGGGCCTCCTCCCATTTCACAATAACCTTCCTTACCTGGATCAGAGTTTCTTGAACATAAGTGAGAACAACATCCTTGATATGTTCCGCTTGCGGTTTATGGTTCGACCTCCTTGGTCCCTGAGAGGCTGGCTCCCATTTCTCTTTTTGCACCCCTCTTCTCCACGTCTGCCTTCTGCTTGTTGTCCCCGCTTCCTCCTTCACAGTCTTTGCCCGGGCCATCTGTGGTCTCTTCTTCGCAAAGATGGAAGCAACTATTGCGTTGCACACCCGAGTCCCTCCAATTATGTTCTTGTGCTCTCGTCCAAGACTCTGTTGTTGTGACAAGCATGGAATTCATATATAGAGACATCAAATTATCAGTGTATCGCATAAGAAAATATCAAACTCGACTGCCAATGTTGTCACCTGATTGTTGGTTTACTTCCCTACCCAAAGCTATGAGCTGAGGTCTCCCTGGATGTCTTCCAACGAGGGTACTTCTACTTTTCCCTTGCTCTCTGTAGGAGTAACAACAAGTTATAATTGCTCTGTTCAATCTCATTATTTCATGCGGGTTAGAATGGTGTTGCCACCCCATGGTCCGGGTGACCAACCCGGTCATACCCTGGTTAACCCAACACCCTAGCCCTCTACTTGTTTGCCTTTCACCCATTTTGTAGAGCATAATTCCAAATAATATCAAAATTGATTGTCTCAACCTGAATAAAAGCCCATAAACTTCCCCAGAAACTCATGTATACGACGAAGCCGTTACCCTCTGCACAATCATCCATTGAGAAACTTTAAACAGGAAAATACTGACAGAATCCATATACATGGGACAGGGTAATGCAGGAGTCGGTACTACATACCCTTGAAAAGCAGAGTGTTGCCTCTTGCGAAGGCCTGGACAGATGTTCCCAGCTCCCCAGTTCTCCTTCGTCGTCACTCGCCAAATTGTGCACATAGTAAACCAAACCCAGAGAATGATTTCCCGGTGGTGCCTCTTGCCCGTTTTACTCTTTCTTACCTCGTGGTGCCTCCCTCGAGAGGTGAGACTGTCCCTTTGCGCGGCCATCGCCGCCTTCTTTGCTATGGCACTTAACTTCGGCCAGGCTGGCATGCCCGCCGTAAGGTCTTGCTCTAAATGCCTTCATCATGATCCGACGTGGGGATCAGTGCTCAATTCACACCCCGATCGGGGGTTTCAAAATTCTTTTTAATTCCTTTAGAATATTTTTGTTTTCTTGCTTTACTTCTGTTAGCTCATGGACACTCCTAAGAGGAATATTCTTAACTTCCCAAAGGGGAACGCCTAAGGAAACTACTAAGCAAGTCACTGCTTGTCACCTAAGTGCCTACTCCTCACTTCAGGCTTGGAAAAACTAAGACAAGGGGGGCTTCAGTGATAAGGATGCAGTCCATTTGACTTGTCTGTCAAAGATTAGGTAGGAGATTCAGTTGTTTCTCTAAAAAACTGAAGTTGCAGTGCAGCAGATCAGCAGTGGCAGTGCTATGAGCACCACAGATGCAACATATTGAGAGGGAGCTGCAGTACAGAAGTTGGAGTGGCAGTGGCAGTGGCAGAGTCATGGGCAACAATACAGAATGGCAGCAACGTTGCAGATTTGAGTGGCAGCAGGCCAAGCTTCAGTAGCACATAACTAGTACTCAAAGTCATGTAATGCATAGTGAGATGTATTGCTAGAGCACACCCTTGATGCTAAGAGGGAGTACTGAGATTTTTTGTATTTGGGGTAGCATCAGTTGTGCACTAGGTTCCAAATTTTGGGGAAGGACTAGAGTACACTTGATCTACAAGACTCAGAAATGGATTTAGGAATTTTCATCTGGTTTAGGAGATATTAAATTAATTAATTATTTTAAGTGTATTTCCTAAGTTAAAACTTAGGGAACTTAAATAATTAAAGTGAATTTAATTAAACATGTGATGAAATTGTCTTAAGTCTCACGGATCAAGCTTTCTTTTAATCTTAGCCATTGATTCAAGATGCGATCATGGTCGTTTGGCCATTGATTTGTCAATGAGAAAAGTATAAAGGAAAGGCTTGGGGTCATTTGTAAAGACACAGGGCAGAGCATTGAAGCTAAGCTGAGATTCTAGGGCAGGGTTTGCTAAGAATACTCAGAAGTGTTCCAGCTGCAAAGAGGGGAATTTAGACCAAGGGGATGATTTGATCTTGGGGACTAGAATACACAAGAGGCAAAGATCATCTCAAGGACAACGCAGAGGAAGGCAGCAGTAGCAGCAGCAAGGACAGTGCAGTGTCTCCAAGGACAACGTGATTTTCAGCAGGAAACCCTCAGGGGTTACGCAGAGACCCTTCAGGGGTAGCGTAGTGACTGTGTTACCCAGTATGGGGTAGCGCAGTCCCTTTTGGAGCAGCGCTGAGGGTTTGGAGGACTTCCAAGGCTAACGCAGAGCCTTTCAGGGACAACGCTGGGGTTTCTAGGTCCTAATCTTGGCTGAGTTTTGTAAATCCCATTTTGAGGAAGGACTAGAGTACACTTGATCTACAAGACCCAGAAATGGATTTGGGAAATTTCATCTGGTTTAGGAGATATTAAATTAATTAATTATTTTAAGTGTATTTCCTAAGTTAAAACTTAGGGACCTCAAATAATTAAAGTGAATTTAATTAAACATGTGATGAAATTGTCTTAAGTCACACGGATCAAGCTTTCTTTCAATCTTAGCCATTGATTCAAGATTTGATCATGGCTGTTGATTTGTCAACGAGAAAAGTATAAAGGAAAGGCTTGGGGTCATTTGTAAAGACACAAAAAGGCAGAGCACTGAAGCTAAGCAGAGATTCTAAGGTTGGTTTGCTAAGAATTCTCAGAAGTGTTTCAGCTGCAAAGAAGGGAATTTAGACCAAGGGGATGATCTGATCTCGGGGTCTAGAATACACAGGAGATCGGATCAAGGACGAGACGAGAGGAAGGCGGCGGTAAACGGCGGCAAATGCAGTAGCGATCTCTCCAAGGACAACGTGATTTTCAGCAAGAAACCCTCGAGGGTTACACAAAGACCCTTTAGGGGCGGCGTAGTGACTTGCGTCACCGGTTTAGAATGTGACCTTACGGAAGCGATCTTCGAGGTTTGGAGGACTTCCAAAAGGGCGACGCGAGCCTTTCGAGGGGACAACACTGGGGTTTCTAGGCCCTAATCTTGGCTGAGTTCTGTAAATCCCGTTTGAGGGTGTGGATCAGTCATTATTTTGGCCCTAGATCAGCTAGTGAGCTGTAGATCTAGTATTTTCTCTGTCGGGATCTCCAGATCTGGAACCCAGATTTGTGTCTTCAGAAATATTCTTAATAATAGAACCCTCCAGCAGCCAGAGACCGATTTTCCCACATTGAGTTTTTCCGGGGACTATTTGTCCAGAAATAACTGTGTCACTTTGTCAATGTGTGCATGTGCTTATTCTAGATCTGGATTGGTAGAGACCTATTATGTGTTTTGCTTCGATGTTAACTTGAATTTATTTAGTTAGTAACTTATCTAAGTAGGAGCTTAACCGGATTTACAGTAATAATTTCTGCATAAGATATAAGATTCATAAATTTCTACATGGACAACATTAAATTAAAATGCAAATGATTAATCTTATATAGCCAAGCAACAATTTTTTTTTTTCAAATGTCTAAGCCATTAAGAAAATTCCAAAACTTAGATGTATGAAAGTTATTTCAAGTTTTCTGTTGATAAAATTCCTCCATGAGTTAAATATTTTTTTAAGATAAAAGTTTTGACCTAAATCCAAAAAATTAACATGAAAACCATTCGCTTAAAATTGAAATTCTTTCTTAATTTAAATTTCAGATGTTTAAAGAGTATTAAACATTTAGAACCATAAGTCTAGAAAAGAACTCAAGCTAATTAAAAAAAATGTATAGATTGCAAGTTAGCTAGCTTGAGAAATAGAACAAATTAAGTTTTAAAGATTTAACTTTTGGAATGAGATTTAATTTATTTAAAAAAAAGGGGATTTTTTTTAAAGAAAAGTGGATTGGAGAAATAAAATAACTTTTTTGATTTACCTTTGTTTGAGGTGGGTTGACCCTTCTCCTAAGAAAGCTTATTTGTGATATCCCCAATTTCCTAAATTGCTTAGGCAAACCCAATTTTGACAATTTTGGCATTGGAGGCATTTTTGACATTGGGACTTAGGAGAAAAGGAGAAAATTGCGGCCTTAGTGGAATGTGGGGACCACAAAAGGAGACAATTCGACCCCCCAAGAGACAATTCACACTTGTGGAGGAAGAGAGAGAGAAAAGGGGTGCGAGTTAGTGGAAGATGGGGACCACCAAAGGAGAGAGGACCAACATCTATAAATAAGATATGGAGGCCATCATTTTGGATCTTTTGTCCATCTAACTTTAGAAATTGAACTTTCTTGTAGTTGTTGAGCACAGGAAGAGAAACGCTGTTTATCATAGGAGTTCCAATCGGAATTGCACCCTCATTTCGAAGAACTTCGAGTGTCTCCCTAATGAGGTTTTTTGGGAGTCTAATTCAGGGCTTCCACAAAGCTTCATTGCTTCTGTGCACTTCTTGTGCACAAAGGCAATTCGTGGGGCTTAAATTGCAGCAACTGGAGTGGGTTAGAGGTTCCGTGTATTTGTAGAGAGATTTTCTGTCTTGAGACCGGAGTTTGGGTTGCATTTTGTAGGGCAAGTGTTGAGGCTATTTGGTGGGCCAAATTTCTCCAATTTGGCAGTGTGCAGAGATGTCTGGATAAAGCTTGTGCAGGGGTAGAGGAAGGCTTGTTACCGAAGGAGTTTAGGCTAGAGGAAGAAGGTAGTTTCTGGAGGAGATTTTGTGTGGGAGTTTGGAGGCATTTTAGTGGAGGATTTGGGCATATCATAGCATAGTATTTCCTGTAGGGCGCACAACTAGCCTGAGAGGACAATTCACACTTTTTAGGGGCTTCTGGGTCAGCTGGAATCAACCTAAACCCTTTCTAGGTTTTTGTGGGTTCAGTGAGAGGAGGCCAAGGCTAATTTTATAGAATTTTTTGAGCAATATTTTAGGTTAGAAATCCCCGTTGTAGCAGTCAACTAGTAGCAAAATTTCTAGGCAGTGCGTACCACCAGTTTGGAGCCATTTCTAGCATTTGGGTTAGCAAAATTTCACTTGGGGATTGTATAGCTTGCTCAGTGCCATGTTCTATATTTCCTATCATTTGATGTACTCAACTCCTATTATTGATAAAATGGCTCAACACCCTTGCCCAAATTTCTTGGTGTACTGAATTGTGTATATGGTTTTTAAAGTTTTAAATTGTTGTTCTTAGTTCATGTTTTGGTATTCATTGTTATTTTTCCTAGTAGGAATATTACACTTAGCTGACCCCATTCGAGAGACAAATGCAATTAGGTTCACCACCTTGCACTTGGATGGAGATGTGTAGGAGTGGTTTTATGATGGGTTAGTTACGCTAGGGCTGTGAAAATTCTAAAATAGAACCCCAACTGCAATAACTAATATTATTTTTTCTACTTACCAATTTGGAAATAAGTTATTTACGGTATTACACAGTAAATATCAAACTAAATTCTACTGTAGTCTTCATAATAAAAAATTCTGCGGAAAGTAAATGCAAGGAAAAATGCTAGTGCAAGTACAATCACAATGACACAGTAATTTTGGACAATCGTCCCCAGAAAAAACCAATGCGGGAAAACTGGTGCAACAGATGAGAGTTTCTTTATTATTCTTCAGCAAAATCTCTTGTACAAAATATAACCAACAGAATAGAAGAGGAAATTTTGTGAGAAATTTTACAAACAATTTTTTTGATGCTCCATAGTGAAACTTTGACCCTGGAGAGGCCTTACAGCCTCACTGCGTCAGCCTCTGTGCAGTCCTAGCATCATAGCCTCTGTGCTGTCCCTCCTTTGCGTTGCTTCCTTTGGTCTGATCCTGCACTCTCGACTCTTGTTGATACCCTCTCTTTCCAACATGCAACTCTCCCTCTGATTCGATTTTGTAATATCCCGAGGGAAATAAACAGTAATATAAAGCACACAAACAAGGTAGACAACAACTAGAGACAAACCATGAGACAAAATACACAATATGGAGAACGCTGAGCCATTTAATTAATACTGAGAAATAAGGAAAGTACAAAGGTGATCAGAATGATGGCACCTCCACTTGCTCAAGGCAAGTATAGAAATACTCTCAGAACAATGTGTGGAATGGTTGGTCTCTCTATCAACTGCGTAATCTCCAAGCTGCTGGAAAATGCTGCCATGCTGCTGCAACTGCTGGAATGAAATGAGTCTTTGGGGTTGCTCCCCAACTCGGAAAATGCTGAAACTCTGGGAACGGCCTCCTCTCCCAATACCCAGAAAAGCCCAGAGAGCTTTTCAAGAATGGCTGACCCCGGAAAATACCTCCTTTGAGGCACTATGCTATCTCTCAAGGGTAAACGCTGACCCTGAAGGCAACATTGCAAAATATGGCCTCTCCCTCTGCAAAATGTCTCCAATAGGCAAGGGCTGATCCTTGCTCTAATCCTCCGGTTTGAATCCACCCAAATAACCTCAATTCGGAAGCTTCCCCAACTGGAACTGCGTCCTCTCTCTGCAAGACTGCGCTGTCCCTCTAAGGAATGCTCCTCAATGACTGAAGCTCTGATCTCCCCTTGCAAAATATGGCAGGACTCCTCACCCGAGCAAGCACTCGAAGTCTCCCGGGGCTGAGGTTGGGATCTCTGCACGGAGACACCCGGTGTACTGAACAGTACATGCAGACTAGCTAAACAGCAAGCGTGCTCAATGTCTAGAGACAATCTCCAAAATGCATAATCATCAATGAGAGAAATGAGGTGGCCTCCCCTCTATTTATCTTTGGTGAGCCTCCCTCTCTCCTTGGCCCCACCATGCTAACACTGCCTCTCTTTGGCCCACGCTGCCAACTCATCTGCGCTAGCTGGGCCCACGCTATCTAAGTGTATCACCCCCCCTTCGTTGTCACTTGGCCCCCTTGGCCCCACCTTGACCACAACATTATGTCTCCTAGGTGACTTTAGGGAGTGCGTTTTATTCTAAGTGAGTCACATTTCCCTTTTACCCACTTTATTTATATTTTAACTATATAAGGCAAAATTAATCAAAATTAATATTTCCAATTAGCTATCGCTAATTGGGAATATTACAGTCTCTCCCGGCAAAATGTTGCTTGTCCTCAAGTAACTGTAATGATGGATGCTGTAAGATCTGCTCACTCTCCCAAGTGGCATCCTCATCCGGCAAATTCCTCAACCTCACTAGGAACTCCCGAACTGTCCTGCTCCGCAGCTGTCTCTCCCTGGTGTAAATAATGGCCTCCGGCTGTAACACCAAGTGCCCCTCATCGTCTGTAGGTGGAAGCTCCTTTGTTATCGACACCTACTGACCCAGTGCCTTTGTCAGGCATGATACGTGAAAGATATTATGAATCTTGCTGCCCTAAGGTAGCTCCAACTCATAAGCAACCTGTCCTACTCTGCGTATCACCCTGTATGGACCGTAGAAGCGCGGCTTGAGCTTCTCAGCCCCCTTCTGCTTCAGCGTGGACTGTCGGTATGGCTGTAAGCGTAGGTAGACCAAATCTCCTACCTCAAAATGCCTCTCTACCCGACCCCTGTCTGCATACAGCTTCTGCTGGTTCTGTGCCATAGCCATGTTGTCCTTAAGAGCTCAGAGAATGTCCTGACTCTCTTGGATCCAATCCTTGGCTCTAGGAGCCTTGCTGACACCAAACATCATGTCAACAAAAGAAAGAGCATGATATCCATATAATGCATAAAATGGAGACATACCGATAGACATGTGATGAGTGTTGTTGTAACAATACTCCCCTAAGTGCAGCCACTTCAACCAAGCCCTCTGCTGCCCACTGACATAGTTACGCAAGTAGCCCTCCAGCCACTTGTTCACTGTCTCGGTCTGTCCGAGGATGGTAGCTAGTGCTCGGTGTCAACTCTGTGCCCACCAAGCGGAAGAGCTCCTGCCAAAATCCGCCCATGAAGCGGCTGTCCCTATCACTGACGATGGTCTTTGGGAGACCATGCAACCTGAAAATGTCTCGAAAGAATAGCTCCGCCACCTATGCTGCTGTGTAATGTGCGGATATAGCAAAGAAGTGAGCATAATTTGTCAGTCGATCAACGACTACCAATATGCAATCCTTGCCCTGCACCGTGGGCAACCCTGTGATGAAGTCCATTGAAATGCTCTCCCATTTCCCTCCTGGTACAGGAAGAAGCTGCAATAAACCCGCTGGATGGTTCATCTCCCCCTTGTTGCGCTGGAAAACCTCGCACTCCCTGACATGCTGGAGTATGTCCTCCTTGAGGCCCTTCCACGAGAACCTCTCCCTGATGGCCCTGTAGGTTTTGGTAAACCCCTGATGGCCTGATAGTGGTGAATCGTGAGAAGCCTGCAATATCTTCTTCTTGAGCTGGGAGCCCTCAGTCAAGAAGATCCTGTCCCTGTAATAGATGATCTCATCCATCACCCTATACCTGTCATCCGTCACCTGCCCATCCAAAATCTCACAGGCAAAATGGTCCTTGGAGTACTCCACCAACAACCGAGCCCTCCAATCCATGTCTAAACTCATCAGGGATAACGTTGCTGGTCTGCGTGAGAGTGCATCAGCCACCACGTTGTTCTTCCCCTTGACATACTCGATGTTAAAATCGTAAGCCTGGATCTTACTGACCCACTTCTGCTGCCTCTCCTGCAAGAGCTTCTGCTCTAAGAAAAATTTGAGGCTGTTGTGGTCTGTCCTCACCCTGAACCTGTTGCCCACCAGGTACTGCTGGAATTTGGCCAACGCATGCATGATGGCCAACATCTCCTTGTCGTATATTGCATACAACCACTCATGTGGTAGGAGCTTCCGGCTCTCAAAAGTTATGGGGTGGCCTCCCTGCATCAAAACCGCGCCTATCCCCACTCCCGACGCGTCACACTCCAAAACAAAGGGCTGCGTGAAGTCTGGCAATGCTAACACCGGATAGCTGCTCATCACCTCCTTGAGCCTGTCAAAAGCCCTCTGTGCTGTACCCGTCCAACTGAATGCCCCCTTTTTGGTCAAATCTGTAAGGGGTGCAGCAAGTTGGGAAAATCCCTTGACGAACTTCCTGTAGTAGGTGCAGATACCCACAAACCCTTGAAGTTCCGTCAAGTTCTTCAGCTCTGGCTAATCCTTGATGGCCATGATCTTCTCCTTGTGGACCCTCACTCCGTCCACTCCGATGATGTGCCCCAAATAGAGCATCTCTGTCAACCCAAACTCGCACTTGGAGAGCTTAGCATAAAACTGCTGCTCCTCCAAAATACGCAATACTGCCTCTATGTGCTAGAGATGCTCCACCCATGTCCTGCTGTATATTAGTATGTCGTCAAAGAACACCAGTACACACTTCCTCAGATGACTGCGGAAGATGTGGTTCATACATGACTGGAAGGTGGCTGGTGCATTGGTTAGCCCGAAGGGCATCACCAAAAACTCGAAATGGCCATAGTGACATTTGAAAGCGGTCTTGGGAATGTCCTGCTCCCTCATGCGGATCTGGTGGTACCCGGATCTCAAGTCAATCTTCGAGAAGAACTGCGCTCCCCTCAGCTCATCCATCAGCTCGTCAATCTGTGGGATAGGGTACCTGTTCTTCATTGTCTTCTTGTTTAGGGCCTTGTAGTCAATTCACATCCTCAATGTGCTGTCCTTCTTCTTCACCAGTACTACTGAAGAAGCGAAAGGACTGGTGCTAGGCCGAATGTGTCCAAGAGCTAGCAACTCATGGATAGCCCGCTCAATCTCCTCCCGATAGGCCTTGGGGTGCCTATAGGGTGTGGCGATGACGGCCTATATGCCCTGCTCCAACTCGATAGTATGCTCAAATCCCCGATTCGGTGGCTGTCTAGGCGGTATCTCCCCAAATACCTTAGCATACCTGTCAAGAAGGGTCTGCACCTCTGGGTGCACGGCCTGCCCTGTAGATCCTGCCTCTGAAGCATGCAGCTCTACTGCCCACTCTATCTCTCCCTTCCGGAAGTCTGCCTCCATCCAGTGAGCTGAGACTGTCTGAGGTGGATATGTATGCATGCCCCGTATCTTCTCGTGCTTCCCTGTCTTCTTATCATCCCACTCCATCTCCAAGGCCTCCTAGTCTGTGGTGACCTTCCCTAGAGTGATCAGCCACTGCACTCCCAATATCATGTTGGTGTCCGAGATGTTCACCACGAAGAAGTGGTCGATCAGTGTGTAAGTGCCCATTGTCACTGCCAACGTTGGAACGTATCTGGCACACTGCATGGTCTGGTCCCCTAGAACCAACACTGAAAACCCTTCAAAACTCTTCGTCGGAATGCCTCTTCGCTCTACCAATTG
Organism: Pinus albicaulis; assembly: GCA_034641835.2. NCBI lineage: Eukaryota > Viridiplantae > Streptophyta > Pinopsida > Pinales > Pinaceae > Pinus > Pinus albicaulis. Next base: position 770,926,839 of record CM076580.1, on the reverse strand, counting down.
TGCATCAATGAAGTTGTGGGTTGCCCCACTGTCTACTAGTACTGACACTTGCTGCCCTCGCACTGTAACTCGGACACATAGTGTCAAATAATTGGGAACTCCTTGCAAGGGCTCCTCCGGTAGGTGCGAAAGATGCACCTCCTGCTCCTGGTGGTGGAGGCGGCAGATGATCCTCTCTCTACGCTGCATGGCTCCCCCCTGCACCTATGTCGTCGTACTCATCTTCTTCTCCACTTCTCTTAGAGAAGACCTCAATATAATGTGCCTTGCCCGCGGCACAACGGTGTCCTGGTGCCCATGGCTCCTAGTAGGTGAAACACAGTCTCTTCCTCCTCAGATCCCTCCTGGTCTCATCATCTATCGGTCCTCTGCTCTGGTTCTCCTTTGGAGGCGAAACCCTCTCGTCCTTCCCCTTCGGCTGGAAAGCCGTTCTCTGAGGGTAAGGCGCTCTGGTATGGGTTAAAGCATCTTGTAAATCTCGGGTCTTGCCAACTGCATCATGAAGTGTGGCTGGCCTAGTGGACTGGACCAAACCCCGAAGAGGCTTCGCTAATCCGTCGATAAACATGTAGATCATCCGTGCTGCGGATAAATCTGGCACCATCACTGAGAGTCTCAGGAAATCTGAGATGTATGTGTCCGGGCTCCCGTTCTGCTTAAGCTTTGTCAACTCAAGAAAATGCTCCTTCGGATCCCTCCGATCAAACCTTTCTATCAACCTCCGAGTGAACTCGGCATAAGCTGTCACTGTCGAGTGCCTGAGTGTAACCATCCCGTGAAACCACCAATCTTGGGCCTGGCCATCTAGATGCAGCGCTGCCACCTTAATGGCCTCTGTCTCCGCCATCTGGTTGAGCTGGAAATATATATCCAGCTTCTCTACCCATGCCTTTGCCGAACTATTTGACGAACCGTCAAAAGTTGGCAAGTGAAACCTACCCACAGTACGATGCATATCTTCGTCCTGTGAATGTCTGTTCCCCCTGTGATGATGGCGGGGTCTACTGTCCCGCTTGAGCAAGACAAAATCGTGAAATGTGAGTGCATCTCTGAACTCCTGCCCATAGGCTTGGTGCTCAGCACAGTAATCACCCATGTGGGCTGGCTCTTGCTCCTGCTGTACTCCCACACCTATATCTGCTGCCAGAAAAGTGGGCATCGTAGAGCGTGGGGGTGTATGGGATGCCACATGCTGTGCTATGTAGTGCTCTTGCAAATGATGGGACGTACCCGATCCCTCTCCAATGTGGAAACCCCCCAGGGTTTCACGTTGTCTGGACTCTGCTGCTGTGAATCTCTACCCCATCTCCTCAATCCGCCTAGACAGGTCCTGTACTGACTTGATGAGTATGTTTGCAAACTCCTTCGCGGTATCTTTCTCCTCTGCCATCGGTTCCTGCTGCTTTGCGTCCACTACTGGAGCGCAGTCACCCTCTTCGTAGGTGATTTGCAACGTATGCTCTCGGTCATGGTACTTCCTATCCCTATAGCAAATATATGGCTTCTCTTCCGGTGTCATAGACAACTTGCTCCACAGGCTGAGCCAGGTCTATGAGCTCTGATACCATTGTAATATCCCGAAGGGAAATAAACAATAATATAAAGCACACAAACAAGGTACACAACAACTAGAGACAAACCATGAGACAAAATACACAATATGGAGAACGCTGAGCCATTTAATTAATACTGAGAAATAAGGAAAGTACAAAGGTGATCAGAATGATGGCACCTCGACTTGCTCAAGGCAAGTGTAGAAATACTCTCAGAATGATGTGTGGAATGGTTGGTCCCTCTATCAACTGCGTAATCTCCAAGCTGCTGGAAAATGTTGCCGTGCTACTGCAACTGCTGGAATGAAATGAGTCTTTGGGGCTGCTCCCCAACTCGGAAAATGCTGAAACTCTGGGAATTGCCTCCTCTCCCAATACCCATAAAATCCTAGAGAGCTTTTCAAGAATGGCTGACCCCAGAAAATACCTCCTTTGAGGCACTATGCTATCCCTCAAGGGAAAATGCTGACCCTGAAGGCAACACTACAAAATATGGCCTCTCCCTCTGCAAATGTCTCCAATAGGCAAGGGCTGATCCTTGCTCTAATCCTCCGGTCTGAATCCGCCCAAATAACCTCAATCCGGAACCTCCCCCAACTGGAACTGCGTCCTCTCTCTGCAAGACTACACTGTTCCTCTAAGGAATGCTCCTCAGTGACTGAAGCTCTGATCTCCCCCTGTAAAATATGGTAGGACTCCTCACCCGAGCAAGCACTCGAAGTCTCCCGGGGCTGAGGTTGGGATCTGCACACGGAGACACCCGGTGTACTGAACAGTACGTGCAGACTAGCTAAACAACAAGCGTGCTCAATGTCTAGAGACAATCTCCAAAATGCATAATCATCAATGAGAGAAATGAGGTAGCCTCCTCTCTATTTATCTTTGGTGAGCCTCCCTCTCTCCTTGGCCCCACCATGCTAACGTTGCCTCTCTTTGGCCCACGCTGCCAACTCATTTGCGCTAGCTGGGCCCACGCTGTCTAAGTGTGTCACCCCCCCTTCGTTGTCACTTGGCCCCCTTGGCCCCACCTTGACCACAACGTTATGTCTCCTAGGTGACTTCAGGGAGTGCGTTTTATTCTAAGTGAGTCACATTTTCCTTTTACCCACTTTATTTATATTTTAACTATATAAGGCAAAATTAATCAAAATTAATTTTTCCAATTAGCTATCGCTAATTGGGAATATTACAGATTTTCTCATGCCGAACTTCAGCGAGTGAGAAAATTGATCGTCTTGGGCAACTGAGTATCTGCCTGGTGTATTTCCAAATGCCCATCGAAGTCCTTATAATCTTCTTGTTGAGAAATCAACGGGCTAAATTAAAACACAATCAAGGGCTAAGATTAACTTGACTTGATCTTCGTCTTTTTCTAGAAGATTCACACCCACTTCTATTAATACACTTTAATTATTTTAATTCCCTAAGTTTAGACTTAGGCTGCTATTAAAAATAATTAATTATTTTAATAAAACCTCATCCCGGTGGAATTTCCCTAATCACTTTTTGGGTATTTTGGAATACATGTGTCTAAGCCTCCCTGCAAAATTTGAGACTTAGAGCACATCCGATGCTACCAGAAATCAACACTCCCTCTTAGCGAGGAATGTGCTCTAGTGATGCACCCTGCTGAAGCATCACCCTGACTCTGTAACATCTTCCTCTGCGCTGCTGATGTCTGACACTGTTGTCCACCAACTACTGCGTTGCTGCATCTATGCTGCTGCTGACCCTGCATAATGCTGCCAACTACCACATCTGCACTGCAATTCCCTCTCATCTGCTACTGCTGCAACTGAGGATCTATTTTTTTCTACTACTTAAACAAGTTCTCTACCATACCCATTTGCTCCCTTAGGTGAATGAATTTAGCTCTTCCTAGAGCCTTTGTGAGTACGTTTGCTACCTGATCTCCTGTGGGGACATACTGCAGCTGTATTGCCCCACGCTGAACACAGTCTTTGATAAAGTGACATCTGATATTTATGTGTTTCGACTTATCATGAAATACCAGATTCTCAGAGAGGTTGATACAACTCTGATTATCACAATAAACATTGGTCGCTTCCATCTTCTTCCTGAACAAGCTCACAAATAGCTTCCTAAGCCATATAGCTTTGCACGTTGCTGTGCTAACTACCATATATTCTGCTTCTGCTGAGCTTAGAGCTATCGACTTCTGCTTCCTGCCGCACCAAGAGATCATTCTTGATCCAACACTGAAGCAATACCCTGAGGTACTTTTCCGGTTTGCTAACTCCCTACCCAATCTGGATCTGTGAACCCGCTCAATTTGACATCGTCTCCTCGGGTGTATTTCAACCCATATCCGATTGTTCCACGCACATATCTGAGAATGTGCCTAGCTGCTGCCCAATGTACCTTTCGGTTCCACCATGAATTAACTAAGGGTGTTGACAGCGAAACAAATGTCTGGCCTGGTGTTGACCAGATACATGAGTGACCTAATGGGCTGTCTGTACAAGGTGGGGTTTACTTCCCTGTCTCTTGATGCATCTATTTTCTTCCAGTTGGTGATCATAGGCGTCGCCATGGGTCGACAATTTTGCATTCTGAATCTCTTTAGAATCTCTGTACCATATCTTCCTTGCCCAAGGAAGATCTCTCCATTTTTCTGCCAAACTTCCAACCTTAGAAAATAATGCATCAACTCCATATCCTTCTTGTTGAATTATGCTTCAAGATTCTTCTTGCAGTCCTTTATAAGCCTAGATGATCTTGTAGGAAACAAATCATCTACATATAATACTAGAATGAGTGGCTCATTCTCCACCATCAGATAATAGAGATTGGGATCTGGCTCATTCTCCACCATCAGATAATAGAGATTGGGATCTGCATCACTCTTGACAAATCCCAACTAATGCAAGTAACTATCAATCCAACCATACCATGCTCTGGGTGCCTGCTTGAGCCCAGATAGGGCTTTCATCAATCTGCATACATGAGTTCTCTTCTCATGGGTCTCGAAGCCTTCAGGCTGTTCTATGTACACCTCTTCTTCTATCACCCTGTTCAAGAATGCTGTCTTGACATCCATCTGGTGAATCTCCTATCCCATCTGAGCTGCTAGGGATATAATAGATTTGATAGAGGTATATCGGCTACAGGGGCGAAGGTTTCCTCATAATATATTCCTTCCTTTTGTGCGTACCCCATTTCCACGAACCTGTCCTTGTACTTCTCTATTCTCTACACTGCCATTTGCGGCATACTTGATCTTGTAGATCCGTCTTGATTCTACAACTGACCTATCCTTAGGTCTAGGTACCACTTCCCAAACATCATTTGTCATGATAGAGTTGTACTCTTCTACCATGGCATCAACCCATACTTGGTGCTGTATGGCTTCCTGAAAATTGGAAGGTTCTTCAACCTGTGCTACCAAGGCTTTGTATCTGTCAGGTTGCCTATGCTACCTTTTGTCGGTTCTGCGAGCTCTATTGAACTCCTCTGCGTCCCTTAGTGTCTGTCGTACTTCCCTACTAGTTCTACCACTGGTGGTAGGAGGCTCCCTCAAATCCTCCTCCTGTCCCTGCTGTTCCATCTGCTGAGAACTACCAGAATCTTCTCCCCCTGAAATGCTGGTACTGGTCACAGTACTCGATCCCGGTGTCCGTCCTCCTACCTTTCCTCCCTGCTGCCCCTGCTGCTGTTGGACTAATGGAACATCCACTGACTGATCTTCTACTGGCATCTCACGAGATTCCCTGAAAGTTCTATCTTCCATGAACTTTGCATTTCGTGTTACTACAATTTTCCTGCTGCTAGGAATGTAGATTCTGTATGCTTTTGAGGTCTTGCTATATCCTACGAGATACCCCTTTTCTGTAGTCTGATCTTGTTTACTACACTTCTCGTATGGAATGTGACAATATTCCAGACTTCTGAATATCGTGAGATGACTCACTACCAGCTTTCTCCCTGTGAAAACTCCTTCAGGCATTTTCTCTCCCAATGCTCTTTGAGGGCTTCTATTATGCATATACACCGCTGTGTTGCATGCCTCTGCCCATAATAATCTAGGCAAGTCCTGGTCATATAACATAGCGTTTTCTGCCCCAACAATAGTTCCATTTTTCCGCTCTGCTACTCCATTTTGCTGTGGATTATATGGAGCTGTCAACTCTCTTTTGATGCCCTCCTTTGTGCATAAATATGTGAAGTCTTTGTCTGTATATTCTCCACAGTTATCTGAGCGTAATACTTTTATCTTTTTCCCTGTCATGTTCTCCATGAGAGCCTTAAACTCTCTGAATCGATTAAAGACCTCATCCTTGGTCTTTAGGAAGTAGATCCAGGTTTTTCTCAAGTGATCATCAATAAAGTTGACAAAGTATTTGTCATTGCTAAGAGCTCTTGTGGACATTGGGCCGCAAATATCTGAGTGTATCAATCCTAATACGCCTTTTGCTCTATTGTCACTTTTGGGAAAAGCTGCCTTAGCGTACTTTCCTAATACGTATCCTCTACATATGTCATCATGGTCAATATTGAGGACTGGAACTCCTGCAACAGTCTTTCTGAGCATCCTTAGTGCTCCATGGTGCAAGTGTCCCATTCCCCTGTGCCATAGTTCATTCAAATCTCTCTCGCCATCAAGATTGCTGCCTATCAGTGCCATTGGAGACTCGAGTTGCAATCTATATAGTTTGTTGCTTTTAGCTCCAATTTGTATCATCTTCTTCCAACTTGGATGTTTGACGAATACCTTCTTTCCAATGAAGTATTCATCGTATCCTTCGTCTTGTAACTGGGACACTGAAATCAGATTCATTCCTAAACCGGGCACATGCAACACATTAGTTTCTCTGATGCTGGTTCCTGTCTTCGTCTGAGACACTATGGTGCCTCTCCTTGCTGGAGCACATTTCATTCTGTTCCCCATAGTGATCTGGAAGTCCTTTTGCTCTTCCTGGTAGCTCGAGAAATATTTTCGTACTCCAGTCGTGTGAGCTGAAGCCCCACTATCAATATACCAAACACTTGCAAATGTTGAACTTGACAAGCATGCGAAATCTTTTTCCAATCTGGAAGATAGTTCAGAGACATCTTGATTTTCCATACTTATCTGTGCTAATTTTCCTTCGATTTCTGACGCTTATTTTCTACCCAGCAAAAACTGCATCCCACCGGAAGACTGCACTTCGTTGAACCTACTGCACTGCTCCCTCCGTCACTAGCAAATTTTTGATCTGGAAATCTTTCTCTCTGTCGACTCACTCAGAGAGAGATTTTCCCACGAAAATTTTTGCCCTCCTAGACTGGACTGCGCAATCCCTTAGGGGATTCAATCTACTTCTTACACAGTCTTCTGATCTCCCTCTTCTGTTCAGCGCTGGCTCTTTTGGATTTGTTTTCTCAACTCTCATATCATGTGAAAATTCTAAAATAGAACCTCAACTGCAGTAACTAATATTATTTCTTTTACTTATCAATTTGGAAATAAGTTATTTACAGTATTACATAGTAAATATCAAAATAAATTCTACTGCAGTCTTCATAATAAAAAATTCCTTAGAATGTAAATGTAAGGAAAAATGCTAACACAAGTACAATCACAATGACACAATTATTTTTGGACAATCCTCCTCGGAAAAACCCAATGTGGGAAAACTGGGTTAGTAGATGAGAGTTTCTTTTTTATTCTTCAGCAAAATCTCTTGTACAAAATAAAACCAGCATAATAGAAGAGGAAATTTTGTGAGAATTTTTACAAACAAATTTTCTCACGCTCCATAGTGAAATTATGACCCTGGAGAGGCCATACAACCTCACCGTGTCAGCCTCTGCGCAGTCCCAACGTCACAGCCTCTGCACTGCCCCTGTCCCTGCGTCACAACCTCTGCGCTGTCCCTCCTCTGTGCCGCTTCCGCTGGTCTGATCCTGCACTCTCGACTCTTGCTGATACCCTCTCTTTCCAACTTGCAACTCTCCCTCTGATTCGATTTTCTCTTGCCGAACTTCAGCCAGTGAGAAAATCGATCTTCTTGGGCAACAGAGTATATGCTTGGTGTATTTCCAAATGCCCATCAAAGTCCTTATAATCTTTTCATTGAGAAATCAACTGTTGATTTTTGGGTAGCATCGGATGTGCTCTAGCTCCAAAATTTTGTGGAGGGGCTAGAATACATGAGATCTCCAAGACCCAGAAATCATTTGGAGAAATTCCACCCGGAGTGCCTTATATGAAAATAATTAATTATTTTTAATGATTCCTAAGTTAAAACTTAGGAAATTAATATAATTAAAGTGAATTAATATAAATATGGGTGAGAAGCTTCTAAGAGACGAGGATCAAGTTAGTTTTAATCTTAGTCGTTGATTAGAGATTTGATCACGTCCATTGATATCTCAACTAAAAAAGTATAAATGAAGACTTGAGGGACAGTTGGAGATAAGCCAGGAAAATACTTAGTAACCCGAGGGAAGTCGATACTCCAGGAGAAGAGTTCGATTTCAGAGGGAGAGTTGCAGGGTGAATGAAGTGGAGGGTATCAGTAGCAGTTAGAGACAGAGGAGGAGGGACTTGTTGAACATTTGGAGGGTTGGTGATTAATTCAAAATTCTTCTTGATAATTACTTGTGAGCTTACTTGAGTTACTTATGTCTTCTCTTCTTTAGTTTATTTAGTCTTTCATCAAGTCAACTATCAAAATACACGAGACACAAAGATTAGGCTCCCAGAGTCAGGGCAAAACCTCTCCCTCTTGGAGAGGAAAACCCGTAAGAAATTCTTCTTATACATCTTCAAATGACAAGTATCATGACCAAGACTTAGACCCTTGATCTATGAATGCCTCCAAGACCTTGTTATTACTTCTTTGACTGCCTCCAACAGTGATCCTTCTCTTCTACACCAACCTGCACTATCCTGCACTAGAACTAGAGAACTCGGTCTCTAAGTTTTACTTCTTATTGCTTAGTCAACCATTGGAGACTGAATCATCTTCACTTTGCATACATTTGTAACTTGTACACTGCCTTCAAAACACTATTTAATACTAAAGTGTTATATCTACAGGTTCTTCCTGATATAATGTCAGAAAACAGATGTAGTGGTACCTTAGACAATTCCGCACCTTAACCCTATACAAGACCTCAAATATCAACACTTATATCCTCTGTAAAATCCACACTTATAGACCTCATGAATCCACACTTTCTTACTTTAGGAAATCCGCACTTTTCTTTGTGGAAATTACAGAGAAATCCACAATCTTTAAACTTTGAAATCCGCACCCTTATTAACCTCTAAGATCAACACTTGTTCTCCTCTGAAATCCACACTTCATCACTTTTGAAATCTGCACTTTTCTCTGTGGAAATTTTAGAGAGATCCACAATCTGTCTGATGCTTATGAGCCGCAGATGACTTGGGTATATATATAGTGCATTTTCTGGCTTTTAGGCCGACCCTACAACAAACTTTTAGGCTGACATGTAGGCTGACTTCATCATTGATTATAAACCGACTTTATCACATCATTTTCAGCATTTGAATGAGAGCTGTCTTGAGGGTTGTTATGAGCCTTTCTTTCACAAGGTCTTGGAGACATTCTTCAGACTAGATACTTCATAATCATGACTCTTAATTCCACTAGAAGGCAAAACCCTATAGACATCAAGAAGAAGTCTATTGACCTACAATAAAATCTTGCTCATGAAACCCATGAAGCAAGTACAACAAAATACATTTATTATCTTTGTCTTCTTCTTTACATAAATTCATAATTACATAGTCAATATGAAGACCGAACCTAGTTACACTTTTCAACAGGACGCAAAACAAGAGAGAGACAACGCAGAGGGACAATGCAGAGAGGCAGCGCAGCAGAGGATGCAATCCGCACACAAAAGAGGACGCAGAGGTGACGCAGTGGAGGCTGGAGGGTCTCTAGGGTATCTGAATTTCTCTAGTGACTGGAGGAAAACTATCTCAGATGTTTTCACAAATGTTTCTTGATCCAAGAGGATCTCAGAGAACATGTGGCTTTAAAATTGCTCAAAAATCAAAGTGGTCAGATGACAACAAGACCAGGACCATGTCGAAGTGTTCTCCGTTCTGAATCCAACGGCGCAAGCGGTGCTTCAATCTGAGTTCGTATGAGGGAGATACAACTTGTCAAGGTTTAGCACGATAGGGAAAAAGTGGGGCCCACAGGATGCCACATGGCATCCCAGTCAGCAAGTGGGACCCATAGATTACATGGCAATCGTCTAATGGCCTATTAGCCATTAACACTTGGTGCTCATCCATTGCTCTCATATCCCGACAAAAAGACAAAAAAATATATATATTAAAAAATACCATAAAAAAACAAAACCCATATAAAACAAGAATCATTAAAAACAAAATTAAAACTATATATATTAAAATATAGTTATGAAAATAATATAAAAATATGGTTATTAAACAATCCAACTACTTCAGCAAATATGGTAAAAGGTTGAAGTTATACGGTTATAACTTATGTATTAAAAATGAAACATATGGTTATAACTCATATGGTTGAGCGGATTTTAAATTGTTACATGGTTATAATATAGCGGAACTACAAACAGTTATGGCACCGCATGTTATGCCATTTCGCCAATCAAAATATTAAATGCGGAGTTTAAAATAGATAAACGCGCCATTCTCCTCAACCATATACCTTATTTACCACTGCGCCAACAGTGCCATGTGGTAAAGTCCATCGGCACAAATATACTTAAACTCACCCTCCACAGATGCGCCAAGGGGAGCAGATCGACGCGGAATTCAATTAATAATATTTTTTATTGCAGGTGCAAAACCATGAGCGACCAGAGGGGCAAAACCATGCCCAGGGAATCTTGAGGGGCATCAGAAGATTCCTTGAGGCCCAGAACTTGCCCTAGTCAGTATTTGACAAATTTTATGTCGATTTTACACCTCTCGGCGACATGAATCCAGTGGCAATCTCTGTTTCTGCAGTAGAGATTCCCATTTTTCGGCCATTTTTCAGATTGGAGTGATGGTGTCAGATTCTGAAGTGTGGACAGTCGATTTTATGCCTCTTGATGCCACAAATTCGATGGTGCAGCCAGATTCAACAGCTAAGCATCCACTTCTTCAGCCAACTTCAAGGTGAGGTATATGCAGTATTGATGTCATGTGTCTCTTTTGTCATTTGTTGTGAGATGTAATATGTTGTTTAGATCCTTGCTTGATGTATGTTGCGGGATCTATGTTTCTAATTCATGTGAGATGTATTCGCCATGGATTGTTATGATCCCTATGTAACCTTGTTGAAGAGATCCTCATTGTCACCTTGTGTGAGATTATGTCATGCTGATAGGAGGTCTGTTGTGAGTGAGAGTTCTTGTAGCGGAACGTCTCGTGGAGAGACAAGCCACTCATGTTGAGGGCACATATCCTTGTATGACAGAAAACATAGTCCATGTATATCATCACCATTTCCAGCACTATATGAAACGACCTACCCCATATTGACACCGGGCCCGGAGACGTAGCCCACACGAGGTGAACTCCGTTATCAACGTCTCGTGTTTTTATGTTGTTGATTGTTGTCTTGTTTCCTCTTGCTTAAAGCATGCATATGTGTTCTTTTAATGCTCTTTTCAGTGCAATTCTAACCACATCACAGAAGTAAAAGATCATGGGTAAATCCGGTAGCTGACGGACCAGATCAAGTGGTATCAGAGTGGTCTTCTTGCTGATGCGAATTGCGAGTGTGAACAATGATTGAACGTGCAAGAATGGAGGATGGAAAAGACATGTACGAGGCCATGCTCAGGATGTCCAAAATGGTGGACATGATGTATGAAGCTTATGAAAGATGGGAGAAAGAAGAAGCAAAAAGTGATGCTTCATCCACATCTTCTAGTAAATATTCATTGCCTTCATCGTCTTCTCATCATTTGAATGAGGAGATCAACCATAGCCTTCAAAAGATAACGCTGAATTGAAAATGCTTCTACGAGAGGAGAAAGAGGATAAGAAGAGAGTGCATCTTTAGTTGCAAGCTGTAGAGGCAACTTTGGAAGAACTGAAGCGCAACGACCAAAGCCTTCAAGCAAAGGATGCTAAATTAAGGAGGCTTCTCCAAGAAGAGAAAGAAGAGAAGCAGAGATTGCAGCTTTAGCTGCGAGTCACAGAAGAGGCTTTGGAGGAATTGAAGCGCAATGAAGGCTTAAAGACGCCGTCATCATCTGTTTCGGAATCAACAATTGAGGTAAACAATGTTGATTGCTCTTAAGTTTCATCTTCACATGCTATTATTTCTGTCGGAATCGTGGAGATACCCATTATAGGAATTGGCATGAGACTCCTTACCAAGATGGGATACAAAGGAGGACTTGGTGTTAATGGCCAAGGCATAACCCAACAATTGGAGGTTGTGCAGAGACCTCGATTAGCAGGTTTGGGATACACTGAAGGAGAATTCTCAAAGTTGTCAGAAGATTCCAAGACATTGTTGAACTCGTCAATGAAAGAGATTGATGGGAACAATTAACCATCATGCTATGATATCGCACATTGTAGAGAAAGAGCTGAGGCAAAGCTCTCATCCCCATGATTGCACCAGAGACCAACAAGAAAGGTATAACAAGTCTCGGTATTCTAATGTTCATTTTGATTACAAGCATGTCGCTAACAATGAACATAAATCATGATCGAAAAACATGTAGTTTTTGTGGATTACATAACCATGTATATATTGAGTGCTAGAAGAGAATGGCAACAAAAAAGAGGATGAGGCGTGAAAGACCTTCTCCATCGTAGGAAAAGAAGAATGTAAAGCAGGTATGGAGGAAGAAGACTCATTGCAGTGATTGCAACAGAAGTGGCCATCAAAGAGCCACGTGCTGGAGGCTCTATCCAGAGCAGCGTCTCAAGGACAAAGTGTCCGTGCATGAACCAGTGGAAACAATTGTTCGACAAGCGAATGCGCTACAAAGAGATGACCCATTCACTTTGATAAGTGAGAGATGGTTTTTCTAGGTGTGGTAGCGTGTCATGGCCTTATTTTTGTAAATCATGTGTTGCAATTTAAAATGTAAAAGTGATGATGTGTTTTCCATCACTTGTTAAGCAACAATGATGTTTTGGCTTTGTATTGATAGCTGGGGTATTGTTTCCATTTCAATGTAAGCTTGACCACCGAGTATGTGTTATAAACTCGTGGCAAGTATGGGATGCTTGGGTCATAGTTGGTCATGTAATTGAGCATGTAATTTGCAAAAGATTGTACTACATGGTTGCAGAGGGTGCAGGTGTCGGCTCATCGCTTATGGCTCCGAAGAACAAAGGTGAAGGAGAAGGAAGGGTAGCTTGTCAGGACACTTATGGTGCAGATAGGGTACAAAAAAGTTGCAAATTATGTTCATGCTTTTGGGGGACCAAAAGCTCCTCAGTGGGGAGGATTGATCCAGGAGGATCTCAAAGAACATGTGGCTTTAAAATTTCTCAAAAATAAAAGTGGCCAGATGACAATAGGACCAGGACCATGTCGAAGTGCTCTCCGTTCTGAATCCAACGGTGCAAACGATGCTTCAATCTGAGTTCGTATGAGAGAGATAGAAGTTGTCAAAGTTTCACACAACAGGGAAAAAGTGGGGCCCACAGGATGCCACATGGCATCCCAGTCAGCAAGTGGGACCCACGGATTACATGGCTATCAACTAATGGCCTATTAGCCATTAACACTTGGTGCTCATCCATTGGTCTCATATCTCGACAAAAAGACAAAAAAATATATATATTAAAAACTACCATAAAAAAAAAACCCATATAAAACAAAAATCATTAAAAACAAAATTAAAACTATATATATTAAAATATAGTTATGAAAATCATATAAAAATATGGTGTGAATATTTATGAATGTTACTTTATGCAGAAATCTACTGTTAGATCTGGTTATGCTCCTTCTACTTAATTTAGTTATTAACTGAATAATTCAGATTAATATCGAAGCAAAACACATAATAGACTTTCACTAATTCAGATCTAGAAAAAGTACATGCACACATAGACAAAGTGACATAGTGATTTTCTGGACAAATAGTCCCCGGAAAAACCCAATGCGGGAAACCAGTCTTTGGCTGCTGGAGGGTTTTATTATTAAGAGTATTTATGAATACAACAAATCTGGGAAAAACCAATAGATAAGATATAGATTTGCAACTCACCGGCTGTTCTGAAGCCAAAATATTAACTGATCCACACCCTCAAACGCGATTTACAGGACTCGGCCAAAGTTAGGCCCTAGAAACCCCAACGTTGCCCTTGAAGCCCCTGCATCATCCTCTGCAGCCCCTGCGTCCCTCAGTGCTGGCCTGGAAAGGGCTGCGTTACCCTAGACTGGGTGACGCAGTCCCTATGCTGCCCTTAAGGGTCTCTGCGTAACCTTTGAGGGTTTATAGTTGCCTTACGCTGCCCTGGGAGAGATTGCGCATCACCTGCGTAGCTGAAGCTGCCCCTGCACTGCACAGTTGCTGCCCTCTTGCTGCTGATACCCCTGCTTCTTTGCGCTGCCTTTCTGAAGCTGCTCTCTGTCTCTTGCTGATTCTAGACACTGGGATCAGATCAACCCCTTTGTCTTAACTCCCCTCTCTATAACTGAAACACTTTTGAGTATTCTTAGCAAACCCTGCCCTAGATTTTTAGCTTAGCTTTAGTGCTCTGCCTCTGTGTGTCTTTACAAATGACCCCAAGCCTTTCCTTTATACTTTTCTTGTTGGGAAACCAACGACCATGACCAGATCTTGAATCAATGGCTAAGATTAAAAGAAAGCTTGATCCGTGTGACTTAAGACAATTTCATCACACGTTTAATTTAATTCACTTTAATTATTTCATTTTCCTAAGTTTAGACTTAGGAAATACATTAAAATAATTAATTAATTAAATATCTCCTACACCAGATGAAGTTTCTCAAATCCTTTTATGGGTCTTGTAGATCAAGTGTACTCTAGTCCCTCCTCAAATTTTGGGAGCTAGAGCACATCCGATGCTACCCCAAATACACAAAATCTCAACATATGGTTATTAAACAATCCAACTACTTCAACGTATATGGTTATAACTTATGTATTAAAAATGAAACATATGGTTATAACTCATATGGTTGAGCGGATTTTATATTGTTACATGGTTATAATATAGCAAAACCACAAACGATTATGACACCGCATGTTATGCCATTCCGCGAATCAAAATATTAAATGTGGAGTTTAAAATAGATAAACGAGCCATTTTGGGGAGGGGCGAGATTTGATCCCCCGATGCCTCCTCAACCATATACCTTATTTACCACTGCACCAACAGTGCCATGTGGTAAAGTCCGTCGACACAAATATACTTAAAATTGCCCTCCATAGATGCGCCAGGGGGAGCAGACCGACATAGAGTTCAATTAATAATATTTTTTTACTGCAGGTATGGAACCATGAGTACCCTGAGGGGTGGAACCTTGCCTAAAGAATCTTGAGGGGCATCAAAAGATTCCTTGAGGCCCAGAACTTGCCGGAGTCAGAATTTGACAAATTTTATGTCGATTTTACACCTCTCGGTGGCACGAATCCAATGGCGATGTCTGTTTTAGCAGCAGAGCTTCCCATTTTTCGGCCATTTTCTAGATTGGAGTGACGGTGTCAGATTCTCAAGTGTGGACAGTTGATTTTATGCCTCTTGACGCCATGAATTCGATGGTGCAGCGAGATTCAGCAACTGTGCATCCACTTCTTCAACCAACTTCGTGGTTGAGGTATATGTAGTATTGCTGTCATGTGCCTCTTTTGTCATTTGCTGTGAGATGGAATATGTTGTTTAGATCCTTGCTTGATGTATGTTGCAGGATCTATGTTTCTACTTCATGTGAGATGCTCTGAAACCGTATTCGTAGTTAACCCCCGCCGTGTCCCGAATCGGGCGAATCGGACACGATTTGTGGGGATTCGAGTCCAACTGCCCCGAGTTCGATCGTGTTCGTACGGGACACGACGAGTCCGATCGTGTCCTGTACGGACACGATCGAATCCCTTTTCGCCGGATTCGAACAACACGAAAAAACGTTTGAGGGCTTATAAATTTGCGATTTTCTCCCTTGTTTCTCACAATTTCTAGTGTGTGAGTTGAGCAAGGAGCAAGGAGCAAGGAGTATTAAGGAGCAAGGGAGCGTTTTCAAGGAGATTCGAGCAACCAGTAAGTGCACTGTCTCTCTATTTTTTTGCATTTGGTTTGCATGTGCATATGTTTTACAAATTTGGTCATTTTTGTTTATTTTTTACAACATTCATGGCTTAATCAAGGGAAATAAGGCAGGGGCAAAGAAAGGGGAAGAATGTCCCCATTGGAGATGCCCCTCCTGTCCCTATTTCATCAGGGTTTGCAAGTATTCCATCTATTGGAAGTGGGGCTGCATCAACAACTTCAAATGTTCAGGGAAAACAAACTCAAGACCCCAAATATCCATTGTGGAAATATGTGACAAGAGAGGCAGGGCCAGGCAACAAGGCGAAGGGAGGAGGCATTGTTGCTTGGAAATGCAGTTTTTGCCATAGCCATTTCATGAGCACATATTAGCGTATGAAAGCTAATTTGTTGCCAAGTAGTGGCATTTCAGCTTGTACACAGGTGCCATTAGCAAAGAGCAAGGAAATGGAGAGAGAGGTATTTGTTGGTGCGGCAAATGTGGCAACAAAAACAAAACTAAACAAGAATGATGACTCCCATTCTTGAGGAATAGCAGCAACAAGTTCCCATTTGAGAGTTTTAGTGGGGGACAAGCAACAAAAACAAAGACAACTGCACTTGGTCAAATGGACAAGATTTTCCAGAAAGAGAAGAGGGAAGAGCTTGATCTCACCATTGCATTTTTTTCTATTAGAACTTCATATCCTTAAATGTTGCACGCTTACCTCTATTTATTGAGATGTGCTGAGCTCTAACTTAAACAACTCCATCAGGGTATGTGCCTCATCGATCAGAGAAACTTAGAACCACATTGTTGACAAAGGCAAAGAAAGAGGTGGACAAAATGCTTGAGCCTATTAAATTAGCATGGCAACAAAAACAAAACTAAACAAGAATGATGACCCCCTTCCATTCTTGAGGAATAGCAGCAACAAGTTCCCATTTGAGAGTTTTAGTGGGGGACAAGCAACAAAAACAAAGACAACTGCACTTGGTCAAATGGACAAGATTTTCCAGAAAGAGAAGAGGGAAGAGCTTGATCTCACCATTGCATTTTTTTCTATTAGAACTTCATATCCTTAAATGTTGCACGCTTACCTCTATTTATTGAGATGTGCCGAGCTCTAACTTAAACAACTCCATCAGGGTATGTGCCTCCTGGATCAGAGAAACTTAGAACCACATTGTTGACAAAGGCAAAGAAAGAGGTGGACAAAATGCTTGAGCCTATTAAATTAGCATGGCCAACATCTGGGGTTAGTATTGTTTCTGATTGATGGACAGATCCAGCACGACACCCACTCATCAACTTCATGGTGTCTTCCTTGAATGGTCCAATTTTCTTGAAATCAATGGATGCACTTGGGCAATACAAGGATGCACAATATATGGGTGAGTTATTTATTAAAGTTATTGAAGATGTAGGTGTAGATTCTTGTGTGCAAATCATTACAGATAATGCACCTGTTTGCAAGGCTTCTGGCATGATTGTGGAAGCTAATTATCCACAAATATTTTGGACACCTTGCATTGTCCATTCATTGAACATAGCACTGAAATCTATTGCCTCTGATGTGCTTTGGATTGGAAGCATTATTGAGGATGCACGACATATCCGCGACTTTGTACAAAACCATACAAATGCCCTCACTATCTACAAGGAGTACAACAATATATCATTGTTGAAGATTGCAGATACACAGTTTGCCTCTTCATTCATCATGTTGAAGAGGTTGAGGGAGGTTAAGACCGCTTTTGGGGCCATTGGTTATTTCAGAGTTTTGGTCTTTTTGGAGAAAGACAGATCAAACAACCTTAAAAAGAGTGAAGGACACAGTGTTGGATGATGTCTGGTGGGAGGGTAGATCTACTTATTCAGATCATGGACCCTATCATTTCCTTGCTTCGATTTGCAGATACAGACCAACCCATCCTAGGAGAGGTGTATGAGGGATGGGATTCCGTGATTGAGTCTGTGAGGAACATTGTTTTACATAGTCAGTGCCCGGAGTATGAGGCATCACCAGAGGCCTTCTTCACCAACATACAGGATATTCTTGTTAGCAGATGGGACAAGAATTGCACACCTTTACATTGTTTGGCTCACTCCTTGAACCCAAAATACTACAACCATGAGTGGATGAATGATGGACCTTTCCGTAGATTCCCTCCTCACATGGATGGTGAAATCTCACAGGGGAGTAAAGATGCATTCAGGAGGATTTTTCAGGATAGGGCATCCCTTGATGAGGTGGAGGATGCATTTGCAGAGTTTTCCACTGGCACTGGGTGATTTGCAGGCTATGATGTGATTTTCAGGCTAGGAAGCCCTATTCTTGGTGGGCAACTCATGGGGCAACAAGCCCTCCTCTATAACAGTTAGCCATGAGGCTCCTCTCTCAGGTGACTTCATCCGCTTTTTGTGAGAGGAATTGGAGCACATATGGGAATTTGTATAGTGTGAAGAAGAGCAAGCTTGAACAGGCCAAGGCAGAGACAATGGTGTATGTGCACACCAGCCTTTGTCCTATTTACAGGCAGAGGGAGGATTGGTTGAAGGGAAAGACAAAGATGTGGGATGTCTTTCCTGATGATATGGGTCTGGACAACCATGTTGAGTTGGCATTGGCCAACTTGGATCTCAATGAGCCAGTGCTAGAGCCTGTCACATTTGATGATGGCGATACAGTAGAGGGGTCATCCTCCACACCAGCAGATGCAGAGATGACATTGGATACAGAGGAGGAGGATGCAGTAGAGGAGAGCACTGGTGAGCATGATGATCATGATGAGGACAATGATGCTGATTATGATGATGAGGATTGATGACTCATGAGTCATGAGCTACCTAATGCGGCACTGCCTTGAGGCTTGTAGTCTTGTAGACTTGTAGTTGTTTGTATTTGCTATTTCTATTAGCCATTAGCATTGTACTACCTAGAGACTAGTACTTATGTAACACATTTTGATTTTGATGACTTGATGAGAAAACTACAGTGTCTTGTCTTTCTCCTATTGGATCATTGATGAATATGTCTATTACTTTGTAATATGTATGATTGTATGATGTATCAATGTATCATGTACCTTAAATCTTTGTAAAACTTACATCTAGATGAAGATCTATGTTTGAATCAATGAATTTGTATGAATTTGTGTAAGAAATATCTAATTTTTAGTGTATATATATATATATATATATATTGTGTCCGGATTTGTCCTGTTCCTGGGGGTCACCATGTCCGAATCTGACGCTCGAATCCACGTGTCCATCGTGTCCCCGTGTCAGGTGACTTAGGTGAGATGTTTTCACCATGGATTGTTATGATTCCTATGTAACCTTGTTGAAGGGATCCTCATCGTCACCTTGTGTGAGATTATGTCATGCTGATAGGAGGTCTATTGTGAGTGAGAGTTCCTGTAGTAGAACGTCTCATGGAGATACAAGCCACTCATGTTGAGGGCACATATCCTTGTATGACAGAAAACATAGTCCATGTACATCATCATCATTTCCAACACTATATGAAATGACCTACCCCATATTGACACCGGGCCCGGAGACGTACCCCACACTAGGTGAACTCCATTATCAACGTCTCGTGTTCTTATGTTGCTGATTGTTATCCTTTTTCCTCTTGCTTAAAGCATGCATATGTGTTCTTTTAATGCTCTTTTCAGTGCAATTCTAACCACATCACAGAAGTAAAAGATCATGGGTAAATCCAGTAGCTGACGAACCTGGATCATTTCTCCATGATTCTGTAAATCATTCCTTGTAAAGAGATTGTTGCTGAAGAATAATACATAAACCCCCATTTGTTGCATCGGTTTTCTCGCATTGGGTTTTTCCAGGGACAATTGTCCAAAAACAACTGTGTTGATGTGATTGATTCTTGTGTTTGCATTTCACTGTTCTTTTTTCTATGTAATTATGTGATAACTATAGTAGAATTTAATTTGTTGTTTACTGAAGTGTTTTTTTTGTAAATAACTTATTGTGGAACTAAGTAGGAGAAATAAATCAGTTATTGCAGTAGAATTTCAAGTTAGAAATTGTCACATCAATGGCCCAGATTAAAACATAATCAAGGGCTAAGATTAATTTGACTTGATCTTTGTCTTTTTCTGGAAGATTCACATCCAGTTCTATTGATACACTTTAATTATTTTAATTCCCTAAGTTTAGACTGAGGCTGCCATTAAAAATAATTAATTATTGTAATAAAACTTCATCCGGGTGGAATTTCCCAAAACGCTTTCTAGGTATTTTGGAATGCATGTGTCTAAGTCTCCCTGCAAAATTTGAGACTTAGAGCACATTCGATGTTAACATAAATCAACAAGGGCATGCTACCATCACCTCTTAAACAGAGTTCTTGTGGAGGCTTATAGAGAGATTTGACCGGAAGGACCCAGAGTTTCACTTTCGGGAATTAGCAAATCTGAGGCAGACAGGCAGTGTTGATGGGTACATGGCAAAGTTTCAGAGGTTGGCCGTGACGGTTTTTGACATTTTCGAGGCAAGGTTGATCATGCTATTTATTGAGGGGCTATCAGAACTCTTGCGTGGATGGGTGAGGGCTTATAGGTCTGTATCGCTACAGGATGCTATTACCTAGACTAGGGACATGCTAGATGTGGTCCCTAAGACTAGAGCTTCAACACCTCCTAGGCCGACCTTTCCTTAGTGGGATAGGGACACTAGACCCTCACAAAGGGAGTTGATAGGAGGAGGGTAGCTTGATGATGAGAACAAGAGGGATCTCAGGAGGAGGAAGCTTTGCTTCACCTGCCAGGAGCCATTGGCCTCGAGACACAAATGCACGAAGGGCAAGGCACATTATATAGAGGTATTTTCAGATAGTGAGTCAGAGGCTGATGCAGAGCATGAGGTCGTTGGGGGAGAGGGTGAGCCTTAGGGCGTAGGAGACATGAGTTTCACAGTTCCCACAGGTGGTGTCATTGCTTCACTCATGGGAGTTTCGAGATACTTGACATTGCGTATCAGAGGCACTATTTAGGGGCAACGTGTGTCAGTGTTGGTAAACAGTGGGGCCACCCACAATTTTGTTGATGTGTAGATGGTAGAAAGGAGAGGGCTACACACAAAGTCTTTTGAAGGTTTCTTAATACTGGTACCAGGGAACTAGACCATGTAGTGCACAAGATATGTCCCGAAGTTGACCTTAACTATGGGGAACTATTCAGTCACCAATCTCTTATTTCTAGTGAACGTGCTAGACACCAACATGGTGATGGTTGTGTAGTGGTTGTACTCTCTTGGGCATGTCACTACAAATTACAGGGCATTGGAGATGAAGTTCGTAGGGCCCAATGGGAAGCTGGTTGTGTTGAGAGGCATGCATTCTTATCCACCATAGACAGTGTTAGCTAACCGAATGGAGGCATATTTGCAGCATGGGAATATAGCATGGGTAATGGAGCTCAGGATTTTAGAGATAGGGACCCATGCGAGGTAACCACACCCGGATGTTCTAGCTGTGCTAGAGAGGCACTAGGGGGTTTTTGGAGACATTCCACCAGGCTGACCACTAGATAGAAGAAGCTTCGAGCACACGATTGAGTTGGAGGAGGGGGTCAATGCTATCATCACCACCCCCATCGACATCCCAAGGCTTACCGGGATGAGATTGAGCGAGCCATACAAGAGCTACTGGCTTTGGGCCATATCAGGCCGAGTTCCTACCCATTTGCTTCTTCAGTGGTGCTAGTGAAGAAGAAGGATGGGACTCTGTGCATGTGCTAGACTATAAGGCCCTGAACAAGAAGATATTGAAGAATCGATAACCCACTCTGCACATTGATGAGTTGATGGATGAGCTTAGAGGGGCCAAGTACTTATCTAAGATAAATTTGTGCTCTGGGTATCATCAGATTCGGGTGAGGGAGCATGACATCCCGAAGATAGCGTTCTAATGCCACTATGGGCATTTTTAGTTCTGGTCATGCCCTTTGGGATAACCAATGCTGTAATAACCCATCCCATAATATGGGGGACACAAGAATATTAACATGCATACGAGGCATTCATATGATAACTACATCTGCATGAACTACATGTACTGCACTAGTATACGTACTTTCTAATATTGGAAAATGTCTTAAGTTTAGGGTAATCAATTGAATATCGAAGTAAATTCCTAACTCATCAAAATAGAATGAATATATAGAGTGGGGTACTTGATATGTATACCACCATTATATATATATGATTAATCCTTTAATTACAAAATTAATAAATATAATGAATTATGAATTAAATTTATTTAATTCATAATCAAATTTAATTAAAGTAAATAAAGTATTTTATTAATTTTTAAATAAGTTATTTATTTAAAACTTATAAATAAAGCAATCTGATTAAATTGAAAATTAAATACAATAAGATATTGTTTTTTTTTGATAAGTTGTGCTAATCTATTAATTCGGAAACATATAAGTACATTGTTTACAGGTAGGGTTGGTAAGCTGTGCTTAACCAATCCCTACCTTTCTTACACTGATTCTGGGTTGCCGCAGGGAAGGGGGCTAGCCCAGGCAAAAATTGTGAGCAAAAAAGACTGTGCGCAGTAGCGCTGTTACATTTAGGAGCATGAGAGAAGGATATGACATTGAGGCCATGTGGGCACTTTTGACTAAAAACAAAAAAGAATTGAACAACAACACAAACATTACGAGTCCTCATCATCACTGCGGTGGGGAACTTCCTCGAGGATGGCACAGGTAGGGGCTTGCGCGAATCGCGATGGCCGCTTCTATGGCAGCTTCCACTTCAGTAGCAGTGTGAATGGGGAGATTTGACATTGCGCAGAGGATGGGAGAGTCCGGATCTACTCCTTTCGGAACCTTCGTCTAGACTCCGTCAGAGTCCATGATCCAAATGTCTGAGTCTTCATTTGCCTGCGTAGGGCTATTCGGAGGTTCTGGGATGATCTGTGGAGAGGGAGCCCTGGAGGTGAAGGTGGACCTCGCACCAAATCTTCCTCTTGTCGCCGGGCTTCTGGGGGAGTCTGTGTGTTGCTCCGGACCAAAAGGATGGCTACCCGGGGAATTTGTCAAGGAGCCCTCAAGCCATTCGAGCCAATTGTCTTCGCCGCGATGGTAGTGGCCCGGGAGAGCTCCTCGTTGACCACCACGGATGGTGCGTTGGCGCAACCTAGGGGCCATAGCGCACTTGGGAGGGGTGGCAGGGGGAGCACAGGGACCAAAAAAACTGCAGAGGCTGGGGGGTAGGTGCGCAGGATGCAATGCACCCGGCAAGGGGGATTTGCCCAGCTTCACTCTAGGACTTGGATTGTGTAGCTGATAGGTTTCAGCGAACTTCCAAATCGGAGGAGCAGAATGCAGCGGAGAGCAGATGATGGATGGAAGGGGCTGAGAGTGGGAGGATATATAGGAGTGCGGATGAGGCATGTCAGAGAGGCTACGAGTGATTGACGTGTGAGTCGCAAGCTGATGGATAGACGCAGAGGGGTAAGCAAGGTTGCAAAACTGATTATGCAACATGGTCATTAATGGAGGTAAGGGTGAGGTGATGGTCCGGGTCAGGTGATACCAGGACTGTCCATTCTGCGTGATCGATGTTTCTGCGAGGATCGTGTGAGGCGATAACCGTGATTGGATCCGCAGCCAATGGGGGATTGCCTTGAGGATCTTCGCAGTCTGCGTGAGTTGGGCTTTGCTGTCCCCCTGTGTCAAGCGTGTCACCCGCATCCGAGATAAGATATTGTTAGCTCCTAAACTAAATAAATAATTTAACCAACGTTTCACTACATTTGTGAATGTAACCGCCTCTAAACAAAGGGAAAAGATGATTTTAGAAGGTAGGAGACCAACAACAAAGGGATTTCGAGATGGTGGATTTTGGGAGTTGAGAAGACCATGACAGGGGAGGACGAAGAGCACTGAAGGAGGGTTCTATTTCTAACTGTGGGAGAAGCAAAGAGAGAAACACAGAGACTTGAGCAATTGTTCTTGGGGTTTTGGGCACGGGGGCCAAAAGACCTCTATTTTGAAGTCTTTTGGATCTGGGAACCAGACAGGTTGATCCTAGATAGGCTTGGAGGAAACAATTGGTTTGGTAACCGCAGTGGGAGCAACAATAGTCCAAAAATCCTTTAAACAGATAACTAGGTATTCTTTTGCATCCTAGTTATTCAATTCCGGCTTAATTGAATGTATGAGTAAGTGGAAAGTCTAGGCATATTTTTTGTAATTGTTGATTTAATTCTTGAATTTAGGGCACAAAATTTGCATTTCTGGTTACATATTTTCTGTAATTGTTGATTTAATTCCTGAATTTAGGGCATAGAATTTACATTTATGGTTAATAGGTAGAAATGGGTATCACAAATGCTCCAACTACTTTCCAGTCTTGCATGAACCACGTGTTCTGCAAGTAGCTGCGCAGGTGTGTACTGGTGTTCATCGATGACATCTTGATATACAATAGGACTTGGGAGAAGCATCTACAACACTCAGAGGAGGTGTTGCGTATCTTGGAGGAGCAACAGTTGTATGCCAAGATGTCTAAGTGCGAGTTTGGCTTGATGGAGCTATTGTACTTAGGCCATGTGATTAGAGAGGATGGGGTGGGTGTGCATCAGGAGAAGATCTAGGCCATTTCGGATTGGCCCACTCCCAGGAACGTGACGAAGCTATAAGGGTTCCTGGGTATGTGCACCTATTACAGGCAGTTTGTGAAGGGGTTTTCACTGTTGACAACACCCCTCGCGGGTCTCACGAAGAAGGGGGCTTTTGAGTGGATGGATGCAGTATAGGAGGCCTTTGAGTGTCTCAAGGTAGTGATGAGTAGCTGCCCAGTATTGGCATTGCCTGCTTTTTCGCAACCCTTTGTTTTGTAGTGTGATGCTTCCAGTATGGGCATTGGGGTTGTATTGATGCAAGGAGCACATCCTATAGCCTTTGAGAGTCGGAAACTCCAAGATTACGAGAGGCTATATTCCATATATGACAAGGAGATGTTGGCCATCATGCACGCCTTGGCTAAGTTCTGACAGTATCTAGAAGGGAACTGGTTCAGGGTGAAGATTGATCACATTCTTCTTGGAGTAGAAGGAGCTTAACGATAGGAAACAAAATTGGCATATGATTTTGAGATGGAGTATGTCAAGGGGAAGCATAATGTGGTGGCAGACACACTATCCAAGAGGCCCACTCTTTCTCATAGACATCACCCAAGATTGGAGGGTGCAACTTTTGGTGGAGTACTCCAAGAATCTGCTGACATGCGAGATCTTGGATGGTTCATTTGGGAATGACAGATGCAGGGTAATGGGTGAGGTAATCTATTATAAGAATAAGATCTACTTAGTGGTAGGATCACAACTACGGGAGAGGATCAGGCAAGTAGTCCATGATTCACCTATGGCAGGACATCTGGGGTTCCTCAAAACTTACTGGACTATCAGGGAGCGATTCTCTTGGAGAAGTCTCAAGGGGGATGTCTTGAGACACGTGCAGGAGTGCAGTACCTGCCATAGGAATAAGGGTGAGCTCACACATTTGACCGGGTTACTCCAACCTCTCCCTTTACCAGAGCGGAAGTGGGAGAGCATTTCTATAGATTTTATCACAAGACTCCTAATTGCCCAGGGGTGAGACTGCATCTATGTGGTGGTGGATAGGCTAACTAAGTTTGTCCACTTTTTCGCTATTCCAGCCAGGTACTCAGCTTCACAGGTGGCTGAGATCTTCTTCAGGGAGGTGTTTAGATTGCATGGTCTTCCAAAGACCATTATCAGTGACAGGGATAGCAGGTTTATGGGGGGCTTCTGGTAGGAGCTTTTTAGATTGGTGGGGATCGAGCTCACACCTAGTACCAGTTACCACCGATAGACCGACAATTAGACGAAGATAGTAAACAAGTGGCTGGAAGGCTACTTGAGAAATAATGTGACAGGGCAACACTGAGTGTGGGTGAAGTGGCTACATCTTGGGGAGTACTGCTACAAAACCACCTACCATATTTCCATCAGTATGTAACCTTTCCGTGCTCTCTATGGTAATGATGCTTTTTCTTTTGTTGACATGGTGTTTGGAAACATTTGAGCCCCAGGGGCTAGATATTAGATCCAGGAGAGCCAAGAGATTCTTAGGGCTCTCAAGAATAACTTGCAGACCGGACAAAACCAACAAAAGGTTTATGCATCTCAACACAGAGTTGAGAGGTAGTTCGAGGTTGGGGACTTGGTCTACTTGCGCCTCCAACGGTACAGGTAGTTTACTCTCAAGCAGAAGGGGGCCAAGAAGCTTAAGCATCCCTTATATGGACCATATAGGGTGACTAGGCATGTAGGAGAAGTAGCATATGAGTTGGAGCGTCCATCGGGAGCAAGGTCAATAATGTGTTCCATGTGTCATGCCTAAAGAAGGAACTGGGACAACAAGTTACAGCTGCTACAGAGTTACCACCGTTGGATGATGAGGGGCACTTGATATTGATTCTGGGGGCTATTTTGGAGGTGCGAGAGAGGAAGCTCCGAAACATGGTCATCAGGGAATTCCTTGTCAGATGGAAGGACTTACTTGAGGAGGACGCTATATGGGAGAGTGAATAGGTGTTACGACATCCAACGTTGCAATTGCTTGAGGATAAACAAATTTTGGTGGGGAGGACTGTGATATCACCAATTTCCTAAATTGCTTGGATAAACCCAATTTTGACAAGTTTGGCATTGGAGGCATTTTTGACATTGAGACTGAGGAGAAAAGGAGAAAATTGCAGCCTTAGTGGAATGTGGAGACCACAAAAGGAGGCAATTCGACCTCCCAAGAAACAATTCGCACTTGTGGAGGAAGAGAGAGAGGAAAAGGGTACGAGTTAGTGGAAGATGGGGACCACCAAGAGAGATAGCGCCAACATCTATAAATAAGACAAGGAGGCCTTCATTTTGGATCTTTTGTCTATCTAGCTTCAGAAATCGAACTCTCTTGTAGCTATTTAGAACAGAAAGAGCAGCGTTGTTGAGAAATCTTTCAACATTTATTACATCGGTAATATTTTGTCGTGTTTCGAACCATCTAATGTGGTTCATTGTTAGGACAAGATGGAGAATTAGATCATGGCACCATATTAAATAGAGATATCAATGTAGAGACAATTAATATTTTTAACGGTTATAAAAAACATCTAGTTTTGAGAAAGAATTTTTAGAATGTCATGATCTAATTCTCCATCTTATCTTGATGATGAACCGCACTAGATGGTTCGAAACGCGTTGACAAAATATTACCGATGTGATGAATGGCGAAAAATTTCTGAACAATTCAAGTATGGATCACAAAACCCTGAATTCGAAAAGAAGAAGAAGAAGAAGAGCAATGCTGTTTAGAACATGAGTTCCAAGCAAAATTCCACCCTCATTTCAGAGAACTTGGAGTGTCTCCCTAGTGAGGTCTTTTGGGAGCCCAATTCAGAGCTTTCGCAAAGCTTGATTGCAGGATTTTACCTAGTTCTGCACACTTCCTGGGTGTAAAGGCAATTCGTGGGGCATAAATTGCAGTAACTGGACTGGGTTGGAGGTTTTGGGTATTTGCAGAGAGATTTTCCATCTCAGGACTGGAGTTTGGGTAGCATTTTGCAGGGCAGGAGTCAAGGCTATTTGGTGGGTCGAATTTCTTCAATTTGGCAGTGCGCAAAGCTCACTAGATAAAGCTTGCGTAGGGGTAGATGGAAGTTTGTTACCGGAGGACGTTGGGATGGAGGAAGAAGATAGTTTTTAGAGGATATTTTGTGTGGGAGTTTGGACACATTTTAGTGGAGGGTTTGGGCATATCATAGTAGAGTATTTCCTATAGTGTGTGTTGTCGTTCAGATTGTACAGGCACTTCGATAATGGCTCAGTGCGGGGTTGTCACTCTGATCCTCGCCCACTCCGTTCTAGCTGTCTCCCAAGAACATGCTATAGGGGGTAGTCCCTATGGAAATAAGATGATGAAAGACAAGTTGGGAACCAACTTATTTGGGAGACACAATTGAGTGGGCTAGCTACTTGGTTAAATTAGCAAGACTTAAGGATTCAATTGGATTAAGGAATGAGACCAGTGCTTTATGGAGTCAAAGTTATTGCTTGTTACAAATTAAGACCAAGTAACCAGATGGACAACTGCTGCTTAGATGATTAACTAACCTATATGAGATGCAAGCCCTAAGATCTAAGTGTAATGCAAGGATCCTGGTTACTTTTAAGTTATATCCCTAGTCTAAATGGAACCTCTCCCTTAATTGTTTTATGATCTGAGATCCTACATATTGATAAAGTCTGAATAAAGTGCGAATTAAAGGGCAGTGATCAAGCATAAAGTGCGTATCTGTTTCAAAGGTTGTTTTGAGATAGTGAATGCGGATCTGTATGATCAATCTAGAGATGTATTCACCTGCTGTCTAAGTGAAATAAGAAGTACGAATGATTCAGTAACACAAGAAGCAAGACTGAAGTCTGAAATAGTAATATAAGGGTGGTATAAGGAAGGTAAATCTGTAGTACCTTCCTATCTTTAGTACACAAAAAGAAAGCAATGTATCTCAAGTAAAACAAGAAGAAGTATGATGATAACCGATGACTAAATCAAGGAAGATATAATTAGAGACCGAGTTCTATAGTGGTGGTGCAGGTCAGTGCAAGTTGGTGCAGAAGAGGAGGATCAACATTGTGAACATTCAAAGAAGCATTAACAAGGTCTTGGAGGCATTCCTAGGTCAAGGGTCTAAGTCTTGGTCATGGTACTTGTCATTTGAAGATCTATAAGAATAATTCCTTACGAGTTTTCCTCTCCAAGAGGGAGAGGTTTTTCCTTGGCTCTAGGAGCCTAATTTGTGTGTCTTGTGTATTTTGATAATTGACTTGATGAAAGATTAAATAAGCTAAAGAAGAAACGACATAAGTATCTCAAGTAAGCTCACAAGTAATTACCAAGAAGAGAATTTGAATTAATCACCAGCCCTTCAAATTCTCAACAGGGTTAGTGTCGGATCTCCAGTGTTAGTGTGAGGGCATTTTCTCACTAACTCTTTGTTAGTTATTTTCTTTGTATGGATGGACAACAAGGCATCCTAGATTGTATTCAGAACTACTGCTTAATAATACAAACCCTCAGCTGCTCTGTCGGTTTTCCCGCATTGGGGTTTTTCGAGGACGTAGTCCAAAAATAACGGTGTCATGTGTGTTTAGCTTTATTCTTGCTCAAATCTTGTTTCCGCGTTTATTTTTCCGCAATTTATTTATGTAGTGAAGGTTGCAATGTATTTGCTTCAATGTTTACTTGTAGAACACAATAAATAACTTGCATCATTGGTCAAGTAGGAGAAGTAATATCAGTTTGCTGCAATAGGGATTTCGAGTTAAGGAATTTTCACATTGTGAAAATTTCTACACTGGAATCCTATTGCAACAACTGGTATTGTTTATCCTAATTGTTAATTAATTTTAACAATTTATCTGCTACGACAAATATCAAAATAAACACACTGCAACCTTCACAAATAAAATTCTGCGGAAAAATAAAACGCTGGAAGTTGAGAAATGCTAGTACACACACAAAATATAACACAATTATTTCTGGACAAAAGTCCCTGGGAAAACCGAACTTAGGAAAACAGGTGCAATAGTGAAATTCTGAGTTTAATCTGGATGCCTAAAACTGAAAATCCACAACAAGAAAATTTGGGCAAAATTATTGAAGGGATTTACCCTTCCTCCACAAGTAATTCTCGACACAACTTGCCTACAAAAAACTCGGCCTCCTGAAGCCTCTACGTCACCCTTTGTGCTGGACTGTGCAGTGTGAAAATTCGTACTACCCGGAATCCTACTGCAACAACTGATGAAAAGTCTTCTATTTGTTATTCACTGTGTTCTCCAAGCAAATATCGAAATCCATACGCTACAACCTTCACAAATAATATTGCGGATGAAAAAAAACAAGTGCGGAAACAAGATCTGAGTAATAGAAAATCATAGACACATCTGACACCGTTTTTTTTACTAAATGTTCCCAGAAAAACCCAATGTGGGAAAACCAATGCAACAGCTGAGGGTTTATTATGCAATAATTTTCTAAATACAAACTTGATGCTTTGTTGACTATCCTCACAAAGAATCTGACTGATAGAGAAGTTGGTGAGATTACCTCACACACTGACACTGGAAGCCCCACTGGCCAAAACCCCGGACTGGCAAGCCCTCCACTGCCTCTGCGTGGGGACTTCGTGGCTTCTACGTTTTGGCTCTTTGGATCCGACCCTCTGGCCCCTTCCGGTCTCACACCCCGACTTTTCGGCACTGAATCTGACTAATCCTCAGCTGAGTCATAGACTTCCTATGGGCTACTGCGCTGCCTCTGCTGGCTCTGCGTATATGCTACACTGCCTCTTTGAGTACTGCTCTCTATCTTCTTTGCTGTGTATTCTCCGGCTCAGGAAATCTTCCAACCAGAAATTATATCTACCCCTCTCTGCAAGAATCTTCTCGATCGATCTCTCTGAGTATTGCTCACTAAAGAATTTCGATCTCTTGATCCTTAGATTTGTTTTTTAAATGACCCTTCAAGTCCTTATAATCTTCTCGTTGAAACTTCAATGACCAAGATTAAATCTCTAATCAACAGCTAAGATTAACTTTTGACTTGATCTCCACCTTTTGTGGAACATTCACACTCTGTTTTATTTATACCCTTTAATTATTTTATTTTCCTAAGTTTAGACTTAGGGTCTCTTAAAAAATAATTAATCATTTTAAAAAAACATATTATGAGTGGAAATTTCACAAACGATTTATAGGTTCTTTGGAATACATGTGCCTAAGCCTCCCTGCCAATTTTGAGACTTAGAGCACATAAGATGCTACCCAAATCAACACTCCCTCTTAGCGAGGAATGTCCCTTAGCGACAAATGTGCTCTAGCAATACACCTGGCTGAGTGCTGCTCTGATTCTGCAACATCTCCCTCTGCGTTGCTGATGTTTGACACTGTTGCCCACCAACTCTGCGCAAATGCTACATCTATACTGCTCCTGACCCTGCCATTGTCAACACTGCATCTGTACTGCAACTCCCCAAATTCTTCATCTGTGCTGCTGCTGGCCTTGCCACTGCCAACTGTCACTGCACTGCAATGCTATTGCTTACTGCAACAGAAAAACATCCAAAACTGAAGAAGTGTTCAACATGATGCATCTTGGTATTGAAGATTTGACTGCTGCTAGCCTCTACGTTGTCCCTCTGAAGCTATTGCTAACTTATGCACTGTGCCTTCTTGCACTGCTGCCAACTCTGATCTACGCTGCTAACCACTCCACTGTCACTTCTGCACTCCTATGCACCAACTAGCACTTGTCCATCCTGCTACATTTGATTTGGGCTCCCGTAGCAAGGTATTGATTCGAGAGGTGGACTCCTCAAGGATCTTGCCCATACTATAGCTCTCTGGGTATACAACTCCAAATCACCCCACCTCCCTCTTAGAGGTATATGGGCAATCATGGGGAACTCCTCCTCATCGATCCTTGCAGGTACAACCTGTGGATCATGCTTCTTGTCTTTGTCTTTGTTCTTGAGAGGACACTATGTGGCATAATGTCCCATCTTGCCACACCGGAAGCATTTGATCTTGGAAATGTCCTTCTTCCTCCTGCGCTGCTCCTGTTTCCCCTTTGATGCAAGGGCTGCATTCTCCTCCTCCTCCTTTGGCTTCTTCCCACCGCTGCCGCTGCCCTCAAGTTGACACTTGAGTAAGTCCCTCCTCATCTTTTCTTGCTGAAGAGCTGCCCACATTGACTCATAGTCTGGCAAATTCTCTCTGCCCAGGATGCTCTGGACAAAGACTTGATAGTCTTCAGACACTGAGTTGAGGGCCAATCTGACCATCTCTGTGGACTAAGGAGCTGCTCCTACAGCTGCCAATTGAACTCGGTTCTCTTCAAGTGTAACTAGGAACAAATCAATGCGCTCACCCTTCTTCATCTCGGTAGCCTGCATTTTCTTCTCCAAATACATCTTCCGCTGCTCGGAAGATCCCTGATATAACTTCTCCAGGGCCTGCCACATTTCTCTAGCAGTCCCTTTGCTAGCTATGTGACACACGACATGATCCCCCACTCCGTCGAGGATCAAGCGCTTTGCCTTTGCCATATCTTTCTTGTATTCTTTTAGTGGATCTGCATCCACTGGTACATCTACCAAACCATCGATGAAGGCTTTGAGATCATGTTCATCCAGCAGGCATCTAATCCTTGCCTGTCAGATCACATAGTTGGAGGCTCCCTCCAACCGATCGTGATTTCTCAGCCCACTTGCTGTCATCTCTGCCGACTGAAAAAATATGTCGAACTAGCTCCCTCTCTCTCCTCTGTGCAACTCTGGCCTGGCCTACGCACTCCCTGTTGGAGATGGTAGATCTGACACCCAATACTGCTGCTTAGCTCTCGAAAAATAGAATTCCCCGGCTAGGAATTCCTTGAGGAAGAAAATTCCCTCAAGGTGTCTCCAAATCTCTCTTCTAACGCTTTCTACACCAGCAATCACTGCTTTGTAGAAAATTGCGTCCCTCCAATTACTGATCTGCTGTGCTGCTCCCTCTGCCTCTGCTAAACTGCAATTTGGAAAAATCTTTCCTCTTCGTTGACTCACTCAGAGAGAGATTTTCCTTGCTGGTTTTAGCCTTCCTGGCTTGGACTGCACACTAACTGGGGAATCGATCTGTTGCTTATGCAGTTCTTTGATCCTCGACTTCTGGTACGATGCTGGATCTGCTGGATTTGCTTTCTTGTTCCTCTTGCACTAAGCTACACAAGCTCTGATACCATGTGAAAATTTGTACTACCCAGAATCCTACAACAACAACTAATGGAAAGTCTTCTATTTTTATTTACTTAACAAATCATTACTGTGTTATACAAGCAAATATGGAAATCCATACACTACAATCTTCACAAATAAAACTGCGGAAGAAAAAAACAAGTGCGGCAACAAGATCTGAACTATAGGAAATCATAGACAAATCTGACACCATTGTTTTTTGGACTAATGTTCCCAGAAAAACTCAATGCGGGAAAACTGGTGCAACAGCTAAGGGTTTATATATTATGCAGTAATTTTTTGAATACAAACTGGATGCCTTGCTAGCTATCCTCACAAGGAATTTGACTGATAGAGAAGTTGGTGAGATTACCTCACACACTGACACTGGAAGCCCAACTGGCCAAAACCACAGACTGGCAAGCCCTCCACTGTCTCTGTGCAGTCTCTGTGTCACTTTGCTTGGGGACTGCGTGGTTTCTGCGTTCTGGCTCTTCTGCTGGTTGGATCTGACCCTGTGACCCCTTTCGGTCTCACACCCTGACTTTTCGACACTGGATCTGATTGATCCTCAGCCGAATCACGAACTTCCTTTGGGCTACTGCGCCGCCCCTACTGGCTTTGCACAAGCTCTGCGTCGCTGCTACGCTGTTTCTCTAAGTACTGCTCTCTGTCTTCTCTGCTCTGTATTCTCCGACTTAGGAAATCTTCCAACCAGAAATTATCTCTGCCCCTCTGCAAGAATCTTCTCGATCGATCTTCTCTCCGAGCACTGCTCACTAAATAATTTCAATCTCTTGATCCTTCGGTGTATTTTCCAAATGACCCTTAAAGTCCTCCTTATAATCTTTTCGTTGAAACTTCGATGACCGAGATTAAATCTCTAATCAATGACTAAGATTAACTTTTGACTTGATCTTTGCCTTTTCTAGAACATTCACGCTTTGTTTTATTAATACCCTTTAATTATTTTATTTTCCTAAGTTTAGACTTAGGGTCCCTTTAAAAATAATTGATTATTTTAATAAAACATATTATGTGTTGAATTTTCACAAACGATTTCTGGGTTCTCTGGAATATTCACGCTTTGTTTTATTAATACCCTTTAATTATTTTATTTTCCTAAGTTTAGACTTAGGGTCCCTTTAAAAATAATTAATTATTTTAATAAAACATATTATGTGTTGAATTTTCACAAACGATTTCTGGGTTCTCTGGAATACATGTCCCTAAGCCTGCCCGCCAATTTTGAGACTTAGAGCACATCCTATGATACCCAAATCAACACCCCCTCTTAGCGAGGATTGTGCTCTAGCAATACAACCTGGTGAGTATTGCTCTAATTCCGCAACATCTCCCTCTGCGCCGCTGATGTTTGACATTGTTGCCCACCAACTCTGCACAAATGCTACATTTGTACTGCTGCTAACCCTGCCACTGTCAACACTGCATTCGTACTGCAACTCCTCAAATTCTACATCCATGCTGCTACTGGCCCTGCCATTGCCAATTGCCACTGCACTGCAACGTTGTTGCTTACTGTAATAGAAAAACATCCAAAATTGAAGAAGTGTTCAACATGATGCATCTCAGTATTGAAGATTTGACTGCTGCTAGCCTCTGCGCTGCCCCTCTGAAGTAGTTGCGCTGCTGCTAACTTCTACACTATGCCTTCCTGCACTGCTGCCAACTTTGCTCTGCTCAAATTTTGGGGCTGCTAAGCACTGCACTGTCACTTCTGCACTCCTCTGCACCAACTAGCACTCGTCCATCTTGCTACATTTGATTTGGGCTCCCGTAGCTAGGTATTGATCCGAGAAGTGGAATCCTCAAGGATCCTGTCCATACTGTAGCTCTTTGGGTCTACAGCTCTAAATCCCCCCACCTCCCTCATGGAGGTATATGGGCAATCATGACAAACTCCTCCGCATCGATCCTTGCAGATGCAGCCTATGGATCATGCTTCTTGTCTTTCTCTCTCTTCTTGAGAGGACACTATGTGGCATAATGTCCCATCTCGCCACACCGGAAGCATTTGATCTTGGAAATGTCCTTCTTCCTCCTGTGCTGCTCCTGTTTCCCCTTTGATGCAAGGGCTACATGCTCCTCCTCCTCCTTTGGCTTCTTCCCACTGTTGTTGCTACCCTCAAGTTGACACTCGAGTAAGTCCGTCCTTATCTCTTCTTGCTGAAGAGCTGCCCACATTGACTCCTAGTCCGACAAATTCTCTCTGCCCAGGATGCTCTGGACAAAGACTTGATAGTCTTGAGACAGTGAGTTGAGGGCCAATCTGACCATCTCTGTGGCTTGAGGCGCTGCTCCTGCAGTTGGCAGCTGAACTCGGTTCTCTTGAAGTCTAACTAGGAATGAATCAATGCGCTCACCCTTCTGCATTTTGGTAGTCCGCAATTTCTCCTCCAAATACATCTTCCGCTGCTCGGAAGATCCTTGATATAACTTCTCTAGGGCCTGCCATATTTGTCTAGCAGTCCATTTGCTTGCTATGTGACACACGACATGATCCCGCACTCCGTCGAGGATCAGGTGCTTTGCCTTTGCCATATCTTTCTTGTATTCTTTTAGTGGATTTGCATCCACTGGTACATCTACCACACCATCAATGAAGGTTTTGAGATCATGTTCATCCAGTAGGCATTTGATCCTTGCCTGCCAGATCACATAGTTGGAGGCTCCCTCCAACCGATCTTGATCTCTCAGCCCACTTGTTGCCATCTCTGTCCACTGAAAAAAGATGTCGAACTAGCTCCCTCTCTCTCCTCTGCGCAACTTTGGCCTGGCCTACGTACTCCCTGCTTGAGATGGTAGATCTGCCACCCAATACTGTTGCTTAGATCTCGAAAAATAAAATTCCCTGGCTAGGAATTCCATGAGGAAGAAAATTCCCTCAAGGTGTCTCTAGATCTCTCTTCTGACACTTTCTACACCATCAATCACTGCTCCGTAGAAAACTGCATCCCTGCAGCTACTGATATGCGCTGATCTGCTACGCTACTCCCTCTGCCTCTGCCAAACTGCAATCTGGAAAAATGTTTCCTCTCTTTCGATTCACTCAAAGAGAGATTTTCCTTGTTGGTTTTATCCCTCCTGGCTTGGACTGCGCACTAATTGGGGAATCGATCTGTTGCCTACGCAGTTCTTAGATTTGCTGGATCTGGTCTCTTGCTCCTCCTGCACTGAGCTACACAAGCTCTGATACCATGTGAAAATCCGTACTGCCCATAATCCTACTGCAACAAGTGATGGAAAGTCTTTTATTTGTTATTTACTTAACTAATTATTTACTGTGTTCTACAAGCAAATATCGAAATCCATACACTACAACCTTCACAAATAAAACTGCGGAAAAAAAAAAAAAACAAGTGCAGAAACAAGATCTGAGCAGTAGAAAATCATAGACACATCTGACACCATTGTTTTTGGACTAATGTCCTCGGAAAAACCCAATGCAGGAAAATCGGTGCAACAACCGAGTGTTTATTATTATGCAATAATTTTCTGAATACAAACTTAATGCCTTGTTGGTTATCCTCTCAGAGAATCTGACTGACAGAGAAGCTAGTGAGATTACCTCACACACTGACATTGGAAGCCCAACTGGCCAAAACCCTGGACTGGCAAGCCCTCCACTGCCTTTGTGCAATCTCTGCGTCACTCTGCGTGGGGACTGCATGGCTTCTATGTTTTGGATGGATCTGACCCTCTGGCCCCTTCTGGTCTCACACCCCGACTTTCTGGTATTGGATCTGACTGATCCTCAGTTGAATCACGGACTTCCTCTGGGCTACTGCGCTACCTCTGTAGGCCCTGTGTAGCTGCAACGCTGCCTCTCGGCGTACTGTTCTTTGTCTTCTTTGCTATGTATTCTCTAGCTCAGGAAATCTTCCAACCATAAATTATCTCTTTCCCTCTGCAAGAATCTTCTCGATTGATCTTCTCTCTGAGCACTGCTCACTAAATAATTTCGTGTTGAAAAATCAACAAGAAATGTGTGTCTACTTTAATTTTCCCTTAATTAAATTGGACAATAAAATGTAATCTTATCTCATAATCACTTGTAATAGTTAACTGAGTGTGATATACTTAGTTAGCTCATGAATTTCGAGTTGAGGGTGGTTGGTGAGGCATGCAGAGTGATTTTATTAGTTATGGAGTTCGAGTTGCAGTTAGTGCATTAGTTTAATGCATGAGAAATCAGTGAACTCAATTAAGTGAGTTAAAATCAATATAACTAGTTGTAACTGTTTGTTGCACTAGTGAGAGGTCATGTGAATTAAGTCGGATTTAATTCACATGCAGTGATCTGTCGTGTAAATGATGAATTACTATTAATTGCTGCATGCATGTCAGTTCCAGTGGAGACCTAGTTGAGACAAAGATTAAAGGGATGTTAACTATCAGTTGTATGATTAGTAGGTTGCCCGCATGCAGTAAAACACCAATAGGATTTCCCATGAGCATTGCGCAGTTTTGGAAAGTTGAATTTCCTAAATAATAGGGATTGCATTCCACATGAATTGCGCAAGCAAGGCAGGCTGAGCAGAGGCTGAAAATTGGCTAAGTGTTGGTCGATTTTGTCCGAATAAGTGTGAGATAGTTGTGAGAGTGCAAGAGACTCTTGTGAGAAGAGTTCATTGTGATTGTTTCATGATTCCTTGGTGAATATACAATAGAAGATAGAGGGGTTTTGAGCAACAAGCTTTCTGCGGGAAAATATCTGTGTTATGGTTTGATTTGCCTCTTTCTTTACTTGTTGTGATTGGCGATCGTGTTTATTTTCCGCAATTGATTTGTAGAAGGATTCAGTGTCTTGCTTTAGCATATCACATGATCAGATTGAATCCATTGATATACATATTGTTTGTATAATTTCTACGTGGTATCAGAGCGCAGGAAATCACTATAGTGGAGAAGAAATTGAGCTTGTGCTGAATAGCATTCGAATTTGCAAAAGCATTCTTTGTGTGATAGACGGATCAAGATCAAGATGGATTTCAATGGCTTGAGATTGGAATATGCACTCGAGGGTAGTTCCAATTATATTGCGTGGAAAGACAAGATGGAGGCAATTCTGGAGAACAACGGGTTGAAAGAATTCATTGATAATGACAAACCCAAACCCGCAGCAACAGATGCCGCTCTTCTTGATGCTTGGAAAAAGAAGGTTGCAAAGGCGAGGAGGATTTATTGGAGGGAGGTCGAGACCACATTGAATCAAGTCTCCATTGCAAAGCGACTCTATATGCAATGTGGAAGGCTTTGATAGATCTGTTTCAGAGTAGCAGTGACCACAAAAAATTGGCATTGAAGGACAATCTCAGGAAAATCAAAATGGAGAAAGATGACATTATTCCGAAATATTTAACCAAGTTTGTCCAATGTTGAGATGAGCTTGGGAGCGTCGAAATTACTGTAGCGGTTGATGACTTGGTGAGCCTAGCTCTTCTAGGCCTTCCCAAGAGTTGGCATAATTATCAAGACTCTGTCAATGGGAGGGAGAAACTGCCAAATTGGGAGCGACTTTAGTTGGATTTTAACCAAGTTTGTCCAATGTTGAGATGAGCTTGGGAGCGTCGAAATTACTGTAGCAGATGATGACTTGGTG
This sequence comes from Pinus albicaulis, assembly GCA_034641835.2. Classification (NCBI taxonomy): domain Eukaryota; kingdom Viridiplantae; phylum Streptophyta; class Pinopsida; order Pinales; family Pinaceae; genus Pinus; species Pinus albicaulis. The sequence goes on along the minus strand of CM076580.1, from coordinate 770,888,617 downwards.
AGCCTAGATCTTCTTGGCCTTCCCAAGAGTTAGCATAGTTATCAGGACTCTGTCAATGGGAGGGAGAAACTGCCAGATTGAGAGCGACTTTGGTTGGATTTGGTGCAAGAAGAATTCAGGGGGAATACCAGAGATGGATCTTCATCTAAGACAAATGATGAGGAAAATTGCACCTTAGGTGGTAAGGCAAAGAAGGGGAAGGGAAAGGGAAAGAAATCCTATTCCAAATTTGAGACCAACAAAGAAGGCTGAAGTGTGACATGTCCAGAGTGAAATGTTTTCACTGTCATGAGCATGGACATTATGCCACTAATTGTCCATAGAAGAAGAAGAACAAGGAGGCTTCAGGATCTGCAACTGGTGAAGCTTTGGCCTTGCAATTTGAGTTGGACTTCTCGCTCGTCGCTTGCATGGTGTCAAGTGCGATGGGATCAGTGTGGTACTTGGATAGTGGTGCATCTTTCCACATGACGAGAGACAAAGAAATTTTCAGTAGCTTGGAGGAGAAGGACCTCCAAATGCATATCGAAATGGGTGATGACTGGAGGTATAGCGCTATCGGGATCAGTACAGTTACCTTCTAGAGACAGTCAAGTAAACCCTTCTTATTAAAAGATGTAATGCATGTACCAGACTTGAAAAATAATTTAGTTTCAGTTGCAATGTTGGAGGATAGAGGTTATGATGTGGTTTTCAGTGAAGGGAAAGCTTTTCTTCGACACAAAGCCACAGGACAAGCCAAGAAGATTGGGAGTCGTGTGAAGAATCTCTACAAACTTGATGCAGATGGCTGCGCAACATTGATGGGTAAGGCAAACAAAGTGCTGAGCTGGGATGAGGGTGAGTTATGGCACAGGAGATTGGGCCATCTACACCACGGAGCCTTGAAGGTCGTGCAACAGATTTCTACGAGGCTTCCAAAGGGTACTCTTGCGCAGATAGACACATGCAAGGGATGTACCATGTGGAAGTATGCAAAGACCACTTTTCACGAGAAGGAGAACCGAGCAGCGGAAATCCTTGAGAGAGTTCACTCAGATGTGTGTGGACCATTCTCTACAGCTTCGACAACAAAGCACAGGTATTATGTGATCTTTGTTGATAATTTTTCTAGAAAGTGTTGGATCTATTTCATGCGGAAGAAAGATCAGACATTCTCAAAATTTTGTGAGTTCAAAGCACTGGTGGAGAAAGATACAGGGAAGCATGTGAAGGCTCTTAAGAGCGACAATGGTGGTGAGTACATCTCCAATGAATTCAAGAACTTCTGTAGCAAAGAAGGAATTTGGAGAGAGTTGATTGCGCCTCATAATCCACAACAGAATGGGGTCGCAAAAAGAAAGAATAGAACAATTGTGGGTGTGACACGAGCGATGTTGCATGATTAGGGCCTACCGTTGCATCTGTGGGTGGAAGCATGCAACACAACGGTATTTTTTCAAAACCGTAGTCCTCATCGGATACTTGGCATGAGTACACCAGAGGAGGCTTTTTCCGGTAAGAAACCTGATGTTTCATATTTTAAATTTTTTGGCTCATCTGTCTATAGCCATGTGACCAAAGATTCTAGTAAGAAGCTAGAACCAACAACTGATATTTGGATATTTGTGGGGTACACTGATACTCCCCACAACTATCTGGTGTATTTGCCAAACAACAAGATGATTGTTGTGAGACGGGATATAAAATTTGATGAGGAGAAAGCCGTGCGATTGCCCCTTGAGAGGGAGCTTGATTTGCATGTAGATGAGGAACTCTTGGTTCCAAAGGATGAACCCCAAGATGTGGAGCAACCACATGCGAAGGATCATGGAGTGGCAGAAAACACTCATGCAGAGCCATTCACCAGACATGGTAGAAGGCGCACCACAAAAGCTGATAGATTGAGACTTGATGCAGCAGAACATGTAGGAGCACCTACTTCACTGTGCAGACAGAGACAGTTTCCAAACATGTTTACTGGATACATGGCTCTTATGAGCAAGTGTATTGTGACGGAACCACCCTCCTTTTCCTTTGAGGAAGCAGTGCAACAACCAATTTGGGTTGATGCCATGGTTGAGGAGTATGACTCCATCGTCAAGAATAGTGAATGAGAAGTTGTTCTGAGACCGGTCGGAAAATCAGTGGTTGGATCTTGATGGATCTATAAGGTGAAGCAAGCAACAGATGAGAGTGTGGAGAAGTACAAGGCTAGATTTGTAGCCCGGGGATTCTCACAAGTTGAGGGGATTGACTATGAGGAGACTTTCACATTGGTTGTGAGATACTCATTGATTAGATTTATCCTTGCATTCTCAGCGCAGATGGCGTGGTAGATACATCAGATGGATGTGAAAACTGTATTTCTCAATGGAGTTATTGAGGAAAAAGTGTACATAGAGCAACCAGAAGGTTTTGAGACCTTTGATAGTGACTCACATGCGCGCAGATTCAAGAGAGCACTGTATGGGCTTAAGCAAGCACCTCGTGCTTGGTACACTAGAATTGATAACTATTTCACTGGGTTGGGCTTCACGAAGAGTGAAACAGATGCGAACCTGTACCAGATTGTGGTTGATGGTTAGCTCTTGATTATCCTACTTTATGTTGATGATCGAATTTTGATAGGTGATGAGCAACTCATAACTTCTTGCAAAGAGGATCTTGCAAGAGAGTTTGAGATGAAGGACATGGGACTCCACTATTTCCTTGGTTTGGAAATATGGTAGCGGGATGGTGAGCTATTTGTTTCTCAAGGCAAGTATGCCAAAGAGATTCTGAGTAAGTTTCACATGGAGAGCTGTAAACCCATGTAGACTCCTCTTCCAAGAAACTGGAGGAAGGATGTAATATTCCTAATTAGCACTGCTAATTGGAATATTTCATTTTTGTATAGTTTTGCCGCCTTTAGTTAAAATAATAAATAAAGTGAGAAATAAGGGGGTCAACTCACTTTAATAAAATAAAGTGCTTTCCTAGTTGATGAACGTTGTGACTTAAAGGGGTGGCCTTGGGGGTCCACACGCATATGAGGGGAGGCCTCACGCTGACCCTAAGGTAACTGCGCAGGTCAAGGAAGGTGAAGGACGCAGTTAGGGTTTTTGGAGGGAGCTAGCACTATAAAAGGTGGGGTTTTCACTCCATTTGGCATTGTTGATATGATATTGATATTGAGAGCTAGACTTCTGTCTACTTCAGCACGCCGGTTGTTTAGTCGGTCTGCAGCACTGTTTAGTGCGAACTGAGTGTCTCCGGTCGGAGATCTCACCCTTGGCTCCGGGGGACTTCGAGTGCCTACTCGAGCAAGGTATTTCCTTCAGTTCTGTAGGTGGTTTGCAGTGGATTTTTGGGTGGACGTTGCAGAGGAGTTGGCCTCTTGAAGTGACTGCGCAGTGCAGGAGAGAGGACGCAGTTTCTGCAGGGAGGACGCAGTCTTGTTGAGCAGCGTTGTTGTGTGGTGATTTGGCAGTGGGTTCAGCGTTTTTCAGCCTTGAGGAGATTGCTATTTCATCCGGAGGTTTTGCAGGAGGATTCAGCCCCTTTTCTCAGCGTGTTTCTTGAGCTTCTGCGCTGTTCCTGGGAGAGACAGCGTTTTCACTGAGGAGGGTTTATTTGGTGGATTTTCGGAGGTGGAGCATTTGCTTCACGATTTCTGGGTTTTGTCCGGAGGGTTGAGTTCAGCTAGCCTTCCAGTTTTCAGCTCATTCTGGTGAGGGGATCAGCCCCTAGTTCCAGTACATTGCAGCAGCAGTTTTCTACGACAGTTTCTCCAGTCAGCTAGGACGCAGTCTCTGTTGCAGCCATTTCTTATTCTGAGAGGGTCTCCACTTGCCTAGAGCAAGGATAGGTGCACTCATTCTGATTATCTTTGTACCCCTATACATGTGTTCTCAGATTAATAAAATGGCTTAGTGTTCTGGCATTTTATGTGTATTTGTTCCATATTCTAGTTCCGGCATTTTGTTCTATATAGCTGCTTGTTATTTTGCTGTGTATTACTGTTTATTTCCCGTTGGGGATATTACAGTGGTATCAGAGCATAGTTCTGGCTCAGCCTGTGGTGCTAGCAGTCTATGACGCCCGGGGATAATCCCTACTTTGATCGGAGGAGACACAGAGACGTTGAGGGTAGGTGGAATTTTCCCTTCGGGGGGAGGGATTCTGATCAGGAGCCACCTGAGACAGATTCAGAGGAGGAGCAGCCTGTGAGGGACACAGAGCAGCGGAACCCAATGGCAGACGAGGAGAGGAGATGGGAAACGCTCCTCCATCACATACAGGAGATATCACAGAGGCTCACGGCCGTAGAGGTCGGACAGAGAGAACCCCCTAGGGTTTTCCAGGTCGGTGAGGGATCGGGTATGTCTCACCACGTACCAGTGCATGATGCTATCCCCATTGTGACGACTCAGGCACCCACGCGATCCACTATGCCCACATTCTTGCCAGAGGACACAGGGGCAGGAGTACAGGGAGGTGCACAGCGGGATATTCCAGCACCCACGCGATCTACCATGCCTACCTTCCTGGCAGAGGACGCAGGGACAGCAGCACAGCGAGAGATGGATTTGGCTCGGATGGCTGGCATTTTTGCAGAGTATCAGGCTTTCGGACCGACATTCATGGATTCTCTCACCTTCAGAGACTATCTCCAGGTCCAGTATGGCATTAGATCCCGTGATCATCACCAGGGGCACAGGCACCACCGTGATGACCACCGCGCAGCTAGCAGATTTCATTTGCCCACGTTTGATGGCTCATCGAACAGTTCGGCAAATTCTTGGGTGGAGAAGCTGGACATCTATTTCCAGCTTAACCAGATGTCGCAGTCAGAGGCCATTAAGGTGGCAACATTGCATCTGGATGGTGAGGCCCAGGACTGGTGGTTCCATGGGATGGCGACACTCGGGCATTCTACAGTGACGACATATGCCGAGTTTACCAGGAGAGTGGTAGAGCGCTTTGACAGGAGGGATCCAGAGCAGCACTTTGTTGAGCTGACCAAGCTCAAACAGACTGGGAGTGCAGAGACATACATTTCAGAGTTCTTGAGGGTTTCGGTGATGGTACCGGATTTATCTGCAACTCGGATGGTTTACATGTTTGTGGAGGGGCTATCAGAGCCACTGCGTGGCCTAGTCCGGTCGAATAGACCGGCTACCCTTCAGGATGCCATCAGCAGGACTCGGGACTTACAAGATGTCTTACCCAGGACTCGGCCACCTTATCCCCAGAGACAGGCCTTCCAGCCTAAGGGTAAGGACATGAGGGTTCCGCCTCCCAAGGCGAATCCTGGACGGGGGCAGTTTGATGATGAGGCCAGGAGGGAGCTGAGGAGGAAGCGGCTGTGCTTCACTTGCTAGGAGCCATGGGCACCGGGACACAGGTGTGCGGCAGGGAAGGCACATTTCATTGAGGTCTTCTCCGAGAGCAGTGGAGAAGAGGATGAGGAGGATGACGTGGAGGCAGGAGACAGCTATGCAGCGCAGGGTACCTTACCACCTCCACCACCCGCCGCAAGTGGGGCATCGTTTGCACCCACTGGGGCGCTCTAGCCGCATTGCAGGGAGTCCCCAAGTATTTGACGCTGCGCGTACGAGGGACAGTGCGCGGGCAGCGGGTTTCAATCTTAGTTGACAGTGGGGCCACCCACAACTTTATTGATGCCCAGATGGTTGAGCGGAGAGGCATCCAGACAGAGGGTTTTGATGGGTTTTCCGTCTTGGTCCCAGGAGATCAGACTATGGCATGTGCTCGGTATGTTCCAGAGCTATCAGTGACGATGGGCACTTACACATTGACAGACCACTTCTTTGTGGTGGATATTCCGGACACCAACCTGATATTGGGTGTTCAGTGGCTCATTACTCTGGGGAAAGTCACGACAGATTGGAAGGCCCTAGAGATGGAGTGGGATGATCCCAAGACGGGGAGGCATGAGAAGATTCGAGGACAGCACACATACCCGCCTCAGACAGTATCGACACACAAGATGGAGGCGACCTTTCGCAAGGGAGACATAGAGTGGGCAGTAGAGTTGCGAGCTTCAGAGGCAGTGGATACAGGACAGACAGTGCATCCGGAGCTACAGTCTATACTTGACAGGTATGCAGTGGTATTCGGGGATATTCCACCAGGGCAGCCACCAAATCGGGGGTTTGAGCATACGATCGAGCTTGAGCAGGGGATACAGGCCGTGATTACCACACCGTATAGGCATCCCAAGGCCTATCGGGACGAGATAGAGCGGGCCATTCAGGAGTTGCTAGCCCTTGGTCACATTCGGCCCAGCACGAGTCCTTTTGCTTCTTCTGTAGTGCTGGTGAAGAAGAAGGACGGCACATTGCGCATGTGCATTGACTACAGGGCTCTGAACAAGAAGACCCTGAAGAACAGGTACCCCATCCCCAGGATCGATGAGCTGATGGATGAGTTGAGAGGAGCACGGTTCTTCTCAAAGATTGACTTGAGATCCGGGTACCATCGGATACGCGTGAGGGAACAGGACATTCCCAAGACCGCTTTCAGGTGTCACTATGGGCACTTTGAGTTTTTGGTCATGCCATTCGGACTGACCAATGCACCTACTACCTTCCAGTCATGCATGAACCACATCTTCAGGGGTCATCTGAGGAAGTTTGTGCTGGTTTTCTTTGATGACATACTTATATACAGCAGGACTTGGGAGGAGCACCTCCAGCATATTGAGACAGTCTTGCACATCTTGGAGGAGCAGCAGTTCTATGCCAAGCTCTCCAAGTGTGAGTTCGGGTTGACAGAGATGCTGTATCTGGGGCACATTATAGGAGTGGACGGGGTGAGAGTCCACGAGGATAAGATCAGGGCCATCAGGGATTGGCCAGAACCGCGGAATGTGACGGAGCTTCGGGGATTTATTGGTATTTGCACATACTACAGGAAGTTCGTCAAGGGCTTCTCTCAGCTTGCTGCACCCCTCACAGATTTGACGAGGAAGGGGGCCTTCAGTTGGTCGGACACGGCACAACGAGCTTTTGACAAGCTCAAGGAGGTGATGAGCAGTTGCCCTGTGTTGGCGTTGCCAGATTTTACACAGCCCTTTGTCCTAGAGTGTGATACATCCGGAGAGGGGATTGGTGCAGTTTTGATGCAGGACGGTCATCCGATTGCTTTTGAGAGCCGGAAGCTCCTTCCACACGAGAGGTTGTATCCCATATACGACAAGGAGATGCTGGCCATCATGCATGCATTGGCCAAATTTCGGCAGTACCTGGTAGGTGGCAGATTCAGGGTGAGGACAGATCATAACAGCCTGAGGTACTTTCTGGAGCAGAAGCAGTTGCAGGAGAGGCAGCAGAAGTGGATCAGCAAGATCCAGGCCTATGACTTTGACATAGAGTATGTCAAAGGGAAGAATAACGTGGTAGCTGATGCCCTTTCTCGTAGACCGGCCACGTTATCACTCATGAGCTTGGATGCTGATTGGAGGGCACGACTGTTGGTCGAGTACTCCAAGGATAGGTTTGCATGCGAGGTTCTAGATGGGCAGGTAGCAGATGACAGGTACAGGGTGGTCGATGAGATCATCTATTACAGGGACAGGATCTTCTTGACTGAGGGGTCTCAGCTCAAGAAGAAGATACTCCAGGCTTCACATGATTCACCATTGGCGGGCCATCAGGGGTTCACCAAGACATACAGGGCTATTCGAGAGAGGTTCTCATGGAAGGGCCTCAAGGAGGACGTACTCCAGCATGTCAGGGAGTGCGATGTTTGCCAGCGAAACAAGGGAGAGATGAGCCATCCTGCGGGGTTGTTGCAGCCTCTTCCCATTCCGGAGGGGAAATGGGAGAGCATATCGATGGACTTCATCACGGGGTTGCCCACGGTGCAGGGCAAGGATTGCATCTTCGTAGTCGTTGACCGGCTGACGAAGTATGCTCATTTTTTCGCCATATCCGCACATCACACAGCAGCGCAGGTGGCTGAGCTGTTCTTTAGGGAGATTTTCAGATTACATGGTCTACCCAAGACCATCGTCAGTGACAGGGACAGCCGCTTCATGGGCGGATTCTGGCAGGAGCTCTTCCGATTAGTGGGGACCGAGTTGACACCGAGCACTAGTTATCACCCCCGGACGGACGGGCAGACAGAGATAGTTAACAAGTAGCTGGAGGGCTACTTGCGTAACTACGTCAGTGGACAGCAGAGGGCATGGCTGAAGTGGCTGCATTTGGGCGAGTACTGCTACAACACAACGCATCATATGTCTATTGGTATGTCACCTTTCTATGCTTTGTATGGATATCATTCCTTATCTTTTGTGGACATGATGTTTGGTGTTAGCAGGGCTCCGAGAGCCAAGTTATGGATCCAAGAGAGCCAAGATATCTTCCGAGCTCTCAAGGACAACATAGCCACAACACAGAATCAGCAGAAGTTGTATGCTGATAAGGGTCGGGTGGAGAGACACTTTGAGGTAGGAGACTTGGTCTACCTACGGCTACAGCCATACCGACAGTCTTCGCTCAAGCAGAAGGGGGCGGAGAAGTTGAAGCCCCGCTTTTATGGGCCATACAGGGTGATACGCAGGATCGGGTAGGTTGCGTATGAGTTGGAGCTGCCCCAAGGCAGCAAGATTCATAACATTTTTCATGTATCATGCCTGAAAAAGGCACTGGGCCAGCAGGTGACAGTCACGGAGGAGCTACCACCTACGGATGATGAGGGGCATCTGGTGTTGCAGCCGGAGGCTATTATTGACACTAGGGAGAGGCAGCTGCGGAGCAGGAAGATCAGGGAGTTCTTGGTGAGATGGAAGAACTTGTCGGATGAGGATGCCACTTGGGAGGATGAGAAGATCTTGCAGCATCCATCACTTCAGTTGCTTGAGGACAAGCAACGTTCTGCCGGGGGAGACTGTAATATTCCTAATTAGCACTGCTAATTGGAATATTTCATTTTTGTATAGTTTTGCCGCCTTTAGTTAAAATAATAAATAAAGTGAGAAATAAGGGGGTCAACTCACTTTAATAAAATAAAGTGATTTCCTAGTTGATGAACGTTGTGACTTAAAGGGGTGGCCTTGGGGGTCCACACGCATATGAGGGGAGGCCTCACGCTGACCCTAAGGTAACTGCGCAGGCCAAGGAGGGTGAAGGACGCAGTTAGGGTTTTTGGAGGGAGCTAGCACTATAAAAGGTGGGGTTTTCACTCCATTTGGCATTGTTGATATGATATTGATATTGAGAGCTAGACTTCTGTCTACTTCATCACGTCGGTTGTTTAGTCAGTCTGCAGCACTGTTTAGTGCAAACTGAGTGTCTCCGGTCGGAGATCTCGCCCTTGGCTCCGGGGGACTTCGAGTGCCTGCTCGAGCAAGGTTTTTCCTTCAGTTTCAGTTGGTGATTTGCAGTAGATTTCTGGTGGACGTTTTGCATAGGAGCTGCCCCTTGAGTGACTGCGCAGTTCAGGAGAGAGGACGCAGTTTCTGCAGGGAGGACGCAGTCTTGGTTGAGCAGCGTTTTGTGGGGTGATTTGGCAGTGGGTTCAGCGTTTTTCAGCCTTGAGGAGGTTGCCATTTCAGCTGAGGGTTTTGCAGGAGAATTCAGCCCTTTTCCTCAGCGTATTTCTTGAGCTACTGCGCTGTTCCTGGGAGAGGCAGCGTTTTCACTGAGGAGGGTTATTTGGTGGATTTTCGGAGGTGGAGCATTTGCTTCACGATTTCTGGGTTTTGTCCGGAGGGTTGAGTACAGCTAGTCTTCCAGTTTTCAGCTCATTCCAGTGTGGGGATCAGCCCCTAGTTCCAGTACATTGCAGCAGCAGTTTCCTACGACAGTTTTCTCCAGTCAGCTAGGACGCAGTCTCTGTTGCAGCCATTTCTTATTCTGAGAGGGTCTCCACTTGCCTAGAGCAAGGATAGGTGCACTCATTCTGATTATCTTTGTACCCATATACATATATTCTCAGATTAATAAAATGGCTTAGTGTTCTGGCATTTTATGTGTATTTGTTCCATATTCTAGTTCCGGCATTTTGTTCTATATAGCTGCTTGTTATTTTGCTGTGTATTACTGTTTATTTCCCGTTGGGGATATTACAAAGGAGGATGCTACTTCAGGTGAGGTAGTGGACGCTACTGTTTACAAGTAGCTTGTGGGTTCACTGATGTACTTGGTGAACACCAGACCAGACATTTGCTACACAGTTAACCAGCTGAGTCAAGCTATGGTTAAGCCGACCAAGCTCTTTTGGAAGGCAGGAAGCATGTCTTTAGATATCTCAGGGGCACTACAGAGTATGGATTATGGTATAGACGGACAAAGGGAGTGAAGCTTCAAGGCTTCACCGATGCAGATAGGGCAGGCAATCCATTAGACATAAAGAGCACATCAGGAGGGATATTCAGCATAGGATCGACAACAGTTTCTTGGTACAATAGGAAGCAGCGATTTGTGGCACTCAGTGCAGCCTAGGCAGAGTACATGGCAGCAAGTTAGGCTGCATGTGAGGCCATTTGGATGAGGAACATTTTGGTTGGTTTGTTTGGTCATCAGATGGATCCGACGGTGATACATTGTGATAACCAGAGTTGCATTAAACTCTCGGTTAATTTGGTATTCCATGATAGGTCCAAGCATATAGACATTCGGTACCACCATCTCAGAGATTGTGTTCAGAGGCGCATTATGTTACTTCAGTACATTCCCATGGAGGATCAGGATGCAGATATTCTGACGAAGGTGCTCGCCAGAAGCAAATTTGAATACCATAGAGGCAGGATCGGGGTAGCTGATAATCCCTTTCTTGTTGAGAGGGAGTGTTGAAAAGTCAACAAGAAATGCGTGTCTAATTTAATTTTCCCTTAATTAAATTGGACAATAAAATGTAATCTTATTTCATAATCCCTTGTAATAGTAAACTGAGTGTGATAAACTCAGTTAGCTCATGAATTTCGAGTTGAGGGTGGTTGGTGAGGCATGCAGAGTGATTCTATTAGTTATGGAGTTTGAGTTGCAGTTAGTGCATTAGTTTAATGCATGAGAAATCAGTTAACTCAATTAAGTGAGTTAAAATCAGTTTAACTAGTTGTAACTGTTTGTTGCACTAGTGAGAGGTCAAGTGAATTAAATCAGATTTAATTCACATGCAGTGATATGTCATGTAACTGATGATTTACTATTAATAGCTGCATGCATGTCAATTCTAGTGCAGACCCAGTTGAGACAAAGGTTAAAGGGATGTTAACTATCAGTTGTTTCATTAGGAGGCTGCCCGCGTGCAGTAAAACACCAATAGGATTGCCCATGAGCTTTGCGCAGTTTTGGAAGGCTGAATTTCCTAAAGAATAGGGATTGCATTCCACATGAATTGCGCACGCAAGGCAGGCTGAGCAGAGGCTGAAAATTGGCTAAGTATTGGTCGATTTTGTCCGGATCAGTGTGAGACAGTTGTGAGAGTGCAGGAGACTCTTGTGAGAAGTGTGCATTGTAATTGTTTTATGATTCCTTGGTGAATATACGATAGAAGATAGAGGGGTTTTGAGCAACAAGCTTTCCCCGGGAAAATATTCGTGTTGTGGTTTGATTTGCTTCTTTCTTTACTTCTTGTGATTGGTGATCGTGTTTATTTTCCGCAATTGATGTGTAAAAGGATTCAATATCTTGCTTTAGCATATCGCATGATCAGATTGAAACCATTGATATACATATTGTTTGTATAATTTCTACAGTTCGATATCTTGATCTTTCTGTGTGTTTTCCAAATGACCCTTCAAGTCCTTCTTATAATATTCTTGTTGATACTTCAACGACCGAGATTAAATCTCTAATCAACGACTAAGATTAGCTTTTGACTTGATCTCTTCCTTTTCTAGAATATTCACATTGTGTTTTATTAATACCCTTTAATTATTTTATTTTCCTAAGTTTAGACTTATGGTCCCTTTAAAAATAATTAATTTATTTGAATAAAACATATTTTGAGTGGATTTTTCACAAACGATTTCTTGGTTCTCTGGAATACATGTGCCTAAGCCTCCCTACCAATTTTGGGACTTAGAGCACATCCGATGCTTCTGAAATCAACACGTAGTATCTATGACGTCAAACCTCTAACTGGTCGTTGATGAAGTTGTTCTGCCTTCTACTTCTGAGAAAATCGTCTTTTCGACCCCTTGGAACCTTTGATCGGCCTCTAGATTTGAGAACGACTGTCTCCAGCAAATCAAACTACCCTCTTTGAAGCTACTACGCATAGCTCTGCACTGTGGGGATAACTTGACCCTCTTGCTGTTGCCTCTGGATCTGGAAAACTTCCTTCGGATCACTGTCCGTGCCCCTCACTCACTACTTCGATCTCTGGCTCTCTTCAACAACTGATCGCTGCTACTTGGGACGATCTGCCAAGAAATCAAACTGCTCAAGTGTGTTCTCCATCACCACGTCAATCTCCTCTTATAATCCTCTATTGGAGCACCAACGACCAAGATTAAAACATAATCGACGGCTAGGATCATCTCTGGATCGATCCGTGTGAGTTTCTAGACTATTCTCACATTGACTTAATTAATACTGATTAATTAACCAGTTTTCCTAAGTTTAGATTGTGGAAACATTAAAAAATTGGTTAATAATCTAATTAAGTCACTTCTAGGCGAAATTTCCAGAAACTATTTCTGGGTTCTGGAGATCTCATGTATTCTAGCCTCTGCACAAAGTTTCGTGGCTAGAACAGATCTGATGCTACAAAATCTAACAATACATATATTCTATATGCCTTTGATTTTTCACAGTATCCAACGAATATACCTTTCTTCTTGGAAACTACCAACTTATTCCTTTTCTCTTTAGGCACATGAAAATACATAGAACAACCAAAGATTCTAAAATGAGAAACATCAGGTTTCTTACCAATGAATATTTCCTCGGGTGTCTTGAAATCCAAGGCTTGATGAGGGATCCTATTTTGAACATATACAACAGTGTTGGTAGCTTCTCCCCACAAGCATTTCGGTAGACCTTGATCATAGATCATACCATGGGTGGCTTCCATGATTGTTTGATTCTTCCTTTCAACAACACCATTATGTTGAATTTTGGGTAGCATCGAATGTGCTTTAGCAACAAAATTTTGTGGAGGGGCTAGAATACATTAGATCTCCAAGGCCCAGAAATCGTTTGGAGAAATTCCACTCGGAATACATTATATGAAAATAATTAATTATTTTTACTGATTCCTAAGTTAAAACTTAGGAAATTAAAATAATTAAAGGGAATTAATATAAATATGGGTGAGAAGCTTCTAAGAGACGAGGATCAAGTTTGTTTTAATCTTAGCCGTTGATTAGAGATTTGATCACGACTGTTGATATCTCAACAGTAAAAGTATAAATGAAGACTTGAGGGTCAGTTGGAGATAGACTGGGCAAGTAACCCGAGGGAAGTCGATACTCCAGAAGAAAGAGTTCGATTTTAGAGGGAGAGTTGTAGGGTGAAGGAAGAGGAGGGTATCAGCAACAGTCAGATACAGAGGAGGAGGGACGCAAAGCAGTAGAGGGACAATGCAGAGGGACAACGCAAAGAGGCAACGTAGCAGAGGACGCAATCCTCACGCAGAAGAGGACGCAGAGGTGACGTAGTGGAGGCTGGAGGGTCTCTTGGGTGTCAGAATTTCTCGAGTGACTAGAGGAAACTATCTCAGGTGTTTTCGCAAAAGTTTCTCCATGATTCTGCAAATCGTTTCTTGCAAAGTGATTGTTGTCGAAGAATAATAAATAAACCCTCATTTGCTGCATCGGTTTTCCCGCGTTGGGTTTTTCCGGGAACTATTGTCCAAAAACATTTTTGTTGATGTGATTGATTCTTGTGCTTTCATTTCACTGTTCTTTTCTCTATGCAATTATGTGATAACTGCAGTAGAATTTATTTTGTTGTTCACTGAAGGGTTTTGTAAATAACTTATTGTGGAAAATACGTAGGAGAAATAAATCGGTTACTGCAGTGGAATTTCAAGTTAGAAATTTGCACATGGTATCAGAGCAGAGATCGGGCAACAGGGTTGGAGATTCTGCAATGAGTCGTGGTCTTGATGTTGCTGGAGCAGCAACTCGAAGGGGCTCACACAGTTCTCCCGGGAAAGAGGAAAGCACGAAAGATACAATGGATCACGACATTTTTGTGTTGACTTCTAGATTGGAAGAAGAAGTCGCTTGCTTGTCAAGCTTTGCTTCTGCTGAGGTTTGGTATATTGATAACGGGGTTTTTGCGCACATGATGGGAATGCGAGAATGTTTCTCGAGCTACCAAGAAGAACAAATGAACTTCCAAATCACCATGGGAAATAAGACTAAATGTATCCCTGTTGGAAGAGGAGAGCGACTTCGGGCTTCGGGCATGTGCTTGGATTGGGGATGAACTTGCTCTCTGTATCTCTGTTACAAAACAAGGGCTATGCTGTATACTTCATTGGAAAGAAAGTATAAGTCAAACATCCGAGTTGGATAGAGAAGGCCCAAATTGGAGTCTAAAGCAATAGACTGTATAAGTTACAGCTAGAATCTCCAATGGCACTAATAGGCAGCAATGATGAGAAAGATTTGAATGAACTATGGCACCGAAAGATGGGGCACTTGCACCATGGGGCTCTAAGAATTCTCAGAGAAACCGTCACAGGAGTTCCAGATTTAAGCACCAAATGAGATGATGTTTGCAAAGGGTGCGTACTACGCAAGTACGCCAAAGTGGCTTATTCTAGAAGTAGCAATGGGGCAAAGAGTGTTTTGGGATTAATACACAGATATCTGCGGACCAATGTCCACAAGAGCTCTTAGTGGTGCTGAATACCTCGTCACCTTCATTGATGCCCATTCTAGGAAGACTTGGATCTACTTTCTAAAGACCAAGGATGAGGTCTTTGATCGATTCAAAGAGTTTAAGGCTTTGGTTGAGAATCTGACAAGGAAGAGGATAAAATTATTGCATTCAAACAATGGTGGAGAATATATGAATAAAGACTTCATTGAGTTCTGTGCAAGGGAAGGAATCAAAAGAGAATGGACCGCTTCATATAATCCGGAGCAGAATGGGGTTGCAGAGAGGAAAAACAGAACCGTTGTTGAAGCAACGAGGGCAATGTTGTATGATCAGGATATGCCCAAATTTCTATCGGCAGAAGCATGCAGCACAACTGTGTATGTTCAGAATAGGATTCCTCACAGGGCATAAGGTAGGATTACACTGGAGAGTGTCTTCATTGGCAGAAAGCCAGAAGTCAGTCATTTCAGGATCTTTTGGAGTTTGGCGTACTGCCATATACCCGAAGAAAAGAGAAAGAAGTTGGATCAGACCGCGTAAAAAGGATACCTTGTGGGATATAGCGAGAACGCTAAGGCATATAGAATCTACATTCCTGGCAGTAGGAAAGTCGTAGTACGGCGGGATGTAAAGTTCATGGAGGTCAAAGCTCTTGGGAAATCTTGAGAAATGCCTTTCGAAAAGTAGTCAGAGGACGATCCATTGGTCCAACCACTTTGACCAGCGTAAACTAGCACCAACGCTTCTCCAAGGCATAAGAATTTTGAAGTATCACCACAAGAAGATTCGCAGGAGGAGGAGCAAAAAGATCCACCCTCTACCAGTGGAAGAACGAGTCGAGAATTATGACATATACTAAGGAATGCAGAGGAGTTCATTGGAGCTCCTAGAACCGAGAAAAGGCAGCGTAGACAAAGAGACAGATACCAAGCTTTGGTGGCTCAGGTTGGAGAACCCTCTAGTTTTCAGGAGGCAATTCAGCATCAAGTATGGGTAGATGCTATGGTGGAGGAATACAGTTCCATAATGACCAATGATGTCTGGGAAGTGGTACCTAGACCTCAGGACAAATCAATTGTAGGTTCGAGATGGATCTACAATATCAAGTATGCTGCAGATGGCAACATGGAAAAGTACAAAGCCAGGTTCGTGGCTATGGGGTATGCTCAAAGGAAGGGATAAACTACAAAGAAACCTTCGCCCCAGTAGCTAGGTTTACTTCTATCAGATCTTTGATATCCCTTGCAGCATAGATGGGGCGGGGGATTCACCAGATGGACGTCAAGACTGCTTTCTTGAATGGGGTGATAGAAGAAGAAGTATACATTGAACAACCAGAGGGCTTTGAGACACATGAGAAGAAAACTCATGTATGCAGGCTAAAGAAAGCCTTGTATGGACTTAAACAAACACCTAGAGCATGGTATGGTCGAATTGATGGTTACCTGCAGAAAATGGGATTCGTCAAGAGTGACGTTGATCCTAATCTCTACTATCTGATAGTAGAAAATGAGCCTCTAATTCTGGTATTATATGTAGATGACCTATTCCTGACAGGTTCATCTAGGCTCATCGAGGATTGCAAGGAAAAACTAGCTACAAAATTCGACATGAAGGATTTGGGACTGATGCATTATTTTCTGGGGTTGGAAGTTTGGCAACAAAAGGGTGAAATCTTCTTTGGACAAGGGAGATATGCTACAAAAATTATAAAGAGGTTCAGGATGTAGGACTGTAGACATCCATGGCTTCCCCAATGATTACCAACTGGAAGAAGATTGATGCGTCTGAAGATAAAGAAGTAGATCCCACCTTGTACAGACAGCTCATAGGGTCCCTGATGTATCTGGTCAACACCAGGCCAAACATTTGTTACGTGGTCAACACCCTCAGTCGGTTCATGGTGCAACCCAAGAGGGCGCACTAGGCAACAACCAAGCATGTTCTCAGATATATACGAGGAATCATCGAGCATGGATTAAAGTACACCCGAGGCAATGACATTAGACTCAGTGGGTTCACTGACGCAGATTGGGTTGGAAGTTCGGTAGATCGGAAAAGTACCACTGGGTACTATTTTAACATTGGATCATGAATGACCTCTTGGTGCAGTAGAAAACAGAAGTCCGTAGCACTGAGCTCAGATGAAGTAGAATATATGGCAACCAACACAACATCATGTGAAGCCATATGGCTTAGAAAGTTGCTTGTGAATCTATTCAGGAGAAGGATGGAAGCAACCAACTTTTTATGTGATAATCAAAGCTGCATCAAGCTCTTTGAGAATCCAATTTTTCATGATCGATTGAAGCACATTGACATCAGGTGTCATTTTATCAGAGACTGTGTCCAACGGGGTGCAGTACAGTTACAATACACTCCGACAGGAGAATAGGTGGCAGGCATCCTCACTAAGGCTCTAGGAAGAACAAAGTTTGTTTATTTCCGGGAGAAGTTGGAGATGATTGAGAATCCGTTTCTGTAGTAGAGACAGATAGTGCAGTACGTGAGAGGGAGCTGCAGTATAGATGCAACAATGACATTAGTGGTGTCATGGGCAACAATACAGTGACAACAACAACATAGTAGATGAAGGGCAACAGACCGAGGATCAACAACGCAGAGGACCGATGTCGTGGATCAAGGTGATGCTTCTGGAGGGAAGTATTGCTAGAGCACATTCCTCTCTAAGAGGCAGTGTTGATTTTTGGGTAGCATCGGATGTGCTCTAGCTCTGAAATTTTGTGGAGGGGCTAGAATACATGAGATCTCCAAGAATCATAAATCGTTTGGAGAAATTCCACTCGGAGTGCATTATATGAAAATAATTAATTATTTTTAATGATTCCTAAGTTAAAACTTAAGAAATTAAAATAATTAAATGGAATTAATATAAATATGGTTGAGAAGCTTCTAAGAGACGAGGATCAAGTCTGTTTTAGTCTTAGCCATTGATTAAAGATTTGATCACGACTGTTGTTATCTCAACAGGAAAAGTATAAATGAAGACTTGAGGGTCAGTTGGAGATAGATCGGGAAAATACTCAGTAACTCGAGGGAAGTCGATACTTCAGAAGCAAGAGTTCGATTTTAGAGGGAGAGTTGCAGGGTGAAGGAAGAGGAGGGTATCAACAGTAGTCAGAGACAGAGGAGTTTTGAGAATTAGGTAGGGTAGTGATTAATTCAAATTTTCTTCTTGATAATTAATTGTGAGCTTACTTCTTTTACTATGTCTTCCCTTGTTAGCTTATTAAGTCTTTCATCAAGTCAATTGCCAAAAACACAAGAGACATAGATTTAGGCTTTTCAAGCCAGGGCCAAAACCTCTCCTCTTGGAGAGGAAAACCTGCAAGAAATTCTTCTTATGGACTTTCAGTTGACAAGTACCATGACCATGACTCAGACTCTTGACCTATGTATGCATCTAAGACCTTGTCGCTTCTTTCTTCTTTGATTCGTTAAGCCGATCCTTCTTCTCTGGACCGTCCTGCACCTTTCTGCACCTTTCTGCACCAAGACTAGAGAGTTCGATCTCTACTTGTATTCTTATTTCTTCATCTGAATGTGATCCTTACTTTTGCTATCAACACTTTTGTTAGACTTCCTATTATCCACTATTTAGCACTTTGTTACTTGAGATAAACTTGGTTTCTATACAACAACTCTTCAATAGTCTTCTTATTTGGCTGTCCACAAATTTCCCTTTGATAACTTCTTTCTTTATTCAATTAGTATCTTCGCTGCGTAATCTTGTATTACTTGATTGTAATCCGCACTTTGATATATCAAACTTGTCTTCAATAGTAAACATAAACCCTTCTTCGCATTCCTGTCTCCCTTCTAACGCAATCTTATTATCATCAACGCTTACTCAGATTTATCCATAATTCTGTCTTCCTTTATTCGCACTTATACCAGATATTTTTCATTGAAGTTTGCATTTCTCTGTCCTGAAACCCACACTTGTCTTTGTCCTGAAATCCGCACTGAATTACAGAGCACTTCACAAAAATCTTGTTGACAAATGAGTCACAGTCAAGACTTATGTATACAGGATAGGTCCCCTTATTGAGCCGACATGAAAGCCCACTCCTGAGCCGACTTGTGCAGGGGTATGGAGGCTGACTTGATCACTGTTTTCAGCGCTGAAATTTAGCCATATTCTGAGCCAAGACTTCATGCTTGTTTGGCAAGGTCTTGAGGCATACAAATGTGATTTTACTCTTAATAAACATGACTCTTTAATTTGTACATTTATGACTAGAAGACAAATCCCTAATAGACATCAAGAAGAAGTCTATTGACCTATAATAAAACCTTGCTCATGAAATCCATGAAGCAAGCATACAAAAAATATATTTTATTATCTTAGTCTTCTTCATTACATAAATACATAATTACATAATCAATATGAAGACCGATCGTAGTTACACTTTTCGACAAGGAGGAGGGACGTAGAGCAGCAGAGGGACAGTATAGAGGGACAACGCAGAGAGGCAACGTAGCAGAAGAGGACGCAAAGGTGACGCAGTGGAGGCTAGAGGGTCCCTTGGATGTCAGAATTTCTCCAGTGACTGGAGGAAAACTATGTCAGGTGTTTTCACAAAAGTTTCTCCATGATTCTTGCAAATCATTCCTTGTAAAGAGATTGTTGCTGAAGAATAATAAATAAACCCTCATCTGATGTATCGGTTTTCCAGCATTGGGTTTTTCCAGGGACTATTGTCCAAAAATAATTGTGTTGATGTGATTGATTCTTGTGCTTGCATTTCACTGTTCTTTTCTCCATGCAATTATGTGATAACTGCAATAGAATTTATTTTGTTGTTTACTGTAGGGTTTTGTAAATAATTTATTGTGGAAAATAAGTAGGTGTAATATCCCAAATTGGGAACAAACAACAATACAAAGCACACAAGACTGAAAACTACAACAAAACAAGAAATGCTATTAAAACACCATGAATGAGCCAAAAATATTTGAGCCATTATATTAATTTTTTCTGTGGGAAAGAGTACAATAAGGTGCTCAGAAAGATGGCACCTGGGCCTGCATAAGACAGGCTGAGATAGTGCTCAAACCCAGACATAAACACTGCTGATCTGCTACTCTACGTGGCTCTTTCTCTACGTTGCCAGAGCTTGAACTGCTGCTGCTGGTTGGAAATGAACTGCGTGTTGGGCCTACTCCTATGCTAAAAAAATTCCGGGATTAAAACCCCGGGCTCTACTCACAAAACCCAAAAAAACTCGCGAAGGGTTCCATAAATCCTGACCCTGGAAAATGGCCCCTTTGGGCTTGGCACACTGCTCTGTTGGGTGAATTGGTTCTCTGGCTGAGATGCTGGAAAGTGCCTCTGAAATCCTGCTCCAAATCCCTGGTAGGAGGTGGCTAACCTCCCCTCCAACTGAAATCTCCTCTAACCAAAATCTGCTCTTCATCCCTACTTCCCAACACCTCTCTTCAACTGGACTGCGTACTCCCCACATAGTCAGTGTGGCCTCTGCGTTGTCCTGAAGGGTCTGCGTATGCTTGGAATTTTTCACTACAAAACTCCTCTTGAAAACAGATGGAACTCCTCTCCTGAGCGGCACTTGAAGTACCCCGAGGTAGAGGTTGAGATCTCCGCTCAAAAATCTGTGCTAAACAACACTTGCAGACTTGACTAAACATCTCAAGCGTGCTACAGTCAATCAATTAGAAAATAGGTGATAAAATGAATGAGGAATGAACTGCTCTCATCCTCTTTTGTCCAAGCTGAGCCTCCAATGTTCCTCTGGGCCCACATGGACTGCGCTGCCTTTCCTCCGGCATATCTTTACACTGCTCACTGTGCTACCTCTCCCACGATGCCACTAGGATGCTGCCTCATTCGAGTGGGTGGCCACATGGACCCCACTACAGCCTCAATATTTGTCTCTAGTGACTTTAGGAAAGTAAATTAGCTTCATAGTTTATTTGTGGGTCCCCTTACCCACTTTATTTCTGCTAAACATTAGAAAAAGGCAAAATTAATCAAAATTAATATTCCAATTAGCTGACTACTAATTTGGAATATTACAGTAGGATAAATAAATCAGTTACTGTAGTAGAATTTCAAGTTATAAATTTTCACACATTCTACTCTGGAGTGTATGGAATAGTTGTTTCCCTCTTAATGCCAACCTATTTGCAAAAGCCATTGAATTCATTGGATTCATATTCAGTCCCATTGTCAGTCCTTAATATCTTGATCTTCTTCCCTATTTGATTTTCCACTCGTGCCTTGAAAGAACGAAACCATTTGAACACTTCATCCTTCTTCTTCAAGAAATCAATTCATGTTTTGCATGAGAAGTCATCCACAAAAATGGCATAGAATGAGTATCCTCCTAATGAAGTTACGAGCAATATACCAGACATGTTAGAATGGACCAAGTGAAGAATATTAGTGGTCTTGCTTTCATTAGAAGGGAATGGTCCCTTTGTTTCTTTCCCAGCTGCACATCCCTGACAGACTCAATGGTTCAAACTTGGGCATCCCCATGACCATTTTCCTTACCCCAGGTAAGACTTTGTGATGTAAGTGGGAAAATCTTCGCTGGCATAGCTCACATTGAAGAGAAGTATCACTTGCCAAAGCTCCCTTAAGACTTCCACCAACTTGATAGAGGCCATCAACCCTAAATCCAAGAGTAAAAGCATCGTTAGTGTTTCTATGCCAAATACCTACCTTTTCATCAATGAATGCTACCTTGAAGGCTTTGTCTTCCATCGCAGAAATAAACGCCAGGTTCTTCTTTAAATCAGGCACATACAACACTCCTCGTAGATGTATGGTTTGACCATAATTCAAGTGAAGAGTGACAATTCCTATCCCTTTCACAGGGTACATGGCATTATCTCCAAGAATAATCTTTAGATTAGTTTTCTTCTCGACTAAATTTGAGAGGGCCTACTTGTATTCAATGAAATGCCTCGAGGCTCCACTATCAATTAACCAATGATCCAAACTTCAAAGTATCTGGAGGAGAGGCAGTAGAAATAACAGAAATAAGATATAACTCATTTTATTTTTCTACAACATTACTTTCATCATACTTGGCATTCCTTGTCCTCTTGGGAGGTTGACTATTTCCTTCTCGAGCAGCGGGAGCATTCCTCTTTCCTTTGTTGTTATACCTGTTGTTCCTTTGATTGCCATTGCGTTTGAAATTGTTGTTGTTGTTATTGTCATCCCTTGGAGGATTTTTCTTGTGAGGACACTCTCTAGCATAGTGGCTGAACCTGTTGCAATTGTAGCATCTTCCTTTGCCTCTTCCTTTAAATCCCTTATTAGATCCTTGACCCTGTCTCCTTGGACCAACATCCTTCTTCCTCTTAGCATGTGTAGAGAAAGCAATAGGGTCATTTCCATTGTTGGATTTATCTCTCCATCATCCTTGTTTCCTTTTGAGTGCATCTAGGTAATAACTCAAAAAAACCAAGTATATTGTCATTGTTGTGAATGGGGGTGGTAATTATATCCCATGGTCTTGAAAGACCTCCAAGAGCAATGAGAGTGAACTCCCTGTCAGCAATAACTTCTCTAATAGATAGCAGGTCATTCTTGATTTGAGTTATTCTCATGAAGTAGGATTGGATAGACTCCTCTTTATCCATCTTGATATCCTTCAACTTGTTCTTGAGAAAGAGAATTTGACTTGCATTGTTCACTTTGAATATCCCAACCAACTTATCAGACATTAAATCATAAATATATGCAACCAAATGCTTTTGAATGGAATCAATCAATTTTTTTTCTTTCTTTGAGCTCACCTTTTCTATACTTTGTTTTATCAACAACATGTGCATTTGAAGGAGGCTCCACCACTTTTCCTTGCAGATAGTCCAATACTTCATGCTCTTCCAAAGTCAGATCCGAAGCCATCTTCCATGCATGATAATCAAAATTGTCATTGAGATTGTCCTCAGTCTTGAAGTAAGATGTAGAGGCCATGGAGACTTGTCTAATAATCTTTGTCCAAAGGATATCTTAGTGATTGATTTTCTCTCTTGCTTGGGCTTGTCCTCATGTGGGCTCTGATACCATGTTAATTTTAGATAACAATGGTATGCTTTATGCTTGCAGCAATTACTTCAATGTCCTTTTATTAGCCCAATGATAATTTCCACTTTAATTTCCAATAACACTCACATTAACCATTCACATTGGGAGTAACTGTAGATAGAACATAAACAATAAAATGCAGAAGACAAGCCAAGACAAGAGAACACAAGAATTTGGCTCAAGCCAGGGAAAAACCCCAAGATGGGGAAACCCTTGATCAATTCTTCTTATTATCTAATATCAAATGTTCAACAGAGAGAGAGAATATCCAATAGAGTACAATAGATGATCCAATAGATGGCCCAAATAAATATCTGCAATTTTGCTTTCAGTCAACAACAATCAAACAACCCTAACTAGAAAATCAATAGTGGTCAACACAACAGTAAGAGAGTTCTCCTTGAGCTCAGTCAAGGGTAGTCAAACTCAGCCTTCCTTGTTGATCAAAGTCAGCCCAAAACAATCCTTCAAAGTCTAGTCAAACTCGTTCAAAAGAGAGAGAAAGTCTGCTGTAATTTTTTGCGATCAAAACAATAGTCAACCTTGAAGTCATCGCTAGTAAAAGTGCCCAGATTACCTTGATTTCTATGGCCAGCAACTCGGCCTTCCAAGATCAAACTTTTGGTGGTCAAAGCAAGTCAAATGAAGAGGAGAAACTCGGTCAAACATAGTCAAACTGTTCTGCTGCAAAAAGTCAACTCAAACAGTGAAAGAAGCCTCCAAAAATCTCGCACGTGTGAAGAAGAAAGGTTGCCTTGCAATCTGTATGACCCAATAAATGAAGGAGACAGAACAATATGTTGTGTTCCTTGGTTGTGGAAAGGAATCAGTGCTTAAGACATTTTAAAAAAATGTGTCACAGAAGTAATTATATTAGGTGGTCTTCGTTCAATCCCTTTGGAAACTAATTCTTTAAAACCCTTAATAATTTGGTATAATGAAAGACTCTACAATGCCATTAACTAATGATATCTGAATGGGAATGAAGAACTGTTGAAGAAACTCAAAATGATATGCTGTAACACAGAATCTACCACTTTAAATTTCAGAATGAATTTATGGAGAGAGAGGAAACTCAAAATAATATGTTGTAAACACATAATCTATTTACTTTTAAGTTCTAGAGAGAATTTGTGAAGGGAGAGGAGTTGGAGTGAAGGAGCGCAAATTAAGGTTATTTAACTCTTACTCACAGATGTAATTAAGAGACCGACAACTACTTTACTTCACTTCATTCTAGGAAGAAGGGACACAAAATGTCTCAGGAAAAACGAATCACCATCAACAGTTGCAGGAAACTTGATGCTTCTTTCATTAATTCCTTAGAAAAGTAAGTACCAAAGTTTTAGTCTTCCAGAGGTCCAAAACTCGGAACCCCTATTCTTTCTTTTTGTCTTGCTTAAATACATCCAAAACAGCTCATAACTGCTAGAACTTCTTGAAACTACTTCGACTACCTAAACTGTTAAAACTACTTATTACATTGCAATTGAGGACATCATTATAGCTTCGATCTTAACAAACAAAGAAAACCAATTAAAACTTGGAATATTATTCTTTTTGCTGAATCTGATTTGTTGTTGATGCATCTCCCTGAAGTGTTGTGTGTCTCCCTCATAGATCAGACATCCTTGCCCTGCGTTTCTTCCAGAGTTCAATATTTGTTTTTTCTGCTTGTTGTCATGTCTTTTTTGTTTCTGATGTGGTATTCGAATAGTTCTGCAATAACGCCTCTTTGCCCGACTTGACCCAACTGTTGCGTTTCCAACAGTGCCATCGTATGCTCCTTTTTCCTGACTTTGCTTATGCCTCTACGCTTCAAACAATGTTATCATGCCCCCTTCTTCCTGACTCTACCTCTTCTGCTCGTGCCCGCAACATTCAGTCTTCCATTTATTTACAAGGCACCACTGCATACAACACTGTTCTGCACGGGGTCGGGTGTTACCCGAGTCCACTGCCCCAGTGCACGTTTCGGCATAAAATAACACAACTACAAATAATCCTGGACTTTAAATAAAATTAAATTAACCTTTGAATGGTATCGCGTCCGCCTTTCCATCGCATTTCGACTTTCTGCGTTTATAACTTATCCCTTAGCGCCATTCCTCCTGAGCTTGCGATGTGCGAAGTGATATGGAGGTGGGGATGACATGGCAAGTGGAGGTGGGGCCGATCGCAAATCGTAATCGGCGATTTGAAACCTTGTCTTATTTCGCATTTCGACATTTATAACTTATTCCTTAGTGCCATTCCTTCTGAGCTTTGCGATTTGCGATGTGCGATGTGCGAGAGGGTCCCACGACCAGACTTTAAATACTTTAGATTGAGCTCCGAACTATATTGCATCTAACCCTCGTATCGCATTTCGCATTTCGACGATTCAACCTTGTTCTATTCCTCCTGAGATTTGCGATATGCAGGCGGGCTTTCCATCGCATTTCGGCTTTCCATGCTGCTCCGTTATAAGCCTCCTCTTACCCCCGATGCGATTTCTCAAAGGAAAGGCCCTTACTTCCGGATTTGAAATCCTTTGCAATTTAACTTTGAAACTACATCGCATCCGCCCCTTATCGCATTTTAGCCTTCGACGTTTATAACTTATTCCTTAGCACCATTCCTCCTGAGCTTTGTGATTTGCGATGTGCGATATGCGGGCGGGCTTTCCACATGTGATTGCGCTTAAGCCTCCCAACATTGTTCTGCAAGTATATTTGCACGACTCAACCCTGACCTGTGTGTGATGCTCTGAACGCATCAATCGGCCCAACCCTTGAACTGCTCTGCACGCGAATAAGCCCGACTCGACCTACCTTCATATCTTCGCACACAATGTTAATACATCAACATATAAATCAAAAATTCTTTTTCGGTATACAAAAAACTTACATTTTCTAATATATATGCTTTTTTGGTGTTTTGAGAAATATTTCGAAAGTAAATGCAAATGAGCCACAACATCTGGTTCCACCTGGGGATAGCGTTTTTTTCCATGAAAGCGCTAAGAATTGCAGAGTAGTGCCTTATCCCTTGGGCATGGAGTCAAATATTGCTTGGTGACATATGAACAATGAGCAATCTGGTATTTACAATGGTGGAATGCTGACTTTCAATGTTCAAAATAGTTCTTCAAATACTGCCCATTCACAAGCAGCTGCAGAGATTCTCCATCTAAATCTTCTAGGATGAAAGTATTGTTTGATCTGGCTTTAGAAATTTTGTACGGACCATACTAGAGAGGGTCAAACTTTCCATGCTTTCCTTTATCCTCCCTTTTGGTTTCCCATCTTAATACTAAATCTCTTGCTTGGAAGAGGATTTCTTTTGCTTTTCTGTCAAATATGGACTTCATCTTTGCCTGATAAGAAATCAAGTTATCTCTAACTTTGTTTCTGTTTTCACTTGATTGAATCACTTTATTCAATCTTCTGACTAGAGCATTAGGTTCTTCCTAAGCTTCTTGAAGGAAAGCAATCATTGGTTTGGCCAACTGAGTAGGAAATAGTGCTCGAGTTCCATAAACCAATTCATAGGGTGACTTGCCAGTAGACCTCCTGGTGGTTAATCGCACTACCCAAAGGGCAAACTTCAGCTTTGAATCCCAGTCTTTCTGATTTTCAGTGATTGTCTTTGTCAAAATCCTAACCAGGGTCTTGTTTGAAGATTCTGCCAACCCATTCCCTTGTGGATGATATGCTGTGGAATGTGACAAGATTACATTATATGTTTGGCAGAAATTAATGAATCGAGCATAATTAAATATCTGAGCATTATCAGTTACAATCTTGACTGCACAGTCGAACCTATTGAAGATGTTCTCCTCCAGAAACTTCATCACCACTTGGTCATTTTCTTTCTTGGTGGGGATTGCTTCAATCCACTTTGTGAAGTAATCAGTGGCAGTTAGAATCCATTTGAACTGCCCACTTGATGGTTGATTGATCTCTCTAATAAAATCCAGTGCCCATTGCCTGAAGGGCTCTCTATGAATACAGGGATAAGAGGTAATGGAGCAAGTCTTTTCTTCTCAACGAACAACTGACATTTCTGACAACTTTTGACCAATCTATGTACATCTGCAAATAGGGTGGGCCAATAGTAACCGGACTTGAGGATTTTATGGGCTGTGACCTTCCAACTATAATGTCCTCCACATAGACTTTCATGATATTCCTTGATAACCTCAATGGATTCACCTTTAGTTAAACACAACAACAAAATACTAGCAGGATCTTTCCAGTACAACTTTGCTTCTACTATGACATATGGCTGAGATTTAAGCTTGAGAGCTCTGTATTTGGTTCTATTCAGTGAAGATGGGCAAGGAAAGAAACACAGGTAATGAACAACATCTTTATACCAATCTGAACACAAAAATTTGTATTGGATACCTGTTTTGGGCTTATTTTGGCCTTCTTCGTTGTCAGCTCCATCCACTGGTGCCAAGAGGTTAAATCCCAATGCTTGAAAATTTGTTTCTATTAGCAACTTTGTTAAACCCTGTCCTTTGATTAACTTGGTGGGTTTAATGTCCAAATCATACTCCTGGATTTTAGCTATCCATTTTCCTTTTTTTCCCTCAACATCACTTTGAACCAACACATCCTTGACAGCAGAATTAGGTACATAAGCCGTTATTTGGGATTGTAGCACATAAGTCCCGAAGGCTTTGAGTGCTTTAACCAATGCATACACTTGTTTCTCCAAAATGTTATATTTGAGCTCCGCATCTCTGAGAAATTTTGTTAATTTTGGACAACTAGGTCCAAACTCCATGTTGTGATTCTCAAATGAAGATACCAATATTTTTATTGGGTTCCTCTTTCGGAGAGGTGCAAGATCGATCTAAAGATCATCTTGATCCGATGAGAAGAACATGTATTTTGATTTTATTCCACTTATGTGCATGTCGGCCTTAAGGTTTTACACCCCCAGCAAATGTGTCACACACCCTCACTGATGGATATATATTAGTCAACGTTGGAGGACATTTTCACTCAACACATCACACATTTTTCTCTCTCCTCTTCTGATTGGTTCGAGCTACTTGGAGGCAATCTTCTGTTCACACATGGGAGAAGGACGTTGACTTTTCTGCTGCAGCTAGGGCTTCCACCGCAGGTTTGATCAGTGTTGACTTTTATCAACGCATAGTCAAACGGAGCTGAATTTTGGCACAAACTTTGATTTCTACAGTCCGTACTATTTGGCACAAGAACCAAGGTCAAAGGTTGATCGTTGACCGTGATGCATTGACTTTGACTTGCTGCAGTCTTGTGTTGACTTTCTGGACATTGTTGACTTTTTGGATTGTGTTGACTTTGGTTGAATTGGATTGTTTGATGAGGGTGATGTGACACATACTGGGCTGGCTGACTGATAAGACTTTGCTGGTTGAAGCATCCTGTTGATCGCCGTAACGCATCAACACAAATATATATTTTTGGCTTGTCTTCTGTCGATCTACTAGTATGTTCTATCAGCATTTTACTTTGTTGTTTATGTGATTGCTGTCTAAAATTGAAGAGAAAGTAAAGTTGCATCAAGCATAGAACATTTGCATAAATTTACATGGAATCAGAGCTGAGGTGAAGACAAAGCCTTAATTTGTAGCAATCACCGAAGAAGAGGATGGGTTCCTCAAACTACAATGGCTTCAAGGTTGATGACAAATTGATTGGGAAGGATGACTTCCAT
Organism: Pinus albicaulis; assembly: GCA_034641835.2. Taxonomy (NCBI): domain Eukaryota; kingdom Viridiplantae; phylum Streptophyta; class Pinopsida; order Pinales; family Pinaceae; genus Pinus; species Pinus albicaulis. Next base: position 770,860,057 of record CM076580.1, on the reverse strand, counting down.
GCTTGGAAGATGACATTGGATCTTATGTTGGAAGACCAAGATGTCATGGCCTATGTGTAGGGTAAAATCCAAGAGCCTCCATCCACTGCAACTGCTGCCGCCAAAACAAAGTATAAGAAGGGAGAGATCAAAGCAAAGCTGATGATCAGGGACTCAATTCACAAGAGTCTGGTTGCCTACATCTCTGAGCTGGGCACATCCAAAGAGATGTATGATAAGTTGGTCCACCTGTTCAAGGCCAACAATGCGAATCAAGTCCTATTCTTCAAGAATCAATTGAAGAATTCGAAGAAAGGCAGGGATAAGTCTGTTCAATCATACTTTCTGAAGCTGACCAAGATCAGGAGCAATCTGCTGGCTATTGGGGAGACAATCACTGATCGAGAGATAGTACTCGCCGCACTTGGAGGGCTCCCATCCGAATGGCATGTGTTCAACACTAACATTCTCAATAATAATGTGATACTTGACTTTAACAAAGTACTATCGAGATGTGTACAAGAAGAGACAAGGATTAAGGAGGAAATGTTTCCTACGCTACACATTCTAGAAAGAAGAACTTTAGTGGTCCAAAGAACAAAGGAAGTGTAGGGCCCAAGGAAAGAAGGGCAAGTGTTACACTTGTCATGGGCCAGGTCACTATGCTAGAGAATGTCCTTTCAAGAAGGATGTAATATTCCCAATTAGCGATAACTAATTGGAAATATTAATTTTGACCAATTTTGCTTTATTATAGTCGGAGCATGAATAAAATGAGTAAAATATTAATTAACTCACTTAGGATAAAACACTTCCTAAAGTCCACATCGAAATTAAGAGAGTGGGGCCTAGTGGCCAAGTGGATAGCGTAGGAGAGGGACGCAGACCACGTGGGCAGCGTGGGGCCTACGTCACGCAGATGAGGGAGACAACGTGGGCCAAGGAGCACGTGGAGGTGGTGGGGCCTAGAGAGAGAGAGGCCCAACGTTATAAAAGGGAGGAGAGCCCCCTCATTTGGGCATTCATGTTTATGCATTTTGAGCTAGTCATTTTGACTTGGAGCACGCTAGTTGTTTAGCTTGTCTGCAGTACTGTTCAGTACATCGGGTGTCTCCGTTCGAAGATCCCACCCTCAACCCCGGGAGACTTCGAGTGCTTGCTCGGGTGAGGTATTTCCATCAGCATTTTGTAGGCGGATCGAGGTTTGCATTCGTGGAGGAGCAGAGCATTCAGTGACTGCGCAGTCTTGAGAGGGAGGATGCAGTCCATCTTGGGGGAGCTCCGGATTGGCATCCTTTCGGAGGATTCAGGCCAGAGGATTGAGCAAGGGGCCAACCCTTGCCTCTTGGAGGCATTTGGCATAGTGGGAGGCCATATTTTGGAGGATTGCATTCAGTATCAGCGTGGCCCTTGGGAGGATAGCGTAGATCCTCAAGGGAGGCATTTTCGGGGGTTGACCATTTCAGAAAAAACTCTCTGGGCTTTTCTGGGTATTATGAGTAGAGGCCGATTCCAGAGTTTCAGCTTTTTCTGAGTAGGGGAGTAGCCTCAAATACTCATTTTGTTCTAGCTGTAGCAGTAGCACGACAGTATTCTCGCAGCTTGGACGCAGAGCAGAGAGTAGCCATTTCCATTGATATTCTGAGAGTATTCCTACACTTGCCTGGTGCAAGTCGAGGTCCCATCACTCCGATCACCTCTTGTACTCATTTCTATTTATCAGTATAATAAAATGGCTAGCATTCTCTCTATTTCATGTGTATCTGCTTCATGATCTGTTTCTAGCATTTTATATCTTGTTGTATGCTTTGTATTACTGTCTATTTCCCTTTCAGGATATTGCAGTGGTATCAGAGCTCATAGACCTGGCTCAGCCTGTGGAGCAAGTTGTCTATGACACCGGGAGAGAAGCCGTATATTTGCTATAGGGGTAGGAAGTACCGTGATAGAGAACATAGGTTGCAAATCACCTACGGAGAGGGTGACTGTGTTGCAGTAGTGGACGCAGAATAGGAGGAACCAATGGCAGATGATAGTGATGCAAAGAAGTTTGGGGAAATGCTCCTCAAGTCAGTACATGATCTGTCAAGGTAGATTGAGGTGATGGGGCAGAGATTCACTGCTGTAGAGGCTAGACAGCGTGAAACCCCAAGGGGTTTCCTGATTGGTGAGGGATCAGGCACATCCCACCGTTTGTAGGAGCATGATGCCACTCAACACATGGCATCACATGCACCCACACGTTCCACCATGCCCACTTTTCTGGGTGCAGACACTGGGGCAGGAGCACAGCAGGAGCCAGAGCCCGACCACATGGGTGATTACTTTGCTGAGTATCAGGCATACGGGCAGGAGTTCAGGGATGCCCTTTCATTTCGAGATTTTGTCTAGCTCCAGAGGGACAGCAGACCTCGCGACCATCACATGGGACACTGGCATTACCACGAGGGAAACACTTAGCGTACAATGAGCAGGTTCCATTTGCCTATGTTTGATGGCTCATCAAAAAGTGCGGCAAAGGCTTGGGTGGAGAAGCTGGACATATACTTCCAACTCAACCAGATGGTGGAGACGGAGGCCATCAAGGTGGCAGCACTGCATCTGGATGGCGAGGCCCAGGATTGGTGGTTCCACGGATGATTACACTCGGGCATTTGACAATGACCACATACGTCGAGTTCCCCGGAGGTTGATAGAGAGATTTGATCGGAGGGATCCAGAGGAGCACTTTGTTGAGCTGACGAGGCTCAAACAGACCGGGAGTCCAGATACATATATCCCAGATTCACTGAGACTTTCAGTGATGGTGCCAGATCTATCCGCGACACGGTTGATTTACATGTTCATTGAGGGGTTAGCAGAGCTGCTTCGGGGATTGTTCAAATCCACTAGATGAACCACGCTCCATGACGCAGTTGGCAGGACCCGGGACTTGCAGGATGCCTTACCCAGGACCAGGACGCCTTAACCCTAGAGACAGGCTTTCCAGCCTAAGAGGAAGGATTTGAGGATTCTGCCTCCAAAGGGGAATCAGGGTAGGGGACAGTTGGATGATGATGCCAGGAGGGAGTTGAAGAAGAAGAGGTTGTGTTTCCCCTGTCAGGCGCCTTGGGCACCAGGACACAGATGTGCTGCTGGCAAAGCACACTTTATTGAGGTCTTCTCCGAGAGCAGCGGGGAAGAGGATGAGTATGATGATGTGGAGGTAGGGAGCTGCCATGCAGCGCAGGACCATTTGCCACCTCCACCACCAGGAGCAAGAGGTGCAGCCTTTGCACCTACCGGGGGGACCCTTGCAGCATTGCGAGGAGTACCCAAGTATCTGACGCTGCGTGTTTGAGGGACCGTACGGGGGCAGCGAGTATCAGTACTGGTGGACAGTGGGGCAACCCACAACTTTATCGATGCACAGATGGTAGAGCAGAGAGGCATATAGACAAAGAGCTTCGATGGGTTTTCAGTGTTGGTCCCAGGAGATCAGACTATGCAGTGTGCCAGATATGTTCCAGAGCTGGCAGTGACGATGGGCACCTACACAATGATTGACCACTTTTTCGTGGTTAACATACCGGAGACCAATGTGGTGTTGGGTGTACAGTGGCTGATCACTCTAAGGAAGGTCACCACAGATTGGGAGGCCTTGGAGATGGAGTGGGATGATAAGAAGACCGGGAAGCATGAGAAGATATAGGGCATGCACACTTACCCACCCCAGACCGTTTCAGCTCACCAGATGGAGGCAGACTTCCGGAAGGGAGACATAGAGTGGGCAGTAGAGCTGCGTGCATCAGAGGTAGGAACTACTGGGCAGACAGTGCATCTAGAGATACAGACCATCCTTGACAGGTATGCCACGGTGTTTGGGGAGATACCGCCAGGTCAGCCACCGGATCGGGGATTTGAGCATACAATTGAGCTAGAGCAGGGCATTCAGGCCGTCATTACCGCACCCTATAGGCACCCCAAGGCCTATCGGGACGAGATTGAGCGGGCTATCGGCGAGCGGTTAGCCCTGGGGCACATTCGACCTAGCACTAGTCCTTTTGCTTCTTCAATAGTGTTGGTGAAGAAGAAGGATGACACATTGCGGATGTGCATTGATTACAGGGCCCTGAACAAAAAGACCATGAAGAACAGGTATCCTATACCACGGATTGACGAGTTGATGGATGAGTTGAGAGGGGCACAGTTCTTCTCAAAGATTGATTTGAGATCCGGGTACCACCAGATTCGCGTGAGGGAACAGGACATTCCCAAGACCGCTTTCCGGTGCCATTATAGCCATTTTGAGTTCTTGGTGATGCCCTTCGGGCTAACCAACGCACCGGCCACCTTCCAGTCGTGTATGAACCACATCTTCTACAGTCACCTGAGGAAGTTTGTGCTGGCCTTCTTCGATGATATATTGATATATAGCAGGACATGGGAGGAGCATCTCTAGCACATAGAGGCAGTGTTGCGTATTTTGGAAGAGCAGTGGTTTTATGCTAAGCTCTCCAAGTGCGAGTTTGGGTTGACGGAGATGCTATACTTGGGACACATTATAGGGGTGGACGGAGTGAGGGTCCACGAGGAGAAGATCAGGGCCATCAGGGATTAGGCAGAGCCGAGAAACGTGATGGAACTTCGGGGGTTTGTGTGTATCTGCACCTACTACAGGAAGTTTGTCAGAGTTTCTCTCAACTAGCTGCACCCCTTACAGATCTAACGAAGAAGGGGGCATTCAGTTGGACAGATACAGCGCAGCGGGCCTTGGATAGGCTCAAGGAGGTGATGAGTAGCTGTCTAGTGCTTGCATTGCCAGATTTCACGCAGCAATTCGTTTTGGAGTGTGATGCATCAGGAGAGGGGATCGACGTAGTGTTGATGCAGGGAGGCCACCCTATAGCTTTTGAGAGCCGAAAGCTCCTTCCACATGAGCGGTTGTATGCCATATACGACAAGGAGATGCTGGCCATCATGCATACATTGGCCAAATTCCGACAGTACCTGGTAGGTAACAGGTTCAGGGTGAGGACTGACCACAACAGCCTCAGGTTCTTCTTAGAGCAGAAGCAGCTATAGGAGAGGCAGTAGAAGTGGGTCAGCAAGATCCAGGCCTACGACCTTGACATCTAGTATGTCAAAGGGAAGAACAACATGGTGGCTGATGCATTTTCACGCAGACCAGCCATGTTGTCTCTGATGAGTTTGGACGCAGATTGGAGGGCTCGACTATTGGTGGAGTACTCCAAGACAGGTTTGCTTGTGAGGTTTTGGATGGTCAGGTGACAGATGATAGGTACAGGGTGATGGATGAAATCATCTATTACAAGGACAGGATCTTCTTGACTGAGGGCTCTCAGCTCAAGAAGAAGATATTGTAGGCTTCTCACGACTCACCATTGTCTGGCCATCAGGGGTTTGCCAAAAGCTACAGGGCCATCAGGGAGAGGTTCTCATGGAAGGGCCTCAAGGAGTACGTACTCCATCATGTCAGGGAGTGCGAGGTTTGTCAGCGCAACAAGGGGGAGATGAACCATCCAGCAGGTTTGTTGCAGCCTCTTCCCATTCCAGAGGGGAAGTGGAAGAGTATTTCGATGGACTTCATCACAGGGTTGCCCATGGTGCAGGGCAAGGACTGTATATTCCTTGTTGTTGATTGAATAACAAATATGCACATTTTTTTGCCATATCCGCACATTATACAGCAGCACAGGTGGCAGAGCTGTTCTTCAGGGATATCTTCAGGTTACATGGTCTTCCCAGGACCATTGTCAGTGACAGGGGCAATCGCTTCATGGGCGGATTTTGGCAGGAGCTTTTTCGGCTAGTGGGGACAGAGTTGACACCGAGCACTAGCTACCACCCACAGACAGATGGGCAGACAGAGATAGTTAACAAGTGGCTGGAGGGCTACTTGCGTAACTATGTCAGTGGGTAGCAGAGAGCATGGCTGAAGTGGCTGCACCTAGGAGAGTACTGCTACAACAACACACATCACATGTCTATCGGTATGTCTCCGTTCTATGCATTATATGGTTATCATGCTTTATCCCTTGTTGATGTGATGTTTGGTGCCAGCAAGGCTCCGAGAGCCAAGGATTGGATCCAAGAGAGTCAGGATATCCTCCGAGCTCTCAAGGATAACATGGCTACAACACAAAACTAACAGAAGTTGTATGCCGACAGGGGTCGGGTGGAGAGACAGTTTGAGGTAGGGGACTTGGTCTACCTACGTTTGTAGCCATACCGACAATCGACTTTGAAGCAGAAGGGAGCTGAGAAGCTCAAGCCCCGTTTTTATGGGCCTTACAGGGTGATACGCAGGTTGGACAGGTCGCTTATGAGTTGGAGCTGCCCCAAGGCAGCAAGATTCATAACATCTTTCACGTATTGTGCCTGAAGAAGGCATTGGGACAACAGGTGACAGTGACAGAGGAGCTTCCGCCTACGGATGATGAGGGGCATTTGGTGCTACAGCCGGAGGCCATTATTGATATCAGGGAGAGGCAGTTGCGGAACAGGACAGTCTGGGAATTCTTAGTGAGGTGGAAGAATTTGCTGGATGAGGATGCCACTTGGGAGAGTGAGAAGATCTTGCAGCATCCATCATTACAGTTGCTTGGGGTCAAGCAACATTTTGTCGGGGGAGACTGTAATATTCCCAATTAGCGATAGCTAATTGGAAATATTAATTTTGACCAATTTTGCTTTATTATAGTCGGAGTATGAATAAAGTGAGTAAAATATTAATTAACTCACTTAGGATAAAACACTTCCTAAAGTCCACATCGAAATTAAGAGAGTGGGGCCTAGTGGCCAAGTGGACAGCGTAGGAGAGGGACGCAGACCACATGGGCAGCGTGGGGCCTACGTCACACAGATGAGGAAGACAGCGTGGGCCAAGGAGCACGTGGAGGTGGTGGGGCCTAGAGAGAGAGAGAGGCCCAACGTTATAAAAGGGAGGAGAGCCCCTTCATTTGGGCATTCATGTTTATGCATTTTGAGCTAGTCATTTCGACTTAGAGCACGTTGGCTGTTTAGCTTGTCTGCAGTACTGTTCAGTACATCGGGTGTCTCCATTCGGAGATCCCACCCTCAGCCCCGGGAGACTTCGAGTGCTTGCTCAGGTGAGGTATTTCCATCAGCATTTTGTAGGAGGATCGAGGTTTGCATTCGTGGAGGAGCAGAGCATTCAGCGACTGTGTAGTCTTGAGAGGGAGGACGCAATCCATCTTGGGGGAGCTCCGGATTGGCATCCTTTCGGAGGATTCAGGCCAGAGGATTGAGCAAGGGGCTAGCCCTTGCCTATTGGAGGCATTTGGCAGAGTGGGAGGCCATATTTTGGAGGATTGCATTCAGTATCAGCGTGGCCCTTGGGAGGATAGCGTAGATCCTCAAGGGAGGCATTTTCGGGGGTCGACCATTTCAGAAACGCTCTCTGGGCTTTTCTGGGTATTGTGAGTAGAGGCCGATTCCAGAGTTTTAGCTTTTGTTGAGTAGGGGAGCAGCCCCAAATACTCATTTTTTTCTAGCTGTAGCAGCAGCACGGCAGTATTCCAGCAGCTTGGACGCAGAGCAGAGAGCAGCCATTTCCATTGATATTCTGAGAGTATTCATACACTTGCCTGGTGCAAGTCGAGGTGCCATCACTCCGATCACCTCTTGTACTCATTTCTATTTATCAGTATAATAAAATGGCTTAGCATTCTCTCTATTTCATGTGTATCTGCTTCATGACTTGTTTCTAGCATTTTATATCTTGTTGTATGCTTTGTATTACTGTCTATTTCCCTTTCAGGATATTACAAAGGATTCTCCCGATGGTGATAACAACAACAACAATCGAAGGAATGGCAATCAAAGGAACAACAGGTTCAAGGGAAAGAGGAAGGCTCCCTCCGGCGAAAATGGTCAACCTTTCAAAAGGTTGAGAAACTCCAGGTATGAGGAATCAAATGTTGTTGATAAAAGAAATGAATTCATTCTTGTATCTGCCCTCTCTGTTACATCTCCACTCAACACTATGGATGTCTGGTTGATAGATAGTGGTGCCTCAAGGCATATCACTGGGTTCAAGGAAGCAATCTCTGATATAGTTGAGAAGGATGCTAATCTGGAAATTATCCTTGGAGATAATGCCACATATCCCATGAAAGGGACAGGGTCTGTGACCCTCCACTTGTCTCAAGGTCAAGTCCTCCGCTTGCAGGATGTACTATATGTACCTAATTTGAAGAAGAACCTTGTGTCTATATCGGCCATGGAAGACAAAGGTTTCAATGTGGCATTCACTGATGGAAAGGTGCGCATGTGGAAGAAGAGCTTTTAGGAAGCTATCACAATTAGGTCTAGAGTTGATACAATCTACCAGGTTGGAGGAAGTCCACTGGGAGCAATGACATGTGATGCTATCTGACAAACCGATAATGGCAATGAATATGAGATGAACGAGTTCAAGAACTTTTGCAGAGAAGCTGACATCAAGAGGGAGACCACAACTGTTTATACTCTTGAGCAGAATGGCGTTGCTGAACGAAAGAACAGGACCATTGCGGACGCTGCCCGTGCCATGTTATGTGACCACGGTCTACCGAAGTTTTTGTGGGGAGAAGCTGTGAACACTGTTGTGTACACACAAAACCAATGCCCACTTTCCACCTTGGACTCCAAAGCTCTCGAAGAGGGTTTCACTAGTAAGAAACTTTACGTCTCACATTTTAGAGTTTTTGGATGTCCTGTTTATTTTCACGTGTTGAAAGAGAAGAGGAGCAAGATGGATGCTTCTAGGAAGAAGGGAATGTTTGTGGGCTACAACGAAACTTCGAAGGCCTATAGAGTTTATGTGCCTGGTCAAAGGGAAGTGGAGATATGCCACGATGTCACTTTTGACGAAGATGCTTCCCTGAGGAAAGTAGTCAATCTTCCGAGATCTGAGGAAGACCTTGAAGCAAGGCTTGGAAATCAAGAAGAACCGAAGGATGAGACAATGCCCGATGCTGAAGGACCGATGGACCTGATTGATCCACCTCCTTCACTGGGGAAGAGACCATCATGGCTCAGGGACACTCTCAAGGATATCGAGGGACATATGGCCCCGAAGGGGGACATTTCGTGAAAGCAAGAAGCCGAGTAGATACCAAGGGTATCTAGCAGCCATGAGTAGTATTGTACAATCTGAGCCTGGATCTTTTGAGGAAGCCGTAAAGCATCAAGTCTAGAAGGATGCTATGCACGAAGAGTATGAGTCCATAATGAAGAATGATGTCTGGGATGTGGTTCCAAGACCGAAGGACAAAGCAGTTATCACCTCGAAATGGCTCTACAAGATCAAGCATGGATCTGATGGGAGTGCTGAAAAGTTCAAGGCAAGATTTGTTGCCCTTGGCTTCTCTCAAAAGGAAGGCATAGACTATGATGACATATTTTCACCTGTGGCCTGATATACCACCATTCGATCTATCATAGCCCTTGCTGCTACGCAAGGATGGAGTCTTCATTAGATGGATGTGAAGACCGCATTTCTGCATGGTGCGATAAAGGAAGAGGTGTGTGTGGAGCAACCTCTGGGGTTCGAAGTCCAGGATTGGAACACCCATGTCTGCAGGTTGAAGAAAGCCCTCTATGGGCTGAAGCAAGCACCCAAAGCTTGGTACGAGAGGATAGATAGCTACCTGATGAAGCTAGGCTTTACTCGTAGTAATGGATTTGAACCTTTACTTCAAGTTTGATAGAGAGAAGCCTCTCATTCTGGTGCTGTATGTGGACGACCTTTTCTTGACAGGTGCTGACCCTCTCATTCATCAATGCAAGAGGGAGCTTGCTGCTGAGTTCGAGAGGAAGGACCTAGGACTGATGCACTACTTCCTAGGCCTGGAGGTCTGGCAGAGACCTGGTGATATTTTCCTTTTTCAAGGGAAATACATTGTGAAGCTTCTGGAAAGATTCAGCATGGTGGATTGCAAGTCCGTGTCGACACTGATGGAGCTCAACTTTAAGAAGTTGAGTGGTAGCGCTGCTGGGTCCGTGTTAGCAAATCCTACTGAGTATCGTCAACTTGTAGGGGCCTTGATGTTCTTAGTGAACACCCGTCCGGACGTATGTTGTGTAGTGAACACTTTGAGTCAACACATGGTTGATCATAACATTCACTGGGTTGGTGCCAAGGAACTTTTGAGATATCTCTGTGGCACGATAGACCATGGGTTGAGATACACTGTTGGGAGCATGACACTCCTTGATATACAAATGCTGATTGAGCTGGCAGTGTGGTGGATCGCAAGAGCACATATGGATGCTGCTTCACACGTAGATCTGCTTTGGGCAGGAAACGAAAGTTGGTAGCCTTGAGCACCGCTGAGGCCGAATACATTTCAGCATGTATGGCATGTTGTGAAGTCACCTGGTTGCGAAAGCTCTTCAGTGAGTTGTTCGAGCATGTACTAGATGCCACCGTTATCCTTTGTGATAACCAAAGGGAGATTCGTTTGTCATAGAATCTCGTGTTCCAAGATCGATCCAAGCATGTTGATGGCTTGTACCACTTTATTCGGGATATGGTACAGCGAGGCGTCGTAAGGCTCGATCATATAGGAACTGATGTACAGGTCGCGAATATTCTCACAATGCCCTTGGGGAAGGTCATGTTCCTAACCTTCCGTGAGAATCTTGGAATCGTGGAATGACCCTATTCTGAGGGTCCTGTTGGACGATGAGCTCTTGGAGCTCTGGGGGGCTTTGGGGATAACTTCTCGGAGCTATAAGCAACCACATGGCTAGGCTTGCTGAACCTTGTTGGTGTGCTTCTGCCCCACCGTTGTTATGATTGAGTTGGTTCACCTCTCATTATCTGTGCCCTGTATGCATCCTACCCATTTGAGTTCCGGACTCATGGGAAATACCTCTCATTTGGCCAATGAGGTGGGAAAAGCTAGAGACTAGTAGCAAAGACTAATGGACGCATCAGAGATTGCCGTACTCTCTATCTAGGATGGCACGGTCCAACCACTTGATCTGGGATCAAGTCTAGAGAGGTTTCGGACCTCCAACTGACTTCGAGGCAGTGAAACTAACTTCGGCTTAGTATATGACTCTCTTGAGTCCAAGTGAGGTTTTGGACCTCCTACTGACTTTGGGTCGGATAAATCAACTTCGGATTGGTATGAGACTCTTTGTGAGTCCTATAGAGGTTTCAAACCTCTGGGCTGAATCTGTCAGCCGGGAATGATGTCTTTGTGACTGACCCAATTTTGTTCTGAAATAAAGACGCCAGCAAAGCAAGTTACGGCAGGATGACGCACGATGTTTGGATTGCACAGGTGGATGGAGTTCTCCCTAGTTGAGGGGCGGTGTTAATTTTGGACAACTAGGTCCAAACTCCATGTTGTGATGCTCAGATGAAGATACCAATATTTTTATTGGGTTCCTCTTTCAGAGAGGTGCAAGATCAATCTAAAGATCATCTTGATCTGATGAGTAGAACATGTATTTTGATTTTATTCCACTTATGTGCAGGTCGGCCTTAAGGTTTTACACCCCCAACAAATGTGTCACACACCCTCATTGATGGATATATATTAGTCAACATTGGAGGACATTTTCACTCAACACATCACACATTTTTTTCTCTCCTCTTCTGATTGGTTCGACCTACTTGGAGGAAATCTTCTGTTCACACGTGGGAGAAGGATGTTGACTTTTCTGCTGCAGTTAGGGCTTCCACCGCAGGTTTGACCAACGTTGACTTTGGTCAACGCATAGTCAAACTGAGTTGAATTTTGGCACAAACTTCGATTTTTGCAGTCTGTACTATTTGGCACAAGAACTGAGGTCAAAGGTTGCCCGTTGACTGTGCTGTGTTGACTTTGACTTGCTATTGTCCTGCGTTGACTTTCTGGACAACGTTGACTTTTTGGGCTGTGTTGATTTTGGTTGACTTGGATTGTCTGATGAGGGTGATGTGACACATACTGGGCTAGTTGACTGATAAGACTTTGCTGGTTGAGGCTGATCGCCGTAATGCGCCAACACAAATATATATATCTGGCTTGTCTTCTGTCGATCTACTGGTATGTTCTATCAGCATTTTACTTTATTGTTTATGTGATTGCTGTCTGAAATTGAAGAGAAAGTAAAGTTGCATAAGCATAGAACATCTGCATAAATTTACAAATTTGCTGAAGAATGCCACTGGCTGCTCCTCACTATCCTCATTTTTCTGCGATAACACAATAGCAATAGTAGTGGGGGAAGCAAATGAAAATATTTGAAATACCTTTTGATAATCAGAACTTATTAAAACAGGAGCTTCTTGGAGTGTTTCTTTTATTCTGGCAAATGCTTCTCTTGCTTGTTTATCCCACCTCACTTCTGCATTTTTCTTCAGCATGTCGGTTATATTTCTCACAATCTCAGCATAATTTGGTACAAATCTTCTCAGAAAGTTTATTTTCCCGAAAATCTCTGAATATTTTTCTTGCTTTTGGGTAAAGGAATGGTCTGAATTACCTCCACCTGTGCTGGATCAATCTTTACCCGTTGCTTTGAAACTATGTGACCCAATAATTTACCTTCCACCAAGGCAAACAAAGATTTTTTGGGATTTAGTGACAGACCATACTGCCTACACTTTTCGAATTTTTTTTTGTAGATGTTCCAGGTGTTCATCATCTGATCCTGAAAAAACAGTTACATCATCCAAATATATAACCACATACTTGTCTCCAACAAACGCTATGTCCATGGCCCTTTGAAAAGTTGCACCTGCATTCATAAGACCAAATGGAATCCTTGCATACATGAAGGTGCCCCAGGGGGTTGTGAAAGCTGTCTTTTCTGATCTTCTTGATCCACTGCCACTTGATTATATCCAGAGAATCCGTCAACCGTGGACATCCTGTAAGCTCCTGTCACCTTCTGTAAGACATAATCCATTCCAGGTAAAGGATAATTATCCTTTAGAGATGCTATATTCAAATTCCTGAAGTCCACACAAAATCTTATCTCTCCATTTTTCTTCCTCACAGGGACTAGATTAGAAACCCAATCCAAATATCTGAGAGGGACCATGATTTTTGCTTGCAGCAATTTCTTCACTTCCTTTTCAATTGGAGCCAACAGTAATGGATTAATCTGTCTGAGCTTTTGTCTGTGTGGTTTGATTCCTTCTTTCAATGGGATCTTATGTTGTATTATGCTTTTATCATATGTTTTCAAGTCTTCATATGACCAAGCAAACACATTCATATACTTTTTAAAGAGATCAATATATCTTTCTTTATAATTTTTGAGAACACCTTTGAATAATTTCACCATTTTTGGCTCTTGCTGAGTTCCCAAATTACAATATTCCATCTCTTCCTCTTGATATATTTTCTTTGAATTAACAACAACATCATTTGAATCAAACAGTCTCTTAAGAGTAACCAAACCTTTAGGGAGTACATTACCTTTCAACTGAATAATCTTCTGATCAACTATTGAGTTCTTGAAATGTCTTACCTCTGTTTTTTGCTCTGTTCGTTCTTCTTCTTGATCTATCTCAACATCTTCAAAGTTTCCAATCATTGTCAAGAAATGATTGATCTGCTCATCGTCTTCAAACACCTGCCAATGTTTCACATTATCAGGAATAGAGGTTCTATGTCTAATTTCAATCTCATACCTTAACCTTGGATTCATAGGTGGCTTGAAGGTGCTAGCTGCAACTGCTAAAGAATCTGCCAATGTATTCTCCTTCCTCAGGATAAACTGAAGATTGAAGGCTTCAAAATAGTTCTCTATTAGATCCCAAACTTCATTCCTATATGATCTTAATCTCGGATGCTTGGTTTGACAATGAATTTTAATCTGTCTTATTATCAATTCAGAGTCACCAAAAATTGAAATACACTGAACTCCCATCTGTTTAGCAACTTGAAGGCTAATGATCAAGGCCTCATACTCAGCTACATTGTTTGTTGAATCAAACCCTAACTTGAAAGAAAAAGGCATGAGGTTACCTTCTAGCGATATCAACAAGAATTCAACTCCTGCGCCTTCCTTGGAGTAGGCACCATCAAAGTAGCATTTCCAAATCTTTTTCGAGTGCAACTCATTATTTACAACTGCTGAAAAGAGCTGCTTCCCTATGTCTTCAACAAATTCTGCATCTTAATGCAGCATGAAACACGAAAGATCTTCTGTTTCTCGACTAAAAATAGGGGAATTTCCTGTATCTTTCTTGGTAGTGGTTTTCACGAACTTTGTTTCCCTGTACAATCTCCTTTCTTCCCCATTAAAAATAGGAATGATAGCATACGCGAAATCTAATTTTAGAACACCTCCCAACTCTGCTCCCCAAGATCTCGACAAGAGCATTCCAAACCTGGCTGGAATGTCAACAACAACTACATCCATGACTATACTCTTTGCTGGAATTTGTGCCAAAGAAACTACTACATCTTTAATTAACCCAACACATTTCACCCTTTTGGAATTAAATGAATACAGATTCCTGTAAGGTTTGGTAATCTGCAAGTTTAGTTCCTTCATAACAGACAATGGCATGAGATTATGGGATGCACTTGAGTCCAACATACAATTATGGAGAGTAAAATCATGAAGCAAAAGAGAAATATAGAATGGTGGAACAAAAGGATCTCCTTCTTCTACATGAGGATGAAAGGTGACCACTGGTTTTTCTTCTTGTAAGTTCACAGTGTCACTTATATCTTCAATCTGTGTGAGATTAATAAATTCTGAAATTTCTTTCTTGTAGACTGGTATTTTAGCTAATTCTAGAAGAGGTACTTGAATTTTTACCTTCTCCAACTCTTTTGTCAAATTGAAAGCATGAGTTCGTTTAACATTCTTTTCAGGTTCTTCTTCACTCTTTCTAGAATTTGACGCTCGTTCGGGTACATGAACAACTCTCTCCAAAATATTAGTATCAATTGATTTGCTTTGGGAAGGTTCACCATGCTGCACATTTGTTCTATTATCTGAATTTATAGGTTGCTTCCCATTATTGACTTGTTTTACAGGGTCCTTTTGTTGTGGAGTCGCCATTGGAGGAGGAATCGAATCTTGTTGTTCACCTTCATTATCCTACACTCTAGATCTCTTTCTAGACCTTAAATCATACTTTTTATGTAACTCAGCTTGCATGAAATCTGTGAATTGTCTACAGTATTCATCCATTTCATCTTGATCAAAAGCTACTTCAGCTTCAACATATTCTCCTTCACAATCTTCCTCTTCATCCTCTTCTATTGTGTACATAGCAGATACTTGATCTTCAACTTCCTTTTGGTCATCTTCTGCTGACTCTCCGGGTGCTGCTTCTATATACAATGGTGCTTGAGCCTGGTCTTGATCTTTTCTTTTCCTCTGCAAAATTTGTAGGGGTTGTCTTCTGAATTGAGGGTTAAATCCTCCTCGGTTTTGTTGTACTTGTCTTTGGGAGTTTTTACTTTCCAATTCCATCTTAACTAGTTTATTTGACAAATTTTTTATCACCTTTGTCATATCTTCTATTATTTGATCTTGTGATGATTCTTTTTTTTCTTTCCCCTTCTCTTGGATTGGCTGTTTCCCTTTTGCCTTCCCAACTGCAGTCATATTAGCTTCAATTTCTAAAGCATCTCTCTGTATCTGCTCTAGAGTAGGGGATCTCCTTTCTCTAAGTGTGAAACCAAAATCGACTTCAAAAGCCCCAACAAAAATCACCTTTGATCCAAAAGGAGGGGGCTTCATTTCTACAAGCAAACTGTTATACAATTTATTGAATCTTTTGATAAAATTTGATATATTCTCATTTGGTTTTCTTTCGATTGCATTGAATTCTGTTAGTGAATATCCATGATGCCTTTTTTCACCCCATCTCTGAGTGAATTGATTTTCCAATTCTTCTCATGTATTAATAGAATTATTTGGCAATCCCTTAAACCACTTTCTAGCCTCTCCATCTAGAGACTGAACAAAAAGCCTCATTACAACATCAAGATGTTCTACATTAAGATTTTTAGCAAATTACAAAACACAGGCAAGTGTTTTTCTGTAGTTATTTCATCTTCTCCAGTAAAACGTGGGAGTAATTTAAGATACTCTTGAGGCATTGCATTCATTGGTTGTGGAAGGTTAAGTGGAGCATATCTGTTCAACAAAAAGGCTAGTGCTGCCATGTTTGCACCTTGATTCGCTGTTCCTTGGTTAGATGCAATCGATGAACATGGTGTGAAAATGAACGAAGGTGGAGGTAAAACTGATATTGGAGTGGGTTGATGGACAATGGTAGAGGGACCAACAACTTGAGTTTGTTGAGCTTGAGTAAAAGTAAAAGAAACAAACTCAAAGGAGTGTTCTTTCGACTTAAGTTCTTGAAACTAAATTGGTGTGAAAGGTGAATGTTGCTCCAAGAAAGGAAGTACTTTAGAGATATCTTCAAACAAAGGATTACTAGAACTGTTGTTAGGAGCAGACAATGTAGGACTAGGTGTTGAGGGGGTTTTGGGTTTCCGAACCCTTTTAGAAACCAATATTTCAGGGTTTGACAAAGCAGGGACCTGTTGCTGTGAGGTATCCGACCTCGTGTGAGGCCTTTTGTGAGCCAGAATTCTGAGAATAAAAAACACAACCAAATATTTCCTCCTCATTGAACAACCAGAGGAAATAATGTGAAAAACCCAGAGAAAATGAACTTTGTCTCTTCTTCCCCGACAACGGCGCCAAAAAATGTTATATCTTAAGAGACAATTCCTTGGCTGTGGAAAGGAATCAATCCTTAAGACTTTTTTTAAAAATGTGTCACTTAAGTAATTATATTAGGTGGTCTTCGTTCAATCCCTTTTGAAACTAATTCTTTAAAACCCTTAATAATAGGGTATAATGAAAAACTCTACGATGCCATTAATTGCTAATATCTGAATGGAAAAAAACTGTAGAAAAAACTCAAAATGATATGTTGTAACACAAAATCTACTACTTTAAATTTCAGAATGAATTTATGGAGAGAGAGGAAACTCAAAATAATATGCTGTAAACACAGAATCTATTATTTTTAAGTTCCAGAGAGAATTTGTGAAGGGAGAGGATTTGGAGTGAAGCAACACAAATTAAGGTTATTTAACTCTTACTCGCATATGTAATTAAGAGACCGTCAATTACTTTACTTCACTTCATTCCAAGAAGAAGGGACACAAAATGGCACAGGAAAAACGAATCATTATCAACAGTTGCAGGGAACTTGATGCTTCTTTCATTAATTCCTTAGAAAAGTAAGTACTAAAGTTTTAGTCTTCCAAAGGTCCAAAACTCGGAACCCCTTTTCTTTCTTTCTATCTTGCTTAAAGACATCCAAAACAGTTCATAACCGCTAGAACTTCTTGAAACTACTTCGACTACCTAAACTGTTAAAACTACTTATTACATTGCAATTGAGGACATCACTATAGCTTCGATCTTAACAAACAATGAAAACCAATTAAAAGTTGGAATATTATTCTTTTTGCTGAATCTGATTTGTTGTTGATGCGTCTCCCTGAAGTGTTGATGTGTCTCCCTGACAGATCGAACATCCTTGCCTTGCGTTTCTTTCAGAGTTCAATATTTGTCTTTTCTGCTTGCTGTCATGTCTTTTCTGTTTCTAATGTGGTATTCGAACAATTCTGCAATAACGCCTCTTTGCCCAACTTGACCCAGTTGTTGCGTTTCCAACAATGCCTCCGTATGCTCCTTTTGCCTGACTCTGCCTATGCCTCTGCACTTCAAACAATGTTATGATGTCCCTTTCTGCCCGACTTTGCCTCTTCTGCTTGTGCCCGTAGCGTTCAGTCTTCCATTTATTTACAAGGCGCCACCGCATACAACACTGTTCTGCACGGGGTCGGGTGTTACCTGAGTCTATTGCCCAAGTTCTTTCTGCGTAAAATAACGCAACTACAAATAATCCTGGACTTTAAATAAAATTAAATTAACCTTTGAATGGTATCGTGTCCGCCTTTCCATCGCATTTCGGCCTTCGACATTTATAACTGATCTCTTAGTGCCATTCCTCCTGAGCTTGCGATGTGCGAAGTGAGATAGAGGTGGGGATGATGTGGCAAGTGGAGGTGGGGCCGATGGCAAATCGGAATCGGCGATTTGAAACCTTGTCTCATTTTGCATTTCGGCATTTATAACTTATTCCTTAGCGCCATTCCTTCTGAGCTTTGCAATTTGAGATGTGCGAGAGGGTCACACGGCTGGACTTTAGATACTTTAGTTCGAGCTTTGAACTATATGGCATCTAACCCTCGTATCGCATTTCGCATTTCGGCGATTCAACCTTGTTCTATTCCTCTTGAGATTTGCGATTGCGATTTGCGATATGCGGGCGGGCTTTCCATCGCATTTCAGCTTTCCATGCTGCTCCGTTATAAGCCTCGTCTTACCCCCGATGCGATTTCTCAAAGGAAAGGTCCTTACTTCTAGATTTGAAATCCTTTGCAATTTAACTTTGAAACTACATTGCATCTGCCCCTTATCGCATTTCGGCCTTCAACGTTTATAAATTATTCCTTAGCGCCATTCCTCCTGAGCTTTGCGACTTGCGATGTGCGATATGCGTGTGGGATTTCCACATGCGATTGCACTTAAGCCCCTTCGAACACTGTTATGCTCATATATTTGCACGACTCGACCTTGACCTGTGTGCGATGCTCTGAATGCATCAGTCGGCCCAACCCTTGAACTGTTTTGCATGCAAATAAGCCTGACTCGACCCGCCTTCTCATCTCCGCACATAATGTTAATACATCAACATATAAATCAAAAATTCTTTTTCGGTATACAAAAATTTTACATTTTCTAACATATATGCTTTTTTGGTGTTTTGAGAAATATTTCTAAAGTAAATGCAAATGAGCCACAACATGATGAATGTGCCAAATGAGGATGGAGGTCTCTTTTATTTATATGCGCTGGAGGAGGGTCAACTTGTGCAACTTGACCGCACGCTGACCTTGTCAAATTCCACATGTGTGGGCTTGACTTCAAAAACATATTTCTCCTCCAAATTTAGTGATCTTTAGGTCGATTTTGGTCCTCTTGATAAAAATAATTCAATCCAATAGTCATCTTCATCAAATGAGTTTCCCAAAGTGGAATCTGGCCCTAGTTGCACATTTTAACAATTTTACTGCGACAAGTTCTCCAATTATATATCTTTGAGTGTTGAATTTGTAGATGCTTCAAGCTATTACTGTTAATATTTTATCTACAATGCCATTGATCATACAAGGAACATGCTATCACTTTGTTATTGAATTTATGTGATACTTGTGGCTGGTTTATATGCTTAAATGTGTTGATGTTTGTAGCTCGGGTAGGTACTTTTGCACAGGCTTTGTATCTAGGTGTGCAAAAGTCTCCCACAGTGTCCTTAGAACACTTGCTCATGTGTCAGCAAGTTGCTCACGTAACTTTACCCTAAGTTTAACTTAGGAAAAAACAAAAATTAATATGTTGGCTTATTGAGTGAAAAGAAACTTGGGAAAAGTAAAGTAATTTACTTTAGTGACTTTGATTTAATTTTAGTTGTTGATCTCAAGTGAGGCGAGATGTAATTTTGGCCGTTAATCACTTTGAGATTAGGCCTAGGGTTAGGGATTTAGCTCAATGTAAAGTTATAAAAGCAAGGCTGAGGAGAGGAAAAAGACACACCATAAATGACATTGGCCTCATGAGGAGTGATACTCTAGAGTGTCAAGTTTGAGGAAGTACAAGAAGGAGCTTGGAGGTCCATATCTGCCAAGGAGATTTAACATTGATCTAGGGCAGATCTGTTGGATCAGATCCAAGGCTTTTGTATTTTTGTATTTTCTCAGTTGGGCCATTATCCCAGGATGGCAACCCAAGTTTGGATTATTAATGAAAAATTGGGATTGGGTAGGATCTCTTTGTGTCATTGTGATTGAGATTGGTATTTTCGCTTCTATTGAATTTTATTGTGTTAGGAACCTAGCTGTGTATTTCAATTAGTAGATCAATTTTTCTAATAGGAATTTAAGTGTTGAGTGTTGAGATTTTGAGGTAGCATCGGGTGTGTTCTAGCCTTGAAATTTTGTCGAGGGGCTAAGACACACAAGACCTCCAAAACCCAGAAAGCGTTTGGAGAAATTTCATTTGGTGTGTGAGATATTAAAATAATTATTTTTTTAATGAGGACCCTAGGTCTAACTTAGGAAATTAGAAAAATTAAAGTGAATTAATTAAACACATGTGATGAAATGTTCTAAGTGACGCAGATCAAGCAGTCTTTTAATCTAAGCCTTCGATCAGAGATTAAATCACGATCGTTGATGTGTCAACGAGAAAAGTATAAAGGAAAGGCTTAGGGTCAGTTGGAGATACACACACAGAGTTTAAGAGATCGAATTCTTCTGACGGAGCAGTGCTCGGACGAAGATCAGATCTGAGTGACTCAGAGTTGCAGCAAGGGGTAGATGTAGTGATTGGTCAGGAGGGCCAAGAGTACAGTGCAGAGCAAGGGCAACAGAGATGCAGTGGAGGTAGCGCAACCATCAGAAGGAGTTACGCAGTCCCTCAGGAGGGTGATGCAGGCCCACGCAGAGGCATCACAACATCTCTAAGAGAAAAGTTCGAAATTCATTGGAAGAAGGGTTTCTGAGCCAGGGGGGCTGAAACCGAGATCCGGGAGAGGCAGATTCATGCAGAGCTAGGGTGACGTAGTTCTTCAGCCAGGCTACGCAGACTACGCAGTCGTTGCGCAGAGCCAACTGGTGTTTCACCAGTTGCTCATCTGGATCAGCTGGGACTTGCGAGAGTGAGGTATATCTCACATTTTCTATGATTGCCGAGGTTTTATTTGTTGGGTTTGCCGAGTTTATGGCACCCTAGATGTACTCAGAAGTTGTTGCTTAATAATAATAAACCCTCATATCTGCTGCATCGGTTTTTTCGGGGGCATTTGTCCAAAAAATCTATCACTTTGTCATTTGAGCATGCTATTCAGTAAATGATCTGTATGTGTAGGCTGTTAATTGTATTTACTTTGATGTTAATTATGAATATTCAGATTAATAACTTGTGTGTTTAATCAAGTAGGAGAAGTAAATCGAGATTTAACAGTAGGATTTCTTAGTTGAGAAATTTTCACATGGTATCAGAGCATTGTAGATCAAGCTGAATCTCCAGCAAAATTGGTTGAAGAAATTTTACTACAGAAATAGGTGAACGCAGTCCCAGCAGAGGCTACGCAGGGGTTGACGCAGTCCCATCTGGGTGACGCAGAGACGATGCAGCGCCTCCCAGAGGGACGCAGGAGCAGCCTGCACTGCGCAGAGGCTGCACTGAGCCAGTATGCTCACGCAGAGGCCAGCCAGAGAGACACAGTCTAGTTTTTTTTTCTTCTGTTGTTGAGAAGTATTGCCAAGATCCGGAAGCAAGGCTTCAAATCTTCAACAGTTGATGGTGTGGTGGAGATTCTGACAGTGCAGAATTGTGCCCAGCTAAGTTGACAAAGAGCGGGAGGAGGATAGTTACTCAACATATCTGCGCCAAACAGATCTGAGATTCGATTAGGAGGGTGATCATACAGAACTGTTCAATTGTATTTGGCTGAAGATTTCCAGGAGGGAAATCAATTGTCGGAGGGAGCAACTACTATAGAGGGTTTCTAATTGCCAATAAACCCAGTTCCAATATTTTTGTTGAGTGTTACAGTAGAAAGAGGGAGAAGAGTATTCGTCCTGACAGATTTGAGCTAGATGGCTTCTCATGGACTGAGGGATCAACACAGGTTGGATGACGTGTCCAACATTGTCATCTGGAGGGCCAGGATGCTGACAGTCCGGGATGAGTACGGGATCAAGGACCATGTAGAGAATGTCCTAGTTGTGCCTGCCGATCCAGATCCTCTGAAGAAATTCTAGGAAAATCAAGCGCGGGCTAAGCGTTTGATCATGGATGGAATCAAAGATCACGTCGTGCCACATATTGCCGCGAAGAACACGACAAATGAGATGTGGACTGCTTTGGAGATGATGTATCAAGGAGGCTCTGTTCAAAGGAAAATGCTTCTAGAGAATTAGATGCGGCTGTTCTAGATGCAAAAGGGTGAAGAGATAGATCCCTTTCTCTTCAGACTACAGACTATCTGGGATCAATTGATTGCCATGGGTGCGACTCTGGATGAAGGGCTCTTGGTGAGCATTGCCCTGAATGTAGTCACTGAGGAATGGGAAACATTTGTCCAGAGCATATTGGGTAGGGAAGCGTTACCATCTTAGGCAGACATGTGGGCAATCCTTCGTCAGGAGGAAATCAGGAGATTTACCAAGAGGCAAAGCAACGACAACGGAACAGTCAAGGTGAAGAAAGAAGAGGAAGATGATGCAACCCTTGCATCAAAGGAAAGAAGGCAGCAAGGGACGAAGAAGAGGGACCTATCCAAGGTTCGATGCTTTAATTGTGGTGAACTTGGACACTTCGCCAACACTTGTCCTAAGAAGAAGGACAAAGGATCTTCTAAATCCAAGGCAGCAACAACAAAGGATGATGGGAGTGACAATGACATAGCCATGAGTGCTCATGAGCCACATAAGTGGGGTGATATGGATCTTTAGAGCAGCTACATATAAAGAATGGCAGGATCCTTGAGGTGCCCATCTCTTGGATCACATACGAGCTACGGGAGCCTTAAGACAACAGCGGGGCAAGGGAAGTAGTGGGTGCATAAGATCACAGTGAAGTAGAGGGTTGAGCTGAGATGCTGTAGAGGGAGTAGCGCAGTACAGAGGCAACAACAACGTAGAGGCAACAACACAGAGGCTGATGGGACTTCAGCAGTGCAGTGGAGGTAGTGCTTACGCAGTGCAGAGTTGTAGCAACGCAGTAGCTTCAGGAGGACAACGCAAAGTAGCAGCCAAGGGAGCTTCAATGATGAGATTCATCCCGACTTGTCTATCAATGATTTGGCAGGGGTCCTTAGGTTGCTTACTTCTCAGCAATTGAGTTGCAGTTAGCAGTGGAAGTACTATGGGCAACATGATGCAACAAATTGAGAGGGAGATGCAGTACAGATGTAGCAGTGTCAATGGCATTGACATGGGCATTAATAAAGAAAGCAGCACTGCAGTAGATGGAAGGCAACAGGCCAAGTGTCAGCAGCACAAAGACCGATGACGAGATCTTGCGATACATTTGGTGGATGTATTGCTAGAGCACACTCTGTGCTAAGAGGGAGTGTTAAGATTTTGAGGTAGCATCATGTGTGCTCCAGCCATGAAATTTTGTGGAGGGGCTAAGACACACAAGACCTCTAAAACCCAGAAAGCGTTTGGAGAAATTTCATTTGGTGTGTGAGATATTAAAATAATTAATTTTTTTAACGAGGACCCTAAGTCTAACTTAGGAAATTAGAAAAATAATTTTTTTTGTGTATTTGGGGTAGCATCATTTATGCTCTAGCTCCCAAATTTTGTGGAGGGACTAGAGTACACTTGATCTACAAGACCTAGAAATGGATTTGAGAAATTTCAGTTGGTGTTCAAGTTATTCGAATAATTAATTATTTTTAATGGATTTCCTAAGTCTAACTTAGGAAAATAAAATAATTAAAGTGAATTAATTAACACATGTGTTGAAATTGTCTTAAGTCACATGGATCAAACAGTCTTTTAATCTCAGCCGTTGATGGATGATTTAATCTCGGCCGTTGAAGGTTTCAATGAAAAAGTATAAGAGAAAGGCTTGAGGGTTAGTTGAGCACACACAATTTCTGTAGAACTGAGGAATAGATCTGGAATTCTAGGGCCGGTTTGCTAAGAATTTCTGAAGGAATTTCCTGTTGTGAGGGGTAGTATTAGCCAAGGGAATGTTCTAATTCCAGGGCCAAGAGACAGCAAGAGGCAAGAGGAGCAGCAACAAGGACAACACAGAGAGGCTTCAGAGCCACGCAGAGCAGCATGGGCAACACAAAGACAACGTAGAGGTAGCTAGGGCCACGCTAGGCTGACGCTGGCCAAGCAGAGGCAGCGCAGGGGCAGCATAGACCCTACAAAGGTGATGCAGGCCCTCCTAGAGCCATGCAGAGGCTGACGTAGTCTCTCCAGGGCAACGTTGCGGCTTCAGAAGTAGCGCTGAGGGTTTCTAGGGTCAGATCCGGGCTGAGTCCTGTAAATCCTGTTTGAGGGTGTGGATCAGTCAGATATTTGGCACTAGATCTTCAGGTTAGCTACAGATTTGATATCTTTTATTCTCTGTCAGGTTTTCAAGGTTGGAACCCAGATTTGTTGTACTCAGAACTATTTAATAATAAACCCTCATCTCTGCGGAACCGGTTTTCCTGCTTTGGGTTTTTCTGGGGACTTATGTCCAAAAATCCGTGTGTCACTTTGTTGCATGAGTACATTATTCAGTAAATGATCTGCATGTGTAGGCTGTAGTTGTGTTTATTTTTAGTATTTTCTGAATCTAATTTCTGAAAATAACTTGTATAAATTAAATCAAGTAGGAGGAAATAAAGCAATACACTGCAATAGAATTTTCACATGGTATCAGAGCGATAACATATCAAGCTGAATCTTTAGCAATTAGCTGAAGAAATATTTTTTCTGCAGGGTGGCAGAAGAAGCAACAGATGCGGAAAGGGCATCTTGAGAGCAAGGGAAAGCGGATCCAGGACAACGTTGAAGCTGTAGAAGGCCTCTAGGCTTACGCAGACCCTTCCCAGGGCAGCGTAAGGACTGCGTCACCCAATTTGGGGTTACACATTCCACTTCTGAGCAGCGCTGGGACTATGTTGGGTCAGCCAGGAGGACGTTGTCCAATCACTTCTCTTGCTTCAAAATTTTTTGCCAAGATCTGGAAGCAATGCTTCAGATCTTCAGTAGTGCTGGTGGGGTAGAGATTCTGTAGGTGCAGAATTGTGCTTAGCTAAGGCAACAAAGGCTTGAGGAAGACAATCATTCAATAGATTTGAGCCAAACAGATCCGAGATTCGATCAGGAGGATCGGAGAATACTGTCCGTTTGGGTTTTGGTGGAAGATTTCTAGGAGGGAAGTTAGTTTGTAGCAGAAGCAGTAACTAGAGGGTTTCTAGTCACCAAGAAACCTAGATTCAGAGGGAGAAGCACTGTTTTCTTTAGATCTGAGCAAAGATGGCTCGATATGGACTAAGGGATCAAGATAGATTGGATGGCATGTCAAACCATGTTATCTGGAAGACTAAAATCCTCTTAGTTCTGGATGAGTATGGTCTCAAAGATCATGCAGAGAAGACACTTGCTGTACCAACCGATGTAGATCCACTCAAGAAGTATGAAGAAAATCAAGCACGGACGAAGAGGTTGATCATAGACGGAGTCAAGGACCACGTGATTCCTCATGTTACTAGTAAGAATACAACACATGACATGTGGTCAGCTTTGGAAGTGATGTACCAAGGAGGCTCTGTGCAAACAAGAATGCTTCTTGAGAATCAGATGCGTATGTTTCAGATGATAAAGGATGAAGAGATAGATCCATCCCTCTTCAGAATTCAAGCTATCCGTGACCAGTTGATTGGCATGACTACTAATCTAGATAAAGGGCTCCTAGTGAGGATGGCCCTGAATGCTGTGTCTGAAGAATGGGAAACGTTTGTTCAGAGCATTCTGGGAAGGGCAGCGTTACCATCATGGGCAGATACATGGGCTATTCTCCGCCAAGAGGAGATCAGGAGGATCACCAAGAAGTAGTCTATCAATGGGGGAAGTAGATCAGCTAGAGTGAAGAAATAAGAGGAGGAGGATGCAACCCTTTCATCAAGGGAAAAGAAGCAAGGGAAGAAGAAGAAGGACCTCTCCAAGGTTCGGTGCTTTAACTGTGGTGATCTTGGTCATTTTGCCAATAGTTGTCTTAAGAAGAAGGACAAAGGAGCTTATGATTCCAAGGCTGTAGCAACAAATGACGATGGCTCTGATGATGATGCAGCCATGAGTGCTCATGCACCTCGAGAGAAGAGGTGGGGTGACATGGATATATAGAGTATCTAGATTGAGTGGCGTGATCCTTGAGTCAGCCCTACTCTTGGATCACATACAAGCTACGGGAGCCTTAAGACGGTAGCAGGATGAGTCGGGAGATGGTTGCAGATGACCACATTGAAGAGGAAGAGGGAGCTGAAGAGGGAGGAGCGTAATGCAGAGGCAACAACAGTGTGGAGGCAACAGTGTAGAGGGGCTGATGGGACTTCAGCAGTGTAGAGAAACTGGGCTCACGCAGTGCAGTGTTGTAGCATGATAGTGTCTCCAAGGGGATAGCGTGATTCAACATCCAGGGAGCTTCAGTGGTGGAGGGCAACTTGACTTGTTTGTCAGACAGTTGGACAGAGGTATTCAGTTGCTTACTTCTCAGCAATTGAGTTGCAGTGCAGCAATTAGTAGTGGCAGTGCTATGGGCAGCATGCTGCAACAATTTGAGAGGGAGCTGTAGTACATATGTGGCAGTGTCATTGGCAGTGGCATGGGCAGCAGTACAGAGAGCAACAGTACAGAGAGCAATAGTGCAGTAGATGGAGGGCAACAGGCTAACCATCAACATCACAGATCCAGTATTCAAGATCTTGTGATGCATGGTGTGATGTATTGCTAGAGAACACTCTTGATACCAAGAGGGAGTGTTGAGATTTTGTGTATTTGGGGTAGCACCAGTTATGCTCTAGCTCCCAAATTTGTGGAGGGACTAGAGTACACTTGATCTACAAGACTCAGAAATGGATTTGAGAAATTTCAGTTAGTGTTTAAGTTATTCAAATAATTAATTATTTTTAATGGATTTCCTAAGTCTAACTTAGGAAAATAAAATAATTAAAGCGAATTAATTAACACGTGCTGAAATTGCCTTAAGTCACATGGATCAAGCAGTCTTTTAATCTCAGCTATTGATGGAAGATTTAATCTCGACCATTGAAGGGTTCAACGGAAAAGTATAAGAGAAAGGCTTGAGGGTCAGTTGAGCACACACAATTTCTGTAGAACTGAGGAATAGATTTGGAATTCTAGGGCGGGTTTGCTAAGAATTTCCAGAGGAATTTCCTGCAGTGAGGGGTAGTATTGGCCAAGGGAATGTTCTGTTTCCAGGGCCGAGAGATAGCAAGAGGCAAGAGGAGCAACAACAAGGAGAACGCAGAGAGGCTTTAGAGCCACACAGAGTAGCAGGGGTAGCGCAGAGACAATGCATAGACAACTAGGGCCACGTTGGGCTGACGCTGGCCAAGCAGAGGCAGCACAGGGGCAACGTAGACCCTCCAAGGGTGACGCAGGCCCTCCTAGAGCCATGCAGAGGCTGACGCAGTCCCTCCAGGGCAACGCTGAGGCTTCAGAAGCAGCACTGAGGGTTTCTAGGGTCAGATTCGGGCTAAGTCCTATAAATCCCGTTTGAGGGTGTGGATCAGTCAGATTTTTGGCACTAGATCTTTAGGTTAGTTGCAGATTTGATATCTTTTATTCTCTGTCGGGTTTTCAAAGTTGGAACCCAGATTTGCTGTACTCAGAACTACTTAATAATAAACCCTCATATTTGCTGAACCGGTTTTCCCGCTTTGGGTTTTTCTGGGGACCTATGTCCAAAATCCATGTGTCACTTTGTTGCATGAGTAAATTATTCAGTAAATGATCTCCATGTGTAGGCTGTAGTTGTGTTTATTTTCGATATTTTCTGAACCTAATTTTGAAAATAACTTGTATAAATTAAATAACGGAGGAGGAAATAAACCAATACACTGCAGTAGAATTTTCACATGCAGAGCTAGCTGGGGTTTCAGCAGTTGCTAATTTTGAAAATAACTTGTATAAATTAAATAACGGAGGAGGAAATAAACCAATACACTACAGTAGAATTTTCACATGCAGAGCTAGCTGGGGTTTCAGCAGTTGCTCATTCGCATCAGCCGAGACTTATGAGAGTGAGGTATATCTCACATTTTCTCTGATTGCCGAGATTTTCTTTGTTGGGTTTGCCGAGTTTATGGCACCCTAGATGTACTCAGAAACTGCTGCTTAATGATAATAAACCCTCATATCTGCTGCACCGGTTTTCCCGCATTTGGTTTTTCCGGGGACATTTGTCCGAAAAATCTTTGTCACTTTGTCATGTAAGCGTGCTATTTAGTAAATGATATGTATGTGTAGGCTGTTAAGGGGGACATGGGTAGACATGAACAAGCCTAGAAGTGAATGTGAAAATTCTACTATAGTGTATTGGCTTATTTCTCCTACTTGATTTAATTAATACAAGTTATTTTCAGAAATTAGATTCAGAAAATACCAAAAATAAACACAACTACTACCTACACATGCAGATCATTTACTCAATAATACACTCATTCAACAAAGTTACACATGGATTTTTGGACATAAGTCCTTGGAAAAGCCCAAAGCGGGAAAACAGGTGCAGTAGATATGAGGGTTTATTATTAAGTAGTTCTGAGTACAATAAATCTAGGTTCCAGATCTGGATAACCCGACGGAGAATAAAAGAAATCAAATTTGCAGCTAACCTGAAGTTCTAGTGCCAAATATCTCACTGATCCACATCCTCAAACGAGATTTATAGAACTCAGCCCGGATTTGGCCCTAGAAACACTTAGCGTTGCCCCTGATGCCCTAGCGTGAACCCTGCTAGCCTCAGAATGCCACTGCGTTGCCCAGAGAGGGACCGCGTAACCCTTGGAAGGGTGACACAGGCCTTACGCTGGCCCAGAAGCCCTCCTTTGTAAATCTGAAACCCTCTTGAGCCTCTGCACTATCCTACGTAGCACCTGCGTAACGGCTACGCAGCTTCTCTGCACCGTCCTTGTTGCTGTTCCTCTGCCTCTTACTGACTCTTGGCCCTGGAATCAGATCATTCCCTTGGCCAATACTACCCCTCGTTGCACGAAATTCCGCCGGAAATTCTTAGCGAACCCGCTCTATAATTCCAGATCTATTCCTCGGCTCTGCAATTGTGTGTCTCTTCCAATTGACCATCAAGCCTTTCTCTTATACTTTTCGTTGAACCCTTCAACAACTGAGAGTAAATCATTCATCAACAACTGAGATTAAAAGACTGCTTGATCCATGTGACTTAAGACAATTTCAACACATGTGTTAATCAACTCACTTTAATTATTTAATTTTCCTAAGTTTAGACTTAGGAAATCCATTAAAATAATTAATTATTTGAATAACTTGAACACCAACTGAAATTTCTCAAATCCCTTTTTGGGTTTTGGAGATCAATTTTGTCCTAGCCCCTCCACAAAATTTCAGGGCTAGAGCACACCCGATGCTACACCAACTATACAAAATCTCAACACTCCGTCTTAACACGGAGTGTGCTCTAGGAAAGTATACTCTAGCAATGCATCCACACCATGCACTACAAGATCTTGAAGCTGGATTCCGTGCTGCTGATGCTTGGCTTGCTGCCCTCCATCCACTGCACTGCTGCTCTCTGTACTGCTGCCCATGCCACTGCCAGTGACACTGCCACATCTGTACTGTAGCTCCCTCTCAAATTGTTGCATCATGCTACCCATAACACTGCCACTACTAACTGCTACACTGCAACTCAGTTGCTGAGAAGTAAGCAACTGAAAGAACTCTGCCCAATTGTTTGACAAATAAGTCAAGTTTCCCTCCACCACTGAAGCTCCTTGGATGCTGATTCATGCTGTCCTCCTGGAGACACTATCATGCTGCAACACTGCACTGTGTGAGCACAACTTCTCTACGCTGTTGAAGTCCCATCAACCCCTTTGCGCTGCTGTCTCCACGTTGCTGCTGCCTTTGCATTACACTGCTCCCTCTTTAGCTCTTCAGCTCCCTCTTCCGCTTCAATGTGGCCTTCTACAACCATCTCCCGACTCATCCCGCTACCGTCTTAAGGCTGCTCCCATAGCTCGTATGTGATCCAAGAGTAGGGCTGACTCAAGGATCTCGTCAACTGTCTGTAGATGCTCTACAAATCCATGTCACCCCACCTCTTCTCTCGATGCACGTGAGCACTCATGGCTGCATCATCATCAGAGCCATCATCCTTTGCAGCTGCAGCCTTGGAATCAGAAGAGCCTTTGTCCTTCTTCTTAGGACAACTGCTGGCGAAGTGTCCAAGATCACCACAGTTAAAGCACCTGACCTTGGAAAGGTCCTTCTTCTTCTTCCCTTGTTGTTTCTTTTCCCTTGATGCAAGGGTTGCATCCTCCTCCTCTTCCTTGACTTTGGCCTTTCCGCTTCCTCTACTGATGTCTAATGCTTAGTGACCCTCCTGATCTCCTCTTGGTGGAGGATAGCCCACATGTTAGCCCAAGATGGTAACGCTGCCCTTCCTAGAATGCCTTGGACAAATGTTTCCCAATCTTCCGAGATTGCATTCAGAGCAGTCCTCACTAAGAGCCCCTCATCCGGAGTAGCACTGATGCCAACCAACTGATCTCGGATGGCTTGAAGCCTGAAAGGAATGGATCTATCTCTTCACCCTTCGTCATTTGGAACAATGGCATCTGGTTCTCAAGAAGCATTCTTCTTTGCGTGGAGGCTCCTTGGTACATCGTGTCCAAGGCTACCCACATGTCATTTGCCATAGTCTTCCCAGCAATATGAGGTATAACGTAGTCCTTGACTCCATCTATGATCAAACGCTTCGTCTGTGCTTGATTTTCTTCATACTTCTTGAGAGGATCCACATCGGTTGGTACAACAAGAACCTTCTCTGCATGCTCTCTGAGACCATATTCACCTAGAACTGAGAGGATTCTGGCCCTCTAGATAACATAGTTGGACATGCAATCCAATCTATCTTGATCCCTTGGTCCATATCGAGCCATCGTTGCTTAGATCTGACAGAAACAATACTTATCCCTCTAGATCTGGGTTTCTTGGTGACTAGAAACCCTTTAGTAGTTGCTTCTGCTGAAGACTGATTTCCCGCCTGGAAATCTTCCACCAAAACACAAACAAACAGTACTCTCCAATCCTCCTGATCAAATCTCAAATCTGTTTGGCTCAGATCTGCTGAGTGATTATCTTCCTCCTGCATTTGTTGCCTTAGCTAGGCACAATTTCGCACCTGCAGAATCTCTACCCCACCAGCGCTGCTGAAGATCTGAAGCACTGCTTCCGGATATTGGTAAGAATTCTTCCGCAACTGGAGAAATGACTGGACTTTGTCTCACTGGCTGGCCTTGCGCAGTCCTAGCGCTGCTTAGAAGTGGACTGCGTAACCCCAGATTGGGTGACGCAGTCCTTACGCTGCCCTAGGAAGGGTCTGCGTAAGCCTGAAGGCCTTTTGCAGCTTCAGCGCTGTCCTCTTTTGGATCTACATTCTCCTGCTGTCAAGATGCTCTTTCCGGATCTGTTGCTTCTTTTGTCACCCTGCAGAAAAATATTTCTTCAGCTGATCGCTGGAGATTCAACTTGATCTGCTATTGCTCTGATACCATGTGAAAATTATACTGCAGTGTATTGGTTTATTTCTCCTACTTGATTTAATTAATACAAGTTATTTTTAGAATTTAGATTCAGAAAATACCGAAAATAAACACAACTACAACCTACACATGTAGTTCATTCACTGAATAATACGTTCATGCAACAAAGTGACACATGGATTTTTGGACACAAGTCCCCGGAAAAATCCATACCGGGAAAACTGGTGCAGCAGATATGAGGGTTTATTATTAAGTAGTTCCAAGTACAATGAATCTAGGTTCCAGATCTGGAAAACCCGACAGAGAATAAAATAAATCAAATCTGCAGTTAACCTGAAGTTCTAGGGCCAAATATCTGATTGATCCACACCCTCAAATGGGATTTACAAAACTCAGCCGGATCTGGCCCTAGAAACCCTCAGTGCTGCCCTTGAAACCCCAGCGTCAGCCCTGCTAGCCTTAGAATGCCATCGCACTGCCCAGAGAGGGACTGCGTAACCCCTGGAAGGGTGACGCAGGCCTTACGCTGGCCTAGAAGCACTCCTGCGTAAATCTGAAACCCTCTAGAGCCTCTGCGCTGTCCTGCGTAGCGGCTGCGGAGCTTCTCTGTGTCGTCCTTATTGCTGCTCCTCTGCCTCTTACTGACTCTTGGCCCTGGAATCAGATCATTCCCTTGGCCAATACTACCCCTCGCTGCAGGAAATTCCTCCAGAAATTCTTAGCAAACTCGCCCTAGAATTCCAGATCTATTCCTCAGCTCTGCAATTGTGTGTCTATTTCAACTGACCTCAAGCTTTTTTCTTATACTTTTCGTTGAACCCTTCAACGACCAAGATTAAATCATTCATCAACGACTGAGGTTAAAAGACTGCTTGAACTATGTGACTTAAGACAATTTCAACACATGTGTTAATTAATTCACTTTAATTATTTAATTTTCCTAAGTTTAGACTTAGGAAATCCATTAAAATAATTAATTATTTGAATAACTTGAACGCCAACTGAAATTTCTCAAATCCCTTTCTGGGTTTTGGAAATCAAGTGTGTCCTAGCCCCTACACAAAATTTCAGGCTAGAGCACACTCGATGCTACACCAACTATACAAAATCTCAACAGTGACCATAACAGTGTTTCGCAAAAATAGAGGTTGACAAGGTGCTGCGCGCTACAGGGAAAGTAGCCAAGCGCATGGGTGCAGTAGTGCAGAAGCTGCAGAGAGGCTAGACCAATACCACGAGCAGGACTGTAGACAAGGTTGCGTGAGGTAGTCGTTTGGATTGGGATATGGAAGTCAGGTCTAGAGCAAGTACTGCGACAAAGCAATGCGAAGGATCTCATGTCATGGGGAGAATGCCACGTTGGGCTTGATCAAATAATTGTGGGATGTAGTGGGCAACAAGGAGTCACTAGGCAGAGGATCTTTCACGATAGGCATGAGCTAGCAGTTGCTGGTAGAGATGGCAGTAGGCAACAACCATAGTATTAAAAACCGGAACCGGTGACCGGACCTGTGGACCTAATGAACCGGTAACCGGACCGGAATCGGTCTAACCGGTACTGGTAAGGTCTAAACGAACCGGTTTAAAAAAAATACATTAAATAATTATTTTTTAATAAAAAAACTATTTTTAAGATTTGCAACCATGATTCAAAGCCAATAGAGATAAAATATGCAAAGTTTGCTCATTTATATACCATGCAAAGGTGAATATATCAAATTGGCACCAAGTGCGATACATATCATCGAAAAATACAGCTGCAATGAGGCTCCAAATGGCCTATAAAGTCCAAAAACAATGCTACAAGCTATGAGGCCATGGGCCTAATACAAGACTACACATGAATCATGATCAATCATCAAATTCATCATTGCTACTAGACATAGGATCAACATCGGCAGCTGCATAGACATCATCTGGATTAGAGTCTGAGGATGCCTCAGCCTCAGGGTCATCTGCAACCTGAATACCACTGCCACCAATAACAATAGAAGTGGACCTAATGGAAGCACAAGTTACTCGAGCTGCATGACTAGTGCCTTCCATTGGTTGTTTTCCTTTCCTTGATGCAGCTACCAATCCTGGGTCTCCGTCTGATGGTGCCACCAAATCTGCTTCAAATTCACCCCCCGCTAACCCTGCATCAAAATCAAAATCTGCCTCAAACACTAGATCTTTAGTCTCCTCCACCCATTCTGATGTTGGATCAATATCATCCAACACAATGGGATCTAGATCAGGTGTTTTGCTCATTAGTTGGTTCCGCCTCAAGCGAAGGTTGTATTGCACAAACACAAGATCATTTAACCGTTTATGTTCCAAACGGTTTCTCTTCTTTGTGTGTATGCGCTCAAAAACAGACCAATTGCGCTCACAACCTGAAGCACTGCAAGTTTGGCTAAGGATTCTAATTGCAAACTTTTGCAATTGAGGACATTGGCCGCCAAATGACTCCCACCAATGTGCTGCAAATAAAAAGGCATTCATTAGTAACATAGTTCATTTCATCACTTATTTACAAACAATTTAACTTGAAAAGAAAGACAAATTGGAATTGCTTACCTGGTTGATCCACATCTCTTGCCATTTTCGCCAAGTTCTTTCCAAAGGTACCAGTTGACATACTGAAAAGAGTAAGTTGTTTATGTGTTTCCAAAAGGTTTGCACAATTAAGGACCATGCGCTCCAAGCAATCAATCAATCCAGATCTGACCTCCCCATCCTGTAGATCTCCTAGCCGAGCTTTATAATGATACTTTGGGTTCAAAAAATACCCAGCGACACGTATGGGATGATGGAGTTGATTGTTCCATATGTTATCAATGATCTCCCATATCCGGCCATATTTAGCTAACTTGTCCCTGTAAACTACCTGTATCTGCTCCTTTGCCTGATCCATAGCCTCATAAATGTATCCCATTGCCATCTTTTCCCCATCCACCATCCTTAGCACCTTAACAAGGGGCTCAGTAATTTTTACCAGCTCTGAAGACCTTTTCCAAAAATAATTGTCAAAGACTTTCTTTTTGGTGTCTTTTCCATCTTGTCTACGAGCCCATCGGGATTCAGTCCAATCATCAGAAGAAAACATTTTCTACAGGTTTTTCTGTTGAGAATTGAGACATTTGCAATGTGAGGAAGTGAGTTGCAAATCTCGTAATGGCAGGCCTAACAAGCTCTTTGCCCTTAGTGTTTTTCCTCAATAGGCTCAATACCCATGAGTAATTGCAAATGTATTTTGTAATGCGCTTGCCATGCTCTACAGTGTTTTTTACCCAATCCACTTTGCCTATGTCCTCAAGCATGAGGTCTATGCAATGTGCAGCACATGGAGTCCAAAATATGGTATTATACTTGGACTCAAGCATCTTTCCAGCAAGAACATAGTTTGAGGCATTATCTGTGATGACCTGCACAACATTCTGCTCCCCCACTTCTTGAATAATCTCATCCAAAAGCTCAAATAGAAGTGTTGCATCCTTCACCTTATCAGATGTATCAACTGATCTCAAAAACATTGTTCCTCGAGGGCAATAAACAAGGAAGTTAATGATAGTGCGGTTCTTTCCATCAGTCCATCCATCTGACATTATGGAACAACCTGTTTTGATCCATTACTCTTTATATTCAGCCAAATACTCATCAATATTACAAATCTCTTGTTGCGAAAGAGCTCCCCTCAAGTCATGCATAGTAGGGCCTTTGAAACTCTTTCCTAAAATTAAAACAGAGTCCCACATAGCTTGGTAATAAGGTGAGCGAGCAACATTAAATGGGATATCTGAATCATACCACCATCTAGCAATGTACTGATAAGAAGTTTCTTTGCATTGTTTTTTCCAATGTTGATCCAAAGTGGGTTGACGACTTGGCTGGGAGGAAGTGGCTGTGGGATTAGCAGTGGATGAGAAATAACTCTGGAGGTTGGGTCTCTTTGTTGGTTTTGATTTTTGGCCCAGGCCAATAGGAGGAACATAGTGAAAGGGGTCATTGGTAGAAGGGATAGAAGTGGAGTCTTGAATCTCATAATCATCATATGCACTCTGTCTCATGATATCTATTAGTTCCCTCTTCCTTGCAATTTCATCTTGGATGGCCTTCTCCCTAGCCTTAGTCTCCTCAAACTTTTCAAACTTGGCAAGGTATTCTGCCCTAACCAAACCTATTAGTTCATTAGGTGCATCACATGGCTCTACTTGGCCTCTTATCCCAGCGAAGTGTTGTTTCAATCTAAGAATACCCCCACCTCCAATACATTTTTCACAAAATTTGCATATCATCTTTCCATCAACCACATCACAATGGGGCCATGCACTGTCCTTGGTTTTTGGAGCCATCTTGACTTGAAATAATTGAAATTTGGAGATAAATCTGCCATTTAAAAAAAATTGCAGCTAAGATAAATGGACAACTAAGGCTAAATTTACGAAACAAAATGCACATTCAAACATAAAAAATTTGATAGCATAGGGCTAGAGATTTGAGAGCAATAGCATAGCTAAACACATGAGAAAATAAATACATGAACTGCAATGAAATGATGGATTTTTCAAGTGAAAATCCTTACCTGGCAATGCAAACTAGCTTCCTTAGCGTCCTCTTGAAGATGCCAACTCTATTGACAGCTCCAAACTATCTCTAAGATAGCTCCAACTCCAACTCCAAGCCTCCAAGATCACTGCTCCGGCAAACACTCAACACTCTCCAAGCTCTCAATCAAACTCACAAACAACAAATGAGATAGTGTGAGACAAAGGAGAGGCTGCCCCTGCTTATAAAAGATTGGGGAGGGTGTTTTTGGAGGGAAACAACCCTCCCCTTACCTCCACATCAGCCCTTAAACCCATCTCTGGCCGCGCGTGGGTCCGCGTAGGGGGAAGAGCAACTAATCGGCCGGTTAAGGACATAACCGGCCGGTTCCGTCCTTAACCGAATGGTTAGCACCGGTTAATCGATATTTCTTTGTCAAAGGCGGGGTATAACTGGGTTTTATGGGCGGTTTGAACCGGCGAGCAACCTGACCAGCCGGTTTGACTGATTTCCGGTTCAAACCAGTGGGTTTTTAATACCATGGCAACAACAGGTACGAAGGACAATACCAGATACCAACAGGGTTGGTGGAGGTCAACTCTCAAAGGGAGAGAGGGAGACCGTACCAGTCGGGGGATTAGCAACTTAATTCATGTCTGTCTCAGAGGATCAAGAAAGACCCATAGTTGCGCTAGAAGGACTTAGCACAAGAGCAACGACAATAAGCGTTGCAGTGACAGGGAACAAAGAGCGGGAGGCTCTGAAGGTTGAGCAACTTAGAGGGAGTTTGTCTTTAGGTTTAGATAGGGAGGAGCAATCGATAGATTCCTGTAGGTCTGTCAGAAAGTTCTCTTGGTACGAGATGACCTTACAGGATGTTAGAGAGTAGGAGGCTTCTTGGAACAACGCCAAGGGGAGTTGGACTTTGAGGATCTTTCTAGACTAGGTGGCAAAGAGGGCTTCAAGTTCAGAGGGAGTAGCCAAGGTAGTGGATACAAGTCCAGGATGGGAGACAGTTGTAGGGGGAAAAGTACCTCCATCGCTAAGAGGGAGTATTGATGTTTGTAGCTCGGGCCAACTCTTCTGCACAAGCCTTATGTGTAGGTTTGTAGAAGTCACCCATAGTCTCCGAAGAACACTTGCTCATGTGTGAGCAAGTTGCTAATGTAACTTATCGTAAGTCTAACTTAGGAAAAAACACATATTAGTATGTAGGCTGATTCAGCTAAAAGAAACTTAGGAAAAGTAAAGTAATTTATTTTAGTGACTTTGTTTTAATCTTGGCCATTGATCTCAAGTGAGGCAAGATCTAATCTCGACTGTTAATTTCTTTGAGATTAGGGTTAGGGTTAGGGATTTAGATTGATGTAAAGTTATAAAAGCAAGGTTGAGGAGAGGAGAAAGACACACCATACAATGGGACTAGTATCATGAGGAGTGTGATACTTCAAAGTGTTAGGTTCAAGAAAGTACAGGAGGGAGCTTAGAGATCCAGATCTGCAAAGGAGATTGAGCACCGATCTAGGTAAGATCTGCTGGATCAGAACCAAGGCATTTGTATTTTTGTATTTTCTCAATTGGGCATTATCCCAGGATGAGAGCCCAGGTAAGTTTGGATTATTAATGAAAAATTGTGGTTGGGCAGGATCTGTTTGTGTCATTGTGATTGAGATCGATATATTTGCTTTCACTGAATTTTATTGTATTAGGAACCTAGCTGTGCATTTAAATCAGTAGATTAATTTTTTTGCTAGGAATTGAAGTGTTGGGTGCTATAAGGTGCTAGGTTTGGAGAAATCTAACAAAATGATATTAATGCTATTGATAAATATGCATTGTTTCAAATCTTATGCTTTTTTATATACTTACCATTGATGGATATGAATAATTTGATTCTTGGTGTATTGAAAAGGACTTTTTAACAAGAAAATATAGAGATGTTTAAGCAAGATAAAAGAAGCCATTGAAGCAAGGAGCATCAATCAATTGCAAAGGTTTGACTTGATAATGCATTACCACTAAAGACTGTTTATTGAATAGCAATCTTGCATAAGGAACTCTGCCCGACAAGCAATATTCATATATATAGTCAAGTCAAATGATGTATTTGAATGCTTGGACAAGTTAATGTTGCTAGGACACATAGACTCTCTCCAGTGTACAAGTTATCCAAAAAGCCCCAACCGTACGGCAAATGATTTAGAATAGCGAGTGGAAAAGTGTTACTGAGAAGTTTGCAATCAGACTTATTAGTGAGAAAAGAGGCCTTGAAATCAATTCTGAAGGCAGAGAACTTGGCACAAAATTGATTCTGTAGAGGATTGGCGTTCATGAAGCAAGTGAGCTATAAGTCCCTCATTTACAGTTCAAAAAAACATTAACAGAAGAAATATGAGGAAAGTTTCTGGGTAATGAACCTTAAACAGAGGTTGTTTCAACAAATTAAAAGGTTTAAAGATGAGAAACCAAAGGATCAATATCTTAAGAACAACTTCAATTAGTCAGAACATATTGAAAAACTTTCATGCTTAGGGGATCATAATTAAAGCTTACTTGCACAAATTAAGAAGTTAAAGAATGATAGGAAGTCGTTGCAATAACTTACCAACAAAGAAGCATTGATCAACAAAGAAACAATGAGGGATCCACTTGAAGTAAAAGAATTGATAGATATTAAAAGCCAATGCATTTTCCATGGAGAAAGGCACCAATACAGATCCAATTGGTATCATAAATCAGAATAACACTTGTGTTAGAAAGATGTGAACTGATAAATTGCCAAAATGGATTGTTAAACACTCGAGTTGCACTTGAAGACTTGTCATAGGTTCCATGGTCAAAGAAAAATTGCAGCATTCCATCATCATCTGATCATGTCAGAATCCCAGAATTTCC
Organism: Pinus albicaulis; assembly: GCA_034641835.2. Taxonomy (NCBI): domain Eukaryota; kingdom Viridiplantae; phylum Streptophyta; class Pinopsida; order Pinales; family Pinaceae; genus Pinus; species Pinus albicaulis. The sequence continues at coordinate 770,821,242 of CM076580.1, read as the reverse complement.
GACTTCCAGAATTGCAGAGTTTATTAGTCATGTATTCCAGATTCTGCAGCCCTATGTGGACATTATAAAAATGATTTTAGTATGATGAAAATGAGTCATGTAAAAGGCCTACATAGCTTAGGACTATACTAGCAAGTGAGTTCACTCTAGGGAGTTTTTTTCCTCAGCGCACTATTTATGTTTTTGAACACTTATAATCAGTTGAGTTTTTCTCCCAAATATACCCCAAAGCTAGAGTGCGGCTTGATGGTAGAGTTTTAGGTGAGTCCTAGTGTCTAGAATTAATGTATATTACCATGCTAGATCATCTCTAAAATTTCGCAGAATTTGGTTGAGTTTAAGGGTTAGTTTTTAATTATTAAAAATTTTCCATTGGTCTGGATTTTTAATAATTATTTGATGTAAAATGTAATAAGTGTTGTCTATAGAAGTTGTAGGGGGTATGATTAATCAAAATTGGACCTCTAAACCTCTACTTTCTATCTAGACAAGCTTCGAGGGTGGAAAAATATGTAATTACCCATCAGAACCCTATTTTTCTAATTTCTGGCAAAAAATGGCAAATAATTAGCGGGAAAATAAAAATGCGAAGAAAATAAAAATTTCTCTCCAAGTGAAAATGATAAAAAAATGAGATGGAAATTCCCAAATATTAAAGTCAAGTCAAAAAATGATGGTAATTCCATTTACTGAGAAAAGATGGCCGAAGGAAAAAATTGATGGTCCAGAAAAGAAGCCCATGTCCCAGCAAATCGAATTTATAAAGAGGATGGTCCAAGATGTTTATTTTGAATGAGATTTTTTGGAGAAAAAAGGACGGGAAATGTTTTTAGTGGTTCAAACCACTCCGGGATCAATTTTTTCTCCACCAAGCATCTCCTTCAAGGCAAACAAATTTTCTCCTCAAGATATGCACAACTCCATCAAGGGTCACAATTTATTTGACTTGAATCTAGCCGTTTGCACCTTGTATCTAGACGTTTCACTTGGAGAGGGACTCTCCTCTCATTTTCTCTATAAATTGAGGCTCTCACACCTCACATGTAACATGAGTTGTAATTGAGTTCTTGGCTATCGAAAATCTGCTGGGATTCTGTACTGAATTTTTTCTGAATAATAAAGTCTTTGGGGTTGATGCTTTGTGGTGTTATTCTTCTACAATTATGGTAATTTTTTTTTGATTTATTTGTTCTTAATGCTCTATTGGTGTTAATTAAATTGTTATTTCCATTTGCCATAATTTGGCTCTATTGATGTATAGCTATCTTGTATTGATAATTGGATTAGAGAAACACTCTAGATCTAGAAGTGCTAGTGGGTTTTCAGTTGAAGCCCTAGTCTTCTTTTTCATTGTGCTATCTAATCCCTTCTGGATTTAACAACATCTTTGAAAGTGTGTAGAGATTTATTTCTAAAATCAGATCTTGAGCGTTTGGGGAAGTTTTCGGTTGAACCAACCAACTCTCAAGCATAGAAGCGGAGGAACCCACATTGATCTCTCTCAAAGGCTTATCATAAGATATATTTTAATGGGAGTTTCCTTGCCATAACTTGTGAATATTATCATTAATTCTTCAGATCTATTTATTTATGTGCTCTATTTGTTAGATCTAGCGATTTTAGAGCTTATTTTTTGCTACCCAAGAGCGGAGGTGTCCTCACACTCTTTAGGCTAGTGGATTTGTTAAGTTTTTGAATATATTCTAACCGCTTTGTATATTAATTATTTTTCTCTTGTATATACTTGGATCTCCTTGTCTATGCCTACGTAGATCAGAAAAGAAGAGTGTTTCGCTTGAATATTTGTCTTGAATTGTTTTTTGCAGGTGGATCCTTGAGATTGAAGGAGATAATAATTTTTTTTGAAGCCTAAAAGCTACCTTTGATCGTGGATTAAAGCCCCTCCTCTCTCCAAGCTTGCGCAGATTGTAGACGGCTAGGGTTTGAGGATAATTCCAAGCTCGATTTTGAAGAGAACCATCACTTGAGGCTTGGAAAATCAGGATCAATTTTTTTGGGGAAGCCGTCCAAAAAAAGGTGAGGCCTTTTTCTCTTGGCCGCAATCATAAGAAAGATATCTCCTCTTGTGCGAAATTCCTCTTTGGACATCAAGGGCTGAAGTGAAATCTTTTGAAGAGAGTGAAATTCTTGGAGGATTATTAAATTCCTTTGGAGCTATGTCGCACGATACGAGAAAACAGGGACGAGTTTCCAAAACGGGTATGGGTAAGAATCGTGACCCAACAAATTTTGGAAATGGGGAAACACAATATATATATATATATATATATATATATATATATATATATATATATATATTAGGACATTTAAGAAATGTTATGTGCCATCCTATAACCTACATAATACATTATAATTTATTACATTTAAAGTTTAAACATTATGATTAAATTGTCCAATGTCAATGCATAAATTATAAGTCTCTAAATTTACATCACATGTACTCATGAATGATCACATAATGAAAATAGCAATATCGGAATATCCAAAATAAACCTTTATTATATATCCAAATCTTAAAATCAACCTTTATTATATATATGAGGCTACACGTACAATAAAGACTATGAGGCTGCAAGTAGTATAAAGACTAAAGACTAATTCTCATCATCATAATCCTCATAAAAAATAGAAGCAGAAGCATGCTCAACAGTGGATGGTGGAGTTGGAGAAGATGATTGTCCAATTCCACTTCTAGGCTCCTGGTCCTCAATATTCAGGGCAACAAGAGAGAGCTCCAAATCAAGATTCTTTGGATCCACATCCCATTCTTTAGAAGGACCACTACTATATTCTGGACCCCTACGAGATGCAAGGTGAAGGTTGGAGTGCACATAAACAAGATCCTCTGCTTTTTGTGAGCCTAACCTGTCGTGCTTCACATAATGAATAAAACCATAGGTGCTCCAATTCCTTTTTGCTGATGAGCTTGCCACTTGGGAAAGAACATGAATGGCAAGGTTTTGCAAATGTACACCATTTGCTCCATGACAAATCCACCACTTAACTGGATTCATGGTGCTTCTCTCCTCCAAAGATAATATATCTGAAAAATCATCTAATCCTGCAACAAAACTGGAAAATTCTTCCTTCACCTCCCTATGTAGATGAGTTGGAAACATTCTCATAAGGGATTTTTTCACCTCATTAGCCATCTCTCAATCCTTATGGGGTGCCTTCTTCTTCCCATTGCTTTGAGCAATAAGCTCCTCATCATAAAATTTGGGGTTCAAGGCATGTGCTAAAGTTTGTAATGGAGTGTTGAAATTGTTCCACCTATTAACAATGATTTTCTTGACTAAATTAGCAAAATGATAATTAACAAACAAACGCTGTGGAGACTCTTGTGAAATGATTTCCATAGTTTTCTCAACCATGGTATCCATGCCATCATATGCCATCATGATTTCCATAGTTTTGTGGAGGGGCTAAGACACACGAGATCTCCAAAACCCAGAAAGCGTTTGGAGAAATTCCATCCGGTGTAATAGTTATTAAAATAATTAAATTTTTTTGATGGGGACCCTAAGTTTAACTTAGAGAAATTAAAAAATTAAAGTGAATTAAATTACATATGTTCTAAATGACGTGGATCAAGCATTCTTTTAATCTGAGCCATCAATTAGAGATTAGATCACGGTCGTTGGCTTCCCAACGAGAAAAGTATAAAGGAAGGGCTTGGGGTCATTTGGAAAAAACACACATTGCAGAGTACTAAAGCTAAGTTGAATTTATGGGGCGAGGTTTGCTGAGGAATTCGAAGCGAGTTTGCAGTGCAGTGAGGGGCAAAGATCAACGAGTGATGATCTAATTTGAGGCCGAGAATACAGTAGCAAAGAGGCAGCCTGTACGAAGCAGCGCAAAGGCTAGCTAGAGGGACGCAGTCCAACCAGCACCATGTAGAATACTACGTAGAGGCTATGTAAGCCCAGTTAGGGTGACGCAGGCCCAACCAGGGCAACACAGGGGCAGCTGAGACCCAGCTAAGGTGACACAGGCCCAACCACGACAACACAACACTAGTCAGGGTGACGCAGTGGGTACGCTAGCCAGTAGGGGCTGATGCATAGGTTGCGAAGGCAGCGCTGAGGGTTCCAGTGGGCCAGAAACGACTCGAATTCATAATTCCCTGGAGAAGGTTGGATTTGCCATATTTTCTGTCTTCGAGTGAAAGGTACATCTGCCGTGTAATTTCTCTATAGGGCAGACCATTTCTGGTGCACATATAACTTCATTAAGATTCTGCATAATAATAAAACCCTCTAGAGCTGCTGCACAGGTTTTCCCACATTGGGTTTTTCCAGGTATATTTGTCCGAAAAATCTTTGTGTAATTTTGTCACATGTGCGTGCTGTTCAGTAAATGATCTGTAAATGTGTAGACTGCAGTTTGTATTTACTTTAATGTTTTTCTGAATACTTCAGATTAATAACTAGTTAATTTAATCAAACAAGTAGGCAAAGTAGATCAAGACACTGCAGTAGGGTTTCTGTTTTGAAACTTTCACATGGTATCAGAGCATTGCAGATCAAGCTGATCCACTAGTAGAGTGGCTGAAGATAATTGCTACAGGAATGGCAACTGAAGCAACAGAGATCAAGAAGAAGGCAGCGCAACACCAAGAGGGATGCAACCCAGCGAGGCTGATGCAGAGGCCGTGTAGAGCCGTCTTAGTGACGCAGAGGCAACGCAGCGCCTTCCAGAGTGACGTAGGGGCAATCAGCGCTACGTAGTCGCTACACTGAGCGAGTTTTCTCGCGCAGAGGCTGACACAACACTAGGAGAGTGACGCAGTCCGTGTGGGGAATTGTTGTGTAGTTTGCCAAATCTTGGAAGTGCAGCTTCAGATATTTAGTAGTTGCTGGTGTGGCACAGGTTCTGTCGGTGCAGAACAATGCCTAGCAAAGGTGATTAAAAGAGGGAGGGGAACAGTCGCTCAATGGATTCTCTAGCCAAGGAATCTGTGTGTGATCATAGAGGACTGATTTGTCAGGATTGGTGAAGGATTTCCAGGAGGGAAATCATTGGTCAAAGGGAGCACATTCTCTAGAGGGGTTCTTTCGCCAACCCTCTCCGTGGAATTATGAATTCGAGCCCTTTCTGGCTCACTGGAACCCTCAGCGCTGCCTCTGCAGCCTCTGCATCAGCCCCTACTGGCCAGCGTACTCACTGCGTCACCTTGACTGGTGCTGCGTCGCCTTTGTGCTGCTTTGGCTGGTCCTGCGTCACCCTGGCTGGGTCTCAGCTGCCCCTGCGCTCCCCTGGTTGGGCCTGCGCCACTCTGATTGGGCTTACACAGCCTCTGCGCAGCCTCTCTACTGCTGCATTCTCGGCCTCAGATTAGATCATCCCTTGCTGTTCTCTGCCCCTCACTGCACTGTAAACTCGCTTCGAATTCCACAACAAACCCCAGAAATTCGACTTAGCTTCAGTGCTCTGCAATGTGTGTGTGTGTGTTTCCTCCAACTGACCCCAAGGCCTTCCTTTATACTTTTCTCGTTGGGAAACCAACGACCGTTATCTAATCTCTAATTGATGATTCAGATTATAAGAATGCTTGATCTACATCACTTAGAACATTTAATCACATTTGTAATTTAATTCACTTTAATTTTTTAATTTCCCTAAGTTATACTTAGGGGTGGAATTTCTGCAAACACTTTCTGGGTCTTGGAGATCTCGTGTGTCTTAGCCCCTCCACAAAGTTTCGAAGCTAGAGCACACCTGATGCTATCCAAAAATCTCAACACTCCCTCTTAGCGAGGAGTGTTCTCTAGCGATACTTCCACATTAAAGCATTACTTGATCTCGGCATCGGTCTCTGCGCTGCTGATGCTTTGCCTACTGCCCTCCATCCACTGCGCTGCTGCTACTGTACTGCTGCCCATGTCACTGCCATTGACACTGCCACATCTGTACTGCAGCTCCCTCTCAATTGGCTACATCATGTTGCCCATAGCACTGCCACTGCTAACTACTACATTGCAACTTAGTTGCTGAGAAGTAAGCAACTAAAGGACCATCACCCAAATACTGACAGACTGTGTCACCCTCTGCGTGAGCAGACTGGCTCATCACAGCCTCTGCGCAATGCAGGTTGCCCCTGCGTCACTATGGAAGGCTCTGCGCTGCCTCTGCATCACTTAGACGGCTCTGTGTCAGCCTCTGTGTGGCTTGTGCATCAGCCTGGTTGGGATGCGTCCCTCTTGGTGCTGTGCTGCCTTCTTTTGGATCTCTGCTGCTTTATTTGTCCCTTCATGTAGCAACTATCTTTAGTCGCTTTGTTGGTGGATCAACTTGATCTGCAATGCTCTGATACCATGTGAAAGTTTCAAAACAAAAACCCTACTGCAATGTCTTGATGTACTTTGCTTACTTGTTTGATTAAATTAACAAGTTATTAATCTGAAGCATTTAGAAATACATTAAAGTAAATACAAACTGCAGTCTACACATTTACTAAACAACATGCACATGTGACAAAATTATACACATTTTTCGGACAAATGTCCCCGAAAAAACCCAATGTGGGAAAACTGGTGCAACATCTCTAGAGGGTTTTATTATTATGCAAAATCTGAATATAGTTATATGGGCACCAGAAATGGTCTACCCTATAGAGAAATTACATGGTAGATGTACCTTTGACTCGAAGACAGAAAATATGGCTGATCTAACACTTTCTGTGGAATTACGAATTCGAGCCCTTTCTGGCCCACTGGAACCCTCAGCGCTGCTTCTGCAGCCTCTGCATCAGCCCCTATTGGCCAACATACCCACTGCGTCACCCTGACTGGTGCTGCGTTGCCTCTGTGCTGCTCTGGCTGGTCTCGCGTCACCCTGGCTAGGTCTTATCTGCCCTTGCGCTCACCTAGCTAGGCCTGCGTCACCCTGATTGGGCTTACGCAACCTCTGCGTAGTCTTCTGCGTGTTGGCTGGCTGGACTGAATCCCTGTGGCTGGCCTCTGCGTTGCTTGGTACCAGCTACCTCTCTGCTGTTGTATTCCCGACCTCAGATAAGATCATCCCTTGCCGATCTCTGCCCCTCACTGCATTGCAAACTCGCTTCGAATTCCTAAGCAAACCTCACCCCAGAAATTCGACTTAGCTTCAGTGCTCTGCAATGTGTGTGTGTTTCCTCCAATTGACCCCAAACCCTTCCTTTATACTTTTCTCGTTGGGAAACTAACGACCATTATCTAATCTCTAATCGATGGATCAAATTAAAAGAATGCTTAATCCACGTCTCTTGGAACATTTCATCACATGTGTAATTTAATTCACTTTAATTTTTTAATTTCCCTAAGTTAGACTTGGTGTCCCGATTAAAAAATTTAATTATTTGAATAACTATTACATCGGATGGAATTTCTCCAAATGCTTTCTGGGTCATGGAGATCTCGTGCGCCTTAGCCCCTCCACAAAGTTTTAGAGCTAGAGCACACTCGATGCTACTCGAAAATCTCAATAGTTGTTCCAAATGTAGAAGGGTGAGGAAATCGATCCCTTCCTCTTTAGACTTCAGACTATCTGGGACCAACTGATTGCCATGGGAACAACTCCGGATGAAGGGCTCTTGGTGAGGACTGCTCTGAATGCAGTCACTCATGAATTGGAAACGTTTGTCCAAAGCGTCTTGGGCAGAGCAGCGTTACCATCCTGGGCGGACATGTGGGCAATCCTTCGTCAGGAGGAAATCAGGAGAATTACCAAGAGGAAAAGCAACAACTGTGGAGTCAAAGTAAAGAAAGAGGAGGAGGAGGATGCAACCCTTGCATCTAAGGGACAGAGGCAACAAGGGAAGAAGAAGAAGGACCTATCAAAGGTCTGGTGCTTTAAATGTGGTGAACTTGGACACTTCGCTAGCTCTTGTCCTAAGAGGAAGGACAAGGAAACTTCTGATTCCAAGGCAACAACAGCGAAAGGGGATGATGGCAATGACGATGACGTAATGAGTGCTCATGAACCAAGGAAGTGGGGTGATATTGATCTGTAGAGCAACTATAGATGGTGGCAGGATCCTTGAGGTGCCCAACTCTTGGATCATATACGAGCTACAAGAGCCTTAAGACAGTAGCAAGATGACTAGAGCAGTGGGTGCAAAAGATCACAGTGAAGTAGAGGCAAAGCTGGGATGCTGAAGTCTGGAGCAACGTAGAGAAGAGGCAGCGACAACATGGAAGCAACAACGCAAAGGTTGATGGGATTTCAACATCACAGAGGCATTGCTTACACAGTGCAGTGCAACAGATAGCGCAGAGCTTCAGAGAGACAACACAATGCAGCAGTAGAGGGTGCTTCAGTTATGAGATGCAGCCCAACTGACTTGTCTGTAAGTATTTGGGTGATGGTCCTTCAATTGCTTACTTCTTAGTAACTGAGCTGTAGTGCAGCAATTAGTAGTGGCAGTGCTATAGGCAGCATGATGTAGCAATTTGAAAGGGAGCTGCAGTACAGATGTGGCAGTGTCAGTGATGACATGGGTAGCAGTACAAAAAGCATCAGCGCAGTGGATGGAGGGTAGCAGGCCCAACATCAACAGTGCAAAGACCGATGCCAAGATCAGTGAGATGCTTCAGTGTGGAAATATTGCTAGAGCACACTCCTCGCTAAGAGGGAGTGTTGAGATTTTGGGGTAGCATCGGGTGTGCTTTAGCTCCGAAACTTTGTGGAGGGGCTAAGACACACAAGATCTCCAAGACCCAGAAAGTGTTTGGAGAAATTCCATCTGGTGTAATAGTTATTCAAATAATTTAATTTTTTAATGGGGACCCTAAGTCTAACTTAGGGAAATTAAAAAATTAAAGTGAATTAAATTACACATGTTCTAAGTGACGTGGATCAAGCATTATTTTAATTTGAGCCGTCGATTAGAGATTAGATCACGGCCGTTGGTTTTCCAACGAGAAAAGTATAACGGAAGGGCTTGGGGTTAGTTGGAGAAAGCGCACACATTGCAGAGCACTGAAGCTAAGTCGAATTTCTGGGGTAGGGTTTGCTTATGAATTCGAAGTGAGTTTGTAGTGAAGTGAGGGGCAGAGATCGGCAAAGGATGATCTGATCCGAGGCCGAGAATACAGTAGCAGAGAGGCATCTTGTACTAGGCAACATAGAGGCCAGCCATAGGGACGCAATCCAGCCAACACCATGCAGGAGACTGTGCAGAGGCTGTGTAAGCCCAGTTAGGGTGATAGTCCCAGCCAGGGCAGCGCAACACCAGTTAGGGTGACGCAGTGGGTACGCTAGCCAGTAGGGGCTGACGCAGAGTGAAAGATACATCTGCAGTGTAATTTCTCTGTAGGGAAGACTGTTTCTGGTGCCCATATAATTGTGTTCAGATTCTGCATAATAATAAAACCCTCTAGAGTTGTTGCACCAATTTTCTCGCATTGGGTTTTTCCGGGGACATTTGTTCGAAAAATCTGTGTAATTTTGTCACATGTGCGTGCTGTTCAGTAAATGATCTGTAAATGTGTAGACTGCAGTTTGTATTTACTTTAATGTTTTTCTAAATTCTTCAGATTAATAACTTGTTAATTTAATCAAACAAGTAGGCAAAGTAGATCAAGACACTGCAGTAGGGTTTCCGTTTTGAAACTTTCACACCATTTTTATGAGCCACCATCTCCACATCTTTGAAGCTCTGAACATGCCTCCTAAGAGAATAATATTCAACCCTCGGGTTAGACTTGGGGCTTGAACTTGCACCTTAGTTGGAAGGCATTGCTGCAAAAAAAAATTTAAAAAGCAAATATGTAAAGAAAAAATGTTTTTCATATTTTTGGAAGCATAAACCCTCGAAAAATAGAAGAAATAGAGGGAAAAAATTAATAAAATGATGGCTTCTTACCCAAATTATTTTTTTGTAGTTGAAGCTACCTCAAAATGCCACAAAAGACGAGAAATATGGCCTGTAGCTAAGCCAAAAATCAAGAATGCCGTAGCCAGAAACTCCCCACTCCAAATGTGCTTGTGAAATCTCTTTATTTTGCTGTTGAATTCTCCTTTGCTCACTGTTGAAAACGCCCTAGGTGAAACCACTGCTCTCTTCCTCTTCTCTCCTTGCTAAAATCGTTCGTCTACAAGTGAAACGACTTGCTTAATTCGTGTGATGAGGGAATGAGGCAAGAGTCTTTTTATAAATTGTGAGAGCCATCTAGAAGTGTCCAAAAGATATCTTATTCGCCAAATAAAATAATTAAAAAAAAAACTGAAGAAAACACCACTTAAAGGCGGAAACGCTGCCGTACGACTTGGAAACGCGGCCATACGACCTGGAAACGCGTTTTAGGCCATATTGGGCGACATTTCCCCCACGTGAAACGTAGCAGTACAACATGAAATGCATTTCCAGGCCGTACCAAAGCGTTTCCGTACCGTTTCCGCCCATAAACGGTCTCAGGACCAACGTTTCCTGCAACATAGCTTTGGAGGAATTTCCATTGTAATTTCACCATACATTTTGTAAATTATTTTCTCCTAATTTTCTTAGCTCTTTGAGGAATGGTATTAGATCATTGAAGCCTTTTTTTGTAAAACTTCGTCTAGATCTAAACCCTCTTTTCTCTCTAAGAGGGTTTCAATTGTAATAATAATAAAATAAATTTTTTCTTGAGGGAGCTTGGGGTTTCTTCAATGTTGTGAACATCGACATCGGGATAAAATCGGCAAGGGTCCGAAAAATAAAAAAATCGGCAAAATATCGGGATAAAATCGACAAATATCGACAAAATTAAGATACCATAAAAATATCTTTAAAAATCGGCAAACATCGGTTAGGCCAAAAAATCGGGATGTTATCGAGATGTTCGCAACACTAGGTTTCTTCGCCTTGGTATCCCACCTCCTCATTTGGAAGGAGGACCTCTTTGTTGGTGGTGACTAACTTGTTAGCTTAGATTAGTTTTCTTGCTCTTTTTCATCATCTAGTTGCATTAGCATTGCTAGATCTAATCTCATTTTGCAAGTAGTTTTAAATCATGCATCATTCACTTGATCTAACTTTCTTTTATTTTCATTGAATAATTTCATTAGCTATTAGATCTAATTGGCATCTCCATTGTAGCTTTATTTTCTTGATCTCATTGTCATTTGTAATTGACCTAATTTGCTTTAGCTTCATTGAGAAAGTTTTCTTGCTTCATTGATCATTTACATACTCGAAACACACTATTAATCAATTAATTTCATCATATAAGTGAAATGGTATTTTTCTATTGATATATTTTAAGGCATTTCACATTCGAAACATTTTGTTCTAATTGTCAAATCCTAATCTCACTTGGAGCACTTGTGTAGCTTTATTTTCTTGATCTCATCGTCATTTGTAATTGACCTAATTTGCTTTAGCTTCATTGAGAAAGTTTTCTTGCTTCATTGATCATTTACATACTCGAAACACACTATTAATCAATTAATTTCATCATATAAGTGAAATGGTATTTTGCTATTGATATATTTTAAGGCATTTCACATTCGAAACATTTTGTTCTAATTGTCAAATCCTAATCTCACTTGGAGCACTTGTGTTAACATTGAATCTAATTTACATTTCTAAAATTTACCTGCAAGCATAAGCTTGGTTGATAGATATTTAGGACAACCTTCCCTAACTATGATTCAATCTCCCTAAATTTGAGTTAGGAACAAAGGTTAAAAAGTGACCTCATAGTTCTCTTGTGGTCGAGTCCCTTGTAGGAACTAAGACACATGGGTTGTATTGAAGTCCTAGGGGGGTCGTTAACGAGGCCTTAGCCTTCTTTCAACCACCTCACTCCTTACCAAGTTGAAGGAATTGAGGGGAAGTCAAACCTTAGATTAGACATTTAATAAAATTTACCAAGAACACTTTATTTCACACACTCACATTGCTTCATCTTGCATACAATTGATTATTGTACAAATTGGGTTGTGAGATTTTCATTTACTTGCAAACATAACATTACATTTTCTTGTACTTGTCTATTTCCTTTTCATGTGCTCTTGTTTATTATCCTTTTAATGTTATAACATATTTGAGCATCTTTCATTTAAGTACAAGTTTTACTTCTTTGCAAGTTCTATTCCATCTCGTGGTTCATATCTCAAATTGATATTTAATCTATTGTGGTATTTTTCACTAATGCTTGTTTTGCAGCTTGCTATTCTTGTAACTTGAAAATCATATCTTATTTGCAAGTATTGTGATTTTACTTTTGAGCATTATTTCTTGCAAGTTATATTTAAAGGCACTGGTCTCCTATAATTTGTCTTGCAAGATATCTTGTTGAATTAATTGAAACTATATTGTTGATATTTATATGCTCATGAACAGTTATACTTGCTAAATCAATCTCTAATTTTTCCTCAAGTTATATCGAATAGTGATTGCCTTACTAACAGTCTCCTAGGACTTGTTATCTCTAGCAAGTTTTCCTTTAGATATCTTCTTTAGGGACCACCCCCCTTAGCTTAGCTAGGGGAGAGCTTAAATGGAGAGAGTTGGGATCAGGTGACAAGCCCTTCTCTGAGCGTTTCGCCTCTAAGGCCACACCTAGTGGGATTAAGGACTTTTCCCACATTAATCTAGGTGTGCATCCTGGGTGACAACAGGGACAATCAATGGACATTCCAATATTGAAATTACGATACAAAATAGAAAGATTCCTTATCATCATCCTAATTATAAAAGTCATTATAATACTCTACAAACTAACCAAAGAAGAAATGAATATGAGAAACTATATGAAGATTCTATGATATTAAAGAGATGTTCAGGTGTGGAATATGATCATATTGCAAATCAAAGAAGTCATAGCCACATTTTTGGCCTGACCCTTTCATAACATGACAAGTCTGCTCAATGTTGCATAATTCATATCGTCTCATGTTGTCAACCATCACAGCTTCAGGACCAGAGAATCATGAGATGGCATTACAATCTAGAACAAAGACAACGTTTCCATAAAATGCTTGGAGGACAAAGCATCTTGAAGGGATAGGAAATGCTTATTGTTATTGTTATTATTTATTTGATCTCTCTCTCTCTCTATATATATATATCAAAGAAATAAGAACAATAACAATAAGTAATAAATGAAGCAACACATCCTAACAAAGAGGCATGAGCTAGCCAATGGACATGACCCATCAACCATAGCAGTCAACGATTATAAGTACACTGTCACATGGGATTTTGTCATATATAGTCTATGTCATAATCATTATTCAATTACTAGATACTTGTCGTATGTGGATTTAAACCTGTTGCCCTTTTTGCATTGGATACTCAGTAAATGAACTTTGTTCATTTCACGACCTCATCTTTACCTTAATTATTTTTTCTTGTGGGTCAAGCAATGGTTTGGAATGTGAATACTCTTAGTAATCTGCTTTGTCAACATGCTTGTATCTGTTCTTCCCCCCAGCTGGTGAAACTTAGGATTCAAACCAATGATATGCATGTGAATTAATACAAGTTTTGAATTTGGGATGTGCACGTTCATATGGATGTCTGAACAGTATTTTGAATTCTTAGCAAGTATAGGGATGCCCATGCACATGCATACAATTCTTTATATTATATAACCTTCATTAGTACACATGCTTCTATATAGACATTGCTTGTATATAGTCACCACATCAAAAAATTGAATGTGTGTGATCGCAAAGAAACCATCTCTAGCAACTGATGGCTTGCAAAGTGGTGGAGTTTCCTGGTCACTGACCACTTGTAATGAAGTTAAAGTTGTTATACTACAAAAAAATCTTGATGCATGAATTTTTTCTGATCCAGCAACACTGCTCTAAGAAAGCTAACTGGAATTTTGTACTATTGACACTCACTGCCTGTAAATGTCTCATGGGCAGAGACAATTGCACGCATCAAGGAGAGGACTAAGCAAGCCTTGCAAAACCCAAAGGTGATGTCATGTAAGAAGTGCAAGTTGTATCTGGAAATTAAAGAGCACTTTTTTACGAGATATTTCCCAATGCATGCAGAGAACTTTTTTAGCGTTATTGTCAACTTTTTTTGCATTCCTTTTGAATCTCTACCTGATTTTGCAGATTAGACAGAAGCTATCACTAGTGCGACGATCAGAGAGGTAAGTGCCTATACTTTCTTTTATTATAGGTGTTTGCTTATTCTGTCCTGTTCCTCTCTCCAATAATTATAATTGGCGTTGAGGCTAGTCCCTTTTCTAATTTCTGTTATGTTCCCATTTGGGATAGCACTTTTGAAAGAAATCCAGGATTGCAATAATGTAAAAAGCATAAAACTGATTTTATGATAACTAAGAAATTTAAAGTTTCACAAAACCTTAATTTTAACTCGCATATTTCTAACACAACCAAAATAAACCATCATTTGATATCACATCTCAAACCCAATCTGGTTGACACATTAATCATGTATATTGGTAGGGTCCTTTCATAAGTTTTTATCCTAGTAATAAAAAACAAAAAATGAAGAACTTGGACAAGAATAGTAACCTTTTCCAGTATAAACGATGTGTGTCATGGTACAAATATGACATCCATTCATAATACTAAACCACCTCACTGGTGGACAAGAAAATTGCTTCTAATTGAGATCCATTATATTATTTCTATATGATATTATTGACGAGGTTGGAAAATTGAAAATACTGTTTTTTGCTATTCTTGCCACTACTTTCCCAGGAGTTGTGCTCAAACTCCCACATTATATTCATACTGGTTGTACTCCAGTCCCATTGATCTGCTTTTTTGGTTATTCGTTGGACATTAATAAACTTATCTTACCTAATCAGGGGCAACAAAGTCCCCCTTGAACAGCGGCAGGAAACTCGCTAACATAGGATATTTCTGAATTCTTGTATATGATTCCTTCTATTAGATATTTTCTTCTGAATTTATGCAAAAGTGAAATTCTAGGGTTGGTATTGCATCATGTTATAATACAGAAGTTCCTTGGGTGCTTGTTTGTATAGAATCTAGATGCATGGAAAATGCTTTAATGTTTTTGTAGCCATTATTTATGGACTTGAATTGAATTTGTAGCATAGCAGCTTGGGTCTCTGACCCACTACGCAACTCTTATCACTTAACAAAAGGTGATGTGTTGGGGCCTAGCAAGTTACCCATGTGAACACAACATGTAAAGACTTTCAAAGACCAGAGGAATAGGTGGAAATGGAACATGAATCTATAGCATAGCATAGGGAAAATATGGTAAGTATTTTCTCTTTATTTTTTAATATGTTTACAATTAATCAATCTACTCATTTTCCTGAGATTGCTAACAAAGAGAGGGGATTGAATGAAATCAAATCACCAACACAAAACTTGCAGTGAAGAAGAGAAAAAACTTGCAGTTAAAAAGTGCACTAGAGGTAAGCCAAAATTATGCTATAGAGGGAAAGATGCCCATGCATGGGTGTACTACACTTGAGATGCACAGATGCACATAAAAGAGAAAATATGCAAACCACAAGAGAACACCAAAGATGTAGTGCCTGTAGGCATAAAAGTTAAAACACTTGTATCAGAGGGCCTTATAAAAAATATGATTTACAAATGAGATTTGAGTTTTGTATATAATTACAATTCAAGTAGGGCATCCTTTCAAGAGGGCTTTGTTAGTTTCTATAGCATCGGATGTGTTCTAGCCACAAAATTTGGCGGAGAGGATAGAATACATGAGATCTCCAAAACCAGAAATCGTTTCTGGAAATTCCACCTAGAGATGATTTAATTAGATTATTAACCTATTTTTAAATGTTTCCTAAGTCTAAACTTAGGAAAACTGGTTAATTAATCAGAATTAATTAAGTCAAGGTGCGAATCATTTAGAAACTCACCTGGATCGACTCCAAGATGATCCTAGCTATTGATTAAGTTTTAATCTTGGCCGTTGGTGCTCCAACAATAGATTATAAGAGGAATTCGATGGGCACTTGGAAAAGACACACCAAAGACACTGGGAGAATTCGATTTTTCAGAGCAACAACAGTTAGTTGTCGGAGAGTTCGAGCTATAGGAGGAAGCAGAGACAATGAGGGGCAGGGACAGTGAGTCCGAAGGAGATTTTCCAAATCCGGAGAGTCAGCGACAGGAGGGTCAAGTTTCCTCAGTGAGGCTGTGCAGAAGAAGTGCAAGAGCTTCAGAGGCAAAGTTAAATTTGGCTAGACAAAGGGTCGATTTAGTTGTTGGAGGCCGAGAAGATTTCTGGTAGGTGCCAGTGAATCATTCTCAGAGGTTGGATTGGGCAGACGACTTGATCAATTGCAGTTCTAAGCAGAGCGTTCTAGTGCCTGCGCAGGCTTGATGCAGAGGTTGATGCAGTGGTTTTGTGGAACCTATTCAGAGTGAGTTCTGGAGCTGGATTAGTGTCGGGTGAGACAAAATTTGTTTCACTAATTTTTGTGGCCAGTTTCTCCTGTAGTGGATTGCTAGGGTTTTTCTGGGGACATTTGTCCAAAAATAACGGTGTCATTTTTATGTGTGTGTGCTTATATTTTCTTAGTTTCCAACGCTATTATGTCCTTAGTTTTATTTGTGAAGGTTGCAGTGTGATTTATTCAGTATTTTCCATAACAAATAAATTGTTAAATTAATAATAAATTAGAAGAATAATTTTCAATCGCTGCAATAGGATTTAAGTTTTGGAATTTCACATGGTATCAGAGCGTAAGTGATCATCTGGGAAGCTTAGAAGCAAAGAAGAGAATTTCGTTGCTCAGAGGGAGCAACAGGTCGAAATTCCTAGGCGCTACATAGTCCATTGATAGGTAGGTTGAATTGCTGGGGCAACAGTTCGATTTTCAGTTGCAGGGTTTCAAAAAAGTCGAGTTTCTGGGTAAGCGATTCTAGTAGTCAGAGGGAGCAACAACAACTCAGATTTTTGTTGAGCAGATTCCTTGGTTGGACGCAGAGGGTTTTACAGTAGAAGAATCAACGTCGAGTGGAAGAGAAAAGCACACACAATAGAGGGAAAATTTCTCTCAGGGAACTTAGAGTCTCAGAAGTTCAATTTTTCCAGGCAGATTGGCAATAACAGCTAGCAGATTCACGCATTCCAGAAGGGAGTGCGAGCAATAGAGCAACAACAAAGCAAAAGGAAAGAGGGGGTTTTCGACAGTTTTTGAGATGGCCACAACAAGACTTAGAGATCAAGATAGGTTGGAGAGTGTGAAAAATCCTAAATCTGGATTCCTACTGCAACAAATCTGAATTACTTCTATTATTTTGATAATTATTTCATTACAGTGAAATATCAAAGTAATCTCTGAAGCAGTCTACACAAATAATGCTGCGGAATAAATCTAAGTGCTGAAACAAGCTGAACAAAATGTAATGAAAAACAACCACATTTGACATAGCTATTTTTGGACTAAGTCCCTGGAAAAACCCAACTTGGGAAGACCGGTGCAGTAGATCTGAGGGTTTTATATTATTAAGCAGCAGAATCTTGAGTACAACTAGGGTGCCAATATCCGACTCATCCTTAAGAGAAATCTGGACAGTTGATGAAATTGTGAGATATACCTCACTTTGCAAATCCCCGGCTGATCTGAACAGCGCTGGTGAAGCCCCTTTTTGCCTCTGCGTGATGCATACGCTAGAACTGCGTAAGCCTGCATGGGCAAGCTCTGGAACTATGTCACCTCTGCTCAACAACTGATCTAAGCTCCGGAACTGGATTTTCGCCCTCCCGGCTCAGAAACCCCAGCTCCCAGCTATCTCCAGACTGGATCAAAGAAACACTGCGTCACTTCAGCGCGAGTTCCTTCGGGAACTGCGTCACCCCTCCAGGTGACTCGCCGTCTCTCTTTGCGTCAGTGCTGCCTCTCACTGAAATGCACTCCTGGTCCTCCTGACTAGTTTCTGCGTCTGTCCCTCTCTGAATCTGATCACTGAATCAACATCACTTAGCAAACCTTGCCCTAGTGATTCGATTCTGACCAAAAGCTGTGTCTCCTCACACAAACTTGAAAATGCCAAATGCTCAATGTGCTCAATGTGTTTTCCATAGGCCCCTCACCCTCCTTCTTATATGTTTTCGTTGACCCTTCAACGGCCAAGATTAAAACATAATCAAGGGCTAAGATTAACTTGGAGGTGATCCATGACTTTATCTAGAAGATTCACACTTAGTTTAATTAATATCCTTTAATTAATCAGTTTCTCTAAGTTTAGACTTAGGAAAACATTAAAAAACGATTAATTAATTTAATTAAACCATCTCTAAGTGGAAATTTTCAAAACCATTTCTGGGTTTTATGGAATACATGTGTCTTAGCCTATATACAAAGTTACACTGAATCAACATCACTTAGCAAACCCTGCCCTAGTGATTCGATTCTGACCAAAAGTTGTGTCTCCTCACACAAACTTGAAAATGCCAAATGCTCAATGTGCTCAATGTGTTTTCCATAGGCCCCTCACCCTTCTTCTTATATTCTTTCGTTGACCCTTCAATGGCCAAGATTAAAACATAATCAAGGGCTAAGATTAACTTGGAGGTGATCCATGACTTTATCTAGAAGATTCACTTAGTTTAATTAATATCCTTTAATTAATCAGTTTCCCTAAGTTTAGACTTAGGAAAACATTAAAAAACGATTAATTAATTTAATTAAACCATCTCTAACTGGAATTTTCCAAAACCATTTCTGGGTTTTATGGAATACATGTGTCTTAGCCTATATACAAAGTTACAAGGCTAGAGCACATCCGATGCTACCATAAATCAACTCTCCCTTTTAGTGAGGAAAGTGCTCTAGCAAAACAACTCAATGTGCTGTTGCTCTGACTTTTGGAACATCTATTGCTGTGCTGTTGATGCTGCTCACCAACATTGCATAAAAATGCTGCATTTGTACTGCTGCTGACTCTGCAAATTGCTGCCAACTGCCACTGTACTGCAACTCCCTCTGAATTCTGCAACCATGCTACTGCACTGCGCGAGCACTGCTTTGCACTGCGTGAGCACTACTTTGCACTGCGTTGCACCACTTGTGCACTGCACTGCTGCTGCTCATTTGCTCATCTACTGCTGCTGCTGCACTGTTGCTAATTGCAACAGAAAAACATCCGAAATTCGACAAATAAATCTGCAATTGAAAAATAAGACTGACTGCTGCTAGTTTCTACACTAGCTCTCTGAAAATATTGCGTTGTCGCTGCTCTGCACTACACGTGAGCACTACACTGCACTTCGCTGCACCATTATGCACTGTGCTGCAGCTGCTCAACTGCTGATGCTGATGCTCCCTCTCTGTGCTGATCAGGCTCTAGTACTGCTCGTCACTGCATTGTCTTCTCATCTTTTGTTGCAACTGTCCATCCTGCTACTGTCTTTAGGCTGCCGTAGCTCACATGTGATCCAAGAGTCTGGAAATACTCAACGATCCTGCCACTTGTAGATTCTCGATCTACAACTCCAAGTTAGCTCATTTCTCTCCTTTCAGAATATGAGCTAACATAGCACAATCTCCTTCTGCCTCAATCTTGGCAGCTCCGGCTTGAGGATCTTGCTTCTCCTCTTTATCCTTTTTCTTAAGAGGACATTGTGTGGCATAATGTCCCATTTCTCCACACCTGAAGCACCTGATCTTAGACATATCTTTCTTCTTCTGCCTCTGTTGCCCCTTTGATGCAAGGGCCGTGTTTTCTTCCTCTTCCCTCTTGACCTTCGAACTATTGCTGCCATCCTCAATATGGATTTTGAGGAGGTCTCTCCTCAGCTCTTCTCGCTGCAAGGCTACCCACATCGCCTCCCATCCTGGGAGTCTTTCTATGCCCAAAATACTTTGGACAAAGACTTGATAATCTTTTGAAACAGAGTTCAGAGTGAGCCTTACCAGCTTTGAGTCTCTAGGAGCTGCCCCTACTGCTGATAGTTGATCTAGGTTCTCCTAAATTAGAAATAGGAAAGAGTCAAAACGCTCTCCCTTCTTCATTCTGGTATTACGCATCTTTTCTTCCAAGTACATCTTTCGCTGCTCGACAGATCCTTGGTATAGCTTTTCCAGCCCTACCCACATTTCTCTAGCAGTGCCCTTTGCTGCTATGTGAGGTACGATGTGATCCTTCACACCATCTAGGATCAATCGCTTGGCTCTTGCCATATTCTTCTTGAATTATCTCAGATGTATTGCATCCAAGGGTCTTGCAACTGCACTTTCAATGAGGGCCTTTAGATCATGCTCATCAAGGAGAAACTCAATCCTTGATTTCCAAATAACATAGTTGGAGGCACCCTCCAATCTATCTTGGTCACGCAGTCCATTGCTGGCTATCTTCCTCAACTGTCGATTTCTTTCTCTAACCCTCTGCTCAGCTAGACTTACGCACTCCTTGTGGAGTAAGTCACTGCTTCTGCTGCTGCACGGGAAAAATGAGTTTCTTTGAGTAAGAAGCTCTCTGAGGTCAAGAAATCCCCAATCTATGTTTTTCAAAAATTTTCTGACGCTTATGCACCAACTCTTACTGCTGTGCAGTAACTGTGTCCTTCAGCTACGCTGGTCTATTACACGGCCTCTTCTGCAATTGAAAAATGCTTACCCAAGGTTACTTGGGAGTGGGAGCGAAAATGAGGAGCGGGAGTGGGAGCGCCATTTTCAGAAGCTCCCAGTTTGGGAGCGTTTATATATATATATATATATATATATTTTATATTTTTATATTTTGATGCATATATGTCAACAAAAGCATGTAGAATGATGAATTAGACATAAAAAACATAAATACATAGATTGAACTATATAACATCAATCATCTAGAATTTATAATCTTCTAATCTAGAAGTTAGAAACATTCAACATATTGACTCTTGAGTCTCATGATTCATCAATCTTAAAGTTTCAAGCTTTCAAAATTCAATAGATAACATTAATCATCATCGATTCATTGATCACCATAGTTGTACTTGTAAGCTAAGTGTAACATTTACAACAAAGAATATTTAACATGAAATGAAATGTTATAAAATGAAACGAAATGAAACAACTTTCAAATTTCATGAAGCATCATATTCATAATTCATAATGAGTTATAAACTTATAACTGCCAACTTCAAACTTAAATTGTCATATATTGCTTACAAAAAATATCAAAATAAATATGAAATAGTCAAGTTTCAATAGTTATAAAAAGTTAAGAACTACTAGAAACTAGAAAAGACTACTAAATCTATTTTATCTATTTCTTGGCCTCTTGCCACGAGAAGTGTCTAATTTTTGAAATTTGAGTAGATCGTGGTAATGGTGGTCTTCTAAGGCTTGGCCTTAATGCTTGTTGACATTGTCTTCCCTCAGAAAATATAATTAAAAAACTGTGAATAATTTTCCTAGAAATGTTAAAGCGTATTTGTAAAGATGTAAGAATGAAGAATAATTTCTCTAGAAACGTTAAAGGGTATTTGTAAAGATGTAAGAATGAAGAGAAAATACTTTATGTCAAACATCCACTTAATGATAGTGATCCAATAAAATATTTACACAAAATTCCCAAGATGTAACCCAGAAGATGTAATATTCCTAATTAGCAATGGCTAATTGGAATATTCGATTTTGCTCAATTTTGCCTTCTATATTTTATTTATAAATAAAAAGGTGAGTAAGGGGGGACATAACTCACTTTGGGAATAAAAGTCACTCCCTAGTAGCATAACGTTGTAACTTAAAGGGAGCCAAGGGGAGCCAAGGACCACGTAGAGAGGGGCCCACGTATACACTTGGAGGGACTGCGCAGATGGAGAGGAGCACGTGGCAAAAGGGAGGCTACGTTGGAGGAGATGGGCCTTAGGGTTTTGAGGGAGGCCAACGTTATAAAAGAGAGAGGAGCCTCCTCATTTGGTCATTCGATTATTATGCATTTGAGCTAGTCACTTCGACTTCTTGAGCATGCTGGCTGTTTAGCTTGTCTGCAACACTGTTTAGTGCATCGAGTGTCTCCGTTCGGAGATCTCACCCTTAGCCCCGGAGGACTTCAAGTGCCTGCTTGGGCAAAGTAGTTTCATCAGTGTTTTGCAGGAGGATCGATTTGTGGGAGTTGCGGAGGAGCAGTGCATTTGGTGACTGCATAGTCTTGAGAGGGAGGACGCAGTCTCTTTTGATGGGGGTTCCAGATTGGGATTGTTCGGAGGATTTGAGCTTGGAGATTGAGCGAGGGACCAGCCCTTGCATATTGGAGGATTTTGGCAGAGTTTGGGGTGGAGTTTTGGAGTGTTCTCTTCAGTGGCAGTGTAGAGCCTTGAGGGATAGCGTAGATCCTCAAAGGGGTGATTTTCGAGGGTTAGCTATTTTCGAAAAGCTTTTTGGGCTTTTCTGGGTTTATTGAGCAGAGGCTGATTCCAGAGTTTCAACATTTTCTGAGGAGGGGAGTAGCCCCAAATCCTCACTTTGATTCCAGCAGTAACAGCAGCACAATAGTTCTCCGGCAGCTTGGACGCAGTTCAGAGAGAGGCCATTTCCTTATCATTCTGAGTGTATTTCTTCACTTGCCTTGTGCAAGTCGAGGTGCCATCTTTTTGATCACCTCTTGTACTCTTTCCATTACTCAGTATAATAAAATGGCTTAGCATTTCTCTTTGCATTTCTCGAGTATTTGCTTATATTCCATGTATATGCGATTGTATGTTCGCACTACTGTTATCTTCTCTTTGAGCATCCCAGCTACTATACCATTTGTGTGTGTTTTTCCCCTATACTCTTAGACAGAGTCTGGAAAGGGCTAGGTAGTCTCCAGATCTCGTCCTCTTTTTAGAGGCGACATATCTGGTAAACGCCCTCCCAATCCATCTCTGGTTGGAGTTTGCTTGTGTTTGAGGGATATCCCTGAAAAGGGATATTACAGAAGAAAATGAAAAAGCTATAACCTGTGGTGTGTCTTGGATGAAATAATGTGCAAATTGTCAACCATAGAAATCTAGATGGTTGTAAAGATTTAAAACTCTTAAAAACGATGGTGTATTAATAAACAATGAACACATATTGAGAAAATCACATGATACATCTAGTTTTTGGAACACATCTAACATAATATCATCTTAAAAGATACAGTAAGATATTGTAAAGTTGGGGTCAGATTAGGCAGCTTAAACTAGGGCTTTGATTTTGATATCCTTTTGCAGAAACCCACATGCTTTTTTATGTGTTGGCCACTTAAGAAAAAAAAAATGGGATCTTGCCTAATAAAATATAATAGAGTTAAAATCTTAGAGCCGTAATTGAGTCCCCAGGGGGAGAATGGGATCTGCACATTAGTTGAATGCTTAGGTATTCGACATGTCCAACAAGTGGAGAACACATAGAATGTGTTGCTAAGGAATAAATTAATTTATTTCAAGGAAATGGGAAATTCAACCTAAAAGGCATATCATTAATTATCCAAAGTTTAAGCAATTGCATTTTCATCAACTTGTTACCCACTTTGCTATTAAGGTGGTAAAATATCTAAGAAACAGTAGATGGGAAAATACACAAGCCCCCATCTCATGCAAGAAATATGGCCATGACCTAAAAGGGTAGAGGCATTGATGAAACATGAACAAATATTTCGGTCATCCATCACTGTCTCCAATAAGATGGCATATCTTGATTGCAAAGGACTGTTAACTTGGTTTCAATGTGAGAAAGGAGTAGGTGTAAGACATTAACAATAGTAAAAAGAATGATTTCATAATATTTAGGCCCTTTTTACAATGGAGAGAAATTGTTGTTGAATTAAATACTGAGTTTCAAAGGGTCATAAATTATGCTTATAATAACTACAGCACAATCAGTCTTAAAGCTAAGCTTTTGTTTTTATTCCTTAATGAAAATTAGCCTTTACGCATATCTTGACAGTTGATCCTTGCATAAAACTAATAGGATGTATGCTTTTCAACTAGTTTGAACAAAATCCATTCCACTTTATGGTAGGAAATTTTGTCTCGAGATTGTTAAAGGATATACCTTTCCCGGGTTTACAATAAAATAATGGCCATTACCAAATGGAATTGTATCATAATATGTTAAAAAATAGTTGATACACAAATTATATTGACAGTATAGTTAGGTTGGCAAATGGATGATTTAAGAAAATGGAGAGAAAGTAATTTCATTTAGGACTAAGTCTTTAAGCAAAAAAAATCGCTCCCTCCCTAAAAAAATCGCTCCCTAAAATGCTCCCTCCCTAAAAAGACGCTCCCTAAAGTGCTCCCTAAACGCTCCCCGAAAACCAGGGAGCGCGCTCCCGATGTGCTCCCAAAATGCTCCAGCTCGGAGCGCGAATTGGGAGCGGGTTCGAGAGGAGGGGGGGGGGGTGGGGCGCTCCCCCGTAACCCTGTGCTTACCCCTCTGTGAACTCTCTCAGAGGGAACCTTTTCCAGCGCTGGATTGCCCTCCTGGCCTGGACAACGTAATCTTTGGGAGGGTCTGCTGCTGCTTACGCAGATCCCAGTCTCTCCTGTGCTGATCTGCTAGTTCACTCTTGTCTCTCCTGCACTTCAGCTTGAATAAGCTCTGGTACCATGTGAAAAATCCTAAATCTGCATTCCTACTACAACAAATCTGAATTACTTCTCCTATTATTTTGATAATTATTTCATTACAGTGAAATATTGAAGTAATTTCTGAAGTAGTTTACACAAATAATGCTGCATAATAAATCTAAGTGCTGAAACAAACTGAACAAAATGTAATGAAAAACAACCACATTTGACACAATTATTTTTGGACGAAGTCCTCGGAAAAACCCAACTTGTGAAAACCGGTGCAACAGATTTGAGGGTTTTATATTATTAAGCAGCAGAATCTTGAGTACAACTAGGGTGCCAATATCCGGCTCACCCTTCAGAGAAATCTAGACAATTGATGAAATTGTGAGATATACCTCACTTTGCAAATCCTCGGCTGATCTGAACAACGCTGGTGAAGCCCCTCTTTGCCTCTGCATGATGCCTATGCTAGAACTGCGTAAGCCTGCGTGGGCAAGCTTTGGAACTACGTCACCTCTGCTCCACAATTGATCTAAGCTGATCCAGAACTGGATTTTGGCCCTCCTGGCTCAGAAACCCCAGCTCCCAGCTATCTCCGGACTGGATCAAAGAAACATTGCGTCACTTCAGCGTGAGTTCCTTCAGGAACTGCGTCACCCCTCCAGGTGACTGCCCTGTCTCTCTCTGCGTCACTGCTGCCTCACTGAAATGCACTCCTGGTCCTCTTGACCAATTTCTGCTTCTGCCCCTCTCTGAATTTGATCACTGAATCAACATCACTTAGCAAACCCTGCCCTAGTGATTCGATTCTGACCAAAAGCTGTGTCTCCTCACACAAACTCGAAAATGCCAAATGCTCAATGTGCTCAATGTGTTTTCCAGAGGCCCCTCACCCTCCTTATATTCTTTCGTTGACCTTCAACGGCCAAGATTAAAACATAATCAAGGGCGAAGATTAACTTGGAGGTGATCCATGACTTTATCTAGAAGATTCATACTTAGTTTAATTAATACCTTTTAATTAATCAGTGTCCCTAAGTTTAGACTTAGGAAAACATTAAAAAACGATTAATTAATTTAATTAAACCATCTCTAAGTGGAGTTTTCCAAAACCATTTCTGGGTTTTATGGATTACATGTGTCTTAGCCTATATACAAAGTTGCAAGGCTAGAGCACATCTGATGCTACCATAAATCAATAGAGGGTTCCTCCAACTATGTCATATGGAAGGCTAGGATGTCCTTCCTTCTAAATGAATATGTCCTGAAAGCCTACAATGTATTGTAATATTCCGAATAGGAAATAAACAACAATACAAAGCAACGTAAACAAAAGCTACAACTAATAGAGAGACACCATGGAATGCACTGCAAACATCTCAGAAAAGCTGAGCCATTTTATTATAAATCTGGAAATAGGGAATGAGTATAAGAAGGTGATTAGAATAATGGCATCTTGGCTTGCTTAAGGCAAGCTGAAATAACTCTCAAAACCTTGTTATGGATGGCTGCTTCTCCTCCAAACTACGTAACTCCCTGAGTTGCTGTTGCTGCTGGAAAATGCTGCTTCTGGCTGGAATGGAGCTGCTCTTTGGGGCTGTTACCCTACTTAGAAAATTATGAAACTTCGACTATGAACTCTCCTCCAAAAACCCGAAAAAACCCAGGAAGGAATTCTGAAAAGGCTGACCCTGAAATCTGACCCCTTGGGAAAATTACGCACTCTTGGTGAGTATGCTAGCCTCTCAAGTGAATGGCTGGAAATGCTGGCCTCAATCTGCTCCAAAAGACAACTTTTGAAGGGCTGATCCCCTCACACTTCTCCCAGACTGAAACTACTAAAGGTCCCTCACTCCCAAAGCTGCCGTCATCCAAAACTGCGTAACCTCTATGAGAGACTGCGTTGCCTAGTGATTGCGTAACTCCTGGATGGATAGCTCTATGTGATCTGCTCTGAAAACTCAAGGTAAAGCTCCTCACCTGAGCAGGCACTCGAAGTCCCCTGAGGCTGAGGTTGGGATCTCCGCTCTGAGACACCCGTGTGTTGAACAACACTTGCAAACTTAGCTAAACAACGTAAGCGTGCTGAATATCTGTTAGACAGAAATTCTGAAGATGCATAAGAGAATGAATGAGAAGCTAGGCCCACACTCCTTTTTATGCTTGAGACCCTACTCTCCCTTGGGCCCCACTATGCTACGCTGTCCTCCTTTGCCACGTTGCCTGGCCTACTCTGCACTGTCTTGGCCCATGCCGCCACTGGGCTGCTTGGCCGATGCTGTCCCTCTCCCTGCGCTGTCACTTGGTCCCCCTGGGCCCCACGTTGAAATTAGAATGTTGGCTAAGTGACTTGAGGGAGTTTATTTCTCCTAAGTTGGGTTATGGGTCCCAACACCCTTTTATTTATGGCTGAACATTAGAAAAACAAAATCTGAGCAAAATTTAATATTGCCAATTAGCTGCTGCTAATTGGGAATTTTACATGTACATAAATAATGTGGTGGCAATTCCCTAGGATGGGGATCAGCAAAACAAATACAGGAAGGAAAGGCGAAGGCGAAGCGGTTGATCTTGGACGGAGTCTGGGACCATATAGTCTCATATATAGCAGCTAAGAGAGCAAACAAATAAATGTGGGATGCTCTCTCAACGCTATATCAGGGAACTTTCGAGTAGTGGAAGATGTTCTTGGAAGAAAAGCTTAGATGCATCAGGATGCAAAAAGGGGAAGGCATAGATCCCCTTTTCACTAGGATTCAGGAGGTTCGAGACCAACTTGCAGCCGTTTGGGCAACGCCTCAACCAACAGAGCTAGTGAGATTGGCAATGAACAATGTCTTTGAGGAGTGGCAAGTTTTTGTCCAAATTATATTGGGCAAATACAAGCTACTAGAATGGGATAGGATGTGGTCATACTTGCAGTAGGAGGAGTTGAGGCGAGCTCTGCTAAAGACCCTCGTCAGTGGCAACAATAGTAGCAGATTGAAGGGGGTGAAGGAGGAGGAGAATGTGGCCCTCACATCAAAGGGTCCCAGTTAGGGGCAGGAGGAGCAGAGAAGGAAGAAGGACTTGTCAAAGGTCAAGTGCTTCAGATGTGGTAAGCTCGGTCACTACAGCACGCAGTGTCCTCTTAGGAAGAAGGACAAGCAGGAGAAGTAGGACCAATAGGTAGCGTTAACTGCGATCGACAAGTTGTCTTCTAGGCTAGAGGATGACTTCACGATGTTGGCAACCATACCTTGAGGAGTGAGGTGGGTGGCTTGGAGTTGTAGCCCCAAAGAGCTACAGATTTGGGCAGGATCTATTGAGGAGTCTGCCTCATGGATCAATACCTGCATACGGGGGCCCATAGTATTTAGTAGCAGGATGGATCAGTGTCAGATGATGTAGTTAGAGCCAGAGTGATAGTTGCAGACTAGTTGCAGTCAAATGCTGGAGAGCGCAGTGCAGAGTTGGAAGCCGTGCACAGTGGCACAGTGCAGAGTCAACAACAACGCATATTCTTTAGTGACAGTGCGGAGGCTAGTAGCAGTCAGGACTCGGGAGACAGATGCGTCATACTGAACACAATTGATTCAGTATTATGGATGTTACTCAATTGCGGATGTTGCAGTTGCAACAACAACAAATGAGAGGGAGTTGTAGTGTAGATGCAGTGTTGGTAGTAGTATAATAGGGTCAATAGCTACACAAATGTAGCATCAAAGTTGCGTAGTGGTTGGTGGGCAATGGTAAGCAGTCACTGTGGCCAGACATCAACAGTGTGATAGGAGGTGATACAGAGACAGGGTGTTGTGGTAGAATGTTTAACACGAGAGAGAACACAATCCTCGCTAAGAGGGAGTGTTAGTTTCTGTAGCATCATATGTGCTCTAGCCACAAAATTTGGTGGAGAGGCTAGAATACATGAGATATCCAAAACCCATAAATCGTTTCTGGAAATTCCAACTAGAGATGACTTAATTAGGTTATTAACCTATTTTTTTAATGTTTCCTAAGTCTAAACTTAGGAAATTTTTTTAATTAATCGGAATTAATTAAGTCAAGGTGCGAATCATCTAGAAACTCACACAGATTGGCTCCAAGATGATCCTTGCCATTGATTAAGTTTTAATCTTGGTCGTTGGTGCTACAACAGTGAATTATAAGAGGAAGTCGATGGGCACGTGGAGAAGACACAACAAAGAGACTTGGAGAATTCAATCTTCTAGAGTTGAAGTAGTCAGTTGCTGGAGAGTTCGAGCTTGAGGAGGAAGAAGAGACAGCGAGGGGCAGGGACAGTGAGTCCGGAGGAGATTTTCCAGATTCGGAGAGTCGGCTACAGGAGGGCCGAGTTTCCTTAGTGAGGATGCGCAGAAGCAGTACGGGATCTTCAGAGGCAGAGTTCAATTTGGCCAGACAAAGGGTTGATTAAGTTGTTGGAGCCCGGGATGATTTCCGAAAGGTGCCAGCAAATCATTCTTAGACGCTGGATTGGGCAGACGGATTGATCAATTGCAGTTCTAGGCAGAGCATTCTAGTGCCTGCGCAGGGTTGACACGGGTTTCGTGGAGCCCATTCAGAGCTAGTTTCAGAGCTAGATTAGTGTCGAGTGAGACAAAATTTGTCTCACTAATTTTGTGGCTAGTTTCTCCTGTAGTGGATTGTCAGTTTGTGCATCCAGATTGTACTCAGATTTCATTGTTGCATAATAATAAAACCCTCAGCTACTGCACTGGTTTTCCCAATTTGGGTTTTTCCGGGGACATTTGTCCAAAAATAACGGTGTCATTTTTGTGTGTGTGCTAGTATTTTATCAGTTTCCAGGGCTATTATTTCCGCAGTTTTATTTGTGGAGGTTGCTGTGTGATTTATTTAGTATTTTCCATAACAAATAAATTATTAAATTTATTAACATTTAGAAGAATAATTTCCAGTTATTGCAATAGGATTTTAGTTTTTGCATTTTCACAGGCTTATGTTGAAGAATGTAGCTATGGTCGGTCTTCATAATGAACAATTTGTAATAGTAAAATTATAAATTATATTTAACATGTTCTTCATACTTGTTGATTATTTGGTTTGTCAAAAGAAAAATTTATAAAGGCATGTTCTTCATGTCCTTTGGAAAAAGAAAAATTTGAATTTTGAAATTATGCTTTTCCTTCCACAAGGAAGCCAAGTCGGCCCTCCTCTTGCTCAAGTCGGCTCAACCCCTTATGGCACCTATTCGACCTCATGATGGTGGCTATATAAAGGAGTCATTGGACCTCCCTCTTGGTGTACTTCAGTTTACTTTCCAAAAAAGATGTCTTTGCAATTACAAGGAGTAAAATAGGTCGAAATTAGAAATGTAAGAGATGCTCTTTCTTCCCTCGCTCAAGCAAGATCATGAGGTTGAGTTCAGTACGTGTTCCTACGACATCTGCTTGAGGCAAAGGACCAAATTTCTATGTGTAATATCTATTCTAGAAGTACCAAAATTATCTGTGGCATATCTCTTTGAAGGGCTGAGGTCTTCTATGGTTTATTTATGTGTCAAGAGGCCGAATCTTTGTGGAATAAGGAGGCCAAATCTCTATGCAAGAAGATCGAAACTCCTGTGGAAGAGGGCCAAAATTCTGTGGTTCAGATTTGTAGAAGAGGGTTGAAGTTCTGTGGTACATCTCTTTGCAAAAGAGTCAAACTTCTGTTGGTTATCTCTGTGCAGAAGGGAAACATCTTCTATCTCTGTGATTGCAATGAGATTGAGGATGGTTGACTTGGTTTCTTGGTGAGAGGTTGAGCTTGTCATCTATGTTGGTCAGTTGCCTATGATCTTGATTTTGATGTCACTCTTGTTGAATTGATTTTATAAGGAAAGGATTGTTGGGTTTTCCCCCCATGTGGGTTTAACCGAGGTAAAATGTTGTGCTCTTGTGTGACTGTCTCTTTATGATCCTCATGGTATTTTTGCTTTACCATTGAGATCCTCTGTATAAATTGCTTTATGATGGAAAATATAACAAGAAGATTAAAAATAATAAATATCATAAGACGTAATTATCTGTATAGAGGATGCCCTGGTTTTTCAATAGCTTATAGGCAACATAAGTAGGGTGCACTCCCCAAGTGGGTTCAAGCCTACATATCAAACTTGACTAGGTTGACCTTACCCATAACTTAGTATTAAAATAAATGATGGCCTTAGCCACAATTAATGCTTAACTAATTGCATTAATGATATGATATGAGAGGGCCATAGCCATATATATAGATTACACCAATAATTCCAACACTCTCCCTTGAGCTGAACAAAGGGCCACAAAGAGAAGTCATTACAACACAAGAGTTACTTCCCCCTTGATGCTGAGAAAGGGGCCACATCACCCCCCAAAAATCCATATTAGCCACAATAACATGGTTACACCTTTTGTAGAAGTATAGTGAAGTCAATGTTAATAAGTTGGACAACTGAAAATGGTCAAGTGTAGAGCATTAAAAGTAAGCCAACATCATAAAGAGAAAGATCCATTATAGCACACTAATCCATTGAAGATACAAAGAGTAGTTCAAATTGCCCCTAGGGTTAAAGCAATTGAGATAGTACATCCAATAAAGACTAACGCCTGTGGAAGGAATATCCACTAAAATATGCTATGAATAATTCATAGTATCATCTAGAAAAAATAGCGGGACATCTTACCCCTGTTTCAACAGGGGTATCTTTGAGCATATTCATTATGGGCAACACCATTATAAGCCCAAGGAATGCAAGTCTAAAGCCTTGTAAAAGCCCCATGGGATGATCTTTTTGTGAGAGTGTGTGCTAGATCCCTAGTGTGTGAATGGTCATAGCCGGCCACTTTAGCTTCATTTTCATGGTGCTTGGTTTTATGGCATTGCTAACAGCCCCTTGCTGGGCAGTAACTCCCTACTTTGATGGGCATCATTATGTCTTGGGGTGGTATGCAAGCATCTTGGAGGTGAATCTATTAGGATTCATGATTTAAGAGACCACTTAGATCTAACCCTATAAAGGTGATCGCGTATTGTACTTTTCCCTTACATCATTCCTTTGGTCTTGGCACACCTACCTTTTCTTGCACTTGGTTGTCTTATTGATTCTGTATGGCATTCCTTGGCCTTGGTGTCTTCATCATGTTGCAGTTTTTCTTTATGGCATTCTTACATTTTCCAACAGATTGTGGTTCTCGAGGTAGTGTGCAGATCCCAATGCACAAGTTCTCAGGGGGGGGGGGGGTCATTGGTCAAAGTGCTCAGATGAAGTAGCAAAATTTCTACTTCTAATGGGCCTGGGAATTTAAAAAAAATGGCAATCCAAGAGGAAGATACGCTCAGTCAAAGAGAGCCGTCCTACTTTTAAGGGGCACATGGACTTCTAGAGGCATTTAAAAGGGTGATTCTTGATCAAATGTGACAAGTGAGTAGTCTATTGGCATCTAGAATTTTTTTGCTACAAAAACCAGATTTCAAATTTTTGAGGAAGGACATTGGAGATCTACACTTGGGAGCTTGCTTTTCTAGGGAGTTGACCACACATGTGGGGCTTGGAGAGCCCTCCAACTCACTCAGAGGAACTTTTGAACCAAGGAAAATCAACAAGTCAAGAAAGGACAGGTCTTCAAGCAAATATAAGGACAAATTGGCAAAGAAAGAGGAGAAAGTATCTATTTCAAAGGAAAAGTTACCAAGTTGATTTAGTGAAGGGAGACATTGGAAGGTCAAAGAGGAAGATAAGGAGTATTCCAAGTCAAATCAAGCAAAGGATGGACCAAGGGAGATTTTCTTCATCAACTAATCACCTCAAATCAAGGAATCAAGCATCAAAAGCAAGTCAAAGAAGAATTCAAGTGTAAGTTTCATCTCCAATGCAATGTCCCTTTTTTCTGGGCATTGGTAATAGAGACTAACACAACAACTTAGCCATTCCCATAGGCTACATATTAAAAATTAATGATGAAATGTTGGGAATTAATTAATTAGAAAAGTGAGTAAGGAATGAGAATATTATAAGCCACTTTAATAAAAGAAAAAAAAGGTCCATGGTATTCAGATGACCTGTTGTCGCTCAAATTGTACACCTTTATGCGACAACATTCAGGGCAGGGGCAATCATTCAGATCCCTTCCCTCTTCGTTTAAGCTATCTCCTAAATGCAGGCTAAGGGGGGTAGTCCATTTGGATGAGATGATGAAAAACTCGTTGGAAGCCAACAAGTTAAGGAGATACAAGTTAATGGCCTAACCACTTGCTTTAAAATAAGGTGACAAGTAAGATTATTAAGCACAACAAGATTATATTTCTTGAGATTATGAATGAGAGACCAATGCCTTCAAGATTGATTACTTGCACGAATAAAGGTTAATATGCCAAGTTACTGCATTAACAATTGCTACAAAATGCAAATTTTATCCTAAATGAAGTACAAGACCTAAATCTAATGTGTGATGCAAGATCTTGGTTCATTTTAATTAGATGCCTAGTCTAGGTGAATCTTCCTCTTAATTCTTTTGAATCTAGTCTTAAACCTAAGTTGTAGAGAGAAGCCCAAAGGAAGGAGGGTAAGGCCTCATTAACGATACCTCTCGTGGGGTTCTAACCACCTAAGTTCCTCCTTTCCTACAAGGGATTGCCCACAAGAGAATTGCAAGGTCACTTATGTTAACTGCGAATGAGGGTTTAAACTTCTCAAATTGTGTGAAGAAGGTGGTCCTATCTTTCTTACGGCCAAGCTTATGCTTGGAGGTATATTTTAGGGATGCACTTGTAACTTAGAATGAAGACGCGGATTATGAGTGATTGCTTCAATGAGATTACAATATGTAAAATGCTTCAAAATGACAATATTACTTGAAATCAAAATGATCAATGTTACTTCTCAACACAAGATTACAAGATGACTATACCAATTGAAAGAAGCACTTAGAGAACACTTTTGCAATAATCCCAATGAAATGAGATTATCAATATCAATTATCCAAGATACTTATTAAAGCTTCTCAATGTGTCAATTACATTGCATTCAAGTCCTCTTATGCTATTTGGGAATTAGGAACAAGAACAATTTAGACCACAATGATTAGAACAATATCTTCTTACCGCTTAGATTATGAACCAATTAGACACAATAGTAACAAGCACCAATAAATAAGCAGAGGAAGAGATGAGATTGCTAACAGTGATATGCAATATATGGTGAGACTAACAAATGCATCTAACAAGCATGCGATGCTAGAAAGAGATACAATGCAAAGATGCAAGATGCAAAGAGTTAGTATGCAAGAATGATAGCTTATCCTTAAGACCCAAAGAGAAACCAATGATTTCAAGAGCACAGTGATGATGCACCAGTCTTTAATGTCAATCAGATCAGCTCACTGTTAACATGAAAACAGTCCCAAGAATTACTTGCAAACAAGATTATTTAGCCGCTTAAATGATTACTTAATGTTCCTTAAGTGTATTGATCCACCTAAGCCAGCCATGTGGTCCCTCACCCATCAGTATTGATCGTATGTTTGAAGGTGGGCCTCCTTAACCCAAAGGTATGTCTTATCATTTGGTAGCCGACAATTTTGTAAATGATGTAAACCCATTTTGCATATCTATAATGTAAATGATCTTAGTAAGACCATCATGTATGTAACAATCTAGGTAAGCCTAGTATTTTGGTGACGATTTCTATCCTAGGAGGTTTTTCGTCTCACTAATTCCTCTGTGTCTCTAGACACAAATGATCGGCAGAGTTTTTCCCCTCTAGCTTCACCTCAAAGCGAGGGTGGATTTTGTCATCAAGATATTAAGTGAGTCCTAGTGTGTTTTATCGAATCTTTGTAAAAGTAATCTGGGAATGATCCTAGCTAATTGGTTAGATCATTTTATTATAGATTGCTGGGTCAACTAGATCATATTTTGAGTCGCAGAATTGGGTAGATTATTGAGGGTTTGTTACGAACGGGTGTTTCCCCTCATGGATTTAATGTATTAATCTTATGTAAAGAGGGTTGGAAAAATAGTTAATCTCATCATGAGTCAATTAATTAAATTTTCTGGCCAAATTAAATTAAAAATCTTAAACCAGAAATTTAATTAATTTTATGTCTTAGGTAAATTTAAATTCTTCAAAGGCAAAATTTGTGGGTCTCTAAAAAATAAATTTTTAAAGGTCCCAGGCCAGGGGAATATTGAAAATTTTGAGAAATTTTGGACCCTTGGGCCTTGGTAGTGAAGTCAAAGTCAATTTTTTGAGATAATTAACTCAAAATTATTATTTTTGAGTTAATTAAAAGGGAATTAATTGAAAATTTCGAAATTCCTCAAAAAAAAAAAAATTTCGACGGATGAGATTAAAATATAATCAAATCCTTTTTGACTGTCGAGATTACATTGGTGGGATCAAACAAATTAGCCGTTGGAGATTTTACCTATAAATTAGAGGTCAGTGTCAGTGTTTTGACCATCCGATCTCTTGATCGTGGTACTAGCTCTTGAAGCTCTCCTTTAGTACTTTCTGGAATAATACAAATGAAGTCTTTGGGGTTTTATTTTGATAGTCGTGTTCCTCTTCAAAATTTTATGGTAAATTTGTTCTTTATATTCTGCTGGTGATTATTTCAATGAATTGTTGATTAATGGCTCTTGTAGAGTAATCTATTGCACATGTATATTGCTTAGGTTACTGGATTTAGGATAAGAATATTAATTGGATTGAGTTAGCAGGTATCTTTGACTCTTGAAAATTTTATTTTTTATCTTATTTCTCTATTGATTTAACGGTTTAGCTTTAAGTGTGCAGAAATTTTTCGGATTTAGAATTGGGTGTTTGGGGAAGTCCTTAGCTGGACTCGCTGACTCCCAAGGAAATAAGATCTGAAGAACCCTCCAGATCTAATTCCCAGGGCTTATCTTAAAATCTATTTTTCAGGGTTTTTCTAGGGCTTGTGCCTAAATTAAAAATTTATCTTAACTTTTATTGAATTTAAAGTTAGATCTGGCTAGTAAGACCCTTAGATCTTCAGATCTGGGAGCGAAGTCATACTTATACTCCTCAGATCTGACAGATCTGCAACTCTTGTGCATAGATCTATAGATGTATTATATAGATCTGTAACTTATTTGTATAGATCTGTAATTTACATGTGTAGATTTGAAGTTTTGTAACATAATTTTGAATTCTAACATTTGGGTTTTTAGGATTTTCTCTATTTTTGTACATATTGGGTATCGGTTTTTTCTCTTTTCACTTGTGCAGGAATAGATCTGGAAAATCAGCTAAGAAAATCTTTAGATCTGAGCCAAATCTAGACCCTGGAGGGCAAGATCTGGGCTCAATAATTGTTTGCAGGAATAGATCTAAAAAATCAGCCAATGAAATCTTCAGATCTGAGCCAGATCTAGACTCTGAAGGGCAAGATCTAGGGTCAATATTTGTTTGTAGGAAGAGATCTAAAACATCAACCAAGGAAATCTTCAGATTTGAGCCAGATCTAGACCCTTGAGGATGTATAGGCTTTTGAAGCTATTTTTGCAGGATTTTGGTCTCCAAAATTCTAATTTTCAAGCGGCAACATTATCCCAAAATTTCAACGATTTTCAACGGTGGAATCTTCAAAGCCTTGGGCTAAGGGTTTGATCTCTAAATTTTCTGCAAATTTTATTACAACAATCAAATCACAAATAATTAGGTTCTAAAAACACATTTTATATGGCTAAATTGTTTAGAATTGCAAAATCTTCATTTTCAGAGTTTTTGGCCATTTGGGCATCTTTAATTTTGCCTAGATCTGACTTTGAAGCTCGCTGGAAATTACTGCATAGCTGTGAAAAAACAGATCTGAACATTTTTGATACATATCCTAAATAAAGTCCAAAAAATTTGAATTTTCAGTTTTTCGGCAAAACTTACTATTTTTAGACATTGTGGGGTTCATTTTTAGTATTTTTAGTTTGCTGATCTATTATTAGTTTACTGCTGTTATAAACTTATCAGTTCTGAAAATTACTGAATCAAACTCTCTTAAAGCCTTAAAATTGAAATTTTCAAGTTTTAATATATTTTTTGCTATTTCGGAAAGTATTTGAAGCTATTTTTGGCTGTTTTATTTCGCTGATCTGTCACTGTTTCATTGCTGAAATAAAAATATCAGATCTGAAGTTTCTCTTAATCAAGCCCTAAAAATTGATTTTTCTTCAAGTTCAATAATTTTGATTATTTTTAGTCATTTTGGGCATTGGTGCTGGTATCACTTGTTCGCTGATCTATGGTTTAAATTACTGCTGCAATTAACACTTCAGATCTGAAATCTTACTGAAGTATATATCTTAAGTTTGACTATAGGAGAAAAAATAAGAATTTTTATTGGATTTACATTATTTTAGAATATCATTTAATCCATAAATTACTTGATTTTATTTTTTTCATAGTATTTCTTGATGATTAATTATTGAGATCTAAATGCTAATTATTTTACATGCTTCAGATAAGTTTGATGATCATTGACATCTGAATTTTTAAATGTTTTCTGTCGATGAAAATCACCTAATGTATAATTAAGTCTTTTTTCATTTACTTGAATTTGGATACTTATTGAATAGTAATGTTTGGAAAATTCTTTCAAGTAAGTGTGATCGATATCTTATTATTGTGGATTTGCGACGAATTGTATATCTTCTAATTGGGTAAATTCTTTGCATGTTCATAACTGGTAGTCTCGCTTAAGTACTTAGTGGTTAGATCAGATTATTTATAGTCCAAGTGCTTTAGGTTTTTAACGTCACCTCTCATCTTTGAAGCTTGCTTTATCTCGCCCCTTCAAATCATTTTGCTTGCATTCTACATTAGCATTGCATAGCAGCAATTTCTCATCAAGTACTTGGTTGTAATTTCCTTAGCAGGATAGTTGACTCCATAAGGCACTGGTATTAGTCTTTCAAATTCAATCGAATCCTTTAATCTTGTTAGATATTTTACAACTATCTGGTCGTTTAATTGTCTTCTGAACTGGTTGGTTCCCAACTAGTTCTCCTTAATTCCATTTCCATAGGGTCTAACCCCCTTAGTCTCTTATAAGGAGACATCTTAAATAGAGAGATTGGGGATTAGGGTGACAACCCCCGATTTGAGCTGTTGTCGTAGTGCCTAGACCGACAACAGGGTCAAACTTGTCAAATCTACAAGTCGGAAACCCTAACTCTAGAAGGTTGAATTTGTTACAATTACTAGGGGACGAGTTTTGAATTTATCTACGTCGAGTTCGTGGGGTATTTAGTGGAAGTTGTAGACAACATTGTTGAGGACGAATTCACAATTTGTATTGGGGTTGAATTTATATATTTGCTTTGGCCGAATTAATGCAAATCACTTAGTGGGAAGGGGCCAAATTATTAAAGAAAATGGGGCCAAATTTTCCAAGTGCGTGGAGGTCCGAAGTGTGCTAGAATTAACTGTGTGTGGAAACTAGTTCTAGGAGTCGAGTTATGAACCGATTCATTGATTTTCCAAGGCCAAATTTGTAAACTAGGAGGTCAAATTGTTCCTTCAGGGTTATGTTGCATTTGGAGATAAATAAAGTTTTCTTGGATCACGGTGCATAATGGAAACCCTCAGCAGAAGGGTTTAATATTCCTAATGGAAATATTAAGTGAATGACAAAAACATGCACTATAACAACTAGTAGGAAATTCAACACATACATAGGAAATCAAAACACAAGAAGAAATGCACCGAAACTTTGAGCCATTTTATTTATTTTGAGCAGAATGGAGTACAATGAGTATGGAAATAGGAACTTGGGCTTACTATAGCAAGCTAGGCAAAGCCCACATTGGAATTGTGATGCCCAAGTGCTGGAACGACTCCACAAAAACCTTTGCATTGTCCGAAAAAAAATATTGCCATTGTTGCTGTAGGTGCTTTGAGATTTCAACCCTCAAATCTACTCCAAAAATTCCGCAAAATTAAATATAAGCTCCCCACACCAACTCCAACAAAACCCAAAAATATCTCATAGAACCAAATGGTGGAAATGGTCCTGGAGTAAACTACGCCCTTCTCCAATGATTTCTCTTGTTGGCTGTTGACTGAAACACTGGTTTATGCCTGAAATACTCCCCATAAAATTATGTGAAATTAGCCGCAGACTCTTCTCACCAAACCCACAAAAACCCAAAAAGGGTTTGGGCTAAATCCAACGGCCTCCGGTGAGCCCCAACAAGTACAGATCACCTAGTCTGGCCAAAAAAACATCCCATAGTTTGATATTACTGAATTATGCCCAAATCTACTGTGGGAAATTTTTCACAACTTCGGCTAATTCTCCACTGAGGAATACCTCTAATCTCCAGCCCTTATCTCTCCAAAAATTCTTCTCCCTTCTCCCCTTGCGTAGGCTAAGTCAAAAACCCCTATGCACTTCCAAATGAAGAGAATTTCATCCCATAGCTTTGTTGCTCTCTACCCTGCAAAATCACCACAAAATTCTCGGCTCCAACTTGGAAAATCCTCCTGCAAATAACCCAGACTCCAACTTGCTGTATGCTCGACCACAATCAATAAACTTGAATTACCTTTGCGCCCCAGAAATATGTAGAGCTGGGAATATTGCTGTCCATGAAGCTCTACGAAAGCCTAGTAATGTTTCTTTGAATTCCCAACTAGGGAGGCACTCGAAGTCCTCCTCCGAAGATGTGGTGGAATTTCGCCTTGGAGGAAAACAACCCTAAATTTTCCTCAAAACAACTCCAAATCTCACAAAAATGCATTATGTGGGGTCCATAGTTGGCATGGCAATGAATCGATTGGTTTAGGATGGAACCGACCAGTTTGACCATAAACCATAAACTGGTTGGTTCCGTCCTAAATCGGCCGGTTAACACTGGTTGGACCTGTTTTTTTGGCGAAGAGGAGGGTCGAACTTGGTTTTTCTACTGGTTTGACCCGGTCGACTAATGAACTAGCAGGATTGACTGGTTTCTGGTTCAAGCTGGCCAATTTTTAATATTATGATCGTCAGTCAGGATGTTAGATTCAAGGAGGGAAGGACCTTTAGGAGTTCTCATGATACACAACCAACAAGGTTAGAGGATCAGGAGCAAGAGGCTCCTAAGGTTGAGCAAGGACCAACAACACCAACAACGATGACACAACATGTAGTGAGATGTTCCTTCTAGTTCTAGCAGGAGGAGGCCGAGATGGGGTGAATAGACCTTGAGAGATGCTGAGGAGCATGTGAGGCACCTAGCAGTACTTTTAGGCAGAGTATACCACTAGTGAAATTTTCCAATTATTTGGCCCTGACGAGTAACATTGGTGAGTTTGAGCCTTCCACTTTTGAGAAGACTGCAGATGAGCAGGTTTGAAGGGATGCCATGGTGGAGGAGTATAGTTCCATCATGAGGAATGATGTGTGGGACATAGTGTCGAGTCTGGAGGGGAAGTCGGTGGTCATTTCTCGAGGGATCTTCAAGATCAAATATGCAACTGATGGCAGTGTTGAGAAGTACAAAGAGAGGTTCATGGCGAGATGTTTCTCCCAGAAGGAGGGAGTGGATTATGAGGAGACGTTTGCTCTTGTCACCGGATATGCATCTATTAGGGTGGTCATATCTATTGCTTCAAAGATGAAGTGGAGGATACATCATATGGATGTGAAGACTGCCTTCCTCATTGGGCTGATTGAGGAAGAGGTGTATATTGAGTAGCCTCAATGCTTTGAGGTGCATGGGAGAGAGTCTCATATATGCATGTTGAAGAAGGCCCTTTATGGGATGAAGTAGGCTCAATGCGTATGGTATGTCAAGATATATTATTGGTTTGGGCTTCACCAAGAGTGAAGCATGTAACCCACCAAAAGCGGGTACCCCTAGGAGACTTTCTCTCCTAATCATTTTCTTCTAGGGAACAACCAACAACCCCTGACGACCACCTTGTAGTGGATGTGATGTGCTATTTCATCTTCGCCACTTGCATCAAACATATGTTTCCTCACCCATTTGTCAGGAGCACATGTTAGAAGGTGGGCATGTTGGGAATGATTGCTGTTAGACCAAATCCCGGAGGTGTTAGTCAACTATCGCATTGCTAAAGAGAAGGATCCATGAGAGGCGGTTAGTCCATGTCGCGAAACACACAGGGAACGTTGGTTTATCCAATGTCCAAAAATCTCCCCCCCAACGCGAGTTGGGTTTGTCTCAAACTCATGACCTACGCTTTGATACCACTTGTTGGGAATCACGATTGCCGTTAGACCAAAACTTGCAGGTGTTAGTCAACGATCTCATTGCCAGAGATAAGGATCCATGAGAGGCAGTTGGTCCATGTCGCGAAACAAACGAGGAGTGTTGGTTTATCCAATGTCCAGTAGGGCAATCCGATCCAAAAGGTATATTATTCATTTTGGAATTTGGCATGGATTATTAGGGTGACTTTGAAAAAGGAGGGGTTTTCACCATGGTTTTGTTCCCTCACCGTAAATGGGGGGTTAATCTTCAATCCTAGTCCAATAGGACCTCCCCTAATGGTCCATGGATTTAGGAAGGGTACTACTTGGGAAACGCTGATTGAGATAATTGGTCACGTTTTCCCATTCCATACTTATCACTTCCCTCTGCACATTACGAGTCCTATACTCCACCTCCCATCTCTGGGTCCACATGACCATGTGTTGAAAATTGGGCAGCTTCTATCAAAATTTCATTGGCAAATTATGAAGGAAAATTTATATTTTTGTGTTTGAGAAGTCAGCATCAAAGTTGTTCAAGTCGGCGCCACCAAAGGAAATGACCCACCCTAGATTAGATATAAATTGCCTATCGTTGGAGGTTATTTGGAGCATCATTTATCCATCACATCTCAAACAATTTAGTCTGAAATTGCAGAAGATATTCTATACATGCAGAGGAGAGAGAGAATTATGACTTGCGTTGACTTTTTTTATTTTGGGCTACTTTGACTTGCGTTGACCTAGGCACTTTGACTCTAATTTGACTGAATTCTTTTCTGTGGTTGGAGGCGAAGCATTCAAGGAGACTTTGACTCTGTTGACAGAACCTTTCTAGTCACATTGACTAGCGTTGGCCGTTGGCTAGCACTAGGGCTTGACCATAGGTCAAACCTCTGTTTTGATGAAAATTTTCGGTTGCTGATCTGACTGAATCTTTGATTGTTGGAAGGCCAAATCTTTGATTGGAATCTTCTGTTGTGTTACCTAATTTATCTCTCTCCATTGACCGATATTTTGAGCGTTGACTGAGGGTTTGAATGAGGCATTACAGGGTTCGTTGAATGTGGTTGAACGAGCTGTCACGGGCCGAATTTCAACCCTCTGTTGCAGGTTGCTACCTTTGACCAGATTTGACTTTCTCTCTCTTTATTGACTGGTTTTGGTTTGGTTGACTTGGTTATTCAAAGTTTTACTTTGACTGGATTATGGATGTACTATTGGACTTATGTATCTCATGCTGAACATTGATTGACTAAGAGAAGAAGAAGAACTGATTCTTGGTTTTCCCCCTTGTGGGGTTTTCCCCTGGTCTTTGACCAAAAATATGTCTCATTATGCTTGGTTGTCTTCTATTGTGCATATACTGTTTATTGTTCTATATTTAATTGCTTATCAGTTATTGGGGTGATTAAAATTGGAAAAACGATTATAACAACATAGAACACTATAAAAATTTAACACCATGGGTCCGCTGGGTTCTAACACATTCTAGAACATCCCCTCCCCTTGTTTGGGTCAACCCTGGAATCTTTGCCACAGGAGGTGATGTTGTTAAAAGAAAAATAATAAGCATATCATAGCCACAAGAAAGAAACAAAAGAAAGAGAAGATTATAAATGCAAAAGATGGCTGAGACATTCATAATAGCGTGTGGGAAAAAGCCAAGCATGAGCTCTACCCCTTATCATTATGGTCATCACCTAGTTCCTAGGGCCAAGTTTCCTTGCAACATCATAAAAGGAACCCTTGCATGTCCCAATTCTTGGTGGGCGATGAATTGTTGTGCGTTTAAGGGGGGTGATCCACTGCTACACCATTCACAACATGCTCTCATTTCCTAGAGCTTCGAGCAATAATACAAAGAAAAATCAAGAAAAGGTAAAAGGAAATAAGAGGGGTATAAAAACAAAGGCCGGGGTGCCTCATGCATCCATGATTGCTCCCTCCTCACATCTGTACCCCCAGGATATGGAATTCTTCATCATTGCTACCTCTTTGACCATTGCATTTGACCCTGAGACCCCTTTCTCCCCTCTGTTCCATCATTATTCACATGACACCTATTGATTGAGGGATGTACCAGGGGCCTGTCTTTCCCTTTAGGGGTTGGGAACACCTAATAGGATAGTATATTAGCCACTCTTACCTAGGTAGGTAACATTATTACGTGATCAAAGCCCCAAATTTGGAAGGGAAGCCTCATATGAAGTGTCAGTTTTCCCTTGACTAGCAAGCTTGGTCCATTTAGATGCATTAATAATTATTGTACCTAATGGTGAAGATGCAACATTGGACATTGTGTGTGATTGACATATTTTGTTTAATCATGGGTTGGGCAACTTAACTGGGGCCCAAGTCCACTAGAGGAGCATTATGACACCCTACAGGTGAAGCGTTGAGAGCCATGGGACTCCCATCACTTGGAGAGCATCATTCCATTCGATGGGCACCTACAACACCCCCAATAGTTTGCACTTTGCCCCACATTATTCATGAGATGATGCACTTGGACCAAAATGCCCCAGTCGGCTTAACAATGTACACATGGTTTGGCAGCTGATGCAAGGCCTAGATGAGGTTTGTCTCAATGTTCCACCAAGACTCCAGGATGAGGAGACGCGGGTGCAGGGAGATGCACAAAGGAGACGTGTGGGGGTACCCTCAAATTTTAGGGAAATTTAGGGGGGACGAGGGGATGTTGGGGTATATAAATTTTTTTCTATATATATATATATTTCAAATTCATATTCCATAATGAATGTATAAATACATTGATCCATACATAATTGAATTAAATAATGAAATACATTGATCCATACTCATCATTCTTACTAATGCATACATCATTCATCCATAGACCACGAGATTCAATAATTAAATACACTGATCCATATTCATCATTCATGAATCTACATTGATTTAAAAATTAAATTCATCAATTATCAATCTAGATTCTAAATTGATTTAAAATTAAAATTCATCATTTATCATTATAGAATGTAATTAGTACTAAACAAAATAGACTATAATAGATACTGAACTCTGAAGACCAGAATAGTAAATTGATATAAATAAAACTAAAAAATACTAGAGTGACGAGTCAAAGAGTCAGTCTAAAGTACATAGAGGGCTTGGTGCTCTTGATTAAATATTGATTCCATACCCTCGTACATGACAAAATGCAATGGAAAAATTGCAATCCCCCCAATCTTGAATTCCTGAGAAATTGTTAAGTCTGCTGGATTTTGAGTGAGATCTAAAATTCTACTTTCTCCATATGAAATCCAATGAGGTCGGAACCACTCTCAAACATCCCGAGTCATTTCATGGTAATGTTAAAAATTTAAGTAGAAGGATGAAAATGAAAGATAAAGGAGAATGTCACTTTTACTTCAAGAATTTAACATTAC
Organism: Pinus albicaulis; assembly: GCA_034641835.2. Lineage (NCBI taxonomy): Eukaryota > Viridiplantae > Streptophyta > Pinopsida > Pinales > Pinaceae > Pinus > Pinus albicaulis. The sequence continues at coordinate 770,777,167 of CM076580.1, read as the reverse complement.
CATTAATTACATAACATTAGTAGGGCCCTAGGGTTGACTATTCAGCTTCCCCACTCATAAATCATTGTTTACAAGCAAAATTAAAGGGGGATAACTAGCCATTTTTGAGGGGGGATGCCCGGATGTCCCCCTTTTGGGGAGTCGTGTCCCCCACACTGGGGAAATGTACCCCCTGCGTCTCCTCATGTCTCCCCAAAAGGGGGATGTGGGGAAATGTTTCCCCAAATGCCCCCTCGTCCCGAGTGCCTGGGGTGCAAGAGGTGTGCGCACTCGACCTTGGGGGACACGTCCCTATGGAACACTAATTTGTCTCACCCCTTGAGACATGGGAGGGTTAGCACCATCCTCAGAGCCCTCAATGTTGGAGCAGAATCAAACTATTTTGTCACCAAGAGACCCATGAGACCCATTTTGTGCCCCAAACACAAAACTAGGGCCCACACGATGATCTGCATGAAGATCTATGGGCCACCCCTACATCATGATTTTTGGAGCCCTCTACACTTAGTTTGGGACTAGAGGGGCCCAACGCATGCCTCCAAGAGGCCTACACATGGATGATGCCAACATTTCGACCTCTTTGTGGGTGATTTATCTTGTTCGCACATTGGTTACTAGGTCGGCTTGTGACCTAGAGTATGTTTTACTCATTATTTTATGATTTTAGGGGGCTTTAAGCCTAATTCGACTTAGAAGGACATGTATATATTGGAGAGATGTCATTTCATCTCTTATCAACATCACACTTGGAAATCTTAGACTTCTTAGAGGAACTCGCATTTGTTTCTTTGTGGTCATTGGAGATTCTTGGAATGCATTTTGATGCGTGGAAGCTAAATTTGGATTGTCTTTGGAGCTAAGTTGCACGAAGCGGGGAAATGGAAACGAGTTTCCAAAATGGGAAGCGAAGCGAAACACGACCTCCCCAAATTTTGGAAACGGGGAAACGCTATAAATATATATATATATATATATATAAAATTTAAATTTATATTAGAATTTAGGACATTTAAGAAATATTATGTGAAATCATAAAAGTTTAAAACATACATGATACATGATAAATTCAAAGCATAAACTATTACAAGTTACAGCACATTTACTCATGAATGATAACAGACACAATGGAAATAGCAATATTAGAATATCTGATTGGTGCTCTTGATTAAATATGAGTTCCATACCCTAATACATGACAAAATACGATGGAAACATTGCAATCACCCAATCTTGAAATCCTGAAAAACTGATAAGTCTGCTGGATTTTGAATGAGATCTAAAATTCTACTTTCTCCATATGAAATCCAATGAGGTCGGAACCACTCTCAAACATCCAGAGTCATTTCATGGTAATGTTAAAAATTTAAGTAAAAGGATGAATGTCACTTTTACTTTGTGACATTCATCCTTTTACTTTAAGAATTTAACATTACCATGAATCACATATAAAGACTAGGGCCATAGGCTTTAAAAATCCATCTACAAGCATCCATAAACGATTACAATAATGTTAAAAAGCATGAAAACTGAAAAAAAAAAACAAAAAAAACAAAGTTAAATCGCTTTAAAGGCAAGGAAACGTGGCCGTACGGCCTGGAAACGCGTTTCTGGCCGTATTGGCAACGTTTCCCAACATTTCCTGTACGGGAAACGTGCCAGTGCGGCCGGAAACGCGTTTCCAGGGTGAACGGTACGCGTTTCTGCGTTTCCGTTTCGTTTTTTGCTAGAAACGGGGGTGGGGAGGATGTTTCCTGCAACCTTTTGGAGCTATTCTTTGGAAAATGGATGGATTTATTGCATGTTATCTTGTAAGTACTTTTTGTTGAATATTATCATTTTGAATGTCTAGTGTATGGAACTATTTTGGCCCCTCACATTTTTGCCAAGTTCTGTCTAAGTAAGATAAACCTTGGCTAAGTCTTTCTTCTATACCGAACGTTCAAGCTTTGGATTAGTTCCAGGATTCTCCCCTTGGCTAGGATTTTTCTGGCCTAAAGAGTGAGTGAATCTCTGAAGTGATAGCCTACAGTTAGTTTTGATAGCATCCTTAACCGCTCCCCCCCCTCTCCCCTCACCCAAAGTAAGGTTGCACCGATTTTTAATTCTTTTATTTATTGGAATGAGAATTTTTAAAGAATCTGTAACTTCGAAATATTGGCTTCCACTATTACACCAGATACAACTATTTCATAAATACCTCAAATGGGTCAGTTACAACATGTCTCCGGAGACTTGAATCCACACAGCCGAGGAAACGAATTGTCCACCAACTCACTCGAGCTAGGATCCTTTGACACATTGTTTTTAAATTCTCTCCATGTGCTTGTTGAAGAATTCATTACTGTCTTTTAGTCTCTTATCTTACTTTGTGAAATTTCTCCTTTAGAAGGGATTCTGCAACTTTTCATATCACTTCTGCAAAACTGCAGGACTATTCTTTTAGTTGATTACCTACTTTCAATGTTATGTTGTCTATCTTGATAAGTTGGTACTCTCTAGGAGTCATTGATCTGTTTTTTAAATAGTAAAATGAAGATCACATGCTTTGGATTTTCCCTCTTATAAATATGCCTAGGGTTGCATATATGATTTACATTTTAGAGTTTTCTTGAGACCCCTACAGGTTTTGATTAACAGCATTTTCAGTTTACAGAGTTATCCCATTTTTATGGGAGTTTGAATAATATAAATGTCTGTTGGCAAAAATTTAAGTTTTTATTAATACCATACATATGAACATGTGGTTAATGTAAATGTCCCTCACAATTGATACAAGTCTGCAGTTTCACAAATAAAAACCATGAAAACTACAAAATAAGGTGGACATATTATTTTTAGTACATATCGCAGGTTAATACATATCATTGTGACTACATGTGTAAACTGTTGCAACTCAACTCATCAGTGCAGTGTACCAATTTCCAAATGATAATATGGATAATCTCTGGGAAGAAAAATAAACTGTTCATACCTTTGCAGATTTTCCTTAGAATTTGTAATCACTGTAAGGCCTGCATGGAAATGAGCATAACCATGCTGTATTGGCCACTAACTTAAAAATTCCAAACATTGAGCTGAGTATCTTCATCTGGATTTTCTTTTTCCCAGAAAGTGTCCTTGCTTTTGGCTTGAAGACTTGTACACAGGAAATAACTAATGGCTCTAATACTGAGGACATTTTGCTGGATGTACTTCTCTATAGTGATATATTGTATGTTAAAGCTAGTTAACACCTATGATAAATGTGATCACTGCTGCTTTCTACCACTTTAAACTAAAACTTTTCTGCTTTACAGAATTGATTTTACACCCCTTGGAAATCAAATCTCTCTTTTGTCATTGATATGATATAATTTTTCCCACAGTCGAGGCTGCATAGAAATTTTGCTGCAGTGTTTTCCAATGCACACTATCTGAAGGCAATATTTGTGCAGTAAGAAGACCAAAGAAAGCATACGTGCGGCTCTCAGAAGAGGATGGGAAGGGCGGCGCCAGAGGTTATTTCTGCAGGAAGCATGTCTTATTGATTGGAAAGAGAGTATTGCAGAAGCAGCTAGGAGAGGATATGATGATGAAGATGAATTACGTTGGGATAGTTACGAGTTTCTGAAAAAGATTACGCAGCAAAAATGGTTACAAGCTGTTGCAATGAAGAAGGCTGTGGAAAAGGAGTCACGACAAATAAGTGCTTGCAAGTCAGCCGAACATAAGCTGAAAATATCAGAGGCAATCAAGGCCAAATGGGCAGATCCTGTAAGGGCATTAGTGAAATCTTAAGAGGCATGTGCACGCATCTCTGAATTGTTAGTTTTCCTCTCCAAATGCACTGTACACTTGCAGTGAAATGTTTGCTTGTTGCTAGATTCTAAAACATCTGGTTTCATTTTCTTGTGTCCAGGACTATCGGCAAAATGTGTTAATTGCAAGGCACAAGGTATTAGCAGAAAATTGTTTGAGAGCACCTGTAAGACCTGAAAAGAAACATAACATGACTGCTTCAAATGCCATTAAGAGAGATAAGTCTCCAAAGGCGATAAGCCAAAGGCTTAAGACACATCCTGTTGCTAGAAAGTGTAAGGAAAAACCTTCCAGTCCTAGAAAAAAGTTTCCACCTTCATATTCAGATCCACTAGCAGGGGAAAAATTGCAGATGATAAGGCAACTTCGAACAAATAGAACGGCAATGGAACTGAAAAGGAGAGAAGCTACAGTGCGTGCAAGGTGCTTTTAGAGAATTTTAAGTTTCTGTTTGAATGCCTTGGCTATTTCATCTATTACATGTGCTTTCTATATCTTCATTTGTTTCTGCAGGCAATGTAAATTGACCTGGATGTCATGAAAAGGATAGGTGTCAAATGAAATTTATTCTGATATATTGCTATGGTTGCATGGATGAACAGGTTGCTAATAGCAGAAGCAGAGAAATTGGCAAAGACATTGGAAGCTGCTGCAGTTATAAATGCGTCAGCACAGGCTTTTCTTTCTGAAACTCGTAGGCTCCTGGATGAAGCCATTCATTCAATGCAAAATGCAGAATCTAGCAGAAGTACCAATGCACCTACGCAGGAAAGGATTTCTGAAATACAAACCCATACAGAAATGTTACAGACGGGCAATTTCATGGATAGCTATGAGGTAGCTGGTCCTTCTCTAGTCAGGTCTGGTGGCATGAGCAGTGTGCATCCGAAATCTTTGACTGTGAGCAGGCAATTTTATGGCAACATTGATCTTTCAGCCCCAGAAGTAATTTTATCAAACAATAAACTGTCTGGTCGAAACTTATGTGATCATGCTAATGCAGACAGCCATCCAATCTCAACCCGCAATATTGGTTCAGCAGAAGAGCCCATGCCCATTGATTCAGCAGAAGGTACTGTACTTGAAGGAAAAAGCCAGGAGGTTACTGGAGGAGATGCTATTTGTCAAGTAGAAAACAACTGTGTTGCTACAAATTTTGCTTGTATGGCTGATAAATGGGAACATACTGATTGCAAAGTTGAGCCACTGCCCGCCGAGAACATCAGAAGGGACATTGTGTCATCTTTAGAAGTAAATTCTTTGGAATCCTTCTCTGGAAATAATGAATACATGGTTCATGGTATTGCTATAAACTATGAAGCAACCCCTATCCAGACTGGAAAAGGTGAAGTCACAACCACAGATCAGAAAAGGAAAAAATGGGTGTGTGGAAGATTGATCGAGGTGAAAGAGGGTTAGATTTGTATCATATAGTGTGTTGGTATTATTGAAGATGAGGGAACTCATGAATCCATTTGTACTCTTATTTTGTGAAAAACTTCAGATTCAATTTAACTCTGCATTTCGCTTGCAGCTTGATTCCTTGAAACCAGTTCCTTATGATTAGAGCTGCAAAGCTTTTTGGTTTTGTTCATGTTTCCTTTTTCCTTAAATTTTATTAGCTAATATGAAATTATTGTGAGTCACCCATGGAGATAACTTTGTTTTTGTACTCTTTGAATAAGGAGTTGTCTATGGAGGCAGAGGAATTGCCCGGAAGGCCAAAAGTGGCTGGAATCCAGGCAAAACAAAATTAAGAAATCTTGCAATAGCAATGTTTGAATCATGTTTTTGATGGTGGAAATGGATTCAGCACCATCAAAAACCTCGAGGGCACCCAAAATCTTGAAGTTTAATAGATATAACCTGGATTTACAAAAATCCCTGCCAGATTTTATTAAAATCTTGCCGGAATTTCCATGATTTTCAGGGCAAAAAAGCAGGCTGGTTAGACTACTGCTTTGAATAGTATGTGCTCTGGTCTTGGAAAGTATGTTGTTATCTTTTTAGTGTTGTCAATTTGTTGAGGTTCCCAAGAAGGAGAGGATGAAATGGAACCAACTAGCAAAACCTTAAATCTGCACAAAATAGAAGATGAAACAACATTAGTGCATAAGGTTAAAGAGCACAAGTGCACGAGAGAGAGAGAGAGAGAGAGAGAGCCATAACTGCAACAGTGCTTGAAAGAGATTTTCACTACAAGAACCATCAAAAGAGAGTGCAACACTTGATATAGAGGCCATAGGTTAATGAATAAGTCACTTGTATAAAGTGATCAAGATGATGTTACAAATGAGAGATGAATTGTTTATTTATACACACCTTGTATTGCCTTCTTCCAATTAATTGGCCACGGGAGGAAAAAAATAGCCTATCCAATCCTGTAGGCTATAGTCTTGATAACGGGGGAATACCCAATTGTCCAATGCTTAGGGCAACATTGGGTAAATTTTGGGTCGGCTAAGGCGGAAAAGCCCAAATTGGGGGTTGCACTTGCAACCCCTCACATTTGAGAAGCCCCATGAGGGAATCTAAAAATAGAGGAGAGTTGGAATCATTTTTGGCATCATCGAATTTGGATTGAATACTTCTGATTTTTGTGAGGGAAGGCTTTGAGGCTTTTAAGACCCCTTCTCCTTGTCTAGTTTCGGTGGAGGTGAGCCCACCCTAGCTAGTCTCCACTGATTTCTGTGGTGAAACATTCCACCTTAGTTGGTAATCTATCTTATTCTCCTCTCTGCTATCATTCATCCAAGACAACTTGTGGACTATTGATTTGGCACTGATTTGGTTAAATGAAGGATTTTGTTTGTAGCTCGTTGAAGACAATTTGATTGATTGAAGAAAGTTCGAGCTGCGACTTAATTGGAGGATAGTCTGAGGAATTTGAGACCGTAGACCAAGGCTGCAGGACCGCAGACCAGTCTGTTGAATTTCCATGATCTTGGGTCTAGGTTAGAGTCTTAAAATCTTTGACGCTACCAAACCAAGAGTCTCAATCACTAAACTAGTTTTCACAACGGAAATTTAAAGAAATAAATCACATATACACAAATATACACCACTTTTAATTTTTCAACCCAACTTCGTTATATTTACAACATATAATACAACAGTCTAGGGTTCTCGTACTAGGGATAATGGCCCTCATACATCCACTAGTACAGGACAAGATACTTTGACCATCTGGTTGTAGCATGCTCTAACAACTCCTCTTGGCCGTATTGTGTACCTGCCCGGTCCTTTGGCTCTCGATCTACAACTCCTACCTCTATCAATGCTCTAAGTCCATCTGGCCACTGAATCTCTGCTGTCCAATCTACTCTCTAGTTGTCCCTTCATCCATCAAGGGCACAACACATTGTTGTTCATAGTTCCACTTGTGAACAACTCAATCTGCCCACTGCTGCTCCTTAGCTACTCAAGGCCTTCAACCCACTATGGTCTTCCTGTGCTACAACGATGAAGACCAACATAGGGCTCGAAGGGCTGCCACCTATCACTGCAAGATGTCCATCTCTCACAATGAACATGGGCTAAGAGGAATTCCCATCATCTGCTGTAGAAGTCCTTCTCCACACACAAGTCTCGGGCTCCACAAACCTGCTCCTAGTTGATCAGACCCTTGAGCTCCTCAACAACTATCAGGATAGCAATCACCTTTGTCCATCAAGGTGCTACACTTCAGCTCCAACATCTTGACATTATCACGCTGTCCTCCAGCAGGCCATAAGTGCCCAACCACATCCACACTTGGTCTTCTCTCATGCTGCCTTCCAACAATCCACGAGAGACCAAGTCCACGATGTAGCATCTGCTCCTAGTTAGCCCATCCCCACACTTGGGAGACCCCTACACATGGCTGCCCACAGACTCCACCGATCCGCCCTTTTCCCTGTAAAAGAGGAGCTATTGCACAAATCTAGGCCAATGCGTCCTTGCCTAGGATAGCATCAATCCATCATACACGGGTCAATCTATAACTCTCCTGGCTGCTGTCCACCTCCCTTCCAATCTGATGTGCTTGTTGTTACCTTGGCTGCTTGGTAGGCCTCTCAACAATCGACGTGGGCGCCTCTCAACAATCGACGTGGGCTCCTCCAAATAACTCCTAAGGCCTCCTACAACCAGCCCATCAACTGATCCTAAGCAATAGTCAACACTTTGACCCAATGCACAATAACCTTCTGCTGCAAGTTTGCTGCTCAATCACTGTGGAATCTATCACTAGTGTAGGGCATCTAATCATTAGATTAGCCCATTCCTCATTTATTTCCACAAGCTTCCCTATCACGATCCATAACCCAATACACCTCCAAAATACTGTTGTTCACCATGTTGTTCTGCTGCAATCTTGCATCATTGGTTAGGGCATCACCTACAACCCTTAACTTCCACACAAATTAACAAACAATCCCTTCTAGGGTTGCGGTCCACCATGGGAGAATTCCTCCACTCCTACGCTGCTCCTTTATGCTTTGTTTACCCAAACACAACACCTAAAGAGCATCCAACTGCCGGCTATGGCCTGCAGCCTATCCCAATAGTGCACTGTAGCTTCGGTCCTCCTAACTAGCACCACAAACCAACCTTAACACAACAGTACCATGCTCCTTAAACCTATAGCCTTCTCTGCCCTATAATCCGCACCCAAAACAACCCTTGATTCACCTTGAAACAACCTCTCATCCACCGTGCTGTCACCTACAACAAACATAAGATTCCACGCTGTCTTCTAGGCTCCTCCACGCTATCTCTTGGCTTCTTTTGCTGTGGCTAAGCCTCACGAAAATTTCAGAGCTCTTCTTGAGTGTATTTACCACACAATGGATGCTCAAATGACATGTCTACACCGTCAATTTATAGCCTAAACGAGGGGCTACATGAATTATGAAGAGACACTCCTATTAGAGTTATTTACACCAAGCTGACATGATAACCAATAATCAATTAGTCAACTTCAAAAATTCATTTCTCTCTAATGACAACTTGGATTCAGACGATTCTTGATGTGTTGGAATTGTATCATCGAGCACTATCATCTTCAACCATCACATGTTGTACCTCCATCATGGTTTTGGACCAAATCACAATGGGTGCAAAACCCCCAAGCTTGGATCTCAAGCCCACAAGCCCATTTGTGGCGCTTTGACCTCCAACTCTCGATCACTAGGGCTTGGAGTACCTCCCAAGCTACACAAAAATCAACACAGTCTGGCTGCAATCCGAGACAACATCCTCCAACATAGTAAGAACAATAAATAGGGGATCATCGACATACCAGTCACAAGAATTAACAAGGAAATCAAACCTGAGAAGTGGAACAGTAAGGGAAATAAGGAGGTTAGATCATTAGGAAAACAACTTCTAGACCAACTTGTCTGTAATCTGTATTTAAATTGTTTGTGGAATCAACAGACTTGGTTTGGTTTTTCCTTACTGTTATTACAATTGGGAATTGTTTTGGTTTGTGTGCCTACCAGTCATTGGTAGTAGCCTTAATTTATTGTAGAAAAACTAACCATAGTAAATTGTTGTGGTATTAATACTATTTATCTTTAGCTAGAGTACAATTGATGTTTTATGAAACTCTTTGTCTATTTTCTACTGAATTTTAATGGTTAATGTAAAGCTGTAAAGACTACTACAATATTAGTGCAATATATATTCCATGTTTTGAAACCCCAAGGGCAAAAAATAACCCTTGGACAGTGCAATGGTATCAGAGTTGTGCATCCTGCCAGCTTTAGAGTGCCTGAGACTTGTATGCTTCCAAAAGATACAAACAACGTTACAATAAGAAGAAGGAGGATCACCCATCATCCAACCATGGGAGATAGAGTAGGGCAAGGAGGACAAGAGCCTAATGATCTCTTGCATGCATTAATCCTCGAGCAACAACGAATGACTAATATGTTAATGCAAGGGCAACAATAAATGACACAACTCATTGTCTAGGCTATAAACAATCTAGGTAACAATGGTTTGAATGTTGGTAACAAGACTAGTACTGAAGGAGGCAACAGCCATAATCCTGGCTCTTTTAATACAATTGCACAATCTAATGCCAGGACAACCAATGGGAGTAACCATAGGCCCCCACTACCTCAATTTGTTAAATAATAAGTAATAAACCAAGGAACAACAAAACAAAATGACTTTACAGTGTATTTATGAGAATATGCAACAATGGGAGAAGATGTTCGAGTGCACATGAAATTCAACTAATACCACAACATTAAGTATAAGAGCAAGCCCAAGGCACATCACAACTAGGATCTAATGCACAAAATGGGGAAGTTGTCCATTCTCTCCCTCGATGGATTGATCAAATGCTCAACAAGGGCTTGGGTGGGAAAATTGGACACATAAATTAGAGGAAATTTTAGACTAAAAGTGGCCTCCTACGGAAAAATAATAAAATAATAGTTAAAATAATGAAATAATAGTTATTAATTTTGGACAGAAAAGAAGGAAACTACTTTTTATTTTTTATTTTTATTTTTTTAATTGCATTTTTGGCTTATCTCCTTATAGGTTTACTCAAATTTGAAGTGTAGACGCTTGTTGGATGCGGAATTAAATTCCACATCCAACGAGTACCTATTATGCATACTTTTGAGAAGACCTTACATTGATAAAGATTGAAGATACATTAAAACAACGTGTTGAACACACTTTTTAATGTATCTTCAATTTTTATCAATGCGGGACTTCTCAAAAGTATGTATAATGGGTAATCGTTGGATGTGAGATTTAATTCCGCATCCAGGGAGTGTATACACTTGAAATTTGAGTAAATCTATAAGGAGATAAGCCAAAAATACAATTAAAAAAAGTAGATTTTCTTCTTTTCCCTCCAAAAAATTTACATGTGTCTCTTTTTAAACTTAAAGGGTTTTGATTGGTTTAATATTATGGCACGAAAATTGCAGGAAAATTACATGGGCACTTTTAGGCTGAAATTTCCTCTAATGTATCTGACTTAATCCCATGCAAGAAGCATACGCTATCCAATTTACCACATTGCATTTGGAAGGGGAGGCACATGAATGCTAGTACCATGGACTGGTTACCTTGGGACATGCAAACATCACCTCTTACATAGACTTTACATAGAGGTTCATAGCTCGATTTGATCGAAAGGATTTGGATATACATTTTAGAGCGCTGACATAACTCAAACAGGCAGGAAGACTAGAAGAGTACATCGCAAAATTTGAACACACAACAATCATGGTGACATGCATATCCGAACAATAATTAATCATGTTCTTCATGAAAGGGTTAACTGAACCTCTACATGGTTGGGCCTTTAGGCCCATTACCCTACAAGATGCTATCACCAGGACATGGGATATGGGGAATGCAACACCCTAAGCTAAAGCTCCTCCCAAGCCCTTCATCCCCCATAAAGACAAGGATAAGAAGCCCATTCAACATGATTGGACTAGAAAGGACAAGTTGGATGATGAAACTTGAAGCGAGCTGAGGAGAAAGAAAATTTGCTTCACTTTTAAGGAACCATGGGAGCCCAGACACTGATGCTTAGGCAAAGGAAAAATCCACTACATTGAAGTAGTCTCCAACGACTAGGATGAAGAAGAGCCCACACCAAACAATGAGCCTAGCAAGCCTAGGGAAGAGCAATCACATGAGGAGGCTAAAGAGGAGGAAAAGCTCCGCGAGGAGAAACCTTGACTGAAAGTTAGGATTGCTTCTCTATGAGGAACTCCCAGATACTACACCTTCAAGATTAGGGGAGTTATCAAGGGACAAAACATCACAACCTTCCTTGTTGGAGGAGCTACGCACAACATTATTGATGCAACTTTAGTAGCAAGGAGAGGTATTCCCACAAAAGAATTCAAAGGCCTCGACGTGATGGTGGTGGATGGGTACAACTTGGCATACACATGGGTAATCGTAGGTTTGAGCGTAACACTAGGTAATTACACTTTCATTAATGATTTTTATGTAATAGATCTTGCAGATACCAATGTTGTGTTGGGAGTTAAATCGTTATACTCGTTGGGAAAAATCACTATTGACTACCAAGCAATGCAGATAGATTTCGAAGCATCAAATAACAACAAAGTAGTATTAAGAGGCATGCCCTAATGGTGACCCTCAAGTCGTTTTCACTAAAAGAATGGAGGGCACACACAATGTATGCTGCAAAATGTGTGATTACAAGCCAGAAGACGCCCAATAGTGATAACCCACAGTGCAAAGCAGACAATCAACAAGTGTTGAGTAAGAATGGCTAGGTATTTGATGAGATCCCCCTAGGACTACCTCCCAAAAGAGGGTTTGAACATACCATAGAGTTGGAAGAAGGGGCTAAGCTTGTAATCACCACACCGTAATGACACCCAAAGAAATTCAAGGATAAGATAGAAAAGGCGATCTAGGAATTGCTAGATATGGGCCACATTAGACCCACCCATCTCAAACACATTTACCTCATCAATGATTTTGATGAAAAAGAAGGATATATAGCACATGGAGGATGTGTATCGACTGTTGAGCACTAAACAAAAAGACCATCAAGAACATGTACCCTATTTCTGAGATCAATGAACTATTGGATGAACTTCATGGAGCCATATATTTTTCCAAGATTGGCATATGATCAGGATATCATCAGATTAGGGTTCGAGAGCAAAGATGTCCCCAAAACTGGTTTTAGATGTCACTATGGACATTCTGAATTTTTGGTCATGCCTTTTGGACTAACCAATGCCCCTGCCACATTCCAATCTTGTATGAACAACATCTTTAACAAGAAATTAAGGGAATTTTTATTGGTATTTTTCGACGACCTCCTCATATACAACAAGGCATGGGAAAGGCACTCGGAACATTTGGACGAAATTTTGAGCATAATGAAGGAGAAATCACTTTATGCCAAGGCATCAAAATGTGAATTCAAGATGACATAAATGATTTATTTGGGGCATATAATCAATATGAAAGGAGTGCATGTACATCAAGAGAAGATTCAAGCAATATTGGATTGGCCTACACCCAATAACCTAACATAATTACAAGGATTCTTTGAAATTTGTAGCTACTACCAATGGTTCGTCAAAGGATTCTCGCAATTAAGCGCACCTCTGAGAGACTTGACCAAGAAAGGGACATTTGGGTGGATGGAAGAATCAACCAAGGCATTTAATTAAGCTCAAGGAAGTAATGAGCTCATGTCTAGTATTGGCACTCCCCAATTTCAGTGAACCTTTTGTATTAGAGTGTGATGCGTTAGGAGAAGGAATAAGATTTGTACTAACGCAAAAGGGACATCCAATTGCATTTAAAAGTTGAAAATTCCAAGATATAGAGATACTTTACTCCATAATACGAGAAAGAGATGCTATCTATTATGCACGCTTTGGAAAAATTTAGGCAATACTTGGTAGGAAGCAAGTTCGTAGTCAAGACATACCACAACAACTTACATCGTTTCTTAGAGAAAGAAAAACCTGAACGAAAGATATTAGAAGTGGGTAAGGTCCAAGCTTATGATTTTAACATTGAATAAGTAAAGGGTAAAAAGAATGTTGTAGCCGATGCGATTTCTAGGAAACCAACAACATGTTCCATCATGGAGATCACACAAGTTCGGAATGCTCACCTATTGGAGTACTCCAAAACAAGTTTTCCTATGCATTACCGAACAAACTCATCAAAGATGACATGTACAAGATAATCAATGACATTATTTTCTATAAAGACATGATATATTTGGTCCCCAAATTCACGCTCAAGGAGAAGGTCTTGAAGACTACACATGACATACAATTCGCAGGACACCGGGGGTTCTTCAAAACTTACCCACATATTAGGGAAATGTTTTCATGGAAATGTATCAAAGTTGATGTACTAAAATATGTTAAGGAATGCGTGACATGTCAACAAAATAAGGTTGAATACACACATCTCACAGGGTTACTCCAACCCTTACCACTTCCGAAACAAAAATGGGAAAGCATCTCGATGGACTTCATCATAGGACTACCCAAAGCATAAGGAAAGGATTGCATCTGTTGGAAAATGCAATGTGGTAGCTATTAATTCAAATTTTCCTTATTCCTTAATACTTGCTTGTGAATCTTATTTATATTATTGTGCTTCTTTATTAGATATTTTCATCAAACAAATATGAAGATCAAAATAGTAAAGAAAATGGACACATATATTATGCTCCAAGCCAAGGTAAAACCCCTCCAATGGGAAAACTCGAAAAAACTCTTCTCTTCTTATAGAATCTACCTCAAATGAGACAAAAAGGACCTAAAACCTAGACCAAGTCCTCCCCCCTAGCACCAAGTTAACCATCCAAAAAGACCTTCCAATTAGGTCATAGTCGAACCAAACCAACCTGAGTTGAACCCTTCCAAAACTGCACCAATCTTAGAATTTCAGCCTCACCTGCAACTGAATTTCGGAACTGCAGTCACTACAGAAATTTCGCCCCCTGTAATCACTCTAGAAGGTCACACGTGAGAGAAAGAACCCAAAAATCCATCTTTTTCTTCACTAGGTTTTTCTTCTTGATTCCTTGTCCTTCACTCTTCTTTCTTCGTCCTGCTATTGCAGATCAAACTTGTGATTGAGTGAGTGCCAAATGATGTCAAAGCTTCTATGTATAACCTTTCTAATGGGTCAAATAGCCTCTTTCTAGGCCGACTTGTACTAGGAGGGTTCCAGGACTTTCTAGACTCAATTTTTTTTTTTTTTTACAAGTTACATTATGCCCGGAAGGGTCTTCTAAAGATGATGTTGACTTCCTTGATTCATGACAATATTACTATGACCTAACAAACCTTAGAAGCACAAAGAACATGCTTTTACCTAGAAGAACATCAGTAATGAGGATGAAACCCATTCTTTAAAATAATAACTTTTTCTTTTCTTCTTTTGTTTGTTACAAAAGATGCATATTGAAATGAGTACAATAACAATTATGAAGACCGAAACTAGTTACATTTCAAACATTCCCTCCTAACTAGGTAGGTAGTCATAATTGTAAAAACGATACAACATCATTCTAAAAATGAAGAGTTCTCATACGAAGAGTCAGTTGATAAGTCAACTAAAAGCATCAACAATATAATCAACATCGTCTTTTGAGGCCTAACTAGACAAGCTTAACTTCATTCAAGAGAATTATGCTAGGAGGCTTTATGTGTGATACTGCACTACCTCTATAAGGAACATACCCTATATGATTGTTCACAAGGTATGCCCTTCAAGGGCTTATTCTTATCTTGGATTCCCAATCCTAAAAGAACATTCATCCTCTTCGGCCTCTCTTATCTTGGATACTTGTCCCATCCTCAAAGAGTGTCGGTACCTTTCCTTTTTTGGATGCTTTATCCTCAAGGAAACTACATATGCTTATCCAATCCTCCACCATTCTCTCTCCAAGGCCTTCACTTAGACATACAACTGTTTGTCCTGGTCAGGTGCTTGACATATGAAAGAGAATGGACATGTGATGTCCAACATCACTTCCTCTCATCCAAAGTGGATATCCCTATTCCCTCTTGACCAAGGAATAGATCCTTGCTCCTATTTAAGGAGACCCTTTTGCTCCCTCTCAAATCTAGATGAGATTCCAGACTTCCTTGCTATTTTTGAAGTCAAGACCTCAAGCCTTATAGCTTGTCTCCATAAGAGTATCGACTACCTTTACTTTATAGTTGCACGGCTCCCTCTTTCCTTCACATCTCATTATATCGAGCTTGCTTCCTTCCGAGGTATCATGGAGCCATCTTCTTTCTTCAATCTTGTGACATGATCCAGGTCATCAATATTGCACATCAAGTTCATCTCATCATCAACAATGAAGGCATTATATTGATCCTTTCCAATCTTCAAGATGATCACAAATTCCTCATGAAAATGATCTTCTTGTTATTGTATGAACTTTGACCTTCAAATTATCTTCTTGAACCGCTACCTTTTAATCCAAGATGAACACATCTTGGCTTCATAATTTCTAGGACCATATCTTCAATTCATACAGTTGAACTTGCCACAATAGTCATCATTTATTCCTGCAACATTCTTCCAGGTAGCAAAACAACATGTTAAACAAATAATCAATAACAAAAATATTAGACTTACCTCGTCGTGATGACCTTCTCATCACAACATCAACATCTTCATGCTCCATCTCCACACAAATCTTCCTTCATGCATTTGAGTGCCCAAGCATTGAAGTTGATTACCAAGTTTCAATTTTATTTTGGAGACTATATTGTATGTTGATTATTATTTTACATAATCTAGAGAAAGTCTTAATTCTTTATCCATCATTGAGTAAGTCAAATTCTTCCTTTACACATCACATAATCATATAAAGCATATTCCAAGATTCTATACATATGAATCTTATCCAAGAGTTACTTTCAATATACATTCATATGCTCTTATTCCATCATCAAGCTATATGTCCTATAATGAGCCTATAACTTGACCAATTGCATTCCTTCATCTCTTAAGAGTATTGTTTCCATACTATATGGAATGTATACTAATCCTTGTCAAAATTATTTTTCCAAGAACCTTAAAAATGATGATTCTTCCAGGATCATAATGATCCTATCTTAACAAAATGATTAACTCTAACATTATGTTAGAATGCCTGGATAAACACTACTATGCAAAATGGTCCAACCATCACAATCTTGAAAACTAGATGATTCCTACAGAGCAACTCACTCAAGTAGACTTCTAAATATGCTACTATCACATGCTTCTATCTATGATGTTATGCATTTACAGAACCAAGACAAAAATACAAGCTATTCCAAAGGAAAGACCAACTTCCTAAGGACCTAACAGGGAGGATGCCTTCGTAAATAGTAAATATATTTGACATCTTCATTCTTCAACTTCTTCTCAGGTTCTCGCATCTCTTCAGTTGTGTGAGATTCACTTCTTTCCTTTTTTTTCTTTTCAGCTTGTTTGGATAATCCCTCTTAAAATGTCCAAATTCATTGCATCCAAAAAATTTCACCTTGGACATGTCTTTCTTCTTCTTGGATTTCCTAAACTTTCCCTTCTTCATCTTCTTGGTTCTTGAAATGAAGGCTTGAGACCACTCATTTGATTCAATATCATGCTTTGCCTTGATCCTAGTTTCTTCCAGGATGCATTGAGTCCATAACTCATCGAAAGGAGTTGAATCTTTCTTAGAGTAGATACTTGTTACAAAGATGCTCCATTCTGGTGGCAAAGCATTTAGTACACATATGTTCATTTCAAAATAAAAAATTGTCTCATCAAGCCCCTACAATTGATCTCTTATTTGAGAAATCTTCATAAGAAAGGATGCCATGTCCTTATCCTTTTACTTCTTCATTTTATATAGCTTATTCCTCAAAGACATCTTTTGTCTTGATGCACTTATAGAGTAAAAATTGACTAGCTTTTCATACATAGCCTTAAAAGTCTTCATATTAGAAACGGAGGGAACTAGATGATTCTTAATAGATTAAAAAATGATCCTTTGTGGCCTTCTCCCTTCTTGTATTTTGCTAGTTCTTGAGTCTTGTCTTTGCTAGGCTCAGTAACTTCATCAATGACATATTCTGTTACTTCATGTTTAGTAAGTGCCAGGTCTATCCTTTTCTTCCTTGCTTAGGTAATTTGTTGAGCCAACGAGCTTATTGCTTTCCTTGTAGAAAGAACCCATAAGACCTTTAGATTCAGACATAGAGCAACAATATGGTACTTTCTTGTTAATCAAGAATCTTCCCGTTTTTTATGATGTCTCCAACTATCTTGAGACTTTCAAGATTTTCAAAGAGACTTCAAGTAGGTTAAATCAACAATATTCAATCCTGCATCAGCTAGCTACGAGATACTCATTCGTTCCTCAACTTCAACCTTGCAATTTAGATATGAACCTTCGATTCTTCAACTACTGTAAAACCCTAGTTTTGGTACAAGATAGTTCTTAAAAATTTCCTCCTTTGAGCGAGACAAATCCTTTCGAGGTCAACGAAGCCAAAACAAAGTATATGTTCTTCTAGCAACTTGGTATTGCACCTTAGTGTCCCGCAATTAAGCTTTCTTTGATTTCTGTCCAAAACCCTAATTCTTTGTGACAAAAAAACCTTTCTTTGTGTCCTCAAGATGATCCTTCCAATTGCCTTCTTGTTCACCTTAGCTCTGATACCATGTTGGAAAATGCAATGTGGCAACTATTAATTCAGATTTTCCATATTCCTTAATACTTGCTTGTGAATGTTATTTATCTTCTTGTATTTCTTTATTAGATATTTTCCTCAAACAAATATCAAGATCAAAATATTAAAGACAATGGACACAGATATTAGGCTCCAAGCCAGGGAAAAAACCCTCGAGGGGGGAAAACCCAAAAAATATCCTCTCTTCTTATAGAATCTGCTTCAAATGAGACAATAAAGACCCAAACCCTAGACCAAGTCCTCCTCCTAGTTCCAAGTCAACCCTTCAAAGAGACCTTCCAATTGGGTAAAAGTAAAACCAAATTTTCTAGAGACAAACCCTTCCGAAACTGCACTAATCTCATAATTTCAGCCTCCCTTGCAACAAAATTTTGGACTTGCAATCATTTGAGAAATCTCGGCCCCTGCAGCTGCTCCAAAATCTCGCATGTGTGAGAGAAAGAGCCCAAAAATTCATCTTCTTTCTTTGCTAGGGTTTTCTTCTTGATTCCTTGTCCTTCACTCTTATTTCTTCGTCCTTCTATTACAAATCAAACTTGTGATTGAGTGAATTCCAAATGAGGTAGAAACTGCTTCTATATATAACCTTTCTAAAGAGTTGAATAATGAGCATGAAACCCATGCTTTAAAACAATGAGCATGAAAACCATGCTTTAAAATAATGATTTTTTATTTTCTTCTTTTGTTGTTACATAAGATACATATTGAAATGAGTACAATAAGAATTATGAAGACTAAATCTAGTTACGTTTCCAACAACATCTACACCGTTGTTGATAGGTTAACAAAATTCACACATTTCTATGCAATTGCAACTGGTTATTCGACCAAATAGGTAGCAAAACTATTTTTCAAAGAAGTATTCAGACTCCATGGTCTACCTAGAAATATAGCCAATGATTGAGATGGAAAATTTATGGGTACATTTTGGCAGGAACTCTTCAGGCTAGTGGGAACAAAATTAATCCCTAGCACCAGCGACCACCCGCAAACAGATGGTCGAACAAATATTGTGAATAAATGGATTTAGGGATACTTATGTAACTATGTGACTGGTCAATAGAAGTCATGGATCAAGTGCTTGCACCTTAGGGAACATTGTTACAACACCACTTATCATTTGTTTATAGGGATGACCCCATTCAGAGCACTATACGACTATGTCGCTCCATCTTTTATTGATTTGGCCTTCGGAGATAGCATGCCCCATTAGCTAAATATTGGATACAAGAAAGTCAAGACATTCTCAAAATAGTCAAAGAAAACATGCAGGCCGCACAAAACTGACAAAACATGTATGCAGACCAACGTTGAACATAACGCAGTTTTGAGGTAGGAGACCTCGTTTTCTTGAGATTGCAACCATATAGATGGTATACACTCAAGAAAAGCGGTACAAAAAAAATTAAAGCCGAGATTTTATGGACCTTACAAAGTGCTCTAAGGAGTCAGCGAGGTGGCCTATGAGCTTGAGTTGCAGAAAGAAAAATTCACGTCGTCTTCCATGTATCATGTCTGAAGAAGGCCATCAAGAAACATATCATTACTTCCATCGAGCTGTGCCCTTTAGATGAAAGACAACCAGAGCTAGTTCTAGAAGCAATCATTGCAGTACGAGAAAAAAAAGTGAGGGGAAGAGTAATTCCAGAATATCTTATTCGATGAAAAAACCAACCCGAAGAAGACACAACATAGGAAGGAGAATTTTTTTTTAACACTCGAATTTGCTATTGCTTGAGGGAAAACGATTTGTTATGAATAATATATATATATATATATATATATATATATATATATATATAATACAAATAATGTAAATAATAATAATAATGAATAATTATTAATTAAATAATAATTAGTATTGAAAAGGCATGTCTCTATGGACATGGCCGTTCGTGAAAGGGTATCGGCCTAGCTATATATACGGGACCCTCAGTTGTTATCAAAACACCTCATATCAATTATTTTATATACTATTCAATATATATTTCTATCCTCAATGGATGTCTTCATATCCAAGTGTTCTAGAGTATTTAGCTCGTGTGTATGAAATTTGTTCATTACATTGGTATCATAGCGTAATTGAACTTTGTTCGTTACATTGGTATCATAGCTGTTCAATCCTATGGCCGTTTAACCTTTGCACAAAGCCAGTGTGATATGATCTTTGGCCATCCAACTTTCATCAATTTTGTTGCCGTCACAAGTCAAATGTTTCACTTCACAAGTTTAATTGGAGGTTCTCCATTCTGCAGCGCGACCTTTGGCCATTAAAAAATGAATGGAAAAAAATATATGTTATATATTTATATATATTAAAAAAAAAGAGAAAGAAGGTTGTATAAAGAGAATATATATATATATATGAGAAAAAAGTTAAAAAATAAAATAAAATAATTTATATTTAAAATAAATAAAAATAGAAGTTATATTAAACAAAGCGAAAAACAAAAAAAATACAGACTTGCGATTTCACAATCCCAACCACCTCGTCACCCATACCTATCAGCTGCTATACACTGCCATCGCTGCGACCATCCCTTCACGCCGTTGTCCCTATCATCGCTCATCTGCCCGACAGACCCTGCCTCCACTGTACTTGGTATCCTGCTGCCCATAAAAAATCACAATACTGTGTTCAATTGTATTGACCACCACTTTTCAATACCGAAAACGTTTAACCGCTGAATTCTTTATCTATTTCCCTGTACAAATCTGGTGTGGTCGCTCTCCATACCACTACCAGTGGCCAAATTTAAAATAATAGGGTTATAATTTTTACCAGCTACTGTGGGGAAGAATAGCCATTGCATCACTTAAAAGGCAGGTTAAAAGGCAGGTTAACGAAAGATTACCAATCACTCAAATTAATTGTGGCTTTGTATAGAGTTTTGATTAAACAAGATAATAGAAAAAAACTAAATTAAATAAAAATTCTTGAATTTGAGGAGGTCATTAACATAAAAAAAAATGTTATTGAATTTGAGAAAGTCATTACATTAAAATAATAATAATAATAAAGAATAATTTAAAATTTGCAATGTATAGAGGAAGTAAAATATATTTTAGAAAAAAAAAGTTTTATTATAAAGGAATTAAAGTGATATATTATAAAGGTTTAAAACAAGGTTAAACCCTAAGCTCATATTCAAAAAATAAGATGGAGACTAACAATGGAAGGTTTTTAGAAACCTCATGCAACACTGCTAAAGTGTTATTTAGAATTAAGGGGACTCTTGTAGGAAAATATGTTATTATTTCTATCTCACTTGCCGAAGATAAAAATTATATAAAATAAAAAATAAAAAACCAATTAGTAATTTTTGAATAAATTATAATTGAAAAAATAAATTGTTTTGGCAAAAAAAATATGATATAACCAATTTAAAATTAAACATAGGGGATTATACATTTATATCACAATTTTTTGTTCAATCCCTATGGAGCGATCAAGGTGATATTATTTTGGGTTTACCTTAGATGAAAACTCTAGGGTCTTTCATTCTAAAAAAAAAAAAAAAAAAAAAAAACATTACAAGATGTTACATTGAAGCCAACTTCAATAACACTAGAAGACATACAAGATATTTCAAAAGTAAATTTTCAAGAAGGTAAAAAAGTACTAGAAAATATGCAAAGAGAAGTTGAAAAAATTGCCGCTGGCAAAAATGAATAAGTCTCCCACCTTAAATACCATGGTGAAAAATTACTAACACAAATTAAGAAGATAAATAATGACAAGAAGTCGTTGGAAAACAAGGTATAACAACTTATTGAGAAGGAAGCGTCAGAATCTTTATATGAAGAAATTCAAGTTGAAGAGAAAGGAATGGATACGGATCTAGTGAATATCACAACTCAAGAAGAAGATAAGCCATGTGAAGAAAAAAATACACTCAGATGATGAAAATTTTAAGTAAAGATTCTGTAACCAACTCAACAACATTAGTACATAAAATAATTCAGGAAATTGCCACACACTTGATAAGGGAAAGTCAAACCAAAATAAATCCTTATCGACATCCGAATCACAAGAGTAGACAGCTCAATTCATCTACGTATCTGTATCACTCAGAACATAAACAACAAGCTTATGTTCCAAAGAATACTGAAGTTTTCACAATTTAGTTCGGTGATAAAAATTCATTGCAAATTTCCAGTAATCGAAATATTCCACAGAAGATTGATTTAGGATGGTCAGATCCCTTCTTAGTGTGACAATTTTGTTTATCACTTGGAGGATTCTATCATCATGTATCAACGAAGATGACAATTCGAAGAACCCCGAAAGATACGAAAAGATTAAAAGAAAAATAAACAAATGATAGGCCTTGTCAAGCAATAAACTTTGAGGACAAAGCATTTTGAAGAGGAAGGAAATGTTATTAATAAAAAACATATAATAATAATAATAATAATAATAATAATTATTAATGATTAATTAACTAATAATTAGTATTGAAGAAACATGTCTCTATGGACATGACAGTTCATGAAAGGGTACTTGCCTAGCTATATATTCGAGACCCTTAGTTGTAATAAAAAAGTATCATATCAATTATTTTATATACTATTCAATATATATTTCCATCCTCAATGGATATCTTCATATTCCAAGTGTTTTTTGAGTATTTAACTTGTGTGCGTACAAAATTTGTTTAAATTTTTAGCGATGTGACCTATGAGTTGGAGCTGCCAAGAGAGAAAAAATCACAACATCTTCCATGTATCATGTCTCAATAATGCCATCGGGAAACAAGTCACTACTCCCATTGAGATGCTCCCTTTAGATGAAGATTGAAAACTAGAGCTAGTTCTAGAAGCAATCATGGCGGTACGATAAAAAATACTGAGGGGAAGGGTAATTCAAAACTATTTTATTAAATGGAAAAACCTACCTGAAGAAGACAAGACATGGGAAGGAGAACAAATTATGTAGCACCTAAATTTGCTATTCTTCGAGAGCAATAAATTTCGGGAAGGGGGGATTGTAATGTCCTCTTTCAATTAATTGGTCACGAGAGGAAGAAATAGTGTGTCCAATCTCATAGGCTATAGTATTGATAAAGGGGGAGACCGAATTATCTAATGTTTGGGCAAAAAATGGGTAAATTTTGGGTAGGGTAGGGCAGAAAAACCCAAATTGGGGGTTGCACTTGCAAACCCTCACATTTGAGAGGCCCCATGAGGGAATCTATAAAGAGAGGAGAGTTTGAATAATTTTTGGCATCATTGATTTTGGATTGAAAACTTCTATTTTTTGTGAGCTGAGGCTCTGAGGGTTTTAAGACCCCTTCTCCTTGTTTAGTTTCGGGGGAGGTGATCACACCCTAGCTACGCTCTACTGATTTTGGTGGTGAAAGACTCCACCCTAGTTAGTAATATCTCTTGTTCTCCTATATGTTATCATTAATCCAAGACAAGTTGTGGATAATTGATTTGGCACTGATTTGGTTCACTGAAGGATTGTGTTTGCAACTCGTTGAAGACAATTTGATTGTTTGAAGGTAGTTCAATTTGTAGCTTAATTGGAGGATAGTCTGAGGAATTTAGGGCCATAGACTAGGGTCACAGACTAGTGTTGTGGGCTAGGCTGGGAATAATCTGGGACAACGTCCGGAAGCGTGGTAACAATAGTAAACATGGGATCATCGACATTCCCGTCAACAAGGCAATAAGAACGTTAGATCATTAAGGAAGGAAATTATAGGTCAAATAGTCTTTAATCTAAATTAAAATTGTTTATGGAATCAACACACTTGGTTTAGTTTTCCCTTACTATTATTTCAATTGGAAATTATTATAGTTTGTGGGTGTACTGGTCATTGGTAGTAGCCTTAATCTATTGGAGTATGAAAACCCTAGTAAACTGTTATGGGATCAATACTGATTATCTTTAGCTAGAATACATTTCATGTTTTATGATACTTTTTATCTATTCACTACTACATTTTAATGATTATTTTGAAGCTAGGTTTCATTATTATGCTTTCTGCGTAGTCCATGGGTTGATTTCCTTGTTAAAGGATGTCTTAATTTTCTCGAGTAATAGAAAGTAAAGGATAATTTGTTGGGCATAATTTTTCGTTGTGTTTTAACACTAATTTTCCACTTATTTTCCACTGCAAAAATTGTGAAGTTAAAATATTAGTGTATTTTTTTCAGTAATTTTCAGAAAATATTTTACTAGGTGAAGTATTTTTGGTTATAAAATAAATTGATAGAAAAATTAAGTCAGATCTAGTATTACAAATTAACATGGTATAAGAGAAATAAAACTATGAGGAGAGAGAAGATCGATTTGTCACAAGGGTTTACAACAACAAATAAATTTTTCCAACAATTATATTCTTATAGGGTCTGAGTATTTGAATTGGAAGTTGTGAGAATGGTTGCAACAGGGTTGACGTTTGAAGATTGGTTAGAGGGTGCATCCATATATAGTATTTGGAAGGAGAGGATAACATTGTTCATGGAGAATGGGATCTGGGAGTTTCCAGATCAACACACCACCTTTCCTATCGATGCTGCATAATTGACCATCCATAACGAGAAGTATGTGAAATCCAAGAGGATCATTATGGATGGGGTGAAGGATTGTGTGGTCCCTCATCTTTCCAGAATGAACTAAAATAAGGAAATGTGGGAAGATCTGAGTGAGTTGTGTCAGAGTGACAATCACAACAAAAAAATGGCATTGAGGGAAAAAATCGAGCACCAAGATGTCCAAATTAGATATCGTAGCATCTTATCTCACCAAGATCATAGAGGTTCATGGTGAGTTGGCTACAGTTGGGGAGGCTGTGTGAGATGAGGAGTTGGCGAGGATGACCTTGAATGGCTTCACAAAACCACATGCTCCCTTCATTAAGGGTATTGTGGCATGAAAAAATCTTCCAAACTGGGAGAATTTGTGGGATGACTTCATCTAGGAGGCAATTCAATAGGAGTCTCTACATGGTGGCCAACACAAGGGTGATGATGAGAACCTTGGCCTTTCTAATCATGCAAGGAAAAGTAAATGGAATGCCGAGAAGAATGCGAGTGGGGAAGCAACGTCACAGGATGGAAAGAGGAAGGACATGAGAAACGTTAAGTTCCTTGCATGTCACAAGTTTGGCCACTATATAGGTCAATGTTTGAACAAGAAGAAAGACAAAGGGAAGGCACAAGTTGTAGCTTCAATAGATTTACAAATCGACGAGTTTGCCACCAAGTTTGTGAATTATTTCTCACTTGTGTCTTTTTTTTCTAGAATCACAACCAAGGGTCCATTTTTTGTGGATAGTGTCGCTTCTTGTCACATGATGGGATCACGAGATTTGTTCACCAACATTTTAGAGGGAGACTTAGAGCTACATGTGGAGATTGGATACAATGCTAGATATGTAGTAGAGGGAGTTGGGACTATCTAGTTTCAGCTAGAGTTAGGAGAGACATCGAATGTGGTATAGGTATTACTTGTTCTAAGTTGACTAAGAACCTTCTAGGAGTCTCAACCATGGAGGATAAGGGGTATGAAGTTTTCTTCCCAGATGGACATTTACTTATCATCATGAGATGTTCCATTTTGATCACAACTTGTATGATTGGGAGGAGAGAAGGGAACTTGTACATGTTGAAGGATCAATTGATAAAGGCCTTGCTTCATGACAATGGTGACTTGTGTGAGATGGCACATTTGCATCACATGGATTTTCCTATATTACGAGAGATTATCATTTTTCTTCCTAAGTTTAAAGTGGACCAACAGGGTGTTGCAAAGGGTGTGCACTTGGAAATATGCCAAGATTGCTTTCCTAAGAAGTGATTTTAGGTCCAAAGGGTTGTTGGATCTAGTACATTCTGACGTGTGTAGTCCTATATGTTAGTATGGCCCTTGTGTGAGTACAAATATTATGTGAAATTTATTCCAAGGGGACTTGGATCTATTTCATGAAGACTAAGGATGAGGCCTTTAATTGATTTTCAGAATTCAAAGTTCTCACGGAAAACTAGACTGTGAAGAATGTTAGAGTCTGGTATCTCATTAAAAAACAAATTGTGAAGAAGATCAAAGTCCTTCGATCGGACAATGGGGGTGAGTATACCTCTAATGAGTTCAAGGACCTTTATAGAGAGGCAAACATCAAGAAAGAGTTGGTAGTTCCTTACAACCTGCAAAAAAATGGGGTTGTTGAGAGGAAGAATAGGACTATAATTGTGGCTGCTAAAGCCATGAGTTGTGATTAGGATATGCTCATGTTCCCGGTGGCAGAAGCATGCAATAGAATAGTCTATATTTAGAACATGAGTCCAAACAAAGTCTTGGGGGAGAAGAATCTTGATGAGGTGTTGAAAAGAGTGAAATCAAAGGTGGGGAATTTTTGTATTGGGTGCTCGATGTATATCCATGTACCATAAAAAAAGAAGAAAAATTTGGAGCCTGAAAGACAAAATGGATTTTTTAAAGTTAAAGAGAAAAATTACCTTTCCATTTTTCTCTTTGTTTTATGCATGTGATTATATTATTTATTTGATAGAAGTCTTCCTTCCTCCAAAATAAAAAATACCAACACGATTACACTAATCAATACCATAGGGGACCCAACGGGACCCCATTGATCTAGGTGTTTCTTAAACCTTACCCCATTAGAGGGAGTTTCGGGCCTCCCACCTTCCAGGGATAGAGGACGTCAAAATGCCGCTATTATCGGATCATCCTTTATCAGGGAATATTTGGTTGGAAACCCTCAAGGGTCACTAATTACCACACTAGTGGAGACCCTTCTAGAGTCACCACACTCAACTCTTCCTACAACCCCTCAAGGTCAAAGGATTGCTACCCCTCCCGGGAGTCAAACGATCACCCCTCAAGGAGCACAACAAAGAAATATTTCTCAGGCACCTCCCCAAGGTCACCACATACCCGTACACCATCGTACTAAAATGGCAGACAATAATCTATTACCTTTTTTAGCATCACTAAATCTTTCAGATCTAACGAAGTTAACAAATGACCTCATTGCACATGGCCTTAAATGCCCCCCTATTCCCATGAATCTCCCTTCAGATAGACCAAAATTTGAAGGGAAGAAATCAGAAGACCTCGGAAATCATATAATGACTTTCCAGCTGTGTTGTTCGTCAAATAGTATCATAGATGATACCATTCGACTAAAACTATTTCCATGCCCCTAAACAGGGCCATCAATGAAATGGTATGTCGATCAAAAATTTGGGATGCGTGGAACCTTTAGCGCCCTCACTACTGCTTTCCTTACCTACTTCCAACTACCGATTCATCATGATCTAGGAATGGAACTACTTACTTCATTAGGGGAGTTTTGAGGTCTAAAATGGGTCTCCTAAGAAAAATTTACAACCAAAATAAAATTTATAAGAACCAATAGGATTCAAGATGATGATGTCAACCATGGGGGATGGTTCACCATTTTTTAAGTAAAAGGGTAAAAATATTAAAATATAGTAAAATATTAAAATATAGTAAAATAATAAAACTACTTTTTTAACTTATCTCCTAAAGTTTTTACTCAAATTTCGAGCGAGAGTACTCATTGGATGAAAAAATTAATTCCTCATCCAAGGAGTACCCATGTTGCATACTTTTGATGGACTCTACTACACGAAAAATGATAAATACATGAAAAAATGTGATTACAATCATGTTTTTCATGTATTTCTCATTTTTTGTGTAGTAGGATTCCATCGAGTACTCCCGCTGGAAATTTGAGTAAAAACATTGGGAGATGAGTTGAAAATACGAGTTGAAAAAGTATTTTTTTTCCCCCTCTAAAATTTGATGATGTAATCAAATATTATTTTATTATTTCCACTATTATTTTATAATTTCCTTAGGAGGCCCATTTTAGACCTCAAAATTCTCCTAATGTAGATAAATATTGACCGTTCATATATTAGACCATCCCTACGAATGGTGGAGACGTCGCAACTTGTGCAAATCCAAACTCGACGATCGAGTCCTCTTGGAATTATTCTTGAAGACTCTCACTGAAGAGATTTCAAAACACGTGGCAATGCAAAAACCTTGCTCAGAGGAAGATGCCATCAGTAAGGCTCAATAACTTGAGCTCATTTACACCCAATCTGGATATCTACCAGATCCTTCCAAATGCCCCGCGCCTGCAAACTTATAAAGAGATACCAGGCATATCAAATACTGCTGACGATTTGATAGGGTCCTTAGCCCAAAATCAACAAAACAACAACTATTAGTACCCAAGATACTTTTACGATACTATGTAGAATGTATCACAACCTGGGTACTATCATAGTCAGGCTGCACCTCTACAGAACATGACAAATAGGGCTATGCCATACCATCAACAACAAGGAGGCTCATATCCTCCCTCATAGGGGAACCAACACTTAGCTAGAAATGCTGATACAAGAGAGTCACCCCAAGATTCATACACCAACCAGGTTCAGGGGAACCAATAATCCCCTTTCCCTGCACAAAATATACCATCGACACAAGATAATGCACCGATGAATCTAGTGCAACCTTCCCAGGCTCAACAATGACAATATTATGACCAGGAGAATAAAAATAATCCTCCTACCACTACAAAAAAGAAGCCAAAGAACAAGAAAAAGGGAGACTTTGGACAGGGGGGTAGTAATAAAAAATGCCCCCCCGCAATCTCAGGCCGGGGGAAACTCCAACTGAAATCCAAACAGGAGCCAAGTAATAACTCCCAAGGGAAAAACAAGAGACATATTGTACGAAAAAATCATTCTTATGCTATATGTGGGGAGTACGATAATTACACCCACCATTTTCCCAAACTCCCTAAGTTGAAGAAACTCTAGGGTAACTGAGGACAACGGGGACAAAACCAGCAACCTACAGTGATGCAGGAACCTTTCCCCCATCAAGGAGTGGTTAACACCTAGCAACAACAACCACCCCAAAATGATAGTTAATGAAACAACCATGAAATCTACATGCCTGGAGAATAATTGTTCTTCCAAACATAGAATAGGAACTACGACACTCCCCCTGATACCAACCCTTCATGTACAAGTACGAGTGCACCTACCATGCCATTAACCATCTCAAAATTACCTATTAAGCCCCTTCCAAGGATGGTCAAAGGACCAATCAGGCGTGCAGGACATCATTCAAAAGCTTCTCATAGTTATAGTATAGTGGATGACTTGGCTCGATCTCCAACAACCATGCCAGCATTGGAATTCCTACAATCATGCCCAACACAATGGAAGGCCTTACTTTTCGCTTTAGACGCAATCGACCCTTCTGATTCTTGCCTAATGGTTTTCGATCTAGACAAGGCAGTCCCTAGGCTTCCTTCTCTATTCGCTTTCCAGATACTATTTTCAGTTTAGAATATCACCATACATCTATTGCATTATTGATGAAGGAGCGTCCATGTGCATCATGTCCAAAACGGTTTGGAAAAAGTTAGGATCACCTAAATTGAAACCATCCAACATCATGCTTAGAGCATATTAGAGGTACCCATCAACCCCCATAGGTCTTACCAAAATGTACCAGTGAACCTGGCCGGAAAAGTAGTCCTCATAGACATTGAGGTCTTATATGCGAAATTAGACTATAACATCCTCCTCGGGTAGAGTTACATGTATGCTATGACCGTGGTAACATCCTCTATTTTTAGGGTGATGATATTCCCTCATGAAGACAAAATCATCACCATCTACCAACTCACATACTATGAAAAGAAACCCGTGGCCGCTCTAGACGTTGTAATACCGTACGTAGATACAACCATGGCACCAATCACAAGATATACATAATTTGGCCCTGACCAATTTAAACCATCTTCTATCCTGGGAACGTTCCCGGGAGATCCCCCTATCATACCGGGGTAAACCCTGGAAAGCATGGTGGCACCGATGTGCATGATGAGTTCACCAAACACTAAAACTAGTCTAGAACCAGAAGCCAACAACACAAATTTCGTCGCCTCTAATATGGAATTCCTACCATATGTTATCTTCCAAACTCCTTTTTTGTATTCCCCACCTAGTTTTGTTTCAAAACAAGTCATGGAAACTCTTGCATTTCCAAAAATGGCTTTCGCAATACCATTATGGTATTTGGCTCCTCAAGCCGCATTAGGAATCCCATATACTACCTATGCATGCATAACTCCTATTACCCCCCAAGAGGCCATAATAGTGAAAGAAGCCCCTATAGTGACCCCAGCTAATACTACCACAAGGGATAAAAAGAAAGGGAAGAAGTTCGACACCCCTAGGTTACCTAGGACATTACAACCTTGTGCATTGTGTAATATCGTAG
Organism: Pinus albicaulis; assembly: GCA_034641835.2. NCBI lineage: Eukaryota > Viridiplantae > Streptophyta > Pinopsida > Pinales > Pinaceae > Pinus > Pinus albicaulis. The sequence goes on along the minus strand of CM076580.1, from coordinate 770,746,834 downwards.
GTCATCCTAGTAACATTTTCCCGAAATTAGATGAGGTAAATTTTTTTCTACATGTCGAAAGAAATGTCACGGCCTTGACCACCTGTAAAAGGGAAAAGGTCAGAAATACTCAAGGGAAAGAATTACACACCAACCACGTGTGCACTATATGCGAATAATATGGGCATTACACCCAACATTTCCCAGAGATGCCTCGATATAGGGATGTGTTGCAAGCCCTATATCAATCCAATCAGGAGGATCCCTCTACAAATTCCATGCAAATAGAAGAGGACGAGTCCAAAACCATCTTGTACATACAAGAAGAGCCTACATCATGCTTGTACTCATCAAACCCAACGACTCAAAGAAGGAAAACAGAGGCCATACCACATAATCAAGTTTGCACATTGTGTGATGAACATGATCACTTGATCGTACAATGCCATGAATTAAGAGAGTTCAACCATTGGTACCCAATTCCACACGTTTCCAAAAGAAACTTATCTCGACACATAAGACATACATGTCAAATGTGTCAAAGAAACCATCACGTGCACCATTGTCCCCACATCCATCGTTTCCGATCTATGTTCAATTTTAATGTGACGTTTCATCACTGGAAATATTGACTTAGCAAAATTGGACACATAATCTGCAGACAACACTACAACTCGAAGGACTGAAGCAACAATGACCATATTATATATATCAAAAGAGAGACGATCACCAGAATAACCACCTCTCCCCCAGAACTATCCTCAACCTCAAGTCCAGCTTTGTGCATTATGTGACGAATGTGATCATTTGATCACTCAATGTGCAGCTTTGGAGTTGTTTCAAAGATGCTACCCGAAAAATTCATTGTATTTAAGAGGGTTACGATTCGATCAATAATATTTTCAGATATGTCAGGATAACCACCATTGTCGTCATTGCCCCTACGTTCCTCAATTCCGGTTAGATTTAGATTCTATACGCTTGGCCATAGCCAAACTTGCCAATGTGGACATATCAGGTTCAGAGTGCATAGAAAGTTCCACAACCCAAGATAACGAAGGGACTAGGTCCATCCTCTGTGTATCTGAAGTGAAGCATCCAGTAAAAGGACAACTTCCCACCCTCAACCCCCCTTCTCTCCCTATCCCAGCCTGCTTATTGTGTGACAAACATGACCATTGGATCACTCAATGCCCATCTTTAATATCATTCCGAAAATGGTACCCAATCACCCTTGTGGTAACCACCACGCTCGGTATTATCCCTACGTCCCCCGATTTTGACTTATGCTAGACATCATGCACTCATTCTTCACTAATAATCCAAACATAGTTGGTGTTAAGTTACCACACCGTAGGAAATTAGTAGCTATGAGGTCTTCCCCCCATTGTCACCAACCACCTAGAAATGCGAAGGCGGCCCATCGCCCCAGCAAGGTAAGAATCCAATCAAACATCTCATGTGCCCTATCCAATAAAAATGATCACATGGTCAATCAACATCGAGAGCTTGAGAAGTTCACTAACATTCTTCACATGGTCACCCCCATACCCAACATTCACCTCTCTAATCAAGAGAAGGTCACACGATGATATTGACGGATTTTATCGCAATTTCACCATACAATCAATTGTCAATACCTATTAAGGTTAAGAGCGGATAAAGAAACATTAAGTCAAATATTCCCAAAGAAGCCATACCATCCAAGACCGAAAACTTGGAGGTGGGAGAAGCGCAGATATGCATCAATGCACAACCATCCCCAAGCATCAACGTCTGGCATGGAGAGTAGTACTGGGTCAGACAACATCTACTTGTTAAGTACTCTTACTTTGTGCAACATATACATGAGCCATGACCATGAGACAAAGGCATGCCTTATGTCCCAAGAATTTCGACACCTGTGCATTCGTCAAAACCTTCAAATAAAGGAAGATACATGTACCCCTCGTACACCACCAAGAGAGCATGAATCTCCTCTGGCTAAAAAAAAAAAACATCGTGGAAATTCTTCTGCCATCCAATTTTGAATACACACAACACCATATACAATTCATCTCATCATCTGTGGGAACCATGACTAGTGCTATCTGGTCATCATTTCTTGGTGTCTAGACTGCTGCAACTACCGCAACGGTAGTAGTACCTTCGACGGTGCAGACCCACCTTATTTGTGCCCTGTCAACCTCATCCAATTCTATGACATCAACCACAGAATCATATTCATGTCCGTCAACCAACACTGTTAGGCCTGAACCCATTCCTCACGACCTCACACAAAACAACTCCCCCTTAAACATCTTGTTTCACTTTGATGAGGATATATTAGAGGCCATGACGAAACCAGATTGCCCATGGGATGTTATGCATCATCGCTCGTTTTTGTAGGTTTTAACCCTACACAGAAATGATCTACAATCAAATTCTTAAAAAAATAAAATAAAAAATAGCAAGAGCATAAAAAATAAAACAATTAAGAACATATATTTTTCTCCTAGATCCCAACTACCAGCTTGATTTTTCATTATATTCTTTTTAGTGCTACAACACATATATATACATGTAGAAGCATTCATAAAGCCCAATCCATTAACCCTAGATTAGAACATAACCGTAGTTCCCTTTACCATATCTACAAAATACCAGGGGCCAAAAACCATCATGTCCCAAAACCATGTGCAAACCCATGCACAAAACCATAGGCTGGTCTGCCCACCTAAAATAGGGTCAAATTTATTTTTCCAGGGGTGTTTCCCTAGACCCCATGCAATGGGCTACCCACCCCCTGTGAACTCCTGGACAAGGGGTCTGCCACCCCACCCCCCCCCCCCACGTGTGTGACTACTCGTGGAAAGAATATAGCACATACCCAACAATAATTTCTTCCAGAAAAAGTGTTCGTTCCTAGCAGCACAAAAACCCAGAATATTTATGCCTTTGAATCAAAATACTTCTTGTCATCAGGAAAGGTAGAATGGTTCAAGAACCCTATCCCAACGTGCATTTGAGGAATGTAATATGTTGAACATTTCACCTACCATTAAGGTCAATATTTTAAAAAAACTAGGCAAAACTGAGGAAATCTCATTGGGGAAAACATGATCTCTTGAAGAAGTAACCACATACAGAACCCTATTACAAGAGTATAGGGAAATATTCGCATGGGGTTATTCATAAATTCCAGGTTTAAGCCCCACCATCGTGGAGCATCATATTGACACATGGCCCAACGTCTCACCCGTCTGCCAAAAACAACGTCAGTTACACCTATCTGAAGCTGAAGCAATCAAACAAGAGATAGACAAGATTCATAAAGCCAGATTCATCTATCCGATTGCTTACACGTCATAGGTTCCCAAACTTGTACCCGTCATGAAAAAAAGGGCACCATTCGAGTCTGTATCGATTTTTGAGGCCTCAGAAAAGCTTGTCCCAATGGAAACTACCCCACTCCATTCATCGACCAAGTCATCGATGCTTGCGCCGGTCATGAGGCCTTATCCTTCATGGATGGATTCTCGGGGTACAATCAAACTTAGATCCGACATATGGATTGGTAAAAGAATGCATTCACTAAACCTTGGGGCACATTTTCATACCAAGTTATGCCATTCGGTTTTAAAAACGCTGGCGCCATTTTTCAGTGGGACATGAGCTATATATTCCATGACCTGGCTCATCTCATCCTGACCTATTTGGAAGACCTCACAGTAAGATCCAAGAAGCGATCTGACCATTTGGAAGATTTGTGTCTGGTATTTCAACGATGCCGACAATACAACCTGCGCTTGAACCCTATCATATGTGTCTCCTTAGTTAATGCATGCAGACTATTATGATTCATAGTATCTCAACAAGGAATCAGAGTCGACCCCCTCAAGGTCCAGGAAATCAAAGAGGTACCACCAACCAAAACATTAAAGAAAATTCAAAGTCTGCAGGGTAAGGCGAACTTCTTACAACTCTTTTTCCTAGACTATTCCACTTGTGCGTAGGGCTTCCTATGTCTTCTCTGTTAGGAAATTCATTTCAAATGGGATGATTAGGCTCAAAAGTCATTTGAGGTGCTAAAAAAGACCTTGTCTTCAACCCCCTTGATCATCCCACCCAATTATGACAAAGAATACACCTTATATTTATCTGAATAAGATAGATCCATTAACGAGGTGCTAGTCTAAGACATACCAAACAACAAAGATCACATAAATTATTACGTAAGAAAAAACCTAGCCGGGCTTGCCTTGAGGTATGAGCCAAAAGAAAAAACAACCCTAGCCCTAGCACACACAGTACAAAAGCTTCGACATTACATCATCCTCAGGAACACTACAGTCATAACAACTATCTACCCCATGTGATATTTGCTAACCTGCCGCATGATGAACCATAAGTATGCATGAGGGATAGTTATACTGCATGAATTTGACTTCTAGTTCAGCTCCCCCAAAAGAAAAAAATCACTCGTCCTAGCTGAGTTCATCACCTATCTCCCTAATGAGGTCCAAGGATCCCCTATTAATGACTCACTACTTGATGAAAATTTGTTCTTATTAACGACAGAGGATCCTTGGTATGGCGACATCCTTCTTTTTTTGTGAACCCAAAATTTCAATCCCTAGCTCACCTGTGATGACCGAAGGCATATATGCCATCAGGCCCCTCGATACCTCCTAATGGGGAACGCCCTTTATTGACGAGGCGTTGACACCATTTTACGACGATGTATCACTCACAACCAAGCTGAGAAATTCCTAAATTACTTCCATAGTGGGGCTTGCAGTGACCATATCTACGGCATGGCCATCGCCAAAAAATTCTTACATGCTGGTTATTTCAGTCCCACCCTATTACACAATTGCATACAAGTAGTCAACAGGTACAAGTGATGCCAACGCTATGCTCATAAGTCGACAACCCCTATACCTCCCCTACAACCTGTCATCGTAGCAGGCCCCTTTTGCAAATGGGGCATCAAATTCATAACTTGCAACCCCACATCTTCAGGCAACCAAAAATACGTCATAGTAGCCATAAACTATTTCACCAAATGGGCAAAAGCCATGCCCACATACAACAACACCGCAAAAATCGCAACTTGATTTTTCTTCAACCATGTTATCACATGGTTTGTTGTACCTAAGGAGTTAGTATCCGACCATGGAAAGAATTTCGACAATGAAATATTTCAGGAGCTATCCCAACACCTTGGTTTTATGCATGAGTTTGCATCACCATACTACCCCTAGTCCAATGTCCAGGTAGAAGTTGTTAAAAAATTGCTCAAAAAAATGTTACAGTGCATGGTAAACAACCACAAAACCAATTGGAACCATATTTTTTTTTTAGCCTTATGGGAATACTGCACAGCTGTCAAATCCTCAACAGGATTTACACCTTTCCCATTGGTATACATAGTGGAGGCCGTGCTTCCCATTCAATGTGAAACCCCCAACTTGCACGCAACCCTCAAGCTTCTCACTAATACTTAGCACTTAGAGCAACAATTGGTGCAATTAGAACTCGTTGATGAAAGCCGACGAGAATCTCTCCAATGTAATGAAGCTCACAAGAAAAGAGCGAGAGAATCATTAAACTACAACATCACCCCTCACTCATTATTTGAGGGGGAGCTAGTCCTCAGCTATGATGTTGCAAAAGAAGCCTTAGGACCTGGGAAGTTCGAAACATTATGGAAGGGTCCTTACATCATAAAACATTGCCTCCTCAAAGGAGCATAAATTTTGTCAGAAAATGACGGTACATACCTAACCAACCCCATCAATGGGCTCTAGCTCAAGAAATTTCACCCATATGGCGGAAAGCCTCAATACCCTAGAGTAAAAATGAATGTAACAATATTTTTTTATGATGACCAAAATCATCATGGACTTGTTCTAAAAAGCACGCTCTTGTGTCATAGATGGATTGTTCGCCCATCTACTATTTTGGATTCGTTGATGGAGCTTCTCGATGGTCACAAAATTTAGCTACCGCCGCATGGGCCATATACTCTCCCGACTGATCACCATTCCTCGCCAACGAAGTATGTATTGGGTCAGCTAGAAACAATCAAGCACAATATGATGCAGTCATCGGACTGTTCAGCAATGTCTCTAACCAAGGCATCAACCATTTACATGTCTTTATTTATTCCCAGTTAGTGGTATCACAGTTAAACCAAACCTTTCAATTACGAGATTTACGCCTGTTTAGGAAGTACCTGCATGCACAACAATTGGTTTGCCACTTTCATCACATTAAATTTACACATGTACCAAGAGATCAAAATCAGGTAGCCGATCACATAGCTAACCATGTCCTAGACTGGAATTCATCTTGTATAAACCAATAACCATGAAGCAATACCATCATAAGAAAAGCATCCATCATAAACATATAAAAACACCATAAAAATAACCATATACACACCATAAGAGCCGCAAAAAAATACATCTCGCATATATACGTAAGAAAATATGTGTCCCAATATACATCAAAACAAGTCGGCTGACTATCAAGTCAACCAAAAAATATAGATCACTAATATAGGGAAGCATCCTCATAACGGGTGCTTTCTTTGATCATACATCATCTCTAGGCATGATCTCCGCTAGGTATGTCCTATGGACCCACATGAGCACCTGACACCAGTATCAGAGCAGCAACTGTTGTAACAAGTACTGCTCGATGCAAAGCTGGGCGATGAGCCCTCTCCTGGGCCATCACTGTCTCTAACTAGATGTCGGCCAAGTTATCAAAACCCTTGGTCGGTAAACCTTGAGTCAACCTCTCCATCTAACTCTAGGAATCCTCATAATCCTGAAAACGAGCATCTGCAGCCTTAGCATGAGCTGCAACATCCGTCACCTAAGCCTCAGCTACCGTCAGCTGAGCCTCTGCATCCACTACTTGGGCCTCTGCCACCAACACCCGAGTCTAGGAAGCAGCCAAGAGTGCCTCCACCACTGCCACATGCACCTCTGCAGCCTTTGCACGTGCCATAAGAGAAATATCTCTGCTATAAGCTACAAAATTTCTACCCTCCCCCGAGGGACACCCTACATCGATCTTCCCCTCGGGTGAGACGTGACCCATCCTAGGTGTACCCCTCCTCCTAGGCTCATGGCCTACCAAGCGGACAAGGGGATGCCCTTTATGCCCCACATATGAAAAGGAAACCAAAGATACTATTAATGTCACCATCAACAACATATATATACATACACAAAGAACAAAACTCCAAATGCAGAATATAAAAGATCATACTTGTCGGTCCCTATGCATAATCAGGAGGAAGACCCATGTCCAGGTCTCCCCAGAAGTTTACCCCTGCATACAGAAACTCGAGGAATATTTGTGGGTTCAAAGTGAACCATGCCTCAACTATCTCATTCCAGTATCTACCTGCCTCACCCCCACCAGTATGAGGCATCACAGGTGCCCACCGGCACATACGAGGATCCCTCTGAGGGCTTAGAGGCACTAGAATAAAGAGTCATAGCATAACAGCCCATTCATACATAATACAATAGAGGATGCTCGCATAGAAAAAGGTCCTCATTTCACCCCTCTGTGCCTTGGCCAGCTGCCTGACCATAATCTGATATACAAATCTAGCCCAATCAAAGAAGTGACCCAACTGTAGCCAACGCAACACCACGATATGCGGTCCTGATACTCAGTGAGGAAATGACGACCCTAACAACCAAACTGTCATGGAAGGAGCGGCTCACTCAACCAAATATGTAACCATATTCACTCAAACACAACCTCGTGAGATGGGATTGCGCCTGCAGTGACCAACTTGATTAGCCCACTCATGGATGTTCACTCCCCCAGCGGGGAGTGGATACGAAAGAGCCTCCCATGAGGCAAAAGGCCCATCACAAAGTAAATATCAAACTTAGACTCTATCCTTAGTCTGGCCCAATGCAAAACCATCATGCGTCCCCTCCTATCTCAACACCTAGCCAGGAAATGGAAAAACGCATCTTGGAACCTCAAGATGGGGCTCTCAAAGAATTTGAGAAACCCATATCATGCCAAAGTCTCTCTAGCATGTGGGTTTTGCGCTACTGTTGTGCAAAGGACAAACCAATCTCTGTCTCTCTCCACAACATCCTGCCACCAAGGAAACATAAAAAAATGTCAGTTTTTCAAAAAAATCGTCAAATTAAGTAAACCTTGGCACCTCCGTGCTTTACATCCATTAATGCACACTGAATTCGTGCATGTTCCCAACACAGGCATGTGGAAAAACACACTAAAAATTTGATATCACGCGTGGTCTCCGCGCAAAGAGAAATCCTTTGCATGAAGACTAAGCACACTAACTTGGATCGCCTGCATGTCCCTACCCAAAAATGGACAAAATTCCGTACAAGACCCCACTTGTATGGCCCACCTAGACATGAAAGTGCAAAAATTAAATAGTAGGAGGTTTTAGCTCCTACCTAACACTATCTGCTAGAATCATGGGTACTTTGGTTGACCATAACAATAAGAAAAGCTCTAGAAAATGGCTCTGACCTCAATCACTCAAAGGCACAAATGACCTAAAAATGAGCCATATTAGCCTATATATTGCCTTTTTTACCATTTTTAGGAGGCCATAACTAGAGCTCAGTGTATCAAATCACAAAACTACGAGAAACACAGTGATCAAAACTTCATCATGTTCGATCTAGACCTCATAAATCTAGGTTTCAAATCAAATCATTTTCGGGCCCAACACCCACCCACTCCAAACTATAGTGTAGGTATGCCCTCTCTTATTTCTTTGAATTCAAGTTATTTCAAAATATTTGTATGAAAAATATTCTTTTACTTGGGGTATTGGCCGCAGACGTTGTAGAAATTCCAAATCACCATACGTCCCAGACAACAAAAGTACAAGAGCACGTATCATTCAATCCTCAACATGACAAGATTCCCTAAAAATATTTGCATATCCTGACATCATCCCTTAAAAAAAATAAAACCATAGGTTTCATTCACCATACCATCTTTATCATCAACCCACCTTGCACATGATAAACACCCTTGCAAGTCGGTAGAACCACACCTTCCATGGCATCCATCACTCATGTAAACCATACGTCAATATCTAGAGCCATGGCCAAAAACTCTAGCTCGAGAACCATTTCATGTTCGTACATCCATGATCAAACATCAATCAGTTTTACTCATCACAGAGTCAAAACCGTGTTCCCGGACCACCATTCTCTACAAGCAAATCAACAAAAACGCATCACCGTGTTTCACATTTGGCCTATCACACCCTCATAAGCAATGGGACCCCCACCCTCAACAAAACACACTCCTCACATCACCACGTAAGATGATACATGTTAATGGGGCACTCATCTTCATGTTTGTACATCCAAACCACTTTCATATTCTTTTGGAAAGTGTACCCATATTTTTTTAGGAGAAAACTCCCACCCATATATTTACATTTCTTACCTGGAAGTAGTCCCTAATCACCCTTGGTCGGACTTGCACATGTTTTATCACACCAAACCATGTCAGTTATAACAAACATACAACCGCCCTGGATGTCATACTGAACCTAGGGATTCCCCCATCAGAAGTTGTCATCATTGTCACCACTTGCATTTACAGCTCTGACCTCGGGCCAGTTAATCATCATCATTAGCCATAGCCATCCCTCATCATCATGTCTCGTTAACCTATCACATTACACCCCGCTTCATCAGAAACCCCGATCCCTTGTATCAATACTTATTTCGATTGGTTGATGCTTCCTTCGTGTCGACTTCAAAAAACACTTTCTAAGGAGGAGGTATTACCTTGGATGAGTCCTCACCACAATAGGGGCATCCTTGGATGGCACAATGGAAATTAAAATTTCTCATTGATGTCATCAATTCTCTTGAAATTTGACATCAACACCAGTTTTCATGTCGAAGATGGTATCATAATTAATAACCATTGCACTATGTTAGGATTCGTTGAAGACCCATATATCAATAGGCATCTCTCTCAGCAAAGCTTACATGGGAAGGTCCCCAACAATAAAATACCCATGCACACATTGCACACTTTCTCCAAACATGCCATACAAAGAAAATGCATTTGGGTACCACATTCAACCCTTTTTGTTTAAAGAAACACAACTCCGAGGGTGTCAACAACCATTGTCATCAACCAACAATAGATCACCTACTACAAATGTGACGTGACAAAACCAATATCTGTCAAGATTAACTTAATTAGTCAACATCCTGAGCATGGGACATGCTTGCCTCGTAGAAATATTTATCATTTTATCTCTTGCCGGTTTCCTATAGAGCATGGTTTATTTTTTACTTCAGACAAGGGGTCTCCCTACTCATTTCCACAATACGTTACTCTCTCTCTCTCTCTCTCTCTAAAGGATCACATAGAAAATAAAATGTAATATATTTTTGCTATACAGTTCCTCCTAGACCTCATACATCAAGGGGAAACTGTTAACATCAGAAAATCGTCAAAAAAACACATTAGAAAAATGTCAAGAAGAAGGTACAAATACATATTTTCAAAGAATAAATACATTAGGAAGGACAAAATTTAAATATTCCTAAGGTTTAGTAAAAAATTAGAGGACAACGCACCGACGACAAAGGGTTTTTGCACACAACGCGCCTATTCCTTTGATAGTCACACGGTCTTGGGGATGGAAAAAAGTCACCATTCGGGACCACTTGACACACTTGGAAAAGATGATTCTCTATCCAGTATAGTTAATGACAACAAAATTCGAGCCACCTTGAGGAGACATGCAACCCACAAAGTTATATCTTCCCCACTCTTGGGTCATTATCAATCTTGGGCCAAGAGAGGGAAGAGAGTTAAAAAAAAATCTATATAAACTGGCCATGGGAAGAGAAAACAAAGACAAATTGTTATGCTGGCCAAATTGCTCCATAGAAAACCAACTTGCAAGTGTAGAAGTATAGGGATTAGAGTGAATCACATGTTGGCCATCCAACATCTCAGTCAAAGAGAGAGCTTCATGACCATATGATAGTGATCACCATCCTTTTGAGAGAGGGAGGAGATACTTTCATGGAACTTGAGGAAAGGAGCCCCCTTGTTCTAAGTATTTGAGCTCCATAGCTCGAAGGAATCACTTCAAGAGAGTTTAGCATTGTATTCTTCATACCACCAACACCTAATAAAGGGATAATTCTTCGTTTGTCTTATTGGGTTGTTGCTCCATTTGAGCATTTGTATCTTGTGTATTCCCTATTTTGGTTCATATATTTGTATGCTTAGATTACCATCTGAGTTTTGTTTACATTATTTAAATATGTTCACTAACATCATTTTATCTGTGATCTTATGAAGATAACAACCAACTGCTAAAGATGTGCATTTTGGTACATCCGTGTAGCAAAAACACCACCACAATAGTTTCAACCATATGAAATTTCTAATTTATAAAAATATATTTTCATTTTTTATTTAAAGTAAGTCATTTTGCATGTAATTTCATATATAAAATTTTGATATAAGTTCACCAATACATAATCTATAATAAATAAAATTTCATAAAAATAAACATCATGATAATAATCATATAACAAACATAAACACCATCTAAAATACACATTCAAATTCACTAGCATCATCTAATTATATACACCTCTAACACAAATACACGTCATTAGCTAGCACACAAATCTAATGATCTAACATGACATCATCATCGTGATCACATCTAACAAAACAAAAGCATTGTTTAACATCATCACCACACACATACTCAAATATACATCTCATATTTTCAAATAACTTCTATAACATACACATCTATTTGTAAGAACATTAAATGAACATATCTAACATGACCTAACACAACATATAAATTAAGTTTATCAACATATACAAAAAAATGCATATCACACACACACACACAAACAAGTCAAATAACTACATAGAGTCAAATAACTGCTATAAAATATCTGATACAACAATAGGAGTGGAAGCCTAGTCTGTAGTAGAAGATGATGGATGGTCAACTGTCTGATCAAGAGTCGAACTATTAGGTGTATGAGGAGGTGGTTGGTATACCCCATGAGGAGAAACATGAGGTAGTGGGTGATCGTGAGGTGAATGAGGAGGACTAGGTGGTTGAGTACTACTAGAAAGATCACTTACTCTGATCATCATCTAATGGGATGGAGTAATTTTGGGTGAATATTGTGTATCTGATGCATGGGTGCCATCCAAAGGAGGTGGAGTAATACTAGAAGGATCACCATCCTGATCATCATGATATGATGGGGTAGTATATCGTGAAGACTTTGTATCTACTGCATGGAAACTATGCCTCCTCAATCCCAATATAAGAATGCTAGCTTCGATGATATGGCGTATAAGACTCATCATATCGTGCGAAAAGTATGTCAAGAGATCCACGAGCTTAGGATATGCCCTTATGTCTTAATCCATCACAGGGCGGACTCCCGCCTCAACCAAAAGTATAGAGAGTGGGTCACCCAACTCCATCCTGAATCCAATATCAGGCCTACTACGCGGTCACATGCCCATGTGTATCTGATCAGGACATCCCTCAACCATTGCTTTGCATCTCCATTTGGTGGGGGAGGAGGCATGTCCCCAAAAAATGTGTCGATGTCTACAAAATATATAATACAAAAAAATAATTAGAAAATTTCATTAAAAAATTTAATAAAACATGTTAAAGAATGTGATAAAATAAATTTTATTCTAATTAATTAAGACAATAAAATGAAACTAGATTAATTTAAAGAAAACAATAATATTACCTCAATCATCTACTGCCTCATCCTGTGTGAAGAGGATGTTGGGACAGTATCGCCAATCCATCTCTGTGTAAGGACACAACACCATGAAAAATGGGTGGTCGACCTCACTTCCCAGTAGTCCACAGTGCGTTGAGAGAAATCCTGGCTGGATACTCCGGTTGGTCCCTCTTGGGCATCATGTCACCGCACATGAACATATGCACCTAAATTATCAGCCTAGGAGGGAAACGATCAAAATTAGGCATTGTCTCTGAAAACGTCTCAAAAAATAAATAAAACAACCCTGAAGCAAAAGGGAAGTTCTTCCTCCCATGTATCATAACATGAAATATATCTAAATCTATATAAAATTTCTGCAAAAAAATGGCATACCATCTGATACATCATGGCCTCTGCACCAAATAATTAACATAAAAAGAAGAGGGAAACTAATGAGTTTCCCATCACTAGTATAGTGTGAAATGGTACTCACTAATAGCGAGAGGAACATGAATTCCTTTGCACCAAAAGAAGCGATCTGTAGTTGTCCACCAGATACCTGAAAATCTATTGGAGAAACTACATGATCCCCAACATATCTCTGAGAGTAGACACGGAATTTATGCTACAACACCATGGGGGGCATTATGGAAATGGGGAAAATCCTCCCCTCTCCTGGATATGCCAATGATAAAATAAATGTCCTGCTTAGTGGGTTGAAATCACATGTCAGGACCGACACTGAAAGGTTGTCAGTGGAAATCCCATCGACAGATTAGCTGTGCCAACAACCCAAAGTACCCCTTCAGATATGTATCCTCCTCATAGTATTTAAGTATGCCTACATTTCTCAAGATGCATTGGGTCACTACAGTAATAGGGCGAGGGTACAAATCCATCTCTCTCTCTCATGCCTCCCACCCTCGTACCATATTTTACTAGTCAATTCTCTATCCTTTGACATCTTTACATGATTGGGATATAAAATACATCAAACTCATACATAGAACATATTTTTTTTATTAAATGAAAAATGTGTATATAAATATGGACATAAAACTTTCAATTAAAAAAAAAATCAACCTCGATGCTCCATAAAAACATGAATGCACCAGATAGGGTGTGCCAAAAAAATAGGAATGCACCGAAAATGATGCACACATTGACTTGACACACCACTTTCGATTCACATACATACATAACATTAGTTATTTTTGTTTTTCAGTGCAGTGCATTGAAATATCATTTCACGCTGGTGCATTAATTTTACGTCGACGCACTGCATCATGACGTTCATGTTAACAAAAACATTGAGTTATATTTTTTTAAAATTGGGCAATGCGTTGGGAACAAATAAACACACCTAGAAGTAAATTTTACTTGACAAACTGTAGTAAAAATTATAATTTTTAAAGTGGTGCATCGTGGAATTTAATAGCCCAGTGTTTTTGAAGTTACCTGACACATCAAATCACTAACAGTACGAGCTGGACATTTTGAATGCACCTTGAAGAAAAAAAATTAAAAAAAATTAATTTTTTAACTTAATTTTCTATTCCACTGCTAAAAAATTAATCTAGGGAGAAACATAGACATTACCTAGAAATTTTCATTGGGAAGGCATGCTTTCCAAGTAAATGAAAAAAACAAATTTCACCACCATTTAACAAAATTTGAAAAGCACGCAATGAGCAGTGAATGGAAGGATGGGAAGCAAGGGAAACACCATTGGCAGGGTGCTTCATAGAGGAAAATGTTGCATTGGTGCTTGAGAGATATACAACGTTGTATTTAATGGTAAAAATGAATTTTATGTTCAATATGTTTTTATTTTATTTTATTTTTATTTACCCCTGTTCCGGTGCGCCGTGTAACCACACCAGTGTGGATTATTTACGAAGTGTACATCATTTTTTTAAAATTAAAAACCCTATTGTGGTGCACCATGTTATTTATGCAACAAGGTGTTTCAAAAAAGGATTAGCAGCGATGCTTCATGGGAGTGTTACCCACCAATTTGTGGGTGATATATTTAGGATAATTTTTTTCTCCATCATGGACCTCAACTTGTAGCCATCAACCCCTTACAACCCTCAACTAGATCATTGTCCCATTTATCCGCCACCTAAGCCATCCATGTGGTCCCTCACTCATATGTATTGATCGTGTATTTGAAGGCGGGCCTCTCGAATCTAAAGGTATGTCTTGTCATTTTGTAATTGAGTATTGGGTTTACTTATCATGGACACTTCAGGGCATGGATTTATGGGGGGATTCAGTGAAAAAAGTGGGCTTATTTTGTGCTCCTTCCCCCTTGATCTCTTTTGTATGTTACCCTTGGATATTAGTCTTGTGAGATCTCATTTATTGACCATTTGGATCTAGGGTGGTACTACTTGGGAAACACCAACTTTGGTTGCGTGGTCCTGCTCCTTCATCCACATATATTAGTCCTTTCCACTCATTATACCACTATTCATCATTTCTACCACCTGTGTCCACATTGCCTCTCTGGGTCCACATAGATTCGACCTCCCTATCCTCTTTCCCCCACCTTGGGTCAGGCCTAGAATGATGCCATGTAGGTTGAAGCAACTAAACTAGAAAGTAAATGAACAAATGCCCATATTCAACAGGAAATTGTACCAAAAAATGAAAAAGGTGGTGGGGACAAAAATAATTAGCACATGGGAAAAGTCCAATGCACGAGTTCTACCCAAACCCATGGTCATCACCTTGGTTCCATTGCCCCTAGATGAACCTCCTTTATCATTCAGGAACCCATGATCGTCCCAACCCCTGGGGGGAAATGTGCCCTACCTAAAAGGGGGAGATCATTATTATATCTTACACATCATTCTCTTTTCCTTTGAGCCCCAGGTAGTTAATTAAAGAAAATTCATAAAAGGAAAAAGGAACATAAATAAGGGTGGAAAAATCAAGGTCAAGGCACCTCATGTACCATGATTTCTCCCTCCTACATTATACACCTAGGTGTGGGATTCCCTTTCTCTAGATGTTAGTGTGCCCTGATATGTGGCCCAAAACTGCCCCTCTCATTCCCTATTCCATTTCGCCTCTTTGTCACATGCCACCACCATTTTAGGGATGTAACTTGGACATACTATCCCATCTAAGGGTAGAAACAACCTAATAAGGTACCTGGATAACCCCCTTTGGAGCTTGGAGACATTAGCACATGCCAAAGCCCACTACATAAGGGAATGCCATTATGAAGTGCTCACTTGTTGTCCATGATTTGTAAGATATTTTACCTGATTACTCTAATGAATTGTTGTACTAGAAGGCTAGGGGACACATTGTATCTTATGCAAGATTGCAGATGGTGTCAATTTGGGTTTGGTCTCCATATACAAGGTCCTAACCTCCCATAGGGATACATTGGCACATATAAGGTATGTGTAGAGAGCCATGGACCTCCATATCAGTATAAAATACTCCATGGATCCCCACCGATGTCCAAATATTACTAGAGATTAACCTTTTGGACGATGATGATGCACTTAATACACTACGCCCAACTGGCCCCATAGGAGCACCACACACTTGGCATGTGTCCCGGGAAATGGAGACCCATGTGGTCAATGGTGTGCCCCCACACCTACTAAGAGCACTACAGGTCTGCTACTTGGAGAAAAAGGGGCTACCCCCTTGTCCATCACCTTTTGAGGATTTTATTCATCATTATGGCACTTATGGACATCATCAGGACTCTTAGAGGGCCCAACGACATGCATATATTATTATTTAACCTTGCAAGAGGCTTGTTGTTTAATTTATGAGCTAGTTTGGTGGGCTTGTCACGATAAGTTAGTTTATTTGCACATTATTTTATTTTTAGGGGACAATGTAGGCTCATTAGCTAAATCGAACTCCTAATTGGTGTATAAATAGGAGTTAGTTGGATTCATTTGTATCATCACTTGACTTGATATCTCTCTATCTTGAAGGAAATTAAATAAACATAAATAAAATATCAGAGACAAACTTTGGTGGAAAAGGCTTCTCAAGCCTCAATGTATTGTGTGTCACACACACTTTAAAATAATGAGAATGATACAATATTAATACATAAAGAGTATGTCTCAAGATAATGCGTCTATCTTGGACACTCAATCTTTTTGGTTGAGTAAATATCTCAACCACACACTAATATAGGAGCCTAACTAGTTGGAGAGAATCTCTCAAACTCCCAAGTTTGAGGAATAGTCACATTTTAGAATAAATAAGCATGAATTAATCCAACATTACAATTTTAATTATTTTGAATATTTTGGAATTATTGATTGTTTTTATGTGAGAGTGATGCTAACATTCCCCCCCTTAATCATAAGTCCAAAGTAGGATGCTGGAGCCATCTTCAAGTCCTCGTGCTAAAACTGTTGAGTTGTTCCTCAATGAAAAACTGCTTGAAAAACTGCCAAAACTGGATGCTGAAAACTCCAATATGGAGAGAAAAGACAAATAAACATGAATCAACTACAATTCAGATACATCCCTGAAATTTTTCTTGACAACTCCATCAAATACCAATTTGTAATGAAAAATGATCCATCTATCCTTTGCTTGGTCCAATGACCATCCAAGTGAAAAAAATAATATCCACAAATGCTCTCAATCAACATCCCAATCTCTTGTTCACTGGAAATTTTTTGCTGACGCCCACTAGCATATTTGTTGAAGTTGAGATTCCTAATCTCTTTCCCACTGGAAAATTTGACGATGCCAACTGACTACTTTGATGATGCCCAATGGCTGATTTGTTGAAGCCCACTAGCAGATTTGATGATGCTCACTGGCTGATTTTGATTATGCCCAATGGATGATTTGTTGATGTTGTCGAAACTTTTAGTCTGACGAAGTTCTTTGATCCCATTATCATTTCCCCCCTTTGTCAGCCGAAAGGAGAGACAATCATCTGCATTTGATTTTTGAACTCCCCCCCTTAATGTGCATGAGAATTTCTATTTTTAATTCTTCGGGAAAACTTATCTTTATTTCTTTCTTAAGTAGATTGTAGGACTTGTGTAGCTTCTTCATTTCTAGTTCCATCTCTAAGGGTTTATCCTGCCATAATTAACTGTCACTTTAGCCTTCTTCTGCATTCAACATTTATCAGATAGATGATTTTTCTTGTCACAATGGGGACAAGGATGGAGGTCGAAACATTTACTCTCTATATGACCATTTCTCTTACAATGGTTACACTTAACATGATTCTAGGTATTTTCTAAAAAACCTACACTTACAAACTGAATTGGTTTTGAGAAATCTAGAACATAAAAAGTTCACAACTGTAGAGAATTGCCAGAATCACTAGAAGCCAAAAATGAGTTAGAGTGGTTTTCTAGTCCCACAGTTCTGCCTCTCTACACCTGTTTTGAAGAGCATAAAATTCTTTTCATCCCCCTAACATTCTTTTTTGTCTACAACCCTCCCAACTTAAATTTCTGTTGAATTTGATTCCGAGGTATTTGTAGTCTTCAACTTCCTCCATAATGCTGCCTTCAAAGTAGAGCTTATGTTGTTTATGCTTTATTTTGTTAGAGAAAACCACTACTTTCGTTTTCCTAATATTGACTTGCATTCCCACGCTTCTACAAAAATTCTCAAGGGAACGTAAGTGCTCTTGCAAACCGAGAGCTGATTTAGCAATCAGTGTAAGGTCATCTGTGTACGAAAGAAGCCTTATAGCGAACTTGCCCAAACTGAGATTGTCATCCCCTTGCGAATTTAGCCACTCCTCAAGCTTGTCAATATATAACCCAAAAAGGGTAGGAGACAATGGGCAACCTTTCTTGACCCTGATATTGCTTATAAAACTTTCAAAAATTCTTGTTGAAGTTCTAATTTTGACTTTCACCTCTTCATACAGCCTATGCACAATTTCTCTCAAATTCCTGGGAACCCAGAGTTCCTCCATTTTGCCTGAAATTTTATCCCTAGGAACCCTGTCAAAGGATTTTCTGAAATCAACAAAGCAACACAAAACTTCTTCCTTTTTTTCCCAAAATTTTTCAATGATGTGCCTTAAAGTTATACAATGATCAACTGTGGAATGTTTAGGTCTAAAGCCTGCTTGCCATTTAGCACATTTATTTCTTTCTTCTGCCCACTTGCTGATTTTCTTTTCTAACATGCTTCCAAATAACTTTGCAAACAAGGGGTTTATCATTATGGTTCTATAATTGGAGGGGTTATTGATGTCACCACTCTTTAAAAGAGGTATTTCCATACTATTTGTCCAATCTGTGGGGAACCCCTGCTGTATGATGTTGTTGAAAACTTTTGTGATGTGAGGTTAAAGAATTTTTAAGCCCCATTTTAGATACTCTGCTTGGAGTTCATCTAAGTATTTTGCTTTTCCAGCGCCCAACTTCTTGATACCCACCTCTACCTCTTGCACCGTGAAGAGTTTTGTGTCTGTGTCGACCAAGGGAGGAAGGTCAACCTTGGGATCCTGCTCATAAAGTTGTCTTGCATAGTCGAACCATTAGAAGCTGTAATGTTGTTTTCAGTTTGCACCTTTTTCAATTAGAGCTCCTTCCAAAATAATTTGTGGTTATTTTTCCCAAGGAAGATTAGTTCTTCTCTCCTCGAAACCATGAAATCAGCCTTTTTCTTTCTTAATATATGCTTGTAAGCTTTGAGCTTTATGTTATCCTTGTTTGATTCCTTCCACATTATCCTTGCCTTTTTTCATTCCTCGTCAAACCAAGCATTAACCGAAAAGAAATTTGTTTCAGACTTCTTAATTTTTTCTCTTTTTTCACTCAACAAGTGCACTTTGAATTAAATGTGTTAATTCGTGACTATGAAGACCACAAAATGGGGTTTCCTCCTTCTCAAAGAGCCTCTCCAGCATTATTTTGAAGGTATTACAATGCTCTGGAGTCAAAATAATTTTTCCCTTTGGGGCATTTTGTTGGACACACTGGGTTTTTGACCCTAACTGCTTCTTTTCGATCCAAGAGACACTTAAATAAATTGGCTTGTGATATGATTTTAAGTCCCAAATTTGATCTCCAATCAACACTTTTTCCATTTTCTCACACAAACTATGTGAGAAAATTACATAATCTACTACACCTTCTCCATTGTAAGTATTACAAGTGAAATTACCAGAATTTTCCCATCTAGTCAAACCATTACAAATGAATAAATCGAAATCCCCACATAGTGTAAGCAATTGTTCCCCAAAGATATTGCAGCCTTTATCCTCTAAAATTCTTTCCCACTGATGGTTGCTCTCCTTTGTAAGCCAGATAGGGTCACAATTTTCTTTACAACAAAGAATGCTAGCTTGTTCACTTGCAGTCCTAGCATTGAAATCCCCCACTATAAGGACTTCACCTAGCTGAGAGTATATTGCAATATCTGTTTTTAAGGCTGCAAAGGGATCTTTGTGATCAAGGCCTCTACTTTTGTAGATTTTTGAAATTTGCAATACAAAATAGCATGTTGCAATTCTGATGTGATTTCCATTTTCTGATATTTTAAGCCAGACAAATTGCTTATTTGGGTCTTATTTTTATCGCTGAATGAAATGACCTTTTTTTTCTCTCACTAATACCATGATATCCCTGTGTCCTTTGTCATTCCCTATTACATTGTTCCACACTTCCATCTTCCAATACCCTTCAAACAAAGGTGTCTTGCACCCTTCATGGTCATGTGTTTCTATGAGACAAGTTATGTCTCTACCTTTCACAATAGTCCCTAACCCAGGTCCTCATCTCCATGGGTAGCCCCTGCAGTTCCAAAAAACTAATCTTAAGGAAGCCTGGGTATGACTTGATTGCTATTTGTTTTGACATGTAAGACTCACAGTTGAGTCTTTGTCCCTACTTGCCCATATTGACCTTGCTTCCTCATTTCTTGCTGAAGAGTTTGTTGCCTCTTCTTTGTTATCATTTTTCTGCCTTGTTTTGGAAGGAGGTCCAAATTGCACTATCACAACTTTACCTTTATAAATCCATGCTCTTTTTCCCTCATCTCTTGCTGCCCTAACTTTTGTTATTTCGTCTCTCCTTTCCTATTGTTGTCTTACAGTTAAATATTCTTCTAGAAAAAACCGAGAACCCCTCAAGAGTTGCTTCTTATTTAGAATGATATCTTTATCACATAGGATGGGCATGATGACTTTTATGGGTCTGGCTCTCTCACTGTTAAGCTTACCTACTCTCCATGCTTGACATATTTGTCCTTGCCATTGGAGTTTGTCTTTCAAGAAGTCTCTTGCAAGGTCAAGAGTACATTCATTTTTCCGATAATCTTTCACCCCTTTAATAATTATGTTTGTTGCTCTCTCTTGTCTTTCCTTGCTTTCTCTATCTTGCATGTTGTCAACCTGAATGTTTGTTTCTCCTTCCCTCTTAGAAAAATTGCTAATAACTTGAGCTTAGGTTTTGGAGAGTTTTGCGGAATCTCCTTTCCTCTCTTCTCTTAATGTCTCTTCATTGTTGTCAATTTGGGCAACTACTTTCCCCTTATCCTGGGATGGTTTCGCATTCATCACCTCTGTATTCTCCACTGCAAATTTCTTCATGTTTTGCACCTCCGCTTTCATGTGTTTCCATTATGCCTTCCCTATTCGAAGAACTTCATGTAGCAATGACACTTGCTCCTTCAGAACTTTGTTTCTTTGTGCTAAAGCTTGGTTTTAAGTTGTTATTATATGGATTGTACAATCTCTTTATAGCTCTTTAGCTTCTACTACCTCCAACCTCTATGTATGCTTAAAATAAGCTTCGATTGGATTAATGTCTTCAATGTGAAGGAAATTGGTTCTAAATTATTGAAGGCAAGGAAAAAACTATCTACCAGAAGCAATAGCCTTGGTATGTAGGTGTTAGTTGGAAAAGATGTTATTCGTGATTTTTTTTTTTTCAGGAAGCTTCTATCTTTGTAAAAACAATGAATATAAAGTATCAACAACCATTAGGTTGGAAATTTCCACTGGATGTTATATAATTAATGCAATAGCTAATGACACATCATGGATTTATAGAGGCTTATATGCAAATTTTCAAAAGAAATTAGGTGCCCAAGACAACAGGATATAATCCCCATTTGGTTGATATGTGTCTATCACTTACACTCCCTGATATAGACCTACCAAAATGACATGCTATACTATCTCGTGGAGCCAATATTTCATGAGGGGCAAAACATAACAACATTATGTGCTCCAATGTGGTAGAAAAGGAAAATTTTCAAAGTTAATGGGCAATAATTATTATAGTCATATGTAATATTGGATGGAAAAATCCTCTCACTAGCTTATGTCAACACCTAAATGTGTTTGAAATTTGAAGGTACTACTGATTTGCAGGTACCCAAATTCTTGTTCAGCCTATCAGTGATAGAAAACCTAGCCTATGAATGTTGGAATTTTGATGCTTCATTATTTCACATGATAACTAAGCATAAGGGAAGAAAACATTGTATTGATGAAGTTTTAATGTGCTTGTAGTGGATCACCGATTTCAAGTAGCACCCTCATTTTTCACATGCTACAGTAGGGTAGGAAAATGAATAAACTCCTTTGAGAAATAGTGTAGCATGATAAGCTCCCTTGATCACTAAATTTGATTTCATGTTGTCATAAATAGATTCCTTTCTGGTCACATGATGGTTTTCACAACTAGACTGTTGGTCAGGCCTTTGACAAGGTTCAAACTGGGCTTGAAAACTCAAGCCAAGTCCACTACAATATAATATTTGTATAGATAATTGCAAGTGGAACACAATAATATCAACCATTTCATATATAAGGTCATAAATCAAGGGATCACATTTAGTCATGCTATAACCAACCACTCAAACTTAAATTAGGTCCCCTTGGTTATATTATGTTGGATAATCTCAAGTCAAACACAACTGAAACATACATTTTTTTATTTAAATATAATAGATCTCACTTCCTCATACACAAAAATAAAAAAGGAAAAATTATATGACTTCTCCATTCTCTTGAATACTCAATTCCACAGTGACAAATTGCTTGGAGGCATGTATAAAGTTAAAAACAAAAAATTTAAAAAAGGTGGCATGTCCGCTACCCACCTATTGCCCTAATATTTGTGGCACTATGGACTCAATACGCATCAAACTATGATCCAAAGCATGCTTGGCCTTCTCAAATTTTATCAAAACTGAGTCTCGTGTAATGGCCTGAAAAAAACAGAAACACCAAGTACGAGACAACTCATAAGGAAAAGCACCTGTTATTGTATCAACTTGAATGTGGAAAGGATATACTTCTAGTGAAGACTATTTTTTCGAAACACAGAACTAAGAAACATCATGAGGTTTGAACAAAATTTCCCAATTAAAAACGAACTAACAAAGTTTTGTAAGAAAAGTAAACACCACAACTAAAATTTATGCCAAAGAATCATAAATCTCGACATCATAGCTTAAGTTTTTATGATTCTTTTGAATCTTAAGAAAGTCTCAACATTCATTACATCAAAATGGAAGTCAAATCACTACAAGCTTAAAAGTTAAATGGTAAGATAAAGAAAAGAAAAGGAATTTGGTTTGAAACATAATTACATATGGATGTCCACTTTTTTTAAGACAAAAAAAAATAACCATCAATCTGGAAGTTATGAATAGTAAACTTGTTTCTTCTTTATATATGTTACATGGAACTAAAATTTTTACTAGGACATAATCCTTCTCTATACCACATTCTTAGTTCAATATGTCCATTTTTTGTATTTTTGAATTATTTTTCCTCTTTTTTCACTTTTAAGAATGGTAGGGAAAATAGATATTACCAAGTATAGTTTACTGTAATTTTCATAGTGTTGATGAAGGCTTTTGGCCTTATCAAGTGCTTGATGCAAAGCATGCAATTCGTATATTATTGACTGACACCTTGGGCATTTTTCTTCTAAGGTAGGAAATATTTTCATTATTGTTTAAAGAAGTTTTGCTCGAGTTCTAACTTCTTGAATTCATAAATGCCCAGGAAGATTTTTCTCCTTACACCTTCATCTATACCTCTTTAAGGTTTGAGTTTGCAGATATTCAAGGCATATCCTACTGGTTATAGAGAATAACACTTTACTTCAAAATTCATTGGAATGAAAAGCCTGATTCCTAACAAAACTTATTAAAATAAAACTTAGATGCTTAGGCACTAATCCCATCAACCAAGATTTGTCTCTAGGAGCTACATCACTTAGGAAGGAGATATAAAACACATGGTTCAAACTTCAAATACATCATGATACCCTATCATAAAAACCTTAGTCTTCATAAAAAATATTTAACAGTAGAAAAGCACAAACCTCCAAAAAGCAACAACACACAAAATCAAGGTTGGTGTTCCTTCAGAAATTAGCCTCCATTAACATTGCATATTGCTTGTGAATAAAATCAAAGAACATAGCAATATAAAAGGGGTTCCCTTATGATATTTTCAGTTAAATCTAATCCTAATTTCTAAAATAATTTTGCCAAAAATGGTACACTATTCAATCTCCAAGGATGTCTACAAATAATAAACTAGGGAAATTTCTAACCACTTGAACAATCCATAATTTCTATACATATGCTTTCCTAAATGAAAGTTGATACCATGACCCAATCATTTAATCTTGTTGATAGCCAAATTAATCATCAATCTATTGGTGCTTAAACAAGAATATATTGTTGCATCTAAAAGGCTTTGTTTGACAACATCCATATTTCCCATCCAGCCAAAATGTATATTACAATGTTGCACTTCCACATGCACATATCAGATAAGAGACAAGAATCATATCAAATGAAAGAATACATATGCAAAATCTGGGTCATACAATTGATGTACAATAAAAACTTTTAGATATGGTTTGACAAATCTTGTACACTCTCTTCATGTTGAAGATGAAACTATTTGCATCTTTACTAGAGTATATGATATTTAAATTAAATATTCATAAGAAGAAATGCATTTGAAACATTTACAACAACTAGACTATGAAAATCAATAAGGCATGTTAGGGGAGCGTCTGAAATTATCCTCAAAAAACAAGCTTTTCATTTCAAATGCAACTCTAAATACTAAAAAAAAAAGAACTTCCTAAAATCATATAATATAGAAAACGAGACTGTTTTGGGTCACTTGCAAAAGGCAACACTTCAAAAAACAATAGCAACATTACCATTCATAATTTAAATTGAAAACTTAAGATTGATAGTTAACAACATTCCAATGTAAAATAAAGTTCTTAGTGGGCCTTTTTAGCACTATTTTGTTGTACTTATTTTATATTTCTAGAAAGGAGAAATTTCTATTAGAATTAGGTGTGATGCATATGGATTATCCATAAATAAAACAAGAGATATGTTAAAACTATAAAAAGTAAAGAATACCCAAGAACTTGTCAAACGAACGACTTCCCGGGCCTTTAATTATTGGTTATGCCTTAAAATTAAGGATCCACAAAGTCGGTAAAATGTGCCTATAGGCTATATGTAATTTGATTCTTGAACTAGAAATATTAACTCAAAAAGGCCACAAGAATACAATGCATTGAAAAAATTATCATACTAAAGTTTTAACAAATTTACAAATTGGCGGTGAAATAATATTACATGAAATGGAGTCTACAATCACCATGTATATGTATTGTACTCTTCCAATAAAAAAGTTTGTATTTCTAACAAATGAATAGGTTGAATTAATAGAAAAACATTTCTCAACATAGCTATAACATATAGATGAAGAATGGTGTAATCCATCTTCATACGTTTGTTTCCTTTTGTTGTGCTTTTTTATAGAAAACTTCTTGAACTGGTCCCAATGCTTTTTAATGGCATACCTTCAGTCCAATGAACCGACAACCCTATGGGTAAGACATGCCCTCTCTTCAGGGTAGGAAAAGGCAGACTAATCATATTTTTTCATTCAACATTTAGCCGCCCCTTCCAAACCACTTTGTTTGATATTTTGGTAAGGGTGATTTGAAGAGTGCTCATAGGCACCACATTCATAGATGGATATAGCAGGATGATCTAAACTTTGTTAGACCTCCAAAATGGAAAACTAACCACAACACAACAAGTGATGAAGGAGTTCAACCCTCCTGGGCTACATCTCCTTGGTCCAACTTCCAAAGGCTTGGCCCTATATAATTATGCTCAAAACGGTGATTACATACATTTATAGTGCTGAAATGGATTCAAAACTTATTCCATTAACTCAAAAACTGTAAAAAATGCCCGTATAACCTCTTTATGCTCCAAAATTGGTCAAAAAATGAAGAATTTATGAGCCTCCCCAGCTTTGTTGCTAATTGCACCACAAATTCCCCAAAATCTGGAACCGTCCTACAATTTCCCCCTGATTTCAGCTAACCGAGCACCATTTTCACAGAATTTCAGGCAAAATTGTCAGACAATTAAAATTCCCAATAATTCCATAAATCAAAATTTTAAACCATATTAAACATGGTTAATTAAATAAAAAATTAATTAAAAATCCAGGCCATGCCCCTCGCACCCTTGGTCTCACACCATTGGTCATATGGTGACATAATATGGGGGGGTCGAGGCTAAGCCCTGGCCCCTTACCCAAAAACTCCACTGAATTAACAGTTTTATAAAGGTTTGGATCCATAGATTAATAAGAACTATGGTTGTCCATCCAGTTAGACGTTGGGCTATTTGGATGGAGGTTCGGTGTTAAAATCCGTGGAGGTGCAGTTTGGAATTAACCAATTTTTGGTGGCCCTCGTGCTACCACGTGGTGGCCTCTGGCTGGGCCACATGCCAACATGTGGTTGGCCACCAACCAACCAACCAAATTCACCCACAACAACACCACTCAGGGTCTACCACTTGTCACGCAGTGGTAGGACCAAAAAAAAACTTTCGACCAACTAGAAGAGGCCACATGGCAGCTTGCCATTGGCCCAAAATTTTTCCTAATTAGCTGTCCTTTTTGAAAATTTTGCCTATTTGGGAAAATGAACAAATTTTTTTTCAGGAGCATATGATGTCGATTTTCCATTGAACAAGCTGCGTCAGATTCAGAACAATGAGATATACGCGGTTGTTCAAGTTCCACACCATTCAAAAAACTTTCATTTTTGAGCATAATTTTGAGCACTTGATCAATCAAGGTGTTCACATCTAGGATTTACTGTATACCCCATCCCGAGATTCTAAGCCTTGTGAATAATCCTAAGACCACCCTTCTCATCTTCGATTCCATTCGGAAATCTAGCTCAACCAAAACATGAAAACTCATCACACCATGGTTATCTGAAAATGGAAAGGCAAGGCTCAAGAACACTATCACACCTACCAAATCCCACGAAAATGACAACAAGAGAACCAAGAACAAACATGCATAACCATGAATGCAAAATCTAGCAAGGAAATCATACATGCAAATTGATATCTGCAAGTGAACTCATTGTAGCTTCTTGATCTTGCTCTTTGTTGCTTGATATTTTCTTCCTCTTTGCATTCTTTTCATTTCTTGATCCAAAGTTGAAATTCCCCAAGAAAAATCTAATAGTCCAAGAGTGTGAGGGAGAGAGAATAGAGAAAGAGCTCCAAAACTTAATTGACAAAAGCCATGAACTAATCCTCAGAAGCCTTTTTATTAATGTGGCCTTTGTTTTCTTCATTTTCCATTATTTTCCCTTCATTTTCCTCCTCATATGAAACCTATGACCTTTCACCTTCCTTTTCTCCTAATTTCCCTTTATTTTCATAAATAAATTTCCAAAAATTCCTTTTTTCCTTGTCAAATTCCTTTGCCATTTCCTTTTCCAATTTCCTTAGCCATAATAAACAAAATGAAAACCCACCCTAGGATGTTTTGCCCAACATTCGGCTTGGAAAAAGTGTCCAATAAACGTGGTTATTATTATTTCTTTATTAACTTTTATTACATGGAATTTTCACTAGGGTTTCTACCTTGCCTTAGGGGAACACCGTCCTCGGTGTTCAATGACACCTACAACCAACAAGACTACTGAAATCAAAACATACTTCCGATGGATATTTATAAATTACTAAGCTCGTTGCAGTATTTACAAGGATCAACCTGCTGAGAAGAAAACCAACATGACAAACATAACAAGATGACAATCATAATGACATGATACCATACTGCTTATTGGAGCTTTATAATACATCTCATGGTGGTATTTACATCCATATACATATGTATACATACCAAAACATCTATCCAAACATATACCAAGCCATATATAAGGGACATCCGCTCAACCAACGAATAAAGAAGGATGCATAGCCTGCGTCTAATCTGTCATCGCCCATGTAGCTTCATCGGGCCCAAAGTGCTTCCACTACACTTTAACTTGCACGATTGCTCATTTCCGGAGCATGAGAACCTTGCTCCACAATATACACTATGGTTCTGGCTAGAATTCTTCTTTTGGCTCCACCTACAATATAGACCAGTCAATCACATGATCAACATCTTTAAAATACTTCTTAAGCAATGACACATGGAAAACATCACGAAATTTCACAGCCGGAGGCAGTGCAATTCAATAGGCTACTAGCCCAATCCTTTCAATAATCTTGAAAGGTCCACAAAATCGAGGTGCTAGCTTGGCACGCAATCCAATATGCAAGGAGCTCTTATTTGGCATTATGCACAAGTACACATGTTCCCCAACCTGAAACTCCTTAAACAACCTATTCTGATATGCATAAATTTTCTGCCTATCCTATTATGCTTTTAAATTCTTCTTGATTACCTGCATTTCCTGTTCCATTTATGCTATCATGTCCATTCCAATGAATACCTTGTTCATCGTATCACTCCAATTGATGAGATTATTACAACTCTGCCCATATAATGCCTCAAAAGGACTCATCCTCAGTGACTCCTAGTAACCATTGTTGTAAGTAAACTCAACCAATGGAAGGTACTCCTCCCATCTCCTCTGATGATGCATCACATGCATCCTCAACATTTCCTCCAATATCCTGTTGAACTTCTTTGTCTTTCCATATTTTCTACGGATGATAAGTTGTACTGAAGTCCAACTATGTACATAAACATGCAAATCACTTTTTCCCAAACCTAGAAGTGAACTTTGCATCCCTGTCTGACACAATCTTCTCTGGAACACCGTGTAATCTAACCATATCTTTGATGAACACATGTGCCACATCACTAGTTGAATACATAGTCTTCACTGGAATGAAGTGTGCTACCCTAGTCAACATGTCCACCACAACCATGATGGAAACATGCTGCCTAGATTTCCTCGAAAAACCTGTAATGAAATATATGGAAATAACCTCCTCTTTCCACTCTGGAATCACAATTGGTTGAAGCAATCTAGATGGATTTTTACACTCTTCCTTTACCTGCTGAAAATACAAACACCTAACCACAAAATCTGCCACATCTTTCTTCAGATTCGACCCATAATAAAATTTCTTCACTGGTGTCTATGTATTCTGGTATCGTAGGTGTTCTGAATATGGTCTCACATGAAAATGTCTTAAGTTAATATTCTTGAGCTCACTATTTTCTAGAACATATATCCTATCCCTAATTATGATCAAGCCATCTACTGAGAGATGATAGTCCACATCCTGTGGACCTGCACCTCTACCTCTACCTCTACATGTGCCTATACATTTACTCCGTTGTAACCTGTGCATAAGCTCTCTATACCTATCATCATGTTGACTTACCTGTTAAATATGATCATGTAAGTCTACCCCATAAGAACTCATAGCTGTTATATGGTTCACTTGTACCCTCCTACTAAGAGCATCAACAACCATGTTCTCTTTTCCGATGATGTATCTCATCTCGAAGTCAAACTCACTGATCGTGGCCAACCATCTAGCTTTCCTAGAATTCATATTCATTTGGTCAAACAAATATCTCAACCCACTATGGTCAATCATCAAGACAACCCTCCTACCAAGAAGATAGTACCTCCACATCTTCAACGCATGGATGATCACTGCTAACTCAAGATCGTGTGTCTGATAGTTTTTCTCATGCTCATTTAATTTCCATGACTCATAGCATATTGCCTATCCCTCCTACATAAGGACTCCACCAATCCCTCTCTTGCAAGTATCTATAAACACTACAAACTCTTTGTCCGGATATGCAATCTTTAATGCTAGATAATTTGTCAACAACTTCTTCAATTGTTCAAAACTTTTTTCACACTCCTCCGTCCATTCAAATTTCTTACCTTTTCGCTGCAATGACATGATAGGATATGAAATGCGAGAGAAGTTCTTGATGAACCCTCTATAATATCCTACTAGTCCCATGAATGATATTACCTCATCCACATTTTTAGGGGCTTCCCATTCCATAATAGCCCTTAGCTTCTGTGGATCTACTGCTATGTCATCCTTGGAGAACACATGCCCCAAGTAAAGTACCTCTGCCTGAAAGAAACTGCATTTACTAATATTGGTATACAATTGATGCTCTCTCAAAAATATCAACACTGTTGCTAAATGCTCGACATGCTCTTCCTCATTCTTAGAATATGTAGAAATTATACAACATATATGCATATCATGGATTCAATCCGATCTAACAATGTACTAAAGCTAGGTATTGAATCGCTTCTACAAATAAATTGTGGAAATTAAACACAATAGCCAATCACATGAAGCAAAGAAGAATCAATCAAACCACAACACAGATAATTTCCTGGGGAAAAATTGTTGCTCAAAACCCCTCTATCATATATTGTATATTCCGCAAGGAATCATGAAACAATTACAATGCAGTATTCTTAGAAGAGTCTCCTGCAATCTACCTATCGTCTCACACTGATCTAGACAAAATCAGGCCAACACTTAGCCAATTCTCAGCCTATCTTTGGCTTGCCTTGCTCACGCAATTCCTGATGAATGAAATCCCTATTCTTTAGGAATTTCAGCCTTCCTCAATTGCACTGAGTATCATGGGCATCCTGTGGTGTTTTAACTGCATCTAGGTAGCCTACTAATATCACAACTGATAGTTAACTTCCCTTTAACCTTTGTCTCAACTGGGTCTCCACTGGAACTGACATGCATGCAGCTAATAATAATAAATCATCAGTTGCATGTTAGATCACTGATTGTGAATTAAATAATATTTAACTCACTTGATCTCTCACGAGTGCAACAAACAGTTACAACTAGCACAATTGAATTTAACTCACTTAACTAAGTTAACTGATTACAACATGCGTTAAAATAATGCACCATTACACTTTGAACTATGTTACAACTAGAATTACTCTATATGCCTCACCAACTACCCTCAACTCGAAATTCATGAGCTAATTGAGTTTATCACACAGTTAAATATTACAAGTGATTTTGAGATAAGATTACATTTTATTGTTCATTTTAATTAAGGGAAAATTAAAATAGACATGCACCAAATTTAGCCCACACCAGTGTAGGTGTTGCTAAGACCTGCGGTCCCACACTAGTGTAGGTCCTGCTTGGACCTCTTGGTCCCACACTTAGTGTAGGTGTTATCATGTTGTTTCCGGATGCCAATTTCATTGTTTCTTGTTGCAAACTTCAACACTCCCTCTCAACAAGAAAGGAATGTCTTGTAGAAATTTGAATAAATGATATATTATTCACCGAGATTCTCCTGTTCACACACTATTTTAGCTTCATGCATAATACAAAATCTCTTCTACCATTTATCATCACATGCGGAAATAAAATCAATTGCATGCATACATTAAAACCACAAACAATCACACATATGAACCACAATATTTGATAAATCTTAAAAACTGAAAACCCAAATATACGTATATTATATCATGGAGATCATAAATGTAGTACAAAAGCTCTCAAAGCTCTCATGCACACCCTCAATTGCTACACACTATCAAGCTAGATCTAGCAAAACACATGCTCCAATCTTTTGCCACTTGATAGCCAGCCTCTATTGCGTAATCAATGCTATGGGATAGCTTCATTAAATAGATAAACCACCTGGCTTGTACTGCGCAATCCTCATGGGCTTCTCCACCTATTTGTGTGTTGCAAATAGCAACAGTATAGTCACAAGTGATACTTAACTTGCTCTTTCACCTATTTCTACACTGGTCTCCACTGAAACTGTCCATGCACTGAAGTTAACTGATGCATTCTTTAGTTGATTAATGAGTTTATAATTAGTGAATTAATTAATAATTAATTCACACCACTCTCACTAATTGTATCAATCAGTTAAACTATATACAAATAGCTCAACTATGTTTAGATTAGTTAAACTGAATACAACTCCACTAACTTCCTCAATTAACTCCACCAAACTCTGTCACATGAGTTCTAACTGAAGTATCCATGCAATAGCTCCACATAACCCTCAAGAATAGCGTAATTCCTTGTGTCAGCTCCTGTGCCACATCTGTGCACTTAACTGAAGTGCTCCAAGAGAATAAGATAATGTTTAGAGTCTAAATATTATTAAGAGCTAATAATATTTGACATATCTATTTTTAGACTGGCAATCTAAAAATAGATTCCGCCCAGTATGTCTAAAAATAGAAGTCCATCTATTTTTCCGACTTGACCAACCATCCACAAATAGCATCCTGCAACTCATAGAACATGATCCATATGTCTAAAAATAGACATAGTCTAAAAATAGACTTTGCGCCAAAAATAGCCTGCGGGCCCACTTAGTGAAGGCGACTTCTTTTCACTAAGCTCCTCATCTTGTTGCAATCTCAACACTCCCTCTCAACAAGATAAGGATTATCTGCAACCCCTATCACCTTACAGCAGTATTCGGGCCACTGTCACGGTAGAGCGCCTTCGTCAAGATATCGACATCACTGATCTCCCGTGGGAAGTAACCTTGAAAGTAACATGATCTTCCTTGCACACAATCTCGATAGCAGTATTACTGATCAGAGCAGGAAACCATGCCGCCTCAACTCATCCTCTGTCTGTACCATGATCCATAATCTCGATTTGCCTCTAAGATATTTCAATACATAACTCTTGCTTTCCCCGGAAAGGAAACGATTTGGCTTAACCACATAGAATGCTTGAAGCTGATTATGCTTGCAAAAGATGTCGGGTCATGTATTGACCCAGATACATAGCGACCCCACCAAGCATCAATAGCAGTGGCATCCACTACTACGCAGAAATTAGCATCCTCCTTCTCAGCATCACAGGAAGAGGTATCATGACTTGCGGCCATGCATGTTGAACTTCTCCAGTATCTCCCGGGCATACTTACCCTGAGAAACAAACAGTCCACCACTGCGCTGCCAAATTTCCAATCCCAGGAAATAATGAAGGAGGCCCAAGTCCTTCATCTCAAACTCTTTTGCAAGATCCTCCTTGCATGAGAGTATCAACAGCTCATCACTTGTCAAAATCAAATCATCTACATAAAGTACAATGATCAACAACTTACCCTCCACCACAATCTGGTATAGGTTAGGATCCGCCTCACTCTTGGAGAATCCAAGTCCGGTGAAATAGCTATCTATCCGTGTGTACCAAGCTGCAGTGCTTATTTCATATACATTGCTCTCTTCTTGAAGTTGAGCACACATCGACTATGAAGAATACTCCGAAACCTTTGGGCTGCTCTATGTACACTTCCTCCTGTGAATCCGTTGATGAACACCGATCTTCACATCCATCGATAAGATGTGCCACCCCATCTGCGCTGAGAGAGCAAGAATCGTCCGTATGGAAGAATACCTTGCGACAGGTGCAAAGGTCTCCTCATAATCGATCCCCTCAATCTGTGAAAAGCCTCGGGCAACAAATCTTGCCTTATACTTCTCCACACAAACGTCAGCTACTTGCTTCACTTTGTAGATCTATCTTGAACCCACCACTAATTTCCCCTTCGGCCTCGGGACAATCTCCCATGCACTATTTCTGACAATCGAATCATACTCTTCCACCATGGCATCTACCCATGCGGGGTCCTCCACAGCTTCCTCGAAAGAGGATGGCTCTGTCATGATACACTTGTTCATAAGAGCCATGTATCCAAAAGATAAATGCATCTTGACTGGTTTCGTTTGTTCGTTATACCAGCATTTCCACAACCTTCTTCGCATCTTGCCGCCGCTCACTGAGGCGCTTTTCGATTTCTCTGATGGTTGGCACGCTTATGGTCTCTCTTCCACTCCATGAACCTCATCTTGTGGCTGATCCACATCCCGAGACTCATCCTTAGGAACTAATAGCTCCTCATCTGCATGCAAGTGTGGCTCCCTCTCAAGCGAACACTTCATGGCTTTCTCCTCCTGAAATTTGATATCCCATCGCACAAAAGTCTTGCGACTGTCTGGAAAATACATTAATGAGAAGTTGGGTATCAAGAAAATTTCAAAATATCCTCAACCAGGCCGGGTTCTGCTGCCTTCTTGGCATCCTTCGTCACATGAATGTAAACAGGTGAACCAAAAATCCTCAAATGGGAAATATCGGGCCTCTTACCAGAAAACGCCTCCTCGAGTGCACTCATGCCAAGTATCCTGTAAGGACAATGGTTCTGCACATATACTGCAGTATTGCATGCCTTCACCCACAAGTGAATGGGTAGGCCCTGATCATGCAACATCGCCCGTGCAACACCCACGATCGTTCTGTTCTTCTGCTCAGCAACCCCATTGTGCTGTGGGTTATGAGGTGCTATGAGCTCTCTTTGAATTCCTTCTGTACTGCAAAAGTCCTTGAATTCGCTAGAGATGAATTCACCACCATTGTCGCTCCTAAGAGCCTTCACCTGCTTCCCCGATTCTTTCTCAACCAGTGCCTTGAACTCACAGAACTTTGAGTATGTCTCGCTCTTCTTCTGCATGAAGAAGATCCAACACTTACGAGAAAAATCATCAACAAATATCACATAATACCTGTGCTTTGTTGTCGAAGCTGCTGAGAAAGTTCCACACACGTCTGTGTGAATTCTCTCAAGGATCGTCATGGCGCGACTATCCTTCTCGTCAAAGGTGGCTTTCACAAATTTTCCCAAGGTACATCCCTTGCACTGATCCAACTGCGCAAGAGTACCCTTAGGAAGCCCAGTAGAAATCTGCTGCAGTATCTTCAAAGCTCCATGGTAGAGGTGGCCTAATCTCCGGCGCCACAGCTCGCCCTCATCCCGGCTCACCACTCCTTCTGCCTTGCCTTCCATTGCTACACAACCATCTACCCGCAATTGATAAAGGTTCTTAACTCGAAACCCCATCCTCCGGGTTTCACCTGTTGCCTTACTATGCAGGAAAGCCTTTCCCTCGCTAAAGACAACATCATATCCCTTGTCTTCTAACATGGCCACAGAGATAAGATTATTCTTCAACCCTGGAACATGCATCAATTCCTTCAATATGAAGGGTTGGTTTACTGCACTTCTCTCAAAGGAAATGGTCCCGATACCAATCGCACTATATCTACCATCATCGCCCATCTCGATGTGCACTCCAAGATCCTTCTCATCTAGATCACTAAACAAATCTTTGTCTCCGATCATATGGAAAGACGCACCACTATCAAGAAACCACACTCCAACCCACACTTGGAGACCTCACGATCAACGGTGTAACTACCAAATCGGCGAGGTTATTAAGTCTTCCACCAAGTAGTCCCAGCGAGCCTGGCTTATTTTTCTTCTTATGTGGACAATTAGTGGCGTAATGTTCGTGTTGTGGTGAAACTGAAAGCACTTCACCTTGGACATGTCCTACTTCTTGCCTTTCGCACCTGAATGAGAAGCTTTCTTGCTCTTCCCCTTCTTTGCTTTAGCAGCCAAAGCGCAATTTTCTTCATCATATGCCTTTGATGAAGATCCGTCCCTGGTACTCCGCCTTATCTCCTCTTGCACAAGATCCGACCAAAGTCGCTCCCATCCTGGCAATTTTTCCCGACCATTGACAGAGTCCTGATAGGAATGCCAACTCTTCGGAAGCCCAAGGAGAGCCAAGCTCACCAAGTCCTCATCATCAACAGTAACCCCCACACTTCCCAGCTCATCCCTGCATTGGATGAACTTCGTGAGGTACTTGGGCATACTGTTGCCTTTCTCCATCTTTATTTTCCTGAGTTTGTCCTTGAGCGCCAAATTCCTCTGGTCACTCTTGCTTTGGAACAAATCTGTCAAAGCTTTCCACATCAAGAATGGAGAAGCTTTACCATGAAGGCTGGACACTATGTGATCCTTCACACCTTCCAACAGAATCCTTCGACACTTTGATGTCTTCTTTTGCCATGTGTCAAGTACGATAGCATCACTAGAAGTAGGCTTTCGAACTTCTGCATCTATGAACTCCTTCAACCCATTGTCATCCATCATTGCCTCCATCTTTTCCTTCCATGCAATATAATTTGAGATACCCTCAAGGGCATACTCCAATCGCAATTCGTTGAAAGACATCTCAACTTCGACACCAAGAAAACACTGCTGTAAATTCGAATTCCACCAGCACAAAACTCAACCGCTTCAATGTTTTGCAATTGCTCCAATGATCAATACCGCTCTGATATCATGTAGAAATTTGAATAACTGATATATTATTCACCGAGATTCTCCTGATCACACACTATTTTACCTTCATGCATAATACAGAATCTCTTCTACTGTTGATCATCACATGCGGAAATAAAATCAATTGCATGCATACATTAAAACCACAAACAATCACACATATGAACACAATATTTAATGGGAAATATTAAAGCTGAAAACCCCAACTATTTGTATATTATATGTCATGGAGATCATGTAACAATAATAGTACAAAAGCTCCTCACAAGCTCTCATGCACACCCTCAATTGCTACACACTATCAAGCTAGATCTAGCAAACATGCTCCAATATTTTGCCACTTGATAGCCAGCCTCTATTGCGTAATCAATGCTATGGGATGGCTTCATTAAATAGATAAACCACCTGGCTTGTATCACAGTAACCTTCATGGGCTTCTCCACCTATCTGTGTGTTGCAAATAGCAACTGTATAGTCACAACTGATAGTTAACCTGCTCTTTCACCTATCTCTGCACTGGTCTCCACTGAAACTGTCCATGCACTTAAGTTAACTGATGCATTCTTTATTTGATTAATGAGTTTATAATTAGAGAATTAAGTAATAATTAATTCACACCACTCTCACTAATTTTATCAATCAGTTAAACTGAATACAAATAGCTCAACTATGTTTAGATTAGTTAAACTGAATACAACTCCACTAACTTCTTCAATCAACTCCACCAAACTTTGTCACATGAGTTCTAACTGAAGTATCCATGCAATAGCTCCACTTAACCCTCAAGAATAGCGTAATTCCTACAATAAATATTTTACATACGTACAATTAAGCTGAAGTGTATCGAAAATGTATCAGTTATGTGCAGAGTCTAAATATTTCATAAGGCTAATAATATTTAGCATATATATTTGTGGTAGCAATCTAAAAATAGATTCCGCCCAGTATGTCTAAAAATAGAAGTCCATCTATTTTTTCCGACTTGACCAACCATAGCATCCTGCAACTCATAGAACATGATCCATATGTCTAAAAATAGACTTTGCACCAAAAATAGCCTGTGGGCCCACTTAGTGAAGGCGACTCCTTTCCACTAAGCTCATCATCTTGTTGCAATCTCAACATGTCCTTGTATGCGACATGCAACTCTTGCATGCAACACTTCTCTAGTGTTTCTCGCACATGAAACCTTTGCATGCAACACTTCTCTAGTGTTTCTTGCACATAAAAACTTTGCATGCAACACTTCCAAAACTGAATATCCTCCAAACAACTGAATCAATATAATGCATCTATCATCAGAGTCTTCTAACTGCTGCTAGCTACTACACATTTCTACTGGATTCTCTGCACTATTGACATATGCATCCATGCACTCAGCACTGTTGCCAACTCTGATCTGCGCTCTAGTATTCGACACTTGTCACTCTGATTTATGTCCTCTTGACATATGACTGCATCAATCTAATTGATCCTACTATTGCTTCTCTGTGGGATCCTCGTAGCCAGGTTCAATCCATCAGATGCACCATCTCTAGGACCCTACCCAAATTTCTTCTTATGATTAATCTTGCATGTTGCCCCACCTCACACCTGGAGGTATAGCTGCATGCACTCCCTCTACCTATCTGGCTCGAAATTTCTCTTCTTGAGTGGTTTCTGCCACTCCATGATCCTCCGCATGTGGCTGCTCCACATCTTGAGGTGCATTCTTTGGAACCAAGAGTTCCTCACCTGCATGAAAATCCAACTCCCTCTCATGGGACAATTGCATGGCTTTCTCACACTTCCCAATGGTTGGAAGCTCTGTAGAAATCGCATATACATCAAGTATATAGATATTCTTCACACGAATCCCAATCTTCTTGGCTTTTCCTGTTTCTTTGTGTCGAAGGAAAACTTTTCCTTCACTGAAAACAACATCATAGCCTCTATCCTCCAACATTGCAAATGAAACTAAATTTTTCTTCAAGCCTGGTACATGCATTACACATTTTAATAAAAATGGTTTACCCGACTGTCTCTGGAAAGTAACTATACAAATCCCAGTAGCGCTATACCTTCCGTCATCACCCATTTCAATATTCATATGGAGGTCCTTCTCCTCCAAGCTAATGAAAAGTTCTTTGTTTCCCATCATGTGGAAAGATGTACTACTATCCAAGTACCACCCTCATCCCATAGCACTAGACACCATACATGTGATCAGTGAGAAGTCCATCTCAAATTGCAAGGCCAAAGCCTTACTAGTTGCAGGTCTTGAAGCCTTCTTTTTCTTCTTCTTTTGTGGACAATTAGTGGCATAATGTCCATGCTTGTGACAGTGAAAACACTTCACTCTGGACATGTCACGCTCCTTGACTTCTTCACCGATCTCAGATTTGGAATGGAATTTATTTCATTTCCCCTTATTCACCTTGGCATCCAAAGCACAAACTTCTTCAACATCATTCTTAGATAAAGATCCATCTCTAGTATTCCACCCGAATAATTCTTGCACCAAATCCGACCAAAGTCATTCCTAATCTGGCAGCTTTTCCCTTCCATTGATAGATTCCTAATAACTATGCCAACTCTTGGGAAGTCCTAGAATATCTAGGCTCACCAAATCATCATCAGCGACAGTAATGCCAATGCTCCCCAAATCATCCCTATATTGCACAAGATTTTTAAATATTTTTGCATGGTGTCACCATTCTCCATTTTGATCTTCCTGAGTTTATCTTTCAGTGCCAATTTCCTATGGTCACTGCTGCTCTGAAATAGATCTGTCAAATATTTCCACATAGCATATGGTGTCACTTTTCCATGGAGACTTGAGACAATGTGGTCTCGTACTCCCTCCAGTAAGATCCTCCTTGCCTTTTCCACTTTCTTTTTCCATGCATCAAGATTTGCAACATCTGTCACAGCGGGTTTGGGAACATCATTATAAATGAATTCCTTCAATCCATTGTCCTCCAGTACTGCCTCCATCGTGTCTTTTCAATCAATATAAATAGATCTTCCCTCGAGTACATACTCCATTCTCAAGCCATTGAAAGCCATTTCGATCCTGAATCACTTGTAGCACCAAGAAAGTCTTCTGCAAATTCAAATTCTATTCAGTCACAAACTCAGCTCCTCCTCCACTATTGTGATTTCCTGTGATCTAATACCATGGAGAAATTATACAACATATATGTATATCATGGATTCAATCTGATCTAACAATGTGCTAAAGCTAGATACTAAATCACTTCTACGAATCAATTGCGGAAATTAAACACAATCGCTAATCACATGAAGCAAAGAAGAATCAATCAAAACACAACATAGATAATTTCCCAGGGAAAGCTTGCTGCTCAAAACCCCTCTATCATATATTGTATATTCCACAAGGAATCATGAAACAATTACAATGCACTCTTCTCACAAGAGTCTCCTACAATCTCCCTATCGTCTCACACTGATCCAGTCAAAATCGGGCCAACAGCCAATTATCAACCTATCTTCAGCCTGCCTTGCTCACACAATTCCTAATGAATGCAATCCCTATTATTTCGGAATTTTAGCCTTCCTCAACTAAGCTGAGTATCATGGGCATCCCGTGGTGTTTTAACTGCATCTGGGCAACCTGCTAATATCACAACTGATAGTTAACTTCCCTTTAACCTTTGTCTCAAATGGGTCTCCACTGGAACTGACATGCATGCAACTAATTATAATAAATCATCAGTTGCATGTTATATCACTGATTTTGAATTAAATAAGATTTAATTCACTTGATCTCTCACTAGTGCAATAAACAATTACAACTAGCACAACTGACTTTAACTCACTTAACTGAGTTAACTGATTACAACATGCATTAAACTAATGCACCACTGCACTTCGAACTTTGTTACAACTAGAATTACTCAGCATGCCTCACCAACTACCCTCAACTCGAAATTCATGAGCTAACTGAGTTTATCACACTCAGTTAACTATTACAAATGATTTTGAGATAAGATTACATTTTATTTTCCATTTTAATTAAGAAAAATTAAAATAGAAATGCACCAAATTTAGCCCACACTAGTGTAGGTGTTGCTAAGAACTGTGGTCCCACACTAGTGTAGGAGCTGCTTGGACCTCCTGGTCCCACACTTAGTTTAGGTGCTATCATGTTTTTTCTGGATGCTAATTTTACTGTTTCTTGTTTCAAAATTCAACAGAATATATCAATATGTCATCAATGAATATAATAACAAACTTGTCCAGATAAGGACGCAAAAAAATATTCATTAAGAATATAAAGGTAGCAGGAGCATTAGTAAAACCAAATGGAAATAAAACAAACTCATAATTCCCATACCTGGACTGGAAAGTTGTCTTGTAAATGTCCTCTTCATTGGTGCGTACCTGTTGATATCCAGATCTCACATCAATCTTCAAGAACACTACTGCTCCCTTAAACTGATCAAATAAGTCATCCATCCTCGGAAACATATACTTGTTCTTAATGGTCACCTTGTTCAAATACATGTAATCAACGCATAAATTGAGAGTACCATCCTTATTCTTCATGAACAAGACCTATGCACCCCACAATGATACACTTGGCCTAATGTATCCCTTGTCTAATTTCCTTCAACTGTAACTTCAGGCCTACTAATTCTGGAGTGCTCATCATGTATAGTGCCTTTGATGTTGGTTTTTCTCTTGATACCAACTTAGTGGAGAATTCCACTTCTCTATGAGGAAGAAACTCAGAGATCTCTGCTGGAAACACATCCTAAAACTATTGTAAGATCAGATACCTTCTCAATATCTACGAATCCTCATCCTCTTTACCTTTATCACTAGAAATGTGCATTGCAAATAACACACACCATTTTCTGCGACTGCATTTTTCTTGCATAGTTGTCACCATCGTAACTGATTTTTATTTCTTCTTACCTTGTAATATTCTCTGCTCTCCATTATCATCCAAGCACTCAATGTATTTTTCATAAAAATTCACTTTGGTCCTATGAAGATATAACCAATCCATACCCAAAATCATACTATAGGATCCCAACGGAAATACATTTAAATGTTTTGATGTAGGCATACCATTCAGTTCAAATGCACAAGATTTTACCTAATGATGAACTCTCTTCTTTGTACCTGTAGCCAAATGCACTAACCAAGATTTTGCATGCACTTATTGATTCAAAAAAACACTTATCCACTAAGTCAGGGTCAACATAACTATAATTAGAACCAAGGTCAATCAAAATAGAAACAACTTGATCACAAAGCTTATCATCCATCTCAATGATAGATTCCTAATGATCTTCCTTCCTATTATCCACCAATGCATAGATACAAGGAATACTCTTCCCAACATCCCCAACAGTCTGCACCTCCTTTGCACTATAGATTTGAGACCAACCACCCTAATTCTGTGGAAAATATCTCTTGAGATGTTCCTTACCACATATCCAACATTCCAACCAGCTAGTACCATCACCTCTATTTTGTTGCCCCCTAGGCTACGACCCATGTCCCTGTCTAGCTACATTGAACTTCTTATAAGGTACAATATTTTATTTATCTTTTGCATTCTAAGGACTTGTTCTTTTGGGTTGCCATTTACCTTTACCTTTATCTTTCCCTTTCCATCCTTAGTGAGATTTTTTCTTACGCTTTGAGTGTTCATAAAAATGCTTTAATTTTCCAATAACTTCCTCAAGTGACCG
The DNA here is from genome assembly GCA_034641835.2 of Pinus albicaulis. Classification (NCBI taxonomy): domain Eukaryota; kingdom Viridiplantae; phylum Streptophyta; class Pinopsida; order Pinales; family Pinaceae; genus Pinus; species Pinus albicaulis. The sequence continues at coordinate 770,704,838 of CM076580.1, read as the reverse complement.
AGGCTCATCATACTCAATCTGATCTCTAAATGCTAATGGAAATCCACTTAAAAACCTCTGAAATTTAGTCTCTTCATCCATAAGATATTGTACATACATCAATAGATCCAGGAACTTAGTCGTATACTCCTCATTAGTCATCAATCCCATTTTAAGCTCATATAATTCCTTGGCTTTCCTGTCGTAGTACCTTTATGAAAAGTATCTTGAATTCATGTCAACTCAACTCTTTTGTCTAGATGTCTCTGAATTGCTTCACATATTCCCACCAACTTTAACTTTCAGGTTGATGATAGCTACTCTGTCCTTCATATTATCCATGTAATCATGCAACTCAAAGAATTTATTCATGCTGAGTAACTAAGCCTTTTCATCTTCTGCCTTCTTCAAATATCCATCAAAGGTAGGTGTATTAGCTTTCTCAAACTCAACTGAAAAGTATCCCCTGTCATTCCTCCTATAAGGATGATAATGATGACGATCATAGTGCTTATCAAAACCAGAAATAGAATAATACATGTGTCCATCACCTCTCCTATCTAAAGTATCCAAGAATCTACCTCCTACGATTGTGTCATGTCTATTTGACCTGTGCCCACCATGAGACCTACTTCCATATGCCCCATTAGTCCCATCCTCATGTCCATAGCTGATCCAGAGTGTTCCTTGTCTCTGCAATTCTGACAAACTCTGAAGAATCACTGCAATGACTTCTGCTTGTTTCACGTGTGCATGCATGATATTGTCATTATCTACTTTGCAACTCCTTATTTAGTTCTTCAAACTACTTAGTTTTCCTGCTAAGTTAGAAGACTACCCAACACCATGCCACTCATATGATTCATAAGGATAATATTTTTAATCTACCATCTTGCTAGTCATCTTGATCTCTTCCTGCAAGGCATACTGTGTGAGATAAACCAAATCATAAATAAACCAACATACCTTAGTATAATTTGGAGAGGATATCTCATCTACAAGACTGGACATATTAGCACAGTACATATATATAAGCATAATCATACAAACGTATAGATATCATCCTAACCATAATCCAGTCATTAATGCATGACCATATGAACAACACATCATGACCTCAGGAATGAAAAATACAGCCATATCAATGTATGCACGAAACATATAAACAATGACATGCATAAAAAATGCATAACCAATCTTACACTCATGACAACACATTCCACAACTACCCCCATCAACTTTTACATGGTGACACCACTGCAATCATGAGCACCACCATGCACATGGAACATAATTATAAGTGACACATATGTAACCAACATGAATGCATGACCAACACACTGCCCATCAAGTCCAAGGGTGAACCATGCTCTGATACCACTTCGTAACACCCTCCTCTCACATTCACCCAAGTTAACTGGTCCGTTGGGGTAAACATGTGATGAGAGAATACTATGACCTGATTCAACCTCCTAGGTCACCTTAAGGAAGTGGAACCGAAAAAACACAACCAAAATGATCACCCACACAACCAAAAGAACCTACAGGAGCTACCCTACTTTTCTAGGTGACAAACCCCTGACAGAAGTCGACAATTCCAGGACTTGGAGCCCCAGTCGCTCCCATGAGCTTGCATGAGTGCAACTACAACCTTTTTCTGCCAGTGTTATGCAAGCCACTGCAGGATTTAATGCTAAATTCTAGGGCTAGGACACAGTTACTATCCAGAACTTAAAGGAATTTATAGAAATGAAATTAAACATAGAAACAATGATATGCCAATACCAATTTTTGAACAAATACTTTACTAGACCCATACTAGCCATGACCAACATTTCGTCAAACATGTCACAAATATGCTTTCTACAGGTTTAAACAACAAATTTGAGCATAGGGTTCTAATACTTATCTAATAATTTCTAAGAAGAACTAATGCCTTATATAATTAGTTTCATTACCATATATTCATTTCTCATTCATTTAGAAATCAAAACATGATGAGAACTATACATTTTCAATGTCATAAAACACATTCATAACCAACATATAAACACCAGAAATCCTGAGGATACAACAACCATAAATACCACATATAACAAAATATATTTACACATAAAATACCAAGGAAATGAAATCTTATTAATGAATGCAAAAGTCAACCTGGTATGGGACTACCACGTTCCACCTGACCATATATTGGCTGAGAAAAATCTCTCTTCATCCAATCACCCTCGTGCCATATTACAACCATGAATGTGGGACTTAAAAAAAAAGAATCAACTAGGGATTTCTGAGGCTAAACCACCTCACCCTCATTAATAGAACCATAATTTACCGCAATCCTCACCGGATCAGTAGGCCATAAAAAAACATGGATGCCACTGGATCTCTTGACCTAAACCGTGTGGAATTTTTTTGTCTCAACCTCTCGGCTTTATCATGTATCCCGCCATTACCGGTCAAGGGATTCCTAGGCCTACGAGATCTCCACCCTTTGGGATTTACCATGTATCCCAACCTAGGATTCCTAGGCCCAATCAAGGGTACCATCACTGAGATTTATAGTGTATCCCGCCATTCACTAGTCAAGGGATTCCTAGTCTCAATCGAGGTGTTCACATCCGGGATTTAACGTGTATCCCATCTAGAGATTCCTAGCACTACAAGTAAAAGACCCTCTAGAAGAGGTTATAAAGGAGCTTTTTAGTGTTATAAAATTGGCCAAAATTTTCCAAAAACCATTTGCTACAACATCCGTTTATGGTTACAGAGGTTTTGGCGGAGCTTTTAACGGAAATTCAACACAACTAAAAAAACTAGGCAGCCGAAGGTTATTACGGATGCTTTTTTCATCGGTGCGTTACTAAGGTTTCAACGCACCAGTGCGTGTCATCTAGAAGGTGGCCCGAGGCAGTCGAAGGTGCATGCACCAGGACGTCAAGGTATAAAATCGCATCGGGCACAGTGTTGGTGATACAACGCACGGGGTCGTTCTAATTGGTCTTTGGATTTGTGCGGTGCCCATAGATTGTCTCAACGCACTGGTACGTAGACTTATAGAAATGCACCGGTGCACCATATTAGACAAATGCACTGAGATTTATAATTGGTATTCATTTTTGTGCGATGCCCATAGGTCGTACAAATGCACCGGTGCGTAGTCTCACATAAACGCACCGGTGCGCAGTATCGCACAAACACACCAAGATTTTTAACTGGTTTTGGTATTTGTGCAGTGCCCATAAGTTGTATAAATGCACCGGTGCACTGCATCATACAAACGCACCAGTGTATAGTAACTGACACAGTACACTGGTGTTCATTTTGTATTTTTTAGAAACAACGACCGGTGACAGTGCAATTATTGTGAATTTTTAAAATTCATTCTTCATCAAAAGTCGACACATATTATAACAATATTCATATTAATTAAATTTTTATTAATGCATTTGAATGTGATGTGTGGATTAATTTGTTATATCATATCATAATTATTATGATTTTTTAAAATTCATTATTCATCAAAAGTCGACACATATATATGTTATGACAGTGTTCTTACGAATTAAATTTTTATTAGTGCATTTGAATGTGATGTTTGGATTAATTTGTTATATCATATCATCAAATTTCACATCTCTTCATTATAATATTTAATCATCAATAAATTTAATTAATGGTGTTACATTTCACAGCGACAATGGAGAATGCAATATAATAAATTAAAACAAACACACACACACACACACATACATATATAATACAGTCTTTGCCATACAAAATGAGACAGTTTATTGGTATCCCTTTGTCTTTCAATTGGGACACTATGTCCATTACATTAAACAAAATGTCTGATTTCACACACAAATATTTCAAAAAATACAATGCCTTGCTTTGATATCCAAACATAGTGTTACACAGCAATTTGTCATCGTCCCTACAATCCCCATCCCACACATTGGAGGGCTCATTCCGTGACCTGTGAGCAGAGACAAGACTTGAAAATACTTTCATTGCATCCCTCTGAAGATGAGCTTTCATTGCCCCGAAGACATCTCCCTGCAAAAAACCCTAAAAATAGCTCTTTTTCCATTGGCGCAGTTCCATAGTTCAGCCCTCGCGCCAAGGGGGCAAATCCTCCAAAGAGGGCGCGCCAATTGGCGCTTTGTCATAGAGCCGCACCCGCGCCAACCATATTAAGAGGTGTTTTTAAAAAATAAAAGGCGGAAGTTTCATCCTAACAAATTCCTGGACTGATTTCTATTTTGAGTTGGGAGGTTTGGCTACGGATTTCCATGGAGAGGAAGTGGTTTGCCACCTCTCATGGAAGCTTCCTTGATGATAGGGCCAATCCCATAATTATAGGGATCCCAACTTCCCTTCCTCCTTCTATAAAAGCTTGCCCATTTCCATGGAAAGCTAATCTCCAAGTTCCCAAGAGCTTTCACATCCTTATGCTGCAAGAGCCTTCTTGATTCCCTTAAGGCCAAATCCAAGCAAGGAGACTATTGCCAAGTATCCGGAGAGAGAGGCTTGTCTCATCCCTGACGGGCTTTATCGAGACATGTTGTGCTGATGACCCGCCAAAGGAGAGTGCTGCGTCGAAGCTATGGTTGTATTCTTCTTTTGACTCTTTAATGATAAGTGACTATCGGTTATGGTTCCACTCTTGTTCTTGATTATGTTCATGAGTTATGTCCTCTTCGACTGACATATAGTTGTATGTACTGGATTTTATGCTTGCGTTTGCGTTGTTTCTTGCATGTGCAGGTGTCCGATCACAGAGATCGTGAGGATTGTGATCTGCCAGGGCGAAGGAATGGGAGCACCACCTCTTCTACAAACGACAACGTTGGATTCCAGGTAAGCCTTCCTCGCAAGTCGGTTTATTTGCAATTAGGAACGTGCACTGTAGCGTGTTTGATTGTTGCTAGACCCGATCTGGGCTAGTAGGGATCGCCTCTGTCCACAGAGGGGATTTACCTCCTCAACAATTTGGCGACTCCGCTGGGGATTCAGCTTGTTGTTTGATTTGTAAGCTATAGACGGAGCCTGAAGTGCAGCCAGATAGCCTTCGAAACGCTTTTGCTCTGCATTAGCGGAGTAGATCAATGTTGCTTCAGTCAATCTCTGGTTTGGTTTACGGACTGAACAACTTGGAGTTTTGTCTTCTCTTTCCGGTCAACTTCTTGGTCTTTCTTGCTTGATCAGCTCTTTGGGCTGGCTCTTTCTGTGAATTTGGCTTTTGGATAGCTTGATTATCACTGGTCTGCTTGTTGGATTGCTCTTTTTTATTTTTGACTGGTAAACTCGACTGGCACGCTTTTCAGCTTGACAGTCGCGCCCATTGGCGCAGGTTGCTAGTGTATTACCCGTGCCAATTCTATTCTGGCGCTAGTTTCAGCCTTACAGTCGCGCCAATCCTGTAAGGTACTAGGGTTTACTTTGGTTTGAGATTTCTGAGCTTGATCTGTGTCTGTCTCGCTTTGAGCCTAGATCACATGGTTCATTTGAGTCTTGGAGATTCTGCTTGAAGTGGTGAAGTCTGGTCTTGGTTGGGAGAAATTCTTTGTTTTTTCATTTTCAGGCATTGGCGCTTGTTGTTAGTTAGCAACCCGCGCCAATTGGCCATTGGCGCTAGTTGTCAATGTACAAGTCGAGCCAATTTCAGGGTGTATGAAAATTGAGACTTTTTCCCTAAATCCTTCACCAGTGTGTCTTTCCCTTCCGGTTTTTCCCTGTATGAGCATAGATTACATTGCTCATTGTTTGAAATGTATTCTTTCCATGATTGTTTGATGTAAAAGGGAATGAATGCCTTATTTTGATCTCTTTCTTTGGAAGTCCTCTTTGTGTTTGACCTCATATGTCTTGTTGCCTTTTGAGGGATTTCGTTACAAAGTGTTTGAAACAACGACTGCATTCTTAGTGTTTGTTTACATCTCTTTTGCATTCATCTTTCATTAAGAAGATTTGCGTTCATTTAGTTTTCGTCTCAAAGTTTTCTTTTCGTTAAAATGCATTAGATCACATTGCATTGAAAAGTATTTTTGAGATTTATCATTGAACTTAGATCACATTGTTTAATGATTGAAAGCTAAAAGTCGCTTTGAGTGCATTCTTATAATTTGAAAAGAAAAGGGAAATTGTGCATAGATTACAATTGCATAGTTTTCGGAAAAGAGAATTTTGCATAGATTACATTGCATAATTCGCATCGTTGAATGTTTTAGAATACTTTTGCATAGTGAAAGTCATCTAGTTTGGTAAAAGTTTCATTTGCAGTGTTGTTGTTTGTTGCATCATTGTTTGAAACTCTTCCCTTAACTAGATAACATTCATCGAATTGAAAATATTTCTTTTCTCATATAGTTGCACATAGGAGATTGTCATATGACATACGGTAGGGCCTTGAAACTAAGACATAATTGAAGATCAACCACAAAATTTATTCAATTAACCTAAGGAAGCATTGAAACATTAACGAAACATTTAGAGGTCTAGGTTAGAGACGTGTTCCGGCGTCGTTAAACCTAGTAGCTGTCGTTCACCTCTTGGCTTTAGACAACGCTAGTACAGACCTGTGCTCCCCGTACCGTCGTGTATATAAAGGGAGACCCCACTAGGTTTCTATCCTTTATCCATAGGAAGTTGAGTCTGCCGCCTTATACCCGTGATACACCGAACACAGCATTCGGGGAGATTGCCTGCACGTACGTCAAGTCCTTGGTTGATTTCTTTTTCATTTTGAAACCAAGGTGTATATTGCAGTTCACGGTTATTTGGTACACCCTTTGCCTAGTATTCCTGAGTAGTCATTTCGATCTTTTCTGACTCATTAAATTTGAAAAGGTCATCAAGCGCTTGTCCTTTCACACTTGTTTCCAATCTGAAAGTGATAGAGTCACCTTTTTCCTGTTTCTCGACTCTTAAAAGATGAAACGGTAGAGTTTTGTTTCAATGTTTTAAAAATTAACTGCCCACAAATATTCCTGGTTAAAGATAGTTTCCTTAGGGTGTTGTTCTGAAGATTGTTTCTAATGGAAAATTTTCCGGAGTTCACCAACCAAGGAATCCCCTTCGATGGGAATCCTGGTCCTTTTCCTCCTTTTGGACATGTTGGTGCTCCTTATATGGAAACGTTGTCCCTTACAGGGTTAACTGTTGGGTTGCCTGTTTGGTTATTTTCAACCTCTGTGGTCCCGAATGTCTCGGCTTCTGTTCAATCAGTTCCTCCACCTGAACAACATCATGTTGATTCCAAGGTGGACCTCTCCCCTTCTTCGCCTGTTTCTGCATCCTCCTCTTCTACTTCGCCTGCTGAAAGTCTGGATTCGAGTAACCAGGTGGCTAAGAGGAAGAAGAAGAAGACAAAGAAGAAGAAGTCTGACAAAGGAGAGGCTAGCTCTACGGATATTGCGCCTAAGAAGCCTTCTCTTGATAAACCTTCCAACCCTCCCCGGAAAGTCAAGTTCCCTTGCATGTTGTGCACGGGAGACCATCTTCTTCGAGACTGCCCTGGCATTCCCAAGGTGCTTGAATAATGGTCCAGTGGTCGTCCGCCGTTGCCTTTGGCTTCCGGGAGTCAAGTTGGGGGCATGTCTTCGGCTGGTGCTGGTAAGGCTCCTAAGAAGCAGGGTAAGATTACCAATCCCTGTAAGTTGTGTGAAGGGCACCATTCCATTCACCTTTGTCCATATATGGATGAAGCCAAATGAGTCTTGGACAACGCAGTTATTTCTGCGTCGTGCCTTCCGGCTGGTTACAAACAACTTCCTTTGAGTCCCCCACCAGTCGATCCTACGATTGGTCAAGAGTCATCCTTGGTCAATCCCGCTCCCCCGGAAATTCAAATTCAGGAATCCGTTCCCGCCCAACCATCGGTTGTGGGATTGGTTGAACTGGCCCCGTCTGCGGTGCACCAGGTATTTTCCGTGGAGAGTGGACCTCACATCCCTCAGTTTCTTCTCGTTTCTTCAGATTCTTCGGAATTGGAGAAATATTCTCCTGTCCCTATATCTCAAGAAGCTGCTCCTCCGCCTCCCGTGATGGAGGTCCCGGAGGATCCCACTCCCGCCTTTGAGATGGAGGTCGTGGAGGATGCTCCTTATTCTTCCGTAACACCAGGGGAAGACCATCCCGGTTCGATGGTAGCCCCTCCGAGTAGTTTGGTCGCTTCCTTTGATTGGAATCGATTTTCAGGATACCGCCTTCCGTCTTATGTGCCTTTCGAGATCACAGTACAGGCTTTTGGTCTGGTCGTACCCAGCACCATTATAGACGAGGGCGCATCTGTTAGTGTTCTATCCTCAACTACTTGGCAAGCTTTCGGTTCACCGCCGCTTGCGCCTGTTACACAGAGTCTGTTGGAATTTAACAGAAGAACGAGTCAAATGTTAGGGATCCTTCCAAGGTTACCTATTACTTTGGGAGGTAAAACCATCCATATGGACGTGATGGTTGTTCCAGGCCCTTTGGATTTCAATCTGCTCTTGGGGCGCGATTACACCTATGCCATGGGAGCGCTTGTCTCCTCCCTTTTTCGTGTGGTCTGTTTTCCACATGAAGGACGGATCATGACCATTGATCAGCTTTCATTCTTTGGTCCTGATATGGCAGCTGGCCCTCCATCATCCCTTCCTGGTTTTTATCCACCCGTTGTATCTGCCCCGCCGCAAGTCAACTATGTGGCTACCTACCCCGTGCCTGTACTCAGTGATGGTGCCGTTGTGCATCAGGTGCTGGGGGCATTGGGTCCTGACTTCCAGGATGTTTTCCTTCCACTGGATGGGCAACTCTTGGAAGCGATGACTTCTTGTTCATTATGATGAGGTCATCGGAGCATGGTTCTTTTCCTGTGTCAAGCTCCTTAAAAAATGAAACAAGGTTTTCGGAGCATAGTTCATTTTCTTGTGTCAAGCTCCTTAAAAATGAAACAAGCTGGTCGGAGCACAGTTCGTTTTCTTGTGTCAAGCTCCTTAAAAAATGAAACAAGCTGGTTGGAGCATAGTTCGTTTTCTTGTGTCAAGCTCCTTAAAAAATGAAACAGGCTCGTCAGAGCATAGCCCATTTTCTTGTGTCAAGCTCCTTAAAAAATGAAACAAGCAGCTTGTCGGAGCATGGTTCCTTTATTGTGTCAAGCTCCTTAAAAAATGAAACAAAGTTGTCGGAGCATGTTTCCTTGTCTTGTGTCAAGCTCCTTAAAAAATGAAACAAGGTCGTCGGAGCAGAGTTCCTTATCTTGTGTCAAGCTCCTTAAAAAATGAAACAAGGTCACCGGAGCAGAGTTCCTTGTCTTGTGTCAAGCTCCTTAAAAAATGAAACAAGGTTGTGGGAGAAGAGTTCCTTGTCTTGTGTCAAGCTCCTTAAAAAATGAAACAAGGTTGTCGGAGCACAGTTCCTTGTCTTGTGCCAAGCTCCTTAAACCATGAAACAAGGTGTTCTGAGGATAGTTCTTTTAATGTGCCAACCTCGTTAAAACAATGAAACACTTTCTTGTTCAATTCGAGTCTTTGTTAAGATCTCATAAAATCCTAGTCGAGTCTTTCTTCTGATCTCGTAACTTGAACCTTCACTCCATCTACCTTTCATATGGACTGAAGCTTGGGGGGCATGCACCTCGAATTGAGTCACCATGCTGGGGGCATGCTTACTTTTTCAAGCATAGTTTGTTTTCGTTTCAAGCTTGTGTAAAAATGAAACCGGTTTCAAGCATAGTTTATCTTTGTTTCAGGCTTGTGTAAAAATGAAACCAACTTCAAGCAGAGTTTTATGATTTCAAGCTTGTGTAAAAATGAAACCTTTCCCATTTTACCTCTTGTGATTGTCATTTTATCAGCCTGTTTTTGCCAGATGAGCCTTGGTTTTCTCACTCCATCGTCACTATCTACTTGGCCGATCATATGCCTTCACTTGGTTGTTTTACCCATTCCTGAGGAACCGCTGCGATGAGTGGTCTTGTTAGCCAGCCTCTTGACCTTTATCTTGTTTTGAGCAGTTCCACCATTACCGAAACCAGTTGCTACCCTTTATACCACTCGTTCCTCCAGGAGGAGTCAACTTTCAGCTCTTTTCTGACTCTCTAAACGTCGCCGAGTCCCTTGTTGTTTCGATCTCATTAAAATGGACACGAAGTGACATCTACCCAGTATACGTTTACCCCTTTTTCGGGCTGGGATGGATTATTTACGAAAAAGGAATACCCTAGCCTATCGCGACTAGGAGGTTTTCTCGGATATTGTTTTCTACCTTTTCGGGTTCGAGGAACTATATACGAAAAGGGACCGCTGGAGTTTACTTTTCTGCTGTCTTTTCAAACTCTCTAAACATGAAAAGACGCCGAGTTCAACCTTTGTCAGACTCGTTAAACCCTGATGACATTGGATTCAGTCGAAATGACGTTATTCGAGTCGCTCCTTCTTAGGGCTCGTTAAATGTACTAGGATGGATTTTCCCGAAGGGCGGACTTATATTACAAGCATATGCTATCCCCTTCAAGCTTGTTATCAAAAATAATTGGGGTACTCGCCAGAAATGGTGGGGAAAAATGGAACCAGTATCGTTGTCGTGTCGGCAGTATGTCACTCTTGAACATGGCACCTGTCTGCATTCATGTCGGGTTGGGGACATCTCATCTTGTTTTTTCACTTGCCTCCATGGGTTTGGGTAATCCCTTTTGACCTCTCATCTTCTCTTTGCCTCGTCACCATGACCTCTGATCTTTTGATGTCAAATACTACCAAATCCACTGTCGTGTCGTCAATATGTTCAAGAGAAGTTGACCTCTGCAAATATCAACCTCCCTCTGATTCTCATCTAATCGTGATTCACAAAGACATTATGTTCCTCTGTCTCATGTCGATGATGTGGGAAACATTATGGCCCACCTTCGATCAAGGTCACTTCCTGTCGACTTCAGCTCATTATCCAGGAAGCTGATCTAGAGACTCCCTTCTGGTGCCTTAGAGCTTGCATGCCTCAATGGCAGGTTCTTCGCATTCGACGCGAGGTTTTCATCATTGGCCTCCGATCGAGTGATTCTACGGGTGTTTGACACCAGCTCATTGATTCACATGCCGTAGATTGTACCTATAGTACCTTGAGGGCCATTGTCATTATTGGTGGTTCCTCTCGCGTCTGTTAACAACTTCCATCATTGGCTGGTAATCAGACGAGGTTCTTGCATGTTCGACTTCAGCTCACATATTCGCATGCTTGAACTTGTACTTTGTTCGGGTCGAGATGGAGTGGAAGACCTTGGATTGTGTCTGTTGTAATCCAGGCTGCGATTTTGTGGATTATTATGATTATTTACATGACTCACTGATTGGATGGCTGCGACCGTACCTGAGTCTATTTATCGATCCTTACTGGATGGTTGCGTCCATGCCTTGGATCTAGATTATTGTATACTCTGTTATGGATGGCTGCACCCATACCACGCATATATATCATGTATCTGAGACATCAGTTGTACTTCGCTCCGCAGGTTTTCCGATGGCAGTGTTTTTCAGTCGGCATGTTCTCGTAAAGCATTTCACCCCTCTCTCTCTCTCGGGCCTCATGCTTTAGGGGGCATCTGTTACACAACAATTTTTCACTGTCCCTACAATCCCCATCCCGGTACATTGGAGGGCTCATTCCGTGACCTCGTGAGCAGAGACAAGACTTGAAAATACTTTCATTGCATCCTCCTCAAGATGAGCTTTCATTTCCCCGAAGACATCTCCTTGCAAAAACCCTAAAAATAGCTCTTTTTCCATTGGTGCGGTTCCATAGTTCGGTACCCTCGTGTGCTGCGGGGGAAAATCCTCCCAAAGAGGGCGCGCCAATTGGCGCTCGCTCAGAGCCGCACCCGCGCCAACCATATTAAGAGGTGTTTTTTAAAAATAAAGCCGATAAGTAACAAATTCCTGGACTGATTTCTATCTTGAGTTGGGAGGTTTGGCTACGGATTTCCATAGAGAGGAAGTGGTTTGCCACCTCTCATGGAAGCTTCCTTGATGGTAGGGCCAATCCCATGATTATAGGGATACCAACTCCCCTTCCTCCTTCTATAAAAGCTTGCTCTTCTCCATGACAAGCTAGTTCCAGAATCTCCAAGTTCCCAAGATCTTTTACATCCTTATGGTGCAAGATCCTTCTTGATTCTCTTAAGGCTAAATCCAAGCAAGGAGACTATTGCCAAATATATGGAGAGAGAGGCTTGTCCCATCCCTGATAGGCTTTATCTAGACATGTTGTGTTGACGACCCGCCAAAGGAGAGTGCTGCGTCGAAGCTATGGTTGTATTCTTCTTTTGACTCTTTAATGATAAGCGACTATCGGTTATGGTTCCACTCTTGTTCTTGATTATGTTCATGAGTTATGTCCTCTTCGACTGACATATAGTTGTATGTACTGGATTTTATGCTTGTGTTTGCGTTGTTTCTTGCATGTGCAGGTGTTCGATCACGGAGATCGTGAGGATTGTGATCTGTCAGGGCGAAGGAACGGGAGCACCACCTCTTCTACAAACGACAACGTTGGATTCCAGGTAAGCCTTCCTCGCAAGTCGGTTTATTTGCAATTATGAACCTGCACTGTAGCGTGTTTGATTGTTGCTAGACCCGATCTGGGCTAGTAGGGATCGCCTCTGTCTGCAGAGGGGAATTACCTCCTCAACACATAGTGATCATTATTCTTTGCTTTAACTGCTATCACTGCTAGAGCTACTTCCATGACGGATTATTTTCAGGAATGTTTTGTTCACGGTGTTGATTGTTTTCTTCTTCTTCACCTTCCATCTACAAACATAAAAATAAACTGTAATGAGTGTATATACATTGGTGAGAATAATGAAAATTGCAATATTAAATAATATACATCAATGTAAATCGAAAAGAAATGACGTTCCATAGCAACAACTAACTCATAAACTATACACGTTATTTCAAAACCATGTACCATGCCATATTTCAAGGTTTCATCTGTTGGCGCAGTTCCATACTTTGTTTCCTGCAAGTTTTATACCCCATAACAAATCATATATTTAATATAAAAGATTTGTTTGTTCTATTAATTATAGAAGGAGCTAAGTAAAACAAGATCGATAGATGCTTAAATTCCACAATTAATTTTTGATATGCCAACATATACTCACAACCCATATTTAACCCAATTTCAATCAATTCGTCTGATGGTTATTCTTTGTATGTTAGCACTTGTTTGAAGACATTCAATGATGATTTTTGTAAAACAACTTAAAAAATAAAAAAAATGAAATCTAGTTAAGGTGTTATAAGGAAGTAACAATTACTCACAAACTTAGATATCAACCATTTTCTTCCTTGTCGTCCTGTTTTATGTGCTAAATGGATTCCATTTTCTTTTCTTTTCTGCAAGAAAATACTTGAAAATTAATATTTAATGCTAAATTTTTTATTTATTATACCTAATGATCGAAAAATTCAAAGATTACATATTACATTTGAAGCACGTTGTTGTTGAGATGGCTCCTCCTGTGATGCAACTTTGTCCATTTCTTTGACCATCTCCTTGTACACCTTTTTGGACATTCCTACTGGCATATTTATGATATCCGCTCATTCATCTTTTGAAATTTTCATAATTTTCCTGAAAATGTAACATGATAATAAAATATTAATTTTTTTATTGATGTGTGAAAAGTAAATATAACAAAAGTGATATTTATAAATAATTCTAGACAAACATTTAAAGGAATATTACTTTTTCATTCCTTCTTCTTTTTTTTGTACGTTTTTGCTAGTAAAAGTTTGACATGTCTCATTGACCAATTTTCTGGAAACTCTTCCTGTAGTTTAGTTAAAATTTGGTTCTTGGAATCATTGGATTTATTTTTGTATTGAAAGTGGAAAGAACATATATACATTCGTTCCACTAGATCCCTCAAACTTTTGTAAAAGTTTTTCCCCCTTTCATTAACCTCCAGCACCAGTCCAGATGAGCTAAGGAGCAATTCATTTTCATTTGCATGTTCTACTTTTTTTCTTTTCTTAGAACAACATTCCTTTTCTGAGTTGCTAGTCCCTATAGAAAATTAAACATATGTGAATTAATAGATTGTTTGACACATGTTATCTAATAATTTTAAGTATATTATTAATGAAAATTAAAAAAAAAACTCATATTGGATCGATAGTATTTTTTCATTCACCTGATTCATCCTTTTGCAATTTTTCCATCAAGATTTTACGCTCTTCTGGTCCTAGATCAGAAATAATCTTATCGAGCTTCGTCATTTTGTGGCTCTGTACGATACACAGTAACAATACATATTAGTTAAACTTACATATAGTTCAAAAATAATATTTTTTGTAAAGAATTTACAAAGAACTTGCCTTTTTTGCTTTTCTTGATGTGTTATCAGTGTTTTTGTTACTTGATCTCTTGTTAGTCATTTTTTGTCAATCTGAAACCTGTACCATATCATTCATTAATGTATTTATAAATAAATTGTCAAATTTTCAGGTAAAATAAAAAATCTCAAGAAACCGGTGCGCCATTCATGGTGTATGCACCGACATCAATGCGTGGGGGTCTTATAAATGCACAACACAAAAAATATAATAGACCGTATGATGCTCTATGTCAACAAGGAGCACTGGTGCGTTAGATGTTAACCACCACACTGATTAACATAGAGAAAATAATAAAAACCGTCCAATGTTAGTTTTTGTAGCATAAATGCCCCACGCAAACAAGGGACCATTATACGATGCTCTCTGTCAACTAGGAGACCTGGTGAGGTGCGTTATATGTTACATGGTGCATTGATTAACACAATAAAACAATTTTTTGGGAAACAATACGTTCACGGTGTGCCATAATGAAATAGCACACCGATGCCCTATTTTATATTTGGCGCACTGATAAAAAAAAAATTGTTTTTTATTTTTTTATTACATAGTACTTTCGCGGTGCGCTAGGTTATGCAGGGAGCACCGATAAAAAAAAATAAATTCAAAAATTCACGCAATGGCCGACATGGATTGGGATTCGACTATGCAAGTCGTCCCATGGGTTGGATGTCAATCTAAAATGAAAAGCCCTAATTCTGAAATCACAAAAAAAGGGAGAAGAAAGGGCATAAACAAAAAGAATGAAGGGTTTAGGGTAAAAATGGACTTTTTTTGTTTTTTTTTTTTTTCTGAAAATGAAAAACAAACTAAATTTTTTTTCTTACTTCGAAAAAAATTGCAGAAAAAATAAAAAAATAATAACCAAATTTAATCACGAGATCGTTTGAAATTCTATGCTACAGGGTTTGAATCACCAGAGGTTTGGAATTATGATTGTTTGAATACTTCTGGTTGAACTTATTTCGCTGCTCGACAGTGCTTTCGTGCTCTCTTGGTCCGGGTATGTCTCCTGGAATTCTCTGGCTGAAATTTTTTGCAAAAATAGTGAAATAATAAAAAGTGTTTATTATTTAAAGAATTATTTTATGAAATTAGATTTTCAAAAATATTTTGCTGTCCATTTTCAATTTACCGCTTTTTTTTCACTTAAAGAAAATAGGGTTGTGCTTTTTTTATTTTCGGTTATTCGTCACTGGTGCATCACTTAATAGCACTGCACCAGTGCATCCATTGGTAGCATGGCACAAGTGCACAATAAATAAAACAAACCAGTGCAGTTATATGTACAGTAGCACCGATTTAATAGCACCGCACTGGTGCGTCACTTAATAGCACCGCACCGGTGCGTCCATTGGTAACATGGCATGGGTGCGCAATATATAAAACACACCAGTGCAGTTATATGTACAGTAGCACTGAAATTACTTTTAGGTGTGTACACCAAAATTTAGCGAACTCCAACCATAGAAATTGAGAATTATAATTTTGTTTATTCTCGATGGAAATATGCAATTAGAATTAGAATTTTGTTTATTCTTGAGAATTAGAATTAAGAATTAAATTTGGATAAATTATTAGTGGAATTAACTATTCTTCCAATGCATTTTGTTTATTGCAAGAGGTCCCTATTGATTATGTGGAGAGAATGCAATGTGGGGCGTGTGAAGATGCAATACTACAGGGCCCAAGTGGGCAATTGTGGCATGTGAACCTATGCTATGCTAAGACGTGGGCAGTTTTCACAAATGGTTGGGAAAGTTTTGTTTCTGGGTTGTTTATTGAAGTTGGAGATATTTTAGTTTTTAGACATGTTGGAAATGTACATTTTGCTGTGAAAATATTTGGGCCATTTCCTTTCAAAATTACACCTCTTCTTCTTTCAGAAAAAGAAAGTTGAACCTTTCCACAACCTGCAACAAGAAAAGGTGCCAACATGAGCCTCTGACATGCATATCTATTTCTTCTGTTGAGGTTTCGAAGGAATTGATTATGGCTAGTCTACTTCGCTGAGGAATCTGCCTGAATTTTCTTTAGTTCTATCGAAGGGTGCAGTTACTAATAGATACAGGATTGTAAGCTCCCCCCAACCCTCATTAAATTGCATAATATGGATAAAACTCCATAGAAATGCCTATCATTTGCGTAAAATGCCTCGAAACACAGAATGGAGTGTTTTCTTTTTTAAAAGTTGTGTTATTATGGTGAAAGAAATTATTCTTTCTATTTTTTGCTAATATGGTGAAGAAATGGAATAGTGCTCAAGTATATGACAATAGTCTTCAATCATATTCTCAAAATGTATGGGTTCTTTGTTAAATGCATAGCTACAAGATTTGGTCATATCGTTGCTAGAAAAATACAACTAAAGTACCAATACGGCAGGGTTGGAACTGTCTACTGTCCCATGAACCCATAAACCCCACAAAAATATCAAAAACCTTTTAATAAAATGAAAAATAGTCCAATTTTTTTTTTTTTTTTTTTGGGTGTATTGCATTCTTGACACTTGAATTCTTCTAAAATCTGTTCATGGAATTAGCATCCATAAGAGGCAACACAATGGTAATATACTTGAATTCTTCTAAAACTTGTTCAATGGAATTAGTACATGTGAAATTGTACATGTGTTATTTCATCAATATTTATACTTTTTAAGATGGGTTTTTATAAAGAAGAGGACTTAATTACCTTATACCTTATAAGACTCTTTTTTTTTAAACATTATAATATGTATTTTGAATTAATGTTAAAATCAATATTTCAATTGATAATTTGCAATTATGTTGATCTCAATAAAAATGGCATACTGTATAAAGTTCTTTTTTTGGTATGTAAGATCATAATAAAATAATGATAATTCTAAAGTACATGAATTTATTTGCATTATTTTATAAACTTTATTATGTTACAAAAAATCATATTATTCTAGATTTATTATTTTACAATTATTTACAATTTTACAATTTACAAATTTAAAAATTTTAATAAAATCATTTCACATTAATATAATTAAAATTTTACAAATATTTTACATACAATTACAATTAAAATTAGAATTAGAATTACAATTTTACAATTCAACATACAATTAGAATTAGAATTATAATTATAATTTTAGAATTTTATATACAATTGCAATTAAAATTAAAATTTTACAATTACAATCATTTCACAGTAATACAATTAAAATTTTACAAATATTTTACAATTGCAAGTTGTGTGTTACAGTTACAATTTTAGAATTTTACATAAAATTTACAATTACAATTACAATTACAATTTTACAAATTTACATATATACCATTACAATTACAATTTTATAATTTTACATACAATTACAATTACAATTTTACATATATACAATTACAATTACAATCATTTCACAATAAATTAAATATTACAATTAAATTAAATTTTTACAAATCTTTTACATACAATTACAATTAAAATTACGATTACAAATACAATTACAATTTTAGAATTTTACATACAATTAGAATTACAATTACAATTTTACAATTTGTCGTATATGCAATTACAATTAAAATTACAATTACAATCATTTCACAATAAATTAAATATTAGAATTACAATTAAAATTTTACAAATATTTTACATACGATTACAGATAAAATTACAATTACAAATACAAATACAAATACAATTTTACAATTTTTTTTTTCTAAGTAATTCTAAATCTATTGATATAAAACATAATTGTACAAAATTGCCTCTGCTTCAGCTGAGAGAGCCTGAGAGCATCGCTTGATATTCATGAAAAGAATGAGTTTGGACTGCCCACTGAGGGGAAACCAGTCCCTGAGAAATATGTCTTGCCGCCCTCACAGGGGAAACCGACATTTGAGTCAAATAGTTTAACAAAAAATCATGTAAAAAGACAATCTGCTCTTTCAGTAGAGTTAAATTAAACATGAAAACAAAAACCAGCCTAGGAAACCTGGGCTGAGGAGTCGGAATACGCAGAGGGTCGTCCTGGTTACTGATCCTTGATAGGAGAGGGAGGCTCCTCCTCGATTCTGCATCTATATTCATCACTGCTTCCATCATCGTCTGCAGTAGGAGCCACGGTGAATTTGCCTTTATTGTCCTTCACCTGAACCTGCATTTTGTCATCACGTGCAACTTTCGGCTGTGCCAGGGAGACCTTGGCTTCTTCTGCAGGCTTGGACGCGGGACCAGGACAAAAAGAGGGACCAGGATCAGCAACAAAGGGGGGGATAGGGCTGGCTGCCTCCTCTCAGATAGTGACAGTGATAGAGGCTGTAATAATAGGCCTATTCATCGTGCAATCAAAGTGAAACTCCACACACTGGGAGGACTGACGAAGGGGGGTGAAGGCTGGTAGAGAGGGGAGATGAGAGTCGATGGAGTGGAGAGTCGGAGGCACAGAAGGGTGCATAGGAGGAGGCACAGAAGAAGGCATATGGGAAGGAGGGGAGCTCGGGAAGGAGTGAGCATGCTCATTGAAGCGAATTCTGCCACTTCGGCTTCGAGTTTTTGGGACATGGTCACAGGAGAAGTCCTCGGAGGTGGAATCCATTCTGGGGGAGGACCGGGATCGAATGGCACGACCGCGACTTCTCCCTCGTCGACTTCTCATTTTATGGCGCAGCCTGGGCATGGTGGCAGGAAGGTGCACCCCACGTTGCTTAAGGGATGGATGGAAAAGATGATGCACAGAGGAACATGGCAAGACAGGTAAGGAATTCGAACAACAAAGACTGCTGTGAGAGAAATGGCACTTCGGAACTGTTTCCAGACAGAAAAGCAGCATGCAACGCCTACTAGTGTGCGTACGAGCGCTTGGCTCGGCACAGGCGGGCAGGCATAAAATTCTCTGTGGAGCGATGGACCTGAAAACAGAATGTTTTCCATACAATAAACCAAAATTGAATTCCATAATGAGCCAGGGGGAATGCACAGGGCGACGACAGAGCATAATGAAGGTAGTAATGGAGCGTAGGGTGGTGGAATTAATGGCGGTGTTAATTCCCTTGTGTGAGGCCATATGGTCGCCCCATGCCACAGACCTCGGGATTCATCATGGGACGGGCGTCCCATCAAGCTCGGTTGTCATCCGCATCCAGAAACAATTTTACAATTTTACATACAATTAAAATTAAAATTTCAATTACAATCACGACGTAATATTTAATAAATATCATGGTCATTTAATATTAAATTAATTAATAAACATCACGATGATGATAAGCATCGTACAAACATCATATTTGACTCAAAAAGACATTCAAATTCGCTAACATCATCGTGATCATGATCATCTAACAAAACATAATTGGCATTGTATAACATCATCACAACAAAAACATCAAATATACATCCCATGTGAAATAACTGCTATCACATACACATCTATTTGCAAGCTGCACATTAAATGAACATATCTAACATGACGTAACAATATACACATCATGATGATCACCAACATCTAAATTAAGTACAACTCCAACATGAACATAAAATACATGAACCATATATATATATATATATAATTGAATAATGTCAGAAATATATGACTGTAATATAAATGTCATGGATCAGCTGGTGGTACATAATCAAAAGTGGTACTAGTCGAGGCCTTCTCAGTCGATGGTGCAGCCTCGACAAGCTCAGATACATGTTGATCATCATGTGCCCGCTAATCTGGATCAAATATCGGCTACTCATCATGATGACTCGACATGGTCGATGGTCCAGCCTGCTCTCCATGATGACTGTTGCTCGATGCTAGTGGAGGCTGCTAGTATGGCGTGGCACGATGTGAATGATCATCAGATGATCTGTCACTACTTATGGATTGTCGATCAAGTGCTGCGTCTCGACCACGCCTATAACATGCAGCGGTCTTCCTCAGCCACGTAACTAAGGTCGTAGCTCCTACGACATGCTGCATCAGGCTATACATGTCACACGGCATGCCTCTCCACATATGTAACAGCCTACCATCGACCTGTATGTCTCTCATAGTAGCGGGCCTGATGCCCGCCTCAACAATCAATGCAGTGAGATGGTCGCCCAACTCCATCCTGCATCTGCTATCAAGCCTAACGCACTTAGCAAAAGGTGGTACCGACGCACTAGCAGGAGCAGGTCTCTCTGCACCAACCTCCTGATGATCCTCGGCATATGGCATGCCCCGATCGTCATCAGGATCCACACCTGGATCATGTGGTGGTGTTGGGATGTCCTCGCCATCAAAAGACCCAATGTCTGCAAAATATATACAAGTACACAACAATAATTAGACAATTTCATTACACAATTTAATAAAAACAAGTTAAAATAAAACAGTAATATTACCTCTATCATCCGACAACTCATCATCTGTGAAGAGGATGTTGGCACACCCTTGCTATTCCAAACCAGCATAAGGACATGGGACCATAATTAAGGAATGCTTGTCAACACTGGCTAGCAACTCCAATGCATCATGCGATATCCTCATTGGAAACACAGTCTCGCCCCTCTTGGGCATCATCTGCCCTCACATGTGCATCCGTGCCTCGAACATCAGCCTACGAGGCTGCCGAACAAAAGTTAGGCCTTGTCTCTAGAAACATCTCAAAAAATAAACAAAAAATATTTGAAGAAAAAGGGAAGTTGACCCTCCCTTGTGCATGTGCATGACATCTATCTAAGGCTGTATAGAACTACAACAAAAAAATGGCAAACCACCTGACAAGTCATGGATCCTGTACTAAAGAACCAACATAATATAGAAGCGAGCAACTAATTCGTTTCCCGTCATTGGTGTTGTGTGAAATGGTTGAAATCAGAAGTGAGAGGCACTTCACCTCCTCACTACCAAATGCACAAATATAGAACTGACCTCCAGAGACCTGAAAATCTGAAGGAGATAATATATCTACGCTAATGTATCTCTGGGAGTACACCAACTGAATCCCTGCTACATATCCAACTGGAACCTCTAGGAATGAGGTAAAATCCACCCCTCTCCTCGATAGCCCTGTAATGAAATATATGTCCTCCTCAGTGGGCGCGTACCACTGGTTAGGACCAACTCGGAAAGCCTGTAGGTGGGCATTCGACTTGCGGATAAGATGTCTTAAAAACACACCATGGCCCTTTAGGGAAGTAGCCTCCTCACAGAACTTGAGGAGGCCTACTTGCCTTAGGAGCTCCTGGGTAGCTTCTATAATAAGGCAAGGGTACGCATCTCTCTCTCTCTTGTGCCTCCCATAGGCGAACCATGTTATATTGGTCTACCTGTTGTTTTTATTGTTCCCCCTATTCTCTCCTTTCATGTCTCTGAATGATTGACATATTAAATACATTTTTTTTTTATTAAATGAGACATGTATTTAGGAATATACATATATAATTTTTTTAGGAAAAAAAACAGCCGGTGTGCCACAAAAAACAGGCATGCACCGGTACCAGTGCATATTTTTTTGTCGTGCACCGGTGGCGGTGTACCAGAAAATGTTTAGCACACCGGCCATGGTGCACCTGAAAATTTCCAGTGCACCTTTGACTATGGACAATGTTGGGAGTGCAGTGCGCTGACTAAACTCTATGCCCCGGTGCGTATAGTTCGGTCAGTGCACCGACCTCCTGAAATCATTACATAGTCAACGGTGCGGTCTTTTACTAGGCCACAACGTTGATCCTATCGAAATGTGGAATGCGATGCGCTGACAAAAATATTTGCCCCAGGGCGGATATTTAAGTCAACGCACCGCATTGCCACTATTCCACATGGTCAATAGTGCAACTGAGTAACCGACCGCACCGCACTTTTTTTTTATTTTTTAAATAACACAGTGTGCCTTTGTTACTGCCCCAGAACTAGTGCAGATACTGTTCGTACTGGCTGCGGTGCGACTTGTAAATTTATAGGCAACACCGCGAACCGGTGTAAGCCGAACGACTCGAGCGCACCGTGCGACAATTTTTTTTTCTTTTAAATGGTTAATTTTAAGATAATTTGAAATTCTAATCCACTAAAAGTCTTAATTATGGAAAAACAAGAAAAATACCTATACATTTGGCCGTCGAGGAGGCATATTGGCTATATAATTTGTAAAATAAAATTTTCCCACTGTTTTGCGAAATTCAAGCTGGAGATTGGTGGGCAATGCACAACAGTAGTGCGTGCAATGGCTGCAATGGAAGCATCGATGTCAGGGCGGCTTAGACAAGGATAAAATGCATCGGTTCTTGAGAGCTCTAGAGCAATGATAAGAGTGAAAAATGTGGTCTTTTGGCAGTAATTTATTTATTTATTTAACCTTGTTTCGGTGCACGGGGTTTTATAGGGACACCGGTGCAGTTGCTTAAGAGCACACCAGGCGGTTTTTGTTAAGGCGCTGGGTTTTATGACGCACCGATGCGGAAGATTTGTAAAGCACCGGTACGCTACAGTAATAAGATGTACCGGGCGGGTGTGTACGGAGCGCATGGTATTTGGTGTGCCAATGTTTTGTGTGCACTAGTGGTTTCTCTTGTTGAACGCACTGGTGCGGTTTAGGATCATAAGCACACCAGACAAAAAACATCCGAAAAAACCTCCACCCACCAACCTCCTCTAGTAACCTCTGCTAGAAACGGTTGTCTAGGGTATTTTTATAAGGGGTTCCTCAAAAACATCCGCTAGAGGGTCTTTTCCTTGTAGTGTAGGCCTTGTGAATAATCTTGAGACCACCCCACTTAGCTTCGAGTCCATTTGACAATCCAAATCAACCAAAACATGAAAACCCCATCACACTATGGCTATCTGGAAATGGAAGGGTAAAGCTGAATAACACTATCACACTTGGAAAAGCCCATGCCAATGACAACAAGAGAACCAAGAACACACATGCATACCCATGCATGTCAAATCTAGTAAAGAAATCATACATGCAAATCGATACCTGCAAGTAAATCTGTTGTAGTTGCTTGATCCTGCTCTTCCTTTCTTGATCTTTTCTTCCCTTTTACTTTCTTGATCCAAAGCTGAAATGCCCCAAGAAAACTCTAAGTATCCAAGAGTGAGAGAGAGAAAGAGCTCCAAAACTAAACTGACAAAAGACATGAATTGATCCTCAGAGGCCTTTTTATTAATGCGGCCTCTATTTTCTTCATTTTTCTTCTCACATGCAACCTATGACCTTTCACCTTCCTTTTCTCCTAATTTCCCTTTATTTTCATTGTAAATTGCCAAAAATTCCATTTTGCCTTTCCAAATGCCTTTTCCATTTTCTTTGCCAATTTCCATAGCCATAAAAAACTAACTGAACAAAAACATTAAGATGTTTTTCCCAAAATTCAACTTGGAATAAGTGTCCCATAATCGTGGTTATTATTTTTCCTTTATTAACTTTTATTACATGGAATTTTCACCAGGGCTGTTACAAAACCATTTCCAACCATGGCTAACCATAGTCAATCATGGTAAACATGGACAAGATGGTCACCATTTTCAAATGTTATTAGCAATGGTCAACCATAGTTAACCAAAATATTTAATGGGAAACCATAGTTATCTATGGTCAGTCATGGTTTAACATGGTTAAGCATAGTCAAGCATTGCCAACCATATTAACCCATAGTTATTCATATGTGGACCATAACAAATCAAATTTGTCTCTAAGTTGATGATATTCAACAATAGTCATCTACAATTAACCATAGTCACCCATTGTCAAGAAAATTCAACCATGTTCAACCATAGACAACCATGCTTACCCATTTTCTACATAGTCAAAAAGGTTAAACTATGGTCTATCTACTAAATACAAATAATTATTTTTATTTGGTTCTGGAGAATTTGTAACCTAGAAAGATCATATGCAGGGTATAAATTTGACAGAAACTCCTACTTGTCATATCACCCCGATCGGGGTGGGGAATTGAATAGACGATTTCACATCAAGAAATGTCTTAACAGAGAACCCGATCACCGTCTATCCAAGACTTCGTGGACACCCATCATTTACATATTATTTTTTATGTGTTTTTGTTACCTTTTGGTTGTGAATATAAACACATTTTTTTAAATATAAGTTGTGTTTTGTGTTAGTAATTTTTTTAATTCTTCCATGACCATAAAATAAGCTTCAATTAAGTAATATCATAGATGTATATGTTTTATATTATTTTAAAATGATCAAACATATTCAACCATGTTCATTCCTAATACCAAAGTAGCTAGTGATTTGGTGCAATTATGTATAATCACTATTTGTGTAATTTCAAAGATTTTATAAATTATGTTGAACCATTCTTGAAAAATTTTCAACTATCTTGGCCAAACCCATTAACTATAGTGTATTTTGAAGATGAACAATTGATCTTAGCTTTTTATTTGATGAGTTCATTATCCTGATGATGAACTACAGTTGGTAGTTCGAAACACGTCGTTCCTAAAATTCTCATGTGATTTCCCGGAAGATTTATAATCTATAACCTTTTAAATATTATAACAAGTTTGAAACTACTTTAAAATAAGAATCTGGGAGGATTCTAACATTTCAAACAATATTAATATGCAACCATGGATTTTGAAGAAATTCATAAGAATGCTTTCCAATATACATGCTAACACCTAAAAAGCACAAATGTAGATGCATTTAGATTCAAGTGTGAATGTATGAAAAACATCATAGCTTTGGTAACCACACATTTGATATTTCCATATCCAACCACAAAATAGATTTGTTTTCTAATCAAACAAATAAATAGACCCGTTTTATAAAAAAATAGATCTATCACGAGTGTGCCAACACTAAAGAATTTGCATAGAACTCTCAAAATCACATGAAAAACAACTATTTCACGTACATAAACAAACAAAAAAAGGCACTTAGTGTTTTATATAGAATACCAAAACATGTCATGTGAATCTCAACCTTTAAGCTTTAGGTATCAAGATTAATGATTCATGCTTAATTATCTACCAGGTAAAATCACATAGTCAATATTTAACAATTAAATCATAAGTATTTGACAATTAAATCATAAAATTGTTGGTCAATATTTGACAATTAAATCAGAAAAATAAGACAATCGAATTTAACTATTGATGTCACTATTATACTATGTATTACTATTTCATAAATGTCAGAATTCACCAATAAACCTCTAAAATTAAACAAATAATTCACCAACCATTAAAACTGAAATGCTTTAACAATTTTGTATTAATAAAATACAAAATTGGGCACCCTCATCGCTACAGAAGATTCGTTTGTGGCTGCGTACCCCATTTAGCATTACGTAACGCGGGACTCTACGTATGTTAACAAGTAATCGCAAATTGAAGTTGAACCCACCCCCATAATTTTTCATTTAGTGAGTTATCATTGATTCATTTTTTTTATATATTAGTCTATGCTTTCTCTTTATATTCGGAGTGGGACGCCTATGTCATTCCGTCTTCTGCCAATCATCTTATTAGTCCATTTAGATCTGCGTTTGGAATTTTGGAATATGAGTGGGTTTGCAAAAACATAGATGATTAAACCCAAAGTCTTGCTCTGCATATTTTAATTCACTTTTTCTTCAGCTTATTAAACATTGACAACGTTTTCTATTAACGAACGTTTGATTAATGAATCAAAAGTAATCAAACCCAAAATCTTGCTCTACCTGTTTAATTCACTTTTTCTTTTGCGTATTAAACATTGACAATGTTTTCTATTAACCAATCAAAAAGTAATAAAAAATTCCAAAAATTCTGAGGTCTTATTTGGCCTTATACGGAGGAATACTAGGAATGAGGTCTTATTTGGCTTTATACCGAGGAAAAAATTAAGATAAGATAAACGGCACAAAAAAATTAACCAATACTATTTATATTTTCTTCCCATTTTATGATATTTTAAGTTAAATAAATATTAAAATAAAGTGACTAAACACGTAAATATATGTTGCGTCAACACTTTCACATGACTCATCCCTGTCAACAAAACTTAAGATACTTAAACATGTGTTGTGTCAACACTTTCACATGACTCATATCTGTCAACAAATAATAAGATAATTATAAGTGATACAAAAGAAATTATGGTTCAAATGAACCAATACTACTTATACTTTCTTGGCATTTTATGACATTTATGTTAAATAAATATTAAAATAAAGTGACTAAACATGTAAACATATGTTGTGTCAACACTTTCGCATGACTTATACCTATCAACGTTCTTGCATCCCATGTTGTCAATAACGGATCATGTGTGTTCAGCGAATCCAGAAAGAAGGAGAACCATTGCTCTCTTATCACTTAGCATGATTCATACGTGTCAATAGTATTGCATGGCCCATGTTGTCAACCAGGGAGCATGTGTTTTCAGCTAATCCAGACAGAAGGGGAACCATTAATCTCTTATCATAAGAAAGCTAATTCCAACAATCCAATATGCTTAAGAAATAAGAGTATAACCTTTAGTGAAACAAAGCATGAAATAGACCTAAAGAGTATCCTCACGCCTGGAAAATGCTTTTGGACGGCTAGGTGAGTGGAGAAAGACATCTATGTCTTCGAGTTTTTCAGAAAGAGTCATCATATAACACACTATTGAAAAGTCAACAAGAAATGTGTGTCTAATTTAATTTTCCCTCAATTAAATTGGACAATAAATTGTAATCTTATCTCATAATCACTTGTAATAGTTAACTAAGTGCGATAAAATTAGTTAGCTCATGAAATTGGAGTTGAGGGTGGTTGGTGAGGCATGTAGAGTGATTCTATTTGTTTTATAGTCCAAGTTGCAGTTAGTGTATTAGTTTAATGCATGAGAAATCAAGTAACTCAATTAATTGAGTTAAAATCAATTTAATTATTTGTAACTGATTGTTGCACTAATGAGAGGTCAAGTGAATTAAATCAGATTTAATTCACATGCAGTGAACTGTCAAGTAACTGATGATTTACTATTAATAGCTGCATGCATTTCAGTTATGATGAAGACCTAGTTGAGACAGAGGTTAAAGGGATGTTAACTATCAATTGTATTATTAGCAAACTGCCCGCATGTAGTAATACACCCATACAATTTCCCATGAGCATTCTGCAGTTTTGGAAGGCTAAAATTCCTAAATAATAGAGATTTAATTCTACAGGAATTGCGCAAGCAAGGCAGGCTTAGCAAAGGCAGGAAATTGGCTAAGTGTTGGTCAATTTTGTCCGAATCAGTGTGAGATAGTTAGTAGAGTGCATCAGACTCTTGTGAGAAGAGTGCATTGTATTGTTTCATGATTCCTTGGTTGAATATACAATAGAAGATAGAGGGGTTTTGAGCAACAAGCTTTCCCCAAGAAAAATATGTGTTCTGGATTGATTTACTTCTTTATTTTACTTGGTGTGATTGTGCGATCGTGTTTATTTTCCACAATTAATTTGTAGAAGGATTCAGTATCTTGCTTTAGCATATCGCATGATCGGATTGAATCCATTGGTATACATATTTTTTGTATAATTTCTACATGGTATCAGAGCGCATGAAATCACTATAGTGGAGAAGAAATTGAGTTTGTGCTTAACAACATTTGAATTTGCAAAAATATTCTTTGGTGCAATAGGCAGATCAAGATGGCTTTCAATGGATTAAGGTTGGAATATGCACTCGAGGGAAGTTCAAATTATATTGCATGGAAAGACATAAAGGAGGCAGTTCTAGAGGACATCATGTTGAAAGAATTCATTGACATTGATATTTCAAAGCTCGTAGTAGCAGACGCCGCTCTTCTTGATGTTTGGAAAAATAAGGTTGCAAAGGCAAGGAGGATATTATTAGAGGGAGTTCGAGATCACATTGTCTCGAGTCTCCATGGAAAAGCGACTTTATATGCAAAGTGGAAGGCTTTGACAGATCTGTTTCAAAATATCAATGACCACAGAAAATTGGCACTGAAGGACAAGCTCAGGAAAATCAAAATGGAGAAAGGTGACACTATTTCGAAATACTTGACCAAGTTCATCCAATGTCAAGAAGAGCTTGGAAGTGTCAGGATTACTGTAGCGGATGATGACTTGGTGAGCCTAGCTGTTGGCTTCAGGGGTCCTAACCCAGGTTCAGAGTTAAGGTTTGCCAACAAACCCTTATACTATTGGCCCTTTCGGAAATGACCTACTTTCGTAGGCCAATGTCTCACCCGAAATAGTATGGGTAGGTGTTGGAACCAGGTTTCCGCACCCTGGGACAGAATAGGTAATTAAGGTAGATCTTTTCAAGTTCTATCAGGTTCACATAGAAACAAGCCTATTATCGAGCCCTTAACAGTATAACCAGCATGTAATCATAACAAAACTACTACTATTAACAGATCTGATTAACACATTCACATCCACATGCGCATCAGCAATTAGCACCACAGAACATTACAATCGCAACTAATTAATATATCACAGACACAATCGCAACTTATTCCAATAACAGAGAGGTACTTCAGTAATGAACACAACCAGTTCAGATAGCACAAAGATACTTTAATAGATTCTGCATTCATTAATATCCAAAAACCCAAGCACAGGCCCAAGTCATAGCTCGCGCACACAGCCAGCGGGGTCTGCACATAGTAGGACTGAGGATCTCCGCGCACATAGCCAGCATGAGTTCTTACCCAAAACTACCCAAAACGGATCTCAACAATTTGTACGTAGCTTCAATCTTACTTACTTACCTTTAGACTCAAACTATCCATCTATTTATATCATCGTAGACTTCGCTATACTCTAGGTATACCCTTTGAACCATTTACAAAACATTTGGGCTTTGAACTGCACCAAAGCCCCTTCGCTAGACTAATTACTACAAGAATATACCAAAAATGTAGCTAAAATATATATCAAAACGCAGCTAGGGGACCTCGTTCCAACAGGCCCCCAACACAATCTTGTGACTCGTCCCGAGTCACAGTACGGGTGGGATCTTCATCCTTTCTTTGAGTTGTTCCATGGTGGCAGTAAGTGGAGGCAACACTTGAAGGTTCTATGTGGTGGTCGTATGTGCAATCTCCACCAATTTCTTAGATGTTGGTCCTTCCGAGGAAACGGTGACACTATCAAGAGCCCAGTTCAACTATCAGACCGCCTCGTCTATGTCCTGCGAGAGCTTAAGGGTGTCCTCCGACTAGGGTGTCAAATGGTCGATGAGGATTTGCTTTTTATGTTGTAGTGCAAAGATGTCACTACGAAATGCATGGCTAGTTTGAAGTCGTGCAAAGCACTGAGTTGGAACAAGGGTGGACATCGTAGCTTCTAACTGCTCAAAGTCCTGCTCCTTCTGAGTCAATTCTTGATCGATCTCACGGAGGAGAGGATTGTGCTGCAACTGGGACCAAATTTCCATAGCATTTTCAAGCAGAGTGACTCCCTGACCGATTTTCACAAAGATAGTAGCAGTGGCCTCTGTAATTAGTGCAGCTTGCTGGGGACATTCCTCCAGCGGGGTTCCAGGCTGGAGCTTGGCCTGCAACGAAGAAATTTGAAGTTCAAACTCAGCCCTGACAGTTGATACCTCAGTCTGGGATGCCTTCAAAGCAGCTATCAGACCTTCAATATTGGCCTAGGGTTTAGCAGAAGCAGGAATCACCCCTGGCATATCTTCACATATTTGATCGATCAATTGTTCCAAAGCCGCTTGTTGTGCGATAATGGCGGCATGTGCGGCCTGGATTTGGGCAGCTTCAGCAACGTGGGTCGCAATACTCCGTTCGACTGTGCTGAGGCATTGTTGTGTGTGGAGTTCCCCGTGCTGCAATTCACAGGTGATGGTGGTAAATAGCTCACGCAACTGCTCGTTGGCCAATCGACTAACATCAAGGGCTACTGGCCATCCTCAGACTTGGTTGACGAGGTCAGCGGGTTCCATTGTAAGGGAAACGCCTGGGAGCTGGCAGGGTCGACTGTCCTCAGTGGTTGGTAGGGCCGTAACAGGGCGTTGCTGGCCCAACTGCCCTTCTTGGTCCTCATTTTCTTGATTCTGCCTCGCTTGATCGACGCTCGCTTGAAGGGTATCCGCTTTGAGCCGAAGGGCTCGCAGTTCTGTCTACAAAACTTCCATTGCAGCCTTGTTCTGCTCTTCCCAAGTAATCCATTGATCAACAGCTACAGTGCTGACAACATTAGCAATCTTGTCCAGATATTCCTCCATTAGGGTACCCTCCACGTTGGTGCTGGTCTTAGTGGATTTTCGCTTCTTGCAAGGTCCTTGGGACGATTCGCAGGGCCGTTTGAGATTTTGTAGGACCGGTGTACTTGTGTCAGCTTCATCATTGATTTTCTAGTCTGGCAGGGAGTCCGGTTCAGGTGGCATGGTAGAACTATTGGGGTTTGCATGTGGCGTGATGGTAGGAATCTCTAGCGCCGTTGCTGATCTGATTGGAACGGTGGGCTTGGATACTACAGGGTGGCCAGACGTACCTACTTCGTCGAGGGCGGTGGGCGGGGCATAGACCTTCCACTCCGCTGGCCAAGCATCAATGACCTGCTCAATTTCAGCCTCAATAGTCATATATGGCAGATTATGCCAAGTACATTCCTTATGAGCATGAATTTGCACATTATGCATTGTTACTCGAAATGTAGCGATGTGCTTGTACTTGTCGTAGAAAGTTGGGGATAGGCGCGGTTGGGAATCAATGGCTGCAAAGATAGCACCCTCGTAGAATAGCCAGAAGGTCTTATTTTCCTCAATCCACTGGGGGTCCTTGGAATCCCAGAGGTTGGAAAATCGCATCCCTTCACACATGCCAGGCTCCAAGGGGGGAAAGACTGTGTCTTCCGGGAGTTCCCATGCAACTAGTACAATCAGCAGGATCAACCATGAATAGTATAATGTTTTTTCGTGTTCTTGAGCCTCAAGCACATTGTCGAGGAATTCTTCTACCAGGTACTAGGACCAGTTAAAGAAGACACCCTTTTCACACCATCCCGCGACTTGAATTACATGAGCTGGGGTGATTTCTTCCTAACATTTCCGCATCACCTTGTAGGTGAGGATCTAAGTACCCATACATGTGTCGGGGTCATTGATTGTATCTGTTAGCCACCTATAAAATTTGTTATATGAAAAGGTGGCTAAATATCTTTTGAGCCTTCACGGAACAAATTTTATTGCAAAAAAGTGTTGGCTCCTGAAGACTCTTGAAGGCCTCATGCCTCTGTCCAAAAATCTTCCCTACTGTGCCCATTTTACACTATGGAATTCTCCTGATTTCATGAGGAAATACTATTGCAAACACCATTTTCACCTTCCTTCCACTTCCAAAACTAGCCTCATTTTTTACCCCTTTATTCCCCACAAAAATTCTTTATGTTCATATTTTTCCCCTTTTCCCCTCCCTCAAAACCCCTTTGGTAAGGTTAAGACTCTTTCTTTGCCTTATCGAAACCCTCACAACCATTGAAAACTTCATGAAAAATACATATTTTTGTGTAAAGGTTTAAGCCCCCTTGGGCTAAGTCCTTAACCTTTTCCACTATACATGCCTTGGTACTAGAACCAGGCGCTAAGCCATTTGGGCGCTTATCGCATCAGAGGAAATGCAACGCGCAACTCTTCCCCCTTATTGAAA
This sequence comes from Pinus albicaulis, assembly GCA_034641835.2. Taxonomy (NCBI): domain Eukaryota; kingdom Viridiplantae; phylum Streptophyta; class Pinopsida; order Pinales; family Pinaceae; genus Pinus; species Pinus albicaulis. The sequence goes on along the minus strand of CM076580.1, from coordinate 770,672,913 downwards.
TCTCCGATGCCAATTAGCCCTATGCATAAAAACCCCGGTCATATTATCTTCCATATATCCATGGCCTCGCAAACGGGCGCCAAGCCAAATTGCGAATATAAAACCCTCTCGACAACAAACCTTTGTTTATATTAAATTTTGGGTTTTAAATGTTTTTTGTCGTTATATTAAAAGAAACCGGGCAGAATTCATTGCACCGCTTTTGAGAGGGAGGTGGTTTTTTTTCCGTTTGGCAGCAATCAGTGCCACCGGCCGAAATGTGGCCTCAAGCCATTTTGAAATACTTCCCTCATCGCGCATTAAAGGTCGGATAAGGGCTCGACGCGATATTGGCGTGCGCTGTCCGATCTGAGGCCAGCTCATCGGATGGTGATCGCGCTCTGAAGAAGCCCGTAAGATAAACGTGGTACGATGCGGTTATTTAAAACATCTCCGCCCACACTCCATCGCTCCAGTCCCCTCGTCCACAACAACAGTCAATGATCCCACAAGAGCCGGTGGTCCCCAGCACCACATCAGCATCCACGCGGCAGATTTTAATTGGGGCGAATCTTTATTTTTTCCCCGCACAGTCAACAAATTCGGACCCGGGGGAATTTATACGACATGATTTTATTAACCTTTTTGAAGACCGGGCATGTTTTATAAGGTTTGTCGGTACCCGATCTCCACCGTTGATCGCATGGGCCGATCTCATCCGACGGCCCACGTGTGTCTCGATCCCCAAACTCATTTTTCTGCCACTTTTTTGTCGAAACAAAGTTTTTATCCCATTTTCTCCATTTGTCCAAATAAAATGACTCTGTCGTTTTGACTATTCTCCCTCTCTCCCAACCGTCGATCTCTGCACGATCGACGGTTCCGATTTAATTTCCTCCTCCGCTCTCCTCTGGCCTCCTCTAATCAATCTCGACTGTTGGATGATGCCATCCAATGGCCATGCTCTCTCCATGTGCCTTATGAAGCAAAAAACCTATATATATGCAGGATTTTATAATGTTGTTCGTATTTCGCAGGGTTTAAATGGTTTTTCCGCTGTACTGGAGAAAATTTCAAAGGCTGAGGGCGACGATTATCCCGCCTTCGATTCATCAAAGGGAATCATTTTCAGGATTCAACTCCACGTTTCATCCATGATTCATGAGGCATTGATGCCAGTCGATCCCTGTGCAGCCCTGCACACCAACGAACACAACAAGTGAATAAAAAATAAAAGAGTATCCGTGTCAAAGACAGAACGCACCATAATGGAAGATTGAAGACAAATTCATGAGGATTACAGCTAAGATTGATTATCAAAAGCCTAATCCTCCCAACTAAAACACAGTTTAAAGAATACCATAAGTGTTTTATCAACAGGAAAGCCTCCACTGCCACATCTGAGGCAAATTGATTCCTCCCAGCTACCACAGTGCCACCTGTGCCTCAAAATATTCAAATAGAGGCCGAAGTTATGGATCAAGATCAGATATTTGCCTCAGCGCAGCCAGAGAGTTAATTCTGCAAATGAACTTAATGACAAAATATCAACAGAGTTACTTTAACATAACAAAGAGCCTTAAAAGTTAAAAAAGAGCTCCCATTGAGCTTAAATCTTAATGTAAATTATTTAATACAGAGGACACCTATGTAAGCTTCTTCATCGAGCCCCCCAAAGGCTGAGAAGCCATTAAGTCTGTATTAATTATCTTTGGAGATCTTTTTATCATATCTCACCTCCTCATTCTTCTATAAATACTATTGGAGAAGATGAGAAAGGGGTTGGTTGATCACTTGCTGTAATATTGAAACTCTCTGAACTAATACATAGTCTGTTGAAGTTGAAGAAGAAACTGAAGTCTTAGAAGTCCTGATGATGTTGTTGCATGCTTGTTCTTGAGAAGGCTCTATCATTGGATCCATGAGCTTGGCTGTTGGTGAAGTATTCTAAACTGTTTAATGTTTTTTCCCCTGTTTTCATTATGTTCCATAATTTATTACTACAGTAGGATGAAATTTTTAGGCTAAGAAATGACTCTTGGAAGCACCTTAGACCTGTTTTTCCTTCACTGTTTTATGTTTTCTTCTGCTGAGGTATTTTAGAGGAGTAAATCTTTCTCTTTAGTCCTCATGCTCGTTTATTTCTCTAATAATTTTGAATAGTTGGTTTCAACATGATTTATGGTTCTCCCTGCTTGTCTGCTACCACTTAAGAACTATTAGTGAAGTCTCCCTTTGAAGTATCTTTGTTTATAGTAAGCCAAGGAGGTCTGTTCTGATCATGCCCTTTTTCCTTGCTTAAACAGTTGTCTTAAAGGTCTTTTATAGTTGTGATCATAGATGTGTTAGGTGTTCCCTCTTCTATGACTGCAATTATCAGTGAATCTTTTATGTTTTCTAAGTCATTTGAAATAAAATCTTTGAGGAAATAGGTGTTCCCCGAATCTTAGATTTCATTTTGAAAGTTGTCTTGAAGTCATTATTTTCTTAAAGAATGTTTGTAGAATTTATGGTTAGCCCTGTCTATCAAATATTTCTTTATTGTTCAAGTTATGTTTTCAAGTTCCTTTCGTTGAGAATCAAATTTCTCTTTCCAAATCATTGATGTCCACCTCATTCCAAAACCAAAGGATCCTGCGGCCAAGTTAGATTTTCCCTCTGATATCCCATATCCATTGATGAGTATGTTATGAACACTTCTTGAATCCATTGCCTAATGAACTAGATGTTTCTCCATTCTATATATCTTTCCTAGACCTTTCATGTTCTGCTATATCAATTCAACCAAACAAATAAACAAACACCTGCACTTAATAACTAGTCTAAAACCAATACTCAAAGCACACAAGATAAACCTTTGCAAAACAAACATTTGAGAGATCCCTCTCTGAGAATAGGAGGACTAGATCCTGTAACTCTAAAGATTGGTTCTGATTTTGCTTTGTCTTTTGATTTTCCAAACTATCAAAACACAGGACACCAACAGTATCAATTAGGAAGCCCCACTTGTTATGCTCGACCTCGTACTTGTGCCAGACAGTTTTAGCGAGATGATGTTCGAATATCTTGCCTGTGCTATCCCGCGGATTAGGCCCATGCATAGTTAGGCCAGTGATGCGGTGAATGAGAGAAGCATCTATCGGTATGCGGCCTTGGATCCATAAGCAACCATCGTGAACAAGTGCCATTAATTGGCAAACAACGAGGCTGGTGATGTTGTAGCGACCGAAGTGAGGGAGGTGTAGTAAGTTCAAATTCCGACACCAAAGAGCCCCTTGACCCAAACCATTGGCTCTACTTTGGGTACACCGTCTTTGATGACTTGTTCTAAGTACAGGTATGGGACTACCGAAGGAAAAACGTCCAGGTTACCCAAGTCATGATCACCATACGTGATGTGGGGGAGGTGGCCAACTCTATCTCCCAGTTGAGACACATATTTAGGGACCAACGACGTCTGAAGACAGGAACGAACAACATCCATGTTGGAATACGGGACACTGTTCTATGTGGCCGAATATAAGGTGGTAACCAGGGCAACGGGGTCGCTTGTAGACCTTCTACTGTGAGCGCCATGGGGTTTGGAGGGGTAGCAAGCGATTTATTCTTAGGCAATTTCTTAGGGGAATGCCAAATCTGGGGGAAGTACGAGGCTTTCCACCCTCCCACCGTGCCTATTTAACCTTCTCTTTTCCTTTCCGCATGGCTGGGGTGGAAATGACTTCTTCCGCTACGAGGGTTATTTCCCAGACTTCATCAGATCCCTCTTCTTCAGAGGTCATCTCAGGCAGGAGGCCAACGGGGTAGGTAGTAGGCATCTTAGCTTGGAAGATAAATTCAGCAGTGCTACCATCAGATGGTGCAGTTCCAGTATTCATGCAGGCAGCCAGAAGATGATAAATATCATAGGATTCAAAGGCTAATAAGCTAGACCAAGGTGTGAACCCCGTAGTCTGAAAAATCCCCATTTTATAGCCATCCCAAGGGAAAACTAGCTCATAGCTCCTTAATTTCCCTTCATCATTATGGAAACGATAAACAATCCTCAAAATTCGCCATATTAATTGCCTGTAACCCACTCCCCCAAATGGGAAGCGCGGTTTCCCAAGTGATCACCCTGTTTCAACAACTAATTTTTTTCACTGTGCATCCCACCAACGTAGATAGTGCACCCCCTACGCATCATCTCTGTTCGTCCATTCCCGCGCACCAACCCTGCGCGTACCATTCGTGACACAGCTACTCTTACCATATAGTCATTTGATCCGGTATGGTTTGAGATGGCTGCCATTAACATATCCTGGTATAATATCACCGCGCATCGTATCTAACCAGAAAACTCCTCCATCAGTGATTTCCTTTACCATATAGGGGCCTAGCCAGTGCTGACGAAACTTCCCCGGGTGTTTTGCAAACTGGATATCGTATAACAGGACCAATTCTCCTTCTGAGAAGACCTTCTACAGAATATGTCTATCATGCCATGCTTTTTCATGGGCCTTCTGAACTTGCTGATGAAAATTAGCAATGAATCGATCTTCCTGCAAGGTGACTAGATGCGCTAAGCGTTCCTCCTTAATATCAAGCTCCGCCATGTTCGTAAATGCTGCGATGCGCAAGCTGGGAAATATATATTCCATGGGCATAATGGCTTCCTTTCCTTAAACCATCCTAAACGGTGTTTTCCTAGTCAATTTCTTGCACGTGGTTCGATAGGCCCACAGGACCGACGGGATGGGTATGTCCCAATCACTTCGATTGAAATTTCAGATCTTGGTCATTACCTGTTCCAGAATTTTATTAAAAGCTTCCATGGTTCCATTTTCCTATGGGTGATATGGGGTACTTTTTTCATGGTGGATCCGAAATTCTTCAGTTAAAGCTTCCATTTGCCTACAGGTGATATGGGGTACTTTTTGCATGGTGGATCTGAAATTCTTCAGTCGAAGCATGTATTGTTTCATTAACGAAATGTGTACCTCTATTTCTCATTAAGATATTCGGACAACCAAACCTGGTTAGAATATGTTCAAAAATAAAGTGCGCAATGGTGTTTGCAGTACAATCCTTCACAGCTTGGGCTTCGACCCATCTGGTTACATAATCAGTTGCAGTGATGATGTAAAGGGCACCTGTCTTCTTCCTTGGTGTGTTGATGGGCCCAACGAAGTCTATGGCCCATTTGTCAAACGTTTGCAGGGCCATCTGTGGTTTCAAGGGAATTTCGTTCATACGTGATGGTCTTCCTGTCCTTTGGCATGTGTCGCAGGCTTTGCAATAGTCATAAGAGTCACTATGTAGTGTGGGCCACCATAGCCCAGCTCTTAAGATATTTTGTGTCATCACTTTCCCTGCATAGTGACCTCCTGCTACACCTCCATGGGCTTCTGCTAAGATGGCTTGCCTTTCATGCTCCAGAACGTATCTTCGCAGTACCTCATCAACTCCCAACTTATACAAGTGGCGTGCTATGATGGTAAAGTCCACCGCGTGGGTTACCAGCTCTTTTTTCTATTGTATTGAGCATTCTACAGGTGCCATCCCTATAGTTAAGAAGTGAATTATATCGGCGAAGTGCGCATCGACCACCTTAATAGAAAATAGTTGCGCATCGGGAAATCCTTCTTCTAAGTTGGTCGGCTCTTCACCACTCTCAATTTGGGATAGGTGGTCCGGCCCAGAATTTAGTTTCCCCGTCTTCACCATGATCTCAAAATCATATTCTTGAAATAACAGTCACCATCGGCAAATCTCCCCCCCCCCCAACACAGGCTTATTCACTAGGTACTTCAAAGCTAAGTTATTTGTGAACATCTTGAAGAACCCTCCCAATAAATAATGTCGGTATTTCTGCAGGGCATATACCATGGCCAACCCCTCGCGCTCAGTAGTGGAGTGGTTATGCTCTGCACTAGAGATTTTTCTACTAGCGAATGCAACCGAGTGGTCAATGTCCCCTTCCCGGGGCTGCGTAAGGACAGCTCCCAGGGCGATCCCTGAAGCATCTACATGGACATGGAAAACCTTTGCCCAGTCAGGAAATATGAGGATAGGTGTAGAGACCATCTTTTCCTTGAGTAGCTCAAAGATTTTCTAACACTCTGCATCCTAGAAAAACGAAACGTCCTTCTTTAGCAACTGCTCCATGGGTGCCATGATCAGTGCATACCCTTGAATGAACTTCCTATAGTAGCCCGTGTGCCCAAGGATGGAGCGTAGCTATTTATCAGTTGTAGGGACTGCTAGGTTGATGATAATGGCTACCTTGGTGGGGTCAACCATCAGTTGCTGCCGACAGAATATATGGCCTAACAAGATCCCAAAGGTACGCAGAATATGTACTTCTTAATATTTAGGGAAATATGGTGCTTTCTACAGGCATCCAACATCATGGGCAGGTTCGAGAAGTGCTTCTTTACCAACCCAAATACTATCCAATCATTAAAGTATACCTCCAAGAACTTGTGGATGAAATCCTTGAATACTGCGACCACTACCCGCGAAAATATGGCAGGGGCATTCTTGAGCCCAAACGACATGATGGTGTACTAGAAGGATCCCCATTCAATGGCAAAAATAGTTTTTCTATGATCTTCATGTGCGATCCTGATCTGATGGTAACCTGAAAACCCGTCAGTGAACGAGTATGCTTCCTGCCCTTCCACACTATCGAGAATTTCATTAGAGAATGGCGTAGGGAAGGGATCATGTATGTAGGCATCTTTCAATTTGCGTAGGTTAACACAGATTATTATTTCACCTTTAGTCTTTTTCTCTTGAACCACCATAGGGCTTACCCAATCTGATTGTTCTACTATTTCGATGATACCTGCGGCTATCATTTTGTCAATTTCTTCCTTGACTTTCTTCTTATACTTGGGGTTCAATCGGTAAGGTCGCTGCTTAACAGGGCACACATATGGTTTTAAAGTGATGTGCATGACCCCTAAGTCCCCTGTAATACCCTTGAGTTCTGAGAATTTTGTAGGAAACAGGCCCTGGTACTCCGTGAGAAGCTCCGCGACTTTCCCAACTGTGTCATAGTTCCAATAGTCCCCAATATTAGCTATCTTAGGTTGTTCTTCTATTCCAATGTTGACTTCCCTTAGCTTAAGAGGCTTGGTCACATTGACGGTCTGTAGTGGGGGTCCAACAACTGCGCGTTCACCCTCCGATTCTAGGATAGTGATATTTAGCGGGTCTTCATCACATCCTTCCATCGATATATTGCGGTAGTTAACAATATCCTACATCTGTGTATCCCAGCTGGTGCCCCGTACTCCACACGAGGGCGTGATTCATCAAATACTAGGGCATCTATGTCCTGCAGGGCTTCTTCTAATGCCTTAGTTCTGCCTATCAACCCGAACGTCCCCACAAAATCGTCCTTCATAGTCTCCCAGTGGTGGGTATGCTGATGTAGCTTTGCATCTAGATACCAGGCAATGGGGATTGGCCCCAAGGCATGAATGAACACATGGACCCACTCATCCTTGGTCCTTTCACACCACACCTCCATCCATGCGGCTACGTGCTTGAGCGGGTCTCCTTGGCCAAGGAAACTCTCCATGTGTAGGTAAACTAGGGGTTCAAACCATAGAATCATCATCTCGCGACATCCCTCCTGATATTGGAACGTCCCCTTATTAATTTCCCACCATCGCGTAGGGATTGCACACATGGCTAGGTTAAGCGCCCACATTCTTCTCTCGCTTGGGACTTCCGTGTCAAATTTTCTCAAAAAATCCTTAATAATACCAGAACCATTAAAGTAAGGCAAATTTCTTACCCTTGAGGAGGTACACGAGAAGCTCTTCGTGATCCTAAGACATCATAGCGTAGATAGATCATGTAACCGATTCTGCCAATTTTCGATCTCCCCATCGGAGTTAGAGAGGCATTCACTGTCTTTCTCCCAACAAAGCATGCCACCAGCTGTAGGGTTAATCCAATCCTCGTCCCAGGAAGTTAGTTTATATATATGATCCACGTCATCTTCTTCGCGCACAGGTTCTGTATACCATTCTCCTTCCACTGGCTCTAGCGGGACTATCACTCTTGTACTCTCATTCTAAAAAACCATGCTCCTTTTCTTCAAGTTGATAATGCCTCCCATGTCTATAGCCCAATCCAATCCCAAGAGTGTAGGATAAGGGTTCACATCTTTCACAATCTGAATTACCTCAAAATCCGTGCGTACCTTAACACCTGCGATATCTACCATAATATTTGACAGTCTCCCCAATGGTATGATCTTCTGTTGGTTAGCCATGTGCAACTATATAGTAGACCATTCTAGCTTAGGTTCTCCCATCCTCTGCCACATCTGTTTGGACAAAACATTCGCATCAGTTCCCATATCCAAGATGACCTGATCCATTTCATAATCACCAATGTGCGCTATTAGCCGTATTTCCCGACCAGTGTGTTTCTTATGCTTGTACAGTTTGTGAACATCTTTAACTTCTGTGGGAGGGTCATTTCTTTCTGCGCATATATCTATTAGTGCTTGAATATTTTCTATTGCCTTCTTGTTGCATAGCAGCTTCATACATGCTTGTAGGAATGGCTTAACTTCGTCGTCCGTTCTTAAGTTTGTTGGAGCCTTAGAAGTAGACGCCTCATCCTTGGTAAAGTCTTTGCGAGCTTTGATGAAGGGTTCTTTCTCCTTCTGTAGGTCCAAGCTTTCTTGTTTGATAGCAGCTTTTCGGATAAGGGATTCAGCTGCAGCTCTCTCCTCAGTTCCTCCTGTATCAATGCTGCTACGTGTGATGACATTAATATTGGGTCCCTAATCACACGGTTCTGCCTTAACCCTTTACACATTCTATGTTGGTGTCTGTTGTTTTTCTTGCATTCTTGATATCAACACCATACAATCTTCAATCACATGATCCAATTGTCTACAATATTGACAAGATTGTCGTGCAAGGTTTAGAGAGTCCCTTGCGAAGTTCCCTACTTCTCCACAGTTATAATAGATCAATTTCCCTCTTCCCTGACCTACGCTTCCACTTCTTACCCCTCCCCTGCCTCTGGCTGGGGAGCCTCCTCTGGTTGAGAGAGATAGTGGTGAAGAGGGGTTAGCCTGTACAGGTTTCCTTGGTCAATCATTAAGTCATATGTCTAACATTTATGTTCATCATGCCCCACCGATGAGCATAATCGACACCATTGTTGCTTCAGCTCTGTAAAATAAGCACCAAGACGGGGGTAGTGGTTGGTATCATGTAGTCTAGATACGCGACAATCATCGCATCATAACGTCGGACCGCTTGGTCCCACAGCATATTTAGGACGTAATGGGCTGGGCCCCCTAGCTTGCATGTAGTCCACCAGTAGAGGGCACTGATCCTTGGTGTGGCCTGACACCCTACATCTTATGCACCATAATTCTGGGCTAGCTTCTTTTCCTCTCTCTTTCCAAAAATTTTGGATTTCAAGGTGCATTTCCTCCAGTTGTCCCTGGATCTGTTGTACCCCAAACTGGGCATCGTCTCTTGGCGCAACTTCTAGCTTCATAGAAATCTCCAAGGCGTTCTCTTGCATCTCAATCACTTGCTGACCCATAGGTCCGTGCAAGTGAGGTAATAGCATTGTGATGAACCATTCCTTGTGTTGTCGATCATCATACTAAAATTCCCCATCTCTGATAACCTTCTTTAGCCGCTGATCAACTTCCCATACCGACTCAGCGGGTCCTTGTCTAAAGTCTTTCAAGTCAACCACTAGCTGAGCGTAGGACTTAGGCTTCCAGAACTATTGTTTTAAAGAATTCTTAATCTCTTGAATAGATGGATCTGTACCCCATTTACCAATCCAGGGCCCTTCCTTCAAAGGCGAGAGATAGCTGCGCCCTCTTTACAACATCGCACAACCGGCTCTCCCAATGGGCTGTAGATGGATCTATACCCTTCTCGGTTGGCTCGGTAGTACTTACCACTTCGTGTTGTACTCTCACTCTGATCAAAGGTCATTCATTCAGTGTGGTTGCACAAAATACCCTTTTCGCACAATAATATTTTAATTAGCAATGAAAATGTTCGCAAGAACTTACCTCCTAATATTTTGAAGAACCTTCGCTCCGCCTTAGAGTAGGATACAAATTGATCGACTGCGAATTCCATTACAAATCCTCCTAGCACACTATCTATCCAATGATCTACCGTGTGGTTGATTGTGTTATCAGCCTTCTCCAACTGTTGAATCAATTACAGATTCCACTCCATAACCTAATTGTCTTTCCAACACGTTTGGAATTCTACTAGCCTCGCTAGCCGCTCCTGGAGCTTGTGCGCAAAATTTACAAAGACAATTTCATATACCTCGGTGAAAATATATCTTTTCTTCCACTTCTCAGCTGTTAGCTTCGTGCTGCGATTCTCCTTTACAGAAAATTCCCAAATCTGTCTTTCGAACTAGTCTTCGAGCTCCAATTTTTCAGGTCTCCAACGACTTCGTAGCATTACCTGATCTCTCTCTCAAAATGCTCCTGGTCCTAGCAACCGAACCATTTGTTGGCTTCAAGGGTCCTGACCCAAGTTCGGAATTAAGGTTTTCTAAAAAACCCCTATACTACTGGCCCTTTCGGCAATGACCTCCTTTCGCAAGCCAAGGTCTCACCCAAAGTAGTATGGGTGGGTGTTGGAACTAGGTTTCCACACCCTGGGAGAGAGTAGGTAATTAAGAAAAATATTGTCAAGTTCTATCAGGTTCACATAGAAGCAAGCCTATTATCGAGCCCTTAACAGTATAACCAACATGTAACCATAACAAAACTACTACTATTAACAGATCTATTAACACATTCGCATCCACGTGCGCATCAAAAATTAGCACCACAGAATATTACAATTGCAGCTAATTCATATATTGCCGACACAATTGCAACTTATTCAAATAACGCAAAGGTACTTTAGTAATAAACACAACCAGTTCATATAGCATAAAGATACTTCAATAGTTTCTGCATTCATTAATATCCAAAAACCCAATCACAAACCCAAGTCACAGCTCGTGCACACAACCAGCGAGGTCCGCACACAACAAGACTAAGGATTTCTGTGCACACAACCAACAGGAGTCCTTACCCAAAACTACCCAAAACAGATCTCAACAATTCGTACGTAGTATAAATCTTACTTACTTACCTTTAGACTCAAACTATCCATCTATTTATATCATCGTAGCCTTCACTATCCCATGGGTCGCAAACCGTGGTTTGCGGACTTGAGGTCTACCCTTTGACCCATTTACAAAATATTAGGGCTTTGACCTGCCCCAAATCCCCTTTGCTAGACTAATTACTACCAAAATATACCAAAAATGCATCTAAAATATATATCAAAATGCAGCTAAGGGACCTTGTTCCAACACTAGCACTTCTAGGCCTTCCTAAGGGTTAGCATAGTTATCGGGACTCTGTCAATGGGAGGGAAAAGGTACCAGATTGGGAGAGAATTTGGTTAGATTTGGTACAAGAAGAATTTAGGAGGAATACTAGGGATGGATCCTCATCCAAGACAGATGATGAGGAAAATTGTGCCTTGGATGGTAAGGCAAAGAAGGGGAAGGGAAAGAAATCCTATTCCAAATATGAGACCGACAAAGAAGGAAAGAAGCGTGAAATTTCTAGAGTGAAATTTTTTCACAATCACGAGCATGGACATTATGCCACTAATTGTCCATAGAAGAAGAAGAACAACAAGAAGGCTTCAAGATCTGCAGTGGGTGAAGCTTTGGATTCATAATTCGAGTTGGACTTCTCACTCATCGCATGCATGGTGTCTAATGCAATGGGATCAATGTGGTACTTGGATAGTGGTGCATCTTTCCACATGATGGGAGACGAAGAAACCTTTAGTAGCTTGGAGGATGAGGATCTTTAGATGCACATCGAGATGGGTGATGACGAGAGGTATAGGCTACCGGGATTGGTATAGTTACTTTCCAGAGAAAGTCAGGTAAACCTTTCTTATTAAAAGATGTCATGCATGTACCATGCTTGAAAAATAATTTAGTTTCAGTTTCTATGTTGGAGGATAGAGGATATGATGTGGTTTTCCATGAAGGGAAAGCATTCCTTCATCACAAAGCCATAGGAAAAGTTAAGAAGATTGGGGTTCGTGTGAAGAACCTCTACAAACTTGATGTAGATGGTTGCGCAACATTGATGGGTAAAGTAAACTGAGTGGTGAGCTGGGATGAGGGTGAGTTATGGCACATGATATTGGGCCATCTACACCATAGTGCTTTGAAGGTCATGTAGCAAATTTCTACGGTGCTTCCAAAGGGTATTATTGTGCAAATAGACACATGCAAGGGATGTACCATAGGGAAGTATACAAAGGCCACTTTTCATGAGAAGGAGAACCGAGCAGTGAAAATCCTTGAGAGAGTTCACTTAGATGTGTGTGGACCATTCTCTATAGCTTCTACAGCAAAGCACATGTATTATGTGATTTTTGTTGATGATTTTTCTAGAAAGTGTTGGATCTACTTCATGTAGAAGAAAGATCAGACGTTCTCAAAATTTTGTGAGTTCAAAGCACTAGTTGAGAAAGATAGAGGGAAGCATGTGAAGGCTCTAAGGAGCGACAATGGTGGTGATTACATCTCCAATGAATTCAAGAACTTCTGTGCCAAAGAAGGAATTCAGAGAGAGTTTATTGCACTTCATAACCCACAACATAATGGGGTTGCACAAATAAAGAACAGAACAATTGTGGGTGCAGAATGAGATATGTTACATGATTAGGGCCTACCATTGCATTTGTGGGTAGAGGCCTGCAACACAACGGTATTTGTGCAAAACCGTAGTCCTCATTGGATACTTGGCATGAGTACACCAGAGGAGGATTTTTATAGTAAGAAACCTGATGTTTCATATTTGAATTTTTTTGGATCATATGTCTATTTCCATGTGACCAAAGATTCCATAAATAAGCTAGAACCAACAATAGAGATTGGGATATTTGTGGGGTACACTGATACTCCCGAAAACTATCGGAAGTATTTTCCGAACAATAGGATGATAATTGTCAGACGGGATGTAAAATTTGATGAGGAGAAAGCCATGCGATTGTCCCTTGAGAGGGAGCTTGATTTGCATGCAGATGAGGAACTTTTGGTTCCAAAGGATGAATCTCAAGATGTGGAGCAGCCACATGCGAAGGATCATGGAGTGGTAGAAACTACTCATGCAGAGCCATCCACCATGTTAGGTCCCTATATTACTAGTATAGTCCCTTATTGTTTTTAATGTAACCCCCTTATTTTTATTACTGTACCCCTATAACACCCATATTTTTATTATTGTGCCCTTAAATTATTATTGTTAGGTCGGCTAGGATTACATTGTGGCCCCACTAGGATTACATTATGGGCCCATGGACTCCTATATATAGAAAGGAGGTTTTGTAATTTGTATCATCCAAGAATTGTCCATTCATGTAATGTATTGGAGGTTTCCCCCTCGAAGTGGCTTATTTATAATGCGTTGATATCTCTTTTCTTCTATTTTTGGAGCTGGTTTCACAACATTTGGTATCAGAGCTTTGGATTCTAGGGTTTCGCTGCTACAAACAGGTCTTTGTGGAATTTGCGTTATAGCTTGTTTTCTACGAAGGTTCATAAGCTGAAATTTTTAGAGTGCGAAGCCGGAGTCCAAAGGAGCATCATCGCAAAATTTTAGATCTTGGTTCACAATATTTTCGGAGATATGATCTGTGGAAGTTAGGGCTTTTTGCAAGATCTTGAATTTCACTTAAAAAGGTCACGCGGAATTTTTGATATAATTTTTTTTTCTATGAAGGTTAAGAAGTTGAAATGTTTAGAGAGCGAAGCCGAAATCCTGAGGAACATCGTCGCAAAATTTCAGAGCTTGGTTTGCAATATTTTTGGAGATATGATCTGAGGAAGCTAGGTCTTTTCTAGGCTCCCGAATTTCATCCCAAAGAGGTGATCGTGGGAAAATATTCATAACTCTCTCTCTGAGCACCGGATTGGAATTATGTAAAATGTGACTAGAAGTACACGAACTGTAGGTTCCTGTCTATAAATTTCAGAGTTAAAGGAGCAAATAGTGACACGTGGCAAGTTGTACAAGCTCGCTATACTGAACCAGTCCATAATTAGGTCATTGTGGGAGATTGGACATAAGTTTGCCTTGAAGAATCCAAATCAAGTCAGACCCATGGAATTTGAAATAAGCTTCAGAGGACTACTACAGTGCGTAATTTCAGATATTTAGGATGTGCAAGTATAAAGATAAGTCAATTTCAATATCGAGCTCCTTAAAAGAAAGTAAAAGGTGTGTATTTTTTTTCCGAATTGCATAAGTCTTGTTTGAAGAATCAAGTTGAATTGATTCCATGGGCATATTGTAGAATAGATATCAATATTTGATTCTCAAATGGCCCCTAAAAATAATTCAACACCCATTAAGCTTTTAGAAGGCTCTACTATGACTCATGAAGACGAAGAATGGCAACATGACATATAAAAATTACAAGAGCAAGTGCAACAAATTTTTCTCTTGCTAAGAGAAACAAAAAATGACATGGAAGTTTTGAAGAAAGGCATGGAAACTAAGATGGATGGCTTGAAGAAAGACGTGGAATCTAAGATGGATGGCATGGAAACTGGCATGGAAGCTAAGATGGATGACATGAAAGACAACATGGAAAACATGAAGAATGATCTAAAAGCAGACATGGAAGGTTTGACAAAGTTGATACAAGAAATGTTTCATAATGGTGAAAAGATAGTAGAGGAAACTCATGATGAGAACAAAATAAATGTTAATCGTGATGTAAACTCTAATGTTGGAGGGAATAACCACCATATTCCAAAAATGGATATGAGGAAGTTTGATGGAAAGGATTCGGTAACATGGATACTACAGATGGAGCAATATTTTGATCTCAATAATGTGCAAAACACACAAAAGGTACACATTGCAACTTTATATTTAGAACAAAATACATTTGTATGGTATCGATGGCTTTGCTCCTGTAAAAAATTTGTCACTTGGTCATTTTTTACGGAGGAAATGATAGCACATTATGAGGATACAAAGAGCAACACTTTATTTAGCCAATTGATAAATCTCAAACAAAAGTTTTCAATGGGGGAGCACATTGAGGACTTCCAAAAATTGAATATAAGGGTAACTGTTATTCTAGAGGAACACAGGATTGATCTCTTCATAGGTACTTTAAAGGATAACATCCAACATGAAGTTCAGGTTTTGGAATCTGAGTCATTGGAGAAGGCATTCAGGTTGGAAAGAAAAATTGAATGTAAAATTATGGCGACAAGGAAGCCTACCACTCACTTCTATAAAGATGGAAGTGTTGCTACTCCTAGATTTCCACAACCTACAAGGTTGACACCACAACAATTGGAAGAAAAAAGAGCAGAAGGGCTTTGCTACAGTTGTTATAGCAAATACACTAAAGGTCATAAGTGTGTTGAGAAGAAATTATTTTACATAGATTGTGAAGAGGAAGAAGAAAATGAACAATAATCTTCAACAGAAGAAGATATACACCATGAACCCACCCTAGAAGAGGAAGAAATGAGTCTGGCCATATCGTGTAATGCAATGGTAGGAATTACCACTCCCCAAACTCTCAAGATAGAAGTGCATATCAAGAAGAAAAAGATAAAAGTGTTGATTGATTCAAGTAGCACCCATAATTTTATTCATTGTAAGGTAGCCAAGGAATTGAATTGTTTCCTATACCCAACACCAGAATGTCAAGTGATGGTTGCAAATGAATGAAATATAAATTGCTCTGGAAAATGCCATAATATCAAGCTAACCATGGGGAATATGTATTAAATAGTCCAATGTTTTCCATTCCTATGGGAGGTGCTGATGTTGTACTAGGAGTACAATGGTTACAATCTTTGGGGACGGTAGCTTTTAATTTTCAAGAACTTTTCTTGAATTTTTTTTTTTCAGAAGGAAAGGAAGTCGAATTACGAGGTATTGCAGGGAAGCCGGGAAAGATAATAAGCTCTAATTTCATGACAAATCTTCTAAATAAATAACAACAAGGAATAATTGCACAACTAGAAGTTCCAACATCAAAATCAACTATTTCTGCAAATCTCCAAAAAGTCTTGGACAATCATTCCAAGGTGTTTGAAACTCCCAAAGGACTCCCACCTATTCGTGATCATGATCATGCTATTTATTTGATTCCAAGAAGTGTTCCTCCAAACATTAGGCCTTATAGATATCCTTATGTCCAAAAAAGCGAAATTGAACGTATGATTGCAGAAATGTTAGAGGCAGGTATAATTCAACCTAGTCAAAGTTCTTTCTCTGCTCCTGTAGTATTGGTACACAAGAAGGATGGATCATGGCGTATGTGTCCGGATTATAGGGAGCTCAATAAGCTCACCATTAAAGATAAATTTCCCATTCCTGTGATTGATGAATTATTGGATGAATTACATGGAGCAATTTATTTTATCAAGTTGGATCTTTGTTCAGGATATCGTCAAATTAGAATGAAGACTGAAGATATTCTGAAAACAACATTTCGAACTCATGAGGGTCATTATGAATTTTTGGTCATGCCTTTTGGCCTTAACAATGCACCTTCTACATTTCAAGGGTTGATGAATTCCATTTTCAAACCCTTCCTTAGAAAATTTGTGCTAGTATTTTTTGATGATATACTAGTCTACAGCAGGTCTTGGAAGGATCATGTTCAACATGTTGACAGGGTGCTCAAACTATTGCAGGAGAAACAATTATATGCAAAAACATCCAAATTTTTCTTTGGAGTACAAGAGGTGGAATATCTAGGTGATATTGTATCTCACGAGGGTGTTAAGGTAGAACCTAAAAAAATTAAAGCCATTAAGGAATGGAAAGTCCCCACAACCATAAAGCAGTTGTGAGGATTTCTCGGGTTAACAGGGTATTATCGCATGTTTGTTAAGAATTATGGGAGAATAGCAGCACCTCTAACAACATTATTGAAGAAAGATGCATTTTCATGTACTCCTGGAGCAACTAAGGCCTTTCAACATCTTAAAGAGGCAATGTGCCTAGCACTGGTCTTAGCGACGTCAGACTTCACAAAAACCTTTATTGTGGAATGTGATGCCTCAGGAAATGGAATTGGTGTTGTTTTAATGCAAGAAGGAAGACCCATTGCTTTTGAAAGTCATCCAATCAAAGGAAATTATTTACAGAAACCTATGTATGAGAAGGAAATGTGTAGCAATACTACATGCACTAAAGAAATGGCGAACTTACCTAATGGGAAGACACTTCAAGGTAAAAATTGATCATGACAGTCTTAAGCACTTTTTGGAACAAAGATTATCTTCAGAAGAGCAGCAAAAATGTGTCACAAAGATGTTGGGTTATGACTTTGAAATAATCTACAAAAAAGAGAAGCTAAATGTTGTTGCAGATGCACTCTCAAGAAAGAATGAAGAGGTGGAAGCATTGCTTTGTGCCATTTCTATTATCCAACCAGATTGGATAACCAAATAAAGAGATGAATGGAAGAAGGATGAAGAAGTGTGAACACTCATTCAAAAGTTGCAACAAGATCCTAGTACATCTAATACATTTAGTTGGAAAAATGATTCCTTATGTTACAAATATCGCTTATATCTTTGTAAGAATTCCCAACTAAAACAAGGATTCTTTTGGAATTGTACACTTCTCCTTTAGAAGGACACTCAATATTTTTAAAAACTTACCACAGGGTGAAGAAATAATTTTTTTGGGATGGCCTTAAATCTAATATTCAAAAGTTTGTGGTGGAATGTTTGGTTTGACAGTAGAATAAAGTTGAGACAATTAAGACCCCGGGTCTTCTACAACCTTTATCCATTCTAAGTCAATGTTGGGAGGAGATTTCAATGGAATTTATCACAGGTTTACCTAAGTCCAAAGGAAAGAGTGTCATCATGGTGGTAGTTGATAGAATTACCAAGTATGCACACTTTTGTGCATTATCTCATCCATTTAAAGAAAGTATAGTTGCTACTACATTTATGGACACAATTCAAAAGCTACATGGAAACCCAAGGGTTCTTGTGAGCGACAGAAATCCCTTTTTTACTGGAAATTTTTGGACAGAGTTATTTTCTTGTTTTGGTACTCAATTAGCTCATAGCTCATCTTATCATCTTCAATCCGATGGTCAAACTAAGATAGTAAATAAATGTTTGGAAGGATATCTTCATTGTTTTGTATTTGATAAACAAACACAATTGGTCAAGTGGTTACCTCTCGCTCAATGGTGGTATAACACTTTCTTCCATACTACAGCAAAAATGACCCCATTTATGGCACTTTATGGATATCATCCACCATCCATCACATCATATTTAAGAGAAAATTCGAAGGTTCAAGCAGTGGAAGATCACATCGAGCATCGACAAGAAGTTCTCCAACTCTTAAAGGATAACCTGAATTTGGCACAAAATCGAATGAAACAAACGGTAGATCAACATCGCAACGAGAGAAGTTTTGATGTAGGAGATTGGGTATTTTTATGGCTACAACCATACAAACAAATGTCCCTCAAGCAATCTAAGAAGGATAATAAATTATCGCCAAAGTACTATGGTCCTTACAAGGTGGTGCAAAATATTGGTACTATGGCATACAAATTGGAGCTTCCTGCTTCTTCACGAGTGCATCTAGTTTTCCATGTTTCATGCTTAAAGAAGGTTATAGGTGAAAATATTCCAGTTCAAACAATATCTCCAAAACTTGATGAGGAAGGAAAAATCATATTGGAACCTCAAGCGGTCACAGAAACAAGAAATCGATAGCTACGGAATTGATCAATTTCAGAGTATCTCATCAAGTGGAAGAACTTACCCACTGAAGAGTATACATGGGAGGATGAGAATTTTATACAGAAGCACCGAGAGCTACTCAAGCATTGAGAACAACATTTTTTTGAAGGAGAGGGGCATGTTAGGTCCCTATATTACTAGCATAGTATCTTATTGTTATTTGTGTAACCCCATTATTGTTATTATTGTACCCTTGTAACCCCCATATTGTTATTATTGTGCCCTTAAATTATTATTGTTAGGTCGGCTAGGATTACATTGTGGCCCCACTAGGATTACATTGTGGGCCCATAGACTCCTATATATAGAAAGGAGGTTTTGTAATTTGTATTATCCAAGAATTATTCATTCATGTAATGTATTGGAGGTTGCCCCCTCAAAGTGGCTTATTTCTAAGGCATTGATATCTCTTTTCTTCTATTTTTGGAGTTGGTTTCACAACTCACCAGACATGGTAGGAGGCACATCACAAAAGATGACAGATTGAGACTTGATGTGGCAGAACATGTAGGAGCACCTAAATAACTGCGCAGATAGAGACAGTTACCAGACAAGTTTACTGGATACATGGCTCTTATGAGCAAGTGTATTGTAATAGAACCATCCTCTTTTGAGGAATAAATGCAACAACCAACTTGGCTTGATGCCATGGTTGAGGAGTATGACTCCATTGTCAGGAATAATGCATGGGAAGTTGTCCCAAGACTAGTCGAGAAGTCAGAGTTTGGATCTAGATGGGTTTATAAGGTGAAGCAGGCAACATATGGGAGTGTGGAGAAGTACAAGGCTAGATTTGTAGCCCGGGGATTCTCACAAGTTGAGGGGATTGACTATGAGGAGAATTTTGCACTGGTTGCAAGGTACTCATTGATTATATATACCCTTGCACTCTCAGTGTATATGGGGTGGCAGATACATCATATGGATGTGAAGACTACATTTATTAATGGAGTTATTGAGGAAGAAGTGTACATTGAGCAGCCAAAAGGTTTTGAGACCTTTGAAAGTGAGTCACATGTGTGCAGACTCGAGAGAACTGTATTGGCTGAAGCAAGCACCTCTTGCTTGGTACACCAGGATTGATAGCTATTTCACTGGGTTGGGCTTCACAAAGAGTGAAGTATATGCAAACCTGTACCAGATTGTGGTTGATGGTAAGATTTTGATTATCAGACTTTATGTTGATGATTTTATTCTGACAGGTGGTGAGAAACTCATAACTTCTTGCAAAGAGGATCTTGCAAGAGAGTTTGAGATGAAGGACATGAGACTCATTCACTATTTCCTTGGTTTGGAGATATGTAAACGAGATGGGGAGCTATTTTTTTCTCAAGGTAAGTATGCCAAAGAGATTCTGAGGAAGTTCCACATGGAGAGATGTAAACCCATGGAGACTCCTCTTGCAGGAAACCGGAGGAAGGAGGATGCTACTTCAGGTGTGGTAGTGGACACTATTGTTTATAGGCAACTTGTGGGTTCACTCATGTACTTCGTGAACACACGACCAGACATATGCTACACAGCTATCCAACTTAGTCAAGCTATGGTTAAGCCAACCAAGCTCTTTTGGAAGGCGGGGAAGCATGTCTTGAGATATCTCAGAGGCACTACAGAGTATGGGTTATGGTATATATGGAAAAAGGGCGTGGAGCTTCAAGGCTTCACCGATGTAGATTGGGCAGGCAGTCCATTAGACAAGAATAACACATCAGGTGGGATCTTCAACATAGGATAGACAACAGTTTCTTGGTATAGCAGGAAGCAGATATCAGTTGCAGTTAGTTCAGCTAAGGCAGATTACATGTAAACTAATCAGGGGACATATGAGGCCATATGGATGAGGAAGATACTTGTTGGTTTGTTTGGTCATCAAATGGATCCAACAGTGATACATTGTGATAAACAGAGTTGCATAAAACTCTTGGTTAATCCAATATTCCATGACAAGCCCAAGCATATTGACATCTGGTACCACCATGTCAGAGATTGTGTTCAGAGACGCATTATGTTACTTCAGTACATTCCCATGGAGGATCAAGATACATATATTCTGATGAAGGTGCTCTCCAAGAGATAATTCAAATACCACATAGGCAGGATCGGGGTAGCTCATAATATCTTTCTTGTTGAGAGGGAGTGTTGAAAAGTCAACAGGAAATGTGTGTCTAATTTAATTTTCCCTTAATTAAAGTGAACAATAAATTGTAATCTTATCTCGTAATCACTTGTAATAGTTAACTGAGTGTGATAAACTCAGTTAACTCATGAAATTGGAGTTGAGGGTGGTTAGTGAGGCATGTAGAGTGATTCTATTTGTTTTGGAGTGTAAGTTGCAGTTAGTGTATTAGTTTAATGCATGAGAAATCAGTTAACTCAATTAATTGAGTTAAAATGAGTTAAACTAGTTGTAACTGGTTGTTGCACTAGCGAGAGGTCCAGTGAATTAAACAAGATTTAATTCACATGCAGTGATATGTCAAGTAATTGATGATTTACTGTTAATAGCTGCATGCATGTTAGTTTTGATGAAGATCCAATTGAGACAGAGGTTAAAGGGATGTTAACTATCGATTGTATTATTAGAAAATTGTCTGCATGCAATAATACACCCATAGGATTGCCCATGAGCATTGCGCAATTTTGGAAGGCTGAAATTCCTAAATAATAGGGATTTAATTCTACAAGAATTGCGCAAGCAAGGCATGCTGAGCAAAGGTAGGAAATTGGCTAAGTGTTGGTCGATTTTGTCCAGATTAGTGTGAGACAGTTGGTAGAGTGCAACAAACTCTTGTGAGAAGAGTGCATTGTATTGTTTCATAATTCCTTGGTTGAATATACAATAGAAGATATAGGGGTTTTGAGCAGCAAGTTTTCCCTAGGAAAAATATCTGTGTTGTGGATTGATTTGCTTCTTTCTTTTACTTGGTGTAATTGTGCGATCATGTTTATTTTCTACAATTAATTTGTAGAAGGATTCAATACCTTGCTTTAGCATATCGCATGATCGGATTGAATCCGTTGGTATACATATTGTTTGTATAATTTCTACACACACAACCTTAATTCGATGAGGGTTTGTTCCACAAGGCTAAATTTGACAATGGAGGCTTGTTCCGTTGACATGCATAAGGCACCAGTTCCTATAGCACCATTAACAAGGGGTTGCAAATACTGGTCGAGATCTTATCGTAGCTCATTTCTCATCTTTTTCAGCTTGCTCTGATTGATGTTGTTTTTTTTTTCCCTGCAATAGTTTTCCTCAAGAAATTGGCAAGCAATAATCTAAAGGAGAGGTAAAAACAAGCTATTTAGAAAGCTAGAACTTAAAGGAAAGATAAAAACCAATTTTTACATGCTCAATTTAGCAAGCAAGAAGGAAGAAGAGGAAAAACCAATTTTTACAGGATCAATTTAGCAAGTAAGAAGGAGTGTAAAACTAGTTTTTAAAGACAACAATTGAAAATATCATATAATCTTTCTAGACAAAATAAATAGCAAAAAAATATTTTCCTTTTTTACTTCTAAAAATGGAATTTAGCACAATTTTTTTATCCCTCTTTACTAAAATCAACATATACACCAATATATATGCACCAATATTACTAAACAAATTGTTCACGTAATTCACAAACATCTTTTCATCAAATTTTTGGTATCATGAATTGCAAACATTTTTTCATCAAATTCTCTTATCATGAATTGCATCTTAATTATTTTTTTTCAATTATTATAGAATTGCATCTTATTTATTTTCTTTAATTCTTATGTTTAAAACCGGAAAAGTTTCTAGCATAAAATCATATTCACACAAATTAAATCACTTTTAAATTACAAACCGATAAAATAGAAAATTCCAAAATCATATTCACACAAATATAATAAATACAGTGTCCCTGTATGCTCGACTTTCCAGCGTGATATTTTGAGCTTGGAAATGGGCTTTTCTTCGTACATTCATAGTTTGAAGTATGTTGAATACAAAAAAACTATATGATTGACTCTCCTCACTGAATTGAGTTGGGAAATAATTTTGGTGCGGCTTACAATTTTCTTAACGTATTTACATATCTGAGTTTTTTTTATGGAAAGGAGTTAGAAACATCTATGGTTACAATTTTTTTAACATATTTACATATTTGCTTTTTTTGAATGGAGAATGAGTTAGAATTTTTAAATTAGTTTACTAAAATACTATTAAATGGAATAATAATGTTTATTGGAAAATATTTTTTCACATCTTATTTCAAACATCCATATTTCTTAATTATCTTCCTCTTAACATCCATACTCTAATTATCTTGTTGTTTAGCAGCCTCCCTTGTTAAATATATACAATCCATTTGCACAAGAAAAAGTATTCCCTTGCTACTTCACAGTTAACTGAGATTTAAAAAAATAATAATAATAAAAATCATAAACCTCTTTAATATCATGTCAAACAGATATCTCTATATCTTTATAGGTGAAGATAAATCTATAAAACTATTATCAAATTTGATGAAATAAACTATAAGAACTTAAAACTTGTGGACCAATTACATGTAATTCCATAAACCAATTCTTTGTAAATCCCAAATTTGGGCATTACTACTGTATCATATTTCTTAACACGGTACTTTAAAATTGATTAATGTTGGAATACAATTATTCATAAGTTCACTTAAATGAGCGTAGATTGGTGACATGTGATGGAGAACTAAGGAAACTCTCACTCATTTTACATGAGTGTTGGTACCATTTCATGACTCATTTTTTTACCTAAAAACTTCATTTTATACATCATTTTCCTCATTTAACCTTCATAAATCTCTCATACCCCTTTTGAACTCATTAATGTAATGCTACTATTATTATTTTTTTATTGGAATGAATTTTATGAATTTTTGTGTTAAAACTAGGATTTTTCAGAAAATTACAGGTTTTCGTAACTTCCTGTAATGGCTTTACGTTCTGACACATTCCATGACAAGTTGGCCAAATCGAAGACTGAGAGCCTACTCCTGAATGTACAAGGATGGTGAAATATCTATCCACCTCCAGATTCGAAGTCCACAGGTGGCTGGTCAACGCTAGTCAACCTCAGCCATTTTAGCAGAAAATCCTGAGCAATTAATGAGCAGACTTGATATTTTTATTGTAAAAAGGGATCTGAACTAATTTGACTCCTTTGGGAAGTCAGTTAGGATTTTGAGGAATATGAATAACCTCTTTTTTTTATGTAATTCAATGATAAATAGTTAGAAGAAAAATATTGAAGGCTAGACACAAGACATGAGACATTACGTGACAAGCTTCAAACTTTGATTTATTTGGCTTTTAGACTTTAATACATACAAAGATTCAGTTCTTCATAGTGTTATAGTCCATCATTTTCTTCATATGAGTTATCTCAAGTGTGCTTGCAAAGTGTGGAGGTCCCCCACTACAGCGTTGGTACACTTTCTTTGTGTTTTTCATTTAAATTTGCATATTTAGATATGATAGTACATTTCTCTTCTTATGCTGCAAGTTCACGAATCAAAATTAAAAGTTGTGTTTACTATTTCATTTATCATTTCTGCTTAATGGTCATGGTTATAATTGCAGAATTCAACTAGTAGTCTAATGACTGAACCTTGTAAAAGGATTTAGCTATTGGTTGACTTCAAGATTATTATCTTGCTTTCTGTTTTGAATGAATATGATTGATGAGTGTGTTGGTTTAAGACTTAGAAGAGATAATTGATTTTTGTATGTTAATCTAAGAATTTGGAAGATGTTCTATCAATTGAGTCCTTGTAAAAGAACTAGAATCTTAGACAAACCATAAGAACTCTACTTTTAGGAGATTGGATTTGTTTTATTTAAGGAGGTGTTCAAGTGTGGAAGGAGACAAAGAACAATCTCTTGTAAAAGAGTATTGAATCCTATTACAAAAAACCCTCATTTAAGAAACCAAATCTTTCTAGATCTATATATTTTAGATAAGTACCTCTAAGTGTACCTACTTGGATTGATAAGAAATTGAAGCCTAATCTACACTAGCAGATTAGACCAAACAATGAGGTTGGGTGAAGACACTATAACTCAAAACGTTTTCCGCAAATCCCAAGACCACAATCTTGGGTTTAATTAAATCTTGGGTTTAATAGAAGATTTTAATCAATGTGGTTTGCATTAATACTATCATACCCAATCACTTGGGCTACCCCATGATTTCATAAAGAACATAAATTGTTAGGCGTAATCAACAACAAGAAGATGAAACCTTAGAAGAATACTTGGAAAGGTTTGTATATAATCTGCAAAAATCAAAGCATAGAACCATGTCTATTGATATTATTCGAACAATATTCCTAAAAGGCATCTGAGAAGAATATTTAGATGACCTTAATCTAATGGGTAAAGGTGATATCTCTAATTTACCCTTTGATGAGATTGAATATTTCTGTGAAAAGTATTCTAGAAGTAAAGCAAGGAGTGGAAAAATAACTATGACATCTAAAGCCACTAAATCTGCCACATCAAGTGTTACAAGAGCTGAAATAGGAAACCTATTTGAAGACTTTAAAACAGGCCTATTAAGCACCTTGGGAAATCAAATAGATATGATAAAAACAAAGAAGAGACAAGAAGAAGAAGACCAATTGATGGTTGTCTTCTGTCCAAAATGAAGAAAAAAACATGCTTTAAAGGAGTGTCCTTTAGAAAATGTTCAGGTTTGTGCATTTTGTACGGAAAATCATGATATTTTTAATTGTTATAAGATGAAGGTTTTGCAGAATTACAATTTGGAAGCTAATGAAAAAATGGAGAACTTATATCTCATGGGAGCTAGACGACCATGGAAAATGAGACCTCCAAGTATGTTTCAAACTCCAAATTTACAATTTCCTGCACATTATCAAATGCCTATTCAAAATTCTTGGAACATTCCTATGCCTTGGAAAAATTGGTCTAATCAGCAACAACAATATTATCCACAACAAGGATGGAAATGATATTTATATCCTCAACAACAAATTCCTTCACAATATCCTCAACCATATCAGCCATATCCTCAACCATATCACTAATACCCTCAACAATATCCTCAACAACCAATTGTTTATCAACCACAAATTCTTCAACAAACAATTACTGCTCCTCCACCAATAAATTCACCACCATTACAACTACCTTCTAACTAGCCTCCTAGACCTACTCAAATACTTGCTCAACCTATAGCTAACCCAAATAATAGAGTAGATAGACCAACATATAGTGTAGATGAGGGAACATCTTACCCAATTCTACCTCTGCAAAACATTGAGCTTAGGTTTGGTCGAACTCTTCAAACAAAACCACCAGCAGCCACAAAGCAAAAAGAAAACAAGAATGATGAACCTCCAAGCAAACAAGATGATGAAATACAAAACAAACAAATGAAAACACTGAATCCACCTCCTTTTCCTGAGAGATTAATCCAAGAAAAATTACCAATTCCTTTGCCTCAATTTGATGTTCTAGATGAATTAAGGAATGTTTATGTGAAAATTCCATTACTACAGGCAATAAAAGACATTCCAATTTACACCAAATCCATTAAATAATTATGTCTTAAAAATCCTGCAAAGAAGAGATTTGATTCACAAACCATTCATGTAATTGGAAATTTAGCTGGCCTCATGTCAAATGTTATTTCAATGGAGAAGTATGTTGACCCTGGTATTCCTAGAGTTACCACAATCATTAACAACATTTCCATTCCAAATAACTAGATTGATCTTGGAGTTGCCATCAATGTGATGACACTGGAAACAATGAAAACATTACAACTCAGAGACTTACAATTAACACCAATTATCCTGGAATTAGTTGATAGATCCAAAGTCATTCCTGAAGGGATATTGGAAGATATAATTGTCTCAGTAGACTCTTGGGAGTATCTAGTAGACTTCCTAGTACTCCAGCCAAATTCCAATTTAGGAGGACATCCTATCATACTTGGCAGGCCATGGTTGGCAACTGTTGATGCATTTATTGGGTGTAGATTTGGCAACATGACCATTTCCAGAGGGAAAAAAAGAGAACAACTTACCTTATACCCATCAACAAAATCTCCAGCAATAGCTCATAACCTATGGCTTGATGAAAAATATAATGACAAAGAAGAACTTCACTCTGTTTTGAGCATTAACCAAATCTATGATTTTCAAGAAGATAACAATGAAGATTTGGTAGAATTGTTTATTTCTCAACCTGATATTTCAGAGGAATTGAGAAATGAACAATATAATGCTGCAGATCAACTACTAGCACAATGATTTCAGGAAACTTGTACCATCCAGTCTCTACAAACATTTTTTGAAGACATTTTTCCTATTCATTCCATGGCAAACACACAAAGCAAAACCATAGAGATTAGTCCAAGAAAAACATTAAACATTGGAACACTCCTAGATTCATCTCAAGAACAAAATTTGATTGAATTATTGACAAAATACCAAAAGGAATTTGCTTGGGACTATACTGATATGCAGGGAATCCACCCAGAAACTTGCACTCACCATATTTACACAGACACTAATATAATACCAGTGAGGCAGCCACAGAGAAGGATGAACCCTATGCTTCAGGAAATTGTAAGAGATGAATTGCAAAAGTTATTGAAGGTCAATTTCATTTACCCCATCTCTGACAGCTAGTGGGTGTCTCCATTAGTGATAATACCCAAGAAAAATGGTAAGTGGAAAATCTGTGTTGATTACAGAGAGCTCAATAAAGCAACCCTTAAAAACTATTTTCCATTGCCATTTATTGACCAATTTTTGGACACATTAGCTGGGAAATCATCATTTTCCTTCCTTGATGGTTTCAGTGGTTATAACCAGATCAACATAGCCTTAGAGGACCAGGAAAAAAAAACTTTTACTTGCCCCTAGGGCACATATGCTTACAATGTTTTACCATTTGGATTGTGTAATGCTCCAGCAACATTTCAAAGAGCAGTATTAGTTATTTTTGCTGATCTAGTTCATGATTGTGTTGAAGTATATATGGATGACTTTTCAGTATATGGTAACTCTTTTGACCATTCATTGCAAAACCTTGATAAAGTTCTAAAAAGATGTATAGAAGCCAATTTATCCATAAGTAATGAAATTTTATATGATGTTTAATGAAGGGGTATTATTGGGTCATTATGTTTCTTCAGAAGGAATCAAAGTAGATCAATCAAAAATCGAAATTATTGTTAATCTGCCAGTACCAAAAACTCAAAAAGATGTGAGAAGCTTTCTTGGCTATGCAAGTTATTACAGGAGATTTATTGAACACTTTAGTAAGATAGCTTTACCTTTGTTTAAGCTTCTTGCAAAATATGTATCTTTCAATTGGAATGATAAATGTCAAGCAGCTTTTGAAAAACTTAAAGAGAAATTATCCACTACTCCAGTTCTAAAAGGACCTAATTGGAATCTACCTTTCCACATCACCACTGATGCATCTCATACAGTAGTAGGTGCTTCATTAGGGCAAAAAGAAGAATATTTAAGTTATGCCATTTATTTCATCAGTAAGAATCTGACACCTGCAGAAATCAATTACACAGTAACTGAGAAGGAAATGCTTGCAATTATACATGCTGTGAACAAATTCCGTCATTACATAAATGGTTATGAAGTATTTATTCATACTGATCACTCTGCCATTAGGTACTTAATGAATAAACCCATAACTAATAGTAGAGTCACTAGATGGTTACTATTATTACAGGAATTTAATTTTATAGTGTTGGACAGACCAGGTAAAGAAAACCAGGTGGCAGACTTCTTTTCTAGACTCCACAATCTAGGTGAATTTGTTCCAGTTGAAGATTATTTTCTTGATGAACATTTATTTTCAATTTCAATATTGAATCCATGGTCTGCTGACTTAGCTAATTATCTCTCAACAGGAAAAATACCTCCATCCTTCAGTTCAAAGGAGAAGAAAGGACTAATCAAGAAAAGTGCTAGATACTCGTTGGTTAATGGAGACTTGTTTTATACTGGTTATGATATGATTATTAGGAGATGCATTAGAGATGATGAAATAATGGATACATTAAAATCTTGCCATGATGAACCTTGTGGTGGCCATTGTGTAGCCAAAAGAACATTCAAAATCCTTAGTCTTGGCTATTATTGGCCATCAATTTTCAAATATTCAAAGAAATATGTAAGAATTTGTGACAGTTGCCAATGCATGGGCAAACCAACTGCCTCAGATCAGATGCCACTACAACCTCAAGTACATCTAGAGCCATTTGAAAAATGGGTTCTAGATTTTGTTGGACACATTAATCCACCTTGTAAGGGTAAAAATTACATCTTAGTATGTACTGAATATGTAACTAAATGGGCTGAAGCAAAGGAATTTGTCAAGGCAACTGAGTAAACAATGGTCAATTTCCTTTTTGAAGAAATATTTGTTAGATATGGAGTGCCTAGAGAAATAGTAACAAACCGAGGTACTCAATTTACTTCAAGATTGGTTCAAGACATCACTGCAAAGTACAAAATTAAGCATAGAAGGAGTGCACCCTATCATCCACAGGCCAATGGCCAGGTGGAGTCTACAAACAAAACTCTGGAAGGAATCATCACCAAAACAATGGCAATGAATAAAATCGACTGGGAGGATAAGCTCAAGGATTCTCTCTGGGCTTCTATAATCACATGGAAATATACAACGAGATTTACACCTTATCAGATGGTGTATGGTAAAGAGGTAATGCTTCCTATTGAATTTCAAATACATACTTATAATTTGGCTTCAGATTTAGACATTAATCTTAATGAAGCTCAAAAAGAAAGGATCATGCAATTGAATAAATTGAATGAAATAAGACAACAAGCATTAGAAAGAACAATACTTATGCAAAAAAAAAGGAAGCAATGGCATGACACACATATCAAGAAGAAATAATTTCAAGAAGGTGACTGGGCTTTACTATTTGGTTCCAAATTTAAATATCATAAAGCCAAGTTTACAACACACTATATGGGCCCTTATGAAATTGTTCAAGTTTTTGAAAATGGATCAGTCAAACTTACTACCATTGACCAAGAAGGAAGAACATTTATAGTCAATGGACATAGGCTGAAGATTTATCACAAGCCTATAAGCAAAGAAGACTTCATTCAGATAGTGACACAGCAGAGGGAGGTTGAGATAGTACGTCAATCAGCTGTGATATCTTTACCATAGTTATTTCAATTTTTTCAATTTTTTTTTTTAAATTAAAAAAAAAATTTAAAAAATAATAAATAAATAAATTTAAAAAACAATAAAAAATAAAGGTTTAGATGTGAAAACCAGACTCTAGCACAATCTAAACTAGAATTCTTATAGGAAAACCAAGAAATTGGCCAGTAAGAATTCATTTTCTCATTTCTGTAAAAGTTATTTTCTCTTGCCAATTCACAATAAAGACTTGAGGACAAGTCAATGAATAAGTAAGAGAGAAGGAAAAAGTGAATTTTTCATATTTTCTTTCATCTTCTCGTTTTCAGAGTTTCAATAAGCAAGCGATTTGTTTATTTAATTGATTGATTATTCAAATAAAGAAGGAGTTGTTCTAATCCAAATCAGTAGAGAGACCTGTGCATTTGGCATCAAAATTTTATTAGCAGAGGGAACTGTTCAAACAAGATCACATCAGTTCTGGCTGCATCAACATGTTTCCAAAACTAAGCAAGTCAAAGGCTGCATCAATATGTCTGCAAAATTAAACAAGTTAGATTTCAATAACATATATCAGAGGGACCTGTTGCATGCTCATCTTCAGAAAGGGACCTGTTTAGAAGAAGAAGACCAATCACACCTACACAAAGCCAACTAGTCATATCTGCACAAAGCCAACCAGTCAAAGGGAGATTAAAAAGGAACTAGTAAAGGATTGTAAGATTCCTGTTTTATTACTTAAATTTCTATGTTAATTTTAGTCTTAAATAATTAATTTATGGTTAATTATTGACATTAGTTTCATAACCTATACTTTTAATCAACCTATACCACTACTCTTAACCATCACAACCTATATTCTTAACCATTACCCTAAAAAAAATGATATCCTATATCTTCAGCACTACATTCCATTGCCATTCATTCTACAACCTATTAACCCCTCTTATAACTTTCATTTAAAAAAAAAACCCTCAAACCTATAGCCTATATCTATACGCCTTTAACCCCTCACCACTACTCTTAAAAACTCCTAAACCCTTAACCTATCTCTAAACTCCTTTACTTAATTTCAAATCGATGAGCCTAATATGCATGCATTGATAGCCAAGTAAAAACATCTATAAGGCCTCTCTGTAGCCTTATTAGACATTAGAGTTGATACACTGCCATTGTAACGGTCCCATCCTCTATAGCTATATCATTTCACTCCATCCTCTGCAAACCACAACTACGTCTTCTGCAACCACAACTATATACTCTGCAACCATGACTACAATCTCTACCAACATGACCATATCCTCTGCGCCCATAATTATATCAACATCGTTTCATGATAACAGGCTCAAACTTTGAGATTTTTCCATTCACAAAGGGCGATAAAATCTAAATTGAGTTTTCAAATTTGTTGAAAGGGCTATTTAGTTTAAAATTAGAAAAGTTGTCGAGAATATAGTTCGAAGACAAAGCTGCCAGGATACGCTGCTCGCGTAAAGGAGAAAATATAGCAACCAGAGTTTATCCAAAAATGTGGAGGTCAGCCTGGAAATTCCAGGAGGAACGCAACAGAAGAGGTAATTTTCAAATACCCTGAGTAATTTAAAAAAAAAAAAACAGAGTATAAGAAGACAGGGTATTAGAACAGAACAATTTTATGGCAAATAGGGTAAAACCAGAGAGATTTGATGGTTCGAAATTAGATGCAGAGTGTGTAAAAATTTTAAGAGATAAACAGTGGCTGACCTTTCTAGAAAAATTTAATGGGCATAATGAAGAAATCAAAAAGCAATTTGCTTCTTCCTTTAATGGAGAAAGAGCCAAAGTAGGAAACCTTTCATTTAGGGTTTCAGAGGATACTATTGCTCAAACAATAGGTATCAATCCAGAGGGTGAAAAATACTTCAAAACCAAGCAATTCAAGGAAAAATCATGGACACAATTTGTATTTAGATCCAAAGTTTCCTCGGTGAATTGGAAAATCGGAGTTTCCAGAAGTTGGCTTGTTTATCCTTGGGATGAAATGGTTTATATACTTCAAAAATTTATTACATGTGAAGGCATATATAGCATAGTGTATCTTTATCAGATCAAAATGCTGCTACATTTGAAAGGGGAATGTACCATCAGCCTTCCATATTTCCTTGTAGAAAGCCTGACTAAAATGTCTAAAACCATACAGAAGCAGAAAATTAATATGGATAGAAGCTTATATCATTTTGAATTGGTAAAAATTTTGATTAAGTTTGAACTGCAGAAGACAGGGATGTCATGGAAGGAATTTTTGATCTCTAATGAAATTAAAACTGATGAAGAAGAACAGAAGGAGCAAGATACATAATTGATAGTTGATGTAATTTAAATAGATGATGAAACTCCAGACTATAGACCAAACACTTGTGCTCTACCTAGAAGCAGTATAAGAACAAGAAAAATGAGAAAGGAGGAAGCTAAGAAAGCTGAAAAGGATAAAATTTTTACCACCTATACAAGGAAATTTAGAAGGATTAAAGGCAAGAGAGTACAGGACAGTGATAACCTACAGCCAACCCAGGATGCCAATACACAAGAATTGGAAATCAAAAGTAGTGAGGAAGAACCAAAGGAGAAGCAATTAGAAAGGAAAATTCAAGATTTGCAACAAGAGCTCATGGAATCAGAAATGTTGGAAAGAGTTGTGAAAAGAGAAATTGAGGCACCGAGAATACAAAGTAAGAAAATTCAAAGTGAAAATGAAAAATTGAAGAGAAAGGTGAAAAAACATAAAAACCAACAAAATTGAAATCTGTAGATGGGCTAGCAAATGGTATAGGCAGAAGAAAGCTATCAAGGCCAAATACCAAATCTTGAAGACTGAATATCAAACTTAGATGAACATGGATGTTTTAATCCAGGCAGTAGAAGCAGCAGACAAAGAAGTTTGACAGGTTAGCATGAGGACATGGAAAGTCTTGTGTTTGGGGGAGATGTTGGTACCATTTCATGACTCATATTTTTACCTAAAATCTTCATTTTATCCATAATTTTCCTCATTTAACCTTCATAAATCTCTCATACCCCTTTTAAACTGATTAATGTAATGCCATTATTATTATTTTTACATTGGAATTAATTTTAAGAATTTTTGTTTTAAAACTAGGATTTTTCAGAAAATTACAGGTTTTCATAACTTCCTGTAATGGCTTTACGTTCTGACATGTTGCATGATAGGTTGGCCAAATCAAAGACTAAGGGCCTATTCCTGAATGTACAAGGATTATGAAATATCTATCCACCTCCATATTCGAAGTCCACAGGTGGTTGGTCAATGCTGGTCAACCTCGGCGATTTCAGTAGAAAATCCTTAGCAATTAATGAACAGACTTGATATTTTTCTTGTGAAAAGGGATCTGAACTAATTCGACTCCTTTGGGAAGTCAGTTAATATTTTGAGGAATATTAATAGCCTCTTTTTGTTATGTAATTCAATGATAAATAGTTAGAAGAAAAATATTGAATGCTAGACACAAGACCATAGACATTACGTGACAAGCTTCAAACTTTGATTTATTTGGCTTTTAGACTTTAATACATGATACATAGATTCAGTTCTTCATGGTGTTATAATCCATCATTTTCTTCATCTGAGTTATCTCAAGTGTGCTTGCAAAGTGTGGAGGGACCCCACTACAACGCTGGTACACTTTCTTTGTGTTTTTCATTTAAATTTGCATATTCATATCTGATAGTACATTTCTCTT
Source organism: Pinus albicaulis (assembly GCA_034641835.2). NCBI lineage: Eukaryota > Viridiplantae > Streptophyta > Pinopsida > Pinales > Pinaceae > Pinus > Pinus albicaulis. Next base: position 770,639,164 of record CM076580.1, on the reverse strand, counting down.
CTTATGCTACAAGTTCATGAATCAGAATTAAAAGTTGTGTTTACTATTTCATTTCTCATTTATGCTTAATGGTCATGGTTATAATTACAAAATTCAACTAGTAGTCTAATGATTGAACGTTGTAAGAGGATTTAGCTATTGGTTGACTTCAAGATTATTACCTTGTTTTCTGTTTTGAATGAGTGTGTTGGTTTAAGACTTAGAAGAGATAATTGATTTTAGTATGTTAATCTAAGAATTTGGAAGATGTTCTATGAATTGAGTCCTTGTAAAAGAACTAGAATCTCAGACAAACCATAAGAGCTCTGTTTTTAGGAGATTAGATTTGTTTTATTTAAGGAGGTGTTCAAGTGTGGAAGGAGACAAAGAAAAAACTCTTGTAAAAGAGTATTGAATCCTATTACAACAAACCCTCATTTAAGAAACAAAATCTTTCTAGATCTATATATTTTAGATAAGTACCTCTAAGTGTACCTACTCGGATTGATAAGAAATTGAAGTCTAATCTATACTAGTAGATTGGACTAAACAATGAGGTTGGGTGAAGACACTACTATAACTCAAAACGTTTTCACGCAAATCCCAAGACCACAATCTTGGGTTTAATTAGAAGATTTTAATCAATGTGGTTTGCATTAATACTATCATACCCAATCACTTGGGCTACCCCATGATTTCATAAAGAACATAAATTGTTAGGGCGTAAAGGTTTTATATTTTTACTCTTACTCCTTTAATTCTTATTATTGCACAATAACTATAAAATTTCATGGTTATTGCCAAAAAAATTTACACTATTGATTCAATCACAGAGGTAATAACGTTTTCCCAATAATAAAGCACGATCCACACCTTCAAAAGTGAAGGGTCTTGTACTCCACAATGAAACAAAAATTCACAAATAATATAGTCTTGCAAATGTGAAAATTGAAATGTTAAACTTGCATGCAAGAAAATATGTACTTGAAAGGGAAATTGTAAGTCTTCCATTTATGGATGGCATTAGACATGCTTGCCTAGGTGGAGGTGGAAATGGAGAGTCACCACAAAAGGTTAATGCAAAATGTTACTCATCTAATTAAAAAATGATTGGTATGTTGTTCCATGTTGTCTTTGTGCATGTTGGGATGCCATGCAAAAATGGAATAAATGTGTGGACCAGAGGGGTGAAGCATCGTTTATCCATTGGAGTTACCTTTTGTACTCACTTGGGTGCCATCGGATGGATGGATTGATTGGGAAAGCTTGGATGTACTAGGTAGACGCGAGATGACATGGGTAGATGGTTGGTGGACAAGTCAGCAAATAAAGCAACTGGATGAATTGGGTGGATGGTTGGTGGACAAATCACCAAAGGAAGCAAGTTGAAAAAATGCACTTGGGTCCACCTTATAGTGGTTTTGCAAGTGTAAATAAAGTTTCATATAAAAGTAGGAACCATAAACAATGCTAAGGTAGAAGTGATTGGTCGTTCACAAGGAGTGTAAACTAGCTATGTGATTGTTCCAAGTTTAGGGTTAGGCATAATACGGTGAATTGCACTAGCTAAGTGAAAAGAAGATGAAGGAGGTAAGCCTCTGATTGTTGTAGGGATTGGATTGAAAGTTCTTGAGGAAGGTTTAACTTGTATAATTTTAGTCTATAAGCCAACCACATGGCATTTTTTGTGCTCCTTATTCCAAGTTTAGGGTTAGGCATAATATGGTGAATTTCACTAGCTAAGTGAAAAGAGGAGGAAGGAGGTAAGCCTATGATTTTTATAGGGTTTGGATTGAAAGTTCTTGAGGAATTTACAACTTGTATAATTGTAGTCTATAATCCAACCATAGGTCATTGGTTGTGCTCCTTTGTTGTACATTATAACATTCTCCATATAAATAAATTTCAGGCATCTAACTATCCTTGTGTACTGTGTTTTCTTTACGTGGATTAATATTATGTTCCTTGCTTTGCTTTGTGTTGGTTAAGCTAAGAGTTATTGGATTAATGTGTATTTTCGAGATGTATTAAAACTATAGTTGGATGTGTGCTTATTGTTAGGTCAACTAGGTGTGTTGGACTTAGATGTGTATCTAACTCATTAGAGCTTTAAGAAAAGTTATGGGAAGAATTTAAGTGATGAGGGTTAATCTAGTTGTTGTTGGCACAAGTTGGTCAATCCAATATGACTGAGAGAATACAATGTCGCATGAATAGAGATGGTGAAAATAAAAAATTCAAGAAAGATTATTAATTCTATTATAGGTGGTATTATAGCTCAACTTCTCTAAGAAGTTGGTTTAAGAACCTTGATGGATGCTCATCACCATGTTCCAGAGAGAGGTAATAGATTGGAAGGGTGGTTTGATTGCTTTAATATAGCTTTGCAATCATCTTTCTTCTATAAATTTTGTCTACTAGGCATTTTTTTGTGATGTGAGTTCACCAGTGATGTTTTGGAACCGATAGTCATGTGGCACTACTTTGCCTCAATCACAATGGCTTAACCAACATGTGCCTACTATAACTAGAGTATGCATCTTCACCTAAATTCTACCCATAACTTTGCATTAAGCCAAAACAAGTTAGATTCCTAGCCAATTTTAACACACTTAGCTCATCCAACAAGCAACTCTAGGCATGCACCTAAGTGTAGCCTCAAAATATTTGTAATATCCATGATTTTAAATATTTGATGCTATTTTCTGGAAAATTCCTTCAAGATTGTTTCTCATAAACCCTCAACAAATTAAATTGCAAATAAAAAAAATAATTTACTAGAAATATCCCTTTTTAAATTATGGTAATTTCTAGAAAATTTCTTCAATGAAAATACATAATAATTTTTTTCCAAAAAAAATAAAATTTCCGGCCTTTAAACTACCAATTGAAAAAATGAGGCAAAAAAATCCAAATTATTTATTAAATAATCTAAAGAGGGGATTACATTAATAATTCTCAGGAAAATATGGTATCATAAAATATATTCGTTTCTTTTGGATTCCATGTGATATTCAAACCCCTGTAACTGCCTTAATGCAATTCAACCTTCATAAATTCGACCTCCTCCATTGATGTGCTTTGACAGAACATGACCTCAAGAACTTGAAGTGGTTCTCCCTCTTGACTAGCTAAGGTGGAATCTTTCACCACCAAAGCTAATCGCCACTAGCTATGGTGTGTATATCAACAACGAAACCGAGAAATACAATGAAGGATTATTCCTTCCACCTAAAGCCACAAGAGATCTCAATACTATTAACTAATATCAATACTCATTCATACCCCCAAATGAACTCTCATCCTCCTTTTGTAATTTTTGTCCTCCAAATATCTTGGGAGAAATACCATGGGTCATATTTTTATTAATAAAGTGAATTTATAAGTTTCATTTCTTAATTAAATAAAAATCAACTTATAATCCCCCTTTTAATTTAATTAATCACTATCACCTTTAAGATGACATTAAATAATTAAATTAATTTTCTCTTTTATTTGTTTCTCGAAAAAAGGACATTACAGTGCTCCCTTCCCAAGATTGTTTTCTCTCAAGGAATAAAAATCTTTATAGTAATATCGAGTTCCCATATATGCATGTAGAATGCACTAACATATAGCTGCAACATCACTGATAGTGCATACGTAATATGAAATACATAAGTACTACCACCCAACTTGAGCCTTGTTACCTTGCACAAATTTGGTTGGCTTGTGCAAGTACCAATAAATTGATCTCTATTATTATGCCTAAATTTATCTATAATGAATACCCATTTGACAACATCATGCTCTCTGGAAGTGTCTCTATATAAGTCACTATAAGACCTTTGAATGCAACTAATAATCAACAACAATGTTAAATTAGTTTTGGTTGAAAATGTCGGTCCACCTTTGTTTCTTGTTGCCCCATATTTCCCTCAACAGGTGCTTTTAAAAATTCTGAAACAATGTTTATATTACTTCTATTGTGCCCAGACTAGTCACAAACCTCCAATCTTAGTAGTTTTTTCTACCATATTTTTATTTGATTCATTATTTACCTTGGAGCTCACTTCAAATTCTGTTTTTTGGTCCTTAATTGTTGCTTTTTCATTTGCAAATCTGCAATTTATTTTATTCTTTGTTGCCATTGATGATGCCCATACTTCAATCCGATATACCAATCTTTTCAAAATCTTATTAGAATCCTTAATTTTTCTATTATAACCTTCACGAGATATTATGTTACAATCTTTAAGAAATTTTTTGTTACAATCTTCTATTTTTCAACAAAGATCTTCAAATATTTTGGCAACTTCTGTGAACAATTTCTCTTGCAAATTCAGAAGCATTTCTTTTTAAATAACCCTTCAGGATGGTGGGAAACCAACTCTGATACCACTGCAATATCTCCGATACCACTGCAATATCTCCTTTTAAATATTTGATACTATTTTTGGAAAATTCCTTCAATATTTTTCATGTAAATCCTTGGAAAATTAAATTGCAAAGAAATAAATAATTTGTTGTAAATATATTTTTTAAATTATGATAATTTTTGGATAATTTATTCAATGAAAATACACCATAAAAATATTCTAGTAAAAAAAAATTGCTAGCCTTTAAATTACCATTTCAGAAAATAAGGCCCTAGTTTATTTAGTAAATAATATAGAGAGGGGATTACATCAATAATTCTCAAGAAAACTGGTACCAAAAACTCTATTGGTTCCTTTTAGATTCAATGTGATATTCAAACCATGGCAACTTCCGTAATCCAATTCAATCTTCATAAATTCGGTGTCCTCCAATGATGTGCTTTCAAAAAATACGACCTCCTCTTTTATCCTGATGAGAACTACTAAATAATTTGAAGTGGTTCTCCCATCTTGGTTAGTTAGAGTGGACTCTTTCACCACCGAAACTAATCGCCACCAGCTAGGGTTTGTATTTCAACACTGAAACGGGAAAATACAATGAGGGCTTCTCCCTCCTGCTTTAATCTATAAGATCTCTTGAGAATATTAACCAAAATAAATACTCATTCATACCCCCAAATGAAATCTCATCCTCCTTTTTATAAATTTTCTCCTCCAAATAACATGGGTAATATTTTTATTAATAAATTTACTTGATAAGTTTTATTTTTTAATTAAATCAAAAAGTCACTTATAATCCCCTTTTTTAATTTAATTACTCACAATCACCTTTAAAATGACATTAAATAATTAAAATAAATTTATCCTTTCTTCTATTCTAAAAAATAGACATTATAGTATCTCAAAAATATAACTCTTAGCTAATATCATGACACTTAACTAATCAATAGTGTTCTAGGATTAATGAAATTCAATACACGTAATGCAACCACAATACACAATGCATATTAATGGTTGACACCCAAGTGAGGTTCCTAACACCTTCTATATCTATATCTATATCTATATCTATATCTATATCTATATCTATATCTATATCTATATCTATATCTATATCTATATCTATATATATATATATATATATATATATATATATATATATATATATATATATATATATATATATATATATATATATATATATATATATATATATATAGAGAGAGAGAGAGAGAGAGAGAGAGAGAGAGAGAGTGCATGATACAATGGGGGAGTGTGGTAAATTTCCTATGGCTCAATTATATAAGTACAAAGAAACTAAGGAAAATTTCCTTCCCATAAGCATGGTACAAAAACCTTGTACAAACAAACCCCTAAAGTATCCATTGGTCCACCTCCTCTAGGTCTTATTTTTTTTCTCTTTGTCACTTATCCATAGCAAGTCAAAGTGAAATGCCTAAACTTTAAGGAAGATAATCATAGACCACTTGAATGACACTTGAAACTCCAACTTGTTTTCTTGATACCTAACCAATTTGAGGCATTCCCATATATATATATATATGTAAGAGTTTTCCTTACCTTTATAAGTTTGTTCCATTCCAAGGTGGACCAAAGGGCTAAGTGTTGTTGGGTCGACTTACTCATCTTTGATGACTTATCTGACATTCCTTCTATTAATTCATTCCAACTCATGCTAGTTCCTCTCAAGTTATCTCAAGCCCATTTGTAACCACACTCCTACCCCCATCTCTTATCTCGGGCTATAGAAGGTGTTACATGCTTAACCATACCCCCAAGGTATGTTATGAAGATGGGGTCAGAAAATGACTATTATCTCAATTTTGTGGAATTTAATTTAGATATCATCAGCATGCTCAACTCAATGAGAGCTTTACAAGATATAAATTTTACTTCAATATGACTTCTAGATTGAGAGTTAATCCTCTTAGAACTTTGGCTATTTAATGATCCGAACTTAAAAATGAACACAATAGAATACAAATATAACCATAAATACATAGATGCATTAGAAATAAGACTTCATTTCATTAATATCAAATTACTAAAATATGCTTACAGAATGGAAATAAACTAGCTTAGGTGATGGTAGGTTATATCTAAGAACATATGTGGTAGCTACATGCCTCTAAACTATGTTACAATGAGGCTCAAGGGCCTTTTTATTATTGAACAACAAGGGAAAACCCTTAACAACCAAAAACCTAACCCTAGGAGATGGAACACCAATAGTTAGTGGGTCGTTTTGGGGTTAGTTGGGCAGCCAACTTCTCAGGGTCATAACTTGGTCATATTATCTTTGTTTGGCGTACAATACCTTGTTGGGAATATCTCTCCAAGTACTATAGGATTTGCGCCATAACTTGGTCATATTATCTTTGTTTGGTGTGTAGGATACCTTGTTGGAAATATCTCTCCAATTAATATGGGATTTTCACCATGCCCTTTCCTATGGCTATAGGTCTATAACGTACCTCAAAAAAATGTTGTTTAAGGGGTCAAAACCGCTTTAGAAGTTCTAAAGCTGCTGAAACTACTAAAAATAATAAATGTTGTTATAAACAAGGAAACTGATGAAACTGAATGGAGGTATAGGTGGAATAGGCAGGTGGACACCAGTATCACCTGGATCATTCCTCCCTCCTTAGGAATAAATGGTCCCCATTGCATGCATAACCTCCATGAGGTGAGGATATTTTGATTGAACCTAGTACTTGGTGAACCACTTGCCCTGGTTAAGGAGTTGACCTGATTTGACAACTCGATATGGATGGATCCTCTATTGTGAGTCTTCTTGATCTGTGTGTCGATGATCCTATTAGTTGTGGCATGTTCCATGCAGTCTGGGTTTAACTTTGTTGGTGTCTGCAATGTAGGATTTATCCAGTAATGGTGGAAAGTATGGCCAAAGGTAGTCCACATTGAACACAAGGTGCAAGCCAAGGAATGGTGGAATGTTGAGATCGAATGCATTGTCCCCTATAGCATTGGTGATGGTGTAGGATCCATATCAGAGTGGGCGAAGCTTGTGGTGGGACTCAGTGAGGCCCTCCTTCTACAAATGTATCCAAAAGTTTTCACTCACCTGGAACTTGTGTGGCACATGATTCTTATCATGTCATTTCTTGTACTTAGCATTGAATTTGTCCAATATGTTAGGTACCTACTGGCAGATTTGTTGAATTTTCTCAATTAATTTGTTTCCCTATCAGCTTAATATAGGACATGAGTTAAATCTTCCTGAGTAGATCTAAATGTGATGGCCACATTAATGGGACATAGTGGCTGGAATCCAAAACCCACCTAAAAGGAGTTGTTTCCAGTTGGGAAATGGAAATATTTGTTGTAGTTGTGTTGGAAATAGGGGAGGCTTTAGTCCCATGTGCATGGATGCTTCAAGTTTTACATGTGTAGAATGTGTATGATCATCCTATTGATGACCTTTGTTTGGCCATTAGTTTGGGGGTAGAAAGTTGTGGAATTAGAGAGCTTGGGATCCAACACTGACCTGATACATGACCAAAATGTACTTAGAAACCTATTGTCCCAATCTAAGATAACAGATTTTGGGATCCCAAAGTGTACCCACAATCATTCAAATAAGAGCTTAGCAGCGACTTATGCTGTGATACTCTTATTGCAAGCTGCCTGAATGGCCATCTTAGATAATCTATCGATGAACATGAAAACATATTCGTTTCCATGATTAGTATAAGGAAGGCCCGATATTTAATCCATGGAGATGGATTCCCAAGGTCGACTAGGAGTGGTAGTGTTGGACCGAAGCTTCGACCGAAAAAAATACTTCTATAACACTACCACTATTTTCTCTACCCTAAAATGTCCAACGACCTAACTGTATTGTGCCTCCCAAATCATCTTGGAATGCTTGCTTGAATGAACATGGAGGTGTCCTAAGTGGCATAACATTGCATCTTGGAGGTGAAAATTTGGAACGTTGTTGCCTTCCATGAGTGTTTGGTATGTGTTTCCATATTCTGGATCGCTCTTGTAAAGTTGCGGCCACCCCAAAGTCTCATGCCCACAAGAGTCGAGCACAATGGTCAATGCCATGACCGATGATCATATGAGGTAGTCTGCAACATTATTGTTGTTTCCCTTCTTTTACTTAATGTTCAAATGAAATTTTTTCAGGTATGTGGACCATTTCTGATGGCGATCATTCTACAACTCCCCTTGTGTCTGTATCAACTGCAAGTTTCGATGGATTGTGTGGATGACTATTTCCTTCCCTAGAATGGAAAACATATATTTTTCATAGGTTGGATACTTTCTAACTGTGTCTAAAAGTGTCTCACTGTGATATGCCACTGGATACCCCTAATGCACCGATAACATAGTCAAAGGCATATTTCTCAAGCTCAAATGGTTGTTGCAGGTCTATTATTGTAAGCATTGGTGCAGAGCAGAGACGATTCTTCAACTTGGAAAAAACCTTCTATTGTGATTCATACCAAAAAAAAATTCTTTCGCTCCTCCCTTGGTGACTTGACTCAAATTCCAAGTGATATGAGAGAACCCCAACACGAACCTGCGATAGAAATTGGCAAGACCCAAAAAGTTGCAGAGTTTTGTTAGAGTAGTTGGGGTTGGCCAATCCAAAATGACTTGTATCTTAGTTGGGTCCACATGAACACCCGAATCATCAATGATGCACCCAAAATATTGAACCTGGGTCATACCAAAAGTTCATTTCTCCAAATTGGCACACAACTTGTGTTGTCGCAGGTTTTGAAGGACCTATTTGATATGTTGGAGGTGTTATTCCCAACTCTACGTGAAGATTAGGATGTAATCCAAATACACTGCCACAAATGAGTCGGTGAAGGGTCACAAGATGTCATCCATTAGCCTCATGAAGGTTTCAGGGCATTCGTCAACTCGAAAGGCATGACTAGCCATTTGAAAAGGCCCTCCTTGGATTTGAAGGCAATCCTCCACACATCAGAGGCTTTGATTGGTACATTTTTAGCGTAAATTCTTAGTGCAAGTGTACGAAAAGAGCTCACTTTAGATGTGTGTGACAAACAACCATAACAAAAAATATGGTTGCCTAACTTCTTTAGTTCTAGAATTGATAGTTAAAACAAATTTTGCGAAAAACTAGATCTATGTAGTAAAAGAAATTAAACAATGAAACGAAATAATAGTTGCTCCATGCATACAACGGACAAGGAAAGAATTAAAGAGTTTTGAATATATTATAACACCTTGGAAGGGAAAAAATAATAGTGTTACCAGTCCCCCTCAATGGTATGGGTTCTTGGTTGTCCTCAATGCTTCAGATCTAGAAGTTTCTCTCTCTCAATGGTGTAGAAAACCCAAAATGTGTTGACCCCTGTGGGAGCTCAAGAAGCAAAGAAAGTAGTAGCAGAAATAAGAATGATCAAAGCGCGACAATGAAAGTGATCAAAGTGAAGAATTAATGGAAAACCCTCATATTTATAAAAAAATATTGAGTTATGCTCAATAATGGCGCATAATAAAATATTATTAGCCAAGATCTAGATCTAACCACTTGGAATATTTTATTATATTTTGTTGGAGGGAAAAGGTATTTAAATTGGTTAAATACCTTTATTTAGAAATAATAAATAAATAAATGATCTATTCATTATTTCAAGAATGTGGTTAAGGAATAATTAACAAATAATGATTTGTTTAATTATTTCTAGGTTATTTGGTCAAATTTAACAAGGAATAAATACTAAATAATGATTTAATTAATTATTTGTAGAGAAATAAATAATTATTTATCTAATTATTTCTCATAATTGGGTTAAATATGACCATGAATATTATTTAAACAGTGGTTTAATTAATTATTCCTAGAGGAAAATAAGATAAATAAGGATTTATTTAATTATTCCTCACGGGGTTTCTTGTTTTAACAAAAAATAACTTAATAAAGTATGATTTATTAAATTATTTCTTATAGTGAAAGCAATTTTGCAATGGAAAAATTGGTCTTACATGGTGTACTTTGATCCATCTAATTGTAAATGGTTAGATGACTAAATTTTGGTGTAACAGATTGCCCCCCAACATCCGAGCATTAGGAGCTAATCGTATGAACGAAGTACATTGTAAGAACACAATCACCATACACCGAATAGGAGTCAGAGAGAGATATATATATAGATGGAGTGAAGCAAGGGAGGAAAATAACCGAGGGGGCAAGGCCTACAAATGATATAAGTCTCCTTTAATGTTTGGGTACTTGTTCTCAGTGAGGCGGGGGAGGCATACCTATGCCTGCCAAGATGACAAAGTATAAAGAATAATGGTGTGCCCAACAAAATGAAACTGGGCAATAAAGTACATGATAAATGGTACATGACATGCTGGTATAAAAATGGGCCAGACAAAAATATAATGGATCCCACATACATATTGTGCCTGGAAAAACATGAGCCAGGGATGAATACAATAATATCTGAGTATATGAGACATTATAACAACCAAAGAAGCCCTGCTAAACATGAAAGGGATATGAAAATATGAATGGATCATATGAATGATACATGCATGCTATAGGCATTGCAAGCGGCTAGAACTGAACCCATCAAATCTGTGGAGCTGCATATGAGGTTGTAGCATAATCTGAGGTCATCCAGGTATGTGGGAGGCTACCTGAAGGGCCACCCCCTCATGAGGTCTGGAACATCTCACACACACTGGGGAATCACTAGTAAAATCTACTGAATCATCGAACCATAAAGTATAAAAGTCTCGATCATGCAATAATGAGTTGAAGCTAAACGGATGAGAAACAACAAAGTCAAAGGGAAATGATGAGTCCCTTTTCCTGATCCAAGGCACCGAACAATAATGGAAGTTGGAACCAAGGTACATCGCCCTCTAGACCTGTCTTCTGGAATGAATGTGTTGAAGTCAACAGAAGGAGGTCCACCATAGGTGAGGCAATGAGGAATCCTCAAATAAGGCATGATGGATCATAGTAAAGTGATTTAAGGACTGACACCAGGGATGATGATGGAATAGGGGATACTGAGTAGCAAACAGATGACTTCCCTTGTCAAAGCATAAAAAGCATGGATGACCTAACAACGACTGACTTGACTCCGAAGGGGATGAGGGACAGTATGACTGGAGGCCAAAATTGGTGACACGAGAGATGGACAAGGCAAAAATGGATGCAATATTGTAACAGGAGGCAAAGTGACACGAGACAGACTCCATGAATGCGATGATGACTCAATTTGTGATACTCTGAACAAGGGTGACTCAATAATGATACCACACATAATAGGCCTGGTGGGGACCATAAAAACATGAGCAAAATATGGTCACTCATGATGAAAATTGACACACGTGTTGACATGTATGAAGGAAAAGTGGTGCCCTAAGTACAAGTAGCGCAAGTGAAGAAATATGATTTTAAGAGGCGAAAAATTGACCCTTCTTGGAAGAATGGCTTCCTGATGAAGTGTCAAATTATCGAAAACAAAAGGATACACATTATATTTCTCGGTGAGATATTTCTAATGGTGCTAACAATTCATCAAATTGAGCTACGGTTTGGTCGCAATTGGCGAAAGGAAACTTATAGTTTTCTTTTAATAGGGTGATTTCCATCCAATTTTGTTCATTTTCTAGTGGATATGTAGTGAATTTGGAGAGGAGGCAAAGGCCGTAAATCTTGCGGCAATCGTAGCAGGCAAATAGAACATTGGAATCGAGATTCGTAAGTTGCAGGTAGGTGGCCTAACCTTACTCTACTTTTTTAGTGGTTTAGTTTTTTAGATTAGGTGCCTAGGGCTCAGAAACATAACTCTACCCCTCCTCACAGCCGGTTCACACCATCTAGAGCCTCTATTGTTACCCGAATCGCAGTTTCCATAGGGGAAAACTGCAAGCTCGCTGCTGCAGAGGCTGAAAAGTGTGAGTTGGCCCGGAGGTGGGATTTTGGCTATTTTTTGGCTAAGGACCGGGACTTGATGATTGATGGTGCAATTTAACTTCTTTGAGTTGAAAAACATGATGGTTTTGTGCAGGTATGGTATATTTGAGGATCAACTAGCGAGAGAGGGATTTGTATGTGCTTCATGTCGATATCCAGGGGCATCAGGTGGTATGAGGAGCACTTGCAAAGTATGGGTTCTCAAGTTGGTTGAGAACCCACTGATGAGGCCGGTTGAGCCCTTACTATCCATGATAGTCAGCTATTGGGATCCAGATTAGGAGGCCTTTAGGGTGTAGCAGAATAGGATCAAGTTGACCATTTAGGACATTTACTTCTTGACTGGACTCCCGCCACTAGGGGTGGCGGGAAATATACATCCAGTATTATCGCATGGGTGGAATATATCAAAGATTGTGAAGCACCACTGTAGACCGGATGTTGATGCTAAGGGAATGACCATTCCGATTGGTGATCTAGAGAGGCTAGAGACACAAGTTTTCGCCGCAATAGTACCGTGGATCCTAGGCAACCAGGCGTTCCATCACATCACTGGGGAGTAGATGATGTTGGTTGAAAGTGTTTTGAGTGGGACCTACTATGGGTGGGCCCAGATGATTCTATCTTCGGTGAAATGATAGTTTTCGCTGTGCAAGAGATAGGCAAACCATGATTGTGATTTTGGTTCAGTGTTGTGCTCGTTCTTCTTTGAGAAGATCCCCACACTTTGAACTCATGTGAAGATCCAGGATGGGGGTCCATGGGAGCCCATGATGCATTGTTGGGGGCAGCTACTATGGAAAAGAGGAGGTGGGGGATTTGGACAGGTGTTCCGACTTGAGTTCTTTTCACATTGGGATCATATGTCGTTGTACATAAACGACTATCCATACAGTGGTATGAAATTTCAGGGGGACCTTGAATTTCCACTCTCGTCAGGTCGAGCATGGGGACCAGATGGTAATTGAAATTTCTATATATTATGGTGCATTTAAAATTTTTATAATATGTATGTGGTATTGATTCGTTAATTTTCATATGTAGATATAGAACTGGTGAAGCCAACAGGGTATATGGGATGAATCGCAGTGCCAGGGGCTGTAGAGTCTAGTGGAGCGAGAGGAGACCGGAGACCTGCCTATGAGGCTCTATTGGTGGATGTCCGACGCAGGTGTGAGCTGATGGTGACGGGTGTATAAGAGCGCAGATGGCATGATCTTGAGGACCAATTCATTCAGGGATGTATAGGGCCTACCCTTGAGTGGCGAGGGGTCATTCTGGTGGAGCCGAGCCATTGGCTCGAGACCCTCTAGATAGTGATTAGATGTAGGGGAAAGTGGTACCCCCAGTTTTTTTTTTTAACATGCTATGGGCATGTCATATGTATTTAGAGTAGTGGAATCCAAAACATTTATGAGTTTTTCGATACATAAAATGGATATGCATCTTTTTATATATGACGAGTATATGGTGTTCCATTTGTTTTATGATTGTCTTGTGTTAAATGCATGTGATAAGTGAAAATCTAGAATATTGTTTGCAATGCTATTTACATAGTGATTTTGGGCTCTAGGTACATGACTGAATGTGATGGTTTCAAATTCACGTACTAATATCTTCACTTGTAAATATCTTCTAAAAAGGACATGGTTATTCACACGCTACACACCATTCAATTGCATGAAAAGCAACAAGGAAACTAAACAAACATGAAGATGAAGAATGCGATAATCAAGGGAATCGAATAACAAACCTATCACTGCATCATATTAAGCCTGATTATTGGTGGCATATCCAATTCATATGCCATTGGAGAGGACTAATGAATGAAAGGGGGTAAAAATGGCCCTAGCTGTCGAGGCTAGATTTCGAGAGAAGCGACTTGCACCGTCGTCATAACCGAGATATGGTGTGGATGATGGATCCATCTGAAAGGCACCGTAAGAAAAAAAATGAGATGATAATGCAAGCTATCTGTTGGCACTGGATTTAGCACTTGGACTGCAACAAGTGCTTGACCAGACACATCCTAAACTCTAAGGCAATTTAATTATTTGTTTTATGAGATTGGTAGGTGGTATAAACTCTGATTCACTGAAAAGAGATTTCAGTTAAGTCCATAGTTCTACTAATGAGGGTATTGGGTTTGATGTGGTAGAAAAAGAGTGAGTTTGTAGCCTATGAGGGGGAGAGAAGGTGAAATGGAATAAGAAACAATGGGTCTGCAAGACAGAAATCCATTGCTTTTGGTAGAAAATAACAAAAGTAGCAATTTGTCAATATTTCAACAAGAGAAAGCTATTTCTAGACATACAATATTCTCATTGAAATATCAAGTAAGATAATTTTTACAAGCGATGCTATTTACACTGTCATCATGTATATTTCATCAAGAAATCTCACTGTGTGAGACTAATAAAATTTGATAAAACACATGAATATGTCAAGAGATTGATAAAAACACATAATATTATGAGGGATTAAAATCTGCCACTGAAGATAATAAGATATGGAAACACAAGAGAAGATTAACAATACACACACCATATTGATAATAAGTCCTCAAAGGTTTCTTTAATTTTATTCACTGAAAAGAGTACTGATCATATGGGCCAAGATTCTAAAATCACCAACCAACCCCATTTTACATAAACATATATCACATATATACAAAAATAATAAATTGTCATCTCCAAAAAAGGAGTAAACATGTTCCAAAAAATTATTATGATCTCGTGCAAGAGATGAGGCTTATCCTAAAAATTTAATACAAAGTGCTATGACATAATGAAAATAAACAACATCAAGGCTAACAATTCAAAGTAGTTTATATGATGTGGTAGTCTATGGGAAGACTCCTCTTCTATTATGGTGCAACCAAATCCGCAAAAAGTGTAAAAAATAGTGAAAATGGCGTGTGGTTGTTCCTTGAATTTTGCCTGGTGCCTTGTGGAAACGTGCTAGTGTTGAGAGTAGTGGTACAAAACTGTTTCAGAGAAAATTTGCCGCTGTTCCTTTCCTTCTTTGGTGGAAAACCCTTTGTAATGGTGGAAAAATTGAAACTTTTTGGATAGAAAGGTGGAGGTTCATTTTATGAGAAATTACAAATAAACCCTTTGAAAAAGTTTTAAATGATAGGGGAGACGTGGAGTGGAATGAATGATAAGCGGGAGGAGAAAACCTTTTAAACATATATTGCAATCGCAAATCGGGGTCAGAGCGTTTAAACTTAAGACACAAACGGGAGAAAATTTGATTTACGATGGGGTGATGATGTGGAAATTAAGTGGGGCCAATCACATATTGTGCATCAGAATTTATATTATGAAAAATGGGAGTTAAATGTTGGAACTTGCGAAGTGCGATGTGCGATTAGACTAAGGTCGGGTCCAGACAATGTCGCAAATCACACATCGCAAGTTTTGATATGATACATGAGAGTTAAATGTTGTGTATTGGCGAAGTACGATGTGTGATGTGAATGGAGGGATGTGTCATGACAGACGGTGGGGTCGCCCGCAAATAAAAAATTGGAAGTTTTGAGGAAGCAGAATTGAATGCGGTAAGTGAAATTTGCGAAAATGTGATGCGAAAAGGTAGGTGGGGCCCTTTAAACAAATTTTCGAAGCGGAAAGTGAAAAATCCGTTAAGTCATGGTAATATGATAAAAATATGCCCAAATCATAAATAAAAGGTTTTATAATGTATTCGAGGCATATCAAAGGGAAGTATGGGTCCCAGTCAATACCGCAAGTCGCACTTCGGGGGTTTTGTAGGAGACGACAATTGTATGTGAATGGAAGTTAAAACTACGAAGAGTCTATTGCGATGAAAGGTAAGGGTCCACAATGTTTATTAAGTGTAGTAGGTTATATGATATTACCAAGGTTTTTTGTGGGGGGTGGAGTTGGGTAAATGACATAAGTGGATGTTTTAGTATTTTGGAAAAAAATGAGGAAAGGATTGAAGAGAAATGGCGAGGATGTAGAGAGAAGTTGTGAGAAAAATTGAAGCATAAGGAGCTAGAGGCCAAATAAAATAATGGAAAGGGAAACTTTGAAAGGAATCAAAACCAGTGCCAACACTACCTAAATGCATGACATAAATAAAAAACGCATATCAATGGGAGATGCTATGGGTAAAATTTCTTGAGGTAGAGTGCATTGCAAGGGTTAGGAAGGAGTTGGCCTTTGAAATCCTCTAGAATGTATGCCCCCTTGACCAAATCCTTACTAATGATGTAAGGCCCTAGCCATAATGAGTCAAAAATTACCATGAACAAGGACATCATGAGCCTGGTCATACACTAGAACAAGACGCCTTTGTGAAAGGTACGAGGGTGGAATTTTCGGTCTTATTGAGCCTTGGTGTGCTTCTTGGCCACTTCGATGGTTTTCAATACAACATGATGGTCTTTGGAAGCATGCTCAAGAATGATAAGTATTTGTTCTAAAGTTTGGGTTTCAGGGAGAAGTTCGATAGCTAGGTGAAGGGAGGGGATTTCACACTCAATCGTTAAGGTTTCCTCCTTGCCAAAAACAAGGTGGAAAGGAGTAAACCTGGTGGTGGTTTTAACAAAATTTCTATAGGCACACAAAGTAGGGAAGAGCATAAGGTGCCATTTGGTTTTGTGCTTCATTAGGGGAATTTTGAGGTCTAAAATGGGCCTCCTGAGGAAATTATAAGATAATAGTGGAAATAATAATATAATATTAGTTTACATCATCAAATTTCAGAGGGAAAAAAAGAATAAAATAATAAAACTATTTTTTCAACTCGTATTTTCAACTTATATCCCTAATTTTTAACTAAAATTTATAGTAGAAACACTCATTGGATGCATAATTTAATTTCTCATCCAAGGAGTACCCATTTTGCATACTTTTGATGGACCCTGCTACATGAAAAATGAGAAATACATGAAAAACGTGATTGCAATCACATTTTTTCATGTATTTCTCATTTTTCATGTAGGAGGGTCCATTGAAAGTATAAAACATGGGTACTACCTGGATGAGAAATTAAATTTTTTATCCAACGAGTACTCCCGCTCAAAATTTGAATAAAAAATAAGGGAGATAAGTTGAAAATACGAGTCGAAAAAGTAGTTTTTATTATTTTATTTTATTTTATTATTTTAAATTGTTTACTCCAAAAATGGTGAATCATACCCCATGGTTGAAATCATCATCTTGAATCCTATTGGTTCTTATAAAGTTTATTTTGGTTGTACATTTTTCTTAGGAGGCCCATTTTAGACCTCAAAATTTCCATAATGGTTCACCATCAGTTGAAGCATAGTTTTAAGGATTTTATTGACTGCTTCAACTTGTCCATTACCTTGGGGATAATAAGATGATTAATATTTGTTCTCAAATCCCAATAGAGAGGATATCTCACGCCATATCTCATCTTCGAAATGCCAGCCATGGTCAGAGACCAATTACTTCGGAACCCCGAATCGAGTGATAACATGGTTAATGAAAAAGAGAGCTGCGATAGCCATCGTGTTATTTAAAGTTGGCATGGTTTCATCCCATTTGGTGAAATATTCAACTGTCACTATGATATAATTGTGGTTACTAGTAGATGGAGTTTGACACTCCATGAAGTTAATGGCCCAATTACATAAGGGACCAGTTGGTATGACAGGGTGGAGGGGAGTAGGTGGAGCTCACACATTTGGGGCAAATAGTTGGCAATTGGAACAATACTTGAATGATTCAATGAAATCACCAAAGAGAGAAGACAAAAAATACCCAATGTGCATAAATTTCTGGGTAGTAGCCAAACGAAAGAGGTTTCCACCACAAGAATCCATATGGAAATAATTAAGGACTTGCTCAAATTCAGTGTGCATGAGACAATGATGGAGGACATAATCAATACCGTGGTGATAAAGATCGTCACCAATGAGAAGATAGTGGAGGGCTTGTTGTCGTATACATCGTTGAGCATCATGATCAAGATGCAAAGTGAACTTCTGGGTTCACAGATAGGTGAGGATGTCTCCATACCAAGGGTCATCCGAAGTAATGGCAAACAAGTGCTCAACGGGTAAATCATCATTAGCCGGCAGATCTCGCACACCAGTAGGAAATTCAGAAATGAGTTCAACAAGGGCTAAACCTTTCTTACTCTTTCGTGTGAAAAATTCAAGATCAAATTCTTGAAGGATAACGATCCAACAGGCGTACTTCCCATTGATGATCCATTGACTCAATAGGAAATCCATAGGGTTGGAATTGGTCACGACCTTGGTGGAACGCGTAAGGAAAATAATGATGAAGTTTTGGACTGAGAACACAATGGCCAACACCAGCTTCTCTTCATGTGAGTAGGACACAGGGGGTCCCACAAGGTTCTTACTAATATAATAGATAACATGTTTGTTTCTGGTGTCATCTTCCTGAATGAGGACCCCAACAATCGAATGGGTGGAAGCTGAGATGTATAGGCTGAAATCCCTCTCAAATTTAGGAGGATTAATCAAGGGAGAAGTAGTGAGAGCATGTTTTAGGGCATAAAAATACTGTTGATCATAGTCATCCCAAACAAGTGGAATCTTAGATCTAATATCTCTTAGAAACCCATGCACAATGTTAGCATAGTCAGGGATGAACCGACGAAGGAAGTTGGCTTTGTAATTGGCGCAAGGTAAGAGGAATAGGAAGCTCAAGAATGGCTTGAAATTTAAGGGTATCAAACGTTATACCATATTTGGACATAATGAAGCCCAAGAGACGGCCAACAGGAACAAAAAAGACACACTTCATAGGGTTGAGGCATATATTATACTTGCGACATCGAAGAAAGACGGTACAAATATCATGAATATGTTGCATCTACTGCCTAGAACAAGTAGTGAGGTCATCAAGGTAGGCAAGGATAATATGAGACAAATCATGGAAACAGTATGACATGGCCCGCCAGAAGGTGGCTTCCTCATTGTTTAGGCCGAACAACATGACCCTATAATAAAAAGTTCCCCATGAACTAATAAACACATTTTTTAACTGATCAGCACGACGGATAACAATCTGGTTGTACCCAGAGAAACCATCCATAAAGAATAGAACCTCATGCCCTGCACACTCATCAATGATATGGTCAATAAAAAATGTGGGGAAGTTGTCTTTGGGAGAAGCTTTGTTCAGGTCATGAAAGTCAGTGCAAACAGAGATGGTGCCTTGTTTCTTGAGAATGAGAATAAAATTTGAAACCCACATGGCGTATTCAATGGGATAGATAAAACTAACATGCTTGAGCTTATAAATTTCGGCTTTAATAGCCTCTCTTCTAGAAGGATTAATGGGTCTCAAATTTTGATAGATAGGATTTGCATTGGGCCATGTATCGATATGGTGTTCGAAAATGGCGGGATCAAGTCCAGGCATCTCTGAATAGGACCAAAATAAAACATCACAAAATTATTTGGATAGCCTAGTGTAAGCATCAATTTCTTCTGGGGTTCAATGTCCCCCCAAGTTAATGTTTTCTTCTACCCTTGGTTTATCAAAAATGTTAATTCTAATTGTAGGAGAGATATTGGCCATATTTTCTTCTTCGAAAGCATCTGGTGGATGAATTATTTAGACTCCACAACATAAAAGTCATGGGATTGTTGTGGAAGGAATTACGCACGGTGGTGAATATCATCCCAGGGAAATTTAGGGGTGGTCATCACTTCCATAATGTCTTGAAAATCAAAATGAAAGATGAGAGGACTGGCGGAAGGGAGACCACATGATGCAACGAGGCTACTTGACACATCATCATGAGAGATATGGTTCAAATACACATCGCTACATAGGGTAGATGAAGAGCTAGTAGATGAAACATCTACTGATGTTGAGACAAAGGTGTTTGATGAGGGAGGTTCAGCCGAAACATAATGGGAAGCCTTAGAGGGATCTTCCACCATGGATCTCATGGATGAGGACATAAAGAGAATAGCGATCGAAGGGCCCTTCATCTTGACATCGGGGGGAGGTATCAAAATGGGTGCAGAAATTTCCTCCAGTTTTGCTAAATCAGAAATCACAAGTAGAGGGGTACATGATCCACTACGAGAGGCCTATATTTGGTGAATAGCCTCAAGGGTGTCATGAAAGTCATCAAGACAGGGACAAATATGAGAATAGTGGCCATAAATATTGCACAAAGTACAAGGGTGGCTTGTGCGTTAAAATTTGAGTTTCTTGGATGAATCGAGTAACGTGACATGGAACTCCGAGATGTTAGATTCAAGAAACGTCTCGTTGACCATAGTTTTGAGATGAGGAAGCTTAGGGCAGTTATGGGTGGCATGCCACACAACAACACAAAAAGCGCACGGAGTTGACTGCTTTGGGGGCCTAGGAGGAGCAGGATCTATTTGGGGTGCCTTGTCCTTAGGTTCCTTCTTTTTGGCTTTCCCCCCTCATCGGATGCTTTCGCAATAGGAGTAGGTTCCAGATGAGGTGGCTGTGAGACTGAAGCAAAGGGAGGGGTCATAGCGACCGGTTGGACAGGGGTCAAAGCGGTATAAGTTTTGAGCTGACCAGGCAGAGTGTTTGCTGGGGGATTAATGTACCAAACTAGGTTCCCCAAGGTCAAAATGGGAAGGCTCAATGTAGCCATAACAAGCACCAAAAAGACTCCAGAGGGAAGAGCTAAAAATGGTATATGACTGGAAGGGTAATGGCCTCGCGGAATGGCTCCCAATTGGTTAAGGCTAGGGGGAACCATTCCAGGTTGAAAAAGGTTGGGAGAGACACTAGTGGAAGATTAAGGTCCTTGAGGAGAAGGTCTTGAAGGCTATGTCGAGTGAAAAACAATAGGTTGTGGAGGCGTTGACTGTTGGTTGGTCGACCTAGACTGTTAGTGGCAAGCCCGAGATGATTGCATCATGCAAACACTTGACGACTACGAGCTGGGGTCAGTGATGAGAGGGGGTGGGGGGGTTTGGGAATGAACCAATTAAGGTGGAATATTTATAGACTCTCGGTGAAACACTGGTGAGAGGTGCGACTGATTGTTTATTGTCCACTGAAGATATGATAGGCTCAGGGGAGGTTTGAGACTTCGATTCGTAATATGTCAATTGATTGATGGTGACGATATTTCCATGGAAATAAAATCTTACAGTCAAAAGCATATGTGACAACTAACATCCATAGGTATAGCTACGACCCACTAGGATATTGTAATCCAAGGGGGCATCAATGACTTCAATGTCAATACAAACATTCTTTCCCACACGAGTGACATGAAAGTTGCAGATGCCGAGGGGCTGAGAAGGGTGACCGTCCGAAGCACGCAAAGTGATGGTGGATGGGGCTAGGTCGGGTGATCCAAGCTTATTCCAAACAGAGGCAGACATCACACAAGTGGATGCGCCCTCATAAATGACACATCTCTGAATATGGGAATTACGAATCTTGACTGGTATTTGGAAGGAAACGGATGAAGGTAAAGGGGGATGTTCTAATTTTTCAACATCAAAGACAATAAAATGATCATCTGAAGGATCCACAATGCCCAAAGCAGATAGTATAGCTTTTAATCAGGATGGGCACAACTGGAGGACTTCTAGCGTTGACATGGAAGCAGGCGATTGTGCCAAGTCATGTACTATGATTTAGGTGTGGGCGGCTTTGGAAGAAACAACATTTCGGCGTAATGGCATTTTTGGGATCTTTTGAATGACCTTTGCCCTAGGCTAAGGGATTTGTAAGGGAAAATTTGGTCTCAAAATGGACTCTGTGGAAACTTTGGTTTGGGTCTCGGTTGCAGATGTAGCGAGTTTCTTGTCATATTGGTGTGACCGGGTCTGAAGGTTGACATGAGTGGTATTGACCTCTTCAGAATTCGTCATGAGAATATGGTAATCAAGTTTACTAGATTACGAAGGTTGAGGAGCGGCTTGACCTTGAGGTGGTTGGGTAGCAACATATCCTTGCTGAGGGAAAGGATTGTTGAACACAACCGATTGAGTTGGCGCAGTTTTTGGAGAAAGTGAAGTGGTGGCTTGCTGTCCTCTAGACGCTGCTTGTGCTTCCCAAAACTGGTGCATTTGGGGTAAAATAGGAAAATCATGAGTATAATGGACATGGAAACCACAACATTTACAACTTATTGGTACGAAGAGGCTTGTTCTGCTTGGGTTGATCGCCCTTTTGCTAGTTTGTAGTGTTAGGTTGGTTCCCTTGGGGTGCGTTCAGTTGATTACCTTGGCACCCTTGGTTACCCTAAGCTGGTTGGTTCTAGTTGCCTTTACCCTTATTCTTTTTCTTCCAATTAGGAGGATTAGTTGCACTTTGCAGTGCATACACCTGACCCTGAGGAGGTGGTGGCTACTGTAGCAGAGGTTGAGAGGGCACGGGAGGCTAGGGCATTGATGCCAAAGGGGATCGAGTGCCGACCTGTGGATAAGGATAGAAAGGAGGTTGGGGAACATTGGGGTAAATAGGTTGAGCAAGAGCTAGCCGTGGCATTGGTTGATGCAGTTGGGAAAATGCATAAGGCGTGCTTTGACCGTGATACATGCTATCGGAAGAGGGATAAGTGATGGAGGAGCTGGTCCCCCGTGGGGAAAACCATAACCCATGGAAGGATGAGTTTACAAATTTGAAAGAGATCCAAAGATACCTTTAGCGGTGTGAGATTCCCTCAGTGCATTGGCACCACCATGTCTAGGGAGATCTGACAAAATGGTATAAACATAACTAGACTAGGTGTAGATCAAGTCATATTCCAACACAACTTGGAGAGATTCTTCCTTGGTCCAAGGAAAGTGAGACACGACATATTTACCAATGGAAGGAAAAATCATTCTAAGAAACCAATCCATATGGACACGATCATTGAATGTAGGAGCTTGACACAAGCTCCTCCTTCTACGACATTCTTTGACATGGTCAGAAATGCGGGTGGCTGAAGTTTGACAGAATGCAGTCAATAACTCAACACCAATATCATAGTGGGGAGATAACTGGAAGTAGTATAGAAATGCTTTAGAAAGAGTCGCAAAAGTGGAATGAGACAAAGAAGTCTAGTCAACATACCACTCTGTAGCTTCTCTAGTAAGCGTACGTTGGAACAACCAAGGTGAATGGAATCATCGGTAATGGAATTGGAAGAACACCACATGTGAAAGGAGCAGACATGATTAGTAGGGTCCTCTCCAGTGTTTCCTTTGAACTTATGGATGTCAGAAGGAAGCTTAGTTGGCATAGCAGGCCAAATTGGGTTGAGTATAGGGTCGTTGATTAACTGGCTGAAATCGAGAAGGCTTAAACCCGCCATAAAAGGTAGAAAAGGAGTAGCCGGAATGGTTCTGGTAGCGGCTCCAACATTAGGGCTAGGGCCACCACCAGCTTGAGGACCTGCACCTTCATTGGTGCTTGACATGATGACGATATGAGGGTGAGGGGAACCGGACTCAGAATCAGAGGAAGAACCCAATGAACCAGAATCAAAGTCGGTTTGGGGACTCGGAAAAGGAATAACTTAGACCCTATGCGGTGGAGTAAGTCTTCCTAATGGAAACTGAGGGTGAAGGCCTTAGAGACTTTGAGATAAACGCCTTGGGGGTGAAATGACGGCAAGTCATAGGTGACACAAAAATGTTGAAGAGTGATAAACAAAGGCTCAGTGAGGTAGATAAATTAATTACGATGTTTATATCTTGGCTTGGTGGTGTAAAACAAGCGCTCTTCGCTTTAGGTGTGCATGTGTGCAAGCCATGTGTTAATTTTATTTAAGCCCAGACGGTTGTATAAAGAAAAATAAAAAATGTTGAAGTTCAGTAAATAAAACTGAAACAATAGTAAAATAAACAGCTACCGATGCATAAATTAAATCCAAAAGAAGGCTTCCCAAACAAATAGTCTAAAAGGTAGGAGAAATTGAATCAAAACACACAATACGACCAAAAGATATAGGGTCTAAGGGACGGGGATCTAATGATTCAGATCTACTATAAATGACACAGAATAATAGCAAGAAATTGGAGGGGGGAACTGATGAAAAATGGGATGTGAAAGGTTAAAACCCTAGGGGAAAAAAGGGAACCCTAAGGGAAAGACCAAACAAAACTCAAGAGGGAGTTTTGGATGGAATAATAACCGATCAAAAGGGACCTGAAAGAAAGATAGATTAGACCCTAAAACAATAGATGAAAGCACTGCAAATCTCAGACTACCTACTCATCTAACCCCCTCCTAGAAAGGTGGAATAGTAATGAAACCCTAAGGGGCTTGCTTCAACTTAAAGGAAATAAACTGAGCATATTGAGTCCTAAGACGGGCTAAGATGGAGGTTAGACAACCCATTACAGTGCTTGCGACAAACCCTTATTTTCACAGAAAAAGCTCAGAAAAAAGTAGCAGCTCGTAGGCACTGAATTATGAGTTGTGGAAATCACAGTTTCTAGGCTAACAGGTGCGAGTTCAGGCATAAATCGTAGGTTCTAGGCAAAAAAGTGTGAGTTCCAATTCCTAGATCCTGGGGCAGCTGGTTGTGGAAAAGTTGTCGTCTCTAGTGCGATTGATACCTGTTACCTACGGAAAACACCCAAAAACACTCGGAAGTTAGAATTTTTACTGTTTTAGGGCATAAAAGTTAAAAAAAAACATAAAGGGACTGAAAAACAGTTGAATAAAATCCCTAGTTACTGAAGTTGTTGGTCACGTAGGAATCTAAATTACAATAGTGGAGTTGCCATTTGTGAATGTAAATTCTTAACACAAGTGCACGAAAAGATCTCACTTTAGCTATGTGTGATAAACATCCCTAAAAACAAATATGGCTTCCTAACTTCTTTAGATCTAAAATAGATAGTTAAAACAAATGCTGCAAAAAACCAGATCTATGCAGTAAAAGCAGTTAAACAGTGAAAATAAAATAAGAGTTGCTCCATGCATCCAATGGACAAAACAAGATTTAAAGAATTTTCAATATATTATAACACCTGGGAAGGGAACAAATAATAGTGTGTCAGTCCCCCTTAATTGGATGGGTTCTTGGTTGTCCTCAATGCTTCAAATCAATAATTTTCTCTCTCTCAATGGTGTAGAAAACCCAAAATGTGTTGAACTCTATGGGGGCTCAAGAAGAAGAGGAAGTAGTAGCAGAAATGAGAATGATCAAAGTGTGACAATGAAAGTGATCATAGTGAAGAATGAATGTAAAACCCTCCTATTTATAACAAAATATTGAGTTATCCTCGATAATGACGCATAATAAAATATTGTTAACCAAGATCTAGATCTAACCGCTTGGAATATTTTAGTACATTTTGTTGGAGGGAAAAGGTATTTAAATTGGTTAAATACCTTTATTTATAAATAATAAACAAATAAATTATTTGTTTATTATTTCAAAAATGTGGTTAAGGAATAATTAACAAATAATGATTTTTTTAATTATTTCTAGGTGATTTAGTCAATTTTAACAAGGAATAATAACTAAATAATGATTTAATTAATTATTCCTAGAGAAAAATAAGAAAAATAATTATTTATCTAATTATTTCTCATAATTGGGTTAAATATGACCAGGAATATTATTTAAAAAGTGGTTTAATTAATTATTCCTAGAGGAAAATCAAATAAATAAGGATTTATTTAATTATTCCTCATGTGGTTTCTTATTTTGACTAGAAATAACTTATTAAAGTATGGTTTATTAAATTATTTTTTATAGTGAAAGAAATTTTACTATGATAAAATTGGTCTTACATGGTGTACTTCGATCTATCTAATTGTAAAAGGTTAGATGACCAAATTTTGGTGTAACATACCTGGTGATAACCAGACTTCAAGTCAATCTTGCTCAAATATTTGGGCCCCTTCAGTTGGTCCAGAAGGTCATCAATATGTGGGATTGGATATCTATTTAGGATATTGGTCTTGTTCAACACCCGATAGTCAATACAGAGTCTCCAAGTCCCATCCTTCTTCTGTACCAACACGATCAAGCTCCCACAGGGTGATGAACTTGGCCTGATATTCCCTCTCTATAGAAGCTCCTAAATCAACCTCTTGATTTCATTGTTCTCTAGAAAAGAGCGTCGATAGATCAGTCCATTGGGTAGCGGTGCACCCGGGGTCAAATCTATGGAGTGCTTGACTTGACAATGTAGAGGTACCCCATGTGGGTGAGGTAAATATGTCCCTGTAATCCTCCATGACCTTGTCCATCTATTGTTTTCGTGTGGAGGAGCCTTATATGGAGGTCGTGTCCATAATCATCTTCTTGCCCCGAGGGCGAATCATAAGTGTTAGAATGAATTCTTAATGCAAGTGTACGAAAAGAGATCACTTTAGCTGCACATGACAAATAACCCTAACAACAAAGATGGTTTTCTAACTTCTTTAGATCTACAGTAGATGATCGAAACAAATTCAAAACAAACCCAGATCTATGCAGTAAAAGAAGCTAAACAGTAAAATGAAATAATATTTTCTCCAAATATCCAATCGACAAGACAAGATTTATAAAGAACTTTTATATTATATTAACACCTGGGAAGGGAACGAATAATGATGTTACCAGTCCCCCTCAATGGGATGGGTTCTTGGTTGTCCTCAATGCTTCATCTTCAGAGTTTCTCTTTCTCAATGGTGTAGAAAACCCAATGATAAGAGGATCAAAGTCCGACCATGATAAAAGGATGAAAGGTAAATAATGAATGGAAAACCCTCCTATTTATAACAAAGTATTGAATTATCTTTGATATTGGTGCATAGTAAAATATTATTAACCAAGATCTAGATCTAACTACTTGGAATATTTTATTATATTTTTTTGGAGGGAAAAGGAATTTAAATTGGTTAAATCCCTTTATTTAGAAATAATAAACAAATAAATTATTTATTTATTATTTCAAGGATGGGGTTAAGGAATAATTTAACAAATAATGATTTATTTTATTATTCTTAAATGATTTAGTCAAATTTAACAAGGAATATTAATTAAATAATGATTTAATTAATTATTCTTAGATAATAATAAGATAAATATTGATCTATTTAAATGTTTCTCATTAAGTGGGTTAAATATGACTGGGAATATTATTAAAGAGTGGTTTAATTCATTATTCCTAGAGGAAAGTCGAATAAATAAGGATTTATTTAATTATTCCTCATGGAGTTTACTATTTGGACGAGAAATAACTTAATAAACTATGGTTTATTAAATTATTTCTTATAGTGAAAGAAATTTTACTGTGGTAAAATTGGTCTTACATGGTGTATTTCAATCCATCTAATTGTAAATGGTTAGATGTCCAAAAATTTGTGTAACAGATTTCCCATCGATGTGCGAGCGTTAGGAGCTAATTGTATGACCAAAGTACATTGTAAGGACATAAGCAATAGACACTGAAGGGGAGTCATAGAGAGAGATATACGTAGGCAAAGTGAAGTGACAGAGGATAATAACCTGAGGGGGAGAGACCTAGAAATGAGATAAGTCTCCTTTAATGTTTGGGTACCTATTCTCTGTGAGGCGGGGGAGGCATACCTATGCCCGCCGAGATGGAAAAGTAGAAAGAATAATGGTGCACCCAATAAAATGAGATTGAGCTATAAAGTACATGATATGCTGGCGTAAACATGAGCTAGAAAAAATATAATGGATCCCACATACATACTGCGCCTGGGACAAAAACCAAGATTGAATACAATAATATCTGAGTACATGAGATATAATAACGACCAGAGAAGCCCTGATAAATAGGAAAGGGCTCTGAAAATATGAATGGATCATCTAAGTGATACATGCATGTTATAAGTGCTGCAAGCAGCTGGGGATGAACCCATCAAATCTATGGAGCTGCATCTGAGGCTGTAACATAAAATGGAGTCATTCAGGAATGTGGGGGGTTACCTGAAGGGCCACCCCCTCATGAGGTCTGAAACATCTCACACACACCCGAGAATCACTGGATCACCGAACTATCGAGTATACGAATCTCAATCATGCTGAAGTGGAGTGGATGAGAAACAATCAGGTCAAAGGGCAATAAGGAGTCCCTTTGCCTGATCTGAGGTACGGGTCAATAATGGAAGTTGGAACCAAGATACACCACCCTCTAGACCTGTATTCTGGAATGAATGTATTGATGTCGATAGAAAGAGGTATGTCAGAGGTGAGGCAATAAGGGTCCTCAACTAAGGCACGAGAGATCATAGAAGAGAGACTAATGGACTGAAATCAGGGATAATGATGGAATGGAGGACATTGAGTAGAAAACAGACGACTTCCCTTGTAAGAGCATAAAAATCATGGATGACCTGACAACATCTGACTCAACTCCTAAGGGGATGGGGGACAGTGGGACTGGAGGCTGAAATAGGCTACACAAGAGAGGGACAAGGCGTGAATGGCTAGAATACTATAACAAGGGGCAAAGGGACTCGGGATAGACTCCATGAATGTGATGATGACTCAAATCAAATGCTCTGATCAAGGGCGACTTGACGATGCTTCCACATAGAATAGGCTTGGTGGAGACCATAAAAGCATGAGAAAATGATGGTTACTCATGACGAAAATTGACACATGCATCGATAAGTATGAAGGCTAAGTGGTTCCCCAAGTATAAGTGGTGCAGGTGCAAAAATTTGATTTTGAGAGGCAGTGAAGTGACCCTTCTTGGAAAAAAAGGATTCGGGATGAAGTATCAAATCACTAAAAACAAAGGGATACCCTTTTTAGAGCTTAGTGAGAGCCTTCCAACGATGCCGACGGTTCGTCAAACGGAGCTACAGTGTGGCCGCAATTGGAAAAATAAAAAGTAGGGTTTCTCTTTTAATAGGGTGATTTCCCTCCAATTTGGTTAATTTTATTTTGGAGCTGTGGTGAACGTGGTGAGGAAAAGGCCCTAAATCTTGTGGCATTCATAGCGAAAAAATGACCGTTTAAATCGAGATCCGTCAGTTGCAGGTAGGTGGCCTAACCATACTATTTAATTTTTGTGGTTTAGAATTTTATATTAGGTGCCCAGAGCCCGAGAACAACACTCTTCCCCTCATCATGGCCAACTCACACTTTCTGGGGCCTGTTTAGCGAGTTGGGTAGCAAGTTTCAAAGGAAAAACCGCAACCTCCTAGGTACAGGGCTAAAAAAGGTGTGAGCTGCCAAAAGTTGGGTTTTGTCCTATTTTTGGCTGGGAACTGGGGCTTGATGTTTTCTATGCAATTTCTTGTTCTTATGATTGAAAAATTGCTAGTTTTGTGCAGGTATGGCAGAGTTAAATATCAATTAGAGAGAGAGAGACTTTGAGGCACTTCATTTTGAGATCCATGGGGATTAGGTTGTTCAAGGCACACTAGCCAGATGGGGTTCTCAAGTTGGTTGAGAACCCATTGATGAGGGTAGGAGAGCCCTTGTTAGCCAGGATAGTCAGCTATTGGGACCCAGACCTGGAGGTATTTATAGTGCAAGGGCACCAGATCGAGCTGATTGTTCATGACATCAATTTACTGACCGATCTCTTTCCATTGGGGATGGTGGGAAACATCCATTAAGTATTACTGTGAGGGCAGAATATTTCTGAGTTTGTGGAATGCCATTGCTGACTAGATGTTCATGTCAAGGGCATGACTATACCGATCAGAGATCTAGAGAGACTAGAGACTCAGGTTTTCGCCGCAACAATGCTGTGGATCTTAGGAAACTAGGCCTTCCACCACATCACCGAAGGGCAGATGATGCTTTTTGAGAGTATGTTGAGTGGGACCTACTATGGGTGGGCCAAAATGATGTTGTTTTTGTTGAAATGACAGTTGTCACTATGCAAGTGACAAGTGAACCATGACTATGATTTTTGTACAGTGTTATGCTCACTCTTCTTCGAGAAGATACCTACACTTCGACCTCATGTGAAAATCTAGGATGGGTGCCCGCGAGAGCCTATGATGCATCGATGGGGGAAGCTACTATGGAGAGGAGAAGGTGTGGGCATCAGATGAGTGTTCTGACCAGAGTTCTTCACACATTTTTACCAAATGCCACTATATATAGACGACTATCCATACAGTGGGATGAACTATCAGGGGGACCTAGAATTGCCACTTCTGCCTGGCCGAGCATGGACACTAGATGGTAAGTGACAAGTCGTTATATTTTATGATGCATTTAAAGTTTTATAATGATGTATATGGTATTGATTCGTTACTTTTGGTATGTAGATATAGCATCGGTGAAACCGGCTAGGTATATGGGACGACCCGCAATGCCAGGGGCTACAGAGTATAGCACAACTAGAGGAGATGATAGAGTGGATTTAGAGGCACTATTGGAGGACGTTCACTGCAGATGCAAACTATTGATTTCTGGGGTATCAGAGTGTGGCTGACATGATCTAGATGATCGCTACATTGAGGCATGTGTCGTCCTACACTCAGAGTGGGAAGGAGTCGTGCGACATATGGCAATGGTCGGGCAGGGTGTGCAGGATCTACGAGCTGCAAGAGCCGAGCCATTCGCTCGGGACCCTCAAAATAGTGATTAGATGTAGGGGCATTAGGTGCCCCCAATTTTGATTTTTGCAAGATGCTATGGGCATGTCGGATGTATTAGAGTAGAGGACTCCAAAAAATTTATGATTTTGTGGACAAAAATTATGGTTATGAATATTTTTATATATGATGATCATATGGATCACCATTTTTTTATGTTTATTGTCTTGTGTTAAATGCGTGTTGTAGAAATTATATACAATATGCATTTATATATCCGGACTCTCCTGATCTAACAATATTTATCTTCTTGCTAAATACAGAATCCTTCCACTATAATTCTTGCGGAAATGTAATCAAAAATTGCAAAACGCATGAAGCAATAAAAACACACATAACACAATTGTTTAATGGGAAAGCCTGAAGCTGAAAACCCCAACTATATATTATGTAACATGGAGATCATATGACAATCTCATACAAATCATACAAAACTTATCACAAGCTCTAAGTACAGTATAACATCATACACTAATTAGGAACAATCTTGCAATTCCATGCACCGATCTTGCCCTCCTGCTAGCCTGCCTCCACTGCGCAATCCAAGCTGATTACAAAGACCAATTCAATGTAATCCCACTCTCATTGACTACGTTATTATCATTGGCAACTCCAATGTATATGTAGATGCAATTCATGCATCACTATGGTCACAACAGATAGTCCATCTTGCCCTTTCACCTATCTTTGCACTAGATCTCCATTGGAACTGATATGCACTGTAGTTAACTGTTGTATTGTTCAGTTGATTAATGAGTTATTATTTGTGAATTAATTAATTAATTAACTCACTCCACTCTCACTAGTGTATCATTCAATTAGACTAGATACAACTAGCTCAACTGAGTCTAACTGAGCTAAACTGAATACAACTCCATGAACTACTCTTCCAACTCTGTCGTAACTTTGTCACTTCAGTTCTAACTGAGTCCTCCATGCATGAACTCCAGTAAACCTTTAGGAATTGTGTAATTCCTTCAGCCCACTGATTTTACAAATCTTTTCACTGAAATAAAGTGCTCCAAGAGAATAAGTTGATGTTTAGTGTCTGATTATTATTAAGAGCTAATAATAATCGACATGCATCTATTTTTAGATCAACGATCTATAAATAGACTTTGCCCAATCTTCTAAAAATATAATTTCATCTATTTTTCACATTTGACCAACCATCTACAAATAGCATCCTGCAACTTATAGAATATGCTCACCATGTCTAAAAATAGACATACGCCTAAAAATAGCCTGTGTGGGCCCCACCTAGTTTAGGTGATTATTTTCCAACTAGGATCAAGGATGATGTTTCAGGATGCCTCCTTCACTGTTTCTTGTTGCAAACTTCAGCACGTGTGATAAATGCCAATCTATAATATTGTTTGCAATGCTATCAACATAGTGATTCTGGGCTCTAGGTACATGATTGAATCTAATGGTTTCAAATTTACATACTAAGAGTTTCACACGTAAATATCTTCTAAAAAGGACATGGTTATGCAAATTATATACGCCATTCAATTCTCTAACAAGCAGTAGGGAATCTAAGAGAACATGAATATGAAGGATGTGATGGTCAAGGGCATCAACTAACAAACCTAACACCGCATCATATTCTACCTGATTATTGGTGGAAGATCCAATACATACATCATTGGAAAGGACTAACGAACGTATGGGGGTAAAATTGGCCTAGGTTGCCAAGGCTAGATTCCGCGAGTAGAAACTTGCACCGTCGGCATAGCCGATGTATGTTGTGGATGAAGGATCCATATGAAAGACGCCACAAGTGAACAAATGAGAAAGTGATGGACAATGCAAGTTACCTGAATGCATGGCATAAATTAAACATGCATGGGGAATTCTATGGGTAAAATTTCTATGCCCCTTACACTTGTTAAAGATATGGTCAATACATGGTGTAGGTAAGTTTCCTTGGGGACAAGCTTTATTCGGGGTGCGAAAGTCCATACAGACAGGAATGGTGCCTGTTTTCTTGAGAATGGGATAGGAACAACCATCCTACTTAAGCTTATCGATTGCAGTTTTGAGAGCCACTTGTCGAGAAGGATGAATGTATCTCAACTTTTGACGGACAGGGTAGGCATCGAGCCATGTGTTGATGTGGTGTTTGAAAATGGTTGGATCAAGTCCGTTTATCTTTGAATAGAACCTGGTGGAAAAATTACGAAATTATTTGAGTAGCTTGGTGTAAGCCTCAGTTTCTTCCAAGGCGCAATGTGCCCCCAAGGTAATGTTTTCTTCTTCGAAAGCATCGGGTGCAGGAATGGGATTTCTAAACCGATCGATCTCATCTTAGATGAAGTCTTTAGACTCCACAACATACTGGTCATGGGACTACTATGGAAGGAAGTACACACGGTGGTGAATATCATCCCAAGGAAAGTTAGGGGTGGTCATTACTTCCATAATGTCTTCATCAAAATGAAATATGGAGGGATTGGTAGAATAAATACCATATGACGCGGCAGGGCTACTTGACACATCATCATGAGAGATATGGTTCACATACACAGCGATATGGATGGTAGATGAAGAGCTCATAGATGAAACATCTATCAATGTTGACCCCAAGGTGATTGCCGAAGGAGGTTCAGTAGAAACAGAAGGGAATTCTTCAGAGGGGTTTTCCACCATGGATCTCATGGATGATGAAAGATAGAGGATAGTGGCCAAAGGTTCCATTATCTCGACATCGGGTGGAGGTATCACACTAGGTGCGGAAATTTCCTCTGGTTTAGCTTGAGCAAAACACATGAGTAGAGGAGTACAGGATCCACTACATTCGGCCTCAATTTCGCGGACAACCTCAAGGGTGTCACATAAATCGTTGAGACGGGGACAAAATAGTGGACATAAAGATCACACAAAGCACAAGGGTGACTCATGTGCAAAATTTTTATTTTCTTAGCTGAATCGGGTAAGGTAATATGGACCTCTTGGATATCTGATTCAGGATACGTTTCGTTGACCATATTTTTGAGAAGAAGAAGCTCAAGACAATTTTGGCTAACATGCCCAACAACATCACACAAAGCGCATGGAGGTGACTTCTTTAGAGGCTTAGGAGGGGCAAGAGTTATTTAGGCAGCCTTATCCTTAGGTTCCTTCTTTCTGTCTTTGCCCCCTTGACTAGATGCTTTCACAATAGGAGTAGATTCCTTGTTGAGGTGGCTAAGGCACTCAAGAAAAGGTAGGAGTCATGGCGACTGGTTGGACTAGGGTCAAAGTGGTATAAGGTTTGAGCTGACCAGGAGAAGTCTTGGTTGGGGGATTAATATATCGGATTGGGATCCCTAGGGTAAAATTTTGAAGGCTCAATGTAGCCATAATAGGTACCAAAAAGACTCCAAAAGGGGGAGTGAGAAACAGTATCTAACTGGAGGGGTAATGGCCTAATAGAATGGCTCCCAATTGGTTAAGGCTAGGGGGGACCATTCCTGGTTGAAAAGGAGTGGAAGAGACACCAACATATGGAGAAGGTTCTTGAAAAGAACGCCCTTTAGGCTTCGTCGAGTGATCTCCAGCAGGTTGTGGAGGCGTAGGCTGCTAGGTGGTCTAACCAGACCACTTATGGCTAGTCTGAGACGATTGCATCATGCAAAAATTTGATGATCTGGGATTTGCGACAAGAGGGAGTGGGGGGTGGGGAAGGGAATGCACCAAGTAGGGTGGAATATTTATAGACCCCAGGTGAAACACTGGTAAGAAGTGCGACTGATTTTTTATCGGCCACCGAAGATATGATAGACTCGGGGGAGGTCTCAGACTTCAATTCATAATATGTCAAGTGATAAATGGTAACGATATTTCCATTTTGAGGAAAAAAAATCTTACAGTGAACTGTAGATGTGACAGTAGAAATTGCATAGGTATATCTATGATCCAATAGGATGTTGTAATCCAAGGTGGCATCAATGACTTCAATGTCAATACAAACAATCTTTCGCACAAGAGTGACAGGAAAATTGTGGTACATGCCAAGGGGCTGAGAAGAGTGACCATCCCAAGCATGCAAAGTGATGGTGGATGGGGATAAGTCAGGTGATCCATGTTTATTCCAAACAGAGGTGGACATCATGCAGGTGGATGTGCCCTCGTGAATGATACATCGTGAGACATGGTCATTACGAATCTTGACTAGTATTTGGAAGGCGACAGATGAAGGTAAGGGGGGATGTTATGACTTGTCAACATCAAAGAAGATAAAACAATCATCTGAAGGATCCACAATGCCCATAGCAAATAATAGAGCTTTACGTTGTGAAGGGAATGACTAGAGGACTTCCAGCATTGACATGGCAGAAGGAGATTGTGCCAAGTCATCTATTATGTTGTTATTATGGGCAGCTTTGGCAAAAGCAAGAGTTCAACGTAATGGCCCTTTGGGGATCTTGGGAATGACCTCTTCCCATGGCTGAGGGATATGTAAAGGGGAATTTGGTGTCAAACTGGACTCTATGGAAACTTTGGTTTGAGACTCGGTTGCAGATGAAGTAGGTGTTTTTCCATATTGGCACGACAGAGTTTTAAAGTTGGCATCAATGGTATTAACCACTTCATAATTCATCATGAGAATATGGTATTCAGGGGTACTAGACTGTGAGGGTTGATGGGCAGCCTAACCTTGAGGGGGTTGGGTAGCCACATATCCTTGCTGAGGGAAAGGACTAGTAAAAGAAACTAGTTGAACTGGCACAGTATTTGGAGGAGACGAAGGCATGACTAGTTTTCCTTTAGATGTTGCTTGTGCTTCCCACAACTAGCACATTTGGGGTAAAAGGGGAAAATCATGTGTATAATGGCTATGGAAACCACAACAAGAATAAGGTTTGTTTGTATGAACATGTATGTCTTGCTTGGGCTGATTTCCCTATTGCTGGTTGTTACTGTTTGGCTGGTTCCCTTGGCACCCTTGATTACCTTGCGCGGGTTGGTTTTGGTTGCCTTTCCTATTTTTCTTGGAATTTGGAGGATTGGTTGCACTCTGTTGCACATACACTTGACTCGAAGGGGGAGGTGGATATTATGGTGGAGGTTGAGAAGGCATAGGAGGTTAGGGTGCTAATGCCAGAGGGGATAGAGCACTAGGCTATTGATACAGATAGAAAGGAGGTTGAGCACAGTTGGGGTAAATAGGTTGAGTGACCGCAGGCCCTGGCATCGGTTGATGCAATCTGGCAAAGTTGCTTTGTCCTGGATACATGTTGTCGGGAGGGTGATAAGTGCTAAAGGAGTTGGCCCCTCCCTGAGGGGAACCATAACCCATGGTAGGATGAGTATACATATACGAAAGATATCCAGTGATACCATCAACAACATGAGATGCCTCCAGTTCGTTGGCACCATCAGGTCTAGGAAGATCCAGTGAGCCGATATAAACGTAACCAGATTGGGCATAGATAAAGTCATATTTCAATGCAATTTGGAGAGCTTCTTCCTCTTTTTGAGGAAAGTGAGAGGCGACATATTTACCAATATATCCCAAAATCGTTATGAGAAACCAATACATATAGACACGGTTGTTGAATGTGGGAGCTCAACATAAGCTCCTCCTTCTATGCCATTCTTGGACATGGTTAGAAAGGAGGGTGGTAGAAGTTTGACAGAAAGCATTCAACAACTCGATACTGGTATTGTATCAAAGAGGTAGCCGAAAGTAGGAAAAAAACACTTTAGCAAGAGTCACAAAAGTGGAATGAGAGGCAAAGGCCCAGTCGACATACCACTTTACAATGTCTCCAGTGAGCGTGCGTTGTAATAACCAAAGATCGATGGAGTCATTAGTGATATAATTTGAAGAAAAACACACGTGAAAGGAGTGGACGTGATTAGTAGGGTCCTCTCCAGCATTTCCTTCGAACTTAGGGATGCTAGAAGGAAGCTTAGTTGGCATAACATGCCAACCTAGATCATGGTGTATAGGGTCATTAATTAACTGGCCGAAATTGGGGAGGCTTAAACTTTCCATAAAAGGTAGAAATGGAGTATTCAGAATAGTTCTGGTAGTGGTTCCACTACTAGCAGCTCCAGAGTTAGGGCCCATACTACCACCAACTTGATGACCGGTACATAAATTGGCACCTGACAAGGCGACAAAATGAGGTAGAGGAGAACCAGGTTTGGAATCAGAGGAAGGGCCTGATGAACCAGAATCAGAGTCAATATGGGGACTCAGCAGAGGATGAACTCGAGATCTACGAGATGGATTAGGTCTTCCTAACAGAAAATAAGAATGACGACCTAGGAGTCTCCAAGATAAATGGCTTGGGGGTGAAATGTTCGCAAGACACAAGTAACCTAATAATGAAGAGAGATAAACAACGAAAGAGAGGGGAAGATAAATTAATTACGATGTTTATTTCTTGGCTTGGTGGTGTAAACCAAGTGCTCTTCACTTTAGGTGTGCATGTGTGCAATCTGTGTGTTAATTTTAACTAAGCCCAGATGATTGTGTATAGAGAAAAAGAAAAAATGTTGTATAACTGTAAATAAAACTGAAACAATAGTAAAATAAATAGCTAAATATGCATAAATTCAACCCAAAAATAAGGGCTCCAAAACAACTATTATAAGAGGTAGGAGAAATTGACTCAAAACACACAAGGTGGCCAAAAGATATAAGGTCTAAGGGATAGGGATCTAATGACTTAGTTCTGCTGAAAAGAGGTGCAGAAAATGAAAAGAAAATAGAGGGAAAATTGCTACAAAATGGGAGGCAATAGATTAAAACCCTAAGGTAAACAAGAGGGACCATAAGGGAAAGGTAAAAAAATAACCAAGAGGGAGTTTTGGATGAGATAATAATCGATATAAAGGGATTTGAAATAAATATACATAAGACTCTAAACAATGGCTGAAAGTGCTGCAAAATCTTAGATTACGTACTCAGCTAAACCCCACCTGAAAAGGTAGAAGCTTACTGAAACCCAAAGGGGTTTGTTCCTACTTCAAAGAGAAAAAATGAGAATGTCTAGGCCTAAGACAGATAGAGACAAAGATCAGACAACCCTGAACAGTGCTTGAGGAAAGCCATGAAAGTTACAGAAAAAATACTGAAAAACGTTGCAGCTCGCAGGTATTGACCTGTAGGCTACTGAAATCAAATTTATGGGCCTAGCAGGTGCGACCTAAGCTTGAAATCGCAGGTTCTGGGATAAAATGTGGAAGTTGCAGTTCTGGGAGTCTCAGGCGGCAGGTTGTGGAAGAATTTTCTGTCTTTGTTGCGGTTGATACCTGTTACTTGCGGAAAACACCCAAAAACACTCGGAAGTTATAATTTTCATTGTTGTAAGGCATAAAAGGTAAAAAAAAACATTAAGAGACGAAAAAATAGCTAAAGAAAAACGTTAGGTACTGAAGCAGATGTTCACACAGGAATCTATATAAAACCGAGTGGAGTCACCAATTGTTAGAATGAATTATTAACAAAAGTGTATGAAAAGATATCACTATGGTTTTCTAACTTCTTTAGATCTATAATATACAGTCGAAACAAATGCAAAGAAAACCCAGATCTATGCAGTAAAAGCAGCTAAATAGTAAAACGAAATAAGAGTTTCTCCAAATATCCAATGGAAAATACAAGATTTATAAAGAATTTCTATATTATATTAACGTCTGGGAAGGGAACGAAGAATGATGTTACTAGTCCCCCTCAATGGGATGGGTTCTTGGTTGCCCTCAATGCTTCATCTTCATAGTTTCTCTCTCTCAATGGTGTAGAAAACCCAAGACATGTAAAACTCAAAGGGAGCTCAATAAGAAAAAAGAAAATAAAAGTAATCAAAGTCCGACCATGATAAAAGGATCAAAGTCAGACCATGATAAAAGGACCAAAGGTAAAGAATGAATGGAAAACCCTCCTATTTATAACAAAATATTGAATTATCCTTGATAATGATGCATAATAAAATATTATTAACCAAGATCTAGATCTAACTGCTTGGAATACTTTATTATATTTTGTTGGAGGGAATTTTTATTGTTTCAAGGATGGGGTTAAGGAATAATTTAACAAATAATGATTTATTTTATTATTCTTAAATGATTTAGTCAAAATTAACAAGGAATATTAATAAAATAATGATTTAATTAATTATTCGTAGATAATAATAAGATAAATAATGATATATCTAATTATTTCTCATTAATTGGGTTAAATATGACCAAGAATATTATTAAACAATGGTCTAATTAATTATTCCTAGAGGAAAATCGAACAAATAAGGATTTATTTAAGTCTTTGTCATGGGGTTTCCTATTTGGACCAAAAATAACTTAATAAACTATGGTTTATTAAATTATTTCTTATAGTGAAATAAATTTTACTATGGTAAAATTGGTCTTACATGGTGTATTTCAATCCATCTATTTATAATTGGTTAGTTGACCAAAAATTGGTGTAACAATAAGGAAAAAAAATTCCTAGTCTTGGAAATTGTCTTATTGCATTACTTCACAGTGATCAAAGAGATGGTGGTATGTGGTGCTACCTTCAATATCTTGTACAACTTATTTCCCAAAGTAATAATAACAGTGCGAGGCCTAGACTCATGCAAAACATGTTTCTTCCACAAGTATGGTTGGCCTAATAAAATCACAAACTTCAATAGGAGTAACATAACACTGTACCTCATCTGTGAAGGGCTTGATGTTGTAGGAAAGGCAACATTCCTGGTTGATGCGGAGATCTTGTCCTTGGTGAAGCCACTCGATGGTGTACAGTTGCAGGTGTGATTTGGTCAGTAGGCCCAACCGCTTCACGACCTCTGCTGAAATGAGGTTATTTTGGCTCCTGCTATCTATAATGAACTACAACGGAGAACCCTTCACCCACATTTGTGAGTGGAAGAGGTGCTCCCCCTCCTCTGGATCTTTAGGTTCATCCTTCTAGATCTTGGTGGTGGAAATGGTGACACTGAGATCTGTGTCAATAATGTACTTCCCTTTTTCATTCCTATTGTTGGGTTTTGACTCAGAGTCGGTACATGCATCTGATTCGAAAGCCTTCATCTCAACCACCAGTGACTACTTGGCTTGACACTCACTTGTGTTGTGAGTGGGGCTCTTATGGAAATCACACCATTTTCCCGTATCTTTCTTTATCTTCACAGTGTTGTTATTTTCTTGTTGCTTCAGAGGGTTGTCATGGGTCACCTTGCCTTGGCTTTGTCCTTTTTTTTACAGTTTCAGGATTCCTTTCCCTTACTTCATATTTTCATATCCAAACTCTCGCTTCTTTTGTTTAAATTTCTACTCGATCTTGAAAGCATATCGATAGGCAACACTTAGCGAGGAGATTTATAGGAACTCCATCTCATCTTGGACATAATTTTTTATACAAACGTGGCACTTGAGTACCAAATTTCATTGAGAGTCCTTGATACCCAACTTTGTGAAAAGAGTATGAAAAATATTATTAACTCTAGCACATCTTGGCCCCTTCCCTGCCGCAATGTGGTCCACTTTATGTATTTATCCTCATAACTCCCAAAAGGGTAATATTATTCCTTGATGGCATCCCAGGAATAATTCCAAGTGGGTGCGACTAAAAATAGTGAGGGTTCACTCTCATCTCTCTTCTCACAGTAGGTTTCCCACCAATCCTTGACATGGGACGCGACTTTGAGGAGTGAAAAATCAATATTTTCCTTGTTGGAAAAATCATGAACTGAAAAATATACTTTTAGAAGATTTAACCATTTATGTATGACATCAACATATATCTTACCTTCAAATATGGGGATGTCAAAGTTTAATTTTACCTGAAATGGAGTGGTGCTTCCAGAGTGGTTGCTGGAAGAAGATGTGTCTCTTGTGGGTAGTCACTGTAGGATATAGGAAAATTTTTCCATCATTGCGTTCCTCTGTCGCTCGATGGATTCATTGAGAAATATTTTGAAAGGATATCCTTCTTCCTTGTCTTTATTTTCTTTCGCCATGGGAGGTCATCAGGGTTTCTGAGGCTGGTCTTGCAAAGGTTCAACTAGTTCGAGCCCTAACTCCTTATACCCTGACCTCATTGGGGACATGCAAAGAAAAATAGAGAAAGATAAACTTGGATCAGATACCAATGATCTAAAATTAAACAAGGATGTAACATAATATAAATATAGTCATAAATATAGAGATGCAGCAAGAATAACACTTCATTTCATTAATATCGAAGAACTAAAATATGCTTACATATAAAATGGAAATAAACTAGCTCGGGCGATGGTAGCTTATCTCTGAGAAGATATGTGATGGCTTCATGCCGCTGAATTGTGTTACGATGAGGCTCAAGGGCCATTTTAATATTTAACAACAATGGAAAAACATAAACAACCAAAACCCTAACCCTAGGAGATGTAACACCAAGATTTTGTGGGCCCCGTTGGGGTTAGTTGGGCAGCCAAGTTCCTAGGGTCATAACTTGGTCATATTATTTCTATTTGGCACGTACGATACGTCATTGGAAATATATATCCAAGTACTACAATATTTTCATTAGACCCTTTCCTATGGCTATGGGCCTACTGCACACCTCAAAAAACATCGTTTAGGGGGTCAAAAATTCTCTGGAAGTTTAAGACCCGAAAAATTGCTAAAACTAGTAAATTTTGTTGTAAACAAGGAGACTAATGAAACTGACTAGAGGTCTAGGTGGAATAGTCGGGTGGCCACCAATATCCACCTAGATAATTTAATCTTTCCACGTTATCATTATACTACCACATAGAATCCATGTGTCCCCTTCCTGTCTTCCATGGCACTGTGACGCTAGCTTAATGCATGATCCATAGATCCATTTTCCATTTGCAAGTGTATATGGTCCTCGTCAAATATGGCCTTGCACGTTGTCCAACCACTTGACACCCTTGGATCCTTGGAACTTAGAATAGCTCGGTGAAGGATTTAATTATGATATTATTCCGTTAGTGGGCCAATGTACCAATACTTAGGATAATCTTTGGCTATCATTATATTCATGTTATGGAATGAACACCTTTTTCCAACCCCATATCCATTACTTGAAAAAAACAATAGATTGAGGTCTCAAATCTACTTATGCATTGTGGGCCTTATGTGAAGGTTAAATAAGTTGATATTTGGGCCTATGAGAATCCATACTCCCAAGGAGTGGGAAAACTTTTCCAAACCCATATGTCCTAGCTCCTAGATGTAATGTGAAATTTGGCTAAGGGAAAACTTGAGTTTGCGCAAAGGTACAACCCTTGCCAACACCCGGTCTTATGTTCCTCCAAATCCAATGCAAGAAAATGGAAATATGGCTATGCAGAAATAGGTGTTATTCCCAAGCTAAATTCCTCCTAATTCCATATACTTATGGATCCCACCCATGCATTTAATAAAAAAGGATTACATAATATTTATGTGGCAAGGGACATTAGCCCACAAGAAAAAATTCTTAAAAATCATGGTTTAAACCTAAATCTATATCCCTCAACAAATCCCACGGGGCTACAACCCATTCACAGGAAGTATTACCTTCTAACTCTCTATATTATGAAATTTTGAACATTCAAGTTTATTACAGACCATATTCATAGCAATAGAGAAGGTGTGTATAACTCACAACTTATCACACTATTAATATGTAAACACCTGCCAAAAATATCCATGTATTACTCAAATTAGAGCATATAAGGTAGCCTATAAATTATGAGTATGGTAGCAGCTTCACAGTGGATCCAATCATTGAAATCACAACATATAACATAGTTAGAATTGATTATAGCAGCGATCTTCAGGAATTCAAACATTAACATTCAAGACCATACACTAGTCATTAACATAAGAATACTATCATAGCCTATGATTCAATTCTGAATAACCTTTGTACTTATCTGAATATATCATAATGGGTGGTAAATAAAGGAGTGACCTCCACTCTCCACCCAACCATAATCTAGGTACACTGCAATATTTCTTTTACTTGACCCTCCCTGAGCTTGATCCAAAGTCTGAGAGAATTCTTTCTCAAATAAAACTTCACACCAAAGGCTTGGTGGGTAGTTAGATATGGAGTTCACTATCTAGGTGGTTTATCAACTATCATAATGTGAGTACCATAGTGACTCGGCTACTCTCCTGCATCCATCACGGGGCTTTCCTAGGGTCTAGATGAGGTATTTATCAGACCAAGAGATTGAATCTATTGTTCAGGTGGTTTATTAGCTATATTTTCATAGCAAGCACCATCGGGGTTAGCAGTCCACTATCCAGGTGGTTAACAACTTTCCAACATGCACCAAAATGACTCATAATTCCATGTTTAGGTGGATTTTCATCTAGTAAACCTCCCACTGACCACTCAAGCATCAAAATAGTCTAACAACCTCAAGAAAATTAAAAAATATATTAATATGCAAGGTATCCAAGCACCAACTCAATGAAAACTCCAATATAGTTATGTATTCTTGTTTACCTCTTGTAGATATTCATAATCTCTCTATTGCATGTACCTATTATCCTTTATGTCCCTTCATCTTCCTGAAGAAGCACTATCTCTTTCTTCTTAGTTCACTCTTCTTATTTCATTCTTTTCTATTCCCCTTCTACTCTATTTTTAAAAAGTATTCCCCTTTTGAATATTTGTCTTACCTAGTATATCCTATATCTTCGATGGGGAGTGGCATTATCTTTCACCCCTCACCACTCCCATATAATATCATAACTATTTAAAAAAATTTGTAGCTCAATTGGGTCAGAAATGACTATGAAAATAACTCTTAGGTGGTTTTGTGGCCTTTATAACAAGTGAGGCCCCTCTTGCCTCATAGAAATGGATTCATGTTGTCCTTTCCTGTAGTCAAACATTTAAATTTACATTTAATTTTATGAGTTGAACATCTAGCTACCTATGGCTCTTATGTTGGTAGCATACAACTATGTTTACAAAAAAGAGGGGTGATGAAAAATGGATGTTACATACCCCACTCCATTAAGGGAACACTGTCCTTGGTGTTATATAATGGAATAGAAAAGAAAAAATTGGCCACTATATTTACAAGTCTTAAATCCATTTATATGTTTAAAAAAAATGGGAAATGTACCCTCAGTTGATCTATACTCTCCCAAGTTGCTTTTTCTGGTCCAAATTGATTCCATTACACTTTGACCTGCTTTATTACTCAATTTAAGAGCACAAACATTCTCTGATATAAGATGTGTAGTGGTTCTAGTTGGAAGTCTCCCTTGGATTCTACCTATATCACAAACCAATCATTGACATGATTAGTGTCATGTACATACATTTAAAGAAATGTGAAATACATTGTTCTCCTTCATTGTGGGTCATAAGTCCATACTATAAGCCAATGGTCCCATCCTTTCCAAATCTGAAATGGTCCATAAAAAGTGATTTCTAATTTAGAAAAAGACCCCACTTTTAGTGAGCTCTTCCCTTGTCTAATGTAGAGATATACATGCTCTCCCACTTGGAATTATTCATGCATTCTTTGCTAGTCCGCATAACTCTTTTTACTCTCCTATGTTTCCTTCAATTTATACCTAATTTTGAGTACCTATTACTCCATTTATTTTAGCATTTATATTCCAAGAACCACTTTGTTCACTAGGCCATTCCAACTAATGGGAGTGTTGCATTTCCTACCACAATGCCTCAAAAGGGTACTTCTTCAATGACTCATGATACCCATTGTTGCATGCAAATTAAAATAACAGTATGAATTCTTCCCACCTCTTTGGTTGATGCATACCATACATTCTTAGCATGTTCTCTAAAATTATTTTTTCTCTTTCCATTTTTCCATATGTTTGAGGATGATATGTTGTACTAAAACCTAACTAGGTTCTAAGGCC
Source organism: Pinus albicaulis (assembly GCA_034641835.2). Lineage (NCBI taxonomy): Eukaryota > Viridiplantae > Streptophyta > Pinopsida > Pinales > Pinaceae > Pinus > Pinus albicaulis. The sequence goes on along the minus strand of CM076580.1, from coordinate 770,594,504 downwards.
AACAAACAATGCCTTCCAAAAACTTGATGTGAACTTGGCATCTCTATTAGAGATGATCTTCTATGTCAATGGATTTGTGGATGGACTTAACAATTATAAAGTGGGTTTCCTTACTTAACTTGTCCACTACCATCATCATATCATCATTTTGTTTGGACGACTTTGGAAATATTGTAATGAATTCCATGGATATGACTTCCCATTTCCACTTAGGAATTAGAATTGGTTGTAACAATCATGATGGATGTCTACATTCTACCTTGACTGGTTAGAATTATAGGAACTTTGAAATGTATTCAATGATTTCCTTCTTCATTCTTGGAAAATAATACATTTTCTTTAAGGATATTATCATTTTTTGATACCCAAGATAACCTAAATAAGGTATTTTATGAAACTCGTCAATTACGAGCTTCTTTAAGTCAGTCACACTAGGCACATACCACATGTTTTTGAACAAGAACATACCATCATTAGTGAGCTTATAATTCCTACTCAGTTATCCCTCTGGTTCCTACTATAATAATTCCTTCACACAATGAAATATTCATCATATTGTAATGCCTCTTTGATCCTTTCTTTGGTGTTAGATTCAAAATTTCTTAAAGCTACCAAGTGAGCTACTCGTAATCTCCTACTCAATGCATATACTACCTTGTTTTTCTTTCCTTTAATGTGCTTTATCTCAAAATAAAATTCAGTGATCAAAGGAAATAATCTGGATTTCCTATCATTTAATTTGGGCTGGCAAAATATATATCTCAATCCTCCATGATTTGACATCAACACAAATATCCTCCCAAGAAAATAGTGCCTCCACATCTTTATTGCATTCAATATTGCTACAAGCTACAAATCATAAGTAACATAGTTCTTTTCATGCTCATTTAATTTCATGGACTCGTAATAAACTTCATATCCTTCTTGAATTAAGATTCTATGTATTCCTTTCTTGTAGACATATTTGAAACCAGAAAATCCTTTTTTGAATATGCTCTCCTAAAAATAGGTGCATGTAGGAGAAATATCTTGATTTTCCCAAAATATCTATGAACTTTGATGTACATTGTAATTTGATTCATTCACTTTATATGGATGAGATCGGATTCCTAATCTTGGAAAATTTCCAAATGAATTGTCGGTAATATCTGAACAATCCCATGAAGGATTTAACCTTTGTGACATTTCAAGGAGTAGGCTACTCCCTTATGGCCTTGATCATTTAAAAATCCACAATCACCCCTTCCTTGGAAATGAGGTGTCCCAAATATTGAATATGTGATTGGAAGAAATCACATTTGTTGAGCTTGGCACACAACTTGTGTTCCCTTAGAAACCTACCTTTAAATGTTATTCACGTTATTCTATAGGTTTTTAGTAAACTAGGATATCGTCCACAAAAACCAACATAGAATTATCCAAATACTTGCAGAGGATGTTTTTGATCAAACACATAAATGTGGTTGAGGCATTTGTGAGCCCAAATGGCACTACCACAAACTCATAGTGCTCGTATCATGTTTTGAACGTTGTCTTATGGATTTCCTTATCTTTAATTCTTACTTGATGATAACCATATCTTAAATATATTTTAGAAAATACTGCATCCCCTCTCAATTAATCAAATAGATCATGAACTCTGGGAAAGATGTATTATTATTCACCATGGATTTATTTAATTGTGAGTGATCAATGCACAATCAAAATGTTCCATCCTTTTTCTTCACAAAGGACACTAGGGCTCCCCAAGGTGACATGTTGGGTATAATATATCCCTTATCTATGATTTCCTTCAATTTTAACCTTAAATATACCAAATATGGCATGCTCATGCGATATGGGGCTTTCTCTCCTGGATGGAAATCCTGGTACTTCTTCTGGAAATACATTACCGAAATACTTTAATATAGGGTGGTATTATTTTCTAGAATCACTAATTTCTTGTAACTTTGTCACTTGGATCATAAACATATAACACCCCTCTCTGTTGCATTTATTCACCTATAGCGCTAAAATTTTCCTAACGGAGAGATGGTTTCTCACACCCTGTAGTGTCCTTTCCTCACCTTCATTGCTGAGGAACTCTAGCGATTTATTATAGAAATCCAATTTGGTTATGTGGGATTCTAGACAATCCATGCCAATTAAAACATCATATGATGCCAAAAATAATAGATTAAGGGCGAATGTTGTGGTCATGCCACCTAAATTCATGGGTCACAATTCCACTAAGTCTAATACCTACTTTTTAGCTCCCATGGCTAGTTAGACCAACCACGATTTTTCATGAGTCTAGATAAAATTAGAACCCATATCAATTAAAATTAAAATAGTTTGATTGGTGAGCATACCTTCCATTTCGATTATTGAGGCTTAAAAATCCTCTTGCTTTTTATGCAACACTACTTAAATTTGGTGCATAATTTGAGCCACATCGTTTACTGTTGTTTCCTCTTGGGAATTTTAAAACCTTGTTTTGTTCTAAAATTAGTGAGGAAAATTATTCCACATGTGGTTCTATCCACATCCCCAACATTGTAATGGTCTCCTCAACCTATTCACTTGTTGGCCTAGTAGATCGATCTTTATTTTTAGTAGGGAAAGTCTACTGGAAATCACCTTTAGCCAATGTGGTGAACTTTCCATTTTTCCCATTTGTTTGTATCTTGAGGATTTTGGTCCTTTTCATTTACAAATAGTCCTGTCCTTATTTTTCCAATTTTTTCAGAATTCAGCCCTATGCTTAGACTGATCATAGAAATACTTAGCCTTTCGAATGGTGTCCTCCAATTTTCTTGACTCATCAAACTCATTCTTGTCTCGATAAAATTGTGGTAACCAACTGAGGTACCTTTGAATCTTCACTTTCTCATCTCTAATGTATGGTACATAACTCAAAAATTCCAAAAATATGTTGGTGTAATCATCAATAGTAAGTTTTCCTAGTTTATGCACATGGAATTTCTTATTCTTGTTATCATAGTACCTCCCAGATAGGTGTTTTTCTTAGATATATTTCTCAAATTTCATCCATGTCAATTATTTCTCTATAATTCCCTTGAAATTCCTTAGATATTTCCACCATAGGTCAACTTCTCCCTTCAAGTTGAAAATGGTTACCTTGGCCTTCATGTTTTCAGAGCCATCATGGACTCTAAAGTACTTCAAACCCATTAGCTAAGCCTCTACCTCTTCACTTTTCTTAATTCTCCATCAAAGGTATGAGTTTTTTCTTTCTTAAATTCTATGTCTTTGACCTCTTCTTGCTCCTCCTTTGTTGGTGGTGTCTTCTAGTCGCAGCACTATAAAGTTGCTCATGACTGTCTACCCTTCTTTCCGAAATGTTGAGTGAAGTTTCTCCTCTCACTATGTCTTACTTTGCTTGCCTATGTCACTTATTTGGCTTTCTACCTCTTTCTCTTTTTGCTTCCACCCCAATATTTTTAATTTCAAATGGAATTTTCTTGGATTCAATCCTATCCAAATATCTGACACTAGGTTCCTATTGGTTTTTCCTTTGCAGATATGATAATCTATGAAAATCATTACATTCACCTTTTCTTTCCTTTCTTGAGCTCTAACAATTTTTTAATTTTCTGCCTTACAACTTCTCAATTCATCTCTTATAATTCTGAGGGTATCCATCCAATCAGGCAAATTTCCTTTTAAAATCTTTATAATTGAATCTTCTTCATGATTATGGAAAGTTATGTCCATGTTGTACTGCACCATTTTGTTGTTCATTCCTCTATTTTCATGATGTAAATTTGTTCCTTATTGTGTGTTGTTACACATACACAATCAAAAATAATATATTAATTCATCAACTCATTTTTTCAGAACTAAACATGTTAATCTAAAGTTGTTTAAAAAATAAATTCCTATGTCAATTATATATGTTCGAGCGAGAAAGAAAATATATGTTCTAACAATTAGAATATTGGATTAGATTTTATCCACCACTCTAATATTAATTTTCTCCCCAAAGCTCTAGTACTAAACCTTTTATTTAATATCACTTTGTAACAAAGATCCATTTTTTATTCCCAAAGATCCAGTGTTGAACATTTTCTCTCATACCAATCTATAACCACACTCCTACCACCCACTCCTATCTCAGGCAGTGGGAGGTGTTACCTGCTTATTTTAGCCCAACCCCTAAGTTATGTTATGAATACAGGGTTATAAAATTCCTCTTATCTCAATTTTTTGGAATTTAATTTAGATATCACCATCATTCTTAGCTCATCGAGAGATTTCCGACAATATATATTTTATCTCAAACTGACTTCCCGATTCAAATTTAAATGTATTAGATTTTTTTTCCATTTGAACCCTACTAGTTCACCATTATACTACCACGTGACATACACATTTCCCCTTACTTTATCCCATGACACTTCCATTCCAGCTAGCATTGAGATCCACAAATCCCTATTCCATTCCCAAGTGTATCCAATCCTGGTCAAATCCAGGCTTGCACGTTGTGCAACCACTTGAAACCCTTGAATCCTCTAACCTTAGGATCGCTCGGTTAAGGGTTCTATTATGACATGGTTCTATTAGTGGGCCAGTGTCCCATTATTTAGAACAATATCTGTCTCTCACTATATTTGTTCTATGCAAAAGTGAACACTTTTTTCTAACCCCAGATTTATTACTTGTGCAAAATGATAGATGTGAGCCTTGAAGTTGCTTATGCACCACGAGCCGTATGCAAAGGTTATAGTGGTTGATATAAAAGCATATGAGCATCTAGAATCATAAGGAGTGGACAACCTTTCCCACCCCTGTATGTCTCAACTCTCAAATGCAATGTGAAATCCATCCAAGGGAATATTCGGGCCTGCACAAAGGCGCAACCCTCGCTAATCATTGATCTTTTGATCCTATAAATACAATGCAACCAAGGGGAAATCTAGCTATAGAGAAATATGGGCCATTTACGAGGTAACTACCTCCTAATTCCATGGTCTTCTGAATTCTCATATTCCACACGCACACTAAACAAAGGAAGATTATATAAACTTCATAAGTCAATGGGCATTCACCAAAATCCAAAATTCCTGAAAGGCATCGTTTAACCCTGAATCTCGATCCCTCAAAAAACCCCATAGGGATGCAACCCATTCACAAGTATAATTACCTTATATTTATCTATATTATGATATTCTAAAATTTTCAAGGTTATTAAAAACCATATTCATATCCATAGAGAAGGCGTATGAAATTCACAACTTATAACAATATTCACATGTAAACATCTTCTAGCATAGTCCCTATATTCACTCAGATCAAAGAATATAACATAGCTTATAAATTATGAGTATGGAAACTACTCCATGGCGCAATTGGTCATTGAAATTGCAACATATAATATATCTAGTAGTGATAGTAGTAGTGATATTCACACATTCAAATATGAACATTCAATATTATACAACATTCATTAACATAACAATGATTTCATAGCCTATGATTTAAATATGCATAAAATTTGTACTTATCTGAATATGTTTTAATGGTTATTGGTAAAGTAGGGACTTCCACTCTCTACCCAACCATGAATACACTACAAACTTTCTTTCAACTGACAATCCCCAATTTAGATCCAAAGTATGAGGGAATGAATTCTCAAGGGAAACTTCACACCAAAGGCTTGGTAGGCACTCAAAGATGAAGTTCATTGTCCAATTGGTTTATAAACTATCCTCTGACAGTAGCACCAAGTGACTCACTTACTCTCTTGACTTCATTCACATGGCTTCACCTGGGGTACAGATGGGTAATTTCTCAGCCCAAGAGATTGAATTTGTTATACAAGTGGTGTATAAACTATATTTTCATAAAAAAAACCATAGGGGTTTGGAATCCACTATCTAGGTGGTTAACAACTCTCCAACAATCACCATAATGACATAGAATTCCCTATTGACGTGGTTTATCAACTATACAACAAGCACCACATTGATTCGAACATCCATTAAGCCTCCCACTGACCACTCAGACATATAAACACAGTCTAAATGCTTCAACACAAAGAAACACAAGGATTTATACCCAAGGACTCTAAGCACAATCTTAGTGACAACTACAGTATAGCTCAACCTTATTTTTTATCTCCCATAACTTCTTGTGATCTCTTTTTTTCACATACCTATTTTCCTCCACATCCCTTTTTTTTTCCTAAAGGAGAAAAATCTCTCACTTCTCAATTCACCCTTCTTCTTTCATTCTTATCTATTCCCCTCCTACTATATTTTTGACAATTCTTCCCTTTCTGAAGAGTTGTCTTTCCCATTCTCTCCTTGATATTTGATGGGGATGAGACTTGTCTTATGCCCCTCACCACTCTTATATCTCATAATTATTTTCAAGCAATGGTAGCCCGATTGGATCAAAATTGACTGTGGAAATAACTCTTAGGTGTTTTAATAGCTTGTTAAACAAGTGAGATCCCTCTTCCCTGACAACAATGGATTTGTGTCATCCTCTCCTTGAGTCCAACATTTAAATTTATATTTAATTTTTTGAGTTTTCAATCTAGCTACGTTATCCACCTGTGGCTGTTATGTTAGCAATACAAAATTGTGTTTACAAAACATAGGGTTGATAGAAAATGGTTTTTACACCATTAAGGTTGTCTTGTATGCTCAATCGTTCCTTCGAATTACACCCAATTGCGCCCAAATTCACCTAAGTGGCCCAATATATCTTATCCATCTCAAATAATTTAAAATAAACCCCATCCACTAGTCTTTATTGACCCAATCATCCCAAGTGCACTCAACTCATCTAAGTCCACACTATGCACAATCCACCAAAGTCTATCCTATGAAAGTGCACCCAATGGATGTGTTCCTAAGGTAGTGTGATGGAAGAGTGAAAAATATAGTTTCAATCCACAAAAAAATGTTCTTAAAGGAAACTTTCCTTTCATTCACAATGCCCCATGTGTGGAATTCCCAACTCCATCGATCCATAAAATTTAGGAATTCAAATCGTCAAGATTTCTAAATGAAAATTTCTATCATTGTGTGTGTTGTGGATGAGGTTTCCCACAAAAAACTCTTTTTCCTCTATCGAAGTCTTATCCAACTCATTTGGTTCATCTAACGTATCATTAGTTATATTATACCTTGTCTATCCATAGGTGCACTAGGTTTTGTCCATGGTCCACCTTGATAATGGGCTAGGATGTCTTGTTGTTTGAAATGTGCTTTTCCATAGCCCAAGGAAACCGTTTTTCGATTTTTACCATGCCAATGGGCCAAGGCATCTCAAATGGTTTTTCTAGGATAACGTTGTTTGATTTTCCATTTGCACTAATCATCGTCCATTGAGTTTATCATGTGGTGTATTAACCTCATGTAAATCTAGGGAGGGGTCTTATATTATCCCCCCTTAAAAATTATTTTCATCCTTGGAAACATCCTCAAGGACCTATTATTCTCAAGTCACTATCTAAATCCATGCATCTGCTAATAGTTATCATTCTTGTCATGGATAATGCAATCTAGTCCATCATTGCTACCACTACCTATTTGTAATTGCAACCCAACCTTCATTAAGAATATCATCCAAATTTCCAAGTGTTTCGACTTTTGGACCTACTACTACCTCTATACTTTGACCCATTAATCATGCTTCCACACATTGGTACACCTCAAGTATTGAACCAATTGGGTAGTAGTCTAACCATTGCACCCATGCCACAAGAATGCACATCCCCATGTCCAAATAGTGTTTTCCTTATGCAATTTTTCCATTATACACAGATATTGATTGACCAAGTTAAGTTCAAGACTCTTTCATTCCTATTATTCTATCAAGTCACTTACAAAATAATTTTTTCTTAAGGAACCTTCTCAAAGGTGTAATAGGATCCACTGCCTACTCCTAGGTAGTGATCCAGCTTATTAGAGCTTAATGAGGAGTCAATGGAAAGTGGATTCCACCTAAGCCACTATGAATTTCAGTATTCTATCAATAATATACCATTTCCCATGGAGTTTGGAACATCATTGTGCTTCTACGTCAAATAAATCAATAGAGGCATGTTGGAACCAATTCTAGTAGCACATTCTTCCAACAATCATTTAATTTCTAGGTCATTTGGTCACTCGCACCCAAGTGAACTGAAGGATATTTTAACCTCCTCCTTATTCCTCATGTACTAAGGTCATTTCACCTTTGTTGTATCATATTGGTATATCATCGGGCCTACCCTATACATGTTAAATTCTTCACTAGCTTCATTCATCAAATGACATTCCATTGTGTCCAACTATTCAATTAGATTTGGAATGTCTTGCCAACCCAAATAGGAATCCATCAATGTAGACATCACTGTCTCTATGGATTCCACTACAGGTTCAATCCTAGATATTCTCTACTTCAACAACTTCATTGAACCAAAGTACCTTGAATATTATTCAATACCTCTACCCAAAGTCCATCCTTTAGGTTTCTGTTCAAGACCAACTCATATAGGTCCTCTACTACAAGGCTAATTTGTTCCTTGACTCATTGTAATAACCATACTAAAGGATATAATTGAGAAAAATACTCCATGAATTCTCCTCATTTAAGGGACAACCCATGAGTCTTGGCCTAAGAATATGATTAAACAATCTAAGTGAAGCATAGATACTACCTTTTTCTTCCTTAGGATATCTTATCCAAGAATAGCATCAAAACCATCCATAAGAAAAATGGTGAAACTTGCATTTACACTCTAATACCAAAACTTCAAGGTGACTTCATTGACCACATTTCCCACATGCCAATTTTACTACTTTGAAGGAAGTTTGTGTCATTTCAAGTTGCAACCCAAGAGATCTTATGATATCTTGCTTCATGAAATTGTGGTTTGCACCATTATCAATCATCACAAGTATTAATACTCCATTTAATACCACTATAACATAAAAAAGTCTTGTAATATTTTGCTCCTAGCTTGCTATGAATTTTCTCTCTGATTCAATAGACAAAAATTTAAAAACACCAATAAATAATTTTTCCACTTATTTTCACAATGATCCTTTGCACAAATCCAACGTGAAATAAAATTACCTTTTTTCTTTAGGATCATTTTATTATTGGCCTTTTCTTTGTTATTCTTCCCATATGATTTCACCTTCCATTTTCTTTTCTTCTTATTCTTGCCATGCTACTTCTAACCTTAAGTGTCCTTGACATTCCTTGGACCACCTTTTTTCACTACTTTATAATCCAATAGATTTTCTGCCATGATGATGGTTGCTGCAAGGTTCTACACATTTTGGCACCATAGGTCACTTTGTTCCCAAGGCTTCAATCCATTCATAAAATGTAACAACTTGTCTTCCTTTAACATGTATTTAATTTCCAACATAAGTCTCGAAAAATCCTTGATACATGCTTGAATCCATCCTATATTCTTAATATCCAATAATTGATTCCACACAGTCAATGACTAATTATTTGGCCCAAATTGAGCCTTTAAAGAAACTTTAATCTCCACTTAGTTTTCAATATTCTATTTAGATATCCCACCCAAACCTTATATTTAGGTAATAATAAGTGTATGCTAAAATTAGAATTTTGCGTTGTGGTTTCTCCACCAAATATTTTTGGTACCTACGAAGAACATTTTAGTAGTGTTCAACTTGCCTTTTCCCAAACTTCCATTCATCTATACCAAATATTACTTAGTATCCCAAAATTAGTTACCAAATAACTTAGCATTGTGAGTGCCATTGTATTTTCTAGTTCTTTTATCTTTACCTGAATAAATATTGATAAAATTTTCCCATTGATGAAAAATCATTTCAATATGTTTATATTGTCCTCTTGATCTTTGATCTATTCCACAATTTTTTTTAATAAATCTTGTACTTCCTTTAACCGATCCCTAGTGTCATTGGTCATTGATGTAGTCATCAAGAATGTAGTGTTTTAACATTCATCTTCACTAGAATTTAAGGTCTAGCACATATATACCATCTCTCCTATTGAAAATGTAACTAGTATTGGTCTTTATAATTGTTTTTGAACTCATTTCAATATGCATCCTATGTAACAAAATGATAATAAATAAAAAAATATTATTATTAAAGCATGGGTTTCATTCTCTTTATTGATGGTTTTCTAGATAAAAGTGTGTTCTTCATTCTTCTAGGGTTTATTTGTTCTTAGTGCTTATTTTCATGATTCAAAGGAGTCAAAATCATGTTTATAATACCCTCATGGGAAAAATGTAATTGTAAAAAGAATTATTTTTGAGTCTAGAAAGTCTTCGAAACTACAAAAGTACAAGTCAACCCAAACAATTACAATTTGGCCTAAAGGAGGGAATTCAACCCCTTGAGAAGGCTATATAAAGAAGCAGTTCGACCTCATTTAGCACTCATTCAATGAAGAAGTTCGATATAAAATGAAAGATTTTGATATATAGATGGAGAGAAGAAGAAGAATAGTGAAGGTATAAGGAGAAGAAATAAGGACAAAATCTCTTATTTTTGGGCTTTATCGCTCTCACACATGTGAATTTATATGGTTATGTGCTGCATAAGGAGACTAAACTTGCAGGTCTGAGTTGCAGTAGGAAGAATTACAAAATCTTGTTGCTTTAAGGAATAAATCCCCACCTTGACCTTGTTGACCTTGGTAGGAGTTGTATTTCTCTAGGAAATTCTAAGGAGGAAGGTCAATTAGGGTTTATATGGAAGCTGCAAGGCTGAAATTGAAAGGTAGAAGTAGTAGGACGAGTTGCAGTATTGAATTTATCAGGTTGAAGTTGGTTGTTGTTGTATCAAGGATAAACCTTTTAGAGGGTTGAGTTCATACTTGGAGAATGACTTGGTATAGGGTTTGGGTCTTTATGTCTCAGTTGAAGTAGATTCTATAAGAAGAGAAGAGTTTTCCAGATTTTCCCCTTGGAGGGGTTTTTCCTTGGTTGAGAGCCTAATTTATGTGTCCTCTATTGTTGTTGTTGTTGTTTCGTTCTTGATATTTGTTTGATGAAAATATCTAACTAAAGAAAATAATAAGAATAAGTAAGTTCACAACCAAGTATTCATAGAAAGGAAAATAATATTTAATAAGTTTCCACTTTTGATTTTCCAACATGGTATTAGAGCTAAGGTGAATAAAGAAGGCAATTGGAAGGACACTAAGGGGAAGGAAAAGGGAAACTCTCAAGGAAAGATTGAAGAAGAGGACTTCAAGAAGGATCATCTCTTGAAGGATCTGGTTAAAGAATCATTGGTAGAAGACCTATTAATCTAGAAGGAGGGTTTCCACATGGAATAAAATTAAGACTACATAAAGGAAAATTACAAAAATCTTGTTGATCTCACTTCAAAGAAGATATATTTGGAGGGAATATTTGTAAAAAGAATTGAGGATCTTGGAAGATGTAATTGGAGGAATCCTAGGAAACGTCTTTAAAATACATTATTGAACACTCTTCAAGGATCTTGAAGGCATCAAGAAGGTTGAAGAAATCATCAAGGATAATGTTAGTCATCTAAGTATCATATTATTACATCATGTTTGAATCTACAAATCATATGGATTCTTTCTGCAAGGAGAGAAATAATATTGTTGGAGCATCAAATTATCTAGAATGGAAGAAAAGGGTTGACCTGATACTTGTAGGTTTTAACCCTGTATAGTAATTATCTGCAAATGAACTCTTAAAACATAAAATAAACAATAGCAAGAGCATAAAACATAAAATATATGTACATAGATATTTTCCCCTGGATCCCAAAACCGGGACAACAAGCTTGATTTTTCATTATTTTCCTTTCAATGTTATAACACATATATATACAGGTTGAAGCATTCATAAACCCTAATCCATTAACCCTGGATTAGAAAATAACCATAGTTCACTTGACTGGATCTACAAAATACCATGAATAGAAAACCATCATGCCCAAAACCATGTGAAAAAACCATGCACAAAACCATAGTTAGGTCCGCCCACCTAATAATGGGTTCACAAAAAAATCTCGAGGCACTTCCCCAAAACCCGTGCAAGGGGGCTACTGCCCCCTTGCTGCGCCCATCACGAGCAAAGGGGTGGCTGAATTCCCCTCACTTACTATTCATGGAAATAATATAACACACACCCAACATTATCCCACTTTTTGTTTTCTTTCCATAGGGGGCCACAAGAGAGCTTAATCATTGGTCCAACCCAGCAATGCACATTGTTTCTCTACACTAAGAGAACCTCTCAGTTCTCAAAGAATTCTTTAATGCATATGCAACATTCTTCAAAGTTTCCACCTCTACTAGCGACACATTTTTATCCTCAACCATATCTCTCACAAAGTGATATTGAACATCAATTTGTTTTGTCTTTGAATGATAAGCAGGGTTCTTAGCTAAGAAAATTTCACTTTGGCTATCACATTCTATCCTTATAGCTCTCTGCACCAACCCCATACTTGAACACAAACTCTGCAAAAAAATTGCTTCCTTTCTTGCATGAGTGGATGCCATGTATTATGCCTCTGTAGTTGAAAGGGCCACTATAGATTGTATTTTACTCATCCAACTAAATACACCTCAAAATAGGCTAAACACATACCCACTCATAGATCTTATTTTGTCCAAATCTCCAGCCCAGTCTACATCAACAAATCCATGGATGTCAAAAATTCTGTCCAATATTGGTCTTCCTTGGTAGCAAATACCATAATCACTAGTGCCACACAAATATCTAAAAATCCATTCACTATTTCCTAATGTGCCTTCCTTGTTTTTGACATAAACCTGCTGAATACTCCCATTGCATGTGCAATGTCTGGTATAGTACAGAACATTGCATACATCAGGGTAAACACTGCATTTTCATATGGAAACCTTTAGAATGGAAGAAAAGGGTTGACATGATATTTGTAGGTTTTAACCCTGAACAGAAATATCTACACACGATTCTTATAACAGAAAATAAACAATAGAAAGAGCATAAAACATAAAACAGATAAACACAGAGATTTTCCCCTGGATCCCAAATCGGGACGACCAGCTTGATTTTTCATTATATTCCTTTTAGTGTTATAACACATATATATACATGCCGAAGCATACATAAACCCCAATCCATTAACCCTGGATTAGAACATAACCGTAGTTCCCTTGACCGGATCTACAAAATACCAGGGGCCGAAAACCATCGTACCCCAAAACCATGTGCAAAACCATGCACAAAAAACCATAGGTAGGTCCACCCACCTAATAAAAGGTTAAAAAAAAAATCTCGAGGCGCTTCCCTAAAACCTGTGCAAGGGGGATACCGCCCCCTTGCTGCGCTCATCACGAGCAAAGGGGTGGCTGAATTCCCCTCACTTACTATTCATGGAAATAATATAACACACACCCAACATTATCCCACTTTTTTTTTCTTTCCATAGGGGCCACAAGAGAACTTAATCATTGGTCCAACCTAGCAACGCACATTGTTTCTCTACACCAAGAGAACCTTTCAGTTCTCATAGACTTCGTCAATGCATATGTAACATTCTTCAAAGTTTCCACATATACTAGCGACACCTTTTTATCCTGAACCATATCTCTCACAAAGTGATACCGAACATCAATTTTCTTTGTCTTTGAATGATAAGCAGGGTTCTTAGCTAAGAAAATTTCACTTTGTCTATCACATTCTATCCTTATAGCTCAGTGCACCAACCCCATACTTGAACACAAACTCTGCAACAAAATTGCTTCCTTTCTTGCATGAGTGGATGCCATGTATTATGCCTCTGTAGTTGAAAGAGCCACTACAGAATGTATTTTACTCATCCAACTAACTGCACCTCCAAATAGGTTATTCACATACCCACTTATAGATATTATTTGATCTGAATCTCTAGCCCAGTCTACATCAACAAAGCCATGGATGTCAAAAACTCTGTCCAATCTTGGTCTTCCTTGGTAGTAAATACAATAATCACTAGTGCCACACAAATATCTAAAAATCCGCTTCACTATTTCCTAATGCGCCTTCCTTCTTTTTGACATAAATCTGCTCAATACTCCGATTGCATGTGCAATGTCTGGTATAGTACAGAACATTGCATACATCAGGCTAAACACTACATTTTCATATGGAACCCTTTAGAATGGAAGAAAAGGGTTGACCTGATACTTGTAGGTTTTAACCCTGTACAGAAATTATCTGCAAACGAACTCTTAAAACAGAAAATAAACAAGAGAAAGAGCATAAAACATAAAATATATGTACATAGATATTTTCCCCTAGATCCCAAAACTGGGACAACAAGCTTGATTTTTCATTATTTTCCTTTCAATGCTATAACACATATATATACATGCTGAAGCATTCATAAACCCTAATCCATTAACCCCGGATTAGAAAATAACCATAGTTCACTTGACCAGATCTTCAAAATACCATGGATAGAAAACCATCATGCCCAAAACCATGTGAAAAACCCATGCACAAAACCATAGGTAGGTCCACCCACCTAATAAAAGGTTAAAAAAAAAATCTCGAGGCGCTTCCCTAAAACCTGTGCAAGGGGGATACCGCCCCCTTGCTGCGCTCATCACGAGCAAAGGGGTGGCTGAATTCCCCTCACTTACTATTCATGGAAATAATATAACACACACCCAACATTATCCCACTTTTTTTTTCTTTCCATAGGGGCCACAAGAGAACTTAATCATTGGTCCAACCTAGCAACGCACATTGTTTCTCTACACCAAGAGAACCTTTCAGTTCTCATAGACTTCGTCAATGCATATGTAACATTCTTCAAAGTTTCCACATATACTAGCGACACCTTTTTATCCTGAACCATATCTCTCACAAAGTGATACCGAACATCAATTTTCTTTGTCTTTGAATGATAAGCAGGGTTCTTAGCTAAGAAAATTTCACTTTGTCTATCACATTCTATCCTTATAGCTCAGTGCACCAACCCCATACTTGAACACAAACTCTGCAACAAAATTGCTTCCTTTCTTGCATGAGTGGATGCCATGTATTATGCCTCTGTAGTTGAAAGAGCCACTACAGAATGTATTTTACTCATCCAACTAACTGCACCTCCAAATAGGTTATTCACATAGCCACTTATAGATATTATTTGATCTGAATCTCTAGCCCAGTCTACATCAACAAAGCCATGGATGTCAAAAAATCTATCCAATCTTGGTCTTCCTTGGTAGAAAATACCATAATCACTAGTGCCACACAAATATCTAAAAATCTGCTTCACTATTTCCTAATGCGCCTTCCCTATTTTTGACATAAACTTGCTCAATACTTCCACTGCATGTGCAATGTCTGGTATAGTACATAACATTGCATACATCAGGCTAAACACTACATTTTCATATGGAACACGGGACATGTCCGCTTCTTCTTCTTATGCCTTGGGACACTGTTCAACAGATAAATTTACACCTACAAGGATAGGAACCATCATTGGTTTACTACCCTGCATATTGAACCTCTGTAATATTGTCTCAACGTACTTCCTCTAGTTTAACCAGAGCTTCCTCTTTGCCTGATCTTGTTTAATTTCCATTCCAAAAATATATTTTGTAGCACCAAGATCCTTCATGTCAAATTTGGAGAACAATTGGGTCTTCAAATACTGGATAATTTATTTGTCATTTCCAGCCAGCAACATATCATCCACATACAAGACAAAATAAATAACACGGTCACCAATTAATTTAAAATGCACACAGTAATCCTCTTTTTTTATGGTGAAGCCAAGTCCCCGTATATATGTATCAAATTTCTAATACCGCATCCTTGATAACTGTTTTAACCCATACAAATACTTTTTTAACCTGCATACCCATTCTTTCTTACCCTTCACCACAAAGCCTTCAGGTTGATTCATGTAGATCTCCTCTTCCAGATCCCGATGAATAATTTTTGTCTTCACATCCATCTATTATACCTCAAAATCAAATGCAACAACAACATATAAAAGTAATCTAATAGAAGTTACCTTGGCAACATGAGAGAAGATATCACCAAAATAAATTCCCGACACTTTGGAATAACCTTTTGCTACCAACCTAGCTTTGTATACCTCCACCTTGCCTTTTGCATCCATATTCTTCTTAAACACCCATTTGCTTCCAATAGGTTTACTTCCAGCCGACAACTCCATCAAATCTAATGCTTCATTTTTGTGCAAGGATGCCATTTCATCAACCATGGCCTCCTTCCAGAGTTTTCCATCCTTTCAATCCAGTGCCTCCATAAAAGTTATGGGATCATCATTAGTGATAGATATAGAAAAATTTGAACAAAAATAAAATGGACTATACCTTTCTGGATGCCTTCTTTCTCGAACTGATCTTCTCACAGCTGGATTTTGTGGCTCTTCCTCTTCTGAATCGTGTTCCATTGTAGAGTCTGATTCTCCCTCCTTAATCTCAAACTCTATCTTCTCAGGTTCCTTTGGTAGGAATTCATGATTAATAACATATTTCACCTCTCTAAACACCACATCTAGGCTATACGCAATCTTCCTTGTTTCTTGGTTCCAAAGCTTATAACCTTTTAAATTGTCCTTATACCCAATAAAAATGCACCTTTCATATTTACTATCCAACTTGGTTCTTTTCTCCTTTGGAACATGTACATATCCATCATAGCCAAATACCCTCAGATGTGAAAGAGAGGGTTTCTTACCAATCCATACCGCATGTGGAGTCTTATCCTCCAACGCTAATGGAGGTGATATGTTAACTAGGTAGCATGCAGTCTCCACCGCCTCTGCTTAGAATTCTTGTCCTAACCTGGTACCACTAAGCATGCTTCTTGCCTTTTCCATCAAAGTCATGTTCATTATTTATTCAACTTTGTTTTTTTGAGGTGTGTATGGAGTAGTCTTCTATCATGCTATACCACACTTCTTACAAAACTCTTCAAATTCGTTCTTACAGAACTCTCCACCATCATATTTTTCTCTACCTGGTTTTCTACCAGAGCCTTAAATTACTTAAACTTATCATAAAATTCATATTTTTTCCCGAGGAAATATATCCATGTATTCCTCAAGAAGTCATATATAAATGAAATATAGTACACATACTTACCTAGTGATGGAACCGACAGAGGTCCAAAAACATCATTATGCACAAGCTCTAATATCTTGTTCTCCCTCTTAACACCTGTTTCGGGGAAAATCACCCTAGAGGTTTTTTGGGTTTAAACCTCCACAGAGCAGGGCATGCTATTCAAGAAGGACTCACACAACCATACATGTTCATGAAAAACTAAATAGAGTAGATCAAGGAAGTTACCCGTAGGTCCTACGGTTGAAGCAGATCCCGCGGGGTCCAAACCCCCAGCAACCCTTCTTCCTTCTTAACCTGAAAGACAAGAAGAAACAAGCACGAAGAACTGGTTGTATAGCATATATCTACTCTAAATGTTAGTGAAATCCATATGAAACATTAGATAAACCATAATAAATTCTTAAATAACAATATTCTCATATATGCAAGCGGACACTAACACGTATATTTCGGGAACAAGATGGTTCTTCTATATTATAAATAGCATGTACAGAAATAACGAGTGGAGAGATCACCTGAATCCTTCCATGATCTTCAAGCAGACTGTCGTCCGGATCCGTCCCACCCTTGCCTCGCTAAGATTCCTTCCGAACTGGTGCATACGAGATGACATATAAAGAGATGAGCATCTCCAGGAAACAAGCATTTCCTGTAATGAATTGGGAAGTGTAGGAGGCACGGGAATTCAGACTTGGATAGGGAATACCAACAGAGTATAATATCAATAATTTCTCTCTCTCCCTTAGGCCATGCACATGAGGGGCTTTTATACTCCCTCAAAGTAGTTTCAACAGTTGGAAACAGTTGGCCACGTGCTGGGGTGGTTGAACTACCAGAGTAACCATCAACCCAGCTCGAAAATAGGGAATTTTTATATATTTTTTAATGATTTTAATGGCATACACGGAAAAGTGCATGTGGACTCGCGTATACACGCGGAAAAGTCTGGGCATAACCGCGTATGGGGATTTTTACACTGTTTTTTAGTGAATTTTGTCCAAGTCTATAGGAATGGGTGCCCAAAGCCATAAAAGAAATCATGAATCATATGAAGGTGAGAAATGATGCTATAACAGATGCCCCCTAATATATGAGGTCAGAAGGGGTAGATGATGGCCGAAATGTATTATGCACATAGAAAGAACTTCGCAAGGACAAGAGAGGACTTCACCAGATTTCAGCCTGCCAAAAACCAATGAAAGAAAACAGAGAGTCAACTCATGCTGAGGCGGGCATACCCATGCTCAATCAAAAATACATCATATAGAAAGTAGTGAATAGATCCAACATGTATACAAGTATAGCTGAACTGAAAGTACACAATGAATCATCTGAGCATGGCCCGGAAGTGTAAGTCTGAATCAATGTCCAAGTATCACATATAGAAAGCTGATCAAAGATGGTGCAACTGGATGTCTGATCAAATAAGTAACTGAATCTCCAAGTACCAAATCATAAGGGGTGGAACAAACGGTACTATCACGCAACTCGGGAGCCAACATATAGGATGCTGCTGTACTGAACTGCAACATATAAGAGTGGACGACATCACTGGCAGAAACTGAATGGACTGTCAAAAGTGAACCGAGAAATGCTGATGCAACCCGAGGTCTTCACCGATCACTATGGCACAATTCTACACAATGGGAATAAATGAGCCGAAGTCGACCATGTGAGAAATCGTTGGATTACCGGTCAATGATGTATACCGTTAACCAACGCGAGACAACCCACCAATAATGAAAATGAGCGTCAAGGTGCCCCAGTACAATATAACAAGTGCGAATAAATGAGTTGAAGTCGAACACTTGAAAGAATCTACCAATCAGGAGGCAATGATGAATCCCCACTGTCGATAGTGAAGAGTCTGCCACTGATGACTGCAAACCCTAAGGTACTGACAAAAATACTCTAGACCTTATTCCCAGAGCAATGAGTCAGAGTCGATGGGAAAAGATCTGCTGGAAGGAAGGCATTAAGGCATCCCACATCACTCCAGCGCGAGTGTAACCCGCAGGCCAAGATTTGGAAGGAATCGGACGAAGTAGAGTGACGGAACCAAAACCGAAGTACGTTTTCGACATGCACAAGATGAAGCTAGCGCACGAAAGAAACCCTCTGAACCAACCAATAATGAAAGCTGACACAGAGGTGAGAAATCCACCGATAGGGTCAAATGGAAATCAAGGTACTACACGAATCCCAAGTGTGATAATGTATGCTGACGTCGAACACAGGGGAAACCACTCAGTCAAAGACCCATAATGATGATCAAATGCTGAGCACAAGGTCACCTATCAATGATGGAAATAGGGCCAGGGTGCGGCTCTAGGTTTGCTCTCAGAGCAATGTGTCGTAGTCGATAAGAGAAAAACCCGCCAGCAAGAAGTCAATGGGGACCTTCTCAAACCAGCACGAGCAGAAGACCAAAACATCTGATGTGATAGAACAAGATACTGACAAGACCGGGAAGGCCGACTGAATAATGAGTCAAGAGACATCGCAGAATGGCCGACTCTGGTTAGACTTCCCTTGAACAAAAGCACGACTCATGATGACCATGGCAGTAAAAAGTGACACTGTATAAGTCTGTTATGCAGGAGGCAGAACAAACTCTCCATATGATTGCAAGAGATAACCAACCGGGGGAGGACTGACAAGTGAAACAAGGTAAAAGCTGAACCTAGGTCAAAAACTACAACCATCCCAAATGTAGGAAATATATATAAGTATATGTGCTTTGTTCAAGGGCGACAAACTGACTCTGTACTGCCATCAAAACAACGAAGATACATCCCGTTCCCGCTCTTTTTGTTATATTTGATTTTTTTGTCTTTTTCATATAATAAGCTTGAAAAAGAATAAAAGAATGCTATGGTACAATGGATAGAACGAGTATCAAAAAATCAGATGCACTAGTTCCTGGGATTGGAACAATCCTATGCTCAATGCAAGGTGGCGGAAACTGGTAAGCGATACTCAAAGGAATGTTCCATCCATGGGTAAAAGGGTGTCAAGTCGTGATAGCTAAGTGCATGCAATGGTTAACTTGTACAGATAGACGAGGTCAAAATTTGGCTTAAACACTGAGTCCAAATGAAGCTGGCTAAAGGCCAGGATAAAAAAGTAGCCAATATGCAATGCAGTAATACAACTTAACGACACCAGGGAGCCTCTAGGGTAAAAGCCAAAAAAATGATAGTGAGGAAGGAGAAGAATGAAGCTTCAACACATAAGTCATGGCGGGACTAAAGAGGACTCCCGAGCCTACATAAAACGCAGCATGGGAAACAAGTGATAGCGAGGAACTAACTAGGAAGCCCATGTAAAGGAAGGCTCTATCATCAAGTCATGGTTAAATAATTGGCGAGTGAAATGGGTGTAATAGTCATGACCTGATGGGATCGACCCTATGGCAAGTGATCAGTATGAAGGCTAGTATGCAAGATGTAGCGGAAAGTGATTTCCCTAACCTATATGCCAGTGAAGATCATATACCTGCCGTGACGAGTCAGTAATCATGGATCAAAAAACCGGGAAAAATCTCAAATTCGTCAAAATGTACCTGAAAACATACCAAACTGGGCACTTCCAAGCATGCCGGTTATGCAGCTTAAGATAGATCGAAAAAATAAGCATAACAATTTTTTGCGAAAATTTTCAAATTTTTAGGCATAAATAGACAAATTACCTCATATTTGGTTCATTATTACATTGCTGATTTGGAAAAAAGTGCTTTGGAGCAAAAACTTATTTCGTCAAATTAGGAACAACCGACCGTCGAATCGCACCGAATTTGTCAGGTAAGCTCCTCAATCATCCTTGCAAATCATTTTTTCCATTTATAAATTAAAATTTAGTGATTTTCACCACAGAAACCCTTTCTAAAAAACACGGGTTTACGCATACGCAGGTTGGTAATAGTAAAGTCGCATATACACGCGACTGTGCATAAAGCAAGCCGCGTATGCGCAGGACAAAATGAAAAAAGCGTGGCTAATGAAGGATTTATTGAATTTTGACAGGATGACAATCTCATGGAGAGAGCGTGAACACAGTGCAATTGATCAAGAAGTCATGCAAGATCGAGCATCGCAAAATATTCTTCGGAATTGCGGATTGTTCAAATTTTTCAAAATGCCAAATATGAAAAGCAATGTCCAGTTGCTAGAAACGCTCGTCAATTATTGGAAACTGGAAGAGGACTGCTTTATGATAGATCAGATGCCAGTACGCATTGAAGTGGAAGACATATATTTTATCACTGGACTCTCCCGGAGGGGGGAACCAGTAGAATTGCACGGGAAGCCCTTGGGGGGGCTAACCATGGAATATTATGTCCACGTGTACTGCGTAGAGGGTTCCAAGAAAGTTGGAACTCAGATTGCAATTAAAGATTTAAGGGATTTGCACACGAAAATCCTCCTTTTCACCATTAGCAAAGTGGCAGGATCTGCCTCCCTACATCAGGCGTCCAGGACGCAAATGAGCATAGCAGTGGAATGATTGACTCATGTGTATGATTGGTGCACAACCCTATTACTGAACATGAAGCAACAATTGACCTCAATCCGCCAAGCAAAGACCAAACACTTTGGATACGGTACAATTTTGATGACATTCTTCTTCGAGAAGATACCATCATTGAGACCCAGAGTTATCTCTACCATCAGCAGCCCGAGAGACCCAAGAATTGCCCGTTGGGCGGACATGATGAAGAGATTAGGGGGAAGTGAAGTTCCCCAGACCACTTGGGATGATGAGTTCTTCCTTTGGTGGGGAGAGCAAATCATCGCTATGGATGACTATCCCTATGCCGGGATGGACTTTTGTGGAGATCCAGATCTTGTTCTTCCACCAGGCACAGCATGGGGCATAGTCGGTAAGTTTGCAAATTTTTTTGGCTTATATAATTTTTTTTTTGGATTTTTTCAAATATGTATGAAAAAAGGAAAACAAACATG
The DNA here is from genome assembly GCA_034641835.2 of Pinus albicaulis. Taxonomy (NCBI): domain Eukaryota; kingdom Viridiplantae; phylum Streptophyta; class Pinopsida; order Pinales; family Pinaceae; genus Pinus; species Pinus albicaulis. Next base: position 770,572,467 of record CM076580.1, on the reverse strand, counting down.
TTTTTGATTGGATTCATAATGACTGACGATGTAAACATGATAATGATACAGATATTGAACCAGTTCGACCTGAGGGTTTCCCGCGCCACAAGCGTTGCAGGGGCGAAGCAGATACAGTGGATTCAGACAGGACCCTCCAGGCTGTACAGAGGAACTTGGAGGGGTTAACCCGCCAAATACCTATGGCTTCCGTGGAAGATCTACCGGAAGCCATCCAGAGACGGGTGGTAGGAGTGCCCCGAGACTGGGTACGGTTATTCCGCCGAGTTGCCACCGCGATCACGTTCTATAGGAACACGACTTCTGGGCAGGGACCTCAGGAGTAGATAGATGTTATGTATTAGATGACTGTATATTATTTTTGAGACTGAACATGATCGGGCATAAGCCCAAATTTTGTATGACCTTATGGATCCAAATTTTGTAAAGTTTTTGAACACTCTGATGATATATATACAACGATATTTGATGTGATGTGATAAATGTATCAAAATGTATGATGTTTTTGATGATTAACTTTTATTGTATGGAATGATTGATATACCAATTGTCAGCTCAAGGAATATGAATGAAAGTTAAAAATTGAAATGATCTTTGTAACAAACGTACCCTCAAGAACAATCGTAATAAAAATGGGTCTCGAACCCGATAAGTATTGTTCAACTGCGACACCACTAGCTGAGAGTCCAAGAAAACTACCAACGAATCAACACCCAAAGATATTGCCTCCAAGAGTAGATAAACAACTGCAGTGTATTCTGCTATATTATTGGAAGCAGGACCAATGCAGACCCCTCTTGATACTAACAGCTGACCGAAAGGATAATGAAGCACCCAAGCCGCGGAAGCTAAGTTCTGGGTGTGTCTACTAGCACCATCGGCGAAACCAAAGTGACTCATGACATCCGACACAACCTACCAAAGCAGATCAAAAACATCACCAACTCATCAAAGATCGAAAATCAACCAGATATGTACAAAGAAAAACTACTATATACAAAAGCAACATGCCAGGCCGAAGCCTAGGCATAATACTTCTTCAAATAGAGCCCATTTCGGGGCTCCGGCAACTCGTTCCCTTCAAAATCAGCCAAGGTATACGCTCCTTTCTTAAGGACTTTTTTAACGATGAAGGGGCCATACCACATAGAATTAAAATTTCCTGCCCCCAGGGCATCTTTTTCTTGGGCATAGACCAAGACAAGGTCACCTTTCGAAAAAACCCTGGGTTTGACTGCCTTATCGTACTGAACTTTAACTCAGTTTTTATGCGCTTCATTCATCGTGGCAGCATCCCGACGCTGCTCATCAAGATGTTCCAGATGAAGGAGCCGTTCTTCAAGACTAGAAGTGTCAGGAAGAAGTTCAACAGCTAATTTAAGAGAAGGAATCTCACATTCAATGGGAAATACGGATTCCAACCCGTGCACTAGCTGAAAAGGAGTAAAGCCACCAAGTGTGCCACCTATTCTCGTATGCCCAAAGTGCAGGATAAGGTTATGCATACTGGATCTAGCTTTATCAATTGTCCTTTGAAGAATTGTCTTCAAGGATTTATTCGACGGTCAATGTCTGCATTGGTTTGAGGATAATACTTGGGAGAGAAATGTTCGAAACCCAATTTGAGAGCCAACTGCAAAACATCATACTATTCTGAAAATGACCGTCATGACTGTGTAAGGTCTTCAGGAATACCAAAATGAGCGATAACCTGACATAAAAGGAAAAGAACAGTCTGTGTTAAAGTAAGCTGCATTCATTACTTAAGTAAAGTAGTCTACTGCTACAATAATGTACTTGTGACCTTTAGCCGAAGGTGGGTTGCAAGTAGTATAATCAATACCCCACTTTTTAAAGGGACCGACAGTAATGACTGGAAAAAGCGGAGCTGGATGAGCGCGCGTTTTTCGAGTATAGACTTGACACGGATGACACTTTTTGATCGATTCGATACAATCCTTGTTTCCTTGAAAATGGGGGCCAATAGTACCCGGCCTGTAATTTTTGGGCTGTAGCAAGCCGGATAAATGACCCCCAAAAGCTCCCACTTTGTAAAATAATTAAGCCTGACCTCGGCTTCTTCGAGAGTTAAGCGGCGTCTTGGATTGAATAGCCCCTCGGCCCAAATTATAAACATCACCCAATAGCAAATAATTCTTGGCAGTGACGCAACTTACGACGCTCATCTTTTGAAAAAGTAGAGGGAAACTTCGCAGTCTGGAGATACACAATGATATCTCCGTACCAAGGATCCTGTGAAGAGATAAGAAACAAATGTTCATCCGGAAAGGATTCATCATAAATCATCTCTTCCCCACAGAGCAACTCGGAGATCAATTTCGTGAAAACTAATGATTTCTTGGACTTGGCAGACATAAACTCAAGATCAAATTCCTGTAAAATCACAATCCATCTATTGTATTTGCCCCCAATCACTCGCCTATTGAAGACAAACTGAAATGGATTGGCTGCTGCCAAAACATAAGTTTTTCGAAGAATAATGTAATGCCGGAGTCGCTGCACAGCATGAACTGTTGCTAAAGCTAATTTTTCTATCGGAGTGTACTGGAGTTCAGGTCCTACCAAGCCTCAACTAAGGTAGTATATAACATGCTCTGCAAGAGCATCATCCTCCTGAACCAGAACCATACCAATGGTAGATTCTGCTGCTGCCAGATACAAAAAGAAATCCCTGCTATAATCAGGTGGACTCAATAAAGGAGCAGAGGTCAATGCTTTTTTCAAAGCATCGAACGAGCGTTGAGCGAATTCATCCCAAAGAAATGGAACTCCCTTCTTCAACAATCTCATAAATCCCTTTGTAACTTCAGCATAATTTACGATAAATCTCCGAAGAAAATTAGACTTTCCTTGCAGACTTTGAAGCTGACGAATAGAGGACGGGGGAGGCAACTAAAGTATTGCCTCAACCTTGAAGGGGTCTAACCTAATCCCTTCCTTAGACACAATGAATCCCAATAACTGACCGGATGTAACCGCGAAAACGCACTTGTTCGGATTCAATCTAATCTTATAGAACCAACATCGTTCAAATATTTGCCAGAGGTGAGCAGGATGATCCATCCTCTTTCGAGAATGAGCAGCTAAATCATCCAAGTACACCTCAATAATCTTTTTGATGTCATGGAAGGCATATGACATGGCCCGCTGAAAGGTAGCCCCAGCATTTTTAAGACCAAAAGGCATCTTCTTGTATGCAAATGTACCCCAGGGAAAAATAAAGGCAGTCTTATGCTGATCTTCAGGACGGATAGTAATATGATTATATCCGGAAAAACCGTCCATGAAGGAGAAAATCTCATTACCGGCACACTCGTCAATGATTTGATCGATAAATGGTGTGGGGTAATTATCTTTAGGACATGCTTTATTTAGGTCTCTGAAATCGATGCAAACTCGAATCGTTCCTTGCTTTTTATCTACAGGAACGGGGTTTGAAACCCATTCATTCAAAGGAACAGGGAAAATGAATCCCGCCTTAAGCAGCTTCTCAACCTCAGCTTTGATAGCTGCTGCCTTCCTAGGATTGACCGGACGAAGTTTTTGCCTCACCGGCTTAGCGTTTTCATAAGTCTTGATCTCAAGTTGGACAATAGATGGGTCTATACCAGGCATTCCCTCATAAGACCAAGCGAATATTCACGGGATAGTAGGAGAAACATTCAGCTCCGATGAAGACATTCTCAATAATATTGGGATCCCTGGAAATGTTCACCGGGATAGTAGGAGAAATCACAGCCATGTTCCCTTCAGCATAAACCTGTGTTGTTGCTAAAGGGTTTAGGACCGGGCTAACATGACCAGGAGACTGAGGACTTGGGAAAATAGCTTCAACTTCGCTCAAATCAGGTAAAAAATAAGACCGATGATGCAAGTCATCCCACGGTCTATCTATACCAGTCATGGCTTCCAGGATGGCCTCTTCAGATGGAAGAGTGGTATCAAGGCAATCCTAGGCAGAAGAAGAACTAAGTGTCCAAGCCGGAGCCACATCTCCATCCAACTCTTCCGGTGACAGAGGAGCTGGGATGGATTCTGTAGAGTCAACAATAGATTGATACGCAATCTCAGCTGCAGAAATAGGAAATGCCATTCCACCCACTTGACCTTCTGATAATATGGCAGTAGGGGAAGGTAAGGTCCAAGGGTCCGAAAAATAATGAGTTCTGAAGAACTCTCTTCGAAGAGGAGCCTTGGAGGATGAAATTGCATTAATATGAACTGTAGGAGGAGGAATATCGAAAGTACCCATCAAGGAAGAATACATTCCAACTCCTAAATTCTCAACAGGCGCCTTAGAATTATCCAACTTAGGAACATATGAGTCAGTAGACGCATTTGGGTCTACAGGAGGACAGTCCAGTTGATCCACTGTAACGATCCTCCCTTCGTGAGGGAAACATATAATGCGAAATAATGAGGATGCAATAGCATCCATCTCATAAATCCAATTTCTCCCCAACAGAAGGTTGTAGTCCAAGCTTGCATCCACTACCTCAACCTCTATATTGACAGTTTTTCCCCCAACACAGATGGGAAAAGCTGGGACAATACCATGGGGTCTGTGAGAATGACCATCGAACGCAGTCAAAAGAGTGGTAGATGGAACAGCTTTGGGAGATCCAATTGTCTTCCAGCATGTGAGAGACATCACGCATGTGGAAGCACCCTCATCAACAACCGTCCGAAAGATATTTCACTTCCGGTACGATGATTTAATATGAAAAGCCATATGATGGGGGAGTCTCTTCTTAAAATTAGACATATCAAAAGTAATCAGAAGAGAATTTTTTGGATCAATAGCCCCAATGGCAGTGAGCAAAGCACTGCGCTGAGCCGGACAAGACTGGAGTACCTCTAAAGCCAACATAGCACAAGGACTCTGCGCCAGATCTTCTACAATTGAGTAGTTCTGGGCAGCCCTCGCATTTGGATTAATCGTTGATCGCTTAGAAGATGCTTTGGGCATCCGAGGCATAGACTCAACAGTAGGCTTGGTAATGTGAAGCGGCTCAGTAGCATCAAGAACATCCTTAGCTTTCTAAGACTCTTCTCCGCCATAATCACGGGATCTCGTAGCGATATCCGCGTGAGCACTCATCATGAAAATGTTCGATGGAATTTCCCCTTCCTGGGTGCCCCCAGAGGAAGCCCCAGGATTTTGATTCGCGCCAACAACTAATTTTTGCCCTTAGGGAAAAGGGTTTTTTAACACAGCCTAGGAACTAGAAGAACCCTGCTGGGCTAACAAGTGCTGCGCATCCTGAATTTTAGGGCAAAGGTGCGTAAGATGGTCTCCAGCACATAGCTTGCATGGAAACTTCACTTTCCTTTTCTCCTTTGGACCCTCACCAACATGCTTGTTGGTTTTATTTGCATTACCCTTCCCGTTCTTGCCCTTTTTCTTATTATTTCGTCCCTTCTTCTTCCCTTCAGATTGTTGATTTCCTTTGGGATCAGAAGCTTGTACAGCATTTATGGACAAAGACTGGGAAGGTGATGACTTAGCAGGCACAGCCTGACCAGAAGGAGAAGATTGTAAAGACAACTGCTGCAGTTGAGTAAGCAGGCTAGCTGCACCACTATTGATCGATCCAATCAGTCCGTCACCATGAGGACCGGGCTTAGTTTTAGATAAATCTAATTTGGAGCGAGGAGCATTGGGAAAATACTTGTGGAGGACCCTAGACTGAGAATATATCAACTCTAGCTGCTGGGCCCTAAAAATGGCCTGCTCCTCGGAAAATACCCTGGAGAGGGATACATCTTTCGAAATATCTGACTGCAGGGATTTCAGAAACCATTCCAAAAGGAATTCACCTGGAATATGAGCTTTGATAAGCCTCTTCCTTCTCCTCCATTCCTGAATGTGATCAGAAATGTGGGTTGCGTCGTCCTGTTTAAAATTAGCTAGGAGTTCAGTCCCAACGTCATATCGGACAGGCAATTGAAAATGGTTCAGAAATGTAACAGCCAGTTCTCCAAATGTAGCAAAACTGCCCCTAGTTAGCTCAATATACCATTTGGCAGCGTTTCTGGTTAGGGTGCGTTGAAATAATCTCAACCTAATCGAATCATCGATCAGGGAGTTTGAAGAACACCATAAATGGAAAGTAGTATTGTGGTCAGCCGGATCTTCTCCATTCTTACCTTCAAACTTTGGAATGTCTGAAGGAAGTTTGGTGGGAACCAGAGGCCACCCCGGACTATAACGAATTGGATCATTAGTCAACTTCGACAGATCTGGCAAGTTTAACGTTGCCAGAAAAGGTAAGCGAGGTGGAGCCTGAGGATTCCATCCTTGATGGGATGGATTCCCAACATTCTGAAAAGAATACCCTGGATTTGATGAGGCACCAGGTTGCCAAAAAGGACTTGTAGAAAAAGGAGAAGAACCTCCTCCCAATGCAGAGTTACCAAAGCCCAGACCAGTTCCCCCCGCTGAAGTATGAAATGAAGAGGAAAACCCCTGATAGGGGTTCCAAGCATTAGAAAGAGGAGAAAAGGTTTGATAAGCACTTGACGAAGGGAAAGAAGTATTCCCTTGGTGACTAGCGTAAAACTGATTCCCTGCCCCCACTGTAGTGAATACAGGGTTCCATCCTATAAAAGTGGTCGAATTCTGACCTCCAGACCAAGGATTGAAACTCTGGGTCTGAGAAGTAAATGGAAAGGACCCTAAAGAAGGATTGGAACTAGGAATGTGCCCAGTTCCAAAGGGGAACCCCTGAAAAGAAGCTGATCCACTAGCCATGGAAGACATGGGCGTAGATCCAGCTGCAACAGCGGAAAAGGAAAAAGAAGGAATCCCACTAGTGGGCATTCCGAAACAGAAGGGACCAGAATGAGAAGCGTGTGCTTGGGTGAAACCAAAGCCAAACACAGCAGCACTAGAAGCAATCGAAGATAAATCAATAGTTCCCCCTCCTTCAACAGAAGCAGGAGTCTGAATGCCTGCATCACTCACAGAAGAAGCCACGTTCCCAGTCATGGCCATCAAAAGGTATGAATAATACGGAGGATCTTCTGGTCTCTCTGACTCAGGTCCGATGTATTGAAAAATGAACGGATAATCAGGAGGAAGAGGAGATGGACCTGACCCAAGAGGTTCAGGTAATTCCTTAATTTGAAAATCTTCTTCCTGAGGAAATAAAACTCGCGAGGTGAGCGGAACACTCCTCTCGGAACCGACACCAGAATCAGCTATGAAACCTTCAGACCCTTGTGGAGGTTCTCTCTCCACTGCGTCAGATGTCAAAGGGTGGTAACCACCTGCTAAATCACTCCTACGCCTTCTCGAAGAAGGCTCTGGACTCTCGGGAGATAACCCCCGGATTCTCCTCGATCGACGAGGCGCTTGATCAACCACTTTTATAGATTTTAAATTAGACTCAAAAAAGTGAAAAGCTAGGCAAGCTAGGAGCAAAGAGCACTCACTATAAGAAAAATCCCTGAGATACAATCAAGCAAACAACCTCCAAGTATTTCCGCTCTGGGTGATGAGGACCGGACACCAAAATACAGGAAAGTGAAATATAGGACCTCCCGAAAGCAGTCTGGGATGATTAGGGCCCAGAAAAACTAGCGAAGGTATTAGAAACAGTTATGCAGACCTCCTAACGACAGCCTTTGCCGGCTCAAGCACCCAAGCTTCGCAAGGGCACCCCCCAGAAGTACTGCTGAAAGTGATGCGACGTCTGCCTCAGGTACCACGGGTATTCCTCCCCGCAGTCACTTGTGTGGAACCTAGGAGTGGCAACTATGGGCACCAATCTGTGTCAGAAGCCAGGCGGAATGGTCTTGAGGTCAGATTCAGCTAATCGGAGAGGGGGTATCCCTCTTCTCAGCCTTCACTTCCCCTCGCGCTTGACTCTCTGGAGGAGAGCTTTCCCGGTCCACCTAACGGAGTTGGATTTCGCTCAATTAATCAACTTCTATGTTTTTTTTGAGCGGCCTTGGAGAGTTAACTCTCCACTCACCTAATCCAAGGCCCTACAACCTAGCTAGTTGGTGTATGACACTTAGAAAACTTACTAGTTGATTTTAAATTATATCGCTTATTTTAATGGGCTGTTATGTTAAGTCAAAGGGATGCGGAAATGAAACTTATGATGTTTTGACGCAGAAAGAAATTAATAAAAACCAAACTACATGCAAATGCAGTTATTGTCTTTCAATGAAAAGAAACTTCTACACGGGTTCTACGAGATTAAAAATTGTATTTTTTCTTTTCAGATAGCAAACTCACACTCACAAAAACTATGAAAATGACTAAATGCTTAAGTGCATGTGATGAAAATCACTACAAGCATGAAAATCCTAAGATGCAAAATCTCCTAAAGCAGAGTGAAATTTCCCAAAAGTCCTTCAGTTTTATCTCTTTTTGGTTGTCCAGAAAGCCAGTTCCCAAAATCAAGAACTCTTAATATGAAGACACCCAAAAATGCTTAAAAACAAGAGGAAGAAATCAATGACAACTCCTTTCCAAAATCAAGCCAAAATCCAAAGGCAATAAACCTCAACAAAGCTTCAAAAGATACAAAGAAACGAAAACAAAAATGCAAAAACAAAAGCAAACAACAAAGAAAAATGTTTTTTGAGCTTTTGAGTTTTATAAAAGAGTTTGAAAAGACCAAGTAAAACTATAAAATTCCAAGCCAAACAACACTGAATTTCAAGCAAAAACTTCAAAAATGCTCCAAATCTTATAGGGCTAACTAGTAGCAAGATCAATATGAGCAAAAGAAGACAAGAAAACTTAGCCACTCAGCCTAGAAGAATAGTGAAACCTTGCCACAAACAAAAACTTCAAAGAACCAATAAAGACTCTTCAAAAGTTGCAACAAGACCTAGCCAACTGAACTCAAGAAAACCAACCAAGAAATGGGAAAAAATCGTAGCGCAAAGAAAAACACAAAGATAGGAAAGAGTAAATGAGCAGGAGCTCTCTGTTCTGATGAAGCAGAATAGCCAAGAATCCCCAGAAAGAGATCTTGGTACTCAAACCAGAAATGCCAGCACAAGAAACAACACTTTGCCCAAAAGACTAGTTTTCAATCAAACAAAAGAGAGAAAAGACCAAAGACCACTTTCTTCACAATCCAGAGGGTACAAAGACACTGCAGGAACAGGTCTCCACAGACAGAAAGGACTAAAAAGCCAAGGAATCCAAAATTTCAAAAGCTACCTAGGTATACGCGACCTTACAGTTTAACAACAAGCGTGCATACGCGACTGTGCTAAAGGAAACACGCGTATACGCGACTGTGTGCAGAAAAAAGCACGTATACAAAGGTAAATAATGAAAAACAAAAAGGATCAAGCCTGGATAAGAAACCAGGACTTCAGTCTGACTGAGAAAGAGTAAACTGGACTGGAAATAAAAGTTAAAACTGTTGGAAACCTATCAAATAGCTGAAACCACCCAACAAGGGAATCACAAGAATGCGTTCCCCAGCGGAGTCGCCAGTTCTGTTTCGGGGAAAATCACCCTAGAGGTTTGTTGGGTTTAAACCTCCATAGAGCAGGGTATGCTATTCAAGAAGGACTCACACAACCATACATGTTCATGAAAAACTAAATAGAGCAGATCGAGGAAGTTACCCGTAGGTCCTACGGTTGAAGCAGATCCCGCGGGGTCCAAACCCCCAACAACCCTTCTTCCTTCTTAACCTGAAAGACAAGAAGAAACAAGCACAAAGGATTGGTTGTACAGCATATATCTACTCTAAATGTTAGTGAAATCCATATGAAACATTAGATAAACCATAATAAATGCTTAAATAACAATATTCTCATATATGCAAGCGGAAGCGGACACTAACACGTATATTTCGGGAACAAGATGGTTCTTCTGTATTATAAATAGCATGTACAGAAATAACAAGTGGAGAGATCACCTGAATCCTTCCACGATCTTCGAGCAGACCATCATCCAGTTCCCTCCCACCCCTGCCTCGCTAAGATTCCTTCCAAACTGGTGCATACGAGATGACATATAAAGAGATGAGCATCTCCAGGAAACAAGGGTTTCTTGTAATGAACTAGGAAGTGCAGGAGGCATGGGGATTCAGACTTGGATAGAGAATACCAACAGAGTATAATATCAATAATTTCTCTCTCTCCCTTAGGCCATGCACATGAGGGGATTTTATACTCCCTCAAAGTAGTTTCAACAGTTGGCCACGTGCTGGGGTGGTTGAACTACCAGAGTAACCATCAACCCAACTCAAAAATAGGGAATTTTCTATATATTTTTTAATGATTTTAATGGAATACGCGGGAAAGTACATGTGGACTCGCGTATACACGCGGAAAAGTCTGGGCATAACCGCGTATGGGGAATTTAACACTGTTTTTTAGTGAATTTTGTCCAAGTCTGTAGGAATGGGTGCCCAAAGCCATAAAAGCAATCATGAATCATATGAAGGTGAGAAATGATGCTATAACAACACCAGAAGGGAAACTCACCCGATTCTGCTTCCCATATACAGAATGTTCACAAAAATTGAAATCCATAGAGAAATTAGACATACCTTATACCATACCATTACCATGCAGTATTCGAAGGCCCTTCTATCCAATATGTCCAAGACTTTGATGTCATAGCATGGTATTTTCTCTAGAGACCACTAGGAATTCTGCTCCACTTTCAGGAACCAAGAACTATTGCTCCCATTAATAACAGTGCTATCTAGAAGCTTGTACAAATTTCCAATCGGAACTCCCCACACCAATACCAATTCTCCCTGAACCATCTTTCACGTATCTTTATCGAAAACTGTTTTTACACCTGCATCATCCATATTTCTTACATAAATCAAATTTATGGACAATGCAGGAATATGTAGAACACTAGGAAATGTTCTAATCCTTCCACCTTGCAACTTTATCTTGAATTTTCTGAATCCTGTGATTTTGGCCTTCCTATTATCCCCTAGAATACATCACCACCATCATACTTCTCATACTCACAGAACCACTCCCTATGGGGAGTGAAGTGAAAGGATGCACTTGAGTCAATCAACCATGCCTCATGATCTGCATGTGTATTTGAAGAAGAAGACAAATACACATCCCCACCTTCATTTGAGGTGGTTTTCACCTCTGCAGAAGGAGCATCATAAGATCCCTTTCCTTTATCAAGAGATTTATATCTTCAGTACTTTTTGAAGTGCCCTTCCTTTCCACATTTCCAGCACACCACTACAGGATTTCCTGGAGATTTAGATCTCCCACTTGAGAACTTATTTTTATTTATGTTATGGGACCATCGTCATATAGACAAGGCATCCCCATTCCGGCCCTTGATATTTTTTCATCTCATTTCCTTCGACAACAAGGATGAGACAATTTCATAAAACTTCAAGTTAGTTGTATTACTACCTATTGCAACAACCAGACTGTCTCATGAATTTGGTAGATAACACATAAAATTGATGCACTTATCTTCATTTGAGATTTTAATATCAACAGATAACAACTGAATTACCACATTATGGAATGCGTTCAGATGCTTTATCCCCAATTCTCCATTGTTAATTCTCAACTTATGCAACTTTTTCAGCAGGAACTGTTTGTTCACCAGAGACTTAGATTGGTACAAAGTCCCTAACTTGTCTGATAAAGCCTTTTCCATATCTTCCCCAGATACAATCAACAATACCGAATCTAAGATACAAAACTGTATTTTTCCCTTTGCTTTATGATCCAACTTCGCCCAGTCTTCATCTGACATTGTCGTTGGTTTAGTACCTAGATCTACCGTGATACATTGATGTTTATCCACAAACATATCCTCCATCTTGAGCTACTACAAATAAAAAATTTGACTATTAAAATTATCGATATCTATCTTTCCATTTCTCACCATCTTCTTTCACCACAAGAATCGATCCTGTATATTTCCCATTGAAAAGGGTCTACCACAGGCCCAAGAAAAAAACAAACCCTAGCAGAAAAGGTATCCCCTTGAAGCCAAAACAACTTTAATTGCAAATTTATGTTTTAACCTTGTACATAAATTATTTGCAAACGAACTCTTAAAACAGAAAATAAAAAACAGAGAGAGCATAAAACATAAAACATATATACACAGAGATTTTCCCCTTAATCCCAAAATCAGGACTACCAACTTGATTTTTCATTATTTTCCTTTCAATGTTACAACACATATTTATACATGTCTAAGCATTAATAAACCCCAATCCATTAACCTTGGATTAGAACATAATCGTAGTTCCCTTGACTAGATCTATAAAATACCATGGACAGAAAACCTTCATTCCCAAAACCATGTGCAAAACCCATGCAAAAAACCATAGGTAGGTTTTCCCCCTAAAAATCCCCTGACTGAGGGGGGGATGGGGTTTTGCCCCCCCTGTGACCCCCCTGATACACCCGACACAAGCGAAGGGGGGGGGGTTGACCACCCCCCCCCCCCACCCTCTTACACCCCACTTTGTGCGTGGCACTAGTCATGGAAAGAATATAACACACACCCAACAATAATCACAGAACAAGAGGTAATAAAGTATGTTACTAGGGAAATTACTGAACCTAGAAAAGAAAAGACACAAGAACTAGAAAATTATAAGAAAGGGGAAGTAAGGGCTAAAAGGATCATAGTTGAATCCATTAAAGATTCCCCTGTTCCATTTGTTTCAAACTTGAAAACTTCCAAGGATATATATGAAAATATAGTGAAATTGTACTCTGTAAGTACATTAGGAAAAAATATGTATTTGCAGAATAATTTATACAAAATAAATAAATCTAAGAATGAGGATATGTCATCCTTTCTCATGAAATTCTCTCAGATAAGAGACCATCTACAAGGACTTGGGGAAACAATTTCTAATTAAAAAGTGACCATTTGTGTAATAAATTAATTTCCATTGGAATGGAGTGTATTTGCAATAAGAATCTACTCCAACATAGATTCAAATCCCTTTGATGAGTTGTGGTATCAAAGCATATTGGAATAATCGAGGATCAAGGTAAAAGATGACATTGGATCAGATGAGAAATCTGAAGCCTTTCTATCCCGAGTTAGGAAGTTAAATAAAGGAAGGTTTTGAAAGTCCAAGAAGAAAGACATGTCCAAGGTTCAATTCTTTAAGTGAAATGAGTTTGGACACTTCAAGAGGGATTTTTCCAACCCAACAAAACAACAAGGGAAAGGATAGAAGTGAATCTCTTGTAGCCGAGGCAGTGGGAGAAGCTGAGAAGAAGCCAAAGAAGAAATAAGTGAAGGATCTTTACTATTAAAGAAGGAAATATGTTTGGCATGTGATTTATATAGAATGCTCATTCCTTTAGATAATATGATTATATATGTAGGAGCATTAGATCTTCCGAGCCATTAAGTCTTCATATTTACTAGGTTGGTATACTTTATAAGTTTTTGAAAAGTTATGGATAGGTTATATTTTTTCCATAAGGAAAAAGAAAATGTATCTTGAAAAACGTGAGAGATTCTAGGGATAGATTGAGTGATTTTAGAATCTAGAAAGATATGATTTATGGAGTGATTTGAGGATTTAGGAAAATCTACTTTATGGAGTGCTTTTAGGATTTATAAAACATATTGCATTTCTTAATTCTATTTATTGTAAGCCTACAAAAATGAGAACTAATGGCCAAAATGAATGTGATCTTTGGCCAAGAGAGGAATTAATACTTCTGTAATTGTTATGTAATTGTATGGACATGATTTTATTAATGAAAGGAATTTTCATTATGTTCACAAATTGTCTCTATATGTATGTGTGAATGAAGAATTAAAATTTTAGGTGTAATATAGAATTAAGCAGAGATTCAGATCTTGTATATATGTTTCAAATTAAGTGATACAAGATTTAAATATCACAAGTGAGAGTGCATATATTTTTTGTGTTAAAAAGTGGTTAAAGGTGTATGGGCACCTTGATGCCACTATTGCATTGAAATCCTAGAAGTAGACATTCAAAATTTGCAGGAAAAGTGAATTTTCCGCCATCAAGTGGTATCAGAGCCAGGTTAGATCTTTAGATAAGAGATAAGCGAGTTGTGTAACAAAAGGATATTGGATAATTGTGGTAGTGCAATAGGTAAACTAATCTTTTTATTTCTGAATTGATTTGTGTAGAAGAATTGATGTTTGCAGGTACTAGTTGAAGGAGAGTGATAGTGAATCATAGCTTGGAAGTTGTGACAGAGAGAAAAACTGAAGAAATAATTGTCGCAAAAGAACCTTTTAGTAGAGGAAGAAAGGAACAAGTAGAAGTTCTCAAAATAAGTAAACCGAGTAAGTGCAATGATCAAAGGAGCAGAGGAGTGCTCAAGAAGGATATAAAGAGAGAACCAGATAAAATAACAAAATTTCAAGCTAGTGAAGAAAGCTTGATTAGGTATTGAGTAGCAAGAAGAGGAAACTTGCTATAGAGGATAGGCTTATTTACAGTTTACAAGTGAACAACGATAGTTCACAGAAGAAGAAGAAGAAGGAAAATATGGCTATCAGTATTCATATGATGGGTTCATAGAAAGGTTACCATCAAAGAAGGAAGGAGGCCAAGAAAATTTGGAAAAAAGGAAATGAGTGATGAGGAATTTGAGAAAGAGATGATTGAGATGAAGGCATGGTTGAATGTTCTTATGGCGCTACTACAACAAGAATTTTAAGAGCAAATATGTGGATGGGTGCTATGGAAGAAAGTGAAATGGCACAAGTTGCAAGTGAACCTAAAGCACAAGTTGAGAATTTAGCAGAGGGAATAAGAGCACATGGTGGAAGAGATGGAAGTTTGCATTTGTGAACTGGACAAGGAAAAAATACTTGGTGAGAATGAAGACAAGGGACTTTTTGCAAGTCTCATGAACTAATTGGATAGTTTATATCAGCATGCGGATGTGTTGATAGAGGATATAAAATAGGTTGAAAAGGAAAATAGTTTTGAAATTGATATTTTATGTATGATTGCAGGTTATTTTGTGTAGGGTGAGGACAATCACCGAGAACTACCATGAAAGTGAAGGAATAAAATTAAATTTCTTCTCAAGGAATAGAAGAAAGACAAACTCATAATTTTATTCTGATAAAGGATGAGGTAGCATTCTCTCATGAATAAAACCATAATTTGATGAACAAAGAGATAGTTTATAGATAACTAAAGAAACATTTTGTTGCAAAGGGAAAAGAAAAATTTTCTCGTGGAGATATTCAAAGGAAGCATAAAGAGGAAGAGGAACATTCAGAATTAATGCTGATTTTTTTTGAAGAAGAGCTAAGGATGTTGGAAGAATGGTTGATTAATCCAAGGATTAATGGAGAATATTGCATGAAATTTGTGGGAATAGAAGGAGTTCTTAAGGAATCAAATGAAGGAAGGAGTAAGAATTTTTCATATATCAAAGAATAAAACATGCAACAAAAACTAGTGAGGAGCAAAAACAACAAAGTTCAACAAACAAGGAGCAACATGTAACATCTAGGAGATAAACTAAACATGGAAATTGACAGGATCATATTATTGATTATGAAACTTCATGAGAAATTGCACACTAATGTAATAAGGATAGTCAATTTCAAAAGGAAAATTAATGTGCAATATTACATCAACAAAGAGAGTGGAAAACTACAACATAAAATTTGGAAACCTCAAAGGTTGAACAATACAATGATAGAAAAATAAAAGAAGCAACATAAAGAAGAAGGTGATCGGTTACAACATAAAATTGGGATCTTGGAGGATTCAAAAATTTATGACACATGACCAGGAGGTCATGAGATTTTTCTACCTTGGGAGTATGATGAAGGAGTATTATAGCTTCTAAGCCATTAAGTCTTTGATATGAAAAAGATTAAAAATGGGGTCTTTATTTTTTAGAAGAATTTATATTTTCTATGTAAATAAATTGTATTTTCCAAGCTCGTATATTTTAAGAGTTTTATAACTAATGAGTCATAGTTTTAGAAAGTCTATGGATAGGTAATATTATGTCCATAAGGTAAAAAAAAATCTATATTGAAAAGCATGATAGATTCTAGTGATAGATTGAGTGATTTTAGAATTTTAAAAAATATGATTTATGGAGTGATTTGAGGATTTAGGAAAATCTACTTTATGGAGTGATTTATGGGTGATTTATGAAGTGCTTTTAGGATATAGAAAAGGTATTGCATTTATTAATTCTATTTATTGTAAGCCTACAAGAAATGAGAACTAATGCCCAAAATGAATGTGAGATCAATCCAAGAGACGAATAAATACTTTTATAATTTAGATGAATGTCTTTCGGATTAATCACGTCATTAGGATTTGGTCGACGTTTTGAACCATATAATGTGGTTCATCCTCAGGACCAATTCCTGAGGATGAAAACATTAGATGGTTCAAAACATCGACCAAATCCTAATGATGTGATTAATATGAAAGACATTTATCTACATTATGGATCACAAAAGTCTTAGATATAACACTTTTGTAATTGTTATGTAATTGCATGGACATGATTTTATTAATGAAAGGAATTTTCATTATGTTCATAAATTTTCTTTGTGTGTATGTGTGAATGAATAATTCCAATTTTATGTGTAATCTAGAATTAAGCAGAGCTTCAGATCTTGTATATAGGTTTGAAATTAAATGATACGAGATTCAAATATCACAACTGAGGGTGCATATATTTTGTGTGTGTTTGTTTTATTGCAGGAACAAAGAACGAGATCAAAAAGTGGTTAAAGTTGTATGGGCACCTTGAAGTCAGTATTGAATTGACATCCTAGAATTAGAGAGTCAAAATTTACTGGAAAAGTGAATTTTCCTGCATCAATTATGTATAACATCATATAGAGAAGCATATGATAGTAGCATGTCTATAATTTTCATAATTAAGTTTCTATATAGATATCATCTAGATAGATGGATAGATAAACCATTTTTTCATAATGTTTATCGAGGTATTATCTAACATTATTTTAGAATTTGTGATTATGCTTAGTTGAATCATCATGATTCAGGAAGGACCATCATTTTGGAAGGTCCTTGTGAGAGGCATCATGACAAAGTTAGTAAACATTCCATGTAATGTGGAACTAATATTGTTAAAGGGATGAAAAAATGCAATGGATCTGGTTGCTCACTTTAGGATAGATAGCTATATGATTAGGTGAAAGCATATGAATACATATTGGATATAAAACTTTGGAAAATATGATCTTGTGAAAATAAAGTTGGTAATAAAATATGCTTGAATATATAATATGATGCTTGAAAAGGAATAATTTGACTTACTATAGGATGAACATAGAATTAATACTTTATATAGAATATGCAACATTGATTAACATCCAATAGAATCTCCGCAAGATAATTTTTAACTTGGTAATCAAGTTTGATCCTTGGGCACTCTGATGCATGATGGAAGTTTCAAATGCAGATGGTTGATGATGATGTTAATGGTACAAGAAGGTCATCATAATGAGGTAAGTCTGATTTTAATTTTTGGTTATTTGGTTAACATATTATTTTTTCTACTTGAAATGTTATTGCAAGAATTCATGGTAACGATTGAGGTAAGTTAAACTTTATGGATGAAGAGTATCGATGGAAGCTAAATATATACCACCTAAAAATTATGAAGTCAATACATGTTCATATTGCAAGGTAGCAGTGTAAGTAGATAACTAGAAGGTCAACAGAGATCACTTTCAAATTTTGAAAATGCTCAATGCAATTCCTTCATGTCGAATATGAAATTCATGAACAAGAAATATGACGTAGATCCTATCACAGGAAAGAAGAGTGGATATGGATCCATGATACCTCGAAAATTAGCAAGCTTCATGCAAGATATGGAGAAGAAAGAGTGAGACATGTAGGTATGAATATCAATTATATGTTACTCTTGTGAAGACAAGCTATAATGTTGGTGGTGTTGACTTCCCAAATAGAAAAGAAGTCTAGAATCTCCTTCATATTTAAGAGGGAGCAAAGGAGTCTCCTTGAATAGGAGCAAGGATATATTCTCTAATTACAAGGAGAATAGGGATATCCTCTCTGGTTGAGAGTGAGTGATGTTGGGCATCACATGTACATTCTCTTCTTCAGGAGATGAAGAGATAATGACGGAGGATTGGATAAGCATCTATGGTTTCCTTGAGGATAAATATTCTAATAAAGGAAAGGGACTAGTACTCTTTGAGGATGGGACAGGAATCCAAGAAAGAGTGGTTGAAGAAGACCGATATTATTTGAGGAATCGAGTATGGAGATCCAAGAAAATAATACTCCTAAATGGACATACCTTGTGGACATTTGGATGGGGTATGTGCCTTATAGAGGTAGTATGGTATCACAACTAAATCCTCCCAGCATAAATCTCTTGATTGAAATAAGATCTTGTTTAGTTAGTCCTAAGAGATAGTGTTGGTCATAATGATGATTCTTACAATATGGCTTATCAATCTGACTATTCTTATGATAACTCTTTAATGTGAGAATGATGTTGTCCAATTATGAATACCTCCCTAGGTAAGAGGGGTTTTTGAACATGTAACTAGTTCAGGTATTCATAATTTTTGTTGTACTCATTTCAATATGTATCCTATGTAAGAAAAAAGAGAAGAAAATAAATAGTTAGTATCATTAAAGCATGGGTTTCATGCTCTTTATTGATTGTCTTCTAAGTAAAAGCATGTTCTTCATGATTCTAGGGTTTGGTCTTAAGGCTTATTGTCATGAGTCAAAGGAGTCAACATCATGTTTATAAGACCCTTGTGAGAAAAATTCTATTGTAAAATAATTATTTTTTATTCTATAAAGTCCTAGAAACTCCAAAACTACAAGTCGCCCCTAACAATTACAATTTATTTTAAAGGAGGGAATTTGACCCCTTAAGAAGGATATATATAGAATTAGTTCAACCTCATTTCACACTCACTCAATCAAAAACTTAAATCTAAAAATAAAGAGTATGATCTATAGCTAGAGAAGTAGGAGAAGATGAGTGAAGGTATAAGGAGAAGAAAGAAGGACAAAATATCTTGTTTTTGGGCTCTATCTCTCTCACATGAGTGAATTTCTAGTGTTTCTGGTGCTATATAAGGAAATCAAACTTGCAGTAGGAAAAAGTGTATAATATTGTAGCTAGAAGGATGAAATCCCTACCTTGACCTCGTTAACCTTGGTAAGAGTTGTCTTAATCTAGGAAGGCCTCTAGAGGAAGGTATATTAGGGTTTTTTTGAAAGCTACAATGCCGAAATTGCAGGGTCGAAGTAGTAAGAGGAGTTTCAATATTGAAGTTCGCAGGCCGAAGTTTTTGTATTGAAGTTGGTTGTTGCAGGACCAAGGAAAGATTTATTGGAGGGCTGACTTGGTACCTGGAGAAGGACTTGGTCTATGGTTTGGTTCTTTGTATCTCAATTGAAGTAGTTTCTATAAGAAGAGAAGAGCTTTTTGGGTTTTCCCCTTAGAGGGGTTTTCCCTGGCTGAGAGCCCAATTTATGTGTCTTTTGTTGTTGTTTTATTCTGGATATTTATTTGATGAAAATATCTAATTGGAGAACATAAGAAGAATAACTAAGTTCACAAGAAAGTATTAAGAGAAATTAAAATAAGATTTATTAGGCTTCCACTTTACATTTTAGAACATATCCCTTCAAAGCTTCATCCTTCTCACCATGCTTGGAAAGGGAAATTTTCAGATTCATAGCACTCTTCACTCAGTTTGCAAGTATGTCCCTCATCTAGGCATCTCTGAATCTTTCCCACTATCATTGTCTTCTGCATGCAAACCAACCAATATCACTCACTTAAGCATTTGGAACTTTCATGCCAAGTCCATTGCCTTACTTTGAGTCTCTTCAATGATACAAAAGTAGTGCTATTTTTTTTTTTTTTTTTACAGTAATTTTAATTCTCATACAAAGCTTCTCAAATTTTTGGCATTTTCATGAAAAATTGAATTAATAAAGTTGAATAGGAAATTTAACTGAAATTGAAAATAAAACAATAATAATCATAGAAAATACTGAACAAATTGACGATATATTTCACCCTTATGGCCTATATCTTCAATATCACTTCAAAAGAGGAATTGATCCATTAAAAATGAAGCAAAATACACCGTTGTGTTTCCTTTACATCAAATAATAACCACCAATTTGAAAAACAATGATTGATGTTCTATTAGGAAGACAATAAAATTGGTCTCACAACCTGCAATGGCTTCTTCCCAAAACAATGAACACTAACTTGCCTATTTTCTTGATCAAGGTTCTTGTTTCCCCTTCAAATAAATTTCAATCCAATTTTTAACACTTCACAATTATGTGGTCTAGCGGTAAGACATTATTCTTTTGTTCATCGTATCATGGTTCAAATACCATTAAATCGACCCTTTACATACATTGGTTCCATAAGCTTGGGGATAATGTCCTAGATGTATCACTTGATAATAAATTATATGCTTTATATGCCATTTCAAATTGAATGCTTAGATTTATCCCAAATTGATTGGGTTTTGTGGAAAAATATAATTTATAATGGCATATTCATGCCAATATAATCAAATGTGAATTATCATACGTAAACCTTGGTTTGAACATCAAGTAAACCTTGCAATATGTTTCCTTCTAATTGGTGCACATCTCAAAATACGATTGGTCCACATATAAAAATTCTTAGATTGATTGAGATTTGATATTTTCTAATTGTTCCTTGTCTCATAATATGATTAGTCTGCATTTCAAAATGGTTAGATTTATCCCACATCGATTGGGGTTTGATAATAAAAATAATTTCTAATGACATATCTATAATTGAATAATGCTTATATTTACCCCACATTGATTAGGATTTGATGACAAATAGAATTAAAATGCCATATCTATTTAATATGAAGTGTTGGTGCCACATTGAAGTCAATATCAATTTTTTTTTGGGGATTTCCATACATGAACCTTTGTTAGAAGACCAAAACAATCTTTCCATTTTTTTCTTTTTTATTGGTCCACATGTCTGGATATGATTGGCCCACATCTCAACATTATACTCCTTTTTTTACCTATTTGCCTTCAACTTCATTAGGCCATATCTTTTGCATACAATTTATGATTGACATCATTCAAATTGTGTTGGAAAGCTCTTGATGAGATCTTTTACATGTAGATTTTTTCAACATAATTTGAGACCATATCATTGGATCACTTTTTTGGAATCCTCCTAGATCATTCAATTTTCTAATAGAGCGCACAAAACTATCACAAAATCAATTCTATAATCTTAAACTAGTCAAACAACACTTGTCACAAACTTGTCGTTTCCTTGGATTTTTTTTTGTGAATTGAGTTTTCCCAAGTAATTTTAGTATTTGTGCTCATGCATAACTACCTTACCTTAGCCAAATGACTTTAGTATTGACCAATTTGTTCTTAGTGGCCACTAAACTACACCTCTTTAGCTAAGGTCTTCCCATAACTTGTCCTTAGGCTACGACAAGTTAAATTCCTATCCAATTATAAAACTTAGTTCATCCAACAAGAAATACTAGGCATTTTTCCAACTATAATCTCAAAATATCCTATTAATAAATGCTTAGCCAATATTACAACACTTAACCAATTATAAATATGCAATAAAGAACAACATTCAATACACATAAGGGAGCCACAATATACAACACATATTGATGGGTGACACAAAATCCATTGAAATAATACCTTATTATACATAAATAATGTTACATGATACAATGGAGGTATCCAACTACTCATGGATTAATGTAACTCTTGCTTGATTCCTTGATGTTGTTGGTCAACAACATTGCCATCCTTGGAAGATTTAAGAAAAATCACATCTCTAGACAATATAAACTTCTTATTTCCCTCATCATATAGATTATATGATTTTGTGGTATTTCAATACCCTAAGAAGATGCATTTTCAACTTCTTGCATCAATATTTCTTCTTTGTTCCATAGAAATCAAGGCATATCAGGAGGAACCAAAGACCCTCAGATGCCTTACCAAGGGAATGTGGCCATACTGCATTTCATAAGGAGTCTTGTTTTTGGGAGCATAAGATGGACACCTAATTTTAATATATACTGCACTTAAAACTACATCATCCCAAAACATCAAATTTACATTTTTGAAAAACATCATTGGTCAAACCATATTTAAGATAGTCCTGTTCATTATTGCAGCTACATCATTTTGTTGATGATTGTAGGGAACATTTATTTGATGTTGAATCCAATGTTGGAAAATATATTTTTAAGATTCATTATAAATACATTTTTTCCATTATTAGTACAAAGAGATCCAATATGTGATGTCGCATCATTTTAAAACCATGCATGATAATTTTATGAAAGTTACAAAAGCGTATGATTTACTTTTCAACAAGTATAACCAACACATCCTAGGGTAATCATAAATAAAATTCATCATAAATTTATTTTCATTTGCAGAAGGAATATGCATAGGTCCACACAAATTAGAATGGATTGATGCAATATTTCTACGTGCTTTGGAAGCATCATCATGAAATGGCTGTTTTCTATTTTTTCCTAGGATACAAGCATCAAATTGCTTCAATTTCCGTGGAATAGTTAGCAAACCATAAAATCCATTCCTTTTCAAAACATGAATATTTTCATAATCAAGATGTACAAATCTTACATGCCATAGAATATTGGATGGAAATTTACCTTCATTGTACTGAGAACTACATGTAGAGTTTTGTACATGAGTAGATGTTCATTGTAGTTTCAATAATATTTCCTCCTCTATTCCAGTCATGATAATTGTGTTGTATGCTGATTTTACTATCTAAACTTTACCATCAAACATATAAATGATGTTTCCTTGCTAGACAATGTGAACAAGGGACAAAATGTTTTTCCTCAGTTCTGGAAGGTAGAGTACATCATGTAGAAGAAAGTCAAGAAGTCTATGCAGTTTAAGCTTGATGGTGCCAAGTCTAAATGGTTTGAAAATTGACTTGTTTTCTAAGTACATTTATCCATCTACATTGTTAATGGGGTATTAAAATCAATATTTCCAAAATTTCATATGGAATGTTGCACCTGTATCAAGCAACTATGCATCTTTCCAAGAAGAAAATGAAGTGTGATACAAATATTCAATTACTCCAATATTGAAATGGGAAACAATGTAATGTGCATATTCAGGTGCTTTACATTTTGTTGGATTTGATGTTTTAACTTTGTCTTATTTGGCTTCCTGTTTGATTTTTTCCCAATGGATTCTGCATGTGGATGTATCATGTCCATCTCTATCACAAAGAATGCAATTTATATCAGGTCTTTCTCCTCAATGATGTTTACCCCTACCTCTATGATTATTATTTCCACGTAATCTTCTACTAGCTCTTCCTTTAGAAGAATATCATGAATAATTATTCTCTTTATCTACAAGGAACAATGCTTCTTTGGGGCACTGAGCAGTTGGATTCCTCTTCTCAAAATCTTTCTCCTATCCCACAAACTTCTCCACAAGAGTGTCAAAATTAATGTTCTTGATTTGGGAACTAGATTCTAAGGGTTCAAGATAGTGAGACTAGGCCCAATATATATGGCCTTGAAAAACATTTTGAGAGGAATGTGCATTTTAACTCTAGTGGATTTTACACCATGCATGATGGATCTAATATCTAAGGCTATATCCAAGGGGTCATCGCCTTTCAACTCAAGGTTGAAGAACTTAATCATCAACTAAAGCACCTCCAATCATTATAGTGAGTGATATAATTTTTTGACTTCTTCAACACATCATAAGAATTTGTAATTGGAAAAATATGACAACTTACCTCTTCACTTACAGAAGCAACAATTAAGGAATAAATTTTTTTTCCCTTATTCTCCCAATGATATCTTTTTAGTTGATGTGGGCTTGGAAGGTGCATTGCAATGTTCCCTTTCATAGATATCTTTCCATAAGTCATTAAACATGAGGGTGTGCTTGATCTTTCTAAACCATTCTTGGTATTTATCCTTGCCAACGAGCACTACGCTAATGATAAATATTTGGGAATGCGTATTTAAAAACAAATGGATGAAATAATTGAACTAGACTTGTGTTACCGGGATTCTATTTGTGAATACAATTGGGAAATGAATAAATAAATAATAAAAATAAAAAACCAAGCCAAAAAATGTAGGGGAAAGTGAGTGGTAAATATAGGTTTCATAAGGATGAAAACTAAGGAATGAAAATGACACAAATATGCTTTCACTTGTGCCTCTTCTATTAGGATTTGCAAGTTGTTAGCAATTGAATTAAAATAATAACCTACTTTCTCAAGGAAAACCTATCAAGGATAATTAAGTTTTAATCCAAAATTGATGTAGTTCCCTTCATTACATAAATATACAGTCTTTAGCAATGCAAAGCCTCACCTCCTAATTTTCCTTTGTTGAAGCCCGCGCATCATAAGTACCTATTAAAGGTTGAAAAATAACATAGTTCGATGGTTCAAACCCCATGTGGACCTGAAACACTAAGTTTTAAGAATGGATCCAAATGATAAATGTGTTGTATCGTTGGATTCTTCTAGCTAATATTTGAGAGTTTTATTAGCACGGAGCCATGAAATTTGAGCCTTAGAGTGACTTTTATAAAACAAGATATATTTCACTATTTTGATCGTGACTGAGATAAGTTATTGAACACCTTCCTTCACAACTATTCATTTACCAAAATTCACAATTGAATAGAAACTTTAAAATAATTACCACAATTTTGAATGCACCTGTGTTTCAAACAATGTACCACAAGTTTAAATGCACCAAAATTTCGAATATCTATTTGAAGTCAATAATGAGCTCGTAAAAATCTAGTGAGGGAGCTAAGCATTAGGAGAAAGAGACCTCGACAGTTCCAAGCTAGTGGAGAAGCCAAAAAGGAGGAATTACCAATTGAGATACCAAACCCATAGAGTTGTGAGAATATCGTTAGGGTTACTTCCATTGATACCTGGTTGAGATAAACTAGACTGATGGATGAGGACAAGACCTAGTAAGAACTGTCAGTGGCAACTACTTTCCAAACATGAGCATTAGGTATGTATGTAAACATTATGAAGTTTTTATGGTGTTGGAAGCTACCAACGGGTGTAGGGGGTATCCTCTATGTGAATTCCCAATTAGATCCCATATAGTTTGGAGTAGGATCCCTCTTAGTATGAATCTTAATTGCAAGTGTACGAAAAAAGAGCACTTTAGTTGTGCATAACAAACATCCCTAACAGAAAATATGGCTGCCAATCTCTTCAGATATGCAATTAGTTGATCAAGATAAATGCTGAAAAATTCTAGATCTATGCATAAAAATACATTAAGCAGTAAATAAAAAATGAGATTTACTCCATGCATCCAATAAACAAGACAAGAATATGTTGAATGAATTTTATATTAAGGGCACCTGGGAGGAAAACATAGAAGGATGTTACCAGTTCTCCTCAATGGGAGGGTTCTTGTAAGTCCTCAGCACTTCAGATCTAGCATTTCTCTCTCCTGTTGGTGTAGAAAACCCAGACAAAGATAGAACTCAAGGGAGCTCACACAGCAAATAATGGAAAATATGACAATGATAATGGCTCAAAGTCAGACCAAGAGTTTAGATCCATAGTGATATTTTAGATGACAAAGGTGGGTAGATGATTGAAAAAACACTTCTGTTTACTATAGCAAAAATATTGAGTTAGTCTAGATAGTGAATACTAATTAAAATATTATTAACCAAATCAAGATCCAAATTTTATGGAATATTTTATTATTTTTGTTGGAGGGAAAAGGAATTTGACTTGGTTCAAATCCCTTTATTTGTAAATAATAAATAAATAAATGATTTATTTATCATTTTAAGGATGTGGTTTGAGTAATAATTAAATAAATAATGATTTATCTGACTATTTATGAGTGATCTAGTCAAATTTAACAAGGAATATTATTTAAATAAGGTTTAAATAATTATTCCTAGAAAATAATAAGATAAATAATAATTTATCTAATTAACTTTCCTGTTTTGGGTTAAACATGACTAGGAATATTAATTAAAATGATGTTTAACTAATTATTCCTTGAGGAAAATAAAACAATTGTGGATTTATTTAATATTTCCTCATGGGGTTTCCTATTTAGACCATAAACAACTTAATAAAGGTGTTTTACTAAGTTATTTTTCATAGTGAAAGCAATTTTACTTAGGGTAAAATTGGTCTTACATGGTGTACTTAGTTCCATCTAATAGTAACAAGTTAGATGACCAAAAAATGGTGTAATAGATTGCCCCTCGGCGTGTGAGTGTTAGGAGCTAATCGTATGACCGAAGTACATTGTAAGAACTCAATCACTAGACACCGAAGTGGAAGTCAAAGAAAGAGAAATATAAGGTAGACCAAAGTGCTAGAGGACTAGAACCTGAGGAGGCGAGACTTACAGGTGCGACAAGTCTCTTTTATGAGTGAGTACCTGTGCTATAGGTGGCGGGGGAGGCATACCTATTCCTGTTGAGACAAAGTACAAAGAATAATGCGTCCAGTAAACAAAGGGCTGAACAATATAGTACATGCTAGCATAAACATGATCCAGGTAAAAACATGATGATTAATCCCACATACATATTATGCCTGGGATAACAGCCAGGACTTATACAATAGTATCTGAGTACATGAGATACAAATACAACCGAAATGCCCCTGTAAACAGAAGGGATTTGAAAATATGACTGATACATGCAAACAAAAAGGCACTACAAGCGGATGAGGCCGACATCATCAAATATATAGAGATGCATCAAAGGCTGTAATGAATAGGTCATCCAGGCATGTGGGGGGCTACCTGTAGGGCCACCCCCTCATGAGGATTAAGACATCTCACACATACTTGGGAATTGCCGGTATCATCTGCTACATCACTGAACCATCAAGTATATGGATCTTGATCATGCTAAAAGGAGCTGGAGCTGAGAAACAATCAAGTCAAAGGGTTGTAAGGAGTCCCTTTGCCTGATCCGAGGCAATGAACAAAAGTGGAAGCTGGAACCAAGGCACACCGCTCTCTAGACCTGTCTTCTAGAACAAATGATCTGATGTCGACAAAAGGAGGTCCGCCATAGGTGAGGCAATAAGGGATCCTCAACTAAGGCATGAGAGAAAATAGTAGAGTGACTGATAGACTAACACTAGGGATTATGATGAAATGGGGGGTACTAAGTAGCGGACGAACGAATTCCCTTGTTAGAGCATAGAGGGCATGGATGACCTGGCAGCGACTGACACAATATCATGAGGGATAGGGGATAGTAGGACTAAAGGCCATAATGTGTGACACAAGAGATGAACCAGGAAATGAAGGATGGAGGACTATAGCAGGTTATAAAGGGATTCGGGATAGACTCCATGAATGCGATGATGACTCAACTCGGATGCTCTAAACAAGGGAAACTAGATGATGCTGTCACACAGAACAGGTTCAATGGGGACCATAAAAACATGAGTACATGATGGTTTCTCACGAGGAAAATCAACACAATCATGGACAAGTATGAAGGCAAAGTGGTGCCCCAAGTACAAGTGTTGCAGGTGAAGAAATTCAATTTTGAGGAGTGGTGAAGTGACCCCTCTTGGATGAAATGTGTCCTAGTGAAGTATCAAATCACAAAAGACTAACAGATACCCATTTGAGGGCTCAGTGAGAGCTTTCCAACAGTTCATACAGTTTGTCAAACTGAGCTACGGTTTAGCCGTAGTGGGCGAAAGAAAAATATGGGGTTTTCTTTTAATAAGGCATTTTCCCTCCAAATTAATTCATGTGAAAGTGTAGTTGTGGTGAATGTATAGAGGAGAGAAGGCCTTACATCTTGTGGCCATTACATCAGACAAACCGACCATTTGAATTGAGATCCATCAGTTGCAGGTAAGAGGCCTAACCTTACTCTTTCATTTCAGGGGATCAAAATTTCAGTTTTAGGCACCCAGAGCTCATGAATAGGCCAGGTTGCAATTTTTGGGGTCTGTTCTATGGCCTGGGTAGTAGGTAGTGGGCAGAAAACTGCGACCTATCCCAGGAAATGACTTGAAAAGTGTGACCTGTTAGAGAAAGTGGGTTTCAATGCTGTTTTTGGCTGAAAATTGGGATTTTTATGGTTGAGGGGCATAGGTGCCCCCAAGCATGTTGTGGTCATGCCAAGATGTATTTAGAAAAAGGGGAATCTAAACACATTTTTATGATGTGGTGGGCCATTTTTTTTCGTTATGGTTATGCATTTCGAGAAATGGAATGGAGGATTACCAATCTCTTTTGGTACTGCATATATGAATCAAATGGACTTTAAGTTTTTGGGTTGGCATACATGGTGTCACTATCCAAAAAGAGAGGATTTGGAGATGACGAACTGGTGCTCTCCTAGAAAACCCACAAGTTGGTCAACAACAATGTCTAGGGGACTAGGTTGCTGATGTAAGATGAAGGAATGATGAGGGGTATAATCTGAAGTGATATGGGAATCTAGAGGTTCTTCTAAATGGGGAAGAATAAGGGTACTAGAGTCAAAACGACCAGATACACTAGGAGAGCTGTGGAGAATTGTTTCTCCTGGTCTCTCAAACATGGGTGCCCCCTTACCCAAACATTAGGTGTCAATGTAATGGCCACAAGGTGTATGTGGTTCGAATGCATGAGTTCGATGTAAGGGGGGAAAGATAAAGTCATGGGTGGTAAATACTTCTATAATTTCGTCATCGTAATAGAAGATGGGGTGACTGGTGGAAGAAAGAACACCTAATGCGGCAAAGCTACCAGAATCATCATCATGAAAAGAGAGGTTCACATGCGCATCATCACGAGGGGTGATGGAAGAACAAGCAGATAAGGGATCCACTGATGTTGAGCCCAAGGTGATCGCTGAAGGGAGGTCGAGTGAAACAAAAGGGGAAGTCTCAGAGGGAGATTCCACCGTGGATCTCATGAATTATGACAGGTAATGGAGAGTGGCCGAAGACTCTGTCATTTCAACATCTGGAGGGGGAATGTCTATGGGAGTCGATGTTTCCTCTAGTTTTGATGAAGCAAAACGCACAAATAAGGGAGAGGTGGACTCATTGCGCTTGGCCTCGAATTGGCAAACTGCCGCTAGAGAGGTGCGGAAGTCCTCAAGCCAGGGACAGAGGTGGGTATAATGGCCATGGAGATCACACAAAGCACAGGGGTGGTTGGTGTGAATAGTCTTGGGGTTCCTAGCTACAGTCAAGGAAGGAACAGAGGTTTCTAGGACCGTAGACTCAGGGAACATGGCATTAACCATGGGCTTGAGATGAGGCAACTCCGGACAAGTGTGGGTGGCATGACCAACAAAATCACAAAAAGCACATTGGATGGTATGCTTTAGAGGCTGAGGAGGGGTAGGTTCAGTCGGGGCAGCCTTGTCTTTTGATGCCCTCTTGTGAGCCTTGCCCTTCTCACCCAAAAAGGTCGCAACAGGAGATGGTTCCTATTGAGGTGGCTGAGGCACTGCAGTAGCGAGAGAAGTCATGGGGACCATTTGAATCAGGGTCAAAGCATGATAAGGTTTAGGTTGACCAGGCGAGGTAGCGGTTGGGGGATCAAGATACCAGACAGGAATCCCCAGGGTCAGGTTGGGAAGAGAGATGGTAGCCATGACAGGTACCGTGTACACTCCTAGAGGGGGATCTAGGAATGGTATCTGACCGGAGGGGTAATGGCCAGGCGGGACAGCTCCAAGATGGTTAAGGCCTAGAGGAACTATTCCAGGAGGGTAAAGAGACTCATGGATACTAGCTGTAGGTGAAGGGCTAGGAGGAGGAGGTCCAGAAGGCTGAATCGAAGGGCTAAGAGTAGGTTGTGGAGGGTGAGGAGGCTGCTGACTAGTCGAAGCAGGATGCTTGAGGGCAACCTGAGACGATTTTATCATGAAAACATTCGATGAGCTGGGATCAGAGACAAGAGGAGGAAGACCAGGGAATCTACCAAGCAGAGAGGAGTCTTTGTAGACTCCGGGTGAGACACTGTTCAAAGGATCGATGGTTTGATTATTGGCCACCGAATAAATGATGGACTCAGGGGAGGTCTGAGACTTCGGTTTGTAATATGTCAACTAGTCAATGGTGACTATCTTTCCATTCTGAGGGAAGGAAATCTTGTGATGAACCGCAAATGGGACAGTAGACATCACATAGGTGTAGCTACGACCCAATAGAATGTTGTAATCTAAGGGGGCATATATGACTTCTATGTCGACGCAAATAATCTTGCTCGCAAGAGTGATAGGACAGTTGCGGAATAGGATAATGGGATGGGAGGCGTGGCCATCCCACTCTCAGAGAGTGATCATGGAAGGAGCCAACTCAGGTGATCTAATTTTCTTCCAAACTGAATTGGACATCACACAGGTGGATGCCCCCTCATCAATGATGCAGCAGGAAACGTTGGCATTCCAGATCTTGACTGGGATTTGGAAGGCGACAAAAGCAGGGAGAGGAGGATGTTCTGACTGGTCAACATCAAAGATAATCAATCGATCATCAGAAGGATCTACAGTGCCCATGGTAGATAGTAGATCTTTTCGTTGTGAAGGGCATGACTAGAGGAGTTCCAGAGTTGAAATGGCAACAGGAGATTGCGCCAAGTAATCTACTATACTATACAAATGGGTAGCTTTTCCAGAAGCAAAATTTTGGTATAGTGGTCCCTTAGGGATTTTGGTATGAACCTCCGCCTTAGGCTAAGGGATATGCAAGGGACGATTAGGTGTCGAAAGAGGCTCTGTAGGGACCAAAGGAGGTGGCTCGAGGATAGACGTAGTGAGAGGCTTGTTGTGCTAACGAGACCGAGTCTGAAGATTGATGTCTACGGTTAGAGGTTGGTTAGAATTCATCATGAGCATCTGGTAATCAGAGGTGCTAGATGGAAGAGGTTGAGTGGCCGCCTTACCTCAGGTGGTTGGGTAGCCACAAATCCTTGTTGAGGGAAAGGATTAGTAAACACAGCTAGCTGACTAGGTGCAGCACTCGGAGGGATGGAAGGGGAGGCTTGCTATCCTTGCAATTTTGTTTGAGACTCCCACATCTGATTCATCTATGGTAAAAGAGGACAATCATGCATGTAATGACCATAAAAAACACAACAAGAACAAGGTTTGTTCATGCGAACAAGTTTTTCCTGCTTGGGTTGAGTGCCCTGTTGTTGATTAGTAGTGTTAGTTGCATTATTTTGAGGATTAGGTCCAAGATTACTAGGAGTAGATTGATTTTGAGTGCCTTTCCTATCCTTTTTGGAAGGAGGAGGATTAGTCATGCCCTGCTATGCATACACCTGCCCCTAAGGGGGTAGTGGCTGCTGTTGTGGGGGTTGAGAAGGCAAGGGAGGAGGAGGTGCTAATGCTGGAGGAGCTGGAGCACCAGGCTGTGGATACGAATAATAAGGAGGTTGGGTAACAGTGTGGTAAATAGGAGGTTGGGAAAAATAAGGAGGCATGCCGTATCCTGGATGCATGCTACCAGGAGGGGGAAAAGTGTAGGAGGTGTTCCCCCCCCCTGAGGAAAAATATAGCCCATGGGAGGCTGAGCGTATGGATGAGAGAGAGTTCCAATGATACCATTGGTGGCGTGAGATGCCCTCGGTGCTTTGGCACCACCAGGTCTAGGAATATCAGGTAGAACGGGATAAACATAACCCGACTGAGCGTAGATTAGGTCATATTTTAACGCAATTTGGAGAGCAACTTCTTCGGTTTGAGGGAAATGCGATGCGACATCTTTGCCGATAGCAGGCAATAGATATCTAAGGAACCAGTCCATGTAGACACGATATTCGAAGTTAGGGGCTCTACATATTCTCCTTCTTCTCTGCCATTCCTGAACATGATCGGATAGGCGGGTCAAAGACGATTGACGAAAAGAAGTCAAAAGTTCGGTACCAGTGTTGTAACGAAGGGGAAGCTGGAAAAAAGACAAGAAATCCCGAGCAAGAGTCACAAAGGTGGTATGAGAGGATGGGTCCTGATCAACATACCACTTAGAAGCTTCACCTGTAAGCGTACATTGGAACAACCGAAGATAGACAGAGTCATCAGTAATGGAGTTAGATGAACACCACATGTGGAAAGATTGAACATGATTTGTAGGATCTTCACCAACGAGACCTTCAAACTTGGGAATGTCGGAAGGGAGCTTGGTTGGCATAGCAAGCCAACCAACATTATGGTGTATAGGGTCATTTATCAAATGGTCAAAATCGAGAAGACAGAAGCCCGCCATATAGGGGAGAAAGGGAGCAGCTAGGATAGTTCCTGTTGCGGTCCCACTAGTAGTATTACCAGCATTAAGGTCAGGGCTACCGCTAGTGTTAGGTCCTGAACCAGACATGGTGAAGGTGACAGGAGGAGAATTGGGGGCGGAATTAGAAGGAGAACCCAATGAAACAGAAGAAGAGTTGGAGTGCAGACTTGGTGGAGGACTAACTCGAATCCTATGTGGAGGGGTAAGTCTTCCTACCGGAAACTGAGGATGAAGGCCAAGAAGTCTCCGGGATAAATGCATTGGTGGTGCAATGATGATGACACAAACACGACACAAAGGGAAAAAGAGACCAACAAGGGCAAGGAGGTGTAGTATCAACTGATTAAAATGTCGAAACAAGGGCAAAGAGGTGCAGGATCAATTGATTTCAATGTTTTTAGAGTCTTTTCTTGGCAGTATTAACCAAGCTCTTTTTCGCTTAGGGTGTGTGTGCAAAGTGTGTAAATTTTAATTTTTAAACCCAGACATTTGTAGAGAAAAAGAAAAAGTGTGTTGTGTAACTGTAAATAAACCTGTAGATAACAGTATATGGAACTAAAATAATAGAAAATAAACAGCTAATAATGCAATAATCTAAACCCAAGAAGACGGGCCTCTCAAAAACTAGTCTATAGGTGGGAAAAAACTAATCAAAACCTAATGAAATAGCCAATAGATCTAAGGTTAGGAGGGATAGGGATCTAAAGGTAAAATCTACTGGAAAGTGGTGCAGAAAACAACAACAAATCAGAGGAAAGATTGTTGTAAATGAGGTGGCAGAGGAAGACCCAAAAAAAACTAAATAAGGTGTTGTGGATGGATAAAAAGGAAATCTGACATGGATCTGAAGGTGAGGTATCAGATCTGAAAAATGGCTGAAGACTCTGAAATTTCAGACAACCTGTAACAGCTAAAACTCTTCCACCAAAAGTGGAGGGTACTGAAGCCCTAAGGGGCTAGGTTCCCACTTATTTGAGTAAAACAGAACAATTATATGTCCAAAATGGGCAGAGACAGAGGTCAGACAATCCTGAACAGAGGCCTAGACAAACCCAGAAAACTTATAGAAAAACTCCTGCAAAAAGTCCAGGTCGCAGTGTCTGACCTGTTTTATGCAGAGGTCACCGTTTTTGGGCTGAAAAGTGCGTCCTGAAGCTCCAGGTCGCAGGTTTAGGGCCAAAAAGTGCGACCTGCACTTCTGGCACTCTTGGCATCAGATTTCAGCAAAATGTGTCGTCTCAGTTGCAGCTGATATATGTCACCTGCGCAATATGTCCGAAAACACACAGAAGTTAGAATTTTTAATGTTTTAGGGTTTTGTAGGTTAAAAACAACATCAAGAAAAGAAAAACAAGAGGTTGAAGAGAAATCCTAGGGTTTGAAGCAGTTGGACATGTAGGGATCAGAAAAACGACAGCTGTCATAATCGTAAACCTGTGTGGAGTCGCCAGTTGTTAGTATGAATATTAATTGCATACCACCACTTTAGCTGTGCATAACAAACAACCCTAACATCAAAGATGACTACCAATCTCTTCAGATATGCAATTATTTGATCAAGATAAATGCTGCAAAAATATAGATCTATGCATCAAAAGACATTAAGAAGTAAATAAAAAATAGATTTACTCCATGCATCCAATAGACAAGACAAGAATATGTTGAATGAATTTTATGTTAAGGGAACCAGTGAGGAAAACATAGAAGGATGTTACCAGTTCTCCTCAATGGGATGGGTTCTTGTAAGTCCTCAACACTTCAGATCTAAAATTCCTCTCTTTTGATGGTGTAGAAAACCCATACAAAAATGGAACTCAA
Organism: Pinus albicaulis; assembly: GCA_034641835.2. Classification (NCBI taxonomy): domain Eukaryota; kingdom Viridiplantae; phylum Streptophyta; class Pinopsida; order Pinales; family Pinaceae; genus Pinus; species Pinus albicaulis. The sequence goes on along the minus strand of CM076580.1, from coordinate 770,538,324 downwards.
AGGGAGCTCACAAGAAAAAGATAGAAAAATATGACAATGATGGTGGATCAAAGTCAGACCAAAAGTATAGATCTAGAGTGATCTCTAGGCAACAAACGAGTGGTGAATGAATGGAAAAACCCTTCTATTTATAACAAAATATTGAGTTAGTCTAGATATTGGTGCATAATTAAAATATTATTAACCAAATCAAGATCCAACTTTTATGGAATATTTTATTATTTTTTTTGGAGGGAAAAGTAATTTGACTTGGGTCAAATCCCTTTATTTGTAAATAATAAATAAATAAAATGATTTATTTTTCATTTTAAGGATGTGGTTTGAGTAAAAATTAAATAAATAATGATTTATTTGACTATTAATGAGTGATTTAGTCAAATTTAATAAGGAATATTATTTAAATAAGGTTTAAATAATTATTCCTAGAAAATAATAAGATAAATAATAATTTATATAATTAATTTTCCTGTTTTGGGTTAAACATGACTAGGAATATTAACTAAACTGCTGTTTAACTAATTATTCCTTGAGGAAAATCAAACAAATGCAGATTTATTTAATATTTCCTCATGGGGTTTCCTGTTTAGACCATAAACAAATTAATAAAGGTGTTTTACTAAGTTATTTTTCATAGTGAAAGCAATTTTACTTAGGATAAAATTGGTATTACATGGTGTACTTAGGTACATCTAATAGTAACGGGTTAGATTACCAAAAAATGGTGTAAAAATCCCCAACCAAGATACAAGATGTTCCTGATGTAATGGTTTTCTAAGGTTGTAGGCACTAGAAGGAGGGCCTAAATGACAATTTGTGCCCATTGAGTCTGTTTTGAATCTCTTATCTTGAATGACTCTTCCCCAAATCATAATATGATAATGTTTCTCTAACCCATCTCTTGGTAAACCTTTCATCTCCGCAGAACAGTTTCATGACTTGTCAGAATTCAACTTTGATGGTGAGGGCGGTATATTCATAGCTAACCATATATTCAATTTTCTTATTTTTTGTAAATCTAATGAAATCGATGATGAAGATGTTATTTTTATATGATTCACCCTCACTCTTGAAGGTCAAGTTAACAAGTGGTGTCACACTTTTCCAACTGCTTCAATTCATTTATTTGATCAATTTCTGAAGGAGCTTCATCAAGCTTTTAACAGTTATGACTATAAATATGTATGTAATAGGATTAATCTGCTCAAACTGAAATTTGGTAAATATGTAGAGGATTTTATTAATTCGTTTCTTCATCTTTGCTATGAATTTCCCGAGGGAGTGATTGATTCATATTTTATGAGTAAAAAAATTCAAAGTTTGATTTTAATTTTGTAAATTTTTGTAGATGTTCTATGCTTGATGCAAATTTACTTTTATCCCCAATATCAAACAACAATCACATAAACAAGAAAGTAAAATGCTGATAAAACATACCAGTAGATCAACAGAAGACAAGCCAAAAATTACACTTAACTTGATTAGCAAAATATATGTGTTGTGGTGCGTTATTGTGGTCAACAGGATGCTTCAACTAGAAAAGTATCAATACGGTTAGCCAACCAGAAGTGTCACACAACCCTCTTAGACAACAATATCAGTGAACCCAAAGTCAACGTTGTCATAGTTAATGCTCAACGGAAAATAGTAGCAGCAAAAATTCAATGCAGCCTGGTCAAAATCAACGGTCAACCTCGATTTCTGTGCCAATAAATGTGGACTACAAAAATCATAATTTTGACCAATATTGGGGTCAATTTGACCATGTGTTGACCAAAGTCAACGCTGGTCAACTCTCCACTGAAAACTCTAGGTCGAAAGCATAAATTCCTTTTGCTGTGTTTCCCACGTGTGGAGAAGAAGAGACTCTAAGTGATGATCGAACCAATCAGATGAGGAGAGATAATGTGTGATGATGGATAAGTGAAATGACCTCCAACGTTGACCTATATATATCCATCAGTGAGGGTGTGTGACACATCAGTTGGGGCTTCAATCCTACATTTCAATTCAGGCTGACCTGCACATATTTTTAATAAATTCAAAATAAATGTTCTGCTAATCGGATCAAGATGATATTTAGATCGATCTTGCACCTCTCTGAAAGAGGAATCTAATAAAAATATTGAAATCTTCATCTAAGCATCGCAACATGGATTTTTGACCTAGTTGTACAAAATTAACACTCCCTCTCAACTAGGGAGAACTCCATCCACCTGTGCCATCCAAACATCATGCGTCATCCCGTCGTAACTTGCTTTGCTGGCTTCTTTGTTTCAGAACAAAAGTGGTTCAGTCATAAAGACATCATTCCCGACTGACAAATTCATCCTAGAGGTCCGAAACCTCTATAGGACTCAAAAGAGTCACATACCAACTCGAAGTTGGTTTTCCTAACCCAAAGTTAGTTGGAGGTTTGAAACCTCACTAGAATTGACCCCAAATCAAGTGGTTGGACATGTGCCATCCTAGACATAGAGAGTACGGAAATCTCCGATGCATCCATCGGTCTTTTCTACTGGTATCTATCTTTTCCCACCTCACTGCCCAAATGAGAGGTACTTCCCATGAGACCGGGACTCAATGGGTAGGATGCATATGGGGCACAGATCATGAGAGGTGAACCAATTCAATATCATAACGGTGGGGCAGAAGCACCACAAGGTTTGGCAATCCTAGCCCTATGAGTGCTTATAGCTCTGAGAAGCTATCCCCAAAGCCCCCCAGAGCTCCAAGAGCTCTTTTTCCAACAAGATCCTCAACATAGGGTCATTCCACGATACCAATATTCTCACAGAAGGTTAGGAAATTGACCTTCCCCAAGGGCTTTGTGAGAATGTTTACAACCTCCTCATCAATTCCTTTATGATCAAGCCTTATGGCACCTTGTTGTACCATATCTCGGATAAAGTGGTACTTGATATCAATATTCTTGGATCGATCAAGGAACAAGGGATTCTCAAACAACTGAATCCCACTTTGGTTATCACAGAGTATCATAGTGGTATCTAGCACATGCTTGAACAACTCACTGAAGAGATTTCACAACAAAAATGCTTCACAACAGGCCATACTCGTTGTAATTTATTCAGCCTCCAAGGTGCTCAAATCCACCGACTTTTGCTTCCTTATCATCCAAGATATCGAAGCAGACTCAAGTGAGAAGCAACATCCCGATGTGCTCTTGCGATCCACCACACTTCCCGCCCAATCGACATCAGTATATCCATGGAGTGTCACGCTCCCAGCAGTGTATCTCAACCCATGGTTTATCGTGCCCCAAAGATATCTCAACAAATTATTGGCACCAACCCAGAGAATGTGATGAGGTTCAACCATATTTTGACTCAAAGTGTTCACTGCAAAACATACGTCCAGACGGGTGTTCACTGAGAACATCAGGGCCCCTACAAGTTGACGATACTCAGTAGGATTTTCTAGCATGGGCCCAGCAGCGCTACCACTCAAATTCTTAAATTTGAGCTCCATCAGTATCGACACGGATTTACAGTCCACCATTCCAAATATTTCCAGAAGCTTCACAATATATTTTCCTTGAGAAAGGAAAATCTCGCGAGGTCTCTGCCAGACCTCTAGGCCTAGGAAGTAATGCATCAGTCCTAGTTCCTTCATCTCGAACTCCGCAGCGAACTCCCTCTTACACTGATGAATGAGAGGGTCAGCACCTGTAAGGAAGAGGTCATCCACATATAGCACCAGAATGAGAGGATTTTCTCTATCAACCTTGAAGTAAAGGTTTAGGTCAGCATTACTACAAGTGAAGCCTATCTTCATTAGGTAGCTATCTATCCTCTTCTACCAAGATCTAGGTGCTTGCTTCAACCCATAGAGGGCTTTCTTTAGCCTGCAAACATGGGTGTCCCGATCCTGGACTTCGAACCCCAGAGGTTTCTCCACATTCACCTCTTCCTTTATCGCACTATGCAGAAAGGCAGTCTTCACATCCATCTGTTGAAGATTCCATCCTTGCGTAGTAACAAGGGCTATGAAAGATTGGATGGTGGTATATTGGGACACAGGTGAAAATATATCATCATAATCTATGCCTTCTTTTTGAGAGAAGCCATGGGAAACGAATCTTGCCTTGAAATTTTCAGCACTACCATCAGATCCATGCTTGATCTTATAGAGCCATTTCGAGGTGACAACTACTTTGTCCTCCGGTCTTGGAACCACATCCCATACATCATTCTTCATAATGGACTCATATTCTTCATGAATAGCATCCTTCCAGACTTGATGCTTTACGGCTTCCTCAAAAGGTCTAGGCTCAGATTGTACAATTGTACTCATGGCTACTAGATACCCTTGGTATCTATTCGGCTTCTTGCTTTCATGGAATGTCCCCCTTGGGGCCATATGTCTCTCGGCATCCTCGAGAGTGTTCCTTAGCCATGATGGTTTTCTCTTCATTGAAGGAGGTGGATCAATAGGGTCCATCGGTCCTTCAACATAGGGCATCATCTCATCCTTCGGTTCTTCTTGATTTCCAGGCCTTGATTCATGATCTTCCTCAGATGCATCTTCATCAAAGGTAACATTGTGGCATATCTCCACTTCCCTTTGTCAACCAAGCACATAGTCTCTATAGGCCTTTGTAGTTTTGCTAAAGCCCACAAACATTCCTTTCTTCCCAGAAGCATCCAACTTGCTCCTCTTCTCCTTCAGTACATGAAAATAAACAGGACATCCAAAAACTCTAAAATGTGAGACGTCAGGTTTCTTACCAGAGAAAACCTCTTCAGGAGTTTTGGAGTCCAGAGCGGAATGTGGGCATCGGTTTTCTATGTACACATCAGTGTTCGCAGCTTCTCCCCACAAAAACTTCAAAAGATCTTGGTCACATAGCATGGCATGAGCAACTTCCACAATCGTCCTATTCTTTCTTTTAGCAATGCCATTTTTCTCAGAAGTTTAGACGGTTGTGGTCTCCGTCTTGATGGCATCTTCTCTGCAAAATTTCTTGAACTTTTTCGTCTCATATTCAGTGCCATTATCGGTCCTTAATATCTTGATCTTCTTCCATGTTGAATTTTCCACCAAGGCTTTGAAGCTACGAAACCACATGAAAGCCTCATCCTTATTCTTCAAGAAGTATATCTAGGTTTTGCGAGAGAAGTCATATAGTAAGAACATCCTCCCAAGGATGTCACGGGCAGCATACCAGACAGCTCAGAATGTATCAATTGCAAGACATCAGATTTCTTTGTGACACTTGAGGGGAAAGGTCCCCTTGTATGCTTTCCTTCAGCACAACCCTGACATACACCTTCATGATCATTTGTGAACTCAGGCATCCCTGTCACCACCTTCCTTGCTTTGGGAAGGGATTTGTAGTGAAGGTGTACACACCTTTGGTGTGATAGTTCAATCTATCGGATATTATCACATGTCATTACTCCCAGTGGACTTCCACCAACCTAGTAGAGTGTATCAAATATAAACCCAATCGTGATATCTTCCTTGAAACTCTTCTTCCATATGCGCACCTTCCCATCAATTAATGCCACATTAAAACCTTTGTCTTCCATGGCCGAAATAGACACAAGGTTCTTCATAAAATTGGGTACATATAGTACATCTTACAAGTGGAGGACTTGACCTTGAGACAAGTGGAGGGTCACAGTCCCTGTCCATTTCACGAGATATGTGGAATTATCTCCAAAGATAACTTTCAGATTAACATCCTTCTCAACCATATCAGAAAGTTCTTCCTTGAACCCAGTGATGTGCCTTGAGGAACCACTATCTACCAACCAGACATCCATATTTTTGGGTGGAGATGGAGCATAGAGGGCTGATACAAGAATGAATTCATTTCTTTTTTATCAATAACATTAGATTCCTCATACCTGGAATTTCTCGACCTTTTGAATGGTTTCCCATTTCCATCAGAGGGAGCCTTCCTCTTCCCTTTGAACTTGTTTTTCCTTTGATTTCCATTCCTTTGGTTGTTGTTTTTATCATCATCATCAGGATAATCCTTCTTGAAAGGGAATTCTCTAGCATAGTGGTCGGTCTTGTGGCATGTGTAACATTTTCCTTTCTTTCCTTGGGCCCCTGCTCTTCCTTTGTTCCTTGGACCACCATTTTTCTTCTTCTTAGCACGAGCAGTGAAGGCAACATTTCCTTCATTTTCATATTCCTTCATCCTTGTCTCTTCTTGTACGCATCTCAACAGTACTTTGTCAAAATCAGGTATCGCATTGTTATTGAGAATGGTAGTATTGAATACATGCCATTCAAAGGAGAGACCTCCAAGTGCGATGAGAACCATTTTTCGATCAGATATTGTCTCCCCAATGGCCAGAATATTATTTCTAATTTCAATCAATTTTTGAAAATATGATTGAACGGATTCATCCCTACCTTTCTTCAGATTCTTCAGTTGGTTCTTGAAGAAAAGGACTTGATTTGCATTGTTGTCCTTGTACATGTTGACCAACTTATCATACATCTCCTTATAGGTGCTCAAATCAGATATGTAGGCTACGAGAATCTTATGAATTGAATCCTGGATCATCAGATTTGCTTTGATTTCCCCCTTCTTATACTTTGACTTGGTGGCAGCGGGTGCAATGGATGGAGGCTCTTGGATTTTACCCTGCACATAGTCCATGAAATCTTGGTATTCCAACATAAGATCCAAATTCATCTTCTAGGCATGGAAGTCTTCCTTCCCAGTCAATTTGTCATCGGCTTTAAAGCCATTATAGTTTGAGGTACCCATGCTCTTCTTCGGTGATTGCTACAAACTTGGGCTTTGTCTTCACCTCAGCTATGAAACCATGTAAATTTTTGTAGATGTTCTATGCATGATGCAACTTTAATTTTATCCCCAATATCAAACAACAATCACATAAACAATAAAGTAAAATGCTGATAGAATATATCAGTAGATCGACAGAAGACAAGCCAAAAATTACACTTTACTTGATCAACAAAATATATGTGTTGTGGTGCGTTGCAGTGGTCAACAGAATGCTTCAACTATCAAAGTCTCAATACGGTCAGCCAATAAGAAGTGTCACACAACCCTCTCGGACAACAATATCAGTCAACCCAAAGTCAATGAAATTCAATGCTGTCACAGTCAATGGTCAATGCAAAACAACAACAGATAAAAGTCAACGCAGGCCTGTCAAAGTCAACAGTCAACCTTGATTTATGTGCCAATAAATGCGGACTACATAAATCAGAATTTTGACCAATATTGGGGTCAGTTTGACCATGCATTGACCTAATTCAACATTGGTCAACTCTGCGCTAAAAACCCTAGGTTGAAAACAAAAATTCCTTTTCTTGCGTTTCCCACGTGTGGAGAGGAAGAGACTCCAAGTGATGATCGAACCAATCATATGAGGAGAGAGAATGTGTGATGATGGATGAGTGAAATGAAATCCAACGTTGACCTACATATATCCATCAGTGAGGATGTGTGGCACATCTACTGGGGCTTCAAGCCTACCTTTCAATTCAGGCTGACCTGCACATATTTTGAATAAATTCAAAATAAATGTTCTACTCATCGGATCAAGATGATCTTTAGATTGATCTTGCACCTCTCTAAAAGAGGAATCCAATAAAAATATTGGCATCTTAATCTGAGCATCACAACATGGATTTTGGACCTAGTTTTCCAAAATTCCTTGAAATCTCTAGAAACTGAACCCTCAAATGATGTTTCTCCCAAAACTTATCTTGATCATGAGACACCCAAAATTTGTGATGAGGAACGCACTATTCATTTTGTTCCTTGTCCTCATCCTTTTACAATACCAATTTGGTTTCCTCCAGCTAATGTCATTCGATTTTGGAAATATGAAAATTGAATCGTTGATCCATCCATTTCCCATGATTCAAATCCTATTGATGAAAACCTGGAATAGATTATCAATTACATGGAGCCTGAAGTAAAATATTATCCTTGGTTTTTCAAGCCTTTTCGTTAATGTACATAGTACTAATATTGAATTTGATCTAATTGAAAATAAATTTTCCTCAAGGGATACTTTTCAACCTCTACCATCTACATCTCATGATTCCTTGTTTCATAATTTTCTTGATCAACCTACTTCAAGTTTTAATGATTTTCAACATGTTGTTTCAAGAAGTAAACAAGAACAAGGTAGTTTCATTTCACAGGTAGAGGATCAAAGTGTTGAAGACATGTTTCATATTTCTTCCCTCTATTAGGATGCCAATATCGCATTCTTAGTCAATCGTGCATCGCGTAATCTTGATAACCTATCAAATGATTTCAAATTATTCATTCAAGTCGAGACTTTGGAAAAATATCACCATGAAATCCCTATTTCTATTAACACATGTGGTGATTGATACCCAAGTAACATCAAACAATATTTTTCCTTTTTCTAACAACTCATATTTGTAATATCGATTCAGAATCTACTTCTCATAGCTTGAAATATTCATTTGTGCAATGAGAGTATCTTTCATTTTAGAATGATTATGAAATTTACTCAAGAAACACATCTTCTAATATCAAATATGAGGAAACAAATTTTCAGGATGTTGAATATTTGGTATACAAGTTGAAGAAAAGAAAAATAAATCTGAATGTTGCATTGGTATGCCTATCTTTGATCATTATGACGATAAATATAATCTTATGAGACATAATATGCATGTTGATCCATTTTTTTTAAAAGCTCAATTTGATTTCTCCACTTGAATCTTTTCATCTTCCCTCACCTTTAGCACACTGCACATTGTACCCATACACATGTGATCAAATTATGATACTAGTAGTGTCTCTAAATCCTTTAGATCTTCATCTGACTAGTCATGGTTGCAATCAGGTACAATATGGTGTGGTCTTATGATCAAAGGATGAAAATATTGAATCTACCATTCATGATTTGTTCAATTGTAAATATTTCATATCTCATGGGGAAGATGTTACACTTTTAAATGATCAAGGGAGTTTTCTGACTGATGCATCTCAATTTTCTATCCATCAACAATATGATATGTTTAATATTGAGTCTAATCAAACCAATGACATTAACGATATTTTCATGGATACACCTGATGACAGTGGAACATATCCTCCTATTTATTTTTATAAGCCACCCAAATTCGACGATCCACCAACAGAAATTTCAATGGTTATGTCAGGTTCTCGCAATCCCGTTGACACCTTCGAACTGATTTGGACCAATATTTTCACACATAATTTTTTATTTAACATCTATACATTGGTTGTGATTTCATTCTTAAAGTAATTTCACTATTTTCAAATTAATTTTCACGATTATCAAGATAATGTTTGTGACCAATTGAAATATGATTGTTGGGTTAATTCTTCATCATACGAATCCATTACATGGCACCCAAGGTCTGAGAGAACAGCTTTTGAGGATATACACAGTTTCAAATCATGTCATCCTTATTATCAAGATGAAATCCATTCTCGGTTGGAAGATTCTTTCATATCATACGCTTTCGATATCGGTTACCTTCCTATCACTTTTGTGCATGTCATGAGTCTAAACATATTTTTCACATAATCTCTCTTCTTGAGTGGTGGTAAATTCTTGGGTCATTCAAAAAATCGAGACCCTTATGTTGTTATGAATATTTGGTGTGATTTGACCCTAGCTTTTGACCCTTAACACGCCTGGTATCTTATTTGGTTTCTTGAATTTGCGATGGCAATAATTGTTTTGATTCTTGAAATGATGTATAATCATAAACAAAGGGAACCAATGTAGAATCGATGATATTATAGTCACCAATTTGGTCATAATTGTCTTACATTGATATATTTTTCTGAATTTAGTGTCTTCATGGTTCATCATTTCACTACTCAAATGTAAGTCAAATAATTGAGACACTTGAGCGTGAGTTGATGGTTATGTCAGGTTCTCACCATCTTGACAAAATTGCCAAAAAGAGATCAGATTGAATTACCCTCATAAGATTCTATTTGTGGTTCAATTGCATTAATTGAAAATTAATTTTATCATCAGCACCAAGGTTTTAAAATTGATTGTTATGAATATCAAGATTCAATTTTCAAATGGTTAGATAAATCTTACATTGAAGCTTTGTCACAAATAATAAGTTTCGATCATTTCTGATGTTTGCGAAAACTGAAAAAAATGAATGCATGTAATTCTACGAGAAACCTTCAAGGTTTGTATGATCGTTATTTTAGGCGACAAGGTAAAGCTTGCGATCGGTTAAAGCTAGTAAGTATGGTACATCTTTCTGTTGATAATAAAAACCTTTGATTCTTTTTGCAGATTTTTCAAGTTGTAGTCATTTATTTTTCACAATGCTTTATATTGATTTTAATTGCTTGTATCTTTTTTATTGCAGGGCGGGAGCGGTTACGGTGGTCACATTGGAAATTTCATTATACTTAGTCCTAAACTTCTAGCATGTTAGGATAGGGGTAGGTTAGGTGCATTTTAGCTTTTAGTTACATTGCATGATCCTGCACTAGTCTTTGCATTTGGTTTGTTAGCTTTGCTTGTTTTCCATACTCTGTTTCAAGTTAAGGTTTTACTCCACTCTATTTTTCCTTTTGTATTCTTATTATTCCTTTCCTTGCCTTTATTATTTAATAAAACTTCACATGAAATTTTTTCTCGCTTGGGTCAATTTCAATGTGGAAAAATCGAAAAAGGATATTGTGACACTGCAACATGTTGATGACCAAAATTGTCCCTTTTTGACACCATCAATAAACTCCTTTCTCCTCCTTTTTGACCATAATAATCCTTATTAAGTTTAAACTTGCAAGGCTATTGGAAAAAACATGTATTTAATCATCTTTTATTCATAGTTCCATTGTTCTTTATTATTCGATATAATATTTTCACAAGCTACCAAACTACATCAATTATGCAACTAATAAATGATTTTGCATCTTATTTGAAGAATCTATAGGTTCTGAAACACCAGTAAAGGAACAAAGTATATGGACAGGTAGTTGGAAGCTAGCACAGCGTTATAATCCTATTCCTCTGGTCTAGCAAGTGATAAGGATGCTCGTATGAGAAGGTCAACATGGAAGTCAACCCAACGAGAAAGGAGGCCGTAGATAGATCAGGCGAGTGAGAAAAGGATTGAAGTTGATATTTTGCCTCATGATTTTCTTCTTTGATAGAAAATAATGGAGAATCATTATCTTATTTAAGTGATGTTATTTTAAGACATTATTTTGAGGAGTATAGGCTTAAGAATCTCCAAACTTTTTAACGAAGGAGGTTATAAAACCTACCTCTCGCCATGATGATATATGATTGGTTATTGTTTAAAAATACTCTTTGTAGTTGACTGATTAAAAACTATTTATTACACTGTGTTTGTCATTTAAAGGTGTGGTTAACATATTTTGATCTTTGTGTGCCTGCACTCACGGGAGGGTTGTTGGGCTCCTAATGCCAGATGAAAAAATTATGCTCAAGGACTCTCCTTTCTAGCCTCCTAGGTGAAGGGCTGTTCCCTCCACTGGAAAACAATCTCAGAACTAGATCTATAAATCCTTCATTGCTTCTACCCTGCAAAACAACACAATCCTAAAGGAGACTACGTTGTGGATGATGGCTGAATCTTGGCATGATGCCAGAATTTGGAAATGATGCTCAATAATCCTCTCCCGATTAGGCACTCAAAGTCCCCCGAAGATGAGGGTGGGATTCCCTCTTGAGAACACCCTTGTGCTAAATAGCACATCAGACTCTGATAAACAGCTGAAGCATGAAAAGCGTCATACAAGACCAATACAATATCAAAATTTAGAATGTCTTCCATGGCTACCATCCTCTTCCTTATATGCTTGGTGAGCTTCCTCACCCTAGGTCCCACTCATTAAAGAAGCTACTCTCATGCATAGACTCCTCCTCTATGACTACAATGTCCTCCATCAACTCTCCACTACCTCCATAAGAACGTTGTTGATTTGGTAAACTTTGACCCAGTCCACATGCTTTAGCCCCTGTTCACACCTAAATATGCTTTATTAAACTGATAAAATGATCCACATTCATATGAGAAGTGTTTTTATTCCTAATAAAGAGATTTATGGGTCTCCCTACCCACTTATTCACCTATCTTATTATCAAAAACAAAAATTAATATTCCACCTAGCTGGAAGCTAATTTAGGAATATTACAAAATTTGACTTGCTGGATTATATCTCCCATATAATTCCTCTTTCTTGGATTAGAGACATGTTTACTTTTAGTTTTTCTTTAAATTCTTTGATATCATCACATGTTTACTGGTACTTTGTAATATTCCTAATTAGCTTTTAACTAGCTGGACTATTAAATTTTTCTTTTGTTAATATAATAGATGAATAAGTGGGTCGAGAGACCCTTAAATCTCTTTAGTAGGAATAAAAACACTTCTAGTGTGAAAGTGGATCAGTGTATATAGTTGAATAAATAACCCCTTGGTGTGAATGGGGTCAAGGTTGACCAAATCAATAGCCGCAATAATGGAGGGAGTGGAGATAGTGGAGGACAGCATAGTCATAATGGGAGGAAGTCTCCATGAGAGTAGCATCATTATTGAGTGGTACCAAGGAAGAGAAGGCTCACAATGCATATAAGGAAGGGGATGTAAGCCATAGAAAGCATTCTGGATATTGTTTATGTATGGTATTTTATGAATTTCTGCACGCTTTAGCTGTTTAGCGGAGTCTGTTGCGCTGTACAGCACAAGGGTGTTTCCAGGTGGAAATCCCACCCTCATCCTTGGAGGACCTTGAGTTCCCACTAAGGAGAGGTTCCTTTGAGCTTCATTCCATCATCCGACATCAAGCCAATCTTCATCCACCTTCAGTAGCATAGTCTCCTTCAGAAATTATGCAATCAAGGAGGGCAGTTTCAGTGGAGGGTTGTTAACCCAAGTTTTTGAGCTTGTTTTCCAGTGAGGGGATCAACCCTTCATCTAGAAAGTTAGTGGGGAGGATTATCAACCATTTTTACATCATATCAGCCACCTAATAGTAGTTACCCAATTGTAGAGCATAATTTATCCCTAGGGTTTCATTTTTCATATTGGGTATTTCCGGAAACCATTTTTGGGTTCTCTTGGAAATGTGCTAGAAAGCCTAGATCTCTGATCTTGGAATTTTCTGAGCACTATATCAGAAGATCTATGCATTCCTATTTTCCAATAGCAAATTTCAAGGAAAATTTTAAGGGTGGAAAATTATCTTGAAGTTTAAAAAATTGGCGAATATCACTAGTCCCTAATGTGAAAAATATAAAATATTTATTGATGTATTTGTAAAATTATTCAAATTTATAATGATATTATATATATTTTCTATATAATGTTGGAGATTTTTAAGGTAAAATAATTTTATATTGTAAAATTTGGGCGAATTAATTTTATAAAAAATGGAAATTGGTGAATCTTTTTTTTGGAAAAACCATGGAAAATTAGCCCATATGCGAATATTAGCCCCTAAAATTTTCCATGGTAGCAATTATTTCTAGCAGGGATTATGCAGTCATGGCCTCCAAGTAGTTTATGTAGTAGCAGTTTTTCATGTATTGATGTATAGGGTCATTTGAGGCTTGTTTTTCCTAGCTTAAATGTCTTTTTCCTCGAGATATTGTACTTCATTTTCTGCTATCATATCTAATAAAATGGCTCAATGATCTACTCGTGTTTTGATGTGTTTATTTTTACTGCATTTTCCAATTTTATGTTCAATATCCCTATTTTTCCTATTTTGGAATATTACAATGGTATCAGATCATAATCTTGGCTCAGCATGTTGGGCACTACATCTATAACATCTGGAGAAATGGATGAAAATGAGTTCCAAAAACTTCTTCTCCAAACTATGCAAGATATTTCCAAAGAAATAATGGAGATGAGGGTAGAAATAAAGAAGGAATCCCTAGAGGGCTTCAACATGGAGAAAGCTCTGGCACCTCACATCATTGGTGTGAGTAACCGAAAGTACAGCATGTTTTAGAATGCTGCACCATGCCTACATTCCTAGCAGTGGGAAATTAGGCTGGAGGACCCCAAGAGGAGGAGACTCTTGGTGATTATTTCTTAGAATATGATTCTCAATCTCAAAGGTTCAAAGAGCACCTAAACTTCCAAGATTTCTGTTGGATCAAGGATAATAGAAGACCTCGTAATAACAATATATGTGGATGAAACATGTAGAACAATGATCTGCAACATACTATGGGTAGATTATTTCTACCTGCTTTTGATGGGTCACCCAAGTGCACAACCAAGGCTTGGGTAGAGAAATTAGACATCTATTTCCATCTAAACCAAGTTTTAGAGATTGAATCCATTAAGATAGTAGCGCTGCACCTTGAAGGTGAAGCACATGAATCATGGTTTCATGGTCTATATACATTGGAGCATGCAGGTGTGACTACATATGTATAATTCGCCCAGAGGTTGGTCGAAATATTTGACCGAAGAGATCCAGAAGAACATTTTATTGAGCTAACAAAGCTAAAGAAGTTAGGAGATCCAGAGACCTATATCTCTAAATTTCTAAAACTTTTAGGCATGGTACTAGATCTGTCTATTACAAGAATAGTATACATTTTTGTTGATGGGCTAGCAGAGCCTTTGCATGGGTTGGTAAAATCCACTAGACCAACTACACTCTCGCATGCTTTTGAGAGGGCTAGAGACTTACAAAATTATTTACCAAGGGCAAGAGCTCCATTCCAACAAAATATCTCCTTTCAGTCAAAGGGGAAATGTTTGAAGGTTCCTCCCTCAAAGGAGAACCAAGATAAAGGATCTATTAGTGATGATTTCCGAAGAGATCTAAGGAGGAGAAAACTTTTCTTCACTTGCCAAGAACCATTGGCATCATAGCATCGTTGTGCTTCCTAAAAGGCACATTATATTGAGGTATTCTCCAATGATGAAGAGGAGGAAGAAGGAGACATAGAGGGAGATACCAGCGTTATGGCATCAGGAGGAGATCCATCACCACCATGAGGTGGAAATGGAGCATTTTCTCCAACTAGAGGAGTCCTTGCAGCTTTGTAGGGAGTTCCCAAGTATCTGACATTGAGATTCTGAGGCATTTTTCTCAGGGGCAGCGGGTGTCGGTATTGATAGAAAGTGGGGCTACCCACAATTTTTTTGGTACCCAACTAGTGCAAGGAGACGCATTCCCACATATTATTTTTAGGGATTCTCAGTTTTGGTTCCAGGAGAAGAACCATGCAGTGTGTAAAGTATGTTCCGGCATTGACTATCACTTTGGGGACATACACATTGACAAACCACTTCTTTCTGGTTGATATTATAGACACCAATATCATATTAGGTGTACAGTGGTTGGTCACACTGGGGAAGGTCATCATGGATTGGGAGATCTTGGAGATGGAATGGATAGATAAGAAGAGCAGTAAGCACCAAATGATCAGGGGCATCCACACCTACCCACCTCAGATAGTCTCAGCACATAGGATGGAGGTTGATTTTTGCAGAGGAGACATAGAATGGGCAGTGGAAATGCATTTGTCAGAGGTAGGAGGCAAGGGTGCACTAGTACACTCAGATGTGCAGTCTATTCTAGACCGCTATTCTACATTATTTTGGGACATACCACCGAGAGGGCCACCGGACCGGGGGTTTGAGCAAATATTGAGTTGGAGCAGGGGATCCAAGCGGTGATAACCACACCCTATAGGCATCGCAAGGCATACATGGATGATATTGAAAGAGTTATTCAGAAGCTCTTGGCTTTCAAACATATCAAACCCAACACCAGCCCTTTTGCTTCTTCTGTGGTCTTGGTGAAGAAGAAGCATGGTACATTGAGGATGTGCATTGATTATAGAGCCTTGAATAAGAAAACAATGAAGAATAGGTACTTGATTCCCAAGATCGATGAGATGATGGATGAGCTAAGGGGGTCAAATTTCTTTTCAAAGATTAATTTGAGGTCGGGGTACCATCAAATCAAGGTAAGGGATAAAGATATCCCCAATATTGCATTTAGATGCCATTATGGCCACTTTGATTTCTTGGTGATTCCCTTTGGGTTTACCAATGCTCCAGATACTTTTCAATATTCTATGAACCACATCTTCTGTGGTAAATTGAGTAAATTTGTGTTGGTTTTCTTTGATTACATTCTTATCTACATCCATACATGGGAGGAGCATCTGCAGCATATTGATACAGTATTACACATTATTAAGGAGCAGCAATTCTATGCTAAGCTATCCAAGTGTGAGTTTGGGCTCACAGAGATGCTTTACTTGGGCCACATCATTGGAGTGGATGGAGTGAGGGTCTATGAGGATAAGACTTGTGCTATTAGGGATTGGCCAGAGCCAAAGAATGTAATAGAACTTCAGGGGTTTGTAGGCATCTGCACCTACTACCAAAAGTTTCTCAAAGGGTTCTCCCAACTAGCAGCACCACTTGCAAATATAACCAAGAAGGGAGCCTTTGGTTGGACAGATACTACGCAGAGGGCCTTTGATAGGCTCAAGGAGGTGATGAGAAGTTTCTCAGTGTTGGTATTGCTGGATTTTACCCAACCCTTTGTGCTAGAATGTGATGCTTCAGGGGAGGGAATTGGAGCAGTCTTTATGCAGGGGTCCACCCCATAGATTTTGAGAGTCGGAATTTGCTTCCTCATGAAAGGTTGTATCCTATATATGATAAGGAAATTTTGGCTATTATGCATGCATTGGCCAAATTCCAGCAGTATTTGGTAGGAAAAAAATTCCAAGTGAAGACTGATCACAACAGTCTTCGATATTTCCTTGAGCAGAAGCAGCTGCAAGAGAGGCAAAAAAAAATTTTTCGGTTAGCAAAATCCAGGCATGTGACTTTGACATTGAGTATGTCAAAGGGAAGAGTAATGAGGTAGAGGATGCCTTATCATGGAGACCAGCAACTCTGTCATTGATGAGTGTGGATACAGATTGGAAGGCCGAGCTATTGGTGGAGTATTCCAAAGACCGCTTCACATGTGAGATCCTAGATGGGCAGGTGACTGATGAGAGGTATAGAGTGATGGATGAGGTCATATATTACTGGGAACGGATCCTCTTAACTAGAGATTCTAAGCTCATTAGGAATATTTTGCATGCAGCACATGATTCATCACTTTCCGGCCACCAAGGATTCACAAAGACATATTGGACCATTAGAGAGAGATTCTCATGGAAGGGTCTTAAGGAGGATGTGCACTAGCACATCAGGGAGTGCATAGTTTTCCATCAGAATAAATTAGAGAACAACCATCCTACAGGGTTGTTACAACAAATTCCTATTCCAGAAGGGAAATGGGAGAGTATTTCTATGGATTTCATTAGCGACTTGCCAACATTACAAGGAAAGGATTGTATATTTGTGGTCATTGATCGACTAACAAAATATTCAAATTTCTTCACCATTTCGTCAGGGTTACTAGCTTCAAAATTGGTAGAGATTTTCTTTAGAGATGTTTTCAGACTTCATGGTCTTCCTAAGACCATAATCAGTGATAGATATAGCCACTTTATGGGTGGCTTTTGGCAGGAGCTTTTCCATTTGGTGGGAACCGATTTGACACTGAGTACCAGTTATCACCCCCAGACAGATGGAAAAATAGAGATAGTAAACAAGTGGCTCGAAGGCTACTTGTGAAACCATGTTTTGGGGCAACAAAGAGCATGGTTGCACTAGCTCCATTTGGGAGAGTATTGCTACAATACAACATTTCATATGTCGATCGATATGTCTCCATTTCGGGCTCTATATGGATATGATGGTTTATCATTTTATGATGTGATGTTTGGAGCAAGTAAGGCTCCTAGAGCTAAAGAGTGGATCCAAGAGAGTTAGGATATACTCTATACTCTCAATGACAACATTGCTACAACCCAGAATCAGTAGAAGTTGTATGCATATCATGGTCGGGTGGAGAGACAGTTTAAGGTGGATGATTTGGTCTATCTCTGTCTTCGGCCTTAAAAGAAATCTACGCTGAAGGAGAAGGAGGCTGAGAAGCTTAAGCCCCGTTTATATGGGCCATACATGGTGATCCGTCATGTTGGGGAAGTAGCATATGAGTTGGAGCTCCTAATTGGGAGTAATATCCACAACGTTTTTCATGTCTCATGCCTCAATAAGGTCATTGGACAACATGTAGTTGATACTATGGATCTTCCACCTATTGATGATGAGGGCCATTTGGTTTTACAACCGGAAGCTATCTTGGATACACGAGAGAGGGAGCTAAGGAATAAGGTGATTAGAGAATATTTGATTCGATGGAGGAATCTACAGAATGAGGATGCTACTTGGGAAGGAGAGAAGAATTTGCAACATCCATCTTTGCAGTTGCTTGAGGACAAGCAACATTTGGGAGGGGAGGACTGTAATATTCTTAATTAGCTTTTACCTAGTTGGAATATTAAATTTTTCTTTTGTTAATAAAATAGATGAATAAGTACGTAGAGGGACCCTTAAATCTCTTTAGTAGGAATAAAACCACTTCTAGTGTGAAATTGGATCAGTGTATATAGTTGAATAATGCACCCCTTCTTTTGAATGGGATCAATGCATGTGGATGGGGTCAAGGATGACCATATCAATAATGCAGTCATGGAGGGAGTGGAGATAGTGGAGGAAAGCACAATCATAATGAGAGGAATTATCCATGAGAGTAGCATAATTATTGAGTGGGACCAAGTGGGAGGAGGCTAAAAATGAATATAAGGAATGGGATGGAATCCATAGAGAGAATTTTGAATATTTTATATGTATGGTCTTTTATGACTTTCTGCACGCTTCAATTGTTTAGTAGAGTTTGTTGTGTTGTTTAGCACAAGGGTATTTCCGGGTGGAAATCCCACCCTCATCCTCGGGGGAATTTGAGTGCCCACTCAGGAGAGATTCCTTTGAGCTTCACTCCATCATCTAGCATCAGGCCAATCTTCAACCACCTTCAGCAGCGCATTCTCCTTAAGAAATTGCGCAATCCAGGAGGGTAGTTTTAGTGAATGGTTGTTAACCCAAGTTTTTGAGCTTGTTTTCCAGTGAGGGGATCATCCTTTCATCTAGAACATCAATGGGGAGGATTATCAGCCATTTTTACATCAGATCAGACACCTCCTAGCAATTACCGAGTTGTAGAGCATAATTCAACCCTAAGGCTGCATTTTTCATATTGGGTATTTTCGGAAACCCTTTCTGGGTTCTCTTGGAATCGTGCTAGAAAGCCTATATCTCCGATCTCGGCATTTTCTAAGCACTATATCAGCATATTTACGAATTCCTAGTTTCCAACAGTAGTTATTTCCAGCAGGGATTGCACAGTCATGGCCTCTCGACAGTTTATGTAGCAGTAGTTTTTCATGTATTGATGTATAGGGTCATTTCAGGCTTGTTTTTCCTAGCTTGAGTGTCTTTTCCTCAAGATCTTATACTTCATTTTCTGCTATCATATCTAATAAAATGGATTAATGATCTACTCATGTTTTGATGTGTTGATTTTTACTGTGTTTTCTAGTTTTATGTTCAATATTCCTGTTTTTATTATTTTGGAATATTACATACTATTTATTATGTTGGTTTACAGTCTCCTTTGCCATGTTCAATTGTCTCTCTTTATTCTCCAGCTACTCTATTGAATCATCCAAATCATTTTGAAATTTATTTAATCCACTTTCTGATATTTTCATATTTGTCATGACCCTAGTCAACTTATCAGTTGGGTCCTCTGAATCAAGCTCCACCACAATTGTAAAAAATGTGTTTTTCTATTTTCTATAAAAACTCTACATTTTTCTCCTTAAGAGCTGCAACTTCTTGATTTATTTCTAACAAATCATTTGTTTCAGGATTTCTTTTTCCTTTTCTACCTAGGCTAGTTCCCAATTCTGTACATGTTCTGTTGTAAGTAGTTTTAGCCTTCTCGTCAAAGATTGAATCTCAGATTTTGAACCTTGAATTAAAGTTTGAACAATTTATTTGTCTTTTCGATTCACCCCAAGACTTATAATCAATTTATTAAAATCTTCATTCTAAATATGAAGAACTCTAGAATTTGAATTTTTGAGTTTTAGTTGATTTTTCACTTTTCCCATTAGATATTTTTCCTTACTTGTTTCTAGAGAAGTTTTGTCGAGGTCACTATAAATTAGCTCCCATGCTTTTTAGTGCAAGTTTATTTTATCTCGCAATGGCATATCTTTGGTATTAACAGAAATATTTACAATCTTGAAATACACACCAGAAGAAATAGACTAGGAGATTGAATGAGGGAAAGATAATTTCAATTGGTTCCTCTCAAGATCCATGGTTTATAGGGTTCTAGTCAAATAGCCAGCGATTATCTGTTATTCCAACTGTGTCATGATGTTTTTCTTCATTTTAACATTGTTTTCTTCAATTTTCCAAAAGTTATCCTTCAAAACATTCAAGGAAGACTACTCGTCCTCATTGGGGATTGGAGATGAGGGTGCACACCTTATTCCTCCCAATTACAGTTGAAATCCAATTTCATTTGAAGGCCTCTCTATCAATTGTGTACATTATGTTTCTCCTCCTTTAGTTTTTTCTTCCTTTTTGCTCTGAGAACTTTCCCCATCAAGGTATATGATATTTGAAATATTTGTTTTCAAACCTTTTATGTAGGCAGAGGGGTTTCAACATCCACACTTTGTTGTGTCTCCCTTATAACATGTTTTGGTAATTTCTTAATGTCTCTTCTTGATTCATGAATATATGGGGCACATGAAATTTCTAACCTCCTCTTAGAAATTATTTGGTGTGAATCATAGTGGCATTTCTCTCCTTGCTGAAAATTAATCTCTTGCAACATTTTCTCAATATCCTCTACTCATTGTCTATTATTTACAATGAAGGGGCCCATAGTTCTTGGAAATTCAAATAAATAAATAAAATTGGCTGGGACAAATTGAACTTGATGCACTTTCAAGCTATGCCCGATGAAATTTAATGCAAAAATTCTCATAGGAATAAAAATGGGAAGCTTATAAGGTGGGAGATATGCAACATACAACCGTATCTCCATATATTCTTCAAATAGACACCAGTCATCAACCTTAAATTATTTACTCAATTGTAACAAAGATTGAGCCTCTAGAAAAATTCAAGGAGTAGTAGTGTTATTTATAATTTTGTACACTATTGACATAAAAGCATAAATGTAGTAAGAGTAGCATTCATTATGTTGTTTGCACCTAACAATTTCAATCCAATTCACCATTGTTTGTTTTTTCTTGTTTGTATCAACAATGTTTAGACCTAGATCCATGAAATGGTCTACATGTGCACATATAAAAAGGTAAAACATCAATGAGGGGAACCTACAACATCCAAAAACTTTGAAATTGAGAAACTACAAGTTAATGGAATGTTCCAAATAAACAATGAAAAACCGTAAGGCTTGACAATAAACAACTAAGGTATCATCTCTTCCCAAAACACCCATAATTATAGACAAAATTGATCTAACATTCTCAAAAAAATGGGTTATGGGGAAATTTGTAGACTTTAGTGGAAGCATAGCATTTGGAGGTAAAATAAGACCAAACGACTTGTTTTTATCTTCTACTAAAAGGATTTTGTATATAGACAAGAGGGATTCATCAGTTAATTTCATGTAATTGTCATACTAGGGAAAATCTAGGGCCTGATGAATTAATAAGGAGGATACTTGCAAAATGTTCTCACCCATTGAATTCAAAACATATAATTTCCATGGATACAAAGACAAGGCAAGCGAGCTAATAAATATAGGGAAAGAGTATGTACGAGGAACAATTCCAGCATACAGACAAGACTTAACCACCCATAAAAATATTTTGTACTCAACTTGATTGACCAATTTAATTTGACAAGCTTCCATTAAATTTAAATGACAAATGAGGTCGAAGATGTCTATCTCCATGCCCATTAAGAGTATATGATTAGATGAACCAAACAAGGAAAGATTTTTGGCAATTTTTAAATCTGTATTTGAAGCAAAAGAAGGAAAATTTTAGTACCTAAGATCCTCGAAAGCATTTGGCAACAAAATCACTATAATTGAAACTAACGGTTGGAGAAAAAACACTAAATGAAGAAAAATAAATGAGTGAAAATGGGTTTTTTGGATGATAAAGCGAGAAAATTATGAGTTATGACAATAAAAACAAAGAGGTATGGAAGAGTGATGTGGAGGTATGGTGTTTTATATGACGTAATAATATAAAGTAATGAGGTGGAGGGAGGTTGGTGACATGGGAATGACATGGAGGGATAACCCACTTGCTTGGTCACACTCGCTTGTCGATGCTCAGTTGGATTAATAGAATCCACTAATCATCCTCAGGGGCACCTTGTGACATAACATTCATTTTTTTCTGGTGTCGGACTTGTTTGGAGCATGACTTTAATTAAGTCACGATGATGTGCTTTTAAAGTTACACACCTTTTAATCTCCTCTTCCACCGCTTCAATGTGTGTGTGGGATGGTCAACCCCTTTTTAAAATACATGTGAATATTTCCAAGACCTTCGATCCTGTAAAATTAGGTTGACAACAAACACGTAAAATATTTACAAGATACAAACTTAAAGAGTTCCATATTTATGCTTCATCTTCTTCTTGTTATTCTTTCTTTCTCTTCTTTTGATTTTTTTTTAAAATGTGTATATGTTTTTCTTTTTCTTTTTGCATTTTTTTTAATATTTTTAAAAGAGTATAAAATTTAAATGGCTACAGTAGGGACCATTGCTTCCTAATAAGGGAGGACTAATCCAGGTGGATATTTTTGGCTACCCACGTATTCCACTTGGACCCATAACACTATTTTATATTGGGTTCCTATTTTTCAACACATTTTGCTATTTCAATAGTTTTCTATGTTTGGTAGTTTTCAGGTCCTTAACTTCTGGAGCCGTTTTCAGATCCTAAAAATTGTTTTTTGGGGAAACGGGAAAACATAGGTCGATATGGATTTTGCAGTTGAAATTTGTTATTCTTGGATAGAAATTTCAAATGGTGTACAATGCGCATCAAATAGAGATCGTATGCAAAAGTTGTGACCCCAGGACATTGACGTTCCAACTATCCCATTGGCGCCCATACCTTTTGGCACTTCATCTCCTAGGGTTAGGTTTTTTATGTTTAAGGTTTCTCATTTTTTCTTCATGATAAATGAGCCTTGAGCCTCCGTTGTAAAATAGTTCAGAAGGCATGTAGTTGGCACATCACTTTTCGAAGATAAGCTACCATTGCCTGAGCTAGTTTGCTTTAATTCTGCATGTAAATAGTTTTAGAATTTTTTCTTTATTAATTTAAGTTCAAATTCACTATATATCTATATTTCTCTTTTAAATTTTTATTTCATTTTTTTCCTTCCTAAATCCGGATCACTAATGATATGTGAGATGATCGCCATAAACCTCGATATTTTAAAGCTTTCTCATCCACTTAACTCGGAGATTCATTATATATTGTCCTCATCACAAGTGATGTACAACATATCTATAATACATTGAAGAAACACGCTAGAACTGACAACCACCAAACAAGAAGTTGTATGTAACAATAGGTGTGTGAACATTGAAATTTGCACAAAATAAAACAGTTGGAGAAGAGACGATATGTGTGAGAGAATAAATGTGCAGAGGAAATGCATGCACGTAACAAATGATAGAAATTTTCTTCTGCACAAATGAAACTTTCCGAAGTATTAAAAAACTCAAGTATTCCATGTGATTTATATTAGACGTGACAACCTAATAAATAAAAATTGTTAATATTTTATAGAAACTTAAAACTTAGATCATCTTTTATAGAAGACGGCCACAATAAACCTCAAGGTTTTAAAACCATATCTTTCACTTAATTCATAGGTTAATTCGATTTTAAGATGGTTGATGTCAGTAACATTGAATGACATCAATCCTTTGAAATATTTTTATCCTTATAAGTGACTTACAGGAAATCAACAATATCTAGTGACAGAACATGTGAGAATTATTGCATTAGAAACAACACAAGGACTACTGAAGTTTCCAATATTGCTTACATGTCAATTCCTTGTTTCCATATATTCCTCTTTCAATGTGCCACCATCGAGCAGGGCCGATCTGTAAAAAATTTGCAGACCTTCCCAAAGAGAAAGAGGCTGGCGCTTCTTTGATGCGAAAAATCCGCGCCAAAATAAAAATATGCTGTCTCCCAAAACTGGCGCGAATTTTGCGTGTACTTCCGCACCAATAGCGTATTTTGGCGCGCTGGCGTGTTTATCTCCCTCAAACCCGCGCCAATGGCGCGACTGTTCGCGACAAAACCGCGCCAACCTTTTCTTCCACTCAGAGATGATCAGTCATCTGAGACCTATGCTTCAAGTGTTACTGCAGTCCACCTGATTCTACGAAAGCTTCTGTAAGCTCATCCACCACTACAGTTCTGTAATCAATGATGCATCCTAAAAAAAAAAAATTACGGCTGTCCCTACTCTGTGCTCCGATACCAAGATAAAAATGACACTGAATTGAAGAAGAAGGAGTTGCAGCTCACAGGTGAGTACTGCACCTGGAGACTACACTCAAACAGAGAGAACACTCTGAGTTTACTCTACATTCATGAATGAGACATTACATCATTAAGTACATCACTAGGAATTAGGAAGTTACAAACAAACTCCTAAATTGTAGGAACTAATCCTAAACTAAGGAGATGCGTTACAACTTGTGTAACCATTTCTCCATTAATATAAAATAATATTAATTATTTTCAACTTTGCATGTGATTTCTGCTAGAAGTGAAAATATAATAAATAAAAACTTAATACATTAAAACATTGTATATTTTAGATCATCGCAATAAACCTCAAAAATCATTTTGTCCACTAAATTCAGAGATTCATTCAATTTTACACTCTTTGTATCGGTACCATTGAATGATAGGAATAGCTATAAGGTGATATGATAAATATTTTGACTCGAAATCTTGTCATCATGTCAAGTGGCATATAGGAAATCAATATTATGCATTATGGAAATATCTCAAAACTAAAAAATTCCAACCAAATTTTTGTACGAAGGAAGAAGTATTCGGAAATGGCACTATGTCTAGATATCTAAACTCTATTTTTTAATACAATGTAGATGTACCATTTTGTTTTGGGATCACCTTATTTTGAGTTGTATAACTTACTCTTTTATGTCCACACTTGCACACATAATTTATTTATGGCTGTCTTTGTTTCCAATAGATTTTAGTTTTGCACCTCTTTGTTTTGCATAGACTAATTGCACAAAAAAATTAGCTAGAGTGATATTGTAATTGTATATGACCTAAAATAGTGTCACATCTAAATTTACAGATTGATGTGTATTAGTCACATTTATTCATTTTTACGCAAGAAAAAACTTTCTTTGGAAAGAAGCGATCCCTCTATCCCAATGAGTGGGTCTAGTAACAACCATGACAAAGGATACAAGCTTTCCTAGTTTAAAATTGAAGTAATACGAGAGAGGGAGATGACCTATCTCACCCCTTATGCAGACATTTCCTCGATTTCGATATTGATCCTTTCGATTCCAAGCTCATTCCTCGATATGCCTTCTACATTTGAATACCTGTAAGAAATATTATACGAAAACAAACAAAAGATACATAGCATATATATATTTCAAAGAAACTCACATGAAAAATCAAGGAGTATCCTGCTAAACCAATTAATATTAACAGATTCATGGGAAGAAAATCACACTTTGTGTTATTAAATAAACAAAGGGAAGCTTGCAACTAGTGCCTTGATGTTGGAGGCATCCTTCGGAATGGAAATCTGATTCCAAGCCTAGCATTTCAATCTCTTCTCCTTCCTCATCAAACTGACAGCATCTAGATGCAATCAAGTAGAAGAATGACAACCACCAATGACCAACCAAGACTCACTAGCATGGCACTCTTTTATAACAAATTTGGAGAGGTTATGGATCCACTAATGAGGGGGAAAGGACTTATCTCAAAGGGGAAACTCATTGGAGATAAGATCAAGGGTCAAAATGGGAGTATTCGACCATATCCTCAACCAACAAGTACCAGAACGTTGTTCTAGAGAATTATATAGGTCAAAGCTTCTGCTCCATTTTTTGAGAACATGCCTGAAGATGACCAACACGACTTTACTATTGAATTCCCACATTGGCAACGTTGTTCACAGGTTAGGGACACAGTGACAAGTGTGAGGCTATGAAGCGAAGAACTGAGTTGGGATTGTAAAATAACATTTTTTACAAAATTTTGTAGAAAATATTCAAGGCATTTCTCTTTTAGGCCTTCTGGGATATCTCTTATCCAAGATGAAAAAGTTTATACAAATTTTGTCTCTTTCCGACGTTTGTGACATGAGTGATGCAAAAGTTGACACTTGAGATAAGAAAGGAGGAATGTGACAAAATATTATGTAACAGATGCCCCATAAAGCATGAAAGAAGAACTAGAAGTGATGTTTGAATCACTTTATCATCCATGGCAAGGTCTTTGGAAAACCACCATCAGGAGACCGACCAATCAAACACAGTACAATATATTACACTGCAAGGAAAAAAACCTCTAGCGGAGGTTATAAGGAGGTTTTTAGTGTTATAAAATTGGCCAAAATTTTCAAAAAAACATTTTCTACAACATCCGTTTATGGTTACGGAGGTTTTGGCAGAGCTTTAAATGGAAATTCAACACAACTAAAAAAATCTGGCAGCTGGAGGTTATTACGGATGTTTTTTTCATCGGTGCGCTACTTGGGCTTTAACGCATCGGTGCGTACATGTAGAAGGTGCCCTGGGGTGGTCAAAGGAGAATGCACCGGGTCATTAAGGTATAAAACCGCACCAGGCGTAGTGTTGGTGATACAGCGCACAGGGCCATTCTAATTGATCTTGGGATTTGTGTGGTGCCCATAGGTCGTATCAACGCACCGGTGCGTAGACTTATAGAAATACACCAGTGCACAATATCTCATAAATACACTGAGATTTATAATTGGTATCGGTATTCCTGTGGTGCCCATAGGTCGTACAAATGCACCGGTACGTATAGACACATAAACGTACCAGTGCGCAATATCACACAAATGCACCGAGATTTATAATTGGTATCGGTATTTGTGCGGTGCCCATAGGTCGTACAAATGCAATGATGTGTATAGACACATAAACGCAATGGTGTGCAATATCACACAAACACACCGAGATTTATAATTGGTATCGGTATTTTTGCGGTGCCCAAAGGTCGTATAAATGCACCGGTGTGCTTCAGAATACAAACACGCCGGTTTTCATTTTTTATTGTTTAGAAACATCAACCTGTGACAGTGCAATTATTGTGATTTTGTTAAATTCATTATTCATCAAAAGTTGACACATCTTATAACAGTATTCATATTAATTAAATTTTTATTAATGCATTTGAATGTGATGTTTGGATTAATTTGTTATATCATATGATAATTATTGTGATTTTTTTAAATTCATTATTCATAAAAAGTTGACACATATATATCTTATAACAAAATTCATATGAATTAAATTTTTATTAGTGCATTTGAATGTGATGTTTGGATTAATTTGTTATATCATATCATCAAATTTCACATCTCTTCATTGTAATATTTAATCATCCATAAATTTAATCAGTGGTGTTATATTTCACAGCGTCAATGGAGAACGCAATAGAATAAATTTAAACATATTTTATTATATATATATGAATAATACATTCTTTGTCATACAAAATGAGATAGTTATTGGTATATTTTTGTCTTTCAATTGAGACATTGTGTGCATTGCATTAAACAAAATTCTAATTTCACAGGATAATATTTAAAAAAATACAACGCCTTGCTTTGATATCCAAACATAGTGATCATCATTCATCGCTTGAATTGTTGTCACTGCTAGAGCTACTTCCATGACTTGGGTTATTTTCAAGAATGTTTTGTTCATGGTGTTGATTGTTTTCTTCTTCTTCACCTACCATATACAAACATAAAAATAAATTGTAATGAGTGTATATACATTGGTAATAATAATGAAAATTTCAATATTAAAAAATATACATCAATGTAAATAAAAAATAAATGACGTACCATTGCAACAATTGACTCATAAACTATACACATTCTTTCAAAACCATGTAACATGCCATCTTTCCAGATTTCATCTGTTGCCGCAGTTCCATACTTTGTTTCCAACAAGTTTTATATCCCATAACAAATCATATATTTAATATAAAAGATTTTTTTGTTCTATTAATTATAGACAGAGCTAAGTAAAACAAGGTTGATAGATGCTTACAAATTCCACAATTAAGTTCTAATATGCCAACATATCACAACCCATATTTAACCCAATTTCAATCGATTCCTCTGATGGTTCTTCTTTGTATGTTAGCACCTGTTTGAAGGCATTCAATGATGATTTCAATAAATATGCTACCATAATTCTGGGTGTAATTGTTTTCCACGGGTTTAAAGATGTGCCACTACAAGTACACATAGTTCTGCCATGAATTCTTTCACAAGTCCGAAGTGAAGAATCTCGGCTACTTCCACAGTTCGAGCTATAGTAATCCGAGCTACAACAATCTGAGTTACAGTTGTCATCACCATCCTGTGGTTTAATGTGATCTTTAAGCCCAAACAATTTCCTTGTTCTCTTTCTTGTGACCCTTCAAGTTCACGAGATGTGAACAATTTTTGTTTTCTTCTCTCTGTATTAGTTGAATCGAATATTGTGTTTTCTTCACCGAAATTTCTTGACTGAACCGAATGGGTTTAACTTTATATTTATAGTGGTTTTTCATTTTTGAAAGGACGTGACTGTTGGGAAAAGGGCCGACTTGCGTTCTTGAGTATAGGTCGGCTCAATTTCAAAAATATATTTTTCAACTTAAAAAATTCAATATCTTACAAACTACTAGGAGTTTTGGGACAAATAAGGGCTCATTGGAAAGGAAAAATTATGCTCTAAAAGATGGTATAGGAATCATATTGAGAGGCTGCCTCTAAGGTAGTGAAAACATTATTTTAACGTGACTGATTATTAATTAGTGCAGAAGGTGATGGACAACAAGAGCTTCTTTATTGGCATACATCACCAAGTGTTTTTAAGTGAGGTCTCCACTTGTTATGTCTTTCATCATCAAGTGATCTCCAATTCCTTCATTGTCCATGTTATCATGTGTGCCATCAATTTCACTATGTCATCAAGATAGTGCAACAATATTTCATTAACCATATGCAGCATGATCATCAAAAGGAGAGCTTCTTCACCAACAATATTCATTCATTCAACCTATTGCCATCAATGACAACTTGGATTAAAATTCTCTCCCTTTGTCGTTGGATGGAAATATTTTCTTCTCTCCCCCTTTGAAATCAATGGAAATGGGGTGCCAAAGTGCTCCCCTTGTCATGCTCCTCCCACTAACATACTATACCCCTGACATGTTGCTTGATTTAATGTGATGCAAGAGCAATGACCCCCATCTTTTGGCGAAGATACTAAAATGTTTCTCATGGAAGGGGTTTTGTAAGGATATCCACAATTTGATCTTTTTTATTGATGTATTCCAACCTGATATTGTGTTCAACAACTTGTTCATGGAGAAAATGGTATTTGATTGGATTATGTTTGGTTCTTAAGTGCATCACTGGATTCTTTGAAAGACTGATGGTGCTAGTATTGTCACAAAAAATAGTGATTGGTTGCTTAGTTTATATGTTGACATCCATCAAGGCTTCCTTCATCCATATAATTTGTTTACAACAATCAGCAACAACTATATATTCGCCTTCGACTATAGAAAGGGATATAGATGATTGATTTTTGCTGAGCCAAGAAATAAGACAATCTCCCATAAAGAATGCATTTCCATTGGTACTTTTTGGATCATCCATGCTTCCAGCCCAATCAGCATCATAGTAAGTTGTCACAATAAAAGTTGAACTCTTACGATACCAAAGACTAAAATCAATCGTTCCTTGTAAATATCTGAGAATTCTCTCCATAGCTACTAGATGGGATTGTTTAGGACTTGACTGAAATCTTGCTACCATTCCTACTGCTTCCATAATATCTGGTCTTGTAGCAGTTAAGTATAGGAGAGCTCCAATTATTGACCTGTAAAGAGTTGCATCTATAAGAGGGGTATCATCATCTTTGCTTAATTTACAATCTGTGGTCATCGGTGTGCTCATAGGTGCACAATCTTCCATCCCATATCTTTTGAGCATGTCTTTAAGATATTTTGCTTGAGATATAAACATGCCTGCAGAGGTTTGAGATATTTGTAGCCCAAGAAAGTAAGACAACTCACCAATCATTGACATCTCAAATTTTTTGGACATATTTAGAGAAAATTCATGGCTCATTTCTTCATCATTGCTAGAAAATATTAGATCATCAACGTAAACAAGAGTGATCAGAAGTTTTTCCTTGTCCATCTTCATGTAGATATTGCTACTTGCCACTCCCTTTTTGAAACCTTCTTGTTGCAGATAGTGATCCAACTTTGCATACCAT
This sequence comes from Pinus albicaulis, assembly GCA_034641835.2. Taxonomy (NCBI): domain Eukaryota; kingdom Viridiplantae; phylum Streptophyta; class Pinopsida; order Pinales; family Pinaceae; genus Pinus; species Pinus albicaulis. The sequence continues at coordinate 770,507,770 of CM076580.1, read as the reverse complement.
GCTCTAGGGGCTTGTTTTAATCCATACAAGGCCTTTTCAGTTTGCATACAAAGTCGTTTCCTTCAGCAAGATCAAATCCTTCTAGTTGCTCCATGTAAACTTATTCCTTGAGATCTCCATTCAAGAATGTTGATTTTACATCCATTTGATAAACCTTGAATCCTTTTGAGCAATTAAATGCCAAAAACATTCTTATAGCTTCCATTCGAGCTACTGGTGCAAAGGTTTCTTCAAAGTCAATTCCTTCGATTTGCGAGTATCCTTTGCAGACAAGTCTGGCTTTATTTATGATGATTTGTCCATCTTCATTCATCTTGTTTTTGAATACCCATTTTGTTCCAATTATATTTTTATCTTTTGGGCGAGGTACCAGTTCCCAAGTCTCATTTTTTTCTATTTGAGACATTTCTTCTTCCATGGCCTTTATCCAATAAGGATCTTTGCTTGCTTGAGAAAAAATTTCAGGTTCTATTAAAGATAATAGAGCCACATCATCTTTTCTAGGGGTGCTTATCATCCTTCTTCGAGTTTGGATTCCTTCATCTATATTTCCAATGACCTGTTCTTCTGGATGATATCTTTGAACAAACTTGATCTTGGAGGGAGTTTGTGAAGATTCATTTTGAGGTTCTTCATTCTCCTCTTCTTTTTCAGGTTCTTCTTCTTCACTTTGTTCAAAGAAAGGCTCAACTTCATGATCTTCAATTCCTTTTTCTGGAAGGCCTTCATCAATATTTACATCAATGCTTTCCACTATTCTTCGTAGACGATAGTTGTAACATTTGTAAGCTTTTCTCCTAGTGGAGTATCCAAGAAATATTCCTTCGTCAACTCTAGAATCAAATTTACCCGGTGAGTCATCATTTATTTTTATGAAACATTTGCTTCCAAAAACCCTGAAATATTTTACTAAAGTAGGTCTTCCTTTCCATAATTCATAAAGAGTCTTTTCATTATTTGGTCTTAGTTGAGTTCGATTTAAGGTGTAAAATGCGGTGCCAACTGCTTCTCTCCAAAATTTCGGTTGCAAATCAGATGCTAGTAGCATTGTCCTTGACATTTCTTGAATGGTTCGATTTCTTATTTCAACTACTCCATTTTGCTGGGGTGTCCTAGCAGTAGAGAGTTCTCTTTCAATTCCATGCTCTTTACAGAATTCATTGAACTCTTTTGAGGTGAACTCTCCTCCTTTATCCGTTCTAAGACATTTAATCTTAGAATCTTTCTCATTCTCAATGAGAGCCTTAAGTTTTTTAAAACATTCAAATGCTTCGGATTTATATTTTATGAAATATATCCACATCATTCTAGTATATTTATCAACAAATAGAGAAAAGTACCTTTCACCCTGAAGAGCTGGAGTTCTAGTTGGCCCACACAAATCTGCATGAATGATTTCCAAAGGTTTTGTTGTTGAGAACTCCTTAGTTTTGTGGTTAGTTCTGGTTTGCTTTCCATGTTGGCATGGGCCACATACAACTTGATTTGGTTTGCACATTTTTGGAATATCCCTTACTGCATTAATTTTGCTGATGTTGACTAGGTGATCAAAACTTGTATGCCCCAATCGCTTGTGCCATAACCAACTTTCATTTGTTTGACTTAAGTAACATTTATCTTCTTGGATTCTACTGAGTATGTAAACATTATCTAGTGTTCTTACTCCTTTCGCCACAAGTTCTCCCGAGGATGAGTCTCTTATTTCATAGTTTTTTGTACTAAAGACAACATTATGTCCTTGGTCACAAATCTAGCTAACACTTAAGAGATTGTGTTTGAGCCCTTCTACCAGCAAGGTATTTTGAGCCTTTCCTAGTCCATTGACAAGGGTAGCAATTCCTTTTCCAGTGATTTTAGCGGATCCACTTCCAAAGGATACATTTCCATTTTTCTTGTTCAATGAGATAAACTTCTTTTGGTCACCTGTCATATGTCTTGAGCATCCACTATCCACGAACCAATGATTTTATTCACTATGAGCACATAGAGCTAGGCCACATTTATCAGTTTTGAGATTTATGTTTTTAGCTTTCTCCCTTTTGAGAGGACAATTTTGTGCATTATGATCATAATTACCACATGATAATGAGAAAGACGGGTCAAACTCAGCCAAGGGATCAAAAGAATTGTAAGTTTTTATTTGTTCTTGCTCTTTAGGACCATGTATTTTGTTTATTTGATTTTTTTTATCTTGGTGCTTCATTCTTATAAGCCTTGCAATGTTTATCTTGATGCCCAAATTTTTTACAATTGTAACAATGACCAAGAAAAATAGTTTGATACCTATTGTAGTATCCATAGCTTGAACCACCATTTTTCCTTGGAGTTGCTCTTTCTTCAATTATTGGTCTTGAAATGGGACTTTGTTCCTAATGAGATGACTTTTCTTCATTAGGATGGCAAGATATTACATCAGCATAAGTTCTAGCATTACTCTTTGTACTTGATGATTCTCCTTTGAAATCAATTCCAGAATTGTCGTGTTAAGGTTTTTGAGTATTAAGAATGTTTTCAAGTGCTAGAGAGCTTTGCAAACTCCTTTTGAATTTCTCTAATTCCTTTCTTAGAGATACTATTTCAACTTCACATTTTTCACAGATATCATCCTTCTCTTTTAGCTTAATGTTCAAGAAGTCTTCCCTTCTTTTTGCTTCCTCTCTTTCTATTTTGAGAGAAATTATCTTCTTTTGTAGATTCTCATTTTCTTCAATGGCATTCATCAGCAAACTATCCATGTTTCTTTCATCTTCCAGTTCTAATTCATCATCATTTGTAAATCCCATGAATAACGTTTCTTTGCTTCCAACATAATCACTTTCATCATCTGATTCATCATCTCTTTCTTTGTGATGACGCATATTTCTGGTTGATTTCTTTTTTATGACTACAAATTCATCTTCATCAGACTCATATTGTTTGAAGAAGTAGTTCTTCTTATTAAACCCTTTATTTGTGTACATCAACCTTTTAGAGTCCTTTTCATCATCACTATCATGTTTATGGGGACATTTTGTAGCATAATGACCTATTCTTCCACAATTGAAACAAATAAGAGGGTATTTACCTTTTAGCTTGGATCCCCTTTTTAGTCTTCGTACAAATTGGGCTAATTCATTTTCAGTGATTTATTCACGTTTGTTGTAATCTAATTTTCTTCTTCTTTTAGATCTTGAGAATTTCAGGTACGAGAGAATTTTATTGGTGAGTTCATCCATCTTGAGAGTATCTAGATCCTTCATTTATTCTATGGCACTTACTTTGGAGTCAAATCTGTCAGGAAGAAATCTCAGGATTTTTTGAACAATGGTGCTTTCTTCAATATTTTTTCCTAGTCCTCTAAGAGAGTTAACCACTTCAGCTACTCGGAGGAAATATGATGCAATATCTTCTTCATCATCCATTTTCAGACTCTCTAATTGTCTTCTATAGGTTTGAAGCTTTGCCTTCTTGACTTTGGAGTCACCATCATATAGAGAAACCAACTTATCCCATACTTCTTTAGCTGAGTCACAGTTCATGACTTTCGTAAATTCGGAATCGGTAATTCCACTAGTGATGGAATTTAAAGCTTTGGCATTATCAATGTAGGATATTCTTTCATCTTGATCAGTTGGAAGATTGGAGGGAGCTTTGTACCCATCCAGAATAGAGTGCCATACTTTAGGACCAAGAGACATTAGATAGTAGGACATCCTCTTTTTCCAAAAACCAAAATTCGTTCCATAAAAGATAGGTAGTTTCCCTGTTGCTTCCATGTTCGTCATTGTGCCTAAGAATCCTTATTCCAGCTGTTAGGCTGATATTGAAGAATTTGAATCTGAAACCAATTGTTGGAAATACTGAGAGGGGGGTGAATCAATATTTATTTTCAATTGTTAATTATTTCCAGTTAGAATCTTCAAAATTAAAGACAGAGAGGTGTATAATAATGATATTAAGGATTAACAAGAACTTCAATTCCTTTTTTATTAATAGCATACAATAGATGAGTGAAGGGCACCAACCTTGTGTTTAGGAGCTACTACTCCAAAGGAAACCAATCCTTTCTTCACTTCTGGACTATCAATTCAAAGATGTTTTATTACACTAGTCTTCATCACCAATTCTGCACCATACAACACCCTTTATTCAACACCACACTTCTCTATTAATTCTGTCCCACTGTTCTTGCAACACATTGCACTTATTCTTCTGTTCCACACCAGCACTTCACCAACTGATTAAGGAGTCAAAACTTTACAGTTTACTAAACTTTTAACACCATGCTGCACTAGTACAATAATTTATCTTTTAAGGATGCCTCTTATTACTCTTTCTTGTGTTCTCTATTTTGCACACAATGATCTCGGTCCTAAGATGAATATCTATAGTTCGATCAATGCTGATTGTTTCAAGTATGAAATCCTCAACTTGTAGTCCTAAACTCCTTAAAAAACTCTTGTTGTTTGTTATGTACTCTCAACCCTTGCTCGTCTTTGTATGTAGCTTCAAATTACAGTTCCATACTTAACATGTTCATAGGTCTACAGTAGGTTTGAGGTATATCTAGAATTCTGAAGTGTAAATGCTTTACCACAGGTTCAATAAATATGCTACCATAATTCTAGGCATAATTGTTTTCCACGAGTTCAAAGATGTGCCACTACAAGTACACACAGTACTGCCTTGAATTCTTTCACAAGTCTGAAGTGAAGAATCTGGGCTACTTCCACAGTCCGAGCTACAACAATCCGAGCTATAGCTGTTGTCACCTTCTTGTGGTTTAATGTGATCTTTAAGCCCAAACAATTTCCTTGTTCTCTTTCTTGTGACCCTTCAAGTTCATGAGATGTGAACAATTTTTTTTTTTCTTCTCTCTGTATTAGATGAATCGAATACCATGTTTTCTTCACCGAAATTTCTTGACTGAATTGTGTTATCACCTTGTAATTAGCAATATTGGCAAAATTCCAACTGCAGGGAGAACATCAAACCGCTTTGGGATTCAAGGATCTAGCCCTCCTAAATCCAGAGAGGGATCTCTCTATGAATGAGATTAAAGATGTGATATTTAAAACCTAAAATGTGATTTTAGGCTAGTTATGAATACCATGGGTTTTGTTTATTTGTTTTTTGGTTGGGAAAAGACATGATGAAGGTGAAAGCAGCTCAAAATGAAGGGTGAAGATGTCTGCAAGTGAAGGAATGATTCAGCTGACAGAAAGGAAATGACAATTTTAACCCATTGGGCTATGGAGTCATAGGAGGATTTTAATTGGACAGCAAGGTTCAAGAAGGATCTATGGAGCAAGTCACTTATGTCAAAGGATATCTTAAAGTGATTTATGGAATGGAATAGATAGGAAATGGAGAAACAAACAAATGAAGAACAGTGAACAACCTAAGATCAAGTAAGTGCTTTCAAACTATCTTGCTTCGGCATGTACTTAAGGAAAAACATAAAAGTATTCTGAGAACAGGTAAGTGCTTTTAAACTAGCCTGCATTGAAGTACTTTCAGTTAGAAAACATTTAAAAACAGTTTGAACAACTTAAGATCAGGTAAGTGCTTCTAAACTATCCTAATTTCAGCATATTCTAAAGGAAAACACAGAAAATACTCATTTTAAAGAGAAATCTAGATCAGGCAAGTGCTTTTAAACCAACCTGCTTTAATATACTCTTCAAAGAGAATGTTTGAATGAAGAAAACATAGAAATAAAGCTTTCAGTAAGATTAGGGTACTGTTGAGGGTAAATCCTAACTCTATGTTTGCTGCTCTTTATCAAAGAAAGTGGACAGAGTGAAAACATTAAAGAAAATAAAAATTGACACTGGGGAACACATCACCATTGACATAAATCAGGATCCAATAAATCAACATGCTTGTATTCGATGTTCAAACCAGTTACAATCAACAAGCCCGATGGGTCTCTACAACTTCAAACTTCTCATATCAGGTTATGTATCTTCAAGTTGCACACAAGGCATCAGTAGCTTCAGAAAACTATTACATGCAATCAGATGTCCAGAGACCAACGTTTGCTCATCTTCTACATAAGTATTTATAGAAGAAGGAAGAGATGAGATATGGTAAAAGATCTCCTAGGTCAATTAATACAGATTGATGACTCCTCGGCCTTTGAGGGGCTCGATGAAGTAATTTACATATGATCTATTTGTATTAAATTGATGTACATTTATGAATTAAGTTCGGTGGGAGACTTTGTTGAATTTTGAGGCTCTGTGTCATGTTTTAAGTAACTTTGTTGCTACTCCCCAAGGTCTAATGATCGAAAAGATTTCCTTCTGGGCTGTTCTTAATCTTTAAAATAGTTTTGCCGACAATTAGAGATAAAATCTTTGATTTGTATTAATTTTTTGGTTGTATTTAGGCAAACACCTCTTGTTCAGGTAATGACTAAGCTTTCTTTGATTTATGTGAGGCTGCAGGTGCTTTTAGGAGCTGGAGAGGGTTCGATTGGCCTCTGCTTCAGGCGGTAGAGGCTTTCTCGGATCGACAGATTTCTTCGTCTTTTCCTAAAACACTTTTAATTTACTTGAGAACTGTGTTCTAGGTCTGATCAAACTTATCCTGTGTCTTTTGATCTTTATGACATCTTTATCCATGGTTTTAGGCTTTGATCTGCTGAATGTGTGCCTTAATCCTTCAAACTGTGCTAGGAAATCTCCGAACACTGGTACTCTTTATTTCTTTATGCATTTTTGTGTCTTGTTGATGTGCCGACCGCGCAGGGCTCATATGGCATCAATGCCTCATGAAACAATGATGTCGTGGAGTCTGATCCCAGCAAATGGTTTCCTTTGATGAATCGAAGGCACAAGAATCATCATTCCCGGCCTTCGACCTTTCTTTCAATATAATGGAGAACCATTATCACCAACCAAACACGAAACCAATTAGGAAATCCTACGTTTTTTGGGTAAAATGCTTCAGAGGTTGTGGGAAGAGAGCAAGGCCGTTGGATGGCATCATCCGATGGTTGGGATTCATTAGAAGTGATCAAAGGAGAGTGGAGGAAAAGAACAAATCAGATCCATCGATCGCACAGAGATCGATGGTGGGGATTAATCGAAAAACATAAAGTGGAGAGGCGAAAGGCGATGAAAGCATGCAGGGAAGATCTGGGTCATCCGATCTGGACATGTGGACGGCCCAGATTCAATCGGAGGATCACAATCGGCGAGGAGAGAAAAGGGTGTGATGGAAATCGCAGATGCGATTGCGCGATCGGGGGGGCGATGCGATTAAGCGATGACCATTGATCTGAGGATCAGATCAATGGTGGGGAGCGAATTGGAGGGATGGCCGATTGGGGGGGAAAATCAATGCATGCGATGGAAAACTTTGATGCGATTTTGCGCGGGCCGTTCGATCAGTTTAAGATCAACGGTGGATTATGCACCAGCAGAATAACCCTTTAAAACTTTATAAAACCCAAAGTTTAATATAATACAAAGTTTTTGGTGGATCGGGGCAGAAAATGTATATAACATGGTTAGGCGCCCGATTGTGGGGCCTTTGATTATATGAAACGATAAAAGGTCCAGGGCTTTATATATAAAGGGCCAATCGCATCGGAACTGTCAGGCCTGGTCTTTCAATCAACCCATTGTAATTTTTTCCAATGCGATTGCACTTCGGGTCTAGCATCTAGTTCTAGGGTGTGGGCACATGGAGGGGAAATGGCTTAGGCTTAGCCCAAGGGGGCTTAAACCCTTATTAAAAAATGGGTTTTTTCATATATTTTCAATTGTTTTCAAAGGGTTTGAGGTTTTCGACAGAGTTAGAAAAAGGAGTTTTAAACTCTACAAAGGCAATTTTATGAAGGGGAGATGAGGAAAATGGAAAACAGAGGAAAATGATGGGAAAATATGAAGGTTAGTTTCTGAGTGAAGGAAGGGGAGAAATGGTATTTTGCAACAGTCTTTCTCATGGAATTTTCAGTATAATTTCTGAGTTGTGAAGGAAAACAACAGTGAAGATTTTAAAACAAGGGCATGAGATCTTTCCAGAGGCTTCAAGAGATAACATTTTGGCAATGAAATTGTTTCTTGAAGGGTCCAAAAAAATTTTAGCCACCTTTGCTATAACAAATTTTATAGGTGGCTAACAATGGCTCCACTTGGGGATGGTGCCTTCTTGAAGGCATCAAGAACTTCAGACTTTCATTCTTTGGGAGGCTGACCTATGCCTCATCCATTAGGTTGCCCTTCCTTTGTTGGGATGATCTTGCTCTGAAAACACATTAGCAGCCAAAAAAAACAATGGATCTTTCATCTACAAGCTTTCTACCTACCCAATCCTACTAATCTAACATTTTTTCTTCATTAGAGTGCACTTGGATTGGCAAACTCTTTTACAACATTTTTATTCTTTTGAAAGCAGGAAACTAATCTAATTCTACTTCTTATTTCTCCATGGACTCAGATTAAACAGTTGAGTCCATATGTTTCTCTACCTAATCTACCATCTATTGGGATTAAACTGTCCAACGGATTTTATTCACTAAATTCTAGAACATAAATTTAAAAACAGTCAAGTCAAGATTAAACTATTTGACTTGCTGTGATCTATGGCATAAAAAACAAGCTGCACATAGATATTTATTTTTCAGAAAAATTTAAATCAAAATGGAAGGCTTAAGATCTGAAAGTTCAAGCACTTCCTTCACCTTTTACAGCTCTGTTTTTTTACTCTCTCTTTTTTTTGAGCTGTTCTATCTTTGTTGACTGGTTCAGATTTTGAGCTGATTAGAACTAGTTTTCCATCTTTTTGACTCAAACTTTGAAACAGATTAGAGTTATTCTCTTTGGAAACTTAGGTTTAGATTTTGAGCTAATTTGAACCTTTAATTTCTATCCTAATCTATCTACTGATAAGCCAAGTTTAAACAGTTTGGCAAATTGAATTCACTATCCTATCAGCAATAAATTTAAAACTAATTAGTCAAGATTAGGCTGTTTGACTAACTAGGAGTGTGTTTTTCAGGAGTGGCATTTAAGCTTGCACACTTTCAGAATTTATTTCTCTTTTTTGGTATGGGTTTGTACCTTTATTGTTTCTTACAATCTGCCCTCTTTTCTTTTTCTATTGTCTTTTATATTTTTCTTTTTTGTGAAACTGAACAAAGAAATGATATTTACAATGGAAATGAAAGCTTTAAAATCGAACTCAGCAGTAGTAATGCTTAAGCACCCTGCCATTGACAAGGCCCCCAAACAGATCTGTGCCATCTAACTCTTGCATAAAAAAGGCATTTGGACCAATGGTGGATTGAATTATGTAAGGACCTTGCCACAAACTATCAAACTTGCCATGTTTACCCTTATCTTCTCTTCTGGAGTCCCACTTGAGTACCTTGTCTCCAATGTTGAAGTCACAAGCCTTTGTTCTCTTGTCAAAAAACTTCTTTATGTTCTCTCGCACCTTCTGAGCTCTGTTGTAAACCTCTTCCCTTATCTTCTAGAGATGTATTGTTTGATTAATCCTCCTTATCATGTTGTCCTCTTCTGACTGTATTTCTTGGACTAATTTTATCACTGGTACACCTAGGCTGGTAGGAAACACTGCATCTACTCCATAAACAAGCTGGTAAGGGGACATTCCAATGGACTTCTTTGTGGTCAATCTGTCTGCCCACAGAGCATGCACCAACTTGTTATGCCATGATTTTTTATTTTCCTCAAGCAGATTTTTGATAATGGTCACCAAAATTTTATTTGATGATTCTACTAACCCATTACCTTGAAGGTAATAGGTCGTAGAATGACCAAGTGTAATCTGATACCTGTGACAAAAATTAATCATCTTTTTGGAACCAAAAGCAGCAGCATTATCAGTAATAATCTTCCTGGGCAGCCGAATCTAAACAGGATATAGTCTTCAAGAAATTTTATAATGACAAAATCTATGGCATTCCTAGAAGGGATGGCCTCTATCCACTTTGTGAAGTAGTCAGTGGCTGTGAGAATCCATTTGTGTTGGGTAGATGAAGCAGGATGGATTTCTCCTATGAAATCTAGGCCCCACTATTGAAAAGGAGCTTCAACAGTGATAGTTTGTAATGGTAAAGGAAGGAGTTTTCTTTTTCCCTCAAAAACTTGGCACTTGTGACAGGCTACTATAATTTTATTGACATCTTGGAATAGGGTGGGCTAGTAATAGCCAGCTCTAAGGATTTTATTGGCTGTGGTTTTCCAATAGAGATGACCACCACACTCTCCTTCATGGAATTCATTCTTGATCCTCTCTGCATCAACTTCAGGCAAAAATTTAAGCAATAAACCATTAGCATTTTTCCAATATAAACATTCATTCAAAATGCAATAATTCCTAGCTTTCAACTTTAAAAACCTTGCCTTTATTTTTGATAAATCAGGAGGAGCATTAAGATTGGTAAGTACATACAAAATGTCAGCATACCAAGGTGAGTTTTGGAACTACTCTTCGACAGTGGGAGCAGGTAATTCTTTCTGTTCATCCAAGGCATCTACCATGTTAATGTCAAGGGCTTGTAGATTAGATTCAACCATCAATTGAGCTAAGCCCTGACCTTTAATGAGTTTGGTGGGTTTGATTTCCAAATCATACTATAATATTACAGCAATCCACTTGCCCCTCTTTCCATCTGGGTCTTGTGACAAGATGTCTTTTACCACTATGTTAGGCACATAAGCAATGATGTGGGAATGTAGAATATACACCCTGAAGTATTTTAAGGCCTTTACCAAAGCATAGGCTTGTTTTTCCATTATGTTTTATTTCAAGGGTGCATCCCTTAAAGCCTTGCTGAAAAAAGCAATAGGCTGTTCCTGTCCCTCTAGGTTTTTCTGCAACAGGACTACAGCCACGATATGCTCTAAGGCAAAGGAGAAAATAAGGAAATCTTTTGAAAAGTCGGGGCTGATTAGGACTGGTGCCCGGGTGAGTGCATGTTTTACCAATTCAAAGGATCTTCTAGCTTCTACAGTCCACTTCACTCCCACTTCTTTTTTGAGCATATTAGTCATGTTTCTAAGGAGATCTGCTAAGTTGGGAATAAGCCTCCTTAAGAAGTTAATTTTTCCAATAAAGGACTATAATTATTTTATGTTCCTTGGTTGGCTAATCTGTAGTATTCCCTCAACTCTTTTTGGATCTATTTTAATCCCTTTTTCTGATATAATATGGCCGAGGAGTTTACCCTCTTGTAGGCCAAACACTGTCTTTTTGGGATTTAAAGATAGTCCAAACTTTCTGCACTTTTCAAGCACCTTTCTTAGATGTTTCAGGTGCTCTTCATCAGTTTTGGAATAAATTGTTATGTCATCAAGGTAAATTACAATGAAGTGCCCTATCTCTTCTAAAAATGCAATGTCCATGGCCCTTTGAAAAGTGGCCCCAGCATTCATTAATCCAAAAGGCATTTTCACATACATGAAAGTGCCCCAAGGAGTGGTGAAAGTTGTCTTGAGTTGGTCTTCTGGGAGTACTAGAAATTGGTTATACCCTGAAAAATCCTCTAACAGAGAAATCCTCTTTGAACCAACTACCCTTTGTAGGATGTGTTCCATTTTGGGTAAAGGGTATTTGTCTTTTAGGGAGGACCTGTTAAGGTTTCTGAAATCAAAGCAGAGTCTGATTTCTCCTGTCTTTTTCCTCACAGCTACAAGGTTAGAAACCCAATCTGAAAACCTTACAGGAACAATGATTCCTGCCTCATACATTTTCTTGATTTCCTTTTCCACTAGAGGCAGTTGTACTGGATTAATTCGACACAGTTTTTTCCTAAAGGGTTTTTGGTTTTCTTTCAGTGGGATCTTGTGCTGGATGATTTCTGTATCATAGGCTTTTAAGTCTTCGTAGCTCCAGGAAAACACATCAACAAACTCTCTAAATAAGTCAATGTATTTCCTTTTCATGTCTGCTGGCAAGGACCTAGCTAATTTGATCATTTTAAGCTTATCCTCAGTGCCTATGTTGCATTCCTCGACATCAGACTCTGTGTATTCTACAGTGGGTTTCTCTGCTACGTCGCTAAAATCAAACAAGTCTTCTAAAGGTGCTAGCTCCCTAGGTATGTTCTTTTCTTTTGATGAGAGTACCTCAATGTCTTCGTTTTCTGCATCCTCGTACTCTTCAGTATGAGTTCCAAGTTTTTTAGTTAGCATGTTGATTTTTACGGAACCGGACGGTTCCTCTTCGTCAAGGGACTCTTCATTCAGGCAATTCTCATCGAATTTAGAATCTGAATCAGATAATTCAAACTCATTCCTGCCAAGCAGGAAATCCTCTATCTACTTGTTTCCCTCAAAGACCTTCCAATATTTCTCATTATCTAGCACTGCAGGTCTATATTTTGTTCGAATAATGATTTGTTTTTTACTAGGTGATTCCTGACATAAACTAGCAGCGCAGGGCAATCTATTTTCAAGTATGTTTTGACTCCTTGGGACAAACACGAGTTCATATTTTGCAAATGTTTTCAGGAAATCTATGGCATTATTTCGGTATACCCTTAGTCTGGGATGTTTAATGGCATATTCTCCATTTAGCTGTTTGATGACTAATTCTGAGTCTCCCTGAACAATTATCTTCTTGGCTCCTAGCTCTTTCAAAAGACACAATCCTAGGATGAGAGCCTCATACTCTGCGATATTATTAGTGCATGGGAAATTTAGCCTGAAAGCATGGCTCTCGGAGTAATTTTTTACAGTGTCGACCAACCATACCCTAGCTCCCGCACTCTTTTTAGTGCAAGACCCATCAAAGTTCATGCACCATAAGGCATTGTTTGTAGGGCTAACATCATTTTCATCCCTATTGCCTTGTTCGTCATTATGTCCAGTTCTGAGATCCGCAACACATTGTGATGGGTCTCGTTGCTCCGGATTTTCAAGGAGTTTAGAGTAATGGGTAATCTGTTGTTCACATTCTTGACCTTTTTCACTCTAGTTTGTTGTTTCAATGCACTGTCCAAAAGTTTCTCTTCCGTTTTCTTCCATATCTAGAACTGCCATTATTTCTATATTTGGGGCCTCTAACTGGTTATCTGAGTCACTGTCTTCTAGCTCTGGCTTATCTGTGGATTCATTATTGTAAAGGATAAATGAATCTAGGTCTGTATGGACAGAGTAAATGGGGGAATTTTCAGGCTTTCTTGGGCTACTGACCATGAATTTCATGTGCGCCTCTCTATACAGTCTTCTGAGCTGGCTAAAAACAGGGATAGTGGCATATGTACCATCCATCTGCATTGTACCTTGCAGCTTGGCACCCCATGATCTTGACAACAAAATGCCATACTTAGGAAGCACATCAGCCACTACAACATCCAAAACCATGCACTTGGCTGGGATTTGAGTCAAACTCACACAATGGTCTTTGATTAGGCCAAGGCACTTCACTCTGCTAGAGTCAAAAGAATATAATTCCTTGTAAGGTCTAGTTATTTCTAGTCCTAGCCTTTCCATTATCACTTTTGGCATAAGGTTGTGCAAGGCTCCAGAGTCATGCATAGTATTATGCAAGATTTTTTCATGGATATTGAGGCTGACATAGGAAGGAGGTACTACCCCTTCTTGAAATTTCCCTTCAAGTTTTGGGCCGAACAAGAGAGCTGGTTGCTCATCATTCAAATTTACAGTGTCACTGTTTTCTCCTAAGTTTAAAGCTTTCAAAATTTGACTCTTATATACATCCTGGGTGGCCAACTCAACAAGGGGGACATAAATTTTAATTTTGGCAATCTCACTTTCCAAATTAAAAGCAGACTGACTCTTTGAAAGATTCAATTCTGTCTTGTTGGGCACCATTTTATTAGCAATATCAGGTTGTTGATTTTCAGTATGTACAATGTTTGAAGCTGTTTTATCAGGAGCATTAGCTGGAATGCTAGTGCTACTAGGTTCTTGACTTGATTTTTCACTGGTTAGGATGTCCTTATATTTGTTTTTACCAGAACTCTCAGGTGCCAGTTTACTGCTTTCAATAGTCACTTTAGGAGTCTTTCCAGGCTTTTTCTTAATGGTGATTTCAGAAGCCTTTGGTTTGGGATCATCTGTATTCTTTTTGCTCCTGAGGTCATATTGTTCTCGGATCTGCATGATGGAATTTTTGAATCCTAACCTGTAGTCCTCAGTTTCCAACCCTTCCTCGTTCCAACATGAGTACGAGGCTTGGTTTTCTTCTGTGGGGAAGGTATGGTCTAGTTCATCCACATCCATCATATTCATGTTGGTTTCCTTTGACTCTTCTATTATTACTTCATCCTCATCAAGGAAGTTCTCTTGAAATGGAGGGATGACCTTTTGATCAAAGTCTCTTTGTCTATTTGGGGGGTTATTTCTCCTAAAGTTCTGGTTTTGATTTTGGTTCCTATTTTGATTGCTGACTTGGATAGTCAAGTTTTCTACCATTTTTCCTAGTCTCTCCATGGTTTTAGCTAGACTATCATATTTGGGATCAGATGCAGAAGCTGTGCTATCATCTCTATAGGTTACCTTTTTCTCAGCCCTCATCCTGGTTTTTTTCTCAATCAGGTTTTCCTCAACACTCACTGCTCCTTTCTATATGTCTTCCAATGTATTATAATCTCTCTCCCTCAGCTGGTAGGCCATATCAGCATCAAAGCCTTCAGGGTATTTTACTAGGGCCATTCCTTGGGGAGGTTTCATGTGTGGTGGAAGAGCATTGTAGATACTGTTAAATCTTGTAGAATAGTCCTGGACACCCTCTCCTGGATTTCTTTTAAGATTCTTATATTCAGCTAGGATTTGGAGAGGGTTGCTTCTAACTTTCCATTTGTTTATGAAATTTTGATGTAAGGCGAGAAGATCATTAATACTATTAGGAGGCAGAGCTTTAAACCACTTCTTCACTTCTCGTCCTAAACTCTGAGCGAAGATCCTCATCTTAATTGTTTCATCCTCTATTTCCATGTAGTCAAAGGCATCTCCCATTCAATCTACATGGTGTTGAGCGGTGGTGGATTCTTTACCAGTGAAATGAGGAATCTAAGTCTGATATTCATTGGGTAAAGGGGCTAAAGGCTGGGGCAGCACCAAGGGAGCATACCATGCTGCCATGATTGGAGGTGGAGGTGGATTCACAAGATATGGATTAACAAAAAGGACTGTGGGTTGGAGTGGAGTGGTTTGGACAGATGTGGATGGAACAGGGATAGATTGGTGAGCTGATCTTGGATGAGAGACACCTAAATTAAGAAGGAAATGTAAATCTTGTGGTGTGGTTTCTCTACTACCAAGATGTTCACTTTGTTCAGGGGATGAAAGTGAAGACTCTGAATCTAGCTGATCTAAATTGTCGAGTGATCGTGTTCTAAATGGATTCCTTAGATCTACTTGTGATTGTTGTAGAGCTGCAAGGTTTTCAGGAACTGAGTTAGCTCTCAAGTGTGGTTTGAAAACAGTCAAGAATTTAGGAGGCTTCCTAAGTAATCTTTCAGGGTCATCAACTGTCTCAGGTGGGTTAGGGTTAGGATAGGCTCTAGTATGAATCTTTCTAGGAGCCACTATGGTTGTGTTTTTCAGACCCGACTAAACAAGAAAGGTGTTAACCTGATATGACAATCTTTGAGAGGTTTAACCAATCTTTCGCTAAGAAAAATTTAATCCTAAAGCCCTCTTACTGATTTTGAATTATTTTATAATGATTACGGGCCCTCCCAGTGGAGTCTTAAGGTCTGTAGGATTGTGGAGTCGCCAAGTGGAAGTTCTTAGCTCCTTTGGAGGTAAAAGGTTTTTGGTCCACTACCATGTTTATTGACTACCAATCTGAGATATTTTTGGGTTTTCTGAGTTTATGTGGTTGTATGGAAAACTAAAAGAGTTTATAAAAGCTGGCCAAGAAAATATGAACTCAAAAATTCCCCAGTGGAGTCGCCATTATGTTAGCACCCTGTAATTAGCAAGATTGGAAGAAGTCCAACTGCAGGGAGAACATCAAACCGCTTTGGGATTCAAGGATCTAGCCCTCTTGAATCCAGAGAGGGATCTCTCTATGAATGAGTTTAAAGATGTGATCTTTAAAACCTGAAATGTGATTTTAGGCCAGTTATGAAGACCATGGGTTTTGTTTGTTTGTTTTTTGGCTGGGCAAAGACATGATGAAGGTGAAAGCAGTTCAAAATGAAGGGTGAAGATGTCTGCAAGTGAAGGAATGATTCGGCTAATAGAAAGGCAAAGACAGTTTTAACCCATTGGGCTATGGAGTCATAGGAGGATTTTAATTTGACAGCAAGGTTCAAGAAGAATATATGGAGAAAGTCACTTATGTCAAAGGATCTCTTAAAGTGATTTATGGAATGGAACAGATAGGAAATGGAGAAACAAACAAATGAAGAACAATGAACAGCCTAAGATCAAGTAAGTGCTTTCAAACTACCTTACTTAGACATGTACTTAAGGAAAAACATAAAAGTATTCTGAGATTAGGTAAGTGCTTTTAAACTAGCCTGCATTGAAGTAATTTCAGTTAGAAAACATTTAAAAATAGTTCGAACAACTTAAGATTAGGTAAGTGCTTCTAAACTATCCTGCTTTCAGCATATTCTAAAGGAAAACACAGAAAATACTCATTTTAAAGAGAAATCTAGATCAGGCAAGTGCTTTTAAACCAACCTGCTTTAATATACTCTTCAAAGAGAATGTTTGAATGAAGAAAACATAGAAATAAATCTTTCAGTAAGATTAGGGTACTGTTGAGGGTAAATCCTAACTCTATGTTTGCTGCTCTTTATCAGAGAAAGTGGACAGAGTGAAAACATTAAAGAAAATAACAATTGACAATGAGGAACACATCACCATTGACATAAATCAGGATCCCATAAATCAACATGCTTGTATTCAATGTTCAAACCAGTTACAATCAGAAAGCCCGGTGGGTCTCTACAACTTCAAACTTCTCATATCAACTTATGTATCTTCAAGTTGCACACAGGTCATCAGTAGCTTCAAAAAACTATTACATGCAATCAGATGTCCAAAGACCAACATTTGCTCATCTTCTACAGAAGTATTTATAGAATAAGGAAGAGATGGGATCTGGTAAAAGATCTCCTGGGTCAATTAATACAGATTGATGACTCCTCGGCCTTTGAGGGGCTCGATGATGTAATTTACAGATGATCTGTCTATATTAAATTGATGTACATTTATGAATTAAGTTTGGTGGGAGCCTTTGTTGACTTTTGAGGCTCTGTGTCATGTTTGAAGTAACTATGTTACTGCTCCCCGAGGTCCAATGATCGAAAATATTTGCTTCTGGGTTGTTCTTAATCTTTAAAATAGTTTTTCCGACAATTAGAGATAAGATCTTTGATTTGTATTAATTGTTTTCAAAATTGCCTTTAGCAAACACCCTTTGCTCGTGTAACACTAAGCCTTTCTTTTTGATTTCCGTGAGGCCGGGCAGTGCCTTTAGGAGTTGGAGAGGGTTCGATTGGCCTCTCGCTTCAAAGTGAGAGGCTTTGGGATCCTACGTATGTCTTCCTCTTTTTCCTAAAACACTTTTAATCTACTTGAGACTTGTATTCTCTAGGTCCGATAACATGGATCAAAGCTTATCCGTGTCTCCTTTCAGCTCTTATTACATCTTTATCCGTGGTTTTAGGCTTTGATCTGCTGAATGTGTGCCTTAATCCTTCAAATTGTGCTAGGAAATCTCCAAACACTAATACTCTTTGTTTCTTTATGCATTGTTGTGTCTTGTTGATGTGCAGACCGCGCAGGGATCATATGGCATCAATGCCTCATGAATCATTGACATCGTGGAGTATGAGCCTAGCAAATGGTTTCATTTGATGAATCGAAGGCACAGGAATCGTCATTCTCGGCCTTCGACCTTTCTTTCAATATAATGCAGAACCATTATCACCTGCAAAACATGAAACCAATTAGGAAATCCTGCGTTTTTTGGGTAAACTGATTCAAAGGTTGTGGGAAGAGAGCAAGGCCATTGGATGGCATCATCCAATGGTTGGGATTCATTAGAAGTGATCAAAGGAGAGTGGAGGAAAAGAACAAATCAGATCCGTCGATCGCGCAAAGATCGATGGTGGGGATTAATCGAAAAACATAAAGTGGAAAGGCGAAAGGAAATGAAAGCATGCAGGGAAGATCTGGGCCATCCGATCTGGACACGTGGATGGTCCAGATTCAATCGGAGGATCGCAATCGGCGGGGAGAGAAAAGGGTGTGATGGAAATCGCCGATGTGATTGCACGATGGGGGGGGGGGGGCGATGCGATTAAGCGATGACCGTTGATCTGAGGATCAGATCAACGGTGGGGAGCGAATCGGAGGGATGGCCGATCGGGGGGACAAATCAATGCATGCAATGGAAAAATTCGACGCTATTTTGGGCGGGCCGTTCGATCATTTTAAGATCAACAGTGGATTATGCACCAGCGGAATAACCCTTTAAAATTTAATAAAACCCAAATTTTAATATAATACAAAGTTTTTGGTGGATCAGGGCAGAAAATATATATAACATGGTTAGGCACCCGATTGCGGGGCCTTTGATTATATGAAACGATAAAAGGTCCAGGGCTTTATATATAAAGGGCCAATCGCATCGAAACTGTCAGGCCTGGTCTTTCAATCAACCCATTGTAAATTTTTCCGATGCGATTGTGCTTCGGGTCTAGCACCTGGTTCTAGGGTGCGGGCACATGGAGGTGAAATGGCTTAGGCTTAGCCCAAGGGGGCTTAAACCCTTATTAAAAAATGGGTTTTTTCATAGATTTTCAATGGTTTTCAAAGGGTTTGAGGTTTTCGGCAGAGTTCGAAAAAGGAGTTTTAAACTCTACAAAGGAAATTTTATGAAGGGGAGATGAGGAAAATGGAAAATAGAGGAAAATGATGGGAAAATATGAGGGTTAGTTCCTGAGTGAAGGAAGGGGAGAAAGGGCATTTTGCAGCATTCTTTCTCATGGAATTTTCAGCAGAATTTCTGAGTTGTGAAGGAAAACAGCAGTGAAGATTTTAAGACAAGGGTATGAGATCTTTCCAGAGGCTTCAAGAGATAACATTTTGGCAATGAAACTTTTTCTTGAAGGCTCCAAAAAAGTTTTAGCCAACTGAATGAGTTTAAATTTATAGGTGGCTAACAAAATAAATGAGTTTAATTTTATAAGTGGCTAACAAACTGAATGAGTTTAAATTTATATTTATAGTGGTTTTTCATTTTTGAAAGGAAGTGACTTTTGGGAAAAGGGCCAACTTGTGTTCTTGAGCATAGGTCAGCTCAATGTCAAAAATATATTTTTCAACTTGAAAAATTCAATATCTTACAAACCACTAGGAGTTTTGGGGCAAATAAGGTCTCATTGGAAAGGAAACATTATGCTCTAAAAGATGGTATAGGAATCATATTGAGAGGCCACCTCTAAGGTAGTGAAAACATTTTTTTAACGTGACTGATTATTAATTAGTGCAGAAGGTGATGGACAGCAAGAGCTTCTTCATTGTCATACATCACCGAGTGTTTTTAAGTGAGGTCTCCACTTGTTATGTCTTTCATCATCAAGCGATCTCCAATTCCTTGATTGTCCATGTTATCATGTGTGCCATCAATGTCACCATGTCATCAAGATAGTGCAGCAATATGTCATTAACCATATGCAGCATGATCATCACAAGGAGAGCTTCTTCACCAAGAGTATTCATTCATTCAACCTGTTGCCATTAATGACAACTTGGATTAACATTTTTCTCTCCCATCAAGTTCAATAGGAAATTGGGATACCTTCCAAGAACAATTTCTTGCAAAATTTGGTGATGATAGAACAATTGCATCATTGATCAATGATATTTCTAATATAAAAGCTAATTCAAGGGAAATGATCAAGGACTTCAACTCCATATTTAACAAGTTATTGAACAAAATCCCAGCTACCTCTAAGCTTGGACTAGATGTAAAAATAGAGTGGTACGTATCCTCCCTTCCTTCTAATATAACAATTTTCTTAGATAGAGTCAATAAGGCTACCCTTATATAAAACATGAAAGAAGCTTTGTCTGTTGAAAGAAGAAATTTTGCTTTAGAAAAGAAGACAAAGGTAGAAGATAAAAAATCCAAAATGGTAACATTCAAAGATGATTCAAAGAAGAAAACTCCTAAATATCCTTTTGATCTTGAAGGGTTGCAAAAGGTTCTCAAAACCATGTCCAACGAAATGGTCAGAATTAAGAAACATGTTGTTGAAACCTCTTCCAAGAAACCATTTAGATCATTTAGAAAAAATCAGTCAATTATCTCTTAGCCTCCCAATGTTTTTTCTAATGCAAAATATTAACAAGAAGAAGAAGAGGAGGAAACAACAACTTTTGTCGATGAATCCCAAGAAGATGAAGTGGTTGAACTAAATGGATTATGGGATTTTGTTTTAGCCTCCTTTGATGAAGAATCAGAAAATGAAGCCATGCCAATTAACAAAAGAAGTAAAAATTTTGTAGAACCAACACAAATTACATAGAAGCAGAAAACTCCAACTTCTATTGCTAAAGAAAAACATGTCAACAAAAAACCTCCAGTCAAATCATCTCAATAGGTCATATCTGATTCTTAGCAAATCAAATCTACATCTGATCCTCAGTCTAAAACTTTAGTAGTATCTGATACTATTGAATATAACATAATTGAGGATATGAAGAAGATTAAAGCCAATATTTCTCTCCATGAACTTAGAAAATTAAAGCAACAATAGAAAATTGTATTGAAAGAAATGAATGCAGTCACAACATCTCCTCTTCCTACAACTGTTATACCTAAAGTTGCTAATGGAATGGGAAAACCCCTTATTAACCATTCCAGCAAAGTTAATGCTTCAAATTTTATTTTTATTGATGATAGATCTAATTCCGATACACCTCATTTTATCTTAACCTATGAAATCTACAATAAGAATTTTCATAATTGTTTAATTGATTATAGGGCCTCATCCAATATAATTCCATATTCAATCTGCAAAAAATGAAATATCGCACCCCAGAAGTCATGAGTTAATATAATTCAATTGGATAGAACAAAGGTCAAGGTCTTAGGAGAGATCAATTTGGTAGGTATTATATTGTCATCAAACTCAAAATTCTCTCAAATCATCGATGTACTGATTGCAGATATTCCTAAATTTTACGGTTTAGTTCTTAGCAAACATTGGTCTGAAAAATTACATGTATATTTTGCAACAAACTAGTCTCACATGTGGCTTCCATATAATGGAAAGCCTAATCAAATTAGAGATGACCGTGAAAAAAATATGAAGTACTCAGTTACAGACCTTGGGGAAGAAAATGAGCCTATAGCATTTAACAACAATATTCTGGGAAATTACTCTACAGAATCATTTTTAGGGAGTTTCAATGCGCAAAGATCACCTTTTCCAATCCACTCTATTAGTTCACAAGTAGAAAAGTTACTCCTATATTGATTCCATTAGATGCTTCAATTTTAAAGAAGAAACTGTAGTCCAATCTCCATTTTTGAAACTTTATTTCGATGGATCAAGATCCAGTGATGGTGCAAGAGCAAGATGCATATTCATTAGCCCAAAAAGAGAAAAAATCATGCTATCTTGTAGGGTAGAATTTTAAGGTAATAATAATATTGTTGAATACGAGGCATTGGTTCAAGGACTCTGTAAAGCAATTAGTCTTGATATAAAATATATTCAAGTGTTTGGGGATTCATAAATTGTTGTAAGACAAGTACGAAATACTATTCACTGTCTCTCAAGTCACTTGAAACATCACCAATATTTGGTTCAACACCTTACATTTCATTTTATAGCATTAAATATCTCTCATATTCCTAGATTACAGAATTCCAATGTTGACCTTTTAGCTAATGTTGCTTCCAAGCTTATTCCACTAGAGGATTTTCGTCCTGATAGGTTCTCTAATGAAATAATTTTCAACCATCTATACTAGATAATGTTACTAGTTGGCGATTTTTTAATGATGATAGTGATATCTTAAATTTTCTTACTTTTGATAAATCATATGATGATCAAATTATGGACAAAGATGAACATGATAATCAGATCAAACATCATACTAATAAAAATATTTTACTGAAATTTATGGTTAAGCTTGAAGATTTATATGATTTGAAGACATATTCAAGAAATTCAACAATTGCAAACTACAGAGATCTACTCGAAAGTTTGAATTAGTCAACTTAGGATCTGATGATTTACATCAAGATATAATTTATGACTTAGCCATTCATTTGAAGAAATGAATTCGTTCATTTCATTATTGAAGAGGTACAAAGATATTTTTGCATGGAATTACCAAGATCTTAAAAATTATGACCCTTTTATCATTCAACATACTATTCCTATGGTGCTCGAAGTTAAACCTATCCATCAAAAGCTCAGGAAAATACATCCAAACTTGGAAATAGAAATACAAAAATGAGTTAAACAAACTATTGAAATCCAAGATCATTTTTCATGTTAGATATTCGAAATGGGTCTCTAATTTGGTACATGTTATGAAAAGGAATGGAGAGAATGGAGATATTCAAATTTGTATTGACTTCAGGAACTTGAATAAATCATTTCAAAAGGATAATTTTCCTTTACCATCAATGGAACAAGTTTTACAATCGCTATCAGGTTCTAATTTAATGTCTTTTCTAGATGGATTTTCATGATATAACCAAATTTTTGTTCATCCTGAAGATAGTTTGAAAACTACATTCCGAACAAAATGGAGAAATTATCCATACCAAAATATGCCCTTCAGATTAATGAATGCGGGAGCCACATTTCAAAGAGCCATGGATATTGCATTCAAAGGATTGATAGATAACATGGTGGGTGTATCTTGATGATATAACCATATACTCAAAAGAGAAAAACAATCACTTGCATGACTTAAAACAAATATTCGAAAGATGTAGGAGATTTGGAATTTCTCTTAACCCAAAGAAGTCATTTTTTTTCCTTAAGCAAAGGAAATCTCTTAGGTTTTATTGCCTCAAATAATGGAATTCGAATTGATCCGGATAGGATTAAAACAATTTCTGGAATTCCACTACCCCATAACAAAAATTCAATGCAATCCTTTTTAGGGTAGATAAACTTTGTCAAACAATTCATCCCACTTTTTTCACTATTTTTCTTCCACTGCAAAGGATGATAAACAAAGATACATTGTTTAAATGGGGAGAAAAATAAAAGGAAGCATTCCAAATTATCAAACAATCAATTGCTGACGCCCATCTTTCAACTCCAAATTTTCCAATATATAAAACAATCAATTGCTGACACCCCTTCTCTTTCAACTCCAAATTTTCCAATAATTTCATCCTATATAATTTTTCTTCTAATCTATCATATGCAATAGTGTTAACTCAACCAGATGATAAAAAACTCGAAACCCCAATTTATTTTTTCAGTTCTAATTTTCAAGGAGCTGAATTGAACTACACAAGATCTGAAAAATAGGCATTTGCAGTTTATAAACTTGTCAAGAATTTCCGACCCTTTCTTTTAAAATCTCATGTCAAAGTGATAGTTCCTTTCTCATCAGCCAGAAAAATACTTATTCAAAAGGAACTAGGAAAAAAGAGGGCCAATTGGGTAACAACAATGCAAGAATACAACTTAGAAATAAGACCTGCTAAAATTGTAAGAGGTCAAGGTTTTTGCAGGGAATGAATGACACATCACTGGATGAGTAATAGCTAGTATTGAATAATTTACATATGTACTCATGGTTGACCCTCATTCTCAATACGCTTATTTAATATTTTATTTAAAGAATGGTTATGCTCCACTTAACTTGGATTTTAAAAGAAAATGAGAATTAAGAATGAAATCTAATCAATATTAGTTAGTCAATGATGTGTTATTCAGAAAAACTGAATGTAATATTCCCAAATAGGGAAACTCAACAATACATGCAGTAAAAAGACATTTTTCAGAAATGTATGCAATAATAGTTAAATGCAGCCCATGGATCCATTCAGTCATACATTATAACAGCCATATACAAAAGGAGATATGAAACAAATCATGGTAGCTTAGTTAAACAATCCTCCCAAGCCATTATTGCTCAAAAATCATGCAAAAAGAGGGGTTGCAACCATGAATAAAACTAGAAATACCCTGACAGCATTATTTTATTACTCCTACAATAGAAGTAAGTTGTACATCAGATCTAGAGCTGCTATGTTCATAAAAATTCAGATCTATATCAGATCCATGCACTATACATGCTCTTCTAATGAACCCCCTTGGGGTTTTCAGTAAAACACCATGTACAAAGTGTAGATCTAAGATCAAAGTCTACAGCTCTACTAAAAATTATAGATCTGGAAAGTGTGGCTGATCTTATATATGCAAAATAATAGCCTCCTACAATAGATCTCCAAAGTGAAAGGCAGATCCCCAACACTCAGAAAATCAGCTCTCCAAATGGTGCACTAAATCACCCTGCAACTGCTTCTTCATAAATTACGCAAATATGGATCTCTTCTAAGTTGTAGGGATCAAAATATAGTTGGCATGCAGCCAAGATATGAAAATGAAGCTCAATTCCTTCAATATTGTCCTCCCAATGGAGTAGAAACCTCCTCCACTGAAAATGAGCATTAAAATGGCCTAGATCTGAAGATCTAGTCTCCACTTGCTACAACTTACTGAAACAGAAAAAATCTCAACAAGATCTGCATTGTTAAAGGAAGATGAATCTTTTCTTTAAGACAGATAGTGGACAATATGGTGCAAGAATCCTCCAAGAGCTGCTCAATGGAAGAGGTAGATTCCCGATCAGGAACACCCAATTCTAAACATCGTCCAATCTCAGCTAAATAGCAAGAAAAAGTATATGTCTAAACAAATCATATAATCAAAAAATCATAATCATAAGCTAACCCCATATGGTAGCCATCCTCTTCCTTATAAACAGTGTGAGCCTTCTCACCTTAGGTCCCACTCATTAGGGTTTCCATCTTTGTGCAAAGAATCTCCCTCCAAAATTGTGTTTCCCCATCATCAATGCCACTCCTCCATAACAGTGTTGTTGGATTTGTTCAACCTTGACTGGATCTTCATGCAATTTCTTCTTCCACACACGGTGGCTTTATTCTAGCTATCTAAACTGATCCATATTCCCACTGGGTTATCTTCATTAATGTTCGACTTCCTCCATACTAGCTTTGTTGACTTGGTCAAACTTGACCTTGTCCCCATGCATTATCCTTTTTTCACACATGAAGGTGTTTTATCCGGCTATGAATATGATCCCTTTCCCCATTAAGAGGGATTTTATTGCTGCTAAAAATATTTATGGGCCTCCATACCCATTTATTTATCTAACTATGTGTTTAGAGAAAAATTAATATTCCAATTAGCTGCATGCTAATTTAGGAATATTACAGTCCTCCCCTCCCAAATGTTGCTTGTCCTCAAGCAAATGCAAGGATAGAACTAAATATCCTCTCCTCTTCCTCTTGTAGCATCCTCAAGTGATAAGTTCTTCCAAAGAACAATATGCCCTCAAGTTGTTCCTCCCATGTGTTTAAGTATGCCTTTGGCGAAAAATCCCAATGGCTCTCATCATGAAAAAGTGGGATATCCATGGAAACAACTATATGTGGTCTAGAGGCCTTCTTGAGGCATGGAATTAGAAATATATTGGGAATCATCATCCCCATGTGAAGCCCCCATCCTCAAGCTATCGTCCACAAAAAGTGAGTCACCCTCCAACATGGTAAATCCTGAAACATCTCCTCCACCTTAGGCTCTTGCAAAGAAGGTGGGCTGCATAGCTAAATATGTGGGATCAAAATGTCCATCCCACGTTGTCTCTCTCTCCACTTATGATATGTATGGGGCTGCTACTAATCTTGGGCTGAAATATTACATTCTCCAAGAATGACCCAAGTTACCCCACCAATCAAAACATCCACAAACTGCCTCTCCCAAGAACTCAAGTTCTCCAAATGGCTCCCCCCACATGAAGACAAGAGGTGTAGTGTGGCAATCATTGTTTGCCCATTGTTTCTCTTGAAACATGCAACATATTAAGTATAGATAATCATACTCCCAATGGGTACCTCCAACTCTTGTGCCATCCTCCCAATAAAGTTTCCCATAAGAACAAGAACATCATCAGTATATGGAAGCAAAAGAAAATAAAAATAAGCTACCATATGACAACCAGGAGGTGGATCATAGTTCCATATGTGGAACCAGCGTAGTGCATCCCCTACTTGCCTCAAAACAAGGTGTAACAAGTGTCTTTTCA
This sequence comes from Pinus albicaulis, assembly GCA_034641835.2. Taxonomy (NCBI): domain Eukaryota; kingdom Viridiplantae; phylum Streptophyta; class Pinopsida; order Pinales; family Pinaceae; genus Pinus; species Pinus albicaulis. The sequence goes on along the minus strand of CM076580.1, from coordinate 770,481,503 downwards.
GCCACTTGTTTGCTGCCACAATCATCCTACAAGATGGTATCATGAAACTAAAATTTGGTGCCAATGGTGCACACCAAAAATCACGTGGCATCCCCCACAAACCACAAATAGAATGGCCAACATCAATGCTGCAAATGGCCTCGAGTACATCACAATACAATATACAAGAAGGAATGATCCTTCTTGGTACAATATGATGCTCAAAAAAAGTAAAAGAGTACAAATCATAATGCATAAATGTACATCCTCTACTATGTACCTTGGTCATTGAGCTGAAATGACTCAATTGAAAGTTCCCTCTCACTCTCAATGAGTAGGGAAGTGGTTGTGAAAACCTCTCCATCATCATCTGAGCTATGCATCTCTCCATATGTTGATATACATCCTGCTGGATGCCCTCCCAAGTGAACTCCTCCATCAAGTAATGATGTGCATCAAAGTGCATGAAAATAAAGCCCACATGTGTTGCATGTAACAACTTCTCCTTAAGCTCAGAAGCTGTAGTCAAGAAGACTCTTCCATAAGAATAAATGACCCCATAATCCACCATGTATCTATCATCTCCCTCTGGGTCATCAAGAATCATACAAGCACAAATATCCTTGGAGTACTCTACCAAAATTTGAGACCTCCAATATGGATCTATCCTCCTAAGAGACAGCATTGAAGATTTGAAATGTGAAGCTCCCCACATGCTGTTGTCTTTTCCTTTGACATCCCTCATTCCAAAGTCATCATTCTTAATGCTACTATATGTGGGAGATCCCTTCCAAAGTGGAAGTACCTCCTCATCCTCCAAGGTTAAGGAGTAGCCCCTTTGCACCATGATAGTGCCATCTCCTACCCCTGCAACATCATGCAAATTATGGGAGAAGATCATCCCATACTCTCTTAGTAACAACCAAAGAAAAAACAACTCTTGTTTCCTCCCCACACCACCATCATATAAATCATATGGAACAACAACATAATAGTTGATATGAAAGATATCACACCACCCCAATACATCAAAACTCTTTGCTACCATATGATGTAAGTGTCATGCCAAAGTCCATCCACCACCCTACTCTTTGAATTATAATGTGTCACATGATGACCAAACTCTTTCAAGAGTAACAAACACAGTCTTGCCTCCTACTGCCTGGTATCATAGATCTACAAGACTTTTCTATACCTTTTCACTCACCTGAACCTCCCAAGTTGTCAATATCATGTGCAAAAGAGCATCTAACATGGTTTTTAATTATATTTTTGTGTTTTCTATTTGATTTAGATTTTGTTCATTCAGCTGCGGAATCTTGCCACTTTCCGCAGCTGCTGCAACTTTCCGCAGCTATTTTGTGAAACTCTATGCTACAGGTGTCTACAAGGGAAACGAGCCACATGGGCAGGTCAGGAATGACGTGGACATGGTTCGTGTCCTATTGGTTCGAGCAAACTCATCTAAAGAAGCCGCGGTCAAAGGCGTCCACAAGGAAGTCAACCATGGAGTCTCATGTCGGCCGGACTCTGTTTCGTGTCACATGAAGATTCATACGGCCGTTTCTAATTTGCGGAGGATAAAATCGACATCTGTACATGGCTCTTGAGTCGAATTCAAGCATCCACTCCTCGTAGATTTACTTTCCAACACGGCCATGATCCTAGATCCGTGGACGTAATGGTCTACGTGTTCTCCACCAGCATAAACTTTAGGAGACAGTTATATTTCTTTTGTTATATATAATGTGTTTGCATACGCATATAGAGTTAGTCGATGTTAGTCTCTATTATCTTTTATTAGTCTGCTCTGTAATGTGATTACGCTGCACTTGTGCCGTAACATCACCTTTCTGTAATGACTGCTTTTTAATATAAGAAGACTCTGTTTTCCAACTTAATTCGTATTTGAGGATCGTTGCCAAGGCTGGTGTAGAGGGCCCCTGCTCAGCTAAGGTTTTGTGCATTAGTGTATATTTCTCATTTCGTTTCTTTAAAGCTCATTGTGCCATAATCCATTCATATGTTCATACATTGCATTTGTTTCATTTCTGTTTATAAACTTCCATAATTTCCATTTCATTTCTGTCTTTCATGTTTTATGTTGATAATCACTGATCAGTGTTCTTGTTTCAGGTTATAGATAGGCAGCCCGGGCATTTTCATAGATTTTTGACTAATGACATGGAACTAACATTGTTCTGCTGCTAATTTTCTTTTCATAGTTTCTGTTTAATTTCAGTATTGCTTTGTTCATTTTAGTTTTGCTTATTTGCTTCAGTAGTTAAATTTAGATATATTAAGCTGCTCATAGCATCTTCAGTTGCCTCCGAAAGCCACAGCTGGACTGATGGTGAGGAATTGTATTATGAAATGTGTAGTTTAGTATTAGTTTCTTTTCTGCAAATCTAGATATATTAAGCTGCTCATAGCATCTTCAGTTGCCTCCGAAAGCCACAGCTGGACTGATGGTGAGGGATTGTATTATGAAATGTGTAGTTTAGTATTAGTTTCTTTTCTGCAAATTTAGATATATTAAATCGTGCATGACATCTTCGGTTGCCTCCGAAAGCCACAGCTGGACTGATGGTGAGGGATTGAATCATGAATGTATGGTTTGATATTAGTTTACTTTCTGCAAGTTAGATATCAGTTACTCAAGTTGTTTATGATTACTTCCGAAAATCATAGCTGGACTAATGATGAAGGATCGGAAGATAAATTGATGTAATCTGATTTAGATTTATTTTGTTGCAATTTTGAATTTCCTTAAGCATAGTTTCTTTTGTGTTTAGTCAGCAGCAAGAATAGTTTGGTTTTCATGCTCAATAGTTCACTGTTTTGATTTATTAGACTAGCAGCACCTTTTCATTTCAGCAGCACATTTTCATTCTCTTTCAAGTCTTGTCATTGTAAATTTCAAATTTCTTTTTAAAGTTTCAAGTTGGTAAATCGTTATAGGGGATATCATTTCCTTGAACAAACATAACCAAACTTGTTTTCATCTTAGAATTTCCATTTCACCTTAGAAAACCAAAAACGACAAAAAGTTAAGAAATAGGTTATCTTGCACATATAGTGCGCCGCACTTCATCAGCTTACGATTCCCGGATTGACAAATTAAATGCATCAATTTAGGACACACTAAATTGACCAAACATTTTGGCGCCGTTGCCGGGGAAGTGTAACTAGGTAGCCAATTTCTTAAAAAAAAAAAAACACAAAATCATAAAAGAAGGGAAAACTTGATAACTTCTTGAAGTATGCTCTCCTCTTGCACCTAGTGTGATCTGGAGGATCAGAAAAGAGAGTTATTGGTTCGGTAATTTCTTAAGTATGCTCTCTTCTTGCACCTAGTGTGACCTGGAAGATCAGAAAGAGAATTATTAGCCCAACTTTTAAAAAATAAAAAAAATAAAAAAATAAAAATGACATGCATAGAGCAAGAGATTCTAGGGGAAGGTTTATAGCTAAAGCCAAGAGTTCGATTTTCACAACTCCATCTTCTTCAAGGCATAGACCAGATTCACCACCATCTACCCCTAGCCTTAAGATTTTTGGAAGTCAAGGAACAGCTGAATTAGAAGATTCTCCTATACCACCTACTAAAACCCATTTAGAAAACAAAGAGACTCTCTCTCATCCTCCCTTGGTAGAAGAACTAGAGGAATTTAAGGACTCTAAAGAAACTATCATGGCAGAGGAAGTAATAGATGGAGGTAGAGGTAGAGGTAGAAGAGGAGGAAACAATGGAGACAACAATGGTGAAGGAAATAATGGTAGAAATAGGAAAGGAGACAACTTGTTTGGATTCCCTATAGTTGATGAGGAAACTCATGCAACAATGAAAAATATCTCACCATCTGTCCTCCCTAACTTTTATGGATTGCGAAGTGAGGATCCTGAAACATTTTTGTTTGAGTTTGAAGTTGTGTGCCGAACCTATGACTATATGGAAGACTCTCAAAAACTCAAACTGTTTCCTTCAACATTGAAGGGAGCTGCTTTGAAATGGTTCATGGGATTAGCCACTCAATATATTAGGACTTGGAATGATATGAAACAAACATTTTTGGATAGATACTTGGACTATTGTATGCCCACCAATCACAAGGATGAGGTATTCAAAATGATGCAAAAAGAAGATGAAAACTTGGAAGATTTACTTGAAAGATTTCAATACAACTTAAAAAGAGCAAAGATGAGCAACCTAGATGATGAAACCTTGAAAGCCCTTATATTAAAAGCCATTAGAGATGAATGGATAGATATTTTAAACATGATGGGGAAAGGAGACATTTCTCAACTTCCACTTCGTGACATAACAGAACTATGTGTCCATCTCTCAAGAGGAAAATCTAAAACAGGAAAAGGGCCTAGGGATCCTTCTCTTATTAAGGCTAACAAATCTGCAACTGGATCAGTAAGTAGGGCAGAGATTGGTAACATGCTTGATGAATTCAAAACTGATATCTTAGGGAGCCTTAGTGAACAACTAGACACCCTTAAAATCCAAAACAAGCAGAAAGCAGAAACAGATGCCTTAGACATCTTTTGTCCGAAATGTAGGAAGAAACATGCTTTAATGGAATGTCCCTTGGATGCAAAAGTTGTAGAAACATGTATGATTTTCTCAGAGAATCATGAGACCAAGGATTGTCCTTCAATTTCTGGACTCAAAGTTGTCTTTCAAGAAGATCCAAATTCAGTAGAATCTCTCTGTTTTGTTGCAAGAAGACCTTGGCAGGGGAAAAAAACTCAAGGGTTTAACAACCCTATGAATTTTCAACCCCCACCAAATTGGAATCCTTGGCAACAACCTTGGCCCCAACCTCAAAATTCATATCAGTCATGGGTACAAGGTATGCAAAATCCTTATGGGAGATTTGCTCAATTTTATCAATATCCTCCATCTTTTCAAAATCAGCAAGCTCCACAACTTCCAAACCCAAATCCACAACTTTCATTGCCATTTCCACAACAAAAACCTTCTCAACAAAATCCAAATCCTCAATTCATGCTCCCATACCAACAAAAGACAAATCAACTTCCAACTCAGCCATTGCCAAATCCTAACAATAAAAATCCTCAGAATACTTACATGATAGAAGGACAACAATTTCCTACCTATATGATTGTTCCTCTCAATGATGTACAACTCAGATCTGGTAGAGTTTTAGAAAAACCTTCTATAGATATTCAAGAGCAATATACCTCTGAGGAGGACTCTCTTAAAGTCAATGAGGGTTCTGAGGAAGCATCTCTTCAAAATTCAAACATTCAAAAAGAAAAAGAAAAGTTAACACCCACAACTCCTATAGTTGAGCAACCTGCATCTTCATCTACACCTCCTTTTCCTGAAAGACTAAAAATTGACAAGGGGGTGGAAAAACAAATCTTGTTGCCTAACTATGACTTTCTAGATGAATTGAAGAATGTTTGTACCAAGATTCCCTTGCTACAAGCCATTCGAGAAATTCCTATTCTAGCAAAAACCATAAAGGAGTTGAGTTTCAAAAGACCAGGAAGGAAACTAAAAGACACAAGAAGAATCCACCTGGTAGGAAAGATTGCAGATATTATGATGGAAAAATTACCATGCAGAAGTATGTAGATCCAGGAAGTCCAATTGTCAAGACACATATAAATGGGATAGAAATTCCAAACACATTGATTGACTTAGGGGCTGCTATTAACATTATGAGTAGACAGACTATGGACCAACTAAAACTTCCTAACCTTCTTTTTACACCTACTTTTCTGCAACTTGCAGATCGATCAATTATTAAACCAGATGGTGTATTAGAAGATATTTCAGTCTCCTTAGATTCTTGGGAATATCCGGTAGATTTTATGATTTTGACTCCCAAGAGTAATCTAGGAGGGCACCAACTTATCTTAGGAAGACCTTGGCTAGCCACAGCTGATGCTTTTATTAGTTGTAGATCTGGGGATATGTACATTTCTAATGGTAATTCGACAAAGAAATTCAATTTGTATCCTCCAGCAAAAGCAATCACAGAAGTAGGAGACAATGAATGGGTTGATGATGAGGACACTATACAACATGTCTTTACCATTTCTGAAATCAGTGAGGATAGTCAAATTCTGAACACATTAGAAAATTTTGAGATATCTTCAGAATATGACCCCACACAATTTCAGTTGGAATATGACATAGAATATTTATCATCAAGACAAATGTCTCTTTACTCTATGGAAGAGTTTGGTAATTCTGCTATTGAGATTTTTCCAGAAAAGACATTGAATATCAACAAACATCTGGAGAAGTCACAACAAGAAGAACTAACCAGAATCTTGCAAAAACATTCTACCGCATTTGCATGGGAGTATACTGACATGAAGGGTATTGATCCTAAGACTTGCATCCATCATATCTATATTGAGGAAAACAATAGACCAATCAGACAACCTCAAAGAAGGATGAATCCAAATCTTAGGGAGATAGTGAAAGAAGAGCTCCAAAAACTACTCAATGTAAACTTCATTTATCCAATTTCAGATAGCAGATGGGTTTCTCCTTTGGTTATAGTACCTAAAAAGAATGGTAAATGGAGGGTATGCATTGATTACAGGGAATTGAACAAAGCAAATTTGAAGGATCACTTTCCTTTGCCTTTTATCGATCAGGTATTAGATACATTAGCGGGTAAAAAGTACTTTTCATTTTTGGATGGTTTTAGTGGCTATAATCAAATTCAGGTAGCACCTGAAGATCAAGATAAGACCACATTTACCTGTCCATGGAGAACTTTTTCCTATCGAGTGCTTCCTTTTGGGTTATGTAATGCACCCGCAACATTCCAAAGAGTAGTACTAGGAATTTTTTCTGATCTAATCCATGATTGTGTAGAGTTTTATATGGATGATTTTACAGTTTATGGTAATTCATTTGAAGAGGCATTAGAAAATTTGGAAAAAGTTCTTATAAGATGTAAAGAAACAAACCTTTCATTAAGCCATGAAAAATGCTTTATGATGTTTACTGAAAGGATTGTTTTAGGACATCATATTTCGGGAGATGGGATTAAGGTTGATAGATCGAAAGTTGAAGTCATCTCCAAGTTGCCTATTCCAAATTGTCAAAGAGATGTTAGAAGTTTTCTAGGATTTACTGGTTACTATAGAAGATTTATAGAAAACTTCACTAAAATAACATCTCCACTCTTCAAATTTCTTACAAAAGATTGTGAATTTAAATGGGATCCTGATTGTCAATCAGCTTTTGAAACTTTGAAAACAAGAATATCTGAAGCACCTATCTTGAGAGGACCAAATTGGAAACTCCCTTTTCATATTTCTACGGATGCTTCAGATACAGCTCTTGGAGCTGTGTTGGGTCAAAAATATTTAATTCCTTATGCCATTTATTACACCAGTAAAAATTTGACTCCCACAGAGTTGAACTATACTGTGACTGAAAAAGAGTTCTTAGTTGTTGTTCATGCAATTAATAAGTTTAGACCTTACATAACAGGCTATGAAACTTTTATTCATACTGACCATTCTGCAATTAGATATTTAATGAACAAACCTGTTACTAATGGCAGAGTGACAAGATGGCTTTACTTTTGCAAGAATTCAATATTACTGTGTTGGATAGACCAGGAAAACAGAATACAGTAGCTGATTTCTTGTCTAGGATTCAGAATACTAAAGAAGATTCTCCTGTAGAGGATAAGTTTCCTGATGAATACTTGTTTGCGGTAACTATTAAAACTCCTTTGGTATGCAGACATTAGCAACTATTTCGTTACTAGTGGAAACCACCTTCACATTTATTTCCAAGTGAAAAACGAAAAAAATTATTCAGAGAGTTCAAAATATTCATGGATTTCTAACGAATTGTTTAAAACAGGCTGCATCTTGTGATCGAAGATGTGTCGTGGAAGATGAAATGCCCGATATTCTTAGGGCATGTCATGATGAACCATGCAGTGTGACACTTTGGCAGTAAACAAAAGGACGCGCCTATAAAATCCTCTCTTTAGGATATTATTGGCCTTCCCTCTTCAAAGATGCAAAACAATATGTCAAAAGGTGTGACATACCGCCAAAGAGTAGGGAAACCTACCCTTTTCAAATGAAATGCCATTGCAAACACAGTACTCATTGAACCCTTTTTGAAAAATGGGCTTTAGATTTCATTGGACCTATTAATCCACCATCTAAGCAAAAGAAGTATATATTGGTTTGTACCGATTATGTTACTAAATGGGTATAAGCCAAAGCATTAGTATCTCATGACCGAAAAATTTAGTTGTTCATTTTATTTATGAGGATATTTTTACTCGCTTTGGGTGTTCCAAGAGAAAATTGTGACAGATCAAGGAAGCCAATTCACATCCAACTTGGTGGAGAAATTGATGGAAGAATACAAAATCAAGCACAAAAGATCTACTCCTTACCATCCGCAAGAAAATGGTCAAGTGGAGTCTACCAACAAAGTTCTTGAAAGTATCATCACCAAAATTGTTCATCTACATAGAAGAGATTGGGCAGAAAGGCTTCCTGAAGCCTTGTGGGCCTACAGAACTACATGGAGAAATACAACGGGACATTCTCCCTATGAACTTGTTTATGGGAAAGAAGTCCTGCTCCCCATTGAGTTCCAAGTCAAAACCTTCAAGATGGTAGTTCAGTTGGGGATGGATCTATCAGAAGCCCAAAAGCATAGAATGGAGCAGTTGAATGAGCTAGATGAGATCAGACAAGAGGCAATTCTAAGAATTGATCTAGTTCAATATCAAAGAGCTAAATGGCATGACAAGTACATCAAAGAGAAGAAGTTTCAAGAAGGAGATTGGGCATTGTTATTTGATTCCAAGTTTAAAGATTTTCAAGGAAAATTTCGGACTCATTGGCTTGGGCCATATGAGATTGACAAGATCTTTAGCAATGGAGCGGTAAGAATCAAGACCATTGATGAGTTTCAAACTCCTCTTATTGTGAATGGCCATAGATTAAAAGTTTATCATAAGCCACTCTCAAAAGAGGATTTTGTCAAAATGTTTCAAGAAAGTTCTGCAATCAGGCTGGTACAGAAGAATTCTTCTTCTCCACCAGCCTAGCTTTTGTTCTTTTCAGTTATAAAAAAAATAAAATAAAATAAAAATAAAAAATAAAAAAAATGGTATAAGCCTGAAAACCAATCACTGATTGGCAGTCTTATACAGAAAATATAGGGTGAAAATCAGGAACACCTGACACTCTATATTTTCCAAAAAAAAATCTCTCTCTTTCATTTCACAAGTCTTGTGACCACCCACTCCATTCCATTCCACTTCATTCCATTTCATTTCACTTCATTTCACTCCATTCCACTTCATTTTATCTGTTTTATTCCATTTCATCAATAAAATTCTTTTTCATGACCATTTCCATCTGGTCATTTGTCATCCGTTCATGTTCATTCATCCAAATAATAGCTGTGTCAGTTTCTACAGCTGACATCTATTTCCGCAGCTGACTCCAGTTTCCACAGCCAGAAGCAGATTCCGCAGCTACCACTCTGTTTTCAAAAGAATGTACAGCCAGATGTTATTTCCATAATCATGAAATTAAATGCAGGTGAGAGAACCAAAAATAAATACATGGAGCATTCAAGATATCAATGAAGAGCAACAAATTGAAGACCAAGGAAAAAGGCAAAGATTCCAAGGTATGAGTAAAATTCATTTCAAATAGCATTGAAAACACATTTTTATATAGTTCTAAACCATAAGCTCCATCCATGATGTGAAATGATTATATTGACAACTCCCGTAACCCTTTCACGATCTCCGTATGATCCTCCCGCATTCATTCTCAAACGGTTCCATAATTAAACCCCGATCTTCACTCATACTCCAATATTCCACCGATGATAATGAGACGTAGTTGATTTGACCACGGACTCTTACAGCCACATAAATCCATAGCCGTTGTTTAAACGTGCTCACATTTATTGTGCAGCCACCAAATTTCAAAACACTACCGGATGTGTTATACTCCTCCTATTGTTCTGTTAATCTCACAGCCGTGTCTCTGCCGTGCCCACAAAACCCCTCTCTATTCTGTCTCACTCCATTTCGTTCTCTATTATGCTATAGCCTGTATATCCACTCTTTGATATCTACCTACAGTCATTTTGCTCATCTCCGTGCATTCAGCCGTTCTATTTCCATTAAACCCTCACGCAGGCAAATTTGTGAAGAGCAGAAAGAAGAATGGGTAAATTGCTAAGAGTAGAACCGGAAGGACCTAAGTTCATGGATGTATATCCGCAAGTCAGGGATATATTGAAGAAAGTGAAGTGGCTGCGGTTTATCCAAAAATTCAGAGGTTATCATAAAGAAGTGACAAAAGCATTTGCAAGGTCGTTCAATGGCCTGGAAGTAGAGATTGGAGACCTTAAGTTTGCAGTGAACGAGGCATCTGTAGCAATAGCCACGGAACTTCCTCAGGAGGGTGAGCGTTGGTTTAAGAATAAAAGCATTAGTGATGAAGCCTGGAGAACAATCTTACGAAACCAAGGTATGGACATAACTATTTTTAAAAGAGGAATTCCTGTTCATGCATTGAAAGAGGAATGGGCTACTTTGCTGCTAGTTGTTCAAAAATTCATTACCTGTGAAGGCCGTTTTGGGTCCATGTATATGTACCATACCAGGTTGCTGATGAATTTTCTATATAATCAAACTCTCAATCTCCCATATTTTCTATTAAATAGTTTGAAGAAGATGTCTATGACTGTTCAGAAGCATTTAGGAGATGTAGAACCACATCTATATCACCACGGTCTTGTAAAAATTTTGATTGAAAAAGAGTTAAAGGAGAAGAAAGACACATGGGAAAAAATTTTGATTAGAAATTTCTTTGAGGAACCTCAGGAAATTCCTGAAGGTAGCACATCAAGAAGGATTAGGAGAAAAAGAACAAATGATGAAACCCAAAGTACTCCTACTCAAGAAATTCCTGAAGGTAGCATATCAAGGAGTAGGAAAAAGAGAACAAATGATGAAATTCAAAATACTCCTACTACTACAATTGAAAGAACTGATAGGGAAGAGAGACTGTCAAAGAGGAAGAAGAAAGAAACTAAGGGTAAAAAACCAATAACACCAAAAGAGAGAAAAACTATTGAGGCTATACATCAAACTCCTTCTTCCGAAGAAGAAGATCATCAAATGTTATCTGAAAGATTAGTTTATCTTCAAAAACAGTCATCTATGGCCAAGAAGACAGAGAAAGGGAAACAAAAGCAAAAGGACAGTGGTCCACAACGTGTGAGAAGAAGTTCCAGACTTAAGGGGAAATTGAGAAAAACGCAAATGAAGGGTCCTCATTTCATTGATTTGGGAGAGGAAACATCTAAACAGTCCCCAGCTGACCATAGTCCATCTCAGTCAGTTAGTGAACCTGGTTCATTTCATTCTCAGTCAGACATTGAACATAGTCCATCCCATTCTCAGCAAGATGTTGATGTGAACCCTTCTCAGCCAGATTTTGAAGATAACTCTCCTTCACGGCATTTTGGGGACATCCCAATAAAAATGACACCTGATATAGACCCCAAGCAGCAGGAAGTATATGATTATATAGAATATTTGGAAAGAGCAGCTACGGGCCCTAGTACTTCATCCATCCAGCCTCACATAGTACAAGATGATCTAGTCCAATCACTAAAACAGGAAGTCTTTGAGCTAGAGCTTTTAAATAGACACATCAAAAATGAAAATGAGGCATTGAAGGAATAAGGAAAATTAGAAAAAATCATTCATGATAATACCATGCTACATCTGGGAATATAGCAGAAGAAGAACAAGAAATTGAAAAGGAAATTCCAGAAGTTAAGCAGAGCACTGGTTAATATAAAATTTAGATGCCTAATGAAGAAGCCCAGGATGATGGCAGCACCAAGGAAAAAGAGGAGAGGTTTGGATGTACTGGCTGAAGTGTCAAGGCATATGAACTGAGGAAGGATTATCAAAATTTTGGTTGCATGAGGACATGCAACACCTTCACAGTGGGGGTATGTTGAGTCTCAAATCTGCATCTTTTCCATACACTTTTCTATACCTTTTTCATCCACCTGAACCTCCCAAGTTGTCAATATCATTTTATATTAATTGCAAAAGAGCATCTAACATGGTTTTTAATTATATTTTTGTGTCTGCTGTTTGATTTAGATTTTTCTCATCTAGCTGCGGAATCTTGCCACTTTCCGCAGTTGCTGCAACTTTCCGCAGCCATTTTGTGAAACTGTATGTTACAGGTGTCTACAGGAAAAACGAGCCACATGGGCAAGTCAAAAATGATGTGGACATGGATCGTGTCCTATTGGCTCGAGAAAATCCATCTAAAGAGGCTGCGTTCAAAGGTGTCCAAATGGAAGTCAACCGTAGAGTCCCACGGTGACAGGACTCTGTTTCGTCTCACGTGAAGGTTCATATGGCCATTTCTGAGTTGCGGAGGACAAATCAACATCTGTACACGGCTCCATAGCCGAATTCGAACATCCACTCCTCATATATTTACTCTTCAATACGGCCATGATCCTAGATCTGTGGACGTAACGGTCTACGTGTTCTCCATCAGCATAAACTTTAGGAATCAGTTATATTTCTTTTGTTATAAATAACGCGTTTGTATATGCATATTAGATTAGTCTCTGTTAGTTTTTATTAGTCTGCTCTGTAATGTAATTACGCTGCCTTTGTGCCGTAATACCACCTTACTGTTATGACTACATTTTAATATAAGAAGACTCTGTTTCCAAACGTAATTCGTACTTGAAGATTGTTGCCAAGGCTAGTGTAGAGGGCCCCTGCACTCGCCAAGGTTCTGTGCATTATTGTATAGTTCTTGTTTTATTTCTTTAAAGCTCAGTGTGCCATAATCCATTCACATGTTTATACATTGCATCTTTCATGGTATATATGCTTCATTTCTGTTTATAATCTTTCATGCTTTCCATTTTACTTTTGTCTTTCATGTTTTATATTATTGATAACTGATCAGTGTTCTTGTTTCAGGTTATAAATAGGCAGCCCGGGCATTTTCATAACTTTTTGACTAATGACATGGAATTAACATTGTTCTGCTGCTAATTTGTTTTTCTTAGTTTCTGTTTAATTTCAGTACTGCTTTGTTTAATTCAGTTTTGCTCATTTGCTTCAGTAGTTAAATTTAGATATATTAAACTGCTCATAACATCTTCAGTTGCCTTCGAAAGCCACAGCTGGACTGATGGTGAGGGATTGTATTATGAAATGTGGAGTTTAGTATTAGTTTCCTTTCTGCAAATTTAGATATATTAAATTGTGCATGACATCTTCAGTTACCTCCGAAAGCCACAGCTGGACTGATGGTGAGGGATTGAATTATGAATGTATGGTTTGATATTAGTTTACTTTCTGCAAGTTAGATATCAGTTACTCAAATTGTTTATGGTTACTTCCGAAAATCATAGCTGGACTAATGATGAGGGATCAGAAGACAAGTTGATGTAATTTGATTTAGATTTACTTTGTTGCAATTTTGGATTTCTTTAAGCATAGTTTCTTTTGTGTTTAGACAGCAACAAGAATAGCTTGGTTTTCATGCTCAATAGTTCACTATTTTGATTTATTAGACTAGTAGCACCTTTTCATTTCAGCAGCACATTTTCATTTCCTTTCAAGTTTTGTCATTATATGTTTCAAATTTCTTTTTAAGTTTCAAGTTGGTAAATCATTATAGAGGATATCATTTCCTTGAACAAACATAAACATACTTTCTTTTATTTTAGAATCTCCATCTCACCTTAGAAAACCAAAAACGACAAAAAGTTAAGAAATAGGT